>CM057455.1:438945000-440170000 GCA_016271365.2 Neoceratodus forsteri
CTAGTGGGGGGTAGGAGGAAGTAAGCTGTTGGTTAATTAGGATCTGCAGCTTATCTGTTAGGTAGGAAAATGGGCAGACTAGGTGGGCCAAGCGGTCCTTATCTGCCATCAAATTCTATGTTTCTACATATCATGCCCCATAAATTTCAAAAATACTCTAATGTAGTGACATGACTTTATAAATGATAATTTAAATATAAATTGACAGTATTAGTGTCAAGCAAAAAACTCTAGTCGTGGACCACCAAGGAATTAAGTCCATGTAGTCTGATACGTACTGATGTCAATCTACATTGAGCATGTAACAACTTGATGTACCAGAAGTGTCTAAGGAATCTGAAAAAGAGATAAAAATGTAATTTCTCTCCTACTCCTCTTCACACAAACAATAAACCCTACCCCACCCCACATACCCATAATGTGTGTGGGGGGAAGGGGGATAGCTAGCTTTAAGGAGATGCTCACACACACACACACACACACTCTTCCAAGGATTCTGGCTGCAACTACAATGAAATAAACCTGCCATCCTCCCCAGGATAAGGTAACTAGAAGTAAATATGAAGTATGTAAGTAAGACCAGAAGTCTAACATACCTACATTTCCACAAATCACTGCAACAGTAGCCTAATGTACAAAGATCTGTCCCCGACCCCCATGCAAATGAGATCTCGCACCTCAATATGTACAGAGTTAAAAAAATATATGTCACAGTCTATGATAATACTCCTGTATGTACAGTAACAGGTTAGGTAATCTGAATATGGTGTAAGGGAATCCACCTAACTTCTATGCAGAGATAAAAAGTGAGGAGGAATTAATATTCATTATGTGTGTGAAGTAAGAGTAGTAACACACTGAAGCTCCATGTATCTAAATAGAGGCCTACCTCAATGTGACAGCAAGCCCCACACCTGTTATATCACATACCTCACAACACATACCCACACACATACATACACACACACACCCACATCCCACACAAGCTGAAGTCCTATAATATGCCAGTCTGAAGAAGAAGAGGTCTGTGGATATCAGTTTCTGTAATGTCTCATGAAACCCAGATCAAGATTCATCCCATCTACCATATTGAGATGTAAAATAAGATTAATCTCAAAAGCTCGTCGCTGTTGTGTGTTTTTGAGATTTCCTTTTAAGACCATTACTGACATATCTGAAATTGAGTAGTCAGGCTGGGAGAAGTGGTGCCCCACTGGTTTTTCAGTCATCTTTCCTCTAATAGTATGTCTGTGTGAGTTCATCCTAGTGCGGAGCTGTTGTCCTGTCTCTCCAACATAACCTGTTTGTGGACATCTCTTGCACTGAATGAAATAAACAACATCTCGTAATGTGCATGTATAACTCCCATGCACCTTGACTTGTCTGTTTTGTGATGTAACCACACAATCCGAGGTGGAAATGAGCTCACAAGTCTTACAGGTCCATTGATTGCAGGGTTGTGCGCCACTGTGTGACATGATATTCTGTTCTGGTGAAAGTTTGCTCCTAATAGTTAGGCTGGCTAAATTTGGTGGTTGTTTAAAATATAGTAGTGGAAGTTCCTTAAAAATACAATGAAGGGTTTCATCCTCACTAAATATTGGGTGGAGGTCTTTAATAATCTTACGAAGAAGTTCAAGGTCTCGATGATATGTGACTACTAAGGGTATTCTGTCTGTAGCTGTCTTTTCTTTACATTGAAGTAGTTGTTGTCTTGGTACTTGCATTTACATTCTGTTATCCTATCAATTTCCCTGGAAGAGTGTCCTCCTCAATAAAGGTGTTTTCAACATAGCCAATGTATATCTCTGTCATCCTCATTTGAACAAATACGGTGACATGAGTGTGACTGTATATGACAGATTTTTGTATGGTTTGGGTGGTTACTTTTCTTGTGCAGGTATCTCTGTCTGTCTGTTGGCTTCCTGTAAATACATGTATGTAAGGTTCCATCCTTAATGGTGACTGTGGTGTCCAGAAAGTTAACCTTGGTGGTAGAGTACTCCAGGGTAAGCTTTATGGTAGGGTGGAGATTATTAAGTTCATGATGAAAATCTTTGAGTGCATCTGTGCCCCCTGTCCAGATGATAAACAAATCATCAATGTAACGGAAATAAGCTAGTGGTTTATGGGGACACTGCCTTAAAAAATCCTCCTCCAAGTCTGCCATAAAGAGGTTAGTATACTGTGGTGCCATTTTGGTGCCCATTGCTGTTCCCATAGTTTGAACATAATATTTACCATTGAAGTTGAAGTTGTTATGTGACAAAATGAATTCCATAAGTTTCCCCACCACTTCAGGGTTGATGTTTTGTTCCGGTCCTTTCTCCTGTATGTATTTAAGACATGCTGTAATGCCATCTGTGTGTGGAATATTAGTGTTGAGAGATGTTATATCCATTGTCACTAAAATGGTAGCAGGTGGTAAATCCTTATAACCAGAAAGTACATGCAAAAAGTGCGTAGTGTCCTGGATATAACTGTCTCTTTCCATAACCAGCGGTTTCAAGATGGCATCTGACCTGATTTTCTGTATTTTTCAAATGAGTATTTTAAACCATTGGGGATTTTTTCTGTGTTTTTTTTTTTTCTGCATGATCTAGCTGTTAAAAGTATTGTTTTTTCTAAACAACTGCCATTAGGCTTCTAACGAAGGACTGGTTGGTCCGAAAGCTAAAGCACTTTGTTCCTGTTGTTACATCTATGTTTGTCCATTAAAAGGTATAAAATCATTCGCTTCTGGATCTGCCCTATGAGTGGGAAATTCAGGGTCCTCAAAAATGCTCAAGGTGGCAGCACTTTGCTAACTGGCTACTTACTCACAGTCTCTGATTCCATACTGCAGGTTCAAGCTCGTAATCACTGCCCAAACTTCAGATGCAGCTTTTCTCTTTCTCCTCCTCTGCTGCATGCTCTCAACTTCCCTGTCTCACTCTCGCAGCTGATTCTCAAACACTTTCCTGCTGGCCAAAAATAAATGTGGCCGATCTGGCCATTGGGGCAAAAATGCAGGCCTTAGGGCCAGGAAGCCCACAGCAATCCATCCTGCACTCCATGCTCTGACTGATCCCAGAAAATAAATCTCTTTTGGCGGGCTTGCAGCAGCATTTATCCTTTCCCCAAGTCTCTTCTGATTGACTGCAGCCTGCCCGGGTTTTCTGTGCCCTTTCACATTATTCCTGCGGCACCCTGTTTTCTGGAGTCCCATGGGACAGCCATGTTTATTTACTGTTTGTTCCCTAGCACACACAGCCCCATATTATTATTACTATTATTATTATTATTAAGCCCTCACAAGGGCAGCACTGTTCTGAGTTTGCACCCGGAGGTGCTCCGGTTTCTATTCCCCCCAATCCCTGACTCCACTCCTGCCCTGGAGCCAGGGCTGTTTTTAAATTGTGGCCACAGCTACACAAACCTTTTGGGAGCCATTGCTCCATTAAATTTTGCATCTTGGCAGCCACGCATGCCCAGTACAGCACAGGCTGCCATGTTTGTTTACATTTTGTTCGGTCCCCTTGCACGGCAACTATCAGGACCATTTCTTGCCACACATGCACCCAGAGGCATGGAAACCAAGTTAGAGCTTGGCCCCCTTTCTGTGGTTGGAGCTGAGCAGCAAGATATCAGCGGCTGCAGCCGTAGGAGCATTAGTGGAACCACACAGGGTTCAAAACTCACCAGGGCCAGCACAAATATTTACTTGTAACAATCACACAGGAGTGCGGTGTGTATATTTATGGAACACATACAAACAGAGGTGAGAAAGAAGTATAACCCCCCCTCCCGAGTCGGGAGCTTACCTGGGGCTTCTGCTTCCCGGTATGCCTCCTGCTGCAGCCTCTCCTTTGTGTTGTTTCCCCGACCCACTACTGGACTTCCGATAGGGCTGGGGAGCAAATTAACTTTTTTGAGGCGTCTCCGTGTGCCTCTTCAGTGTGGCCGGTGAGCTGCTTGCCTTCTCACTCCCCCAGCCCGATCATGGACTGCCGCCAGGGCCGGGAAGTGCAATAAACTGTTCCGGCACCTCAAGTGCCATAGAGGAGCAGCCAGTGAGCCACACAGCACAGATTGCTTTCCCACCCCCTCGAACTGCTGCACGGTGGAGTGGAGAGCAGAGACAAGGCCACAGTTCTTCCGGTGCCTCAAGCGCCCACTAGAAAGCAGCAGACACGCCGCATGAGGGGACTTATATCCCCAGCCCCACCAGACTGCAAAAGGGGCTGGGGAACACACATAAAAAATAACTTTAAAGAACTCCCTGACCCTGCCTTTGCCTCCTGTGGGTCAGAGAGTAAAGGACAACATGGCACCTGTCTGGGACTACATGTTCCATAATTCCTTGAACCCAGGATGGTAATTTTTGCCACACAGCTCCTCCAGGGAAGCCCACAAAACAGAGCTAGAGACTCAGCTCCTGCCCCCCAATTGTTCCCCCTGGACCTAGTGACCCTCAGAAGGGACTAGAAGGGTGCTACCCTGCAGCCAAATGCTGCCAACTCTTTGCCAATAATATTTTACACTTCAGAGAAGGAACTGAGCTGGTAAGAACTGTTCAAGGGCGGCCATCTTTGCCAAGGTTGCTTGAGGACAACGTGGAATCCTACTGGTAGCTGCAGTATCTCCAATCAGGTTGAAGAGCTTGTGAGTTGTAAGGACCAATGAGAAGCTGAGTTTTAAACATAAAGATTCTGAGTTTTACAGTTTGCCAGTGTGACCTTCCTGTGAGAGTTTGAGGGAGAAGGAGTATTTTTTGACAGCTCCTGCTGCTGTCAGAGAGAAAATCCTGCAATTTGTGCCTTCTGCACAGATTAGGAACTGTTGATTTTCCCTACTACAACCCTGGTGAACTCTTAGAGATCGGGGATTTGCCTCAGCTGTAAGAACTGGGATATTTGATGCCTCAAATATCAAAGGCTGCTGAAGGAAAGTATTTTTCTGCTGTGGAGATTGAGGTAACAAAAGCTACTGTCTCATTTTCCTGACAAAAAAGAGACTGATAGTTTCCTGTCAGGACCTATGCTCTGGGGTCCTGCTTGCTTGATCTGCTGCTACCTGCTTGCCTGACCTGCTGCTGCCTACCTACAGCCAAGGTGGGTGAAGAAAAGTGCCCTTGTGGGGTGAAGACTGCCTATCTACAGTCAATGTGGGTGAAGTCAAGTCCCTCCGAGGTGAAGACTGCCTACCTACAGCCAAGGTAGGTGAAGACAAGTCCCTCTATGGGGTAAAGACTGCCTACCTACAGTCGAGGTGGGTGAAGACAAGGCCCTCTGTGGGGTGAAGAGGATCATTGCCTGCATCCATGCCTTTCCTGCCTGTTCTTCCAAGCTGCTTGTTCTTCCAAGTTGCCTGCAAAGGGGAGACGTCCCACAACAGCCTGCATCTTTTCACCAAAGGTCATGAGTACTGTACTGGGTTTTACCCAAACAAATACATTTCGAACTGTTCAGCTAGCTTGCTAGTTAACGTTACATCTGGGCTTCCTGCGTGACCTTAGCAATGCCCTTAGCAAAAAGTACAGCCAGGAATAAAACCGTTTTCCCTGCACCCCTGGTATGGTTGGTACTTTGCACTGCAGCACCCCACCATTTGCACCTGTGCTGCACCCAGCTTTTCCACGTTACAGGCCTGCAACTGCTCAGTGTGTGTACACCAAATAGAGAGCTCTCACAGGGACTGTGGGGTTAATTGGTGCACCAGTGGGGGGATTGGATCTGAGGCTGGTAATTCTGGAATACAAAGTACTGTTTATTCTGAATGCCAATGTGTTTATTTTGCTTGATTTGCATAGAGTATAGAGTTGTGTTATTGAATGCTTTTATTCCCCTTTGTTTCCACTGCCCCATACCTTTTTATTCAGCCCCAAAATAAACCTGTTGTTTATTTTCTGAAAACTGTTGCAGCCATTGTATTATTGTGTAGTGTGATATTTCATTCTTAGAGTGATAAGTGGGGCAGGGGCTGTATATTGTTCTACCTGTTACCAAGGGAAGGGGCTGTATTTAATTTCCTGTGGGGAAGCATCCTGGCAGTACGCTGTTAGAAAGATCCCCATAGGTGGAGGCACCATGCCACTTGCCAAGCCAATTATAACCACGAACCCAGGTGCCAACCTATATCCCTTAGGCAGTACCACTTTTGGGTGGGTGTGCAGGTAGAAGGGAAGGGGTGGTTACAGAAGTAAGTGCCTCAGCTGTGCCACCAAGACAACTGGAACATGGGCTGTCTCCAGTCACTTTACTCTTTCTCAAATGCACAACCCAATGGCAACACAAATATTTACTGTAACAATCCACACAGGAGTGCAGTGTAAATATTTGTGTTGCCCTTCATATTATCTGACTGAGAAAAATAATGCTTGAGACAGCCAGGTTCCAGTTGTCTTAATGGTGCAGCTGGTTAGCGTAATCAGAATGGTATTCCAGGCGTCCTGGGTTCAAGTCCCAGCTGAGACACTTACTTCTTTCTCACCTCTGTTTGTATGTGTTAAATCAATATGAACACCACACTCCTGTGTGGTTGTTGCAAGTAAATATTTGCGTTGCCATTGGGTTGTGCATTTGAGAAAGAGTAATGTGCTCAGGGACAGCCCAGGTTCCAGTTGTCTCAGTGACGTAGTTGGTTAGCACAATCGAAACAGTATTCTGGGTGGCCTGGGTTCAAGTTTCAGCTGAGGCACTTACTTCTTTCTTACCTCTGTTTATAGTTTAAGAAATAAACTAATGCATAGCAGGCTTGAACCACCGCAGATGAGAGACACCAATGGGCAATGGCTGTTGTATAAATCAAATGGCTTTAACAAACCTTTAAGTCCATTACATGTTAAATGATAGACAGGACTTTGTACATTGAATGTGTAAATCTTTTCTATGTGTTCTAGAATGCTTTATTGATATACTGGTGGGAGGGTTCAGCCTTTCAACTGTATGTTTTTTTCTGAAGCCTATAGATTGTCTGTTTTGTGAAATACTACAAAACATTTAAACAGAAATTTAAAAAAAATGCCATAACTGTAACATGTGCACATATGCACAGCAGGATAAGGAATTCATACACCCAGAGCATAATGACATGAAAGCGAGCATCCATAAATTCCTCAGCTGCAACACTGACTTTGTGATATATGTATTGTGGTGTAGCTGCAATAAAATGTATGTGGGCAGAACAATATGCAGTTTAACAATTAATATTCAGGAACATATCCGCTCCATAGCTAGCAAGAGACAAGATATCCCTGTAGTGAATCACATCTTAGAATGCCATGGATCCAATCCAAAAGACTTAAAATTCAAGGGCAGTGACAAGAGTAGACCCTTTCCAGAGTAGTAGTGCTGCAGTAGTCTTTGTTTATGGTGCCCTTCCATGGAAGCTCAGGGCACTATTACAAAAGAAATGGTAGTTTAGTCACCTGGTAAAGGTGATTGTGTGACTGTATATCCATGGCACTCTCACTTCCTTATCTTAGGGTTATGTCTGCCTGATAGGCTGCCTGGTGAACATGACCTAAGATCAGATTTCGATCCCACTACCAAGCCCTCTTAGGTTCCCTTTGTCTTCAGTTAGATACTTCCCCAGCTGTAAACTGAAATAATCTGCATGCACAGACACTATATAATCTCTTTTGAGGTAGTTGGCTTGCTTAAACTCTGTTTTAATTTTGTTACTTTGTTCCGGTTACAATTCTACAATCATCTATATTTCTACAATCATCTACTGTATGTCTACTATTCTCAAGACATTCAGTGTAGTTATAGCTTGCTGGAGTGCCCTTCATTCATTTTCAGTCCTTATTGTGGTCCATGCTGGTTGGCACTGTATCTGTGCATGGATATACAGTCACAAAATCACCTTTACCAGGTGACTAACCTACCATTATGTTGTCTGTATATCCATGACACTCCCACTTCCTTACCTTAGGGTACGTAATAAACAGTGCCCCTTTCACTTAGGGTGGGGGGAAACTATTGGATCCAGTGTCGGACAGTGTTGCTGTCATTAAAACTTTTCTCCCGAATTATGTTCTCTTGGGTATTATGGTATCTAGTCTGTAACGACTTGTAAAAATGTGAATTGCCAACCATGCTGTGGTTGTGCTTTTCTCCTGGGCCATTGCTGAATTTCGCTCTGCCCCTGAGGCCACCTCTGCCCTGATGGAATGTGCTTTGATTCCATCAAGTGAGATTCTATTATTGCTTTTGTAACACTCCATAATTGTTCTGTTTAGCGAAGAAGCGAGAGTTCCTTTTGCTACCGCTGAGCCTCTTTTGTGTCCTAGTGCAACTATGAATAGTCTCTCCGTGTGCCTGAAAGGAGCCATTCTTTCTATGTATGTTGCTAGTACCCTTTTTACATCAAGTGAGTATAAGGCTCTTTCTCTTTTGTCTGTGTGTTCTTCATAGAAGGTTGGCAGTTCGATGGTTTAGTTTATGTGAAACTGTGAGTTTACTTTTGGTACAAATGATGGCACTGTTCAGAGTGAAACTCCTTCTGGTGTAAAAGTCATGAAAGGTTTTTTGCAGGACAGTGCTGATAGCTCACTTATTCTGTGGGTAGAGCATATTGTCGCCAGAAATGCTGTTTTAAGGCCCAGCCAGTAAATGTCAAAGTATCTTATTGGTTTGAATGGAGATCGTGTAAGTGCATTATGCACCAAAGTCAGATCCCATGGGGGTACCCATGTTTTGGTTCATGGTCTCATATTCATAGCTACTTTTAGGAATTGTATAACATCTGGGTGTGACCCTGGGCTGGCACTGTCTATGGTCCACACAGTGGTGCCCATGGCTGAGAACTGGATCTTCAGTGAGGATGGTGATATGCCCTTTTCTATTCCTTGTTGGAGGTATAGTAGGATGTCAGTGATGGATGCTGATTTTGGAGGTATTTTCTTTGAGTTGCACCAGGTGGTGAAGATCTTCCATTCTCTAGGATATGTTGCTGTCGTGGATCTGTGTCACGATTGCAGCATAGTGTCTACGACTGTTTTGTGGCAGCTTGCGTTCAGCAGTCTCTCCCTTTCAGGAGCCAGACTGTAAGTTTCAGATTGCCTGAACTGGGGTGTGTTGTAGGACCATGGAGAAGGATGTCCTGTCGTAATGGTAGTTGCCAACTGTCCATTGCCATCGCTACTATTGTGGCAAACCGTGCTCTCCTGGGCCAGTGTCATGCTATTTGTATTATTATTCTCTTGGAATGCCATACTTTTGAGAGGACTTGTGTTACGAGTTGTAGTGGTGGGAAAACATAAGAATAGTCATGGGTCCATGGGAGAGAGAGACAGCATTGACTCCCACTGACTGAGGTTCCTTGAATCGTGAAAAAAATTGTCTGATTGCTTGTTTTTATTGGTTGCCATCAGGTTTATAGGTATCCTGCCCCATATGTTCTGGACTAGCTGAAATATCTCCAGATGAAGCTGCCATTCTCCAAGGTGTATTTGTTCTCTGCTTAATCAGTTTGCCATCTTGTTTAACTTGCCAGCCAGGTGCATTGATGATATGTGCTTTAGGTTGTTCTGTGCCCATGTCATGATCATGCTTGTCTCTCTTTGTGGGCCTATGCTCTTGGTACATCCTTGTTTGGCTTCATAAGCTGCTGCTACTCTGTTGTCTGACCATATCAGAACACTCTTCTCTAATATGTGTGATTTGAATGCTAGGCGTGATTTCTGTACTGCTCTCATTTCCAGTATGTTGATGGGTAACTTCTTTTCCAGGGTTGTCCATTTGCCCTTGGCCAATCTGTACCCCATCGATGCTCCCCATCCCCACAGGCTGGCATCTATGTCTGTGGTGGCATCGTGTGTTGTTTTCAGGGGACTGTCCTTGGTGAGGTTCTGTCTGTTCATCCACCAGTTCAGTGACCTTGTAAGCGTGTGGGTTCAATAACAGACACCAGTCACAAAATTGAAGTGCATAAAAATTGCTGGAGTAGCGTTTATCATTTTATTTCCAAAAAAAATAAAAACAATTATTATTTACAGAAAAGAAATAGGTTAACTTTCACCAAAACAAAAGTAAACAAAAACCCAGGCAAGTCTTGCAGTCAGACTCCCTGCTCTTCTCAGTATCCAATACTTCCAAGCTAGTGTGTAGGCATTCACACGTCCATTTCTTCACCTGATCAGAAGATACTGACCAGTCTCCTTCCTCTCCCTATCTGACAAAGTCTTCTGGTGGAGGCCTTATATAGTACTCAAAAGGGGCGGAGTTTGAAATTGGCTCCACCTACTCTCTGACATCACCTCCATTAGGTTGCTATAAAGGCAGCCATTTCGTGGGCTGCCAACCCTATAAGAAGGGCTTCCCAGATGACTTTACCCAGGTAAGTAAACCATAATAGAGAAAAGAGAAGTAACCTAAATATTAAATATAAAGAATCTAGAATTTTTAACCAAGGGCAACAGATGAGGGGCACGCTCCCTATCTTGTTTCCTTGTAAGGTTCTAGATTCTTTAATAAATAGCCAGTTTGATGTTCTAGTGCAAAACCCAAAGAAAAAAAAACAGTTTTTCTTTATAAAACACATTGATCTCCTATTTACATACCGTAATTCTAGCTAACAGAGTTTTTACTATGTTTAGTTAACAAATATTGGGATTCCCCAATGGCTGCAATTCTCAGCCAACAGCTGTTCATTTTTTCAGCCTTTTAACAGAAAGGCAGCACCTTCTTTAAACAAATACAGCCCCTTTTTAATGAATATAGACACTGTAGGGCTTACTTCCTTATGCCCTCAGTGTTCTTGCATAAATTCAGCTCCTTTTTATTTCCTTGGAGCGAACACCAGAACAGAACTTCAGAGTTACTTGCTAAGGAGTGTAACACTGCTCCTTAGCAACCTTTTCTTTACTGGTATAAACCCTCTGCATAGAAAGTGGTGGGGGGGGGGGGGGGCTCCTTTAGCAACATACATTTGCTTTGTCTGAATTTTCTAACAAATGCTTTTAAGGGCAATTACACTTTATATTAAAGCCCATTACCATAACTACTATCAAGATGTACAAACTAGAATTGGATAACAGGGATATTAAAGCTTTAAGAATTGCCAGGTTGGCCACACTGACAAGAAAATTAGTATAGATAGGAATTTAGAGGAGTAGACAGGAGAGAGTGAAAATGGAAACAAAAAGGAGGGGGACATCTTGAATTTCTCTTCTTCTTGAAACTTTTTGTTTTCTGCATAACAGGACCCTGTTACATACCTCCCTGCACAAGAAGGCAACATAATAAGCTTTTATTCTGTTGACTGAGACACTTCACCCTTGGAAGGGTTGGAACTTCCGCCCACCCACTCTCAGAAGTTCCACCTCAGGGACCCTTATAACTAGTTCTGTACATAACCAACATTTACTATCTTATCAGAACTACTGTACAAACAATTCCCTGAGGTATGCATCTAATAGTTTGCAACTATTATTTAACATTTTTAGATGTAACATCACCCATTTTCTTTTCCTGAGCCATCTTTATCCGCTCCAAATCTAGATAGGAAATCTGCATTTTTGTGTTGGGCTCCTGCTCGATGTTTAACTGAAAACTTGTAAGGTTGCAAAGACAAGTACCACCTCATTATTCTCATATTCTTGTCTTTCATCAGATTAAGCCAACATAAGGGATTGTGATCAGTTACAATTGTAAATTCATTCCGCCATAGATAATATTTTAAGGCCTCAATGGCCCATTTCATGGCCAGACACTCTTTCTCTACTGTGGAATATCTTCATTCCCTTTCATGGAGCTTTATACTTAAAAAAAGAATAGGCTGTTCCCCATGTTTGTCATATTGGGTAAGAACAGCTCTGATGCCTGTATCTGAGGCATCTGTTTGAACCTCGAATGGTTTGGAGAAGTCTGGACTATGTAATACTGGCGCAGAACACATAATATCGCCTTTATTTTTCTAAAAGCGGCATCACACTCTGTTGTCCACTTCACCTTAGTGGGGCAACAATTCCTTGTTAGATTTGTTAAAGGTGTGGCAATGGTTGAGAAGTCTGGTATAAACCAACAATAGTAACCAGCCAGGCCCAGAAATGAGCGGACATGCTTTGTTGTACTGGGCACTGGACTATTTGCCACAGCTTCAATTTTACTGACTTATGGTTTTATAGCCCTGTTTCCAATAAGAAAACCTAAGTAATGGGTTTCAGTTTTAGCAAGGGCACATTTTGCTGGATTAATCGTTAAGCCAGCATCTTTCAGACTCTGAATAACCGCACTTAAGTGAACTAAGTGGGTGTCCCAGTCTGGGCTATAGATGACAACGTCATCTAGATAAGCGGCACTATATGCTTTATGGGGTCTTAACACATGGTCCATATATCTTTGAAAAGTGGCAGGGGCCCCATGTAGTCCAAATGGCATGGTTGTAAACTGGTATAGCCCAATTGGAGTACAGAATGCTGTTACTGTAGTTCCTGTGCTTGGGTTGCCAATGGGATCTGCCAGTACCCCTTTGTGAGGTCAAGTGTACTGATATACTGAGCAGATCCAATTTGGTCCAACAGATCATCAATCCTGGGCATGGGGTACCCATCAAACTCTGAGACAGCATATATTTGTCTAAAATCCAAGCATAACCTTGCTCCACCTCCTTTCTTACTAACTACTACCAGGGGTAAAGACCATGGACTGTGTGATAGTACAATAACCTTGGCTTGCTCCATCCTTTTCACTTCCTCCACTACCTCCTGTCTGACTTTTTCAGGAAGCCTATATGGTTTCTGGTGTATGGGCCTGGTCTGTGACAGTTTGATTTCATGCTCCACACCCTTTGTTCTTCCAGGGGTTTTTGTGAAAGTACTTTTAAAATAATCTAAGAGATTGTCAATCTCTTGATGTTGTGCTGGTGCCAAATCTGGATTAATGTGAATGGGTGTCTCCTCATGACAAAGGTCTAACGTTCAAATGCACCATCCAATTCTGTGTTACCTGTTCTGCTGGATGTAGTATACTACTTTAGTTTTTGGTTTTTCTTCCCATTTTCTTAGCAAGTTGGCATGATAAATTTGTTTTAAGGGTTTATGCCCTGGCATCTCTATTTCATAATTTATCACCCCTGTTTGTCTGACAACTTCATAGGGGCCTTGCCAACGCATTAACAGCTTATTCTCAGTCTTAGGTAGCAACAATAATACTTTTTCCCCGGGCTTGAATTGTTTTTCTTTCAACCCTACATCATATCTTTCTTTCTGAGCCTGTTGTTTATTTTCCACATTCTCATGTGCCAGTGCTATATATTTCACCAATCTTTCCTTAGTGACAGCATATACTCAACAATATTTGTGCCCTAACATTTTTCCAACCTCCCAGTGTTCTTTCACTACATCTAGGGCCCTCTGGGGTTGCGCCCATACAACAGGGTAAATGGGGAGAACCCAGTAGTGGCTTGGGGTACCTCCCTATAAGCAAAAAGAAGGTAGGGAAGAAATTTGTCCCAGTCTCTTCCCTCTTCATGCACAAATTTCTGGAGCATTTTTTTCATGGTTTTATTAAACCGCTCCACTAGTCCGTCTGTCTGGGGATGATATGGGGAAGTTCTAAGGGCTGTAACCCCTAGTAGTCTATACAATTCTTGCAACAGGGCTGATGTAAAATTACTGCCACGGTCTGTTAATATTTCCCAGGGTATTCCCATTCTACTAAAAACTTTGGCCAGTTCTTCAGCCACTCGAGGAGCTGTTACCGTCCTCATTGGGATAACCTCAGGGTACCGGGTGGCATAGTCACAGATTACAAGAATATACTGATTCCCTTTAGAACTTTTAAGTAGGGGTCCCACCACATCCATAGCTACCCAATCAAAAGGGTGGTAACATAAGGGATAGGCTGTAGGAGTACCTGATCTTTTCTCCCTCCTTGTGCTACTAGCTGGCATTTAGCATAGGCTCTACAATAAGCAGCCACGTCCTGATGAATCCCTGGCCAACAAAATCTGGACAGGATTCTCTTAACGGTTTTATCCCTCCCTTCATGGCCAGCCATTGGGAGGTCATGGGCAAGAAACATCACTTTTATGCCCTCAGTGTCCTTGCATAAATTCAGCTCCTTTTTATTTCCTTGGAGCGAGCACCAGAACAGGACTTCAGAGTTACTTGCTAGGGAGCGTAGCACTGCTCCTTAGCAACCTTTTCTTTACTGGTATAAACCCTCTGCATAGAAAGTGGGGGGGGGGGCTCCTTTAGCAACATACCTTTGCTTTGTCTGAATTTTCTAATAAATGCTTTTAAGGGCAATTACGCTTTATTTTAAAGCCCATTACCATAACTACTATCAAGATGTACAAACTAGAATTGAATAACAGGGATAGTAAAGCTTTAAGAATTGCCAGGTTGGCCACCCTGACAAGAAAATTAGTATAGATAGGAAGTTAGAGGACTAGACAAGAGAGAGTGAAAATGAAAACAAAAAGGGGGGGGACATCTTGAATTTCTCTTCTTCTTGAAACTTTTTTATTTTCTGCATAACAGGACCCTGTTACAGACCTCTTGGCCACTTTGGTTAGTATAATTTTGCATTGCATGCTCTCCTCCAATGGAGAGCTGCATTGTAGAAGCAGTAGTTACAGTGGGCGCATATGCCACCTCACCCATGGAATTAGGTTGATGCAGGATGATATACAACGTAGTACTTGAGTCACCAGTGCTATTGTGGATGTTTGTAGGTTCAGGAAATTGTGTACCATGTTTATGAGGTTGACTTTTCCCTTTTCTGTTGGCCTTACCAGTCCTTCCCTTGTATCTGTTTCTGCCCCCAGGCGTTCTATGTGTTGTGTTGGAGTTAGGCAATTTTTGGCTGTATTGATCACCCATCCATGATCTGTTTGGTCCTTTATGGTTTGATCGGTGGCCTTTTGCAACTCTTGTATGGATCTTGTCCTGATCAGCCAATCATCTAGATAGAGTATAATGTGCACCCCTTGTTCTCTGAGGTTTGCTGCCATTACCACCAAGATTTTTATGAATATTCTTGGTGTTGAAGCCAGCCCTAATAGCAGAGGGTATGCCGTCACTACGGTGACTATTTTACCGTGACCGACACTACAGTGACAACAAAGCAAGGTCACTGTAGTGTCGGTGCGGGACCCCAGCACTGCTTTCTGGGGGTATTGCACCCCCTCTCCAAAGCAACTCTGACTTGGAGTTGATTAATTTAGTAGCGAGGGCAGAGCCCCCCGCATGGGTGGTTCAGAGGGCAAAGCACCCCCAAAGAAAACACAGTCTGAAAGGACTCCCTTTATGCTGACTGAAAATGCGGTCTACATAAAGGAGTCGCTATAACATCGGGCGACAACGAAATGTTTGACCAACTGTCATGAATCCATAGCAGGGCTTGGTACTAGAATTGTTGGCCCAATATTTGGAATCTTATAAATTTCCTGTGAGACAGGTACATTGGAATGTGTAGGTATGCATCCTTTAAGTCTATGGACATGAGGTAATCACCTGGTCAAATTGACTGCAGTGTGGACCTTATGGTTTCCATCTTGAATTTCTTTGTCAGTATAAATTTGTTTACAAATTTAAGGTCTAGGATGGGTCTGAGGTCTCCAGTTTTTTGGGAACCAAAAAGAATATTGAGTATATCCCCTTTCCAGCTTCTTCTTTGGGGACTTGCTGTATTGCATGTGTGTTTGTCAGGGCATTCAAAATGTCCTAAACCTGTTGTGTCAAGAATTTTCTCTTGGCTACTGGTGATACTACAATTCTCTCTCTGGTTGGTATCTTATTAAATTCAATGACGTACCCTTGTGTTACCACCTCTTTTACCCATCTGTCTGAGGTTGTTCTTGTCCACGTTGCATTGAATTGTCGGAGGCGTTCCCCTATTACTGTAGTTTGATTTATTTGCTTGTCTGCTTTGATTGATTGTTTCACCTGGTGTTTCTGCCATAGCATCACTTGGGTTGCCTTGCCTGGGGTGCAGTCATTGTGTAAACTTCTTTGTATTTTTTCCTCTGTGGCTCATGAACTTGCCTCTGGAGGATCCTCCTCTGCCTCTGAAGTTGGAATGACTTTTAATGGGGTAATTGTATCTGTTTTAATATGAGCTCTTTTTGTCATGAAAGCTATTATTGAACCTTTTGTTGTGGCATTGTCAGTATCCCTGTAGCCGGCTTCAATGTGATAGGAGGTATCCAGAATCATTGTCACTGTCGAGGTCTTTACCCTGGTCCCTTCTCCTGAGAAACTCCTGTAGACCCTCCTCAAATACGTGGTCTCCCTTGAATAGGAGTTTCTGCAGATGGGCCTTTGATTCGTCTGCATCCCATAGCTTCAGCCATAGGGAACGTCTCATTCTATTGGCAAATGCTGCTATTCTTGCATTCATCTTTAGTGTGTCGATGGACATGTCCCCCAGGTATTTTGCTGCCTGTAGCATGTACTCAATTAGTTCAGCTTCCAGTGACTTGGGAGCAATTTCTTAGTGATTTCTTCTATCCACCTAATCTATACCCATGTGGCATATACAGCTGTAGTGGCAGATCTGATTGACTGGCCGGACATTCTGAAATCTTTTTGAGCAGCTCCTCAATTGTTTTATCTACTGGATCCTTCAGTGCGATAGTGCCCTCAGCTGATAGGACCATTCTTTTGTTTAGTTCTGCAATTTTTGGGAGTATCTTTGGTGCGGTGCACCATGTTTTGACTTTATCCTCTTGTATAGGGTACATCCAGTTGAAGGACGTTTTTCTGGGATTCTGGCAGGGTCTGTTGCTTTTACAATTATGTCATCCAGGGCTGGACAGACTGGGAAGAAATTTTCCTGCTTCAGTGGTTGCTGAAACATAGGGTCCAACTTGCTCTCGGAACTTTGTTCAGTTTGTTCGAACCCTAGAGTGGTTCGTATCCATTTAACTAGGTCCGTAACATAATCGGCTTAGAACAGCACTGAAGTTATGAATGATGCCTCTGGAATTGCCAGAGTTTTGTTCTTGTCAGATTAGCTTTCAGAATCATGCTCACTATCCTGTGACACGTCTGATTCCTCATCATCAGGGGTAGGTCACCTGGTTGTTGTTAAGGTTCTCAGTTATTGGTGGTGTTGTGGATATATTGCTATTAGTTTGGGGGGACTTGTTTGTCATTGTGGGCCCTTTTTTCCAGACCTCCCGCTGCTGTTTTGGGCAGACCTTTGGTGTTGTCCTAGTGCTCATCATGGCTTCTATGCACTCTAGGACCATCAGCATGAAATTTTGCTGGCTTTCCATCATTGTCACTGTAGCCTTTTGGAGTGCTGCCATGGCTGGGTCTACATGCCACTCCATTCTGGGCTGGCTTTGCCATGGCCTGGCAAAATCTTGTGTGTCCATTTCAACTTCTGGCCCTTCCAGTTCGCATGAGGAGCAAAGTACATCCCTTTCCTGTGGCAAGAGTGGAACCCCATAAGACTGACATTCCTTCGATTTGGACATCTGTCAGATATTAATAGTAATGGGCGTAAATAAAAAATACATATATAATATATATATTATAGTGGCATGGTAGTGTCACTGTAGTTAGGGTTCAATGGTCACTTCAATGTTAAACCCCAAATTTTGCACTTTAATAAATTTGCAACTGTTTGACCAATTTACCTGAAATTCTGCATGTGCTGTCTGGAACCATAGATCTCTGGATCTAGCCAGTTTCTTTCCGGTCAGATGTACGGGTGTGGAGCTACAGAATGTCAAAAGATTTGAAAAATACCACTTTTTTGTCAATTTCTTTGTCACACCGTTTCTCCGGTTTGTCCTGAAACCTTCAAGGTATATGGTGTCTGGCTCGCAGATGTGCCTTTTGAAGGTTTGGTGAAAAAATATTAGTCCATTCAAAAGTTATTAAAATTTCAAGTTTCCCATTATTTTCTAGGGGAAAAATTAGCTGTCCCATGCAAAAGTGCCAATTCTCTTTCACGAAAGTACATTCTCTTTCGCAAATGGGGTCAGTTCTTTCAAGCTTCCTCCATCTTGTTTTTAGTTAGCGATGTCAAAAAAACAATACAATTCAAAATTACTGCGCCTTGGTAAACACTAACAGTTGTGTTTACCTAGTTGGGGCCCGAGGGACACAATGCTGGCATTAGTTTTTCTGAAAAGTGTCCAGAAATAGCTTTATTTTTATCGGCGGATTTATAATGCCACAAATTGCAGCACTACATTTGTGAAAGTGCCACAAATTGCAACACTACTTTTGCGAAAGTGCTGCAAATTGCAGCACTATTTCACGAAAAACCCACAGCAATGCCACAAATTGCGGTACTTTTGCAAAAGTAGTGCCGCAATTTGCGACACTACTTTTAAAAAACATTCTGTTTCTTTGTCTCTTCACTGCAAAGAAACGGTTAGGACTTTTTGGCTGAAATTTGCAGGGTACAAAGGGTATGCCCCACAGATGTGCCTTGTGATGGTTTGCTGATAAAATTTACATAGGTTCCATAGTTATAATATTCTGAAGTTTAGAAATTTCCCATAGGATAACATTGTGGCAGCCGGGTACATTTCGGGGGCTATATCTCGAAATTGCTTCGAAATACAGATTTTTCATGAAATGCAAGTAGTACACCTTTAGATGTACTGCAGTTATAGAAACATAGAATTTGATGGAAGATCAGGACCGCTTGGCCCATCTAGTCTGCCCATTTCCCTACCTGATGGATAAGCTGCAGATTCTAGTTAATCAACAGCTTACTTCCTCCTACCCCCCACTAGAATTGCCTTATGTCTGTCCCATGCATTCTTGAATTCTCCCACTGTTCCTGACCCCACATCCTCCTCAGGAAGGCTGTTCCATGCATCCACAACCCTCTCTGTGAAAAAATACTTTCTAACATTACCTCTGAGCCGTCCACCCTCTATCTTCAAATTGTACTCCCTTGTTCTTGCACATCTCTTCTTCTGAAAGGTGCTACCCTCTTGTACTTTGTTAATTCCCTTGAGATACTTGAAAGTTTCTATCATGTCCTCCCTTCCTTTCCCCAAGAGTATACATATTAAGCTGCTTTAGTCTCTCCTCGTATGTCTTCTGGTGCAGACCCTGCACCATTTTGGTTGCCCTCCTCTGAACAGCCTCAACTCTGTCTATGTCTTTGCGGAGATGGGGTCTCCAGAATTGCACGCAGTACTCCAGATGGGGTCTTACCAACTGTCTGTACAGAGGGATGACAACTTCCTGTTTTCTACTATTGATGCCTCTCCCTAACATCCCAGTATCTCCCAGCCCTCCTTACTGCCTTCTCACATTGCTTGCCCACCTTTAGGCCATCTGATATAATTACTCCTAGGTCTCTTTCGATTTTTGTTGTTGTTATTAACTCACCCCCATTGTGTACTCTTTCCCTGGGTTTTGTTTCCCAGATGCATTACCTTGCACTTTTGCATTGAATCTGAGCTGCCATACATTTGACCATTCCTCCAACCTTGACAAGTCCCTTCGTCCTTTCTACTCCACCTTGTGTATCAACCCTGTTGCAGATCTTTGTGTCATCTGCAAAGAGACATACTTTTCCTTCAGGTGCTCTCCAATGTCACTTATAAAGACATTAAGGGACCCGATCCGACTACCGACCCCCGCGGTACCCTGCTAGTTACCCCTTCTTCACTGTGGACTCTGTTTTACTATTACCATTTCACGTCCTGTTGTCCAGCCAATTTTTATCCAGGCTACCACCTTGGGACCCACTCCAAGGCTGACTAACTTGTATATTAAACTTTTGTGTAAGACTGTGTCAAATGCCTTGCTAAATTCTAGGTAGGCCATATCCACAGCCTCTCCCTGGTCTACTACTTTGGTCACCCAGTCAAAGAAATCTCTTAGGTTCATCTGACATGACATTCCTGCTGTGAAACCATGCTGCCTTGGATCCTGTGCCCCACTGGCCTCTAGGTACTCAACAATTCTTTCCTTCAGAAGTGATTCCATCATTTTCCGTACCACTGAGGTCAAACTAACTGGTCTGTAGTTTCCTACCTCTGCCCTGCTTCCACTTTTGTGAAGTGGAATCACATTTTTCCTCCTCCAGTCCTCAGGTACCACTCCATCTTCCCATGATTTGTTAAGTAAAGTAAAGTAAAACTTTATTTTTTAAATGCCTTTCAAAACCAAGGCGCTGTACAACATGTTTTAAACCAACCATTTAATCAACATAAATACACACAATTAAAATCCTTAAGAGAAAGCATTTGAAAACAAATAAGTCTTAAGCACCACTTTAAAAGATGAGATAGTCAGGCATTCTCTTATCCGACGAGGCAGAGGAATTCCACAGAATTGGTGACATAAGAAAATGCACCTCCCAGATGTCTTTAAACAAACCCTGGGAATCTCTAGCAATCCCTCATCAGTGGATTGGAGTGGCGGGAGGGCAGTAAAGAGAGAAGATCTTGCAGATACTGGGATTCCTGTCCATGTAGGGCTTTGTAAGTCAGTAACCCAACCTTAAAGGTGATCCACCACTTAACAGGCAGCCAGTGCAGTTCGCGGAGGACAGGCGTAATATGGCTAGTCCTAGAAGTACCAGTCAAAAGCCTGGCCGCTGCGTTCTGCACTAGCTGCAAGTGGTGGATAACAACCCCTAGAAGCCCTAGGTAAAGGGCATTGCAGTAATCAAGGTGAGTGCTTATAAAGGCATGGACCAGTGTAGGAAGGTCATCCTGAGGAACCAGGTGTTTCACCCGGGCAATATTCCTAAGATGGTAAAAGAATGATTTGACAATGGCTGACACCTGCAGTTTAGGGTCAGACATCATCAACAATAAAGTCCAGGTTATGCATCCGGTCTGAGGTCGAGAGCTGGGCGCCATCAAGCTATAAGCCTGATGGAAGCCCAGCCCTACGACCCACCTCAGGGTGACCAGGGTCCACAACCAACACCTTGGTTTTATCCGGGTTCAACCTCAGCCAGCTAGTGCTCATCCAGTCTTTGATCTCGGCTAGACAGCTGTTAAGCATGGAGATCACATCATCCTGACCGGGAATAAAAGACAAATACAGTTGGGTATCATCTGTATAGCAGTGAAAACCCAAACTGTATTGCCTAATGATATCTTCTAATGGCAGCATATAGACTGCAAACAACATGGGCACCAAAATGGAGCCCTGTGGCACCCCACAAGACAGGGGGATGGCATCAGAGGAATAAATTCCGGTGATGACCCTCTGTGTCCTGCCTGTGAGAAAAGGTCAAAACCAATGTAGAACTGTACCAGACAGTCCATAATGAAGCCGCAGGCACTCCAAAAGTACACCATGGTCCACAGTATCAAATGCTGCAGAGAGATCAAGAAGGACTAAGATAGAACAAGCCTTTCAATCTCTCGCAATTAGGAGGTCATTTAAAACTCGGACCAGGGCAGTCTTGGTGCTATGTCTTTTCCTAAACCCAGGCTGGAGAACATCATAGACACTGTGAGTTGTCAGATGTTCATCCAGCTGCGACGCAACCACCTTCTCAATAACCTTACCCACAAAGGGTAGGTTAGAGAGGGGCTGTAGTTGGCTAGGCAGTCTGGATCTAAGGAGGGTTTCTTAAGGAGTGGTCGAATGACTGCCTCCTTTAGGGGATCAGGAAAGACCCCCTGCTCCAAAGATTTCCAGATAATTTCAGCAATGATCGGGCAGATGACATCTACACAACCTAATAATAGTAGTGTAGGGCACGGATCTAAACTACAGCTGGTTGGTCGTACAGTCTGGACAATCTTCACAATGTCCATGAATTCTGGCCTGCTAAAGTCAGACCAAGTAATCTGGTGCTCACCACCTCTCGACGATCTCCGAAATCCCTTACAGAGAGAGATGGGCCAATACCCGCCCTAATGCCGGCAACCTTATCTGGAAAGAATCGAGCAAGCTCATCACACTTTATTTGTGAAAAATCTCTTCCAGACTGAAAACAGACTGGATTGCACAGTCTGTCCACTGTACGGAAGAGTTGAACTGGTCAATTCCGCACAACAGCAATCTCCCTGGACAGGAATTCTGCCTTCTTAGGGGTGATTGCTGACTGATAGAACATATAATGCTCTGTCAATTTAAGCCTGTCAGCATCCAGGGCAGATTTACGCTAAGCTCTCTCTATCCTTCACTCCACTCTTTTCAGCTCCTTCAAGGACCCATCAAAGCAAGGGGTCCTTGGGTGCAAAGTGAGTGGGCGAACACGAACAGGAGCAATTGAGTCCAGGGCATTACCCACTGCCTTATTATAGGCAAGTACAAGATCCCCTGGACTCATGCATTCACCTGATAATCCCGACATGTCCAGCACCACCGATAGGCCCTCTGGGGTAATCCCCCTCAAAGGGTGGTACTAAACCATCGCCGTAGGGGCAGGCCTACTTGAGGGTGCCCCAAGGCTGAACCTTATGGTGTGATGGTCTGACCAACTGTTTGGTTCCACCCCCAATCCCGCAGTCTCCATCCCCAGGAGAAACACCAGATCCAACCAGTGACCCCCTATATGGGTAGCAGAGGTAACCACCTGTGTTAAGGCCCAACATAGTCATAAGTTGGAGGAGATTATTTCCAAAGTGCGAGAGTTCATCATCGATCCAGGCACTGAAGTCGCCCAAAATCAACCATCTGGGCGACTCCAAAGCCACGTCGACAATGAAGTCTGCAGACTCCTTCAGGAATTCTCCCCCATCCCTGGGTGGATGGTAGATAAGGAGAATTCTGAACCCTACACCTGCTCCCAGAATACACTCGAAAGATTGAGTGCATCCCACTGGCACACCCACAAGGCCCAGCCCCATTCTAAAAAAGATGGCTACACCCCCGCCCCTACGATCCAACCTTGGGCGATGTATCACCGAGAACCCAGCTGGAGCAGCAGATGCCAAGACAGGGCCAGCATTTTCATCCTGCCAGGCCTCAGTGATGCATGCCAGATCAGATGTTGCAACAAGATCAGCAATAATAGCCATCTAAAGAGAGTAGTTAGTGGCTTTACTAGTTCTACCCTTAGTTCTTTTAGAATTCTTGAGTGAATCCTATCAGACCCCATTGTTTTGTCCACCCTCAGTTTCAAGAGTTCTTTCAAAACCCTTTCTTCTGTGAATGGACTGGTATCGACCCCCTATTCAGAGTGTTTCTCTTGTTTGGTTTAGAATACTGAGCAGAAATATTCTTTCAGTATTCCTGCTTTTTCACTGTCACCCTATGCCCACATTCCCTCCCCTTTATTAAGTCTCTATATCCCTCCCTTGGTCTTTCTTCGCTCCCTAATGTACCTATAAAAGGTTTTATCCCCCTTCTTAACAGAGTTGGCTATATTTTCCTCAGTTTGTGCCTTTACTATTCTGACTGCCTTCCCTGCCTCCTTCTGCTTTAACTGATAAAGTTCTCTGTCCTGCTCCTTCTGTGTTTCCTTGTATTTCCTGAATGCTGTCCTTTTCTCCTTAACCTTTCCTTCCACCTCTTTTGAGAACCATAGTGTTTTTTCCTTCGTTTTGTTTTGTTGATTTGCTTCACACAAAGGCTTGTTGCCTCTGCGATGGCTGTTTTGACTATTCCCCATTGTTCCTCCACCCCTCCTTCTTGCCTGTTTGCTAGTACTTTTCTGAGGCACTCTCTCATTTTCCCAAAGTCAGCCTTCCTAAAGTCCATTACTCTTGATTTTGTATGGCTTGATTCTATGGTTGTGTTTATTGTGAACCACACTGTTTGGTGGTCACTTGTTCCCAGATGGCTACCCATTTCTAAATCTGAGATCCTTTCTCCTTCCCCATTTGAGAGTACCAGGTCTAAGATTGCTCCCTCCCGAGTGGGTTCCAACACTAGCTGTCTGAGGCATGCCCCCTGTAGGGCATCAAGAATAACTCTGCTCTTGGATGTGCCTGCAGCAAAGGTACTCCAGTTAACATCTGGCATATTCAGGTCCCCCATCAACAATATCTCCCCTTTTTTTGCCATTTTAAGGATGTCTTCTATCATTTCCTTGTCCATTTCCTCCCTCTGAGATGGGGGTCTGTACACAACCCCCAAGCAGATTGTGGTGCCATTTCCTGTCTCCAGGGTGACCCACAGTGACTCATCAGCTTCCTGTTTACTCTTTAGTTCTGTTGCTTTAATCCCTTCCCTTATATAGAGAGCTACTCCTCCTCCTCTTTTACCCCCCCTATCCCTCCTGTAGATTGTGTATCCTGGTATGTTGACATCCCAGTCATGGTTCTCTGTGTACCATGTTTCAGTGACTGCCACAATATCTAGGCATCCCTCTTCCATCAAGGCCACTAGTTCAGGAAGCTTGTTACACAGACTGTGGGCATTGGTATTCATCACCTTCCATTTCTTTTTATGGCCTTTCCCCTTTTAGCCCAAACCCTGTCCTTACTGCCTTTTTCTGCATTTACCCCTGTCCTGCTCCCTACTGACTTTTTTACCTTGATGTTTACCTCACTAACTACTGTGTTTTGTGGGGGGAGGCTGGGATTTCCCTGCTCCTTTTCAGTGCCTCTCCCCTTGGCTAATTGAAATGCTTGCCAATGAAGCATTTAAACCTATTACCTAGGATCCTGGTTCCCCCGTGGACAGATGCAGACCATTGCACCAGTATAGGCCTGCATCCCTCCAGGTGGCTCCCCAGTCCCCAATGAAGCCAAAACTCTGAGCGTCACTCCAGTTTTTCAACCATTCATTGAATCCCATGGTGCGGAATACCCTAGCATCATCCTTACCATAGATAGGCAGCACCTCTGAGAAGGTTACTGTACATGCTACTTGTCTAAGGCCCCTCTCCAGCTCTACAAACTCCTCTTGCACTGCTCTGATCCCAAAATGTTATGCATGTTTCCAGGCCTTGATTACAACTGTGGTGAAAAATGTTATCAATGTCCCTCAGGTGACTGTGATACTCTGCCATTGGTAGCACAAGGGTTAATTGCAATGTCTCTGGCCCTGTGCTCCCACATATGGATACAATTATGGAGTGATGGGAGAGCACAGGGCCCTACTATGGACTTATGGGAGCAGAGGGCCCTCTTTGCCCTGCACTTCCACAACCAAATAAGGGTAAGATTACACTTTCTCAAAAAGTAAGGAAATTAATTGCAAAAAACTTTATTAATGCATCAGTTAGGGTTCATATTAAAGTGGCAAAAGTATGAAAATGTGGTGTTAGGGTTCAAACCCTAACACCCCCACCACCCAACCCTACCACCCCAACCCCACCTTCCACAGACCAACAGGCGTCAGGGGTGTGCCTTGGGTCAGTCGACCTAACGCTCACCCCATTCTCCTATGCTGTACCATGTCAGCTTCCTTACACATGGAATGGGGTGGTTAGGGTTGATGACCCCAAGGCACACTTCATTGCCTGTTAGTCTGTAGAGGGTGGGGGTGGGTGATAGGGTTGGGTGGGGAGTAGGGGTGAGGTGTTATGGTTTGGACCCTAACACCACAATTCCATACTTGTGTCACTTTAATATGAACCCTAACTGATGCATTAATGAATGTGTGTGAGTGTGTGTGTGTGTGTGTGTGTGTGTGTGTGTGTGTGTAAAAGACGTTACACAGATAGGCCTCATCCACATTATGCCTGTGGAGTCCTGAATGTGTATTCCTGCATAGTCATGCAATATCCGACCTGGCTGGTGCTGTATAGTGACTATGTCTGTGGGCTTCTGACTTTTACATCATGGCTGCCCATCTGTGGAATCTCATGTTTTGTTGTTACTCTAACCTTAACATGGCCTCCTCATTCAGTTGTATGGGGATTGACCCTAACATGGCCACCATATCAGCCGGCTGGGCAGATGCCCTTCGTAAAAAGGTAGCCAAGTAGTGCGCATGCATGCACCCCAGAAAGAAGAGCCTTTCCTAACATGGCAGCCATGGAGTGAGCCTGCGCGCATGCGGGGAGAGCACCACGCATGCGTGTGGCCCATGTAGTTCTTAGAAAGCACTAAGGGGGGGCTGCAAGGCATGGTACCAGTCGTTATCTTTGGATAGATGGATAGACTTATAAGGACAGCTGCATCGTGGAACCGTGGATGTCCTGAGGCAGAAGCCAGTATGTTATGATACCATTTTGTTGTATACGAGATCCATGTTAAGTTAAATTCCAAGACCACTGCATAAGGAGTCAGCAAATCAGGTCGGGGCACTGGACAGCACTGCGTTGCTACGTAAGGAAAGAAGTGTGTCTGTTTAGGCAGATCCTTCTTTTGATAGAGCCAATTCCTGTTTGAATGTTGTGCCCCCGTCACTCTGCAGCCACTGAGTCAGAGACTGCATGCACGTGAGTCACCTGGGATCCTCGCTGCCTCGGGAGGATGCCTGGCTGGCCTAAAGTACTGGCACCAAATTCAAACCCATAACATACCAGCCATGCTAGAGAATGCTGTGAGTTGACTGCTTTGTTGCATTGTCTAGCCCAAATCCTTATATTCCTTTCACTCTATTTCTATATATTGACTCTGTATGCTCACCCAATAAACATTCGTAGCTGTACTAGTACAAATAGCCCATAGGGCATAAGTAAAGTCATTATGAGGCTTAACTTAACATTTTTGTTTTAAAATGCTGCTAATTCTTACTGTCTGTGCTACCTTGTCATGGGAACCCTTACCTTGTTATGTGGTTTGCTTGGTCTTTTCTTGGCATGGGAGCTTGGCGAGCCACTGCAGCCTATTCAGATGCACATTTAAAACTGAAGACAAAAGGAATCTAAGAGGGATTGGCAGTGGGATCAAAATCTGATCTTAGGTCACATGTGTATCAGGCAGCCTATCAGGCAGACATAACCCTAAGGTAGGAAGTGTGCGTGCCATGGATATACAGACAACACAATAACACAAAATACATAAATACGTTAAACTCTACCCAATAAATACAAATACAACTATCAAAAAATAAATACATATGGCTGATCAGACTCAGTTAACCCCATACGCCTGCATAAATAGAAAAGAGGAGGGTTACAGACTGAACATCCTTCTAAATAGGAGAAAGCACTTGGATTTACAATTACACAGTGTCAGACCTAAGGACCTTAACAAGCAAAGGCATCTAGAACCCTTCTTGTAATAATTGTGACCTTACTGACCTCTTTAGAGCTGTATAAAACCAGCTTTTTGATGTTTAAGTACACTCAAGCATTTGTACATACTGTATCTCTATCTCTTCATTAGTATTTGCATTAATAATGCTTTTTATCTTCTAAGCTGTATTAGTTCTACATACTCTGTCCAGCTTGGTCAGTTTCTCTATGTGGATCCCTTTACAGACACTCCATCAGGATTCATTGTAATAAAGGGCGATCGTGTGGTCCTTACTGAGTCCATTCTACCTTTTTTCTTTACTTAGAGTTTTTTATTCTATAGGCTAGCTGCGTCCTCGAATTAATTTTTATTATTATATAAAATATATGAATACGTTAAATATGAATGCTAACCTGAGTATCTAGTTGCAATTTTATATCTTCCATTGTATTTAAGTTGAGCTTTGGGATTATGATCATTTAGGTGATTTCATTTAGATTTTTTAAACTTTTCACCAATCACTAGCTTCTACATCACTTGTTCTGAGTACTTCTAGGGGTGACACCTGCCAGAAGCCACACCCCCTGAGGAAGACTCTGCAAGAGTCAAAGCACCGGGGCTTTAGGCATAAGCCAACACAGTGATTTCTTGTTTGCAGCTGTACTATATTTTGCACTAGCACTTTGGATTTATATTGGACATTTGCTGTTTTATGATGGTGGATTGTGCCTTCGAATTATGAAGCAGAGCCAGTATTTGTTATTCAGTAAAACAATCACAGTACGGCAACTGTTGGTATCCACTGCATTTTGTTCCTACTTCGAGTGCTCAGTACCTTTTGACTTTTGCCTCAGAAACTTCTCCCTTTACTGAAGATGTTACCTCTGATGCTGTTGACCTCCCTTGCTCATGGACTCTGCACACACCTCTCATTCCTGGGACCTGGGGTTGCAGCAGCATGGGCATTTCTGTCCCAGGGTCAGTTTCTGGACGCACGAGGCAGACAGAATGGGAGATCAGAGCAGTAGAAGCAAGTAGAGAGTTGGCGATCAGGTGAGTGGGGCAGAAAAACAGAATATAACAATAATAATATGCATGCATGCAAAACACATAACTAAGGTATAGAAACATAGAATTTACCATCAGAAAAAGACCACTTAGGAACTTCCAGTGGTGCAATGATGGAGGGTATCCAGTGAGTATAGCAACTGAATATGAGCGACTGATAAAATGATGGCTCATATTCAGCGCTATCCCCATGGGCTACCCTACAAGTGTAGCAACTCTACACAAAAGCAAGCTTAGGGAAGGGCGACCAGAAGGGGAGGATAGCGAGGGGAAGGAGAGGGATAGGGAAGGGGTTTGTAGGGGAGTGGTGAGCCTGCTACAGCCGAGCCAGCCGTGTGATGTGGTGGTGAGGGTGGCTAGCTCTGATGCAGCAGGTACTGGGTTCGGGGCTGGAGACTGGGAAACAATATTTTGCTGCTGCCTGCAGCTGCCTTTATTTTTTTGTGCCGCAACTGAAGTGTTGTCCCCTTCCTGACATGCACTCCCCATGGAGTTAGCAATCTATAGTCAGGGGGGTGCAGGGGCAAAGCCGCCCTCTCGCAAAAACACTTAAGTGTTGTTGCCAGATGTTGGGTCGCCAGCATGTGTATATCGCTGATTTGCTTTTTGGTGATATACACTCAGCATAATAGCAATCGCTATTTTTGCGATCACTATTATGACATGGAACCATGCTGGAGTGAGCTGCTGCAACACAAAGCTCCCCCTCCACAAACATTGAATTTAGAGCAAACATTTAATCTATCACCGGCCAATTTAATTTAAAGAGAACTAAATACAGTTCTTAACAACAGGTGTTGCCTTTGATGACCAGGAGCACTAGTAATCTCTACCAGATCGGCAAGGGCACTGAATCTGAAACACCCAAAACGGAGCCACCTGCCCAGCTGGATAGGGCCTCAGGGACAGATCTGAACAAAAAAACAAAATAAGATGTCCCAACAAACTCAGCACAACCAACAAAAACCACAGTTGGAAACCATACTGCAGGCTATCCAAGAATTCCACACGGAAATGAAGGACTCCATTCAAGACTTGAGAAATTATCTTGACAGCCTGCAAACTCGAATGCACGAAGCAGATAAACTGATTACTGTACTAAAAATTCAACACGCTTGGGCACCTTGGAACTAGCGATTAAAACAATGGCTGCATCACAGATACAGATCATCCAGCACCAGGAGGACACATAAAAAAGAGGGCAGCTGAAAAGCTTACAAATTTATGGGATCCCTGAGAACTCTGAGGGCCAGGATCTCTTGGCCTTCCTAGTTCAGCTTCTGTGGACTGTCCTTGAGTTAGAACCCAAATTCCCACTAGATATTGAGTGGGCTCATGGAGCCTTAGGCCCAAAGCCCTTAGCACCAGATGTGAGATCCCGTTCAATCATCCTTCATTTCTTGAACTATGCGGTAAAAGAAAAATTACTCCAGACAGCTTAGGCACAACAGAAATTATACTATGGCTCAACTAGAATTTTTTTTTATAGTGATTATGACCCTGCTACACAACAACTGTAATGGGACTACAACCCATTGCTTCTGCACCTGTGTTCCAACAGACTCAAGTTTAGAACTCCCTACCCTGCCTGTTTGGTTGTACAGTTTCCTACAGGGCAGAAAATGTACCACATGGCCAAGGAAGCTAGAGTAGATTTGCAGGTCCTTGAGATCCTAGCTAAATGTTGCTCCACCAATTGACTTCAGGACTTCAGGCCACGGGCTGATGGACGGGGAAAAACAGGGGCCCGCCAGAAAACCCGGACAGCCGATACCACCCTGGTGGACATCTTGGAGCATTTACAAAGATTTAGAAACCCTGCTCTGAAAACTTGAAGATGGGGACTGAGCCACATCCTTTAGCTCATAGGAGAGATTTGTGTAAAGGTGAGGTTGTGGTGGAGGTGGGCAGGAGGAAGGAGGGGTTGACTTAATGGGCCTAGCCGCCCAATGCCGGCTGGGGATGTTGTGACACTGAGGAAATGGCCATTACAGGGATTAATCCTATGGGTTGTTTTTTTTATCTCATATTTATTGTTTCCCCCATACAAAGAGCCGATCCACAAGTGGATGCTCCCTTGGCTGGAATCAGGGGTGGAGTTTTCATGGTCACTGGAGGGGCTTCTATGAGGTTAGGAGTTCTGACCCCTTCCCCTGTGTCAGCCTACCTACCATCCCTCTTTCCCTGTGGTGCAGGTTGCATAAGGATGTTCCAACTATACCCAGAAGACCTAGGACTGAGAAGTCTTCAAACATTTTGCTTCGGGCTACACTTTGGTGATTGCATGGATCTCTTTTGCCTGAAACTAGAAGCTGGACTATTTTCAGGACATGATTATAGACAGTATAACTTGTCTTGAAACAAGTATGAATGTAATGCTGGGGGCTGCAAAATGGGAATGCAGCAGAGGGAAGATAGGCTAGACTATCCCACACCATTAAAAGACAGTTGTAAGGGGTTATGTTTAGGGGGTTATAAAGTATAATAGAACCAATCAGAAAATGCCTGGAGACCTGGGTAAATAGGGGCCTCTATTATGGGCACTATTGGTAGAACTGGGGATTGACCCTGCTATCCACTCCTCCTTTTGCTAAAAACTGTATATCACCTGGAGGTTTTTTATAGTGGGATGGGTGGGGATGTCACAATGCCTTCTGGGAGGTGCTTTGTCCTGGTCCTTGGACACTGAAGGCATGTGAGATGGGGTCGAGGGCCTCTTTTGCTGATGTCATAGTACCAGGCCTTACAGAGGCATAGGCATAATGAATAGTCTTTTGGAAATGTTGGGACACAGGGCATTCCTGGTGATAGGATGAAGGATGAGCAGGAGAAACAACCCTGCCATTCATATTTTGTTATCTTTGAAAGGGGGCATAATAATGTTCCCTCTTTTATCATATTTATATGACCCCCTTGTTCCCAGGGGTTACAAGAATCCCATTAGAGTTAGTGGTAGACAGGGACGGCAGCTAGTGATTTGCCAGTTAATGGATTTCACTCTGTCCCCCTCTGCTTCTGGTCTCAGCTGGGAGCTGGAGAGGTGATGTCACCTTAGAACTCTCACAGCAGCATAAGCCACACAGCAGTTGCTGTGAGTGGGAAATTTAGAATTATGTAGTCAGTTGGTGGCTAGAGTCTGCAGAGTGTAGTTGCAGTTCCAGCAGCAGCTCTGTTATAGAGCTGCAGTGTTTCCAGTTTGTTTTTTCCTTCTCACCCTAGTGGAGTACACAGTTTTCCAGCTTTGTCTAAGTGGTGGATACCGTCTCCAGGGATTTTCCTGTGTTTCAACCCAGGAGGGATGGAGCAGGCTGCCAGGATGTTAGGGGCAATCCCCTGGTTCTACCAGGACATTGTGAAGCTGCCTTGTGTGACAACTTCTGTGAGTACTTTTGTTTGTTTGAAACTACCCAGGTATACCTGCATTTTCTTGGGTGAATTCTTTGACAAAAGGACCCTGTCACCTAAAACAGTTTAAAAGTCGGCTGTTTTACAGTGGAGTCCTGTCTGTGACTGCCATGTGAGTGGGACTTTTGTTCTTGACACCCCTGTGGTGTCCTGTAGGATGTTAAATGTGAAATACATTTCTAGAAAGCATCATCAGTACATTTTGGATACTGTGAAATGTATTTACCAAAGGGATGGCCGAGTATGAACTTGGAAACAAAAGGTGGGAGACCCGCACATCTGGAGTGACCAGTTTACCACGCTGGGTTCTGAAGGGCACCTGTCTTTTCTGTCAGTGCATGTGGCCAATGCCTGAAGAAACTTTTACCCCAGTGAGTGGGTTTTCTCCAGTTTTACCCCAGTGAGTGGGTTTCTCCTGTTTTACCCCAGTGAGTGGGTTTTCTCCAGTTCTACTCCAGTGAGTGGGTTTCTCCAGTTTACCCCTTGTATGTGGGTCCTCCAATATTGAGCCTCCAGTGCCCAATCGTGGTCTGTGTCAGGGGTCAACCTTAACTTTTTTTGCACTAGACAGCCAAGCTAGTGAACCAGAGATTGCACTAGCCCGCAGAAGTTTGCAGTAGCCTGCAGTCAGTATGGGCATTTGTCCTGCCAACAGTCTGGACACCTACCAAGTGATTTTTTGTTGTGCCTTTAACTGCAAACCGCACATACACTATCTCAGCTTCTGTGGCTGAAGAGTCAGTGGTTCTGTCACTGATGACAGAAAGAAACTTTGTTCCCATAATTTTATTTCGTAGCGCCATGTGTTCTACCTCGGCTACATAGTGGATAAAGTTTCTGAACTGATATCTAGCCCTTTCATATCATCAAGGCTGTACATCCACACAAAGTCTGTGAAAGAATGTCCTTTCTTAGCAATTGCACGGCATGTGTGAAACAGTTTATCCAGATGGTTAAGCGTTGCTTCATTCATGTTCTTCAGCATTCTCTCTGCATTACTTGTCCCTGGAGTAGAAGTGCTGGCATCCTCCTTTTCCTTTGCCCTAGCATGAGTTTCACTGATATTATGGGACGAGACAGAGTCAAGCCGGAAGTTATCTGTACTAAAATGAAAATTATTGTTATTGCCCGTCTTACCCAACTGTATTTCATGTTTGATGCATAGCTGGCAGAACATCAGATCTTTTGCACCACCATACCCCAACCATCCATATTTTTCTAATCAACATTACTGGAACTGACGACTTCGCTTTGTCTTTTCGTACTCATGATCTTTTATTTGTTTATCTTCATCAGCATGCTTTCTATTAATGTCAGTGGGGTTACTGACTTCTTTACTATATTTCCACATTTTCAGATTTGTAGTTAATGAAATTGTGTTGTGAAAAGTGTATATGTCTTTTTCTTCCCTTTTTCCACCCTGGCCACAGATCCCAAAAATGCTTGATTGTCCCAGTTCTATTAAAAAATGTTTTCCAAATAAAAATAAGGATAAATTCAACAGCATCAACGCATACTGTTATTTATTTATTTTTATTCTTTGGCAACCAGGTAACTCCGATTGGGCACACGACCCATTTACAGGGGTGGTCCAGGAACACTGGGTGGCTAAGTGACTTGCTTAGGGTCACACAGTATGCAAGTGGAGGCTGTGGGAATTTAAACCTAGATCTGCTGGATGTACAAAGCCCATTCACAACCTGTTGCTTTCTCTGATAAACACTCTCCAATTTTCCTTTCCATGACAGCCATGTATTCTGATATGCTTTGACCACCTTTTTGATAATTAAACTATCAGTACTTGTGTATATCCTCAATACTACTTTGCATTCCCTTTACCTCATCAGCTACTGCTGTTTCTTTTCAAATGTCTAAGACATCACATTCCACAATTTCAGACACACCTTTCCATGCTAATTATTCCAATGACCTGTAAAGGTGTAGCTAACATCATGGAATGTTCAGGTTGGTAGTATAAAACATGAGAGCAGCAGCTGCTGAGGACTTAGGAGAGAAATAATCAACACAGTGACAAAGGCAATAAAAATGTGAAAACTAAGTTGAGAAAGTGAGTCTAAAACATATGAGAATATAGGAAAACTAAAAGGAACACATTACAGCATATAAAGGTATAAAAACTGTTTCCTATCATGGCAGTAAATGACCATACTTAAAATTCAGAGTTAAAAAGATTAGGTTGATTTACTGCTAATAGTCTTAATGGCCATACTTTACACCTCCTAGCCAGACTGGTTATACAAACAAAGACGTGACTAGTGACATCAGAACTTTTTGTGTAACCTGGATACGCATGCAACAGTGAATGATTTGATACAATTATTTTTTTTTTTGTGTTATCTGTTTATGCCCCTACGTGCTCAAGGCACAACCACTCCTTCAGGCCACCAAGTACTCCCACACCCCTCCAATTCCACCCCAAGTCTCCTTACCTCATATAGCAGCCATCAGGGTAACCCAGCGTATCCCTTCACTGGAAGGGTCCCTCTCTTCCAAGGTGGAAGGCACCAGTAGGGGGTCTGGCACACTCTTAATTGGCCCTGTGCTGCTGAGGCAGACATGACTCACGGGAGGTCTGGAGAAAGTGCGGGCAGTCCAGCCGCCATCATCCGGCCAAGCCCTGAGCAATTTTCTGGTTTTCTTGGTCCCACAGCTATTGTTGTCCTCTTGCAATGCTCCTGGTCGACACCGGGGGCCGCTGCAGAACGACACGCACCCAGTACCCACCCCAGGAGAGGAGAGCAGTCCAATGGATGCTCAATCCTCATCCTCCCCTGCCAGCCCACAGCAATCCGAGTCCGTTCCTGAACTTGGGTCACCGGCGTGACGCGAGGTGTGGCGTCCAGTGCCTCAACCCTCTATGCCACCGGGCCGGCATGATACAATCAATTTTAATATTATCTGAGCACTCAAAATGGCTCAAAAACTGGACTACATTTAATCAAAACTGGATGACCAGATGAAGACTCTGAAAACCGGATTATTCGGTCTACAACTGGACAGGTGGCAACCCTAGAACTGTGCAGTTCTTGGACACAGTCACAAATCTGCCTACCACAAGTACTGAGCTAAACAAGGAGAGGAAAAGGAGAAAGGATCTTTACCAGCAAAAAAGAGAAGCAGTAGTTAGTATAAAATGAAACAGTTTGTAAATGCACTACACACAGACATCTATTTTTTTTTTCATTTAACTAATGCCAAGACAGCACATAGTTAAACCTCCATGAAAAGGACCTGACTTTGAGTTAAATACAATTATATTTATGTATTATTTGTTTGTTTATTTATTTATTTGATACCCAGGTTGAGAATGGAACTGCAGCTTTCCACAGGAGGAATTGCACTAGCCCAGCCAGGCAAGTAACAGAGCTTCTGCACTAGCCCGTGGCAATCTGCACTAGTACCCGGGCTAGTAAATGAATGTTAAGGTCGACCCCTGGTCTGTGTGCCACAACTTATCCTATGCAATATGGGAAGAGACCAAGTACGGGCCGTATGTGCCATTTCCAGGAGAAAGTGTGTGTTCTGTTGGTGGCTAGTCCATAAATTCTACAATCATCCTATGCTAAATGGGAATTCCTGGAGTTGTGTACCTCAAATGTCTGCATTTATCATTTGTGTAACCCTTGGGGGTCCATCTTTGCTTTATGTTGTTCCTATTGTGTAAAGGGAATAAAGCCATACTCTAGAATCCCAACCTGGTATGGACTTTTATGTTATTGCTTCCCACTCAAAGGCCGCCATGACTATGCCTTAGGAAGCCTCAGTGATGGCTCCCTGCATGATGGTGTGGATTCACCATATGCTTCCCTCCTCACTATCAGGATGCCAACACGGTGTCTCCATGAAACATTGGTACCCCCACTTGTGGTCCCCAAAGTCTCTTCAGTTATGGGTGGTAAAGCACTGTCTTTCGACTGTCCCCAACATGTACCCCCCCGCTGACTTTTATATCCCTGGGTGAACTCTAAACTTCCACTTGCACTTTTGTCCCGCACAAAGTATCATTTTTATTTATACTGTATTGTTATCACCCATGCATCTTCTTGTAGACTGCAGTCTCTAGAATTGTACTGTACAGTAGCTTGTATGTATTTCATTTTTTGTTATGTTAGTGCTGAACCCATGTTACAGCTTGTATGCTTCACTTCTACTGTAATGTACTTGCGTCCTGTATTTTATGTTATCTGTGCCACTTCTGTGGCCCGGGTCATGCCTGAAAACAGTCCATCGGATCAGTGCACTTACCCGATTACCAAAGGCTTAAATAAATAAATAAATCCCGGCGGCCTTCCTCAGTCTGAACACTGAGAAGGTGCTTGATAGGGCCTCCTGGCCCTTTCTGTGGGATACTTTAAAGCACTTTCAATTTCCAGACACATTTTTAAAATGGCTACAAAACATATACTCTCACCCGTGAGCTTACATTCAGGTCAATGGGACCTTGACAACACCCGTCAATCTAGCATGCGGAACCCGTCAAAGCTGCCCACTTTCCCCACTCCTATTTGCCCTATATATGGAATCCACAGCAGCAGCTTTAAGGCAAGAACCACTTATTGAGGGGGTTATTATTGGTCAGCTGGATTATCGGGTCTCTTTATTCATAGACAACGTCTTACTCACTGTATTATCCCCAGAGATGTTGGTCCCAACAGTGTGGGATACATTAAGTAGGTTTGAGGGAATTGCAGATTTCAAATTGAACATCTCTTTTTTTTATCACAACACTCTTTCTCCATGTGCGGAGCAGGCGGCGAGACATCTGGTTATCGGCACCCGCACCCCCAGACCTGGTCTGGCCAGTCACACGCTCTTCTCCACAGAGGCCAGCATGCAGAGTCCCCCCCCAAGGGACCTGGATCCTGATACACAGGTGGGGTTCACACATATCGTGTTCGGAGGTGCAGTGCACAGCCATCAGCCACTACAACCAGCAAGCAATTTTCTGCCATTTTTTCTCCCTCAGAGCCAGATGTGCAGTGGTGTCAGTGCACTACATGCTGCCACCCACCACGTTCCAACCCTCAACTGTGCACACTACCAGCTGTGCCCCTGGCCTCCGCCAGTTGCCACTGCAGAATGATGCAACCCCCTTCCCTCCTCAGAGGAAGGAGAGCTGTCTCGGAACGTTCAATCCTTCCTCTCCCTTGCCGACCCCCAACAGCCCAAGTCCACTCCCAAACCCGGGTCGCTGGTGTGCCGCAAGGTGTGGCGTCCAGCTCTTCAACCCTCAGCGCCACTGGGCCAGCCTCAAATTGAACATCTCCAAAACAAAAGTTCTCTCCTTTAATTTAAAACCATCATCAGATCTTAAATGGAAATATCCTTTGCGGTGGTCTCATACCTTAATGAAATACTTAGGCATCTATATTCCCAAATATATAAGCAGTGTGTGGACCTGGTTAACTACAAGCCCATAACTACAATAATACAGGGTGATCTGGCACGGTGGGGTAGACTTCCCCTTCCCTTCAATCAGAGAATAGAAGTCATAAGAATGAATATACTTCCTTATCTAGTATATCTATTTCAAAATGTCCCGGTATTCCCGACTAGATCATATTTGGCCTCATGGTGAAGGATGATCTCTAGTTTTATCTGGTGAGGTAAGCAGCCTTGTATTCGACTCTCGAATCTGCAGCTTTCTCCAGCAAGAGGAAGGGTCAATCTTCCTAATTTAGAAATGTATGCTAGTGCGGCAGTACTTCAGATCATATTCTTATGGCTTTTACCATCGTACAACCCTCCACAGAAAATGTTTGAATGCACTTTAACGATCTGCATGATATGGACCTTATTCTATTTGCCCACAGGGAGAAATTTCCTTCACTGGGGAACTTCTCCAAATTCATGGGTAGTACTTTGCGGGTGTGGCATCATTTGGAAAAATCATGACAAATTCGAAAACATTTTTTTATTGTAAAATACTATCTGCAGAGGGCGATTTTCTGCCAGCTCAGATGGACCTAACCTTCAAACGATGGAGACAGCAGGACTTGAGATTCTATTTTCAGTTCCTTGATAAAACCAGGGTAGCTCCATTTGAAACCCTCCAATAAACTTATGATTCAACAGACGAAGAGCATTATAGGTATTGACAAGTTAGGACGTACCTTCATCATTAACAGAGGCAATACATTAAACTCCGAGAACCTAAACCTTTATTACCAAATATTTTAATGAATATGCTGGATGACAAACCCTAGGGCCACTTGACATGGCACCTGTATGGAAAGGAGGCAGTATAGCGCAGTGGGTTAAGGCTCTGAGCTGCAGATCTGGAAACCTGGTTTTGAATCCCACAGCCATCTAGGTGCATACTGTGTGATCTTGAGTAAGTCACTTAACTTCCTTGTGCTCCCAGGTCACATCTGGAAACAAGTTTCAGCTTAGTGTGCTACTCCTGGTTAAACAATGTTCCCTTTCCCCTATGGGATACTCTAGGTGACTCCACACAAGCAACACTACAGACCTGTAAAAAGGAATTGGGCCTTGATGTCACATATGAGTCCTGGTTGAAATCTGCCCTATCTGCAGTCAAAATAACTCTGTCCAATACCTGGAGGGAGTTTGCATGGAAATGTCAATATCGTTATTTCCATACCCCAGCGCTCTTGGTAAAATGTATGCCTCTTTCCTATGGTGCATGTTGGAGGGGTTGTGGACATAACCGAGCTGATCACAGCTACAGTATGTATTTTCACTTTGTCCATTGTTATCGGCATTCTGGCAGTTCCTCCAGGAGGAATTAGAGGATTGTTTGGGAGAACACATTGAGCTTACGGCCAGCCTAGTTCTCCTTTCAATCCTTTCACATCATCGTCCACCTTGGCATAAGACATTGCTCCTAGCATACAGTATTTACTGGTGGCCAAGAAGGCCATTACACACAGGTAGATGCCACCTAAACTTCCTACTGTCTTCCTGCTGGTGTCAGGTGGTTTTAGATATATACAATATGGAATGCCTGATGGTGATATTACATGATACATGATAATGATAAGCTGGCTCCATTTACTCAAAGATGGCAAAAGTGGGTCTGGTATATAGCTCAGGTGGACCCGGATTTTGTCCTGTGAAGTTGAAGGAGAAGGAGAACAGGGAATGGGCACCCGCTGCCACAGGTGAGGGGATGGGGGGAAAAGTTTGGTTCTACTACACTGGAACAGCAAAAATAATAGTGTATTCCATAGAAGTTTCTAGATCTTATTAGAGGGGTGGCAAAGATTTTATGTATTTTTACAACAGGGCCAACCCCTACATCAATGTTTCTAAGTACACACCTTGATTTGTTTATTCAAATCTAGGATTACAATTACCTTTGAGCCGAGGCTCTTTTACAAAGGTTCCATGTCAGGGTGTACAGTCTTGGAGTTACAATAAAAGTACAAAGCAGTCATTAACAAAGTAGGTTTTGACATGGAAAATACATGGTTTACATGTGATCAAACACAAGGATGGTACAAGAGGTCAGGAGAGGCATGAGAGGCAGGAAAGAACAATGAGATCTGGAGGGACACAAAAGGGGGGAGTGGGAGTGGGGGAGGTGATGGGGTATAAGTGGCAGTCAGGGCAGCTTTGTCAAGAGGGGGATAGGATAAGAGCATAAGTTGGGCAGAGGGGGCGTAAGTGCTAGGAGGTAGGGTAAATGGGGAGTCAGTTCAAGGAGGGATTGGTTAATAGCAGTCACAGGAGTTAGAGGCCAGAAGAGCTTGGCAGAATTTGGCCATGAAAGCACCCATAGTTGCCAAGGTCGTGATGTCACTATTGAGATTATTTACCCAGCTAGGTGCCCGATAAGAAAAGGACCTTTGGCATTGGGATGTCCGACAGCGTGGGATTTGCAGCAGGTGTGGTTTGGATTTCCTGGTGTTGCAGTTGTTGGTCTTGAGATTGATGAGAGAGCAGACTCCTGGAGGGGCATTGCCCATCCTTATTCTTTTCACTGTGATGCAGGTTTGATATTTAATGCGATTATTTAGCAGTAGCCACCCCGATAGAGTGTAGAGGTCGCAGGTGTGGGTGAGACGGTGAGATCCAGTGGCAAAACGGCAGGCCTTATTGAGGGTGGTAGAAATCCGCTTAAGGGAGGAGGCAGTGGCCGAGCCATAGAAAACTAATCCATAATCGATGATGCTAATGATGGAGCTCTGGACTGCAACTGTTAAAGCTTCAGAGGTTAGGTGTTTCCGGTGTTGGAACAGCAGGCCCATCCTGATGTTAGCTGCTTTAGCCACGTTATTTATGTGGGCAGTGTAGGAGAGGTGGGAGTCGAGGGTGAAGCCAAGATATTTAAAGGATTGTACTTGTTCGAGTGTGACTCCTTGCTTAGTTTTGATGGTGAGGTGGAACTGTTTGAATTTGTGATGTGAGCTGCTGAAGATCATGGATTTTGTTTTTTTCTGGTTTAGGATAAGTCTGTGTTTTAGGAACCATCCTACGACTGAAATGAAGCCAAGCTGAAGGTTAGTTTGCAGTTGTTGGGGATCCTGGTGGGAAGCCAGGATGACTGCATCATCTGCATAGAGAATGAGCTGCTGGGGACAGGACTCTGGAAGCAAGTTTAAGAACAGGCTGAAAAGGAGGCGGCCTAAGATGGAGCCCTGTGGGACACCTGAGTGGACTGGTCTGGGATTTGAGAGGGTGTTGGAGATTTGAACTCTTTGGGACCGGTTGTCTAGGTAGCTTTTGAACCAAGTTACCGAGTTAGGAGAGAGTCCCAAATTCCGGGGCTGGGCTAGTAGGAGGCTGTGGTGGACAGTATCAAAGGCCTTTGTTAGGTCGATGAAAGTTTCACCAGTTAGATGCCCTTTATCCAGGGAGTGGTGAATGGTGCAGGAAATTTGAGCAGTGCTGTGGAGGTGCTATAATTCTTTCTGAAGCCATGTTGCTGCCTGCTCAACAAGTTGTGTTTGTCGAGGTAATCAGTCAGCTGGTCAGTGACAATTTGCTCCAGGACCTTAGAGAGAGGAGGAAGGATGGAGATGGGTCGGAAGTTCTCAGGAGCAGTTTTGGCACCACTTTTATGGATGGGGGTTATGGTGGCTAGTTTCCATTTTTCAGGGAATTGGCTAAGGCTGAGGGAAAGATTGAAAATCTTTGTCAGTGGATAAAACAATTCATCAAGAGTGAGGGATATAAGTTTGAGGTCCAGGGAGTCACTGATGGTTCTGGACTTACTAAGTGCTTTGGTTACGTAGTCACGCACCTAGTGCATCTTAACTGCTTTAAAGTAGAAAGGGAGGGTGACTAGTCAGGGTAGTAGGAGAAAGGGGGGAGGATCTCCTGTTTCATTGAAAAAGTCAGGTGGGAGTACTGAGCTAAGGTCAGTGAAGGTGTTATTGAAAGTGTCAGCTATATGTTTGGAGTCAAGCGTTATATCTCCATTCACACTGAGAACTGAAGGGGTATATTTTGTCTGCTGCCCAGTGATTTCTTTTATGTTTTTTCCAGAAATCTCTTCCCTTTCTCCAGGAGTTGGTGGGGACATTCTTGTAATAGGCTGATTTCTTATCCTGAATTGTTTTGGTGTAGTCATTTCTTACACGTTTGTAGTTAGTGATGTCAGTGTGTTTCCCAGAGGCTCTGGCGAGCGACCAGATGTGGTCTCTTTCCTGTAGTTGCCTAAGAAGGTCTTCGGTGATCCAGGGGTTACAGAGTGCTTTAACCTTCTGCCTTTTGATAGGAGCAAAAATGTTGCATGCTTCATTAAAGATATTGATAAAGTGGTCCAGAGCCGTGTTCTCATTTGTAGCTGAGGGGACCAGTGTCCAGTCTTGTTGGAGGAGGTGCGCCTTGAGGTAAGTTAATTTCCCCACAGGGTAGAAGCCTGCTAGTGACAGTTTTTGAGGTGGTTTGTTGAATTTATTAGACCAGAGACACCTGACTGGGGAGTGGTCACTGAGTGTGTCCGTGAGGACAGTGGTTTTTGAGATCCGGGCAGGGTGGCTGGTTAGGATCCAGTTCAGGAGGGTGCTGGACCCTGTTTTATAGTTCTTTCTAGTCTGTGACTCTACCATCTGAGAGAGGTTTGCAGCTGCAACAGAGTCCCTAAATGCTCCTGCTTCAGCAGCCGGCCAGTTTATGTTAAAGTCTCCTAGCAGTATAGTTTCAGCGTCAGGTGGGATTGAGTGGGTGAAATCCAGGACGGCCGAGAGACCATTACATTGCTCTTTTGGTGGTATGTACACTGTAACAACAGTGAGGGCTTTGTTGTGGGCACCAAGGAGGACTCAGATGGGGAGAATCTGCGTCGTAGTCAACAGTGGGGCTGTGTTGATTTGGTGCCCCAGGATGGAGTCTTTGAGGTATTGGGCACAGCCGCCACCCCTTTTTGTGGTCCGGTCGAGCCTAAACATGTTGTAGACAGGGAGGGTGATAGCTTGATCTGGGACAGATGGGGAGAGCCAGGCTTCTACTACTGCTAGGATGTCTGGCCTATGTTGTCTGGTAAAGATTTGGAGGGCATCAATTTTGTGAAGGAGGCTGCATATATTCAGCATAACAATAGAGATGGTGCCAGGGGGTTTGTTCTGGCTGGCAACCCTAGTGGGTACTGGGCCAGAATTTGGGTGGATATTTCCAGAGAGCATCAGGAGGAGGAGGAGGAGGACTAGCTTGAGCACGCGTAGTCTTAGGTTACTGGTTCTGTGTCTCCTTTTTCTGGTCAGGTGAGAGTGTGATTTTTGGGGAGAGTGGAAGTCCAGAGACAGGGGGGTGAGGGGGGCATGGTGGTATGCTCTGCGCCAGCTGGTTTAAAGGAACAGGTCACTTGAGGTAGGCGGGGACCGGCGTGTAAAGATGGGACCAAGAAAAAAAGTTCTAGAGTGGTAACAAGTGGGATCAGGTACGAAGCTGGGGGGACAGAAGGAGAAGCAGGCTTTGGGGGGGTGGAGTATAGGAATGAGAGGAGCGAGGAGGAGGAGAAGCGGAAACAGTGTACAGCAGAGACACGTGGTTGTAAAATAGGTTGGTTGATTATGTATGACTGACAAAGATTATTTCATATGTGATGTACTACATTTTGTAAACGTATTTGGTGCTTCATCAAATAAAAATGATAATTAAAAAAAAAAGAAAAAGGACACTTGGCCCATTGTGTCTACCCAACCCTATCTAACACGGACTGTAAGAACCCTAGTGACTCTTCATACCTCCTCACCCCTTTTGTTAGGCATATTTACCAAGCCCATGCAGCTGTCCCACCCTTGTTTGAAGCCCCCACCACCACCACTGTTTTTGCATCTCCACCTCTTCCGGTAGCCTATTCCACCCTTCAACTATCCCTTCCATGAAAAATTACTTTCCAGCATCCCTCCTAAATTTGCTCCTTAACAGCTTCATGGAGGTATTCCTGATGTTTGTATTCCCACTTAATTTGAACAATTCCCTGACATTATGCACCATGTTTACTCTCTGGAGGTATTCATACTGTATGTTTCCGTCATGTTTCCTCTCTCCCTTCTCACTGCCAGTGTGTACATGTTTAAGGTCTTTTAATCTCTCCTCACAAGTGCTTTACTGCTGTCCATGGGTCATCCTGGTCACCCTCCTTTGCAATGCCACCACTCTGTCCCAGTCCTTCCTTAAATGCAGTTTTCAAAACTGCACACAGGGGCCCGGATATTCAAACTGCGCCAGGCTGTGGCGCAAGCCTGGGCCCAGCCCAACTTTGTTGCGCAGGGGTGTGGCCTGGGCAATATTCAACAGAGCTGTGCTATGGCACAGCAGCTTTGAATATCGCACCCTGGCCACACCCACTGTGCATGGCGCAGTGGCACTGCACCAGCACAAGTGGCCAGAGTGGAGCATGGAGATGCGCTAGTGCAAGTGCCATTGCGCCATGCACAGCACCTGCAATATTCAAAAGGGGACATACAAATGGGGCCATAATTTATGCAAGGTGCTCATGGGGCCATTTGCATGTCATTATGGCCCCATTTGCATCCCATTAGCATGCAGGTGCGCCGATCCCTGATGACTTGCACCTGGTGCCCTGCCAGGCAGCAGCCGTTGGGGACCGACGCCCCCTGCAGCCCAATCGCAGGCATTCGTCTAAAAGAAAAAAAAACTCTAATATCCCTGGTGGTCCAGTGGACCCCTATTTGCCTGATCGCGGGCATCGGTATAACCCCGTCCAATATCCTCAGGGTCCAGTGACTCTCCATCACGGTCATTTTAAACATAGAACAGTCCTATTACCCTGGTGGTCTAGTACACTCGCCCACTGAGCCCCACCACCTCGGCCCCTCCCAGTCAGCCGGGTGGTGGCAGCACCCCACCCGCCTGCTGCCCCGCCGCCCGCTGACCGACAGTTGGCTGCACGCCCATTGGTTCACAGCGTGAACCAATGGGCATGCAGCCCATACTTTATTATTAGTCCAGATATGTGAATGAATTCATTCATATCTGACTGTGTTAGGTAGATGGCTGCACGCCCATTGGCTCACGCTAGTGAACTATCGGGCGGCAGCCCTACCGAGCTGTCACTCGGGGCGCGCGGGCTGCAGGCGGGTGGTGCTGCCGCCCACCGCCGACCAGGGGTGGGGAGCGGTGGGGCCCAGTGGGCGGGTGGGGGGGGGGTACACTAGACCACCAGGGTAATAGGACTGTTCTATGTTTTAAAGATGACCGCGATCGGCAGAGTGTGGTCCACTGACCACCAGGGTATTGGATGAGGGGGTTTATACCGATGTCCGCGATCGGGCACATAGGGGTCCACTGGACTACCAGGGATATTGGACGGGGGGGGTTATACTGATGCCCGCGATCGAGCACATAGGGGTCCACTGGACCACCAGGGATATTGGACGGGGGTGTCTTTACACGGATGCCCGCAATGGGGCATGGGGGGGTGCCGCCAGGTGCGGCAGGAACTTGGGTGGCCACCCACAGGTGGCAGCTGCCATGTTGCACCCTACAATGTGGCAGCTCACCTGTGGGTGGCCATCATTTGTTCCTTTTTTGGGGGGCTTAACTTTGTGCAGGCGCAGGTAGGGGTTGCGCATGCATGACTCTGCATATCCCGGGCTGAATATCAGGCTGTGCAGGTTATGTAAGGGCACGCCCCCCCACCTGTGCCTGCATACATTACTGATGCTCTTCAGCGCATCGGGATTTGTGCGGCGCACTTTTCCCTTTTGAATATCGCGCCGGGGCGCATCAGTGGGTTGTGCATGGCGCAACACTGTTGCACCATGTGCAACCCTTTTGAATATCTGGGCCAGGGTGTACAGTGATATGAGTGAGTATTATTGAGCGGCTCCATATGAGTGACTCAGTAATACCACTCATATTAACAGTGAGTGGTAGGAGACATCGATATATCTTGTAGAGCAAGTGTAGCAGGGAGCTACACCTGCTACAGCAGGACATAGGATGTTGTTTGGCCAAGCCCTTCTGAGCTGATCATTTAGTGTAGTGGTGTAAGCCGCCTCTTGCAAGGCCAGCAGACCCAGGTGCAGGTCTGGCTCTAGGGGGAAAAATATTTTTTTTTCTTTTTTTTTAAATGTTAAAGGGGACAGGAATTGATTACTCATGTGCAGCTGTTTGAAATGTCTCTGTTTTTATAAATTATATTAATATCTCTAAAGGATCCCTATTTAACTTTGTCTGAATCAAAGCTGAAGCTGTCAGTTGGTTTGTATTGTTTTTTGTGTGGCACATTGTAGTTTCATGAATCAAGAATTTGAGTTTTGATTGTCACTTCGTGGTTCAGAAATGTGAGCATGAGCTTATCAGTACATTGCCCAAGGTTCTGAAACCATGAAGTGACATAGTCAGAACTCCAAAATTCTTGGTTCCATGAAAGGAACTGCATGGAATGTTGTCCATACAAAGAAAACAATACAAAACACAACTGACAGCTTCAACTTTTCTTCAGGCATAGTTAAGTAGGAATACTTTAGAGGTATGAATATAATTTATGAAAATAAAGACATTTCGAACAGCTGCACGTAAGTAATCAATTCTTGTCCCCTTTAACTTTTTCCTGGATACGTACACCCCATGAAGTTAATTATTTTAAGTTTGGGGCGTGCATGGGTCATAGCCCCCCCGCATAAAAATTCTTATGTTTCTGATGCAGTAAGCGACCGTTGCTATTTGAGATGATCGTTGAAATATCAGTCGCCCTTTTGACGCTGGGCTCTTTTTTCCTTCGGTCTTTGTAATCAGCGGAGTTTAAGACTCACCGTTATCACATAAAACCATACACAGTGTTCCTGGTGAGGATGAACCAATGACCCATACAGTTGTAAGGCCCCTGCTGTGTGGGCGTGCTCCCAGTCAAGTTAAGGGTTGGGGACACCCCTACCTTACACGGTTAATGGGCTGCTGCAGATGTTTCAGTGGCTCTTGGGTCCTTTCTCTCCTTTATTAGTGGTGGGGGGTAGTCATATCCACACAGTAGAAATAGCACACTGACTCCACCCGGAGAAAGATAAATGGGCCTGGGGGTTGGTCAGTACAAATCCCTTGGATACTGTACCATAGAAACAGAAAATAACAGGCAATCACCACCTACAAAAGACGTTGTTTCTTCCAAATTGAAAGGTGCTGAAAATCATCTTTTTTGGTTTCAGAGACACAAGTATGCAAAAGTTTAAAACCAACCCAGGGCGCTGGAAACATCTGACATGTTTTGTATTAAGGCTGGCAGTATAGCCTACAGTTTAGTGTAATGAGTTGTCAACGACCTTGGTACATCCAGCAGACCAGATCTGGGTTTGATTCTCACAACCTCCACTTACATACCGTGTGACTCTGAGCAAGTCATTTAACTGCCCAGTGCTCCCAGGTCACCCCTGAAAACAGGCACTTGTGCCTAGTGTGCCTTACCCGGTTACCAAAGACTAAAATAAAAAAAGATGCCTCATCAAAGGTGCCAACCCACAGTGATGACACTACCTTTAGGCTAGTGGATTTAATGCAGCAGTGTCATATTAACAATGCACCAAGCAGGATGCATACCTTTAGTATAAGACTGAAAGGTACAGCAACAATGAACAAACTATTTCCAATTTAAAAACAATAGAATATTGAGGCAATTTGATTATACTTGTAATAAGTTACATAATACCATTTTGCTTCCAGAGAACTGAATCTCATTCTATAAAAATATCCATATATTTTATTTATTTTATTTGAATGTTCAGAAACCACCTTTGAGTAAGAACTCTTTTACAAAGACTCCATGTAACGAACACAAAACATACAATACAGACATGAATTTCTTTACAATAAATAAGATTACAAGCATGTAGTTTCTACAGGTAAACAAAGTCTTACAGTGGGATGCCAAGGTTCAACATGTAGAAGATATTAGTAACAACTTGACTAAAACTACTGCAAGGAGTTCAGATAATGCAGCCCCGGGACAGCCTTGTCAGATTATAGCATTGAGAGAGAGGAATGGACAATGCTTTGGTAAAAGAGGGTAAAGGTCAAAAGAAGGGGTGGGGTAGAGAGGTACTGTAGTACGGGAGGTGGGAGATGCAGTACTACCTCAACCAATGGTCTAACGTTGTCCTGGGGGAGGGGAATTGGACAAGAGGCAGAGACAAAGAAAGGTGGGGGAGAGGCACAGAAAGGAGAGAGAGTAAGAAAAGAGAGGGAGAGAGGGGTGTGTGAGAGAGAGGTAGAAAGAGAGAAGGGAGATATATCATGTGCAGGAAAAAGAGAGAGAAAGAGAGAGAGAGAGGGGAGGGAGGGGAGAGAGAGAGAGAGAGAGAGAGAGAGAGAGAGACAAAGAGAGGGAGTGCAATTGGGGGGGGAGAGAGAGAGAGAGAGAGAAGGAGAGGGTATTGAGAGTTGAATAAGTAATAGTGTTATCAACCCTGGTTGGATGGAAGTAGATGGGAGCCAGAGGGGACAGCACCGAGAGAGGAGGTAAGGGAGTAAGGGGGAGTGGACTGGAATTTGAGGCCAGGGGATATCCAGAGTCCAGTGAGTGAGGTGTACTTGGAAGGAATAACAGGATCATTTCGGGCACTCACATATGCTCCTGCTTAATAGATACTGCTTTAGTTCAGATTTAAAGGTCCGGAGGTCTGCAGTGTTTAGTGCCATTGCTGGGATCTCATTAAGTCAAAGTGGTGCTCGGTAGGAGAAAGAGCATTGTCCCAGAACAGTCCTATGAAATGGGACACTGAGTGGGTTAAGCTCCATACTTCTGGTATTGTACTTGGAATTGGCTATTGTTACCAGTTCAGAGATACAAGATGGGGTCTGGCCGAGCATGGCCTTCCTTCATAGGAGGCAGGTTTGGTATCTGATTCTATTTCTAAAAGATAGCAGATTGGACTGCACATAAAGTGCACAAGTGTGTGTGAGGTGGTCCGCATTTAGTAGTAGTCTGCACGCCTTGTTTAGGGCTGTGACTACCCTCTTGAGAGCCGTATCAGTGTCCGCTCCATAAACCACCAGACCATAGTCTACTGTGGATAGAATGAAGCTGGAGATGGATAGCCAGAGGGCATTAGGTGAGAGGCTTTTCCTGTGCCTAAACAGAACACCTAATTTGGTGTTCATTGCCTTCACCACCATGTCTATGTGCTGCACATAGGAGAGGGTGTCATCAGCCATATCGCCCAGGTACTTGAAGAAGTGTATCTGTTCTAGAGGGACCAACCTGTTATTTGTGACTGTCAAGACGGGGTACCTCCTCTTAAGTTGGGGGCTTGAGAGGAGCATTGTTTTCATTTTTTATAGTTAAGTAATAACCTCTGAGAGCTAAACCAGATCTCCAATTGCGGGAAGATAGTCTGCAGTGCAGCCTGTAGATGTTCGATGTGGGAGTGACTGCTAAGTATGACGGCATTGTCTGCGTATAAAATAATGTTACTAGTGCAGGCTTCAAGAAGATCTTTCAGAAATAGGCTGAACAGCAGGGGTCCCAGGATGGACACTTGGGGAACTCCCAGAGAGGCTTCTTTGGAATCAGCACTGATTGGCCTATTTTGACTCTTTGGGATCTAGATGATAGATAGTCCTGGAACCACAGGATAGCATTAGGGGCTACTCCAAGGGTTCACAGTTGTTTCAGGAGGAGGGGGTGGCAGACCGTATCAAAGGCCTTTGTTAGATCAATAAAGATTGAGCCAGCCAGTTTACCCTCATCCAAGGCCTTGTGGACATAATCGGTGAAGTCCACCAGAGCTGCGGCAGTGCTATGTTTTTTTTAAAACCATGCTGCTGGGGACATTGCAGTTGGTATTTCTGGATATAATCAGTGATTTGGTCCGCCACTATCCTCTACAGTGCTTTGGATAGGGGAGTGAGATTAGAGATGGGCCTATAGTTTGCAGTGACAGTCTTGTCCCCATGCTTGTGGACAGGGGTCACGAGCGCTTGTTTCCAGAGTGACGGGAAATAGCCAGAATTAGTGACTTAATAAATATTTTGGAGATGGGAACTATTAGCACATCGATAGCTAGAGCTGTCATTTTCACATCGATGTTGTCGCTACCCAGCCTGGATCCCCCCCCCCCCCAAGACATTTTTTAGATATCCCATGGCTTCTTTGACTGTTACTCTCTTAAAGTAGATGTTAGGGTGATGTTTAGGTGTAGGTATGCTGTTGAGGTCCGCATCAAATGGCTTAAGGTAGTCAGCTAGGAGAACAGAGCTCAGGTCCATAAAGGCAGAGTTGAACTCTTCAGCAATGGTGAAGGGAGCCATTGAGTTAGAGCCGTTGATACTGAGTAATAAAGGTTGTTTTTTCATCATCCTTCCCTGTGAGTTCCTTTAGATTTTCCAGAACAGCCTCCCGTCCCCCAGTTTCTTTCTAATTGATTCTTGTAGTAATTAGCCTTAGCACTCCAAATGAGTTGTGTGCATTTGTTTCTGGCAGCCCTGTATTTCTGTAGGTCATTATATTCCCCTGTAGCCCTAGCTCTACTCCAAGGGTTATCCATGTCCCTCATGAGATCCAGGAGTTTGTTGGTAATCCACCCATCAGTGTAACCACAGGATTTCCTTTTTTGGATCAGGGTGTATCTGTCGCAGACCTTGTACTGAAGTGAGTGGTGCAGCGCCACACCTTTACAGTTTAATGGAGCCCCCTGCATCCGCCATACTTCTGGGTGGCGGATTTTTCCTTGTTAAAATAAAGTACATTGCATCATGAGAAAAATGCCACTTTTCATATAAAAAGCTAAACTGGAAGGTAAGTCTTGTATGGACGGGACCCCCATTTGAAGACAGCTTTCCTTTAACAGACAAGTTAATTACATTTTCCAAATTTCTTAAATTCAGGATTACTTATTTTATAGAAATGTGCAAGGCCAAAACTGCCATTAATTTCTGGCCATTCCCTGGCCCCAAAAGTGAAAATCAAAAAATCTGCCTTCCATAAGACCAAATTCTCATAGTAAGCCCCTCCCCACCCCCCCACCCCCACACACACACACTCCCTTAAATCGGGAATATCTTGTCTATCCATCTGAATTGGAACTTGTGTTCCAAGATCCTCCCGGGTCATGCCTGAAAATTCCCAGGTCGTGCCTGAAAATAGGCAGGTTATATTGCCTAGTGCACTTACCTGGTTACCAAAAGCAAATAAATAAATAGCACCCTTGAATGTGCAACATGTAGGGCTATTGCACACTCCAAATCCCCCTCATAACTGCTTTCAAATGTTCTTCCACTCTCGTTTTTAGCTTATGAATCATTTTCTCCCCCTTTAAAACCCACAGGTATATATGACCAAGTTTATTACACCTTGCGGTATCACAGGTGATCGGGTCTTATGTTAAATGCTTTACCGAGGATTGTGAAAGGATTTCCCTGTTGAGATGACCCAAAAAGTGGAACATCTGTGGCATGACTGACACCCCTTGATATTTGCACTCAGGCAGTTGTCAGTTATCGGATTTCGTTGTTTACCAACTAACATATCCTTAAGTGCCTGGGGTTTCCTGGAGGTCATTCTCAGAGATTCTCTTGCAATTTCTGACAGACCAACATCACTACCAAGGACATGATGATAATAATAATAATAAACTTTATTTATATTGTGCCTTTCCAAAACCAAGGCGCATTCCAAAAAGATTAAATACAAACATAGCAAACAGACAATAATATAAAAACTATTAAGAACAAGTAAACATTAATAAAGGCCATATGCCATTTTCCATAAAAAGAATTTAAGTGCCTGTTTAAAACTCCCCACGGTCAAACGCTCCCTTAACTGACGAGGTAGAGAATTCCAAAGGGTTGGTGCCATGAACATAAAAGCCCGGGCACCAGCTGATTTCCATGTGACCCTAGGGATCTCTAGCAGCCCCTCATCGGCTGAGTGGAGCAACCTCACCGGGAGATAAGGAGTCAGGAGATCTTTCAGGTAGTCAGGGCCCAGATCGTGTAGGGCTTTAAAAGTCAGTAATCCATCTTTGAAGGTGATCCGCCACTGAACTGGTAGCCAGTGCAGATCCCGCAGCACCAGAGTAATATGTGATGTTCTAGGAGTACCCATAAGTACTCAAGCTGCGGAATTCTGCACTAGCTGAAGGCGATGGATATCAACCCCTGGAAGCCCAAGGTAAAGCGAATTGCAGTAGTCCAGGTGTGAGGTCACAAAGGCATGGATCAAAGTTGGCAGATCGCTGGATGGAACGAGGTGCTTGATTCTGGCAATGTTTCTCAGATGATAAAATGAAGATTTTACCACTGCTGACACTTGAGATCTTAAGGTCAGCCCATCATCTAGGATCACCCCCAGATCTCGCACCCATTCAGAGACCAGTAACTCGACATCCCCACAAAACTCTCCAGAAGGGGAGCCAGCCACAAGACCCCTATCCGGCGATCCGGATCCAAAACCAACACCTCAGTCTTCCCAGAATTCAACTTCAACCAGCTCGACCTCATCCAATTATGGATTTCCTCCAGACAGCTATTAAATACCGAGACAGCTCCTTCCTGGTCGGGTGTGAAGGACAGGTACAGTTGAGTATCATCTGCATAACAGTGGAAGCCCAACCCGTACCATCTCACAATGTCTCCGAAGGGAAGCATGTACACCACAAACAACATGGGGGACAATATAGAGCCCTGAGGGACCCCACAAGACAGCGAGAAGGGATCAGAGGAAAAAACCCTGACACCACCCTCTGAGATCTTCCGGTGAGGTATGATGTGAACATGCCAGTGCTTTTTTTATTTTTTCGACATAGCTTGCATAAGATGACTAAGTTTCCCCAAAGTTAAATCTCTCACATTTTTCTTCCTGATTTTATTGACTCTATATCAATTCTTCCTTGATTTGTTGTCTGGCAAGCAGAAACAGATTTTTTTGGGGTAGAAAAAGACCTTTAGGCTCATCTAGTCTACCCCTTGTCCCTACCTATTCCATCACCACTTACCCTAGTTGGTCATAGGTGTCACTCCCTCCCCCTTTCCTCTACCTAGTATGCCCATGTGCCTAGCCCATGCATGATTGAAGCTCTACACAGTCTTTGCCTCCACTACCTCCTCTGGCAGGCTGTTCCAGTCATCCACCACTGTTTCCATGGAAAAGTATTTTTGTACATCTCTCCTAAACTTCCCCCTCTTAGCTTTGTTGCATGTCCTTTTGTTCTAGTGCCTTCCTTACTCTGAAATCTGAATTCCTTAGCTTGAGACATATTTTGCTTACTGTACCCTCTTTTTTCAAGTCTGCAATTCAGGTCCCTTGCCCCTTTTGCAAAACCCTCTTCTGTACTGCAGTTCTGTTACAGTCTCAAGAACTTACTGTTAGGTATATTGGTGACCATGTGGCATGGGTAACAACTGGATGGATGCCAATAGCAATATATAGCAGTCCTTTTGTTTACAATAGATATTTGTGTTAATATTACCTTCTGCCCCCCCCCCCACTCCACTGATTTCCAGATCCAAATCTTTGACCATATTGGAATTCACAGTATCTGAGAAATTTAAAATAGAATTGGTAGAATGCAGGTAGTCAATGAAATCCTGCATTTCTGCAGGGCCCAATGCCACACGACCACCAAATCATCAATATACCTTCTCCACAGAATCAGTTTGTCAGAGACTGGGTTTGTATTTTGGTTCTGCAAAAACTGCATCACCCAGATTCCTACATAGAGATTGCCAAGACTGGAGGCAAAAGTGGTCCCTGTTGATGTGCCTTTAACTTGCAAATAGAAAGTGTGCAGAAATGTGAAGGTGTTACGTTTGAGGATAAACTCTGCAAGTCGAAGTACAAATGGTGTTTGGGGGCTGATGTTATCAATCCTCAATCTCAATCTTTATTTATTTATAAAACACTATTCCAGTGAAATCATAGCATTGTACACAGACATAAAACATCAATACTACAAAATTATAAACATAAAAACAAATCATATTACAGCAGTCTTTTAAATATTGGAAAACACTTGATCAAATAAATACATTTTTAAGGCAGATTTAAAGGCCTCAACGGACGGGCACTCCCTAATCCGACAAGGTAGAGAATTCCACAGGGTCGGCACAGCAAAAGCAAATGATCTAGCTCCTGAAGCTGTTAAATGGACCCGGGAATCTCTAGCAATCCCTCATCAGTGGAGCGGAGAGGATGAAAGGGGAGGCAGGAACAAAGGATATCTTGCAGGTACCACAGTCCCAGGTCTAGCATTCACAAAAAAGGCAAAAGTGTTATGCTCCTTCGTGGAGGATATTCATGTATAGTGACTATGTCTAGTTACCAGAAATTTCCTTCGCTAAGTCCATGTCTTGTAGGGCACTGAGGATGTCACTGGTGTCTTTGACATAAGATTGTAAACTAGTTACATGAGGTCTGAGGAGAAAATCAATGTCTTTCAATAATGGCTCTGATATTGATCCAATACAACTGACAGTCAGTCTCCCTGGTGATCTTACCAGAGACTTGTGCACCTTAGGTAGTGTGTATATAGTTGATCTGACAGGACTGTTAGTAATCAGAAAACCTTGTATTTGGCATCTGTAAACTGGTTTTAGAAAACTGACTGTACAACATCATTGAGCATCCATTTAAAGTCCCTTGTGGAACTGAGCAAACTATCTGTAAAATGTTTCACAAGACAGCTATCTCTTGATCTTTGCAATGTAGTCCATAGCATTCTGCAATACTACACTTCCGCACTTGTCAGATGGTTTGATAGTTAAAAGTTTATTGTTCTGTAGAGATATTAGAGCCTCACTGTCTATCGCACTCTAGTTCTGATGCCTTAACTCAGGGAGTTGTTCAAATAACATTACGTCTTTTTCACACGAGCTCTGTTTACATTGGCACTCTTCTCTGCACCACAGTCTGTGTTGCCACACTCCCCCAACCTCCTGAGCCAGTTCCTGCTCAGTTTACATTGCCCCTCTCTGTGCCTATGCAAGACGCATTGGAGCGGGGCCCCAAGTCTGTGGAATAGGACATTGGGATACAGAGGGGGATACTGGGAGATCACTTATGCATTGGAGCCAGTGGTGCAGCCTGTCCACATGACTGCTTACAATGCTGGCTTCAGAACGCATCCCCATGTTTGCTGCAGCTTAGGGAGAGGATACAGAACCAATTTATTGCAGTTGAGTAAGTGTCCACATGGCTGAATTTGCACCACAGCAGCTCAGGTGCTTGGGCTGTTGCAGTGCAAATGCAGCCATGTAAACTGATCTGCAGACTCTGGAATGTCGAGATCAGAGCACTGGCGGTGAGATGAATGAAGATTTCCTCCTGTAAGATGGTTGTTACATATGAATATGCCAGCAGATAAAGGTTTTATGGTCTAGCTTGTCTGCTCAAGTGTGCAGGTTCCCACTGGGTTTTCATTAGTTGATATAGATGGTAATTCACAGGGTTGTGCTGTTATTTCACTGTGACCCTTTTTGTTTTTGTTGAAAAATTATTTAAAGCTAAGGCTGTGGCAAGCAGTGTAAAGATCAACTACTGTCTGAAATTTAAATGCACTGGAATGGTTAGTGCAAATCTCAATTCTTTGTTAAAGACTCTCTTGTCAGTGTCAGTAAGGATATATTAAGAAGTGAGATGTCAGAGTAAGTATAACTGAAAGCAGTGCATTTGTAATGAAGATGTATCATAGCTGATAATTCAAATAAAGATGCCTACATAGAAGATAAGATAAATTCCCAGCACAGAACAAAGCTAAATTGATTTATTGGCAGTATTTATTTATTTATTTTAATAAGTTTTTGTTGACCGGGTAAGTGCACTAGACAAATCCTGCCTATTTTCGGGCACGACCCAGGGTAGGGGGATATAGATGAATGCCAACTGACCTTGAACTAGATTAAGCTGTTCGTGGTATTTTTAGTGAATGAGGGAAATTTGGCCAGGACACTGAGGAAATTCCCCTATTCTCCAGTAGGGGGAACCCTTGGCCGTCTTTCACAGGATGGCCACTTCTCAGCAGACACCGGAGAGGAAGGTTGCAAGTGCAGGGAAGATGGCCTCCTTCCCTGTTCTTCTCTCACAAGAGGCTGCTAATGTGGTTTTTGTAGTAGCAGATTTTGCAGAAGTGGAAATAAATTCTAAGCAAGAAGAAGATGGCACACAAAATGGAATGAAAACACATGCTGAGCCTACTGACAGTAAGGATACCTCTTGTGTAAATGACAAAGAACAGAGAGAGATTAAAATCTTAGACCCGGAAACAGAGAAAAAAAGCAGCTGCAAAAGCTGAAAGAACTGGATGAGGCTTTGATGGCGCTGACTAATGCTGTTGCCAGGACAGCTGAGCTCACTGACAATAATGAGGTGAGTCATAGCTCAGACATGCAGGTGAAGCAAACAGCTGAATGCAGTTTGTAAGACTTTCCTCTGGATTCCCCCGTGAAATAGGCTGGCAGTAAAAAAGACATTGAGTTTTTGTGCCTACAGCCTGAGAAGGTGTACAGTACTGACATAAAATAAAAAGCCGGGGAAAAAGCATTTAGGGACTTGGAAACTTGCAAAGACTTCTAGCAGTGGAAGACATACATTAACAACACAGCAAACAGCGCAAGAAGGTCCAATCTACTCTTTTCTAGACCAAAAGAAATTGGGAAATAAGACTGATAAGGACCTGAACTTTGATGACTGGATCCCGCAAACTGCACTTGAAAATGCGGGCTGGACCATAGGGCCTACAGGCAAGTGGACTCCAAATCCTACAGACCCTTCTTACCAACAGTTGCTGAAAGAAGCTTCTTCTGCAGTGGCCACCGGCATAAGCATCAATAAGAGCTCCAACAAACCCCAGGGTAACTCTGATTTAATTGCTTCTAGACCAATTAATAATGTTTCAGATATTATAGATGTTACCACAAATGACATGTCTAAAGAAAAGGAAAGTGTGCAAAATGTGTTGTTTACTACTGAAGCTAGGCAAGACAACCATGTTGTACAGGGAGGGAACCCTATTGATAAGAATGGTGAGGGAAATATTGAAAAATCCAACCCAACCCTCTTTTCAAACTTTCAGATTTGTTTTCTACCAAGGGAGTCCCATCTCCTAGGCGCAATGCTGTCAGGCTCCTTTTTAAAGGTGGCTTAGAATCCCCTCCTAACTGTTTGTATATAGTCAAAACTTTGTTAAAACAATCCATGCATTTTTTTTTCTTCTGCAATATTTGCCCTTATTAGTCTTGGGAATGGGAACTTTGATATTAGTTTTAAAAGTATATCAGATCTGGATCGTTTTTGGGTTCAGTATGAGCATTTAAAAAATTCTCCTGTTTGGATCCCCATTCATGTAATCCCACTTACAAAGCCCTTAGTAAAAATTGCCACTATTATGTTTAAAAATGAAGGAGTACATGTGGAAGATATTATGTTTTGGCTAAAACAACGCTCTGAACCCTTAGGAAAGCCCACTCATACTTTGGATTCTGAACAGATTTGGGATGAGGGGTGGAGAGTGAAAATAAAACTGTTTTCTACTGACGCAGGGCCTGCACACTTGCCAAGTTCCTTTTATTTGGGAAGAGACCGAGGGGCCATTTTTTACAATGGACAGCCCAGGTCATGCTTTAAATGTGGATCCAAGACCCACCTTAGTAATGCCTGTGATACTGTTCAATGCAACCATTGTTTAGAATTTGGTCACCTGGCTTCGGCCTGTCTGAACTTATTTAAGTGTAACCTTTGTGAGCAAACGGGGCATGCATAAGGGAGACATCCATGGGCCTCCCACAATAGGGGTGACTGCCCCCCAGGATGGATTTACAAATCAGGCTCAACATTTAGAAGCTAAGCGACTTGCAGATCACACAGCCAAACAACAGACAGCTTTGGTACTGGTAGAAGATCCCCCTGACCAGTCCACCTCTGAGCATTTAGAAGTACAGCAGCCCCCCCATCTCCCCCCCTTTCTGAGAAAACATTACAAGCAGAACAAGCAGAAGCAGTGCAAGTTGATATGCCCCCTCCCTGTGACAAAGAAACTTCTTTCACTACTGTAACTGCAAAGAAAAGATTTATACATGGGAAATCTGTTACAGTCAAAAAATAAAGAACACCAACAAGAGTCCCACATGTGTGAGTGGAAAAAAGGGAATAAATTCTCAGTATTACGCCCAGAGGGTACCGATAAGGATTCAGACAAAGATAGCCTAGATTCCTCTTCTGTCACATCTGCCACAGACATAGAGACTAAAGATGAGGAATCAATAGCAAAAAGAACCAGACAGAGGCGTTCCTCTAAAACCCCCTGAGATATTCTGGTAATTAGGAACTGTGTTTCTTCTACACACTAGCTCTACTATGGGAAGTCTATCTAACAGCACCTTAAATATTAATAGCATTAAAAATAGAAATAAGCGAATAGGAGCCTTGTTTTCCTTAAAAGAATTAAGAAGTGATATTATTTGTTTACAAGACACCCGCCTTAAAACGCTTTCTGACTTGTAAATATCTACCAGAGAGTGGGATTTGGGTCCTGTTTTCTGGTCCATGGGTGTGAACACGTGTGATGGGGTGGGAATCCTTTTTGCAAACCCTCTTCTCAGTGTGTCCAGGCTAGTAGACATTCACCCTGGTAGGGCTCTCCTTATTGATTTTCTTTTGGTGCTGAGATTTAGACTGATCACATCCTATGCTCCCCAGACAAAGGCACAACATGTTTCTTTGTTTAGGGAGATTCAATCTTTCTTACATTCATCTCGTTTAGTTTTGTGGGTTGGAGATTTCAATTGTGGACTTTCCAAATCTGATAAAGGTCTCCATACTGGTGAAATGTTTAGTGATTCCATAGCTTTAGCTCAGATCACTAGTACAGCTAAACTGTGGGTTACACCTTTTTTAAAGAAACATAGAAACATAGAATTTAACAGCAGATAAGGACCACTTGGCCCACCCAGTCTGCCCATTTCCCTACCTAATGGATAAGCTGCAGATCCTAGTTAACTAGCAGCCTACTTCTTTCTACCCCCAACCCCTAGAATTGCCTTATGACTGTCCCATGCATGTTTGAATTCAACCAGTTTTTGACTCCACAACCTGCTCTGGAAGGCCATTCCATGCATCCACAACCCTCTCTGTGAAAAAATACTTCCTTACATTGCTTCTGAGCCACCCCCCCATCTTCAAATTGTGCCCCCTTGTTCTTGCACACCTCTTTTTTTGAAAGATGCTACCCTCTTGGACTTTGTTGATTCCCTTGAGGTACTTGAAAGTTTCTATCATGTCCCCCCTCTCCCTCCTTTCCTTGAGGCTATACATATTAAGCTCCTTTAGTCTCTTTCCATATGTCTTCTGGTGCAGACCCTGCACCATTTTAGTTGCCTCCTCTGGACAGCTTCCATCTTGTCTATGTCCTTGCGGAGATTGGGTCTCCAGAACTGCACACAGTACTCCAGATGGGGTCTCACCAGCTGTCTGTACAGAGGGATAAAGGACCTTTAAGAACAATGATTGATTTTGTTTTTTTATCTGAAATTCTCCACATAGAACACATAGATACAGTTCCAGATGCTTTTTCTGACCATGTAGCTCTTAAAGCAATAATTTCCTTGGGGGGGGGGAATTGATCAGTTTTAGAAGTGAAAAATATTATAAGATCATGGAAACAGGAATGGACTGTTCAACTTTCAGTAGCTGTATTATACTCTGTTATAAAATGGGCATCAGATTTTGTGTGTCCTGATAGGCTGAGAGGTATCTATACCCATGTCCTTATCAGGACATAATGTGCCAACCGGCACCTCTTCAGCCACTAAGGACACAGAACAACAGGTATCACTGTGCCACCCGCCAAGCTCTCCATTTTAAAATCAGACTTTGGTTGCCATCGCCAACCTGAAGCACCCCCTCCCACACACACACACACCCAAAACCAAGTATACTACACCATTTTCCATGACTTCATTCTCCCAAAAAAAAAACTGACAAACTAACCAGTACTCTGAGCAACAACATCTGCACCAGTAACCGACGCCACGGCTCCCCCACAGATTTTAATTTATTCAGCTCGGTCCTCCGCTCCATTTCTGCAGACTGTCGTTTGTCCAGCTGTCTCTTCCGCTCCATTCCTTTGATTCCCCCTCCCTGCACCTATCTGTTCAGCCTCACCTTTGTTACCCTTTCAACCTTAAACAAAAAAAAAACAGATACCTTTCTCTGGGTATTTCACGTTGCTATAATCGGAATCCTTTCAAAATCGCGAACCCGGAAACGGCTCTCTATGGTGGCCGGCATGAGACACACTCGCTCAGTCTGTACCAGGCATCAATTTAAAAAAAAAAAAAAAAAACAACTAAAAGCTGTAATTTCCGATCATTTATCGTGCTGATACGAATAATCTTTCCTTTTCCTAGTTCTTCAGGAGACACAATGCCACACTACTAAATGCCATGGGGTTACGGGGACAAGTACACAAAACTGATGAAATATCCCTGGGGAGATATCTTAAGAGCCTAAATGCAATCAGGGTGGGCTTCTTCAGTTTTCAGGTGGGGATTAAAAGTCTCTGAAGAGGGTGCCGATACAACCTAGTGTGTGTGGGGGTAGCACCATTCATTGCAGTCACACACTACATAAATTACCTGAATAGGAGGGACTATTTTACCACTTCAGTGTGAAAACCTTAAAATGTGTAAACATTTTGCAATTCTTTGAATTTTTTTTTCTTAAATAATTACTTGTGAGGGCCCATTTTATAAGCGCAATAAGACACTCTGAGGTGTGGGTTATGGCCTGATAAGAGCACTTCCCAGGTGCAAAAGGCTCATAACGCACCTGGGGCATGCTCTTATCAGGCCATAACCCACACCTCATCATGCCTTATTGCTTACATATACAAGAATGGTGGGAGGATACAAAAAAAACTTGGCCTTCTTTCTTTCAGAAGAAAGGACAAGATAAAACTCAAAAAGAGTATGTTCAGTACTTAAAATTGAGACATCAGTTACAAAGGCTTATCTCACTGTCAGATGCTACAAGGTATGATTATAGTAAGCAAATCAGAACTATTAAAAAACAGATGAAAGATCTGCAATATAATAGGGCAGTATTTCTACAACAGGAAAGTATGTTTGGGACTCAGATGCAAAGAAATTCTTTAGATCCCTATAAAGATTGTAAAAAAAGAACTGAGAGTAGGATAATAACTAGCCAGATAGATTCCTATGGACAGAAGGTTAGTTCTCCATGTGAACTTTTAGATATAGTCGTTACACATATTACTAATCTTTTGATCACCCCCCCACCCCCAAGATGTAACCCTTCTGGATACACTTAAGGTCCTAAGCCTACTGCAGGTCTCCAGTTAGATAATCAGGAGATGATCAGGAGATTACTATTAATGAGGTAGAAGAAGCCATTTCTTCATTACCTAGTCATACAGCTCCTGGTTCAGATGGTATAAGTTCCGGTTTCTATAAAACCTTTAAAACTGAACTTTCACCAGTATTGGCTTTACTATATAACCACTGTCTACAAGAATCCAAGTATTCGGCTTCCATGTTAGAAGCTGTATTGGTACTATTTTATTAAAAAGGCAGTAGGGAGGATATTAACAACTGGCACCCTTTAAGTTTACAAAATACAGATTTTAAGATTTTAAGTAAAATTTTATTGTCAAGATTAACCAAGGTAGCAGACTATTTGATAAGCCCATTTCAAACTTGTGCAGTGACGGAAAGGAGGCAACAAGATAACCTAATTATCCTCAGGGAGCTTTTCGCTAGTGGGGATAGTGGAAAGGTTCAGGGATATGTCTTGGGGTTGGATCAGGAAAAGGCATTTGACAGGATATCTCATCACTTTTTATTTTCAGTTCTAAAAGCCTTTGGCATTTCTGAACAATTTGTTTTATGGTTACAAAGTTTATATCAAGATTCCTATCTATTGCCTAATGTGAATGGGTGGTTTGGAAGAAAAGTTAAGATTTGTAGAGGTGTTGAGCAAGGGTGTCCATTAAGCCCCGTTTTATATGTTTTGGGTATAGATATTTTGATACGAATGATATTGGGACATGCTGAGTTGGAAGGAATATCTATTATTCCCCATATCCCTGCTATTAAAATATTGGCCTATGCTGATGATTTGGTTTTATTTCTTTACCGCAATATAATGAAGAGATTGTAAATATAATTTTGCATCAATGTGCCTTAATGTCTGGATCTCAGATCAATATTAGTAAGTGTAAAGGGGTTATAGTGGGCATCACTCCCCTCCCTTTAGTAGATCAGATTGCAGGAATATCCATTTCTGATTCCCCTATTTCAATCTTGGGTCTTGAGTTCGGGCCAGGGGATAATGCTAAAAGAAATTGGGAAAATAAATTAAGTAAGGCTAGTATCCTAGTTAAAAGTTGGAAAGGGTATTTATTGTCAAAAAAAAAGGAGGGTTATGTTAATCAAAACCTTACTATGCCAGGTTTTTTATACCCAAGTTACATTTTCCCTCCCCCTTCAGTATTTTTTACAGAACTTTACGGTATTTTTTTTTCAAGCTTTGTGGGGCTCCAGGTTAAATCCTATTAAAAGAGAGCTCACATATCTCCCCATTTCTAAAGGTGGTATTAGTATGGTAAATCCAGTAGCTTTTTACTACAGTATCTTTTTGGAATATAATTTAAGTCATGTTTTTAAGCCTGTTCAAGTTCGCAAGTGCAACCTCCTGCCCAGCAAGCCACGAGGCATCCTGCAGCGCTGCCCACACCCCCGGCTCCCGAAGTGTATAAATAGAGCCTCACAGGGCTGCCCACACCCCCTGGCCCCCGAAGTGGACAAATAGAGGCCCACAGGGCTGGCCACATCAACTGTACCCGAATCACCCATAGAAGTGCCCCACACCCGTGCTCCAACCCAGAGTCACCCGCCGTACATGCGGCATACACCTAGACAAGCCCTGGTAGTCTTGTACCCCTCCACCCAGCTGTGCCAGTCCACCCAGCACTCCCCCACCCATCCCCAGCCGGCGACTGGCACAGCCCGCCTCACACCTCCACGGCCTGACGCTGACTGAGTGCTGTAGGAGCGCTAATGTAAAGATGCACTCAGAAATTAATTTCTGAGCTCATCTTTACAGTAGCATCCTTACAGCACTCCCTAAAATTCCCTATTTATCTGTCACTGCCCCCTAAATAAATCTTGTATTATTGGTCAAGATGTATGTATTGAATCCTCTGCATTCATTTTCTGTTTACAGTCATTGTGTCTTAACAGTTATAAAGTATAGCAAACTGTCAATTGGTGGGTGGTTACTTATTATGTTAGTCCTCTGAATGGGAGTAGACAATATACTATTTTTAGTCTTCTGGTAAGAAGTCCCTGGCTCTAACTCCCCTTTTACCAGCCAGCTCCAGCTAAATGGAGGTACCGCGCTACCTGTTTGGACTCCAATTAACACTCCACGACCTCGAGACATCTGTCCCACAGCACAATTTTAACAGAGTTAATGAATATTGGAAGGCAATGCTTATTGAAACATGTTACTTACATTGCTGCACATTGTCCTCAATGGATTCTGTATGAACAGGTGGACATTGACTTAGCTGACCAATGGTGATGTGATTTCTCTCAGGGTTATGATCAGCATTACACCTAAGGAAATAGAGGTGAGAAAAAAAATTATTTATGACAGCCCGTACAAAGTTCCACACTGAGCAAAACATGTTACAAGACATAGAAATGATACCTGGCTCAGTTGGTGAATCATCAGCCAAAGTCTCATGTAACAACTTAGCAGTGTGAGCACCCAACATGTAAAATGACAGCAGTTTAACTTCTGGGCTTCCACCACCATGCATTCACCATTTGAGAATCAGCACTCCATGTCCACGTGCACAACAATAAAATAGCAGATGGGAAGTTATAAAAAGAGGGCTTTTGGAAGCCACTAGAGCCTTCGCTATGGCAGGTGTACTGGCTGCTCCCCTGGTGGACCTCTTTTGCTCCTCCCTATGGATGGGGTGTGTGTCTCAGGATTGGAGGATGGCTCATGTCATGCCCATCCACAAAAGAGGGCAACAGGAGGAGCCAGAAAATTACAGGCCTGTCAGCCTGACATCTGTGGTGGAAAAGTGACAGAAGCCATTTTGAAGGAGAGGTTGATAAGTTCCTAGGCCCACTCCTGTTTAATGCTTACTTCTCTGACATCTGAATGAGATGAGTCTCTTTGCCAATTACTCCAATCTGGGGACGGTGGTGAATGGGGAGGAAGGCAGAAGGCTAAATATAGATTAAGACGCATCTCTCCAAGAGGAGAGGCGAGGAGACAAGATGGTGAGTTAGGGAGAGGGAGACAGTAAACTAAAGCACAATTGGGCTAAACGGGCACAAAAGAGCTGTACACTTTCTAGCTTTAAAATACAGTCTAACAGTTTCAAGTTTTAACCCAAAAAGGCTGGCAAAATCTGGCTAGTAGTATGTTATACAGTAATGCAGTGTTAGTTTGGTAATACAGTGAAAATAGTTTTAGAGCAGAGAGTTCAAAGCAGGAGAAAGGACGCAGCCAATGGCAGGCAACCCATGACATGGAGCAGCCAATCAGCTGCTAGCTGGTGGGAAGCACAGGAATTCGAGTCAGGGTTTGGCATACCATACCTTTGCTGGAATGCAGGCCAGGCAGTGGTAGCAGGGCAGTGGTTGAAGGGTACCCACCACGCTGCTTCCAGGAGCAGAGGAGCTGCCCTTTTCAGGGGCGGAGGCTAGAGGGGGATAAAGCAAGAGAAAGGACTAAATTCAGCTAACTGGTGGGTGGGCTCAGGAAATAATAGTGAGCCAAGCAGTTAGAGTAGAAGAGGAGGGAAAAGTTAGAGGAGGGCAAGGCAACCAAGATGGAGGGGAGTGGGAAACTGGCTGAGAGTCAAGGGCAGAGAGCCAGAATCAAGAGGAGAGGAGAGGTGAGGAGACAAGGTTTATAAAATGGTTAGGGAGAATCAAGCTTTTTTATTGGCCAATACACCGTTCCAGCAATGCTCTTTATTTTTAGTATAGCATACAAAATAAAAGGGCCAGCACTAATCACCCGTTTACCAACTGAAATCCTAATTTGGCAATCATTTTTCTCTGCTACCAGGTCTTATCTTTGCTCCAGAATCACAACAGAAACACCAATTTAAACAGTGAAAATATATTTTTTTAATCACTTTTCATATCCACTCTGATAAGTTGTTATTTATTTGCCTGTGCACTCTCTCTCCCTCTACCTCTCCAGACCCACAGTTTTGGCAGTAAGAGTCAGAAAGCTGCCAGTTTTTCAAAACTCGCAACTGCAGGTGATAGTATGCTGCCGGCAAGACAAAAACAAAACCATGGTCTTACCAGCAGCCTAACATAGTGACCTTCTGGGTCAGTTACACAGAACACTATGTAGTCCAGCACCCTTAGTGACAATCAGACAAATTAGGGACAAGAAGAGGGACTGACTGTGTGGTGCGGTGGGCGGGTCACTTGCACGCACACTACCACTACCTGTCCAATCCGCCTCTGACTGCAACTTAACTGGCTGGCTGCTGACACTGTGCTGGGTGGGTGGGTCCTGCACCATCCTTGGCTTCATGCCATGCTGGCTGGGATTGCTTGCTGCTTGCTCAATTTGAGATTTGGTGGTTGTGCTGGCTGCACCTGCTGCATGGGGGGAGGAGACTGTCAAAACAAAGACACAGAGTAGACACGCTGCACACGCACCCCCACCCAAAAATACATCAGATTTAGTAACTTTAAAAAATCGCTATTGTTAGTGCTCCCAAAAAATAAAAAGGGAAATAAAAAAAAAAGATTTAACCGTTCGGTCACTGGCGCCCCCTGTTACAAGGCGCCCTAGGCAACCGCCTAGTTCACCTATCTTTAAGGCCGGCCCTGCCTCCAGAAAGTTCTCAGCATTACTTACCCAGACCCTCCCCCGTCCCCTGTCCTATGCCTCTTTAAAACTACCCACTTCCTTACATGAAATCACACCCTCTGGTAGGGTGTTCCATTTTGACACCACCCTGAAGTAATGTCTCCTCATCTCTCTCCTAAATCTGCCCCCCTCTAATCTTAGACCATGCCCTCTCATGTCCCTTCCATTCCTTAGCTTAAATAACCCATCAGTGCTAGATTTGTTGATCCCTTCAAGCACTTGAACATTCTTCAAGAGAGTGGATAACCTTCCATCCTTTCCTTACTTCTAAGGCCACCTAGTGTCTATCCCATGCAGGTTTGAATCAGCACCACCACCTATGCTGGCTGTTTCTGGTATCCACTACCATCTACATGAAGAAGCATTTCATCACATCTCCTTTTATCCCCCCACCTTTTCTGTCTCTCTCATCTTCTGCCACTTACCCTAACCTCCCCCACACCTCAGCACAAACACCAATCATGCTCAAACACGAACATAAATAGGTATATATAGTTTTATTTTATTTTACATTGTTATTTTGTTTTAATTGTTTATTTGCTATGCAGATAAGGCTTACTAGGGAAAAGTGTCTAATAACAGTGTCCACCAAAGAGCAATGGGGTGGAAAATTGACTTGCTCCCAGTCACACAGTATGCTAGTGACAGTGTAGGTTGTGGGAATCAAACCCAGATCTGCAGGATGTACCAAGTTCATTCACTCCTCCTTAATCTAACACATAATCTATACTGCTAGAATAATCATAATAATAAGCTACTTGTAAATTATATCAAGACACTAAATAGACTGAATGGGTCAGACAGAGTAATGTAAACCTATTCCCTGAAACATACAGTATATGATTGGAATTATTTAAATGAAAGATGAAATAAGGCTTTTTTTCTTTTTATTTTAATAAAAGGTAAATCAACAAAACACACCAGTCATCTACTGAAATTACAGCTGCATGCTCCACATGTTCAGCGTGCACCTCATTGATTGAAACAACCATAATTATCTCAGATCGCGATCGCACACGGCACACTAATGAATATTTAAAACTGGGCACTGTAACAATCATGGTCTGGTAACATCCAGCACACTTTTGGACAGTCTGTGATTACTTGGGGCAGTAATGAAAATGGATACCAAACTACCGCTCCAAACTCTGGCACCAGAAAACATCTGAAGAGAGCTGTGGGGTTCAAACACAGAGGGACATGGACTTAATAACAGTTTAACTCAGAGAGGTGAAAAGCCTAATGCAGACTTGTAAAAAGGGAATTTTTAATTTTGGCAATTTTTTGGTGATGAGGGGATACAACACCGTTGTTTGTGGAGAAGGCAACGGCAGCAGGACTGCTATGCAAGTTTTATTTTTTCAAAAGTAATGCCATCTACATTGTGATTTGCAGTCTTTCCAGACCATCTTTATTCCCCAGTACCTGTGGTCCACTCTCCGTTTTTGCATTTGTTTGTAGAGCTGAAAGAATGATGGCAAAGCAAACCTTTGAGGAGACCGCCATTCGACCGGCGGAAGGGGTAGAAGGTAGCATTGATACAAACCTGCTGAACAGGAGGAACCATCTTGAGAGATGAATTGTTTCATATATCAGACTTTCTGGGAAGTGTAACTGCTTGTTTTAATTATTTTACACCTTTCCTCCCTGTGTGTTTTTGTGCTTGTATTTTATTTATTTTTATAAAAAAAAAAAAAAAGTTTTACCCTGAGCCCAAGTTTGAGCAGCTTTAGATCGGGAGTCAGGAGGGGGGAGGCTTCTATTTTTTTCCCTTCCCCCGTTCCAGTATTATGCAACACAATATTTACTCATGTTTATTTTTACATGTATTTTCCAGTCAGCTGCAAGTGTATAGACAACTCCTTTGTATTTCTACAGGGTCAGCACCCTCCCTGCAGTTCCTGTTTGAGTTTTCTATTCAAACTTGTTCTCCCTTTAATTGTCTAGCTGTTTCTCACCTGATACTAATTAACAGACTGTGGGAGCTAACAGGCCAGCTCCACATCAGATGCTGAGCAACCTGTTAAATTAGAACAGGCGTTACAGCAGTTTTTGTCTCTGGCATCTGGAGTTTGGTGCTCGGGGTTGTAGTTTTGTCCTGTGGTGATTTCAGGCTGCCACACAAGCCTACAACTTTTTTCTATTGTGAACCTGAATGAATTTGCCTCCAAAGTGTTTCTCAGAGTCCATTTCACTTTAGTGCTTTAGCCGATATAAACTAAACAGCCGTTGAAGCTGCCTTTGAGTTTAAAGTTTACAATGGATCGTAAGTAAGACCAACCATTGACAAAATATAAACGTGGATCACTGGGTTTTATATATAGAATCACATATATTGAATTTTTTATGAGCCTATGTGAGTAATTGAACTAGTTTTAATCAGAAGTTACTTTTATTCTCTCATATCTTTCTTTCAAACTCCGATAAACATTCATTGTTTGATAGTTGTGCTGTGTTGGAAAATAGGAAAAAAATGGGTTCCTCTCTTTAAAACCCCTTCCCATTAAATAAAACAAACTGCTTGTGAAAATTATCCATCTGGAGACCTGCTCTTGTAAATCGGCAGCTCCACACACTGACACTGTCGGTTACCATAGGAGCTGACTTTAATCAGGGCGGCGATCAGGTTGGTCTCTCAGGGGACACTACGGAATAAATCAGTTTTTTTTTTACCTGCACAAGCAAGATTTCTCAATTTTTATATGGTTACCAGCGCCGGAGGGTTTTGTGTGTGTGGGGGGGTGCAGATCAACGCTGACTACCGAATCAAAAAAAAGACAAGCTGAATCTCTCTGAAAATTGAAATTATTATCCAAATCAACGTTTTAAGCTGTTACAACAGAAAAAAAAACACACAGGGGCTTTTGTTGGATGTTGGATTTGTTAAACCTGAATAAAAATGTTAGAAAATAATTTCCTATCTCGGGATGGGATCAAATATTAGGGGAATAATTCAATCCAGGGGTCAATGATTTTTTTCCTTACTGTTGTGTCCTGAATTTTGCGTTGGCTTTCCCGATCAGAACAGTACTTCTGAAAAGTTGTAAAATGTAGTTTCCATTCCAGAGTTTCAGGGAATGAACACTACATTTTAGTGAACATTTAGCCTGCGTGAAAGGATACCCTGACTGAACACAGCTTTAGTGAGCGCCGCGGCACCTGAAATTAGTCTTATTTTTATTTTATTGAATTAAGTTACAACATCATGACATTTGAGCAGACTTACCGCTCAAAAAATGAACTTATTTTCCTCTGCTTCAGTGGTGCTCCACTCGGGGAACCTGCTCTCACATTAGCCATTTTCCAGTAGTTGATCTGACTGGAATTTACACTGTCAAATTTCAAAATGGCTATTTAGAGCGCGTGTCAGAATTCTGACAGTATTCTGGAATACGTCAGAATACTGTGTAGATCCACCCCTAAGGCTCCTCCAATTTTTGCATTGACTGATTTACAAATTGCAGTGATGTGGAGATCAAATTTCAAGGATTCATCAAGAAGAATACCAAGGTATTTAAAGGATCTGGTGTTGACTAACAGGGAATTGTCAGAACAGGATATTTTGAAGGAGTTCTGATTTACTTTTAATTTTGCTGGAGAGCCAAAGAGCATAGCCTGAGTTTTAGTTTCATTAAGAACAAGGCGATTTGCATTTAGCCAGGATTGCATGTTTTGGAACTCTAAAGATAGTGAGTTATTAATGTCTGATACATTGCTGGCAGTATGGTAGAGTACAAGGTCGTCTGCATAGAGCAAGGTAGAGCAAGTAGGCGCTCATGATGGGAGGTCATTTATGAAAATCGAGAAAAGTAGGGGGCCAAGTATGGATCCCTGTGGGACACCAACATGTATGGATGATAGGTCTGACAGGGCTGAGTTAAAAGCTACAGCCTGCTGACGATTGGATAGAGAGCTACGGAACCATTTCACCGATTTGGCTGAAAAACCAAGGGAGGTAAGTTTTGTAAGGAGAAAGGTGTGATCAACCAGGTCAAAAGCCTTGGTGAGATCAATGAAAATGGTACCTGTCAAAAGACCGGAGTCCATGGCAGTGTAAATGTCATTAGTAAGTTTCAGAAGGGCAGTAGAAGTACTATGGCCTTTTCCAAAGCCATGCTGGGAGCCAGAGAAGAGGTTATGTTTCAGGAGATACTCTATAGTTTGCCTTGCCACTAGTTTTTCGAGGATATTACTGAGCATGGAGAGGATAGCAATGGGCCAATAATTGGCCATCTCTTTAGGATCACCTTTCTTAAGGATAGGGGTTATTCTAGCTATCTTCCAAACATTAGGAACTACACCATGACATAGCAACAGGTTAAAGATTTTAGTTAGGGGGGAGGCTATGAGCGGGGCAGCAGCTTTCAGAAGCCTAGGTTCAAGACTGTCGGCGCCAGAGCTAGTATTGTCTGGGATTGTGAGCAGCAGCTTAAGGACTTCAGTTTTGTGACAGTCCGGAACCTGAAAAGTAGACGGGAGAGCATCGGAACCATGGCCACAGGAGTGGATGTCAGGTGGCTAGAGGGGAAGGAGGCTAAGTAGCATGAAAGATCCAAGAAATGATGGTTGAAAGAGTTGGCAATGGTCACAGGGTTGTTACAATGTATGCCATTCAGCAGCATATCATTTAAGGTGGATGGTTTATCGGTACCGAGGAGAGTTTTAATGACAGACCAAAATTTTCACGAGTCTCCTCCAGCATTTATTAGTGAATCTTTACAGAAAGAGCTTTTTGCTAGATGAGTATTTCTTTTACAAGAGTTTCTCAAGGCCCTATAGTGATTGTAATCTGCCTGCAGCCCTGAGGCCTTAAAATGATGCCAGCTTTTGTCCCTGTTACGAAGCTGGGCAAGAAGATCATTGGTTAGCCACTTAGTTTGTGTACCCCGATGCGGCAAGTGACATGAGGTGTGTGAAGGTCCTGAAAACCCCCAAATTTATCAAGGAAGTAGACTAGGGTGGATTGTGCATCAAGAGAGGTGAAGATTGGTGACCAATCAATTAGTGAGAGATCATGCAAGAACTGTGTCGGATTAAAATTAGCCAGGTTTCGGAAAGTGATTCATTTTGGAAGGGGAGATGATTGTCTAGCAGCCCGCCTGGTACAAAAAACTGGGGAGTGGTCACTTATTGAATCAGCAAAGGTACCAGCTGAGACGATGTGGTCAAGATGGTTTGTGAGGGCCCAATCAATTAGGGTACTAGATTGGGAGGGTGGGGCCATGACCCTAGTGGGGTCAGTGATCAGTTGATGGAGGTCATAGCCTTGTACTATAGTGTGGAGATACTGGCAGGATTTACCTGACCAATTAAGATTTAAGTCCCCAAGGATGAGGACCTCATTGCGTCCAATGGCTAAGTTCACCTGGGAGAGGAGTTCAACTAGCCCTGAGGTACCACCCCTAGGAGGGTTGTAGGCACATACTATGTGTAGCCTCTTGGACCCGAGTTGAAGAGTAGCATGAATAGCTTCACAGTATGGGAGAGTGAAGGAGATATTTCGGTGTAACGAGAGGTGGGGTTTATATAGGATGGCAACCCCTTCCCCACATTTAGATGAGGACCTATCTTGTCTTATCATTTTGTAGTTAGGCAGAAGGCATAAATGATCAGGTGTGGAGGGCTGTAGCCAGGTCTCTGTCAAGCAAAGAATATCAGGATTGTATTGGGTGATCCAGGCCTCAAGTTCCGCTATGTTGTGGGGAAGGCTTCTAATATTCATGTGAACAATGCGCAGATCCTTGGCATTATTCCAGTAAGTGTCAGAGATGGAGATGTTACATCCAGCTCCTGGATTCAGCTCAGTATCACCAGCTAATAGTAGTGCCAGGAGGAGCAAGTACCACAGTTTACGGTGAGTAAGTGTGGTAAGTAGGGGGGCGATGCAGAGAGAACAATTGTGCAGTAGGTAGGTGACATGGTAAATGATCCAATTAGGGACAAAAAGTGGTGAGGTGGCTAGTGGCATATGAGACAGGATAAGCATGTTAGAGAAAGTGTAATCTTTGGGGTGAAAGTGGTGATCATTTAGGGAGAGTGGGCTACTAACCACCGGGATCCACATAATGGTAACAAGAATTGAGGCGAACAGAAATAGTACACCTGGGTAAAATGCCCAGGGATTTGAATGCAGTGAGGGCATTTTATATAGGTAAGTTGCAATGAGGAGGAGAGGCAAATGATAAGATTTTGAGCAGGACCCGAAAAAAACAGCTAGAAATAAAGACTAAAACTGGAGAAACAAGCAGGGTTTGTTAGGACTGTAGACACCCTCTAGTGGTAAAGGAATATAATGTGCAAATGAGAAAGTAAAGAGATAGTTAAAATAACACTCCCACGGGGCGTGGCATCAGAGCTGAGAAACACTATATAAGTAATGCCAGCCAAGGGTGGGGGTGGTGGGGGCAGGTGGGGAGCAGCCACGCAGCGGCTGCAGGGGAGTCCGAGGATCCGAAGACATTCCTTTTCAGTCCCGAGAAGCCTTGCAGCAGGGAGGTGAGTCCCAAAAGAATGTTAACAAAGATTTCACCTCAGGCAGGGCCAATTTAGCAGTGCTAACCCAGCTGAGCAGCCCGTACTTGTGAAACTCAAATTACACTAGCTGAGCAGCCCGTAGCTGAATCCCCGAGTGCTGCTAGGGAAGCTCCAATTTACACAAGCTGAGCAGCCCGTAGTTGTGGAGATAGAAAATCCCCAAGTGGTAGCAGTCCCAGAAAAAGGCGCCAAGATTTGAACGCCACAAAGAACCTCAGCGCTTGAACTGAGGGTCCACCAGCAGAAAATACTACTCCGAGCGTGGTGTAGAAACGCCAGCGCACTCCAGGGCAGGAGCTTCCCGAGCTGGTGTAGAAACGGCTGCAGCGCGCTCCAGGGGCAGGAGTGCCTTCTAGGGCAGGGGCTTCTGAGCGTGGTGGCAAGCGGCTGCAGCACACTCCAGGGCAGGAGCTTCCGAGCGTGGTGTAGAAACGGCTGCAGTGCGCTCCAGGGCAGGGTGCCCTTCTAGGGCAGGGGCTTCCGTGCATGGTGTAGAAATGGCTGCAGCGCACTCCAGGGCAGGGTGCCCTTCTAGGGCAGGGGCTGCTCTTGATTCAGGGCCTCTGCAGATCCCACAGCTCATCGTCCTGTTAACTCTGTCTCTCACCTGCCCTCGGCCATGAATTCACGCAGCACAAAGTAGCTAGCCAGCTTTCTCCAACATTATCGAACTCCCCCCCCCTCCCTGCCAGCTTCAGGAGAAAAGTATTAAGCCTTACCATACTCTGTTTAAGCTGCATTGCCTTTCCCTCCAACACCACACTCATAAATTGGGTTGTGATCTGAGGTGGAGACACCCAAGTCCATCTGTGACCATGCGGCCACCATCTTCTAACTGATGCTGAGGGGTAGGTGCATCACATATATGGTGAAATAAGTTTCCCCCCAAACAGACCTGATCAGAGTGTGTTTATATTATCAGATGCATATACCAAATTATCAGAGATTAGGAAAAGGATCTTAACAGTGATCCAGTGACCTTCACAGAGTAGAACAGCAATGCTAATAAACAGTAAGACTTTAGCTAAACACTTTAACAATTAGCCAGAGTATATTTCAAGTCCCCTTTCAGATACCAGCTCCTGCCTCTCCCTTGTCAGTACCTCCTCTTGCAAAGTCTTATTTTATACTCTGCCAGTTTCAGACTATAACTAGATTGCACATTGTTGTTGCACCTTTCAGTCTTGCACTAAAGGTATGTATCTTGGTTGGTGCATTGTTAATATGACACTGTCACTTTAAATCTATTAGCATAATGAAAGCGTCATAATTGTGGACTGTGCCTTTGATAAAGAATCCTTTGATACGAGACGCATCAGGGATGCCCGGCATTTCAGGTCACTTTTAAACATTTGCATACTTGTGTCACTGAAGCTAATAAAGATGATATTTTTAGCAACTTTGAAGAAGCAGCGTCTTTTACTAGTGGTGACTGCCCATTTGTTTTTGTGTCTATGAACTGGATTTTTTCACCATGAGCGCCTCTAGTCCTCTGTGATTTTGTTTTTAGTTTCAAAGATGCTATACCCACTGGAGCGCTCAAAGATCCGACAGATGGTACAAGCTGCCAGATTTGAACAGAACTCTCAAGGGCACAAGAGCAGTGCACTGTGGAGCAATGAATAATGAAGCACCCAAAATGAGAGCATAGTACAAGGAATTTCCCCAGCACTTCGCAGCTACTGCTTGAGGCTGGTGAAGCCTGAAGCAGTACAGGCAAAGTGCTAGAGTAATTCCTTATTCTGTACTCTCATTTTGTGGTTAATAAACCAATACTTTTGGCAGTCAACTTAAAACTTCAAAGTTTCCTGGGCTGCCACAAGTAAAGCCCTCCAAGGTGTAGCCCAACACTCAGACTTCCCCCACACTGCACAATACTACGTTATGTTGGCAACCTTCTGTACGGAAGGCTACAACACTTTCCCACCTAGTACCAGTATTTCCTTTTTAAACCTTTCAAAAGTTCCCTTTTAAATGTCACTGCTGTACCCTGTGCTGACTCGGTGAAGGCCCATTGATGTTACCACAGGTTGACCAGTGGTGGTGCACTTTAAATAGTGTCCAATTGCTCAGTTGGAACCCCAAATCCCAAAGGCCATGCAATTGCTAAAATGGCAGTAAGACCTCATCCCTAAGGTATTTTTACAAATCCTTACCTGAGGTCAAAAAACAGAAAGACTGTTCCAATTAAACACTTCATTCTACTTGAAGCAGGACAAGCACTGATCTTACTCAGTTTCTAATTGTGCGGATCCTCCCTCACTCTAAATGGCCTCTGGAACTCTGTTCTCTGCAGTCTACCTTGATCAGCTGAGCTGCCTTTCTGTTTTCTCACTTCACTTGCTCTCTGGCACTAGCTTCACACTCTCCCACTGGAGGTTCATCTGGCCTCCCTTGCTCAGACCACTGCATGTATATACTGACCCACATGTCATAGCCTCTGAACCCTCTGGGCAGTTGTAACCAGACACCTAGCTAAGGTGCCTGCTAGCAGGCTCCACAGCAGCCATGCTGCAGCTCCTTCTCACTCTGTTTCATTATACACTGCAATTTCCAAGTGTGAGTCTCTGTGATGACTGTCACAAATGCATTCAGCAGGTTATGCCCTCTGCTCACGCAGTGCCAACCTCAGAGCACAACAGTGTGAACAGGTAACAGACAGGGTAACCCTCCTGTCTGCTTTTGGGTCCAAATTACCTTTAATGTCAAGTTCAGGGGGGATTCAAACTGTGAACCTTATACTAGCATACCCAAAGAACAGGCTCAGATATGTACCCTCTTCAGGGATAATGGTACAATCTTTCACCAGGGACACCCAGACAGGCTTTCAAAATGAACCTTTTTAACTATATAAGAGATCTTAGGTATGTTATCTTTTTCCAAGCTTAGTAACACCATCAAGCTGTTGAACAGTTTTGTCAGACTTAACCCCTATATGTCACATGCAAAAATAACTGGCAGACAGCCAGGCAGTCTTTCAAAGAAACGATTCTTTCCTAAAAGATGATAAAAATATGAAAAATGTAAACACAGAACAACATATCAAAGAGCTCACAATCACATAAAAGAACAAGGGAAAATTACAAAGTAAAACTCCTACCACAATACATTTAGATCTTTGCTATCTAAGGTATTACCTCTGGAAGTGCGTTTTAAAGTTAAATTGGAGAGCTGTGTCTCTCTAGAGTCCCAAGATGATACGACAACATTTCAGAGACACATACTAGTTTAAACTTTGTGTCTCCACACCCCTTTTGTGAGTCATCTAGCTCCTCCTTTTAGAATATAAAATTACAAAAAATGAGTTCCTACCAGGAGGTATGTTAATAATATGACATCAGCAAAAACCCATTTCCCAAATAATGAATCTTTGATCTACCAGTTCCTTTGAGGTTTATAACCCTGCAGTCCATCACCCAGGTGTAAGATAGCCAACAGGACTCAGCTAAATGACATCCTTTCCTGATGTAATAAAATGTATATTTAGTTTCCAACTTCAAAAGCATGAGGTCATAAAAAGGCCATAAAATGCAATTTCTTACAGAAGTTAATTACATTACAGAGATCTCCTGGTCAGTGTAATACATCCTGTGATTTCAGCTGCTGACATCTTGTAATTTAAAAGGGCCAAATCTCCCAGACTGACATTCCATACACTGACCATTTATTTATAATACCAATATCGTACAATAATCATAACCAGCTGGCCAAGCATCACAATGGCTAGCATGCAAATGCCACTTATACTCCCAATCAGGAAACTGGACTTTTCACAGTACATCTCACACAGTCTGTCATAGCTCACCTTGAACCATCCTGGACAGCAGTCCCTCCTCATTGAGATGTGCCATACATCTAATCTATAGTCAGCATAGCCCCCACGCTTTTGTACAGCCAGATGCAGTTCCCTTAAGTCCATACGGCTGTCAATCAAATCCAGGGATTCCTGAAGGCCTGGCTCTTGACAGCTAACTAGCTGGCTGTAATTCCTATTTGTACAAATAAATAAATAAATGTGCCAGAATTCAAAGGTCCTCCTGAAGTCCAGAGGCCTCTGCAGCTCTCTGTCCAGGCTCAACCTCTTGACAGATTGAGAGCCAGGATCAAGAGGCACAAACATGGCAGCAGCCATGCAGTGGAGCAGTGCTGTCCCCAGCTGTCTCCTTGCACAGGACTCCTGCCCTGCAAACAATAAGTGACACCCCAGTTCATTTGTCAGTGCACAGACAGGTTTGGATTGATTGCTTCCCAATACTTGTAAAAGCACAGCTGGCTTGCTGTGTTGGCCATGGGCAACCACTACTTTGATATACAATTGGGTGTCATGGCTCAACCCAGGCACAGGAGGTGCCAAAGAAATTGTGCTCCATCCTTCTGCTGGAGGGAGCAAGGGCAACCTCAGTAGTCCAGCAGTGGCTCTATGAAGCTGAAGGTAAGCCTCACCTTTAGGGAGTGTTACACACTGGTAAAGGTACCTCTGTTCTCCAGCTGCTGATCCCCCTCTCTGTGCCCCATAACATCATATTGCCACTCTCACTGCTCTAATTGTATTGTACTGTTGTTTTTTAAATTGTCTCAAATAATTATACCAAAGTCCATCTCCTATTGTATGTTGTGCCTTCCACTGCTACCTCCACCATTTTGCACTCAGGTTTTGGATTTTCTACACCAGTGTGCATTACCTTGTTCTTCTTGATGTTAAAGTAAATGTCAAACTTGTTTTGACCACCTCTCTCATCTACTCAGTTTCTCTTTCATAATTCTGACCCCCCCCCCTTCACTATCCAACCAACCACAGATCTTAATATCATCCATAAAGAAGCATATCTCAGCTGGCCCGGTGGCGCAGTGGGCTGAGGAACTGGCACCTTACCTCATGCTATGCTGGCGACCCGGGTTTGGGAATGACCTCGGGTCATCAGGGTGCTGGCTAAGGGGGGGGTGGGTTGGAGCGGATTGAGCAGCAGCTCTCCCCTCAAGGGCAGATGTCCACCGTCCATAGTCCACGCTCCCCGGGTGGAGGTCGGTGGAGCGTGGAGTGCGGTGCAGCAGCGGAAGTCAGAGGAGGGCAAGGGCCGCCAGATCCTGATGTGTGCATACCCTCCACATGCACACATGTGTATGCCATGGCCTTTGGGGCGAGGAGAAAACTGGAAAAAACGATAACGTACATATGGAAAAAAAAGAAGCATATCTTGCCTTGTATCCCTACCCCCAATGTTACAGATGAAAATGTTGAAGAAGACCAGTCGCAAGACAAATACATGAAGCACACCACTAGGGGGGGGGACCCCCCCCCCCCATTCTCTGGGTTATGTCACTCAGCCAGCTTCCCACTCATCTTATGAACCTGTCCCCCACCCCCCAGGTTATACATCTTTCTTTTTTAAACCTTTTGTTTATTGCATTTTCTCACAATCCAAGGCATAAAACAAGCGGGTTTGCGCTGCAATTTACAACCCAAGAATTGCCAACTGCAAGTCAACTTCCACCTTGACTAGCTGCAATTGCTAATCAATGTGCCAGCCTGAGCTGTGTTTTCCTTTTGCTCCCAGCAGGTTGTTCCTCTGAGAGCTGATCTGGGTCCAGCTTCCCAGCCCCACATCAGCTCCGTCTACCCTTCCTCCCTGTAACTCCTGATTGTTTTATGGCTGGCTGCCCCCAGCCACCAGTCTTGCTTACCATGATAGTAGCTCAGTTCTGTAAGGCCCACCCCTTCTCAATCAGGAAACAGGCAGAGTCAGCATCATCACAAGTGGCATGGGTGAAAGTACGTGGTGGGAGTAGTGCACAGTGAAATCATTAACACTTAGAAAGCCCAGCAAGGTGGAGCATCACAGGAGTATTGCCTTCAGCGTTGAGGTATTTGGGGTCTTTGTAGAGTAATGAGGCCAGTTTTGCATGTCAAACATGTTAGCATGTGGTGAATTGCTTTTGCTAAGTGTGCTGGGTAGCATGAGTTTAGTGGGCTGTGCTGACTTAGCATCGGTGTTGTGGGAACAGAATAGCAATTATTAAATTCACTTTCCTGGAGCAAGACAAAAAATGAGCTGCAGTGCACGGATGAGTGCACAGAGTCTGAAGAGGAGCACAAGAGAAGTACCCTGCAATACAAGCCTGTTTGTGGCGGTGATGGTGTAGGGGGTGTGGAAAGTGAAAAGGCATGCAATATAGTGAAAAAAAAAGAAAGAAAGAAACTTTGATTAAGTGAACATTTTGAGAAAAGTATATAGAGCTGCAGTTGTGTTGCCATGGGTGGGGGAGGCTGGAGGTCTGAGTAATCACTGCTCTGCCATTAAGAAGAAAATCAATAGAAAAATAAAATAAACAGAAAACTGACTCAAAACACAGTTTACCAGTGTACTTTATTACTGAACAACAGATATAATCATGTAACCCCCTTGCAAATGGGGGGTTCCTAATGTGCCTTATGCCTGGTTGGTAATCGGCATAAAGCCGACGAAAGGAGGGTCCGTGGAATGCTTTTTAATGCCTCCGTATACTGTCCCTTTAAGGGCTACCTTTTGCAGTCGGAATGGGTTAAAATGGGAAGGGGTTGAGTGTTGGCATGCTCGACTCCCGCCCGGGCTGCCAAGTGAGTGCTCCATTCTGCCATCGCTAATGGTGCAGTGGGAGCCCTAGTAAAGGATGTAGGTGGTTGTTTAAAATAAGCTGTAAAGATAATGATAATGTAGTTGTTCTAACCTGCTTTGCTTTGCAGCACAGAGAGTTTGATTGCCTCCTCCATTTTGGTCCCGAACTGTGCAATTGGACCAATCAGTACCTTGGGATTTTACAGAGTTGACTGACCAATGGAAGAGCTGTTTGTTTTGAGAAAGGTATTATGGGCTATGGCGCTTTTCTGCACCACTGAAAGCTGGGAGAAGTGACTGCAGGCTCAACAGCCAATTGGATCGGGCGCCAGTGGAAAGGAGTGCTCCGACCTGTGGAGAGACATATTCGTTGTGGCTAGTGAGGGTGAGAGCTACTGTGCTCCTGCGCTGGGGAGCATTAGCGAGAGCTGGAAGGCCCTAAGTCGGCCGTTTTCCTGCGAGAAGTTCGTTTTGAAATCCGTCGGCGGGCGGTGAGAGGAGGCTGTGCTCTGTACAGTTACCCACCAGGCTCGACCTGTAGGAGGACTGGAGAAAATTGCTGAATCGCGCTCGGTCCGCGGGGGAAGTAAAAAAGCTGCCAGTGCAGAGCTGGAGTGACTGAAGAGCCTGGGAGCAGCTGCCTGGTGTGGTATCCCTCTGCTATTGCTGTCTACCATATAAATGTGTGAGTAGCTCAAGTACATCCTGCTGCAATTAAAGGACTTTTGCCTGCTGCTGTTTACCATATAAATGTACTATGGGGTTTGTGAGTTCAAGTTAATCCTGCTGCCAGTGAGGGATTCTACCTGGATTGAAACATAGAAACATAGAAACATAGATTTTGATGGCAGATAAGGACCGCTTGGCCCACCCAGTCTGCCCATTTCCCTACCTACTGGATAAGCTGCAGATCCTAGTTAACCAGCAGCCTACTTCTTCCTACCCCCACCCTCTAGAATTGCCTTTATGACTGTCCCATGCATGCTTGAATTCCACCACTGTTTTGACTCCACAACCTCCTCCGAAGGCCATTCCATGCATCCACAACCTCTCTGTGAAAAAATGCTTCCTTAAATTACCTCTGAGCCCCTTCTATCTTCACATTGTGCCCCTTGTTCTTGCACACTTTTTTGAAAGATGCTACCCTCTTGGACTTTGTTGATTCCCTGAGATACTTGAAAGTTTCTATCATGCCCCCTTTCCTCGAGGCTATACATATTCAGCTCCTTAAGTCTCTCTTCATATGTCTTCCGTGCAGGCCCTGCACCATTTTAGTTGCCTCCTCTGGACAGCCTCCATCCTGTCTATATCCTTGCGGAGATTGGGTCTCCAGAACTGCACGCAGTACTCCAGATGGGGTCTCACCAACTGTCTGTACAGGATAATAACTTCCTGTTTTCAACTGGTGATGCCTCCCTATGCATCCCAGTATCCCCCAGCCCTCCTTGCTGCCCTCTCACATTGCTTGCCCACCTTTAGGTCATCTGATATGACTACACCCAGGTCCCTTTCCATTTTTGTTGTTGTTAGTATCTCACCCCCATTGTGTACTCTTCCCTGGTTTTGTTTCCAGGTGCATTACCTTGCACTTCTTAGCATTGAATCTAAGCTGCCACATTTGACCATTCCTCTAACCTTGCCAAGTCCCTTCTCATCCTTTCCACTCCACCTTGTGCATCAACTCTGTTGCAGATCTTTGTGTCATCTGCAAAGAGACATACTTTCCTTCCAGTCCCTCTGCAAAGTAAACATAAAGACATTGAAGAGAGACCGGTCCTATCTGAACCCTGTGGTACCCCACTAGTAACCCCCTTTCTTCAGAGTGGACTCCATTTACTATTACTCTCTGTGTCCTATTCTCCAGCCAATTCTTTACCCAGGCTGTCATCTTGGGACCCACTCCCAGGCTGGCTAACTTGTATATTAATCTTTTGTGTGGGACTGTGTCAAATGCCTTGCTGAAGTCTAGGTAGGCCATGTCCACAGCCCCTCCCTGATCTACTACTTTGGTCACCCATTCAAAGAAATCTATCAGATTTGTCTGGCATGATGTATAAAGAGACTTGTGAAGTTCAGGCTCAGCTCTGCTAGTGTTGGAGGAACCGGGATTGGCTGGAGGTTGTGAGTACTGCATCAGGGTAACTCCCTGTTAAGTGTGCAAACAGTAGTTTTCCAATCGTATTGCTGTACTTTTGACTGCCTAATCAAACTTTCTTTCCATGCTGACTTGCTCAGGATTGCAGCGTTTATCTGTGTTAAGGGCCCCAACCAGCTGCCACGTTTGGACTAGCCATTAGGGCTTGGGTACCCAAGGACAGTGACTTGTATGGATAGGCCTGTGCACAGAGCCCTAGATAGTTAAGTATAGTGATAAACCAATCAGCCTGATTTCCCATCCTTGTTATCTCCCTTAATAAATCAGATTTGTGTGTGCAACTACACCCTGGCTGGTTTGTGCATCCCTGTTGAACCGCTGTATAGTGACTGTGATATAACTGTATCTTATTCTACAGGGGGTCCCTGGAGTGAGCTGAGAGATACTACCTGAGGGTAAGTGTATTGGTGAAAAGTATTGTAGGTACCCAGTGTGAGCCACTAGCGGGGAAAAAGGGGGGTTGCAGTACCCCAGAGGGCTGTGACCGAGGTAATCTTGACAGTATTAACCCCGACCTCTGGGTGGAGGCACCCGCCAATGGATCTGGGCCCCTCACCCGGTCTCTGTGGAGGCAGGCAGGGGTAGTAGCCCTAAGGGTAGCGCCCCCGGGGTTACAATCAGTTTTGATATGACAGTGTTAAAAATAACCATTTTTTGAACTTGCTCCTCAAAACCGGCAGATTGCTAATCAGTTTTTGTTTTGATTAGCAGTGCTGCTAATCCGCTTCCTGACACTAATGCATGCCTTGCAATCCCATACAGGAAAAACATCCACACAGCCATGACATATTAAATAGGAGAAATATCAGCTTCCCTATACAATGGTTCTACACCAGGGGTGAAAATCCATATAAAACAAAATTAATTACTGAAGCTTCCAACAATGACCCCAAGCCCCAAACACATTATATTCAAAAAGGGTGTCCAAATAAAGTCCCAGTCACATCAGTTGTGATGTGTTGTCTGTTCTTCTCAATCCACAACAGGAACTGAAGGTGTCTGAAGAGTTCTCTGAGCAAAAAATGAACTGATATTGTGGAATTCAGCTGGGTCATCCCATCTTTGTCTCGATACAATTGAACAAACTCATAAACCCGAGTCTAAAATATAAAGATGACAACCCTCTCCTAAAATAGTAACATTTAAACTGTAATACAGTATCACAAAGGGGACAGAATAAATCCACACAATAACATGCATCTTCTTTACCAACCGTCCATGTGAGATGGAGTCAAAGGCTTTACTGAAGTCGAAGTACATAATATCTACCACCTGTCCTTTGTCCACTACCCTCCTCACCTAATCGAAGAAATAGATTAGGTTTGTCTGATATGAGTCGACCACCCCCTGAGATACCATATTGCCTTTTGTCTTGAAGTCATTTGCCCCAGAAGAACTTACCAGCCTCTCTCTTATTGTGCAGCTTAACCACTTAAGACCTGCAACAGACATTAAGCTGACAGGACCGTAGTTCCCCACTTCATCCTAGCACCACTGTTGTGTAGGGGAACACATTCGCTGTCCTCCAGACCTTAGATGCTTTCCCTTTCTCTAGTCCACTGTTGAAGAGCTTAGTCAGTGGCTCGACTGGGACATGTACCTTTTCCTTTACCACACAGGGATGCAGCCATCTGGGCCAAGACAGTAGGCTTTGCTTGCAAGACAAATATGTTTCTCTTAAACTGTTCCTCTGGCTTGCCCGCCAGTGCAGCAGTAGCTCCACCACTCGCAACACAGACAATCCAGGTTCAGGAGTGAGCCCAGAGTGTCTGAGGGCCAGTCAGGGAGAGGTAGGATGGGTATCTGTTAGACTGCTCTCCTCCTCCTCCTGAGTGGGTGGAATGTGGCATCCAGTATCTGGCTGACTACTAGTAGAAGCTAGAACAGTGGCCAGAGACTGCTAGATTGGGAAGGAGGTGATGGTGGATGTGCATGGGAGCACACATGGCTGTGTTCCTGGTCTCACTGCAGTGCCGCACCTCCAGGGGCAAGCTACAAGAAAATACCCTCCAGAGCAGCATGATACCCTGGGACAACTTAAGCTGCTTACCTAAAAGACACTTGGCATAAGTCCCAGGCAGGAATTCACATGGATCTTGATCTCTCTCTCTTCGGGGAGCCCTGCTGCTGGAGGTAAGTTGCGAGCCTCCTGGACTGGGCTGCTTGGGGGGATGGCAAACTCAGTGGGCTGACAAGAGGAACATCCCCGCCTGGGCAAAGCGAAACAGAGCTAACAAAAAAAGTTCATCTGCTTTCACTTTGAAACACGTACACTGACTGATCATCTAATATGAACCAGAAAACTTTTCCAAAGGCAAATGATTTTACACCAGTTTTGGATCTCCAACAAAGAATTGTGAGGATCTAATTATTAACATTTCTTGTTGCATATAAAAGATGCACTAGCTACAATATGCATCAAGCACTTGGAGGCTATTTAAATAGCAACTTTCTATTATAACAAAAAGCTTAAATATGCTAGATTTACACCAGTTATGTTTTAACTTTGTTTTCTAGTTATTTGTTATTTTCTTTACTTCCCCAGCGGTTGGCCTACTAAATATTGTTAGATAATGCAGCAATTATTTCACTGAATCTTTCAAAATGTGTCTGGCTCTCCCCTGATAATAGAGGTGGGCAAGCCAGCAATTTTCTATCTAGAGCCAAACCAGAGCCAAGTCAAGGGTTTGGCTTGACTCTGCGAGCCAAAACACGAGCCGAGCCCTGGCTGTTGAAGGCTGTTCTCTATATAGCAGTTGAACATTTCATACACTACGCTAACGCTCAGGCTGACAAAAATGCTTACTTTTGACCATAACTGGCTTGGCTTGACCTTGGCTCTCAATTGCACATAGAGGTTGAGTCAAGCTGATCCAGGCACTAAGCTCAAGCCAGGCTCGAGCCTGCTCTGGCTTGCTCACCTCTACCTGATAACCACACAACTGCTGTTTGTGACATCACAATATGTTGTCATGGAGAGCACTATGTTGTCATAAAACTAAAGCACTGTAAGATTAACAGGGGAGACACAAATGTTTTAAAATATTTTCTATACAGACTTTTTAGATGGACTACCAAGATATGCTGAAAATCATATTTATTTATTTATTTATTTAACTTTTGTTCACCAAGTAAGTACAGTGAGACAAAGGCCCTTTTTCATGAACGACCTGGGGTCATTTACAAACAGCCAATATGTTAATAAAGTGCAAAGGTATCAAATACATGCATTATGCAGGATAAACTTAATCAACAAACATAAATCTTGGAAAGGAACATCGAAAATGAAAATGATGTATTCTTCAGTAAATAGTAACACCTGAAACATCTTATTTATGAAATGACATGCTGAAGTGCAAAGTTGCTCTTTAAAGAATGCTAGGAACATGGAACTGAATTCTTATCTGGAAGCAACTAATTCAATTTAGAATGTAAGCAGCATGTACAGTATGAGGGGGTTGCGTGTATTCCATACATAATGAGCAGCCCTGTGATATACACCATCTCACCTCCTCAGATTACCATTAGGAGATGATATCAAAAAGAAGTCTGTCGAATCAATCAAAGTAGTAGCAGTGGTACTAAATGTGCCAAAAAAGGTCTGCAAAATATGAAATATTTATGTACCCGGAACGATGCCTGCCAGGATTCCGATAGCAATGAAAAGGTAAGTGGTTTGGAGGACTGGAGTCTGAAACACAGACTGCATCTCAGATTTCTTAACAGTATTATTGTAAACATTGCCAACATCTTACAACCATTAATATGGTGATAGTAACCATAACCCCATTTTAGAACTATTTATTTTGTTAATCAAGACAACCTGTACTATATATAATAACTATAAGTATTACTTTTGAGAAATGAAAATTACACTGTTTCTTTGATGAGCTACATTCTGTGTTTCAGAACCACCCTCACAACTTTATGGTAGGGATAAAACTGCCGTGCAATGCAGTGAAAAGTCCTACCGGAACCAAATAGGCAGTTTTGGAATATGGAGTCAACATTAGTACCTCTGGGCAGATTACAGGACAAAATTACAGTTGGCCAGCATAGAACAATAATAAGGGAATCCAGAGGCTAACAGCCACAACAGAAATGCAGGGAGGCTGCAGAGCCACATAAGCATGAACACTAACAAAGACAAACACAGGATGGGATGGAGGAAGCCAATGAAAAGGAGGGGGCTAGCCTAAGCAGTTGAACCACTGAGCACCCAGAACCTAGAGCTAGGTTCCCAGGGAGGGAAGCATAGCATATACTGTTAGCACAGAGGAGTAGTAGAACAGAACAAGAGCTGAAAGAGACATGGCAGAACCAGTCACAGAAGGCATAGACAGAAGCCAAAAAGGGCAGGAAAGATGAACAGGAGCAGTGAGACAGACACTCCACCACAGTTTCAGTTTATTTTTTATACTGGAAAGGCATGTGAGCAAAACTTGCCCATTTTCACAAGCATCTAGTTATAGACAGACAATAAAAACAATTACAGGGTAAATTGCATTGTGCTGTATATAAGGGGTGTAGAACAACAGACTTAGAAGTCTATACAAAGTGCTATCATATAGAAATTAATACATAACATAACAGTCTAGGATTCAGAGATAACAGTGTCATCTAATAATTATATATACGTAACAGACAACTGGCAGTAGTGACAGGTGTACGCAAACATTCCAGGGCAATTAGAGACGGCGGCATTTACATGATTGAGAGCTGGATAGGTGACTCCTTAGGTTGTACTTGAATGAAGTTAGTAAGGGACATTGGACAAGGGATGGGGCAGGCTACTAAACAGTTTCACACCATTGTAGGAGAGGGTGTGTTGACCTTGGGTAGTCTGACAGAAAGGGAGGGAGAAGGAGGAGAGGGAGGAGGACCATCTGGTGGACCGTGTGTGAGCAGACTTGGGGGAGAAAAGGGAGATAATGCTGCTAGGTAAGAGTCCCACTGCAAGTTTGTAGAAGAAGGTCAGGATGTTGCTGTCCAGCCCATCCTCTAGTGGAGGCCAATCGGCAGATTTGTAAAGGTCGCGATGGTGGGTCAATCTAGGGAGGCCTGTGGCAAACTGAATGACGTTGAGTTAAGTGCTTCGTAACCTGCTGAAGTTTCATTGAGAGAGGGAAGGGTAGTAGATCAGAGCACCATAGTCAAAGATGGGGAGCAGGAAGCTGGTGGCAAGTAGGGTCCTGGATTCAGGGATTAGGAAAGGTTTGACTCTATATAGCATGCCTAGCCTTTGGTGTGCTTTCTTAATTAGTGGATTAATGTGAAGTTCAAAAGTTGGGTGACAGTTGAGGAGGAGGCCTAGGTATTTGACCTCTGAGATTCTTTCTATATGGTTGTCATCATTGTCCAGGAGGGAGAAATCAAAGACTGCAGTTTTTCTGTACCCCGAGAAGACCATGGACTTGTATTTATTTTAGAGTTTAGTACCAGCCCTCTGGAGGAGAACCAGGAGTGGAGCCAGTGGAAATCCTGCTGGAGTTTGTCAAGGAGGGTAGAGGGGTTCTTGTCTTTGCAGAAAAGTGCTGCATCATCTGCGTAGAGTATTATTTCTGTGTGCCTGCAGATCACAGGGAGGGAGTTGACCACGAGAGAGAAGAGGAGGGGTCCCAGCATGGAGGCCTGAGGAACTCCGTATTTTATGGGGCAGGTGTCATTGAGAACACCATCAATCGCAGTTCTGTGTGATCTGTAGCTAAGGTAGTTAGAGAACCAGTTAACAACATCACAGGAGAAACTGAGACTGGAGAGGGTGTTGAGGAGTATTGTGGTCGACAAAGTCAAAGGCTTTTGTGAGGTCCACAAACACTGAACTGGTGAAGAGGCCTTCATCATTGGCCTTATCACTAAAATTAGTGAATTTGATCGGAACTCTCTGTGTTATGGCCAGCGCTGATCCCGTGCTGTGAATCTGTCTGTAGGTTGTATTTCTCATGATATTCGATGGTTTGGCCTAGGACAATTTTCTCAATTATTTTCGACTGTCGTGCCAGGAGGAAATTGGGCCTGCAGTTAACCACATCATTTTGGGAGCTAGATTCGTGAAGGGGTTTTATGGTGGCACATTTCCATTTTAGGGGAAAGGCACCAGAGCAGAAGGGGGGTAGTTGAAGATGTTGGTTAGGGGGAAGGCAATAGACTCAGACCACCACAAGGACAGCAAAGCTAGCATAGACAAACAGAATATCAAAAACATCCGAGAACACAGAAAAAGACAGGATAGATGGTGTAGGGATACAATGAGAGCAGTCACATGACTGTAACAGTATGAGCAAGGTAGGAGCAGACAGCGCAGTCACATAGCGTCAAACAATGAAAAATGTTAGTGTCCAGGGAATGCTTGGGAATGCACAGTATAGGTACCACTCAGAAGAGGGGCATGGTGAATGTCACCCACTGTCCCTCCCAACAACAGGCTGAGCCTTTCAAATATCCTGGTGTACAGACATTTTTAATAAATAAAACTTGGTGCTCAAGGATCATTAATAAAGTTGGTAAGAGGAAGATGACACGATAGTTGCCCTGCTTGAGGGCATCTTCCCATTTGTGAATTGGGACAACTCTGACCAGCTTCTAGGTTAATGTGACCTATAGTTGATGGATGAAGACCTGCTGAAGACGGTGGGAAATGGCATGTCAAAGGTGGGGGAATCCAAGATGAGTAGTCTGGTCTGGTATTTAACTCTTAACAACTGCAACTGTTTTTTTTTTTTTTTTTTTTAACTTATTTATTAAGGTTTGAATGTTCAGTACATGTACAAGTTCACTGGTGTAACACAAAACTCAGACAGGGACAAAAAGGCAACCAGAGAGTGTAGGCCCTTGGTACAGATCAATAGACTTCACAGCTATATACAATCATTCAAATTCAGCATTTTCTAGTTAATTCTTTGTATTTACACTTCATAATTAGCACTTCAGGCACCTATTTCTCAGGTTTCATATCGGAGGATACCCTACTCATATTTCCCAGGAAAAGGCCCAGAGCCAGCCCTCCCCAAAACTAACATGTATCACAGTTTAGCTCAAGAACGCTCCTTAAAGTTATTTTGAGTGGAGAGGATTACAGGGGGAAAGAGCCAGACCTCAAGGCTTCCTCCAGAGGGGTCCACATCTCCTCATATATTTGCTGCTTCTCCTGGATCATCTATTGTAGTTTCTCTAGTCTCAAATATTCTAGCAGCTGATTGCTCCATTTAGCTATTGGTGACACCTTATCTGCGAACCAGTCTTGGGCCAATACCATCTTATCTATTGCCAGCCTCAGAAGCTATACTGGGAGGGAGCACTGTGGGTGTATATTTCCTGGTGGGGGATATCCAAGGAGTATTACTTCAAACTGGGCTTCAAGGGGATCCCCTAAGATGTTAGCAAGTAGGTCAACCACCCCCTCCCAGTACTTTGATATTTTAAGGCATGCCCAGGCTAGATAGAAGAAGCCCACCTCTACTTTGCATTTGGAGCATCTGTCAGATTGAGCTGGACCAATCCTGTGTGCCAGTACTGAGGTAAAATGTACTCTGTGGAGGAAATTATGTTGATCTGTTTCAAGTGATTACTTTTAAGACATATGTATACTGACTTAATGGCTCCCTTCCAATCTCTTTCAGAGAGGAAGTCTCCCTCTAGAACCTTAGCCCAATGGCTTCTCACTACAGCTATCAGGTCCTCCCTACTTTTGACAAGCACATTGTACACTTGTTGCAGTGGCTTACTTTTATCATTTAGGTGCTCAAAAATTTCTTGTAGGGGTGAGCTTTTCGGGGGATTTTGATAGCGCCCATTAGGGTGCCAATCCTAGTTCACAGCTGTAAATAAGCAAAAAAATCTTGTGGTATAAGACCATAGTCTCTCATTAGGTCTTGAAATGATTTTAGGATGTCTCCCTCATCTTTAACCCCTTTGTATCCCACCTAGCCAGTGTGTTACTTGTTTGCCCAGACAGACATCTCCCCTCTCCCCAAATTACTTTCCCTATGTCTGCATATGGAGATATGCATTTACCATGGGCAATCACCTTGTAGACACTCAACCAGATCCTGATCGTGGCTCTGGAGAAGGGGTTCACATTCTTCTTTATGATACCTGAGGCTAAGACTGTCACACTGAGAGACCTCCTGATGTTATTCCTTGCAATCCTTGCATGTCTGCCCTTGACAAAACCACTTTGGAGGCAGTATAGTGCAATGATTAAGTATGCTGAGCTGCAAACCTGGAGACCTGGGTTTGAATCCCATCAGCCCCCACTTACATACTGTGTGACCCTGAGCAAGTAAACTTAATTTCCTTGTGTTCTCAGGTCACACCTGGAAACAAGCTCTGACTTAGTGTGCCTTTCCTGGTTAAAATAATATCCCCTTCCCCATTTGATCCTCGAGGATGATGGAGGTCAGGATTCCCTCCAATCTCCCCACCAGTAACTTGGCTACCACCTTGTAGTCCATATTGATCAGAGAAATGGGCCTATAAGAGGTGCACAGGGAGGGGGTCTTTGCCCAGTTTGGACTGGACTGTGATGGTGACCAGATACTGCAAAGGAGGCAGCTCCCCTGCATTAAAGGATTCTGTCACCTTAGCTGCAATAGGTACTTTTAGCTGGTCCTAGAAGAGTTTATAAAATGCCCCAGGGATCCCATCAGGCCCCGGAGTCTTGCCACCCTGGAGGGATCTCACTGCCTCTCCCACCTCTTTCTCTGAATGTCCCTGTCCATGTTGCCACTGTCTGTCAGGGTAACCCATGGGAGGGTGAGCCAGTCCAAGAATGCACTGGGTGAGGGGTATCCTCTCCTACCTCCGTGGTATACAGGGGCCAATAAAAATTCACAAAGGCTGCACCTATCTCCTCCTCCTCGTGTGCCCTGCAACCCACTGTAAAAGACAGTTTGGCAAAACAGTATGCACTGCTAACACATTCAATTTCACGTCTGTCACTTCAAACCCAGTAATAATACACTCATAGTCTAGTTTCAAAGTAACACAACAAATCAGGTTTATTGAGGGGACGTGAACAAGGAAGGGGCATGAATCTGGATGAATGATTATTTTACTGATTAACTTCGAGTTACTATGCATGTACTTTAGTCCCAACAATTAGTCCTACAGCACTAGGTACCGAGGATCTATCCAGAAATGTTGTCCGGGGTGGCCGGCATTGCAGCTGTGTTGGGGCCCTTGGTGGAAAGGAAGGCAGTTAGCATGCATAAACAAGCCTTGGTTGTTTGTAATACTGGCTGGTTGGTTGAAATTATTACATTTAAACATGAAAACAATTGGATGATACCACATGAAGATTTAGCGAACTGTTGCAGGGAGCTACCCTGAATTTATTCACTGTACCAGTCGATTACAGACAATGTCCTGGTGAAATGGAGACCTGAGGCTGGAAGCTGATGCACATGGAGAAGCTGGGCCATCACGACTCACATCCACTTCACAACCTTTCCCTGAAGGTGGCCACAACCTGCGATTGCTTTCTGTGCAGGGCCTGGATCCCCAAAGCTGGTCTCTTGCCGATGACACTGAGGCTGGCAAACAAATAGCTGGTCTGGACTGGTTTGGACAAAGGGCCCAGGCTGGATCAACACTTTTTGAAAGTTCAGTTCTATTTCAGGTGGCCTTTCCCACTGGCTGTCAGTTCAAACACAAGTATGTGTGGGCTCCTTTCTGGCAATCAGGAGTCACTGAGCAGCCTGCATTGATCCACAATAAACATTCAGCACACTTAAAGGAAACAGCATTTAAGTCTCTACTTCTCAGTTCAGTTCCAAGCTGGCATGCAATTTCAGTCGATTCAATGAGCAAAACCTCCAAACTGCAGGCAGGCAGTTCCTGGCAATAAATCTTCTCTTTTGGACCACCAGAAACACACAAGATAGCCACTAGGTCTTTTGCAAGCCCGATCTCCGTAGAGCCTGCTCGGTAGTTCGAGCTAGCATTCCAACACAGGCCTGCCTTGAACTGTAGGTTGCTTACTGCAGTTCTTCTCAATCTGGTCTCCCTCCAGAACTCTGTGAAGACTGACTGAAATTCAAACTGTCCCTCTTAAAAAAAAGCAGAAATCCTTGGGTTCTGATTGGTCATTTAGGCTGCCTGCAACAATTTACGTCCTTTAATTGGCTACAGTTTAGGCACCCAAACTTTGTCCCAGAATGTTTCCAATAAGTCTATATTACACTCCTATGAGTCTCTGGACGAAATCCCAGTTCGTGATTGGCTAAAGCACTCCCAAAATGGTGGCTGCAGTAGGAGATACTGTCCCAGTTATGCAGTCCCACACGTTTCAAAGTCTGGTGCAGCCAGGATAAAAGTTGTATTATTTTACTTTCCCCACTCATATGTAGCCTAAACGCTTTTCTTTTAACTGAGCCCACTTTTGTTTACGCATACCCACTGTTTCTGTTGTCGCTGTCACCGAAATACTGACCCCCTAAGCGACAGGTGGCGCGTATGAATATTTATGAGGCTCTAATGAATATTAATGAGCCTCCGTAATGCCCTGTTCTCAGACTCCATTTAAAAACTCTGGAGTAGCTTCTACGCCGCAGTGTCTAGGTCACCAGCCCCTCTTTAGCCATCCAAGGCACCCAGACCACTGAAGAACTCCCCCAATGGTTCACAAATTGAGCAGTCAGCACATCAATGTGCTAGCTGCGCATGCGCGATCACCAGCGGCACCCGAAACATGCCGTCGACTTGTGGTAAAGATTTTTAGTCCAAACTGGGCTTAATTAACTTAGTGGGTTGCACGGGGCTTGGGGGAACACCAAAGGACTTCGGGGAAGAGGGAAACACTCGGGGGACACCAGCAGGCAAAAGGAGGAACAGGAGAAAATGAGGACATAAGGTAAGCCCCCAAGGGAGGGTTACATCTCTTCCCTGCCTTAAATGCTTGGGCGTCCATGCCAAGACCATAATAAACCAGGATCTGTAATAACTGTTTACTATATACACTATTAAATATGTTCTATATCAAAATACTATATACAGTTTGTCATGCTATCACTCTAAATAGTACCTTTCAAACATACTGTACAGTTAGTACTTTGTCAAGACATGTTACATTCAATCATCACACTTTGGCATTACTCCTCAAGTATTTGTTTCTTTAACACAGATATCAAACACCTTTCAACTGATCCCTCTAACTCTGTAAGGGTGGCCCCTAAAATACTGAGTGGAAGCCTTAACTAACACTTGGGAAGATGCAGTGAACACTAGCTTGGGCAGGGAATTTGCTGTGACATATACCCCTTTGTGAACTACATTCATGGGCAGATCTACAGGCACTTCTGATGTGTCATACGTGAGGCGTACTACCGGTTTGACATCTCTTTCAGATTTTCGGGGTGGAAAGGGCACAGGTACAGTCCTTTCAACTTTGGCATTTGGGTTGATCAACCCCAAGTTATTGTCCACTAATACAGCAGCTTCTGACAAAAAGGGCACCTCGGTACTCTCTGGTGGTTCAGCTTTGGCAGTGTTACTTGCATTTACAAAAGTACTGGCTTGTTCTATAGATGCTGGTTCATCATTAAGAGGAAACTTCATAGTATTTAAATCAAGTAGCACATTGCTAATACTTTCAGAATCAACATTTGAATTAGTATTATTGTCAGCGTTATCAGTTTCAGAGATTTCAGTGTTATCTGGCACTTCACCAGTCTGGCTCTCGTGGTCAGGGTTTGCCTCTTGAGGGTCAGTCAGTTCCACGAGACATAAAGAGTCAGCTATGTCAGACTTTATACTTTGCACTTCACTATCAGGGGGTACAGGAGTAGTTGAGAGGGCTGGATGATTAGACAGTTCTGAGGGTCCAGCCTCATCTCCCATGTTGCACATAGGATTTCCTTGGCATAACTAGGCTCAGTTTGTGAGAAGGATAATAAGCAACCCCACATTCACTATCATCAGATTAAGATTGGTTGTCATTATTAATGAGAACATTACTGGTTGCAGGCTTGGGTTGCAAAACAGCAGAAGAGGAGCTTAAATGTCTCTTTAGCTACAGCCTGGGTCACAGGCCCAGTGGGGGTATTGTCTGGAGATACAGTCTATGATGATTTGCCCAATTGGTAACAGGTGATTTCGGTGTATTGTTTTCACAGCTTTTGGATAATTTTCAGGATGTACATTGTAGACTGGCAGGTCATCCAGCTTGCTGATGACATTGTAGGGAGTGTGACTCCACCGATCAGCTATTTTGTGTTTTCCTTGCATACACAAATTTCTCATTAATACACGATATCTGGGCTATAGCTCTTGGGCTTTAACACGTTTGTCATGTCTCTGTTTGTTGGCTAAGTTTCTCTTAGCAGCCATTGTGTGCGCAAGCTGATAGGTGTGACTGAGCTGGGCTTTGAGTTTTTCTACATTTATTTATTATTTATTTAAAAGTTGATAACCGGGAAAAGCACACCGAGCCGAAGCTCGTTTCCAGGTGCAACCCGGGGCAGGGGGTAAGGGAACAAGTACAAGTAAACATAATGAATAAACAATTAAATAATACAAATAGGAAGAACAGCAGGTGATACACAGGCATACATGAGAATAGTCAGCAGTTACAGTACATACAGTTACAGCACTTACAGAATATGCATGTAGTAGGACCTAGTAGCTTACCTAATAATATACAATTAAATAAGAGGAACTAGCTGCACATTGGCTATAAATCATAATAAGGTGCTTTGTAGCAGACAAGAGCGTACAAGTAAGTGCAGCTGACGTGGAGGACACAGTAACAGGTAGTGGACAACAGGATAGGAGTAGGAGCTGGAGTTGGCAGGATAATAGGAGGAATGTTTAGTGTTGCTGGTGGTAACTGGCATTAGGGAGGGTTGAAACATTGGCACGGAGGGAGTGGGAGGCATGTGAAATAATTCTTGATGGACAGCACTGTAGGCAGGTTGTGTACAGAGAAGGAAAGGGAGTTCCAGAGGGTAGGGAGACGATTGATGAAACCTATTTTACTAGTGAGTGTACGGGGTGTGGCCAGAGTGAAGGAATGGTGATCACATGAGCGTAAGGAGTAGCCCATACTAGGAGCTGGGGTTAATAATTGGAGAGGTGGGAGGGAAGGGTGTTGAACCAGAACTTAGCGATAAGGGTTATACAATGTGCCAAGCAGTGATTAGCAAGAGAAGGCATGGAGACAGATTGGTAGAGGAGGCAGTGATAAGTGCAGTATAGGAGATTTGCAGTGAATCTGTAGAAGGCATGGAACAGAGGGTCTAGTTTGACCAGGAAGGATTGTGGTGCTGAACTATAGACCACATCTGTGTAGTCGAACAAGGAAAGGATAAGTTTAGAAATTATTTCCCTCCTGGTAGGGAGTGATAGACTGTCCTTGTGCCTGCAAAGCATTTCTAATGAGGACGCAATTTGTTGTGTATGGTGTCTAGGTATAGGGAAAAGTCCAGCTTGGGATCCAGCCACACTCCCAGGTATTTGTATGAATCAACTGCTGTGATTTTGGAGCCATCTAGAGCGTAAAGGGAGGGAGGAAATGTCATTTTAGCTAGTTTCTGGGTGGAACCAAAGACCATAGCAACCATTTTTTTGGTATTGCATTTGAGCGATTTACCTTCAAGCCACCTTAGGGTGTTCACAAAATCGGTTTGGAGGATGGGTTCAACCTGGGCTAGAGAGGGACCAGAAGTAAAGATAACGGTGTCATCAGCATACATTTGAACCTGGGATACTGAGCAGGTGGAGGGGAGGTTGTTTACAGAAATGGAGAATAGGGTAGATGCAAAGGGGGGTGGAGCTTGTTGAGCAGACCCAAGCAGGGAGTGGAGAGTTTTCCAGAAGGCAGCTGGGGTGGGGTGGTGGACCTTAAGCTGTGACTTAAAGAATACAGTTTTAGTGGAGTGCACAGCCTGAGTACATGCGTTCCTCAGTGTTCTGTGTGTTTGAAGGTCAGAGGCATTGGAAGAGGCTTTAAATACTTTCCAAGCTTTATCTCTAGCCTTGAAAAGGTTCACCTGTTGAGGGTAGATCCAGGGGAGATGTCTGCACTGGAGACACAACTTCTTTAGAGGGGCATGAGAATTCCATATACCTAGGAAGGCAGCGTTAAAGGCCACTAGTGTGGAGTCAATGTCCAAAGCAGTGAAGACTCTGGACCAGTCAGCCAGGTAGAGATCAGACAGTACAGCCTGTTGGGTGAGGGACCTTAGAGGCCTGAACCACATATACTTGGGCGGGGCAGGGAGTGGGCAGTGCTTCCTGTTGCAGAAGGTGATGCAATGGTCTCTGAAGGCATCAGGGAGAGTGCCAGCTGAGGAGAATTTTTGGGGGTAGATGGTTAAAATCCAGTCCAACAGCAAGTGATTGGGGGAGCGAGGGTTGAATCTGGTAGGGTAGGTGATGAGCTGTGTGAGGTTAAGGGACTCGATCTCTTGGGTGATGGCCTTAGAATGCTGTGCAAGCCAGTTAGTGTTGAAATTGCCCAAGATTAGAAGTTAACCTGAGGTGGCTGAGGATGTTAGGGCAGCTAGTTTGGAGATCAAGGAGGAGGGAGGGGCGTTAAGGGAGAAGTAGAAAACTGCAACAAAAAGGGGAGAGGAGCAAGGAAGCACTAGCTTGGACAGTAGGATCTTGTGGGATTTGGGGGCGACCTCCCAGGAAACGATAGATGCGAGTAGGGAGTTGTGGGTATAGATGGCAACACCCACCCCCACGCGTACCCCTGTCTTGTTGGAAAATGGAGTACCCTGGAATGGCAACCAGAGTCGGGGACTTTAGCAGATAGCCAAGTCTCTGAGATTCAGAGGATATTGGGGGAGCATTGGGATACCCAGGTTTCGATGTGATCCAGCTTTGGCAGCAGACTCCTTGCATTTAGGTGGAAGTTACCAAGCCCATTAATGGGGGGAAGTCTAGAGGCTGAGGCATCAAGCTCGGGTTGGATTCAATATCCGTAGCCAGTAACAGCAGGGAGAGTAGGATGTGAAGGGGACATAGCAGATGGGAGAGACGGGAAGAGAGATTGGGTGGTGTGAAGGGAGAAACCTAGCAGACGATGCTCGTGGTTTGATAGGAAGTAGAGTGTAATGGTGCCAAGAGAGTTTAAGACCCAGTTAGCTTGGGGGGGGGGGACAGTATGTCTTCTGAGAAGTGGAGGAGTTCAGCCTGTTCAAAGGAAAGCATTGAGGCAGAGAGGTCGGTTAACAGAAGTGTGCTTGACAGAAGGACAACTACTGCCAGTGAGAGTAAGGGTTTCATTATGGCATGGATCTTTGGTGGAGATCTCTAAGAGGTAACTGGTGGGGGACTGGGTTAGCGAGGAGCCCAACAATTTGCTCCCAACAATTCATTCCCAGAAAACACAATCCCATCAAACTCGCTCCGGTATATTTCACTCCCTCCCCTGCATGCTCCATGTCAATTCGCTCCTGCTCCCGCTCTGACATTACAAACCGTCATCACATTACTACGAGGGCATTTTACAGCTCTTCAACTACCCCATGAAGCATTGAAATCAGCTAAACAGACTACATCCAAAAAGAAGTTTTTTTTTTAACAAGTTCAATTTGTGCACCGAAGCATATTCTGAATAGCATTACATAAGCTACTCATATTTTCTTTATTCCATATCAGAGTGTGATCATGTAACCGGTTGCAGGGTTAGAGTGTTACACTGGCTTTTGTTTAACAGGCGCACATCTCCCAAATTGAAAAGTAGCAGATGTGTGCTTTTTATTTCTTTTTTTTAATTGAAAACAGTCTGCTACTGTCGAGGGGTTCTGTGGCAGTCATTGAAGGGGAGATGAGCAGAGGTCCCACTGAGCTCACCTCACAAACCCTGTGCAAGTGTCTGTGGTGAGTTGCTAGTAGAGACGGCGCAGATTTCAACAGGTTGAGCAGCTCCCGGTGCAACAGCTGATGTCCCTGTCCCATTCCCATTCTGTGGTGGTCATTGGGGGAGGTGAGTGGAGGCCCTGCTGAGCCCACTTGAGCTAAAAAATTACATGGAAGTGTATGATGAGATAATTTTACATGCTACAGTAATTTGGGCTATGATGTGGGAGGGGTACAGCGGTGCTGGCACGCTGCTGTTGGAAGAGGAGGCATTTATAGAACAAACATCAGACGTATCTAATAACTTAAGTGAGTGAGTCAGTTTTACCAGCGGTTAAATGTAAATGTAATACTGCAGCATGTACAGGGATGAGGGAACAGTAGTGAGGGAGCGAATTGTCAGGGAGTGAGAATGGCCAGAGTGAATTGCAGCGGGAGCAAGTCGCTGGGAGCAAGTTGTTCGGGAGCAAAATAGCAGGAGCTAATTGACGTAGACCCAGGTTAGCGATCTGGGCCCCTGCAGAAGTTGGGTTAGCCTAGTAGTATGCGGTTGGGATAGGATTTACAAGGTAGATACCTGGAGTGGGGTATAGATATGTACCACAGCCGAAAAGAGAAGGAAATACAAAAAAAAAGAAAAAGAAAAAAAAAGTTGACTAGCAGTCACCACAGGGGCGGTATCGGGGGGGAGAACTTAAGCTTGTGTGGCAGTTAGGTTATAGTCACAAAGGACCTCACGACTCTTTAAGGGGAGGTCTTAGTGGAGAGCATAGGAGGAGGAGGGAGAGGCGGTGCTGAGGTGGGGGAAGTGTATTTAATAGAGGTCGGGGGCAGGGCCGGAGACAGCAGGCGGGACAAAATACAAGGGTTACTAAACAGTTTCAGCAGTTTAAAATAATTTCGGCAGTTTAAAATAAAGTGCCAAAAGCACAGCAGTGAGCCGGTCCAATGAGGAGAGGTCTGCAAGCTGTGTCATCCAATGAGGAGCCAGGTCCTAGCAAGGTAACGAATTGGAGCTTGCGGTTTCGAGCCGAGGCTCCCTAGGATTCAAGCAAGCATACCTGAGTCTGGGCAGTGGGTCAGGATCCAGAGCAGCCGGCATGGATTCAGGGCCAGTGCTGCTAGCAGCAGGGCACCCCAGGGTCGGACTGGGATACAGAGGGCCCACCTGGAAAGAAGACACAAGGGCCCACCTGGAAAATCAATAGAGGAGGGCCCAGGTTGACACACTCGTATCAATATTCCACTTCAATCTGATACACTAGCTCTGTGTTTGCATCTTACATTTATCAACAGTGTCCCAGATATCCCATTTATTTAGAAAAAAGAAGATGAATGCAAAAGTTTTCAGAGTTCAGAAGGTAACCACTTACCCAACTGAGGGTGGCCCACCTGGTACTTTCCAGGTATCCAGGTGGGCCAGTCCAACCCTGGGGCACCCAGTCAGGGATGTTTGTCATGAAGAGGAAGAGAAGAGAGCAGCAGTCAGTAATATATTACAGAATAGCAATTGGGGAGCAGAAGGGGGGCAAGTCTGGGAAGGGACAAAAGAATGTGGGAGTATGTGTGAAAAGAGGGTGGGAGAAAGGGTAGGCAGAGAAAGAAATTGTTGGGGGCTGGAGCTGAGGATGTAGTGCCAAGTTCCCAGAGACAAAAGAGAACAGATTTAGCTGGATGGGGGTGGAGGGGGGAGATGAAACCAAAGACCAGAGAAGTCAAGTTTAGCAGGTTAGGGGAAAGGGAGATGTGGGCAATTGAAGAGGCAGGGATTATTAGAAGAGTTACAAGAGCTTAGGAAACTGTGAAAGGGTAGTTAAGAAGGGGACACAGAGTGCAGTTTAAGAGGTGTAGCAGGCTTGCAACTCTATAGATAGAAAAACACTTAAGCAACACAGCAAAACACCCATCACCTCTAAGCAAACTCAAGTTAAGTTAGCAAAACAGGTTAAGAATAAAAGCACCAAAGCACCAACAGCAGTTCAAAATACAAGGATTACTAAACAGTTTCAGCAGTTTAAAATAATTTCGGCAGTTTAAAATAAAGCACCGAAGCACCAAAAGCACAGCAGTGAGCCGGTTCAATGAGTAGAGGTCTGCAAGCGCGGCGTCCAATGGGGAGCCAGGTCCTAGCAAGGCAGCCAGTCAGAGCTTGCAGTTCTGAGCCAGGGCTCCCTAGGATTCAAGTGGGCATACCTGAGTCTGGGCAGCAGGTCGGGGATCCAGAGCGGCTGGCACAGATTCAGGGTCGGTGCCGCTAACAGCGGGGTACCCGGTCAGGGGCGTTTGTCCTGAGTCTGGGCAGCGGATCAGGGATCCAGAGTGGCCGGCATGGATTCAGGGCAGATGCTGCTAACTGCAGGGTGCCTGATCAGGGTGCTTGTCCTGAGTCTGGGCAGTGGGTTGGGGATTCAGAGCAGCCGGCATGGATTCAGGGCTGGTGCCACAAGCAATGGGGTGCCCAGTCGGGAGCGTTTCTCCTGAGTCTGGGCAGCGGGTCAGGGATCCAGAGTTGCCAGCATGGATTCAAGGCTGCTGCCTCTAGAAGTGTGGTGCCCAGTCAGGGGCATTTGTCCTGAGTCTGGGCAGCAGGTTGGGGATCCAGAGTGGCCAGCACGGATTCAGGGCCAGTGCTGCTAGCAGCGGGGCGCCCGGTCAGGAGTGTTTGTCCTGAAGACAGAGCACATACTGTAAATAATTGTCTGTTTGAGTTCCATTGGGTGACACCCCAAAACAAACATCTACTGGAAGGTGAGCTTCTCTGCCAAATATGAGATGATACGGCAAAAAAACAGTAGCATCATTTTTCTTTCAATTATAGGCATGTACAAGTGCGCTTATTTGTTGGCTCCACTGGGGCATGTCTTTTGGATGCAGGGTGCCAAGCATATCAAGTAAAGTGCGATTAAAACTCTCGGGTTGTGGATTTCCTTGTGGATGATGGGGGGTTGTTCTGGATTTTCTTACACCCCATAGGGACAACAGTTCTTTAATACGTCTGCTTTAGAAATCCTGGCCTTGATCCGAATGGATACACTGGTGGGCCACCATAATGTACGAAATGCTTTTCAACGAGAACTTTGGCTACAGTTGAGGCCTTTTGGTCTTTGTTTGGATAGGTCTGTGTATACTTCATGAAGTGATCCATAACTACTAACACATTAGCAATGCCTTTTGAATCTGACTCCAAACAAAGAAAATCAATGCAGACAAGCTCCATTGGGGCACCTGTAGTAATATTAAAAAGAAGGGCTGCTCTTTGTGGTTGAGTCTTGCGCTGAAGACATCTACTGCAGGTTTTAACATACTGCTTGATGTCTAGGCACATCTTAGGCCAGTAGAAGTGTGAACAGGCTAGATCCAGAGTCCTCTCGCTACCCAGATGTCCCATTTGGTCGAGCAAGGCTTTTAATACAACATTTTTGAACTTAGTTGGAAATACTAGCTGTCTCCTAACAACTTCACCTTGGCTGTCAGTAAGCTTTCTGTACACTAGCTGCTCTCAAAGCATGAGTTTAGGTCCTTCTCAAAGAAGTAAAGCAGTTCTGGGGTCACTGGACTGCATTTTGGAGACATCTTCCCCCTTTCTCAAAGCTTCGACCACTGGTCTGATCATTGTGTCACAGTACTGTTCTTTTCAGATGTCAGCTGGAGTTAGCTGTGGTAAAGAACTGAAGTCTAAAGTTGCAAAGTTACAGTAGGCAACTAGTATACAAGTCTCTGGAGGTCCCAAGCAATCTGCCAGACAGTTTATAGCTTTGGAGGACAGGGTTTCTTCCCAGTCAAACTTGTGGCATAGTGCTTTTACAGATTGTTCAGGAATATGCACCCACTGTTGGTTAGAAACAGGTCTTCTTGAGAGAGCACCGACATCAATGTGATTCAAACCTGGTCGGTATTCCACCTCAATCATATGTTGATAGAGTAGAAAGTCATCTGTGTCCGGTGGCATCTAATTTGGCTGCTGTTTGAACATATGTTAACGGATTGTAATTTGTTTTGACTAGGATTTTAGCACCATACAAGTATTCGTGAAATTGATCTACAATGGCCCACTTTAATGCGAGAAATTCAAGTTTGTGCACAGGATAATTTTTCCTGAGGTGTCAAGCTCCTACTCGCTAAAGCCACAGGACGTAGTTCATCTTCATACTCTTGATAGAGCACAACCCCAAGGCCTTTTAAGCTGGCATCTGTGTGTAATATGTATGATCTAGTTGGATCTGCATAGGCGAGTATGGGAGCATGTGTGAGCTGATAAATTATGTCATAAAATGTGGTGTCACAATCAGGGGCCCATCTGCTTCTGGAAGGTTCGTTAGTCTTGAAATAAACCTTGTCTTTTTTTTTTTTTTTTTTTTTTAGTACTCTTTTTATATTTCTGGGTGGTAGGTGGGTACCCTTGAGTCAGATTTAGCAGAGGCTAGATGACTTAGGTGTAATCTTTTATGAAACAGTGACAGTATCCACAGAAACCCAAGAATTGCAGTTCTTTAAGATTGCTAGGCTGTGGCCAAGTAGTTAAAGCTTCCACTTTGCTTGGATCGGTTTGTATACCTTCAGAAGATACAATGTGCCCCACACAGTTCATGGACTTTTGGAAAAACTGACACTTGTCAATGAACAATTTTAATCCGTATTCCTCTAACCGGTCCAGGACCTTGAACAAGCGAGCCTCATGCTCTTCAAGTGTTTTGCCAAACACAATGACATTGTCAAGATAAACTAAGCATTCAAGCAGGTTTATGTCTCCTACAGCTCTCTCCATTAATCTCTGGAAGGTGGCTGGTGCTCCAGAAATGCCGTGGGGTATTCATAAGAATTCGAAAAAACCCAAGAGGCAGATGAATGCAGCTTTCTCTATATATCCCGATGCCATCAGGATTTGGTAATACCCACTTAAGATGGAAAACCACTGGCTCCCATTAAGGCAATCAAGGGCATCTTGGATACGAGGCATTGTATATTCGTCTGGTATGGTTCTTTGGTTAAGGGTCCTGTAGTCCACACACATTCTCACTGAGCCATTTTTATTTCAGACTGCTAGTGTCAGTGGCTCAGTAGGTAGCACACTCGCCTCTGAGGCTAGGAGATCAGAGGGCTGTGGGTTCAGTTCCCACATCTGGCACTTGGGTTAATATCCCAGTACTGACACTGTAGTGCAGCATGAGAGGGGTGCTGCACTTCTGAGGTGCCGTCTTTCAGATGAGATGTTAAACCGAGGTCCCATCTGCCTGGATTGGTGGTAGTTCAGGTGGATGTTAAAGATCCCATGGCACTTCTCGAAAAGAGTAGGAGAATTTCCCCGGTGTCCTGGCCAAATTTCCCTCATTCACTAAAAATACCACCAACAGCTTAATCTGGTTCAATTTCAGTTGCTTACCATCTGTATCCCCCCCAACCCGGTTGCCCCTGAAAAAGGGACTTCTAGGCCCAGTGGGCTTACCGAGTCAACAAAATTCAACAAACAAACAATGGAGGATGCATATGGGCTACGTGATTCCTGTATAATCCCAGCTGCTAACATCTCTTGGAGGTGGTGTCAAACATTGGCGATGTCAGCTGGTGCCAATCTCCAGGACCTCTCTTGGAAGGGCCTCTTGCCATGGAATCTGACATTGTGTTCAGCACCGGTGATGCATCCAACATCCCATTCCTTTAATGAAAATACTTTACTCCACTGTGCTAGCTTGCAGCTGATCCCATCTTTCCATTCACCAGAGATATGAGACTCTCCAAAGTTGAAGATATCTGGGGATGCGTCATCATTCTTCTCCCTGCAGCACTTGGTTGGCAGCACTGCAGTGTCTGCACAGTATATCTGGGCCAAGGTACAGCCCCGGGGGACATCAGTGTTTCAGTCGGTCACATTGCAGAGTTGCACCACTACTTTCCTGGCATAGGCATGGGCTCTAACAGGTAGCACACTGGGTTTAATCAAAAGTCCATTGGGTAGCTTCCCCTCTTCTGGGGCATCCAGCATGAGAATCTGTTTTGTGACATATTTTTTGATATGCACCTCTCCACTAACATGGCACTGTGAATTAGGTGGTAAGACAAGAGGGGATGGGTCCTTTTTCCAGCCATACCCCACTGAATCATCCTTGCCATTCTCTTTACTCTGCAGCTGCATCTCGTAAGCTTTTTTCACTATGGCATGAATTGGTAAGGCTTGACCATTTTTTTGAGCTTGCTTCTCTTGACACATCTCTGCTAGTCGGCCAAACATGTCTGCATTAGTGTTGATCAAAATGGGAACTCCATCATATAGTCCAGTGGAAGGGCAGACCAAGGCCGGCATCTCCACGGGCTCATCCATGCCAGCAACAGTAGAAGGGAAAGATAGCCATATTCGTAAGTAACTAAGGCAAGGGTAAGATTTGTCACTCAGGCCCCATACATGCAGTCCTTCTAATGGTTATAGAGGATGGTCAGACAAGTGCTGGTCATACTAGTCTTTGAATATTATAGTGACCTGAGATCCTCTGTTTAACACGGCTCGGGCAGGAATACTGTCAGTGTGTACAGAGGTCTCCATGGAAGGGCCTACCATTTTTTCCCAATCCAGAGAAGTATCTACAGGAACTTGGACAGATGAATTAGCCACAAAAAAATTGGATTTGGAATTGCCTGACCCTCCACTGCAGTCATTTCCTGCACTCCTCTGAGACTGCTGTTCTCTTCCGAGCTCCTCCAGTAGTTTGTCGACCACTTTTTCTAGGTCCCTTTGAGACCAGCAATCTTTTTTCATATGTCCATCCTTCCACAGTTGTGACAAAACATACTTCCTTTGGTCTGCTTTGGCTGTAACATTACATTAGAAGCTGGTTTCCAGTCACAGCTAGGGGGTGGGGAGAAGTACATATTTGGCGCTGGAGCCAGAACACTGACTGTAGAGGGTCTTGACTCGGCCTCCTTCTCTCTTTACCATGCCGAGGGCAGTGCACTACATCTCATTAATTCTCTTAGCATAGCAGTCAATTCACTTAGTTCAGTCTTTGAGCAGCCATCTGAAGAGGGCACCTAAGCGTGTGCTCCCAATCCCATAGTAGATGCGTTTTTGGGGGGGTAGTAGTCTTTATCAGTGATGGCCCTAGTAGGGCACCAGGTTTCAGTTCTCTTATTTCTCTCAGCAGCAGCTCTGCCCATGGTGAAGTATCCTTAGCAGTCTGTCTCTCACTAGGCTCCTTAGTGCTGGCATCAGTGCTTAATTCTCTGATCCCTTTACATGGGTCTTGAAATTCAGGGCCATCAGTGACTGACCCCCTGCCAAGGGCAGGGACCACAGTAGTTACAGCTGCCCAGGACTCTCAGGAGTCTTTCTCATCCTCAACTTCACGTAACTCCCTCATCAACATGTGGAAGGGCCAGGGATCAGATCTTCATTGGTGCAGTTGCAGCTTGAGCAATACCCAGCTGGAATGATGGGCAGAGTGGAGTATATGATCCAGTCTTTCCTGGTCCAACTCGCTAGAGGCTCAGCCTCCTTTTCAAAAAATTGTTTGTAAAAGTTCCTCTAATCAACTCATATAACTCATGTTTGACATCTTTGAGCTTCCACTTCGATGCTTCAGCAATAGTGGTACCCCCAAACACATTCTCTAGGGTGACTAGGTGCTCCTGTGCACTAGCATTAGGGTTAGAGGCCCTCAGGGACCAAAAAACACACAAGGCAGGCCCTTGGAGGCTTTCCCCCAAGCGTGTCCTTTTTTTCGGCCTCTGAGAATGGTCAGTCCTATACTAGTGTAGTAGCTGAGTCCATCCAGGTCTCTAGTTCAGCCTCCCCATTAGGTGTGGGGAGCATACCAGAAAATGTTTTGCACTTGCAGTAAGAGTCACGACTGGCTGCTGTGGGCGTAAGCATAGCAGCTGGGAAGGAATGCCCCCACAAGGCTTGAATAACTTCTCTAAGTCCTCAAGGGTCCAGCCCTCATCTAGTAGCAAGTTGGCAAGCTTCTCCTCAAAATTCTCAGACAAGGGTGGAGGTTTGCGTTTTGCGGGATTCTCACTATCTTTAGTTACCACCCTCCATGCAACCGGGGACCCATCAATGGAAATAGTTGTTGGCACTTTAGTACTGTCCACGGGGGGGGGGGGCTACACTCCACTAATGCCATTAGAACTTGGGCAGTCAAGTCAACTTGCCAGCTTACCACTACAGCCTTCCCCAGGCACTCAATTTTTGAAAGTTCCTCCTCTATAGTGTCTTTGCTAGTGCCCAGTGGTATATCTAGTACTAACAAAGCATTCTGGGGGTCAATTTCATGCCCCGCACACTAACTAACTAACTGATGCACAGCCATTTCTTTGGTAGTACCCACAAAAATTCTAGTTGCAATTCCCAGTTTGGCCACCAGGAGGTGCTAATCCCAGCAGTACTTCCAAGATCTAACCCCTAGGTGGTGCTAACTCTAGGATTACTACCCCTGCCTGCCTTCCTAACAACAGATTGAGGGGCCTGGGTTCAATATTACGGTGCCTAAACCCAGAGTAACAGTAGAGGGATTATCTACCTAGCCTGGTATAGCACTCTGGGAAGCTATAACCATCCACAATCCCACCTAGTGACCACTTACCCAGATACAAACAGTGCCCCTTAACAGCATTCAATAAGCAGTTTGCAACTTGCATTAATAATATGCTCACAGTTGTCCCACTTACCAGCAGGGTCTTGAGTCCTAGTGCATGTGCCCTGCAACCCCCTGTAAAAGACAGTTTGGCAAAACAGCGTGCACTATTAACACATTAAATTTTACATCTGTGACTTCAAACCCAATAATAATATGCGCACAAGCTAGTTTCAATGTAACACAACAAATCAGGTTTATTGAGGGGACGTGAACAATGAAGGGGCATGAATCTGGATGAATGATTACTTTACTGATTAACTTCAAGTTACTTTGCTTGTACTTTAGCCCCAACAATTAGTCCTACAACACTGGGTACTCAGGATCTATGCTGGCTGGCTAGAAACATTGCCCGGGGGTGGCCGGCCTTGCAGCTGTGTTGGGGCCATTGGTGGAAAGGAAGGCAGTTAGCATGCATAAACAAGCCTTGGTTAGTTGTAATCCTGGCCGGTTGGTTGAAATTATTACATTTAAATGGGAAAACAATTACATGATACCACATGAAGATTTAGTGAACTGCTGCAGGGAGCTACCCTGAATTTACTCACTCTACCAGTCGATTGCAGATTATGTCCTGGTGAAATGAAGACCTAAGGCTGGAAACTGATGCACATGGGGAAGCTGGGCCATCATGACTCACCTCCACTTCATGACCTTTCCTTGAAGGTGGCCACAACCTGCGATTGCTTTCTGCGCAGGGGCTGGATCCTCGAAGCTAGTCTCTCACCGATGACACTGAGGCTGGCACACAAATAGCTGACCTGGGCCAGTTTGGACAAAGGGCCCAGGCTGGATCAATACTTTTGAAAGCTCAGTTCAATTTCTGGTGGCCTTTCCCACTGGCTGTCAGTTCAAACACAAGTACGCATGGGCTCCTTTCTGGTAATCGGGAGTTCCTGAGCAGCAGGCGTTGATCCACAATAAAAATTCAGCATACTTAAAGGAAACAGCACTTAAGTCTCTACCTCTCAGTGCAGTTCCAAACTGGCATGCAATTTTAGTCGATTCACTGAGCAAAACCTCCAAACTGCAGGCAGGCAGTTACTGGCAATAAATCTTCTCTTTCGGACCACCAGAAACACACAAGATAGCCACTAGGTCTTTTGCAGGCCTGATCTCCGCAGAGCCTGATTGGAGGTTCGAGCTGGAGTTCCAGCACTGGCCTGCCTTGAACTGCAGGCTGCTTTCTGCAGTCCCTCTCAATCTGATCTCCCTCCAGAACTCCCTGAAGACCAACTGAAATTCAAACTGTCCATCTTAAAAAAAAAAAAAAAAAGCAGAAAGCCTTGGGTTCTGATTGGTCATTTAGGCTGCCTGCAACAATTTAAGTCCTTTAACTGACTACAGTTTAGGCACCCAAACTTTGTCCCAGAATGTTTCCCATGAGTCTATATTACACTCCCATGAGTCTCTGGACAAAATCCCAGTTTGTGATTGGCTAAAGTACTCCCGAAATGATGGCTGCAGTAGAAGATACTGTCCCAGTTATGCAGTCCCATACGTTTCAAAGTCTGGTGCAGCCAGGATAAAAGTTGTATTATTTTACTTTCCCCACTCATATGTAGCCCAAACACTTTTCTTTTAACTGAGCCCACTTTTGTTTAAACACACCCAGTGTTTCTGCTGTCACTGCCACTGCAATACTGATCCCCTAGGTGACAGGCAGCGCTAATGAATATTTATGAGGATCTTATGAATATTAATGAGCCTCCATAATGTCCTGTTCTCAAACTCCATTTGAAAACACTGGAGTGGCTTCTACGCCACAGCATCTAGGTCACCAGCCCCTCTTTAGCCATCCAGGGCACCCAGACAGCTGAAGAACTCCCCCAGTGGTTCGCAAATTGAGCAGTCGGCACATCAATGCACTAGCTGCACATGCGTGATCACCGGCAGCACCAGAAACATGCCTGCTACTCACGGTAAAGATTGTTTAGCCCAAACTGGGCTTAATTAACTTAATGAGTTTGCACGGGGCTTGGGGGGGAAAACCAGAGGAGTTCGGGGGAAGAGAGAAAAACCCGGGGGTCACCAGCAGGCAAAAGGAGGAATGGGAGAAAACAAGGACATAAGGTAAACACCAGAGCGGGGTTACACATGTCTTATCTGGTCATTTTTGCTTCTTGTCAACTAAGTCCACCCCCTGGCACCCCTGGCAACTCTCCAGGCCCGGTAATTCCTCTGAGCCTTAAACCTTGTTTTACTAGACCTAGCAGTCCTCAGTAACAGAAACCGAGACCACCAAGGAAGCAAAACCAAAACCAGCTCCAGGGGTCTCTGCCCCCCCCAACAAAAGGAGCAACATGCTCAACAGCCCCCCACAAGTTCTCTCCAAGGGAACAGCAACCCACATCGGATGAATCCAGCAAGTTCCCCTTCCCCTGCCTCTCGTGAGAAAAAGGCTCAAAACTGCCCTCCCCCAAACCTGAACCCCCCTGGGTCCCCATAAGCCCTTTCAGTTTCATGTTGGAACCAGCTGGCTCATCCATCTGTAAACTAATATCAGGTTTACCTTATGTAAACACTTCCTACCTAGTAACAGGATAGTCAAACAGAACTGTTTGGAAATGGGTTTAAAACATTTATCTAAAAAAACAGATAATACCATCAGCTCCCACAGTACTCGAGTAGTGCCAGCTGTTCATGATGAGAGTCTGTCTCCACTTCTCAGTGATTATTCTCTGCTTGCATTTCAAAACTGCAGTTAGCAAGCATAGGAGATAGCGAGGTGATCAAGAATGTAGCACAAAATAGACCAGGTGGTTTCTGCAAAACTCAGTCAGGGTTGGGATGCCTCTGTGAAGTGGTGCTGGAACTATGTGATGGGGGATTTCAAGCTGCCTGCTGAACTACTACCAGCTCTTTGCTCCCCCATAACACCACCCTGGCTTCTTCCAGTGTGTTAAATAATGATCCACATGGGCATGAGAGTCAAGAGTTTAGTGCATACATCACCAAGTTTTCTATTGAAAAAGTCACAGAGTTCAATGTTGCAAGTCCCACAGTTGCCCAAAATACTATATACATCCCATGGTTGCAGGCAGTTTCCCCAATGCCCCCCACCCCACCAGCACAAATGAAGTTCTTTCATCAGTTTTACCCCTACTCCCTGGAGGCTACAGACTCCCCATCCCCAGACTTACTCAGTGTTCAGGTGGTGCACATCCTTCTTGTAGGTAAGGTACTTGGACCAGTTCTTTGGAGTTCCAATCATTCCTTCACTGCCGCTCTTTCCTGCTCCAGGATGTTTTGTGCTGCCGCTGGCAATGTGAAGGTTCCTGGATGCCTCTCCTGGGGGCGGATAATTAATCGCCAAGGATAGAGCTGAGCAAACTTGCCAGTTCTCTGCATGCAGCTTTCACTTCACCTCATTAAGTTCCTGCCACTTGAATTGAAGGTGGCGACTGTAGTCTGGGAAAATGTGGACTACAGAATTGGTCACTTTAATTTATCCTTGCCTGCAATACTTGCTGCCTGTCCTGATACCTGAGAAATTGTATTAGAAAGTGTCAGGGTTTTTTGATGGCTTCAGGATTGTGGCCAAGAGAGAGGTGGGTACGTTGCACTTCCAATTCCCTGTCTGGTGGTAGTCCAAGTGCAGTAGGGAGCCACGTCATGAGGCATTGCATTGGATTTCACCCCTCCATCTCTGCTGGCAGACCAACCACTTTAACATTGTTTCTGAGTTCTTGGCTCTTGTGGTTGTCTGTCACCTCCTGTAGGTCGCCCATGCTTTTGTAGGCAGCACTGAATTTTCAAGCCATTTCTGTGATCCTCTCCTCCTGCTCCACTAATCTCCCTTTCAGATCCTGAATAATTTTTGTGTGTCCATCCACTATGTTCCAAAGATCATTTACTGTATGCTAGATGTGGAAGAATTGAGCAGAAAGGTTTTCAAATCCTGCTTTCATATCAGATTGAATTTCGAACAAGCTGTGGGCGGCCAATATGGATTTCAGTGTTGGTGCCACCACCAGCTGTTTTCTGGGAGTGGTGGGAGATGGATCCATAGCGAGCCCCACTGTTGTCTTGGTGTGCTTCAGTACATCAGTAGGTCACTCTGCTTCCGAAGCCCCTATCGCCATTTTAAATGGAAGTTTAGTTTTGTTTTTTTTTCTGTCTTATGTTTTCTTGCCTTCTGGAGCTGCCCAACAACACCCCCCACCCCGCCACATCACTGACCTTCTCACAGACGTACCAGTTATCCATCACTTACACTGAACCCCATGGGTGAGTAGCCAGGCATGTCAGCTGAGCAAGAGCCTGTGGGGGGGGGACAGAAAGGAGCAGCCCAGCATCCATTTTTCCTCCAGATTTTCTTCTCTGTGCTGGAACATCGGGATGTGTGCCAGTACATAACGTTCCAGCCCTCCCCCTCGCTAGCATGCTCTCCCTCTACACTACCCCTTGGCCTTTGCCAAGTGACAGTCCCTACAGTGGGAACTAGTGTCCCCCTTCCCCGAAGAAGGAGAGCTGCTGTCAGGTGCAAGATCCTCCCTCACCCCGCCAGCCCTCCAAGTGAGCTGCGTCCATTCCCAAACCTGGGCCACCAGCATGGAGAGTGGAAGAACAACCACTGCTCCATTAGGCCACCTTTGTTAAGTCTACTCTTTGCTCAGTTTCACTGATTGTGTCATTGGTAGGTCTGCTGGTGCTCAAGCAATAACTCCTAGCAATGCAGTGAGGGTAGGATGGCTTTTGTTTTTGTTGGATGAGCCAGATCACAGCCATCTTGCTCCCTGTCCAGGAGCCAGGCCATCATGCTTCCCAATAACTGCAGCTTTTGCTGCTTTTACAAAGAGTAACACATTTTGCACCTAGATGTGGGATACTGGTGAGAAGCTAAAGGAATGGGACTCTACTGAAGAGGTAGAGGGCTACTGGAAATGGGTTCCTGCAGTGCAGGACATATGGTATGCTTGGCACAGTTTACAAAGTGATCTTGAACATAGATGCTGCAGTACCTCTAGGGATTTGGTAGGGGGAGGTACTACTGCAACTTAGGCTGGGGTGTCAAATAAGTTGTGTACCACCTTCCAGAATTTGGCAGGGTTAGAGATATTAGTCTGGAACTGACTCTTGAAATGGGTGACTTTGGCCTATTTTGTAGCCTAAATACACTGGTCACCCACCCTAAGTACTTGAATAAGCAGACCCGACAAGAGTCCCAAAGTCAATTGGCAAGCTGGGCATCTTAAGGCACAAGTCATCTATACTCAGCCTCTGATGAGTCCCTTCATACCTCTCATTCCTAATCCCAGGGAATCCTTTCTGTAAGTCTACTGGCCTCATGTGGTTCAGTAAATAGGTAGGTTTTGTTGTCCACTGTGAAAGTCTGACTGAAAAAGGCAGAGAGACCTCTTGGTTCCAACAAAGTCCTGGCACCACTGGTGGGTTGAAAAGTTAAGATTCGGGAATAAATTTAGAGGCAGTGTGGTCTAATGGTTAGAGAAGAAGGTTGGGAACAAGAAGATTACAGATTTAAACCCCACTAGAGCCTGTACTAACTGTGTGACCTTAAGCAAGTTATTTAACCTTCACACTCCAGTCCACCCAGCTGCAAAAATGGGTAGAAGTGGGCACCGACCCCGACTCAAGTGAAGGGTGCTATTGGCACCAAAGGCAGAGGGGGGATTTGGTTTACCACACCTGCCATCATACTAGTGTATATGGCAGCCCAGTCACTACCCCTCCTAAAAATGATCTCCCACAGAGGTGGACCAGGATGGTGGACCATTGAAGGAGAGCGCACTAGGGAATTACCTCTGAGTTGTCTACCATGGTTAATTACAGCACAGATGGTTCAAAAAATCTCTAATAGATGGACAAAGCATACCCTCTCGGTCTGGATAAAGGCCAGGCAGAGATGGGAGATTTTAGAACAAGTTTGGCACTATATCCTTCTCAGATCTTTACCGGGTTTCCTAGCAGGTAAGAGAGATGACTGTTTTGAGAGATGGGAGAGATCTGGAATAAAACCTCTGAAGCAGTTGATAGCAGGTCACAACATAATGGACTTTCAAACAATAAAAGCTCAGTGTGGCCTACCACAACAGGACTTCTATTGATATTTACAGTGCAGACATTATGTTAATACTAGGTTGGGTAACAGAGCCTTGATGGGAGACCCTGCTCCGGGAGTAATAATGATATATAATAAAGTATTCTCTGGTGACACTAAAAAAACTGATATCTTCCCTTTACCTAATAATTCAGGAACATGTAGGTGGGCTGGAACTCCAGCGAATTCAAGACAAATGGGAAGAGGACGGAATGACAGGACTCGCTGAGGATAAGTGAGAAAGTGTGTGGAATAATATCTATAGGACTACAGCTCTTAGCTCATGACGAGAATTTCTGTGGAAAATTGTTATTAGATTTTTTGCTGTGCCTACTGTCACTAAACACTAAAAGATTACAAACTCAGATAGGTGCTGGAGAGTCTGTGGAGGCAGAGGAACCCATACCCATATATTTTGGGATTGCACTATAATTGCCCAAATTTGGGGACAGGTAAATCAAATTATACAAAAAATATTGACAATTCCATTAGAATTTACTTCGACTAATCTGGTGTTGGGCCTAATACCTGAAACACTAAACAAGACCTCTGAAATCTACTTATATAAGATACTTGTAGCAGCAGCCTTAAAGGCAATTACTCAGAGATGGCTCTCCAGGGCCCCTCCAGACATAATTTAATGACTTGGTATTGTAAATAACATCAAACATTTAGAAGCCATCACAGCCAGGCTTAGGCTTCAAAAGGAGCTGTACAATACTAGATGGCTGCCCTTCTTCCGTTATGTGGAAGGGGAAGGTGGGGGTACGGTACTGGACCAGCTATTGAACTGACTAAAATTATAGATAAGACCAACTATGATCTAGTTAGGGAGGAATGGGAGAAGAAAACTCTGGGGACCATAATTTCCCTAACTCAATATGACTCAAAGAAAATTTGCTGAGACCTGCGGGGAGGAAGCTAGACTGGTCCACTGCCACCCCAAAGCAATTTCCCAGTTACTTAAAGAGCCACATAGCATCCAGTTTTAAAGTGTAAATGTTTAAATGTTTCCTGTTCAAAACTTAAGTTTTTATTAATTTCTCAGGTTTTTTATTTTTAAAAATATATAAAAAATGAGAGTAGATATACATGAAGCAGGGACCACACAATGCAAATCTTTTAATTGAGATCTTTATAAAGGGCTGCTGGAGATATAGAAGGTTAACAGGACAGAGACTATATGAAACAATCGGACTCCAAGATGCTGATTTGCTTTTATCAGTCTCAACAAGGGAAGCCTTGTATGGCATCGATGACTTGGACAGCCAATATTATGCTAAAAGCCCCATGTGGGTTCCCTGTGAAGGAAAAAGCAAAATACATTAATTTGTAGAGCCATTCCTTATTGGATAAATGTATAAGGATTAATTTATCTCTTGTACGTATGTTTCTTATGTGTATACTACAGATGGCAATAAGTGACAAAATGATCTCTAATGTGTATATCAATTGAAACTCTCAATAAAATTTAAGTACCAAAAAAAGAAATGGATAGAAGCAGGACCCCACTGGAAACGAGATGTTACATCTCAGCTGGACTATGCTGGGTAAATAAATTGTAAAACAAATATAAATAGATGATTGCTCTGTGACTGTCCATGTCTAGAAAGTTGCAGTTGGCAGTTTGCAGAACTCATTCTCTAAACCTGATCAATGTTAGTGAAAGAAGCGCTATCTGGGAAGCACATAGTCAAGAAATGCATTTCAGTGCTGAAGCGGTAGGTCCTAGCCAACATGATCATGCCATACTCCTCTTTCCAATCCAGGTCTTCTGGTACTTATGATTTGAAAAAAAATACACTAGATCATTGCCATCAGCCCCCTTTGGGATTGCACAGTCTTCGTATTTTTTTCTAGGGTAAATTGCCCGAAAATCCCAACTGAGCCACAAGACGTTTATTTTCTTTAACAAGCTAGCAAGCTAGATTTCATCATGACATTTTCAGCCTTTTTAGAGAAATCCCCATTTGTCTCCACTAGGCACTGACATCTGTAATGATTCTCTGCAAAAATACATCACATTTATTCCTCACGTTCTGGATCACTTTGCTCATTCCCTTGATGGAGTTTTTAATTCTGCGCAAGTCAGTTCCTTCAGGTCATTTAGGAGCTGCAGGCCCTACTTCAGAGGCACTGAGCTGAGGGTCATACTTTGGAGGCACTTAAATTGATTTTTTTTTTTAAACTTCTGTTAACCAGGTAAGTGCAATGAGCCAAGGCCCTTTTTCATACACCACTCGGGGCTAATACAACAGCCAAGATGTTACATTAAATCATAAAAAGACATACATATTATGCAAGACAAATTATAGAAAACATTTACAGAAAAGTTGATCACAATAAAATTCCTTAAGACATACTTTAAAGGAAGCATGATTAGATCCATCAGACAAAAAACTCGACAAAGAATTTTCAAATTCTTGCAGCACATACAGTGAAGTCTCACCCACCCATGACCATCCTAACTCTGGGAACAATCAAGGAAAAACAATTACTTGATCTCAAGGTCCTGACACCCTTTCTTTGTTCAAACAAGAAAAAGAGGGGTGATTTGATCTTTTGTCTTAAAAGTTTATCGGTTAAACACATTAGACTATATTCACAACCAAATTTGGGTAGCAACCATTCTAACGTATCATATACATTTGTATTATGACATGTTGTATTATGACATGTTCCTATAACTATATTAGTTGGTCTTGTTATTGCAATTGTCATACCTGTATGGTTTCCTTTGTCAACTATTGCACTATCAATGTACTGCACTTACCGGGTCGCCACCGAAAAGGGGACTGTCTTGTCTCAGTGGGCCTAGCCGGTTATCAAAATTCAATAAATAAATAATAAACAAAACAAAGTGCAGAGGTGAGTACAATAAGGTAACTGTAATACAAACCTACATATTGCATTAAAGGTGGTATTTAATAAGGATAAATCAATTTTAGAAACTTGTGACTGTACAACAAATTATATTACAAAGTTGATAATAGGACACGTCTACCAACTGCAGTCCTAACAGGTAAGGTCAGACTATTTGCAGTTTAAACAATACCCTAATTTTGTTATTTATCTGACGAGTTGATTTAATGTGCAGAGAAACAGAGAAGTGTGAATCTAATAATATCCCTAAATATCTAAAATGATCCATCTGTTCAAGTTGAACACCTAGACCACTTTTTTATAATCAGAGGGGAACAGTTAGAAGTTCTTGACCTGGACCCAAATATCATGCATTTTGTCTTCTTACTATTTAATAATAAATGATGTTTCAATAACCAGTTGTCAAGAGTGGAGAAATCTGATCCCAGTGTCCTGTTTAACATGCCACCAAAGGGGAGCTACAGTACAGTATGATATCATCTAAGTACATTAATGTATGTGAGTTGCCAAGAACAGATGATAGGAGATCTATAAATAATGAAAACAGAAGCGGCTCCAGGATAGAACCCTGGGGGACGCCCTGCCTCATCAGTATAACAGTTGACATCACCCCCCCCCCCCCATTTCTCACCCCAGTGGATGATACGACAGGTAACTGGCAACCCATTTAAGTGAGAATCTGCTAGTCCAATGCTCCCCAGTCTCTCAAGCAGCAGCTGATGGTCCATGACAGGTCCACGAACACAGCACCAGTAAGCATTTTCATGTCCATTGCTTTACAGATGTGGTCCGTGAACACTGCCAAGGCTGTACCTATACCAAGGTTAGTGAATGAGGTATGTGATGAATTCCCTGTCTCTTTTACTATATTTATCAGAAAAAGTACTGTAAGCACAAGAATAATGAAGTAATTTTAAGCAATGACCATTTAGAACACTCGGTGTAAATATACCAGGTACAGTAGGCAGTCTGTAGGGAAAGCAATATATGGTATCTGTAAAAGGATGCTAGGAGAGAAAAACTATCCAAATTGTTCTTTTTTTTTACCTGGGTGTTTCTCCTCCTGTCCTTCCCCAGTGGCCCCCTTTGACCGGCGACCACCAGCCCCATCATCCACAATCCCTGGGACTTACCCAACTTCTTAGAACCTTGCTTGGAGAGCGGGTGCCCAGCAGGTGGTGTGGAACCTGTGAGGTCACCAGAATCATACTGACACTGAAGGAGCTTTTTCCTGCCATTTCTCCCTGTATCCAGGGCCAGCACGTGTGCCATGGTGTGTATGTACAGTGTCAAGATACTGTATGCCTCAACACCTGCACCCAACCATCGAATGAGGGGACATCTACTGCATCACCTAGAATCATACCTCTCAACCTTTTGTCCCCCAAATGTGGAACATTGCCTGTCAAAATGTGGAACAAATGGGCTAAATGTGGAACACTTATTCAAATCTTTACCTAAGAAGCTCAGAACACTGTTAAAATGTTGCATTTATGTTCAGAAAGTATGTTATTAATTAAATATATTTTTTGCATCATTTACTATAGATTTTTGCTTTAAAATGTTGACATTGAATGTGGAACAAGTCCTCACAATGTGGAACAGGGAACTTCTGTGAAGTAAAATGAGGAACTGTTCCTCGTAATGTGGGACAGTTGAGAGGTATGTGTAGGATATACTATGGTATCCCTAAACTCAGTAACCTGAGTCTCGGGATACTGACCCCACTGGCCCAAAATGCAGCTTGCCAAATCAATCAAGATGTCCAAAAACATGATTTTGGGCATCTGATTGAAAAACTCACAAGGCATATCAGGGGGTTTCACCCCCGAACCCTCCATGTGGGGGGCTCTACCCCCACACCCCCCACAACTAAAATATCTAACTCAAAAGGGGAGCAGACCACAGAGTTAGAAATAAAATGGTTAAGGGGGTAGGAGCGGTAAAACAAATCTTGCCTGCAGCGCAGATAGAACCCATGCCTACACAGCATGCTGGCCAAGCCGCCATGGTGTAGTCCGCAACACCAGTGGGGCAGCTCAGCCAGCCTTCCAATTCCCTGTGGCTTTCAATCCTAGGGACAAGGATAAGGTAGCAAGCCATCACATCCGCTACCTTACCCCTGTCAACGTCCCTCAGGATTCCTTATGCCGGGATGCTCACTGTCATGATACTGAAACTGTCGGGCAATACTGCCCGGGCAGGTCAGTGTCAGGATAGCGAGCCATGGCATTGCATAAGGGTACCATCACCTAGCCTCTGTTAGGTGGAAGCCAAGCAGTGGTGCGTGCTGTCCCCCTTCCCCAAAGGAGGAAAACAATCTACAGATGCCCAGTCCTCCTTCTTCCAGCCCACCCTCATGCAACTGTGGTCAGTTCCCAAATCTGAGTTACTGATGTGGCAGACAGCACCTCAGCCTGCCATGCCACTGTGCCATCCTCTAATTGTTTGCTTTTAAGCATGTCTCCAAACCATACACATACTCTTAAGCCTCATTCCCAGAGCAGGGCATCATGGATATGCAAATCCTTGAACAATTCTCACAAAAACCAAGTAGTTTTAGGCAGTTAAAACCTAATCTGTGTCCATTCAGAATAAATGCCCCAAAACAAGGTTTAAAATTCCCTGTAGCAGAAGCAACTCATAAGCACGCCCTTCACACAAGTGCTCCCCCCCCATTATTTTTCTGAAAGTAAAACCAGAACACTTGCTTTTTTTGTTCATTTAAAGGCAATCTGATTTCTTGAAGGCAATTACAAACCTTATTTGAATTGGGTTGTGCCTTTGCCTGTAAACCAAAAGAGCATTTGTCAGATGCTATAGAAAAGCAGCAATATTTGTTAGCAGAAAAAAAATCGTGGAGTTTTTAGTAATAATGTAATAATAACTGTGTCTTCCTTTTTCCCCATAGGGAAACAGTGTTGTAATTTGCCATAATAAAGGAGTGTTTATTACTGCAAACATGCACACGGTTTCCTTTGGTCCGCACATGTGCAGCCACATCTCCTCCTTTTCGACCGCTAGCCACTTTTTCCCTTGGAGACTGAACCGCCACTCCGACTCGGTGGTATGTAAATAAGAAAAAAAAACAAGTACCATCAAATAAAAAAATGTACATTTCGGCTGCTGACCTAAATAAATAAATACAAGAACTTTTAAACAAATAAATAAATGTGACCGTGGACTGTGTGCTCAAACCTAACTGGACCGTGGCCACACAGGAACATCTTATTTATTTTATATAATTACTGAGGCGAAAAAGGAAAACCCAGCAGTTATATAAAATAAAATATGGAGTGATATTTAAACTTGAAGTTTACACAACCCTCAGAGTCAGATGCTTTCGCAAATCCCTCAAGCTTCGCTCTCGGGGTTTATGTAGCATCTAACACCTCGGGTGTGTGTAAACTTCCTGTTACACACACCACCCCATACTTTATTCTATATATAATTTATTTCTCAGGAAAAAATCTCACTATATCCATTTCTATTTTTAAACTGTCACTCATGAACTGAGACATGGGGTATTACAGTTTTTAAAAGTCCCTGCTCTCTGTCCACACCTGCTATGAATAAATTAAATCTGTTGGTGTGGTGCTATGCAGTTTACCATCAAGCATGTGTGCTAGCATCCTCCCTTATACATCCACAGAATGAATCTAGTATGTAAAGTCAAAAAGTAACTTCAAAGGAAGGGATTTTTAAAAGCTGCTAGTGACAGCCATCTTTAATGACTTGAGTTATTAATTATAAATGTAGTAATAAAAGCTGTTTTAAAGCATCTTAAGAGAAATAAAAATATACTAGTGATGAATCTCCTTATATCAGAAACATATTAATGCTACAGTACTATATGATGAAATTTTTGACGACTAACAAGCTGCTGCTTTAACAGCGTCACTGACATAAAGCAAAACATGTGATCAAGTGCAGATACTTAGCATATCATTTATCTATACAATAGAAACAGAAAAGAGCCCAATAGTGAGCCTTGGAATAGAGGGACACCATAAGAAACTGGCAGGAGATCCAATAGAGTGTTCGAAATTTCCACAAACTGACAGCGAGAAAACAAATTGGAACAGAAAAGGTACCGTGGTACTAAACCAAAACAAGGAAGTTCTGACTGTCAGTCTACTGAGGAATCTGGAGGCTATGGGCCTGACACAACATGTCATGTCAGCGACCCACTCACGCAGCCACACACTTAACCTTCGGTTTTCAATTGGCCTAGAGGTGAGTGATCTAAAGGTTGACCCGGTATCATGGTCTGATCACAGCACCGTGGGATTCAGATTTGCAGCCCCCCCCAATGGTACTCCCCTGTGAAGATGGTCCAGTACTGCCCTTTGAGAGGAGTGACCTCATTTGGACTGTTAGTGGTGCTGAACCTATCAGGTGTGGAGGCTGCATGTGTGACTGGAACAGAGGAGGGGGTGGCTGCCTATAATAGGGTGATCACGACTGCCTTTGATTCAGTTGCACCCACTCATGTCTGACCCCTGTCTACTCGCCAAAGACCTCCCTGGTTTAATGAGGAGCTCAGGGAGTTAAAGACTAGGGGTTGGAGGTTAGAGGGGCACTGGAGGAGGTCGGGGCGGTTGGAGGACAGATTGACCCTGAGGTTGCATTATTGCGACCATCAGGGGGCAATCTTCCAAAAGAAGGCAGATTTTCTGTCTAGGGAGATTTCTGCAGAAAGGAACAGACCAGCTCAGCTCTTCCGCACAATAGACAGGTTATTACATCCAGTCTGTCTTCGTGTGGGAGGGGATAATGTGAGCACTAGGTACGAGGAGTTCGCTTTGTTATTTGCCAACAAGGTGTCCTCTATTAGGGCCAGCATCTCTCGAAGGGATTGTGAGGTCCTTTCTGAGCCATGCTGGACCACTTCTCCTGTCTGGGCTGAGTTTGGGCCAGTTGAAGTGGAAGAGGTGGTGACTACGATCTCGAGGCTGAGGCTGACCCAATGTGATCTTGACCCAGGTCCTATCCACTTTTTGGTGGAATGTTTGACTTAATTGGGCCTATGGCTGCAGAGATTATCTAGAGTTCTCTGAGTAGTGGGGTCTTTCCGACAGCCCTGAAAGGGGCGTTGGTTAGGCCCTTGCTGAAAAAACCCTAATTGGACCCGGAGAGTCTCTACAACTACGGGCCCGTCTCAAACCTCCCATTTTTAGGGAAGGTAATTGAGAAAGTGGTGGCCATTCAGCTCAAAGATCATCTTGCCTCTTCTTCCACTTATGAGATATTCCAATCTGGGTTCCAGGCTGGGCATAGTATGGAGACTGCCCTGGTGAAGGTGCTGAATGATCTCCTGATGGCAAGGGATAGGAGAGAGTATACCATCCTAGTTCTCCTGGACTTGTCGGCAGCATTTGACACTGTGGCTCACAAGGTACTACTCAGCCACCTGCGGTACTGGTGTGGCCTGTCAGGAAATGTCATTAACTGTTTCAGGTCATACCTGACAGGCAGAGGGCAGAGGGTGAAGATGGGGCTTGCCACATCTATTCCAAAGCCTCTGTTGTGCGGTGTGCTGCAGGGATTGGTCTTATCACCCTTGCTGTTCACAGTGTATATGCTGCTATTAGGAGACATTATCAGGCAGTATGGGCTGGGTTTTCACTGCTATGCAGATGATACCTAGCTGTACCTGTCCTGTGCACCTGGAAACCAGATGGCATTGTCTGTATTTAACAGCTGCCTAGTGGAAATCCAGAACTGGATGTCTCAAAACTGGCTGAGACTTAACCCAGACAAGACTGAGGTGCTAGTGGTGGATCCAGGTCATTGTGGTGGTGGATGGTGATCAAGGTGACCCCCCCTGGCTTAGTGCTGGGGGGATTCCTCTCACCCCATCGATACAGGCCTAGGACTTGGGCATGATCCTAGACAGTGGCCTGACACTAGATGCTCAGGTGTCGGCCATCATCAAAAGTGGATACTATCACCTGAGGAACATTGCCCGGATCAGGGCCCTGGTTCCATCTGAGAACCTGCCCATGCTAGTATATGCATTTGTCATGTCCAGGTTGGACTATTGCAACACCCTATACCTGGGGCTATCTGCAGGCAACCTTCACCGACTGCAGCTAGTGCAGAACGCGGAAGAGAGATTACTGTCAGGGGTTAAAAGAAGTGAATATATTACCCCTGTCCTCCGCGAGCTGCACTGGCTGCCAGTCAGGTGGAGGATTGTCTTCAAGGTAGGGCTCCTTACCTATAAAACCCTTCACAATCGGGGACCAGTCTATCTGCAAGATCTCCTAGTGCCTCACTGGCCGAATCGGGCTCTCTGGTCTACAGAGGGTGCCTTCCTGGAATTTCCCAGGGTTGGGTTGTGGCATTCGGGGGACCGTGCAATCTCGGTTGCCACACCTACCCTGTGGAACTCACTACCTATTTATTTATGGGAGGCACCCTTAGGAGAAGCCTTTAGAACAGGTCTGCAAAAACATCCTTTTCAACAGGCATTCTATCCATAATTAGTAAAGCTGGCTGCAGCATTTTTTTTATTTATGTACAGATAGATGCATTTTAGTAATTTCTGGTTATTGCTGATTTGTAATGTGAAATGTGGAATTGAGGATTTCCGGTTCCGCCACGGAGCAAACAACAGCCTAAGGGAGATCCTCTGCATCCCGGGGATTAAAGTATCCTATTCCCTACTTGAGTTAATTGCAGATAATGGCAAAAGAAGGTCGCAAAAGAGATCGGGGATTACCAACAACAAGTAGAACCCCGAGGAAAGTGTTTGAAGAAAGAATACCTCCAAGATCCTCCGACCGCAGCAGAAGTCGCTCACGTAGGAGCACGAGGGGCTCAAGTTATGACACAGAGGCCGAGGCAGACCTGCTCTCACATACTAGATATGAGAATATTCTGAAGGAAATTCGTGAATCGCGGGCAGAATTGAAGAAAGAATTCCAAGCATTGGCCCAGCAAATTTCTATTATGGATGCTAAGGTTACTGCAGCGGAGGGCAGAGTTAAAGTAGTGGAGGAGGATGACAAGCATTTCGCCACCGCAATAGAGGCCTTGCTTCATCATGCGCAGGCCCTGCAGAGTAAATGTATCGACCTCGAAGGGAGATCAAGATGAAGTAATCTCAGGCTCTACGGCCTACCTGAGGGGGCTGAGGAGCCACCCATGACAGCTTTTTTGGAAAATCTACTGCGAGATGTGCTGGACTTACCTTCTAATTATGTTTTAAATATAGAGAGAGCTCATAGATCTCTGGGGCAGAAACCGACGGGTGATGCAGCCCGCTGGCGCTCCATAATCTTTAAACTAAGCAGTTTTAAAACCAAGGAAGATATCTTGCAGAGGGCCTGGGGCAAAAAAGATCTGTCCTAGCTATCAGCAAAGATCTCGCTGGATCACGACTACGCTCCAGAAGTTCAGCAGGCTAGGCAGCTGTATGTGCCAATTCTCAAAGCATTGAAGGCAAAGGGTATTAAGTTTCAAACCCCCTTTCCAGCAAAGCTCCGTGTGTTCTGGGAGGAGGGCACTCAACTATATCTTACCCCAGAAAGGCCATGGAGGCCCTGCTGAAGAAAGGAATCCCTATACCACCAACGGAGGCGGAACGGTTGTTGAAGATAAAATCGTCTTCCCATGCGATGCCCCAGGCAACATTTGGACGGGGGAATCTGGGGCCCTTGAGAAAAGTGATAGAAGCCCTGGACTGGCTTTCACGCAGGGAGCACCTGAGGGATTCGAGTGGATCTACAGCTGAGGACTCTTGTGGACAGTGAAGCAAGGCCTAATAGTTATGGGCTGTATTGGTTTGTTTTTTTTTGTACCTTCCTATGTGGAACATTTGAATATAATTCCTCGAAATGGCAGGATGGGTGTCGGGGAGGTGGGGATGCGTAGGATTTTCGAGCTGGGGGAGTGGATGGCCTGGGGGTTTTGGTGTCTCTAGTTAAGGGACGCTCCCTCGGGGCCACTTTGACCCTCTCAGATGGAATGAGTTTGGTGCATGAATGCTATGGGAACCCCCCACTAATTAATACTTAAATTATGTATACCTTCTTGATTACAAGTTTTCCAAAGGAATGGGAATCTTTTTACTTTATGCCAGAATACTAGAGATGTCAGACAATGTATGTCCCTTAAAGTGCAAGATTAAGTTGGTGGTTTATTCTCGGGGCGTTTAAAATCTAAGCTGTCCCTCAGTGAATCTGTGGTGGTATAAGTCACCTACAAAACCACTCCTTGCGAGCAGTTTAGTTGAAGAGGCCCTGTTCATTCAGGGCATACTCACTCTTCAACCCCTACCTCATAGCCCGATCCGTTGGGCTCTTATTAGAGGTTAGGGCAAGGGACCCTAGGTTTTGGGTCCCCTACCTTGGAAGTCTTTGTTTGTTTTTTTTAAATACTTAAAGTACGATTCACACATTTGAATAGAGTTATTCGGTTAACTTTGTCGTAAGAAACTACTGTCTCACACAAAGAGATTCTTTGTCTCCTTTGTCTCCCTTTTTTTTGCTCTTTTTATTTTTTATTTTAGAGTACCTTTCCTGCTGTGGTTTTTCTTGGTTAGATTTCATCCCCTTATCCCCTGGACCCGCGTATATTTCTATAAATACCCCAAATTGCAGCTGGCTACGCTTTGGTCGAGCACCTTATTGCTGCAAGCTCGATTTGAGTGGATAGAGGTAGAGAGACCAGAAAGGTGAGCATGTGGTCTGGCTGGAAGGGATAGATAGGGTTGATCCCAACAAAGGAGGAGTTCTGGGTGCGCTTTTTTTTGAATGGCTAATAAAGCTACGACTTTTTGTTCTTTTAATGTAAATGGTCTGACTAATCCGGTTAAACAAAGTAAAACTCTGTCCTTTCTTAGAAAGAGTGGTGCTGATTTTTTGTTTCTGCAGGAAACACACCTTTCTACGAAAGAGCACCAGAAGTTGGAGAAGTTTGGTTTTGGTGCCACGGCCTGTGCTTCTTATGGGAGGGGAAGGCGAAGGGGGGTGGCGGTATTGGTTCCGGCCAGGACGCCCTTTGAGCAAACAGGCTCACTGTTGGATGGGGAGGGTTGTTACGCCTTCTTAAAGGGGAGTTTTTTGGGGCAAACTTTAACATTGACATCTATCTATGTGCCACCCAGATCTGACTTTCAAGTATATCGTAGAATTTTCCTAAGATTGCAAGAATGGGCAGAAGGGGAGATTATTCTGGGGGGTGATCTAAACCTAGTCTTAAATCCTAGTTTGGACTCCTCCTCCGTGGTTCCCCCGGGCAATCAGGGATGTATGAGAAGGGTAGTGCAATTGCTAGGGGAGTTGGAGTATACCAATGTGTGGCGTAAGATACATGCCAAGCAGAGAAATTACACTTTTTTCTCGGCACCCCATCAATCCCACTCTCAGTTGGACTATATCCTGCTTCCCACTGAGATCATTGGACAGATAAAAGATAGCTGGATTGGGGACAGAACACTGATATATCATGCGCCAGTGTTTTGCCAGCTTCACCTGGGAGATTTTTGCAAACAAACTTTCTGGAGGCTTAATACATCCCTGTTGCAGGACCCTGAGGTGAAGTTGGCAATTGTCGAAACAATCAAGCAAGCTGTAGCTGATAATGAGAGCATAGAGGCGCTGGCTCCACTTCTCTGGAACACTACTAAGGCTATAATAAGGGGCCAATTTATCTCCATCTCAGCTTATAAAAAAAAGCAGCGAGAAGACCATAAATTGAGCCTGAAGGCAGAGATTGAGGACTGTGAGTCAAAGCTCAAATTGAAATATGAGGCTGCGATTTATAAAAAATTGGGTATACTTAAAGCTGAATTAAACAGCATACTGGATTATCAGGTAGAACAAAAGGCTATGTTCCTAAAGCAGAGATACTACGAAGGTGGCCCAAGGGCTGTTCGCCTTTTGGCCGCCCGCCTGCGGTCCCAGAGAGCGAGAGCAGTGATACCCACTATAATACACCTGTTTACCAGATGCAAAACACATCAGATGGCTGATATAGTAGAGGCCTTTAGGGACTTCTACATATCTCTATATGCCCCCCCTTCGCTCCCCACGAAGGAGGATAAAGTAGCAGAATACCTTAAAAAGATATGTTTACCTACGCTGTCCAAACAGGATTAGGCAAATTTGACGGCCCCCATTTCCGAGATGGAACTCAGGAGAGAAATCTCCAGATTGAAAACCTCGAAGTGCCCAGGCACCGACGGGCTTCCCGGGGAGTTTTACAAACTTTTTAAGGAACAGGTACTACCCCAGTTACATAAAGTATACAATATGATAACACAGACTGATATAGCCCCCCCTGTTTCATGGGAGCAAGCCATTATTTCAGGGATTCCTAAACCTGGTAAAAATCTGACACTTTGCCCCTCATACCGTCCCATTTCCATCCTGAACACTGATTACAAAATCTTTATGTCGATCATGGCCAGGCATATGCAGATGTTTATAACTCAGCTAATCAACAGTGATCAGACCAGCTTTATTCCCACCCGACAGGTGCAAGAAAATCTGCGTAGGACTGTCCATCTAATTGACTATACAAATTTCACTCAGGACCCCTCTATTTTTTTAAGCCTTGATGCCGAAAAGGCTTTTGATAAAGTTTCCTGGCCCTTCCTTCCAGCAGTACTAGAAAAATTTGAATTCCCCGAGTTATTTATTAAGGCCATTTTTAAAATATATAACACACCAAAGGGATTTATTAGGGCCAATGGCCATGTTTCCAACTCTTTCCTACTCGGTAGGGGTACACGACAGGGATGCCCCATGTCACCCATTCTTTTTGCCCTGTATTTAGAGCCACTTGCACAGAGTATTAGGGAGAACCGGGATATAAAGGGGGTTAGGGTAGGCCGGGAGGAGCACAAGCTGGCTTTATACGCAGATGATATTCTTCTATATATCACAGAGCCAGAATTCTCCATCCCACACTTATTTAGACATCTAAACGAATTCTCAGAGCTTTCGGGCTATACCCTAAATACTCATAAAATGGAGGCCATTACCCTAAACTATGATCCATCTCAGATATTAAGGGACAGATACCCCTTGAAGTGGGATCTTCATAGTATGAAATATCTGGGGATAAATTTATCCCCTAATAATTCCCAACTTTACGATTTGAACTTTCCCCCCTTGATTAGGCAAATACAAGCGGACTTGGAAAGATGGTCGGTGCTTCCTCTCCCACTGCATTCAGGAATAGAAACAATCAAGATGAATCTGCTCCCTAGATTTTTATTTTTATTTCAATGTGTGCCTTGTATAGTTACAAATGAAAGATTGAAAGTCTGGCAAGGGATTGTGCTAAAATTAATTTGGTCAGGTAGACGCCCAAGAATAAGAAGACAGACGCTCTTGCTCCCTAAGGGTGAGGGGGGCTTTGGGGTGCCGTGTTTAGAAGGATACTGTATGTCCGCCCAGTTGAGGATTGCGCTTCTGTTACTACATCCCACTTATCAATCCAGGTGGAAGAAAATTGATCTCGCAGTTCCCAGATCTCCTCCTTTATTAACCCAGATCTTTGCCCATGTAACAACAATGTATACACTGCCAGCTTTATTTTATGGTACGATGGCAGCTCTAGAAGGAAGTAGGAGGGGATGTGAAAGAGGGGCCACTAGGGCCTATCAATGGAAATATCAGAGCTGGTCGCAGAGCGCCCTTCACACGGTGGCCCATAGAGATCCCTGGTATAGTCGCCAAGAGAAGGGTGGATGCAGGGCCCCTTGGCAGTTCCTAAAGGGAGATCAAATCCTAACGTTTGAAGAGGCCATAGATAAGTTTGATTGTAGCAAAAAGATCTTCTTTTTTACTTTCAGATTAGAGATTATACAATGAAGTATTTGTGTGACACCGCCAAGACTACAGGGGAAATCTCTCAACCGATGGTGTTTGAGGGGATTTGGGGGTCGGGGGAAGGAGAGAAGGCAATTTCAGTGCTCTACAAAAACTATATTACTGATTTAAATCACTCTACAAAATATGTTAAGGTGAGGTGGGAGGAGGAGCTAGGGATAAGATTAAACGATGAGAGGTGGCTGCAGTCCTTTAGGAATGCTTGGCACACTTCCTCGTCGCCAGGATGGCGGGAATTTTTGTGGAATCTCAGAAGCAGGTACTTTCGGGTACCTGAATAGGTAGCTAGATGGAATCCGCAGGTTCCGCCCTCCTGCTGGCGGGGGTGTGGCGTTTCACCTGCGTCACAGGCCCATACTTTTTGGTTGTGCCCTCTGCTCAATTAATTCTGGAGTAACATACTTGGGTGCCTGCGAGGAATATTCAATATTGAAAGCCTGTTGGGCCCTGAGCACATGATTTTGGGCTTGTTCCCTCTTGAGATCAGAGGTCAAGAAGCTAAATACCTGTGGAATATTTTGATTGCAGCTGCCTGCAAGGCGATTACTAGGAAGTGGCTTTCCTCGCAGGCACCTACTGAGTCAGAGTGGAAGGACCTGGTGGACAATATTAAAATATATGAAAGAATCACTTTTTCTTTAAATTTGAGAGTCTCACAATTCATCAATAGATGGACTAGGTGGGAGCTAATTGCTTGGGGGGATGGTGATGTAGGGGTGGTGGGGAGACCATTGCAATTCTGTGGTTCAGGTAAAGAGTAGTGATTATTATATAGAAGCTTGAAACAGGGCGAATTTACTTGTTCTGCTCTTACAAAGACCGAAATTGGTAGACACACTAAGCCCACACCAGAGATCTGTTGGTCTTAAGTGTTGCCCCCTTTAATTGTAGCCCAGTTTTTGGATCATGTACTCACTGGCTCGGGGGGCGGTGTTTACAACTGGTGGGAAAGATAGATAGTGTGGGTTTTATTTATTTATTTTTTCTCTCTTTCTTCCTTCTTTCTCCTCTTATTGTCCGGTCCGGGTCAGGACGTCTGAATTTATATAAATAAGTTAAGATCAGTAGTTTCTACTATTGGAAACCCGGTTAATATATTGGTCAAAACAGTAGTAGTACTGCAAGATGATATCTGTTTATGTCCTGTTAAAATATATAACAAGGTATGGATTGTAATATTTTCTTTCCTTGAGAGCAGCCTTAGTATTGGCAACGGGCTGTTCTCAGCCACTGTTAATGGTGGTATTTTTGGTGAAGAATTTATGTGGATATATGTAATGTTCTTTTGAACCTGGATGATATAACATTTTATCAATAAAATCTGAAGTATAAAAAAAGAAATGTGGAATTGAAAGCTGAAATTTTATTATTGTTATTGCAATGATCTATTTTAATGTACAGCACCCCAAATCTCTGGAAAGGAGCACTTTATAAATAAAGCATCTATCTATCTATCTATCTATCTATCTATCTATCTATCTATCTACCTACCTACCTATCAACCTACCTATCTATCTACAGAGTGTTCAACAATACATTAGCTTGCTTCTGAGGATCAAGAAAGTCAGCCATATTGTAGTTTTCTAAATCAACTTTACTGCAAACTAAAAGCAACAAAATGGCTCATCCAGTATAGTGGATGAGAATAGTGCCATGAACTCGGCCCATTTTGGGCCAATCACATACAAAACAACCTTCAATACATGTTTATGGCCCGTGTTGAGAGTATGGTTGCTTAAGTGACATACTGTTCCCATTTGTTTTTCATTTATGGTATGTATGATAGCTTTTCAAAGAATAAGACCCATAGTGTTTTCCACGAACTTCATCCAGAATGATCACTTTTTAATCATCTTTACATAATGTCTAGCAAAAACATTTTACAATTGTATTGAAATATAGATTAAACTCAATATACTGTATATTATGAAAACACCACTTGCAGCAGCATGCAGTCCTGAGAGGAGTTTGTCCAGTTTAATAAAAATATATTGGTGTTTACAAAGAAGTACACTGCCTACTTGCCCTATAGAGTAACCTCCAAAACTCCAGGGGCTACGGAATATAGAAGGGGAAACATAGAAACATAGAATTTGATGGCAGATAAGGATCGCTTGGCCCACCGAGTCTGCCCATCTCCCTACCTAATGGATAAGCTGCAGATCCTAGTTAACCAGCAGCCTACTTCTTTCTACCCCCACCCCCTAGAATTGCCTTATGACTATCCCATGCATGCTTGAATTCAACCACTGTTTTTGACTCCACAACCTCCTCCGGAAGGCCATTCCATGCATCCACAACCCTCTCTGTGAAAAAATACTTCCTAACATTACCTCTGAGCCGCCCCATCTTCAAATTGTGCCCCTTGTTCTTGCACACCTCTTTTTGAAAGATGCTACCTCTTGGACTTTGTTGATTCCCTTGAGGTACTTGAAAGTTTCTATCATGTCCCCCCTCTCCTCCTTTCCTCGAGGCTATACATATTAAGCTCCTTTAGTCTCTCTTCATATGTCTTCTGGTGCAGACCCTGCACCATTTTAGTTGCCCTCCTCTGGACAGCTTCCATCTTGACTATGTTCTTGCACAGATTGGGTCTCCAGAACTGCACACAGTACTCCAGATGGGGTCTCACCAGCTGTCTGTACAGAGGGATAACAACTTCCTGTTTTCAACTGGTGATGCCTCTCCCTATGCATCCCAGTATCCCCCCAGTCCTCCTTACTGCCCTCTCACATTGCTTGCCCACCTTTAAGTCATCTGATATGACTACACCCAGGTCCTTTTCCATTTTTATTGTTGTTAGTATCTCATCCCCCATTGTGTACTCTTCCCCTTGGTTTTTGTTTCCCAGGTGCATTACCTTGCACTTCTTAGCGTTGAATCTAAGCTGCCATACATTTGACCATTCCTCTAACCTTGCCAAGTCCATTCTCATCCTTTCCATTCCACCTTGTGCATCAACTCTGTTGCAGATCTTTGTGTCATCTGCAAAGAGACATACTTTTCCTTCCAGTCCCTCTGCAATGTCGAATATAAAGACTTTTGATGAGAACCGGTCCTAATACTGAACCCTGCGGTACCCCACTAGTAACCCCCCTTTCTTCAGAGTGGACTTCATTTACTATTACCCTCTGTGTTCTATTCTCCAGCCAATTCTTTACCCAGACTATCATCTTGGGACCCACTCCCAGGCTGGCTAACTTGTATATTAATCTTTTGTGTGGGACTGTGTCAAATGCCTTGCTAAAGTCTAGGTAGGCCATGTCCACAGCCCCTCTGTGATCTACTACTTTGGTCACCCATTCAAAGAAATCTATTAGATTTGTCAGGCATGACCTTCCCACTGTGAATCCATGCTGCCTTGGGTCCTGTGCCCCTCTGGCCTCTAGGTACTCGACAATTCTTTCCTTCAGAAATGATTCCATCATTTTCCCTATCACTGAGGTTAAACTAACAGGTCTGTAGTTTCCTGCTTCTGCCCTGCTCCCACTTTTGTGAAGGGGAATCACATCTGCCCTCCTCCAGTTCTCAGGTACCACCCCATCCTCCCATGATTTGTTAAAGAGGGTAGTCAGTGGTGTCACTAGTTCTACCCTTAGTACTTTTAGAATTCTGGGATGAATCCCATCAGGCCCTATTGCTTTGTCCACCTTCAGTTTTAAGAGTTCTTTCAGAACCCTTTCTTCTGTAAATGGGCTGGTATCAACTTCTGTATCCAGAGTGTTTCTATGGTTTGTTTTAGGTACCTCCCCCTCTTCATTTGTAAATACTGAGCAAAAATATTTATTTAGTATCTCTGCCTTTTCACCATCACCCTCTGCGCCCCCTCCCTTTATTAAGCCTCACTGTCCCTCCTTAGTCTTCCTTCGCTTCTGATGTACCTAAAAAGGTTTTATCCCCTTCTTAACTGAGATGGCTATCTTTTCCTCGGTTCGGGCCTTTGCTGTTCTGACTGCCTTCCCAGCTTCCTTTTGCTTTAACTGATACAATTATCTGTCCTGCTCCTTCTGTGATTCCTTATACTTTCTGAATGCTTTCTTTTTCTCTTGAACCTTCACTGCCACCTCCTTTGAGAACCATAGTGGTTTCTTACATCGTTTTGTTTTGCTTATTTGCTTCACGCAAAGGCTTGTTAACTCTGTGATGGCAGTTTTTATTATTCCCCATTGTTCTTCCACCCCTCCTTCCTTCCTTCCCATTTACTAGTGCATTCCTTAGGCACTCACCCATTTTGGCAAAGTCAGCCCTCCTGAAGTCCAGTACTTTTGCTTTTGTATGGCTTGACTCTATTGCTGTGTTTATTGTGAACCATACTGTTCGATGGTCGCTAGTTCCCAGATGGCTACCCACTTCTACATCTGTGATCCTGTCTCCATCTCCATTTGAGAGAATTGGGTCTAAGATTGCTCCCTCTCGAGTGGGTTCCAATACTAGTTGTCTAAGGCATGCCCCCTGTAAGGCATCTAGTATAACCCCACTCTTAGAAGTGGCTGCTGCAACTGCACTCCAGTAAACTTCTGGCATATTCAGATCACCCATCAGCAATATCTCCCCTTTATCTGCCATTCTAAGTATACTTTCTATCATTTCCTTGTCCATTTCCTCCCCCTGAGAGGGGGGTCTGTATACAACCCCTGTGTGGATTGTGGTGCCATTGCCTGCCTCCAAATTGACCCACAGTGCTTCTTCTCCTCCCTGTTTACCCTTTTGTTCTGTTGCTTTGATTCCTTCCCTTATGTAGAAAGCTACTCCTCCTCCTCTTTTACCCTCCCTGTCCCTCCTGTAGATAGTGTATCCTGGTATGTTTACATCCCAGTCATGGTTCTGTGAGTACCATGTTTCTGTGACTGCCACAATATCCAGATGTTCCTCCTCCATCAAGGCCACTAATTCAGGAAGCTTGTTACCCAGACTATGGGCATTGGTACTCATTGCTCTCCATTTTTTGATGGCTTTACTTTCTGTTGCAGCATCCCCCACTGACCTTTCTACCTTGGTCTTATTTTCATTTAGTACCCTGTTTTGTAGGGGGAGGCTGGGATTTTCCTGCTGCTTATCAGTGCCTCCCCCCCTTGACTAGTTTAAAAGCTTGCCAATGTAGCATTTAAACCGATTGCCCAAAAGACTTGATCCCTTCCTGGACAGAAGCAGACCATTCTGCCAGTATAGGCTGGTGTCCCTCCAGGTGGAACCCCAGCCCCCAATGAAGTCAAACCCCAGTGCTCCACACAATTTTTTCAACCATTCATTAAACTGCATGGTGCAAAGTACCCTCACCTCACCCATGCCACTGACAGGCAGCACCTCTGAGAAGGATACTGTGTGTGCTACTTGTCTTAGACCCCTCCCCAACTCTACAAAGTCCTTCTGCACTGCTCTAATCTCATGATGAGCCAAGTCATTTGTCCCTAGGTGGACAATGACGTCCAGCTCAGACTCCCATGCAACTGTTCGCGTGATCCTATGGATGCGCCTGTCCCTCCAAGCCATGGCACCAGGCAGGTACCTTACTTCAGTTTTCCGGCCCCCAGTTCTATCCCCCAATAACTGAGTCACCCACCAGGAGCTGCTTCCTTTCCCTGTGGTGCCCTCTGCCTCCTTCCTGAGGGCCTCTCTTGTGACAGTTGTCTGCAACCTCCTTAGTCTCCTCTGCAGGTGCATCCATAGGAGAACTATGCTTCCCCAGAATGGTGTATGGATTGTGAAGTGGAACAACTGACTGGGTGTGCCTCTGTTCCACCATCCTTACCCTCCCTGAGCCCACTGTTATCCAACTGCTGTGCTTTCTTCGCAACCTCTGTGGTAGTGGTGGTGGCTCTGGTGCTCCCTGGATGGGGGAGGTTCCCTTACTACTGTCCAGTGCGGCCCGAAGACGGGCAACTTCCTCCCTCAGGGCAGACAGCTGTCTACAAGCAGGGCAGCATCTCAGCCTCCAGAAAGACTCCCGGAAGACTACTGCCCCACAGCCATTACATTGCACTACTCCCCACATGTCTGTCTACCTTGTTTAGTTTTTTTTTGCTGTGTGTGTGTGTGTGTGTGTGTGTGTGATTGGTTTGTTATATAGAAATATATGTATTATATAATGTGTATGCTTATATTGTCAGTGCAGTGTGCTAGAGAGGATATTACAGTGATATGCACCTTGCCCTCTTGAGGAAATGATGTCAGAACCCCAGGTATAAAGGAACTATTTCCAGGGGTGGGTGGTGTGAGGGGTGGGAATGGTTTGGGCCTAAACTGTGCCCTCATGAAACAATCAGGTAAAAGCTCTGACCTACCACTGCGATGAGTGCCTTCCTGTCATCAAAATGCCCTATACGACAATTTGACAGAGAAAATACCCTGCTAATCAAACAGAGAAAAATCCAAACATCTAAGTCAGACACAGGTAAACCTCCCCAACCCCAAAACAGCCTGGTGACTGAGGGGAAAGTCAAAATCCAGACTAAATTACACAGGTATAGGCAGTACTGCAGACACATTCACTTCACATGAATATGTATATATATATATATATATATATATATATATATATATGATATGCAATGGGTATGAGTTAAATAATGGTTTGATGCAGAAGAGAGTTTGACCTCGGGTAACCCTCACAGTGGCGTAAGCCACGAGTGAGGTGTCCGAGGTCAAACTGCTCAAGTGCACATAAATAATTTATTTAATGAGTTTCCCATTGCATATTCCATTTATGCAATAGGGTTATAGTTGTTTATTTAGAGTTTTTATTTTGTTTTATATTTTATTTTTTTGTGTGTGAAATATAGGGGAATTTTTGTACTCTCTTTTATCGCTGCGCAGGAAAGAGTGATTGACATGCGAGTGTGTTTGTAGTGAGCACTTTCATTGGCTGGGATTTTGTTTGTGGGTGGGCTGATGACTTTTTTTAAAATGGCGGCTTTTTTCCCCTTAGTAAGGACGCGGTAGTTCTTTGAGTGAGAGCCGTGGTGTGAACGAATTGAATTTGGTGTGGTATTTTTTTGATATTTACTGAAGTTGGAGGTTGAAGCAGTTCTTATGTTTTTTTGTTTTATTTCCATCAGAAGTAGAAGCCACTGCGTGGTTTGTATGGCATCGTAATCGCAGTTTATGATTTCAGGTGCAGTGAGGAGAAAGCCGTAGCTTATTTTAAATCCGGATCCAGTGGTGTGTTTTTTTTCCTTCATGCACTGGCTACCTGTCAGGTGGAGGATTATCTTCAAGGTGGATTTGCTCACCTGTAAGGCCCTATGTGGATCAGACCCTGGTTACCTGACAGATCTCCTTACCCCTGCAATTTCAGTCTGCTCTGTCTGCTCCTCCACCAGGAGCCTCTTTGTGGTACCAAGGGCCAGGCTGAAAACCTCTGGCGATTCAGCATCTGAGGTGACTGGCCTGGCCCTCTCAAACTCACTTCCCAGCTCTGTAAGGGAGGCCACTGTTAATGGAGGCACTCAAGAGGGGTCTAAAGACTTGTCTATTCAAACAGGCCTTCCTGGACTAACCACAGTGTTTTTAAACATATAGCTATTATTTATATGTTTATTTATGTATTATTGTCTATTTATGTTTGAATTTTAAATCTCTTGTATAACCCTTTAGAACTTTATTTTATCACTACTGTTTATAGTACCTTGCCTGTTTTGATTGTGCAAGGCGCCCAGAGCCTCTGGGATTGTACGCCATATAAATAACATTTGAATTACCTTATATCATCATCATCATCATCTCCTTTATTGTTTAGCATTAGCCATTACAATTTTCCCTATACATATAAAACTAAACAAGGATAAAACATTGTATAAATAACATTATCATATTTCTTGCAACAAGTATGCCTTGTTCATCACATAAATACAATTTATACATGGATCATAACATCAGTACATACAGTTATAATTTAATAGAGTTCATGTAGGATATCAGTCTGTTTAAGCAATGGTTATTGGGAATTTACCCACACCTTGTGTGGTGTGTCATGAGGCACAGCCAAGTGACTTAACCACACAAGAAGTGGGTAAATCACCCAATAACTCACACCCTGGAGTGCCTTATTACAGTTAGACAATGGACCCATGTGTAAAATGAATTTAAAATGTATTCAATTATGTTTTTTATAAATGCCATTCCTCAGCCATGGGTTATGCAAGATTTATCTGCAGTCATGTGACATGTTTTGACCAATGAGGTTACAGTATTTTCACACACCATTATATAATTTGTGTCTCAGTGTCTTTCATGTTAAATGACTCTAAGAATAGTTGATTCAGAGGGAGATCAAGGTTCTTATGAATTGGCCCTAGCCATGTTTTCCTGATTTTTTCATATAATGTACGTATTAATATGACATGCTTCAGGTCATCCAGCACGCGTATATTGCATTTACAAAGTTCAGATTCTACCCCTTGGTGTTTTTGTTTGAACCAAACTTGGTTACTTTTCAATAGCTCAAACCTGAAGCAGTCATTGTCTTTTGCTTTTTTATATCATTAAACAATGTCAAATATGATTCATAATTACTGTAATTTTTTATAAGTTTATACCAATTAAAATTTTTATATTTGTGGCTTTGTTCCATATCTGTGTCAAAGTATGTGTCTCTTATTCTTACTTTTACCTGCACATTAATCTCATTATAATGTCTGTTATATATTTGCTGTAGTAAATGCACAAAACCTAATGGAAGTATTTGTTTTTTCATAATATCCATTGAGAGGGAGGAGAAACCTGTATCATTGTACATGAGCTCGTCATCAAGACAATATCTTGGTAACCTGTGTTCTGGGAACAGGAAGAACTTCAGCACGTGGCTTATCCTTCTCATCAACGTATGCTGATATGGGGAGCTGTCCCTAATTCGGCTCTAACCATAGAAGCAGGAGTTGAATGGGGGACCCTCACCGTATAATGATAAAGTTTATTTAGTTGAATTTCCAGACTTTTTGGAGGGGTTAATTGTCCATATTTCTGCTGCGTATATTAAGCTGGCTCAGCTTTTTGCTTCCACTCTCTTTAATTGACCTTTTATTGATTCATTACCTATCTTATTTGTAAATCTTTTAACTGCATTAACTAGGTTAATGTATTTTGGTGTATTATTCTGAAATGAGGAATCCATGATAGATTAAATGAGAACCATATCCCTAAATATATATAATTTGTTACTGTAGGGATTTAAATTTATATATATATATATATATATATATATATATATATAGATGATAACTTTTTGTTCATGTCCGAATATCATTAATTTGGTCTTGGATTTGTTAATAGCCAGGTTGTTTTCCAAGCAGAGGTTATTAAAGTAATGTACCTTGCATTGTAAGCCTAATCACAATGTAGACAATAGGACAAGGTCATCCGCATAGGCCAGTTCTGAGATTTTTTTTGTCTTTAATAGATGGTAAGTGGAATTTTGGGTTATCTAATTGCTCCAATATTAGATTAATATAGATGTTAAACAGGATTGGAGCCTGTAAACAACCCTGCCTAACACCTAAATTTGTTTCCATGCTTTCTGATAAGTCTTCATTTTGGTTGTACTGGATTTTCATCCAGGTATCCTTACGTAGTCTTATAATTATGTCCAATAGTGTATGATCAATGTTATATGTCATTAGTGTGTCCCACAATAGTACCCTCCTTATAGAGTCGAATGCAGTCCTGAGATCGACAAACCAGCAGAAAAGGTTTCCTTTTTAACTTTGTCATATTTCCATGCCAGATGTGCTAATTCATAACAATGCTGCATTGTTGCTTTCCTGGCCTGAAGCCACTTTGGAATTCGCTGAGTATGTTGTTTTCTTCTAGCCATTTTTGTACTCAATTTAATATGATTCTACAAAATATTTTCTGTGAGTTATCAATTAAGCTTATTGGGCTGTACATAGTGAGGTACAAGGGGCTGCCTTTCTTTTTATAGATAGAGCAGACAATACTCCCCTTCCATGAGTGAGGTATCTCTGCTCCTTGTAACAGACCATTGAAAATGATATATAATATTATATATGAACAAATTAAGCAAACTGGGGTTACAAAAGTCTTGGATTTTCATAAAACTATTTTTTTAGCTATTAATGAAGATTTACAAAATTATTCCCAGTTAGATTATACCATTCCTGTAAACAATTTATGGAATAAATTAAAATAAAACATTTTTGCATTAACTGATAAACACATTCCTAAACGTACCTTATATAATCACAAAGGGAAGCTGCCTATGTGGTATACATATAGGGTACGTAAATCAATATTAGCAAAAAAGAGAGCATACAGAATAATGAAAAGAGAATCTACCAACTATAATAAAGCTAAATATAAGGAGGCACTAAAATTATGTAAACTTACCATCAATAAGGAAAAAAGGAATATTGAATTCAGACTAGCACATATTAAGGCTGGAGAGAAATCTTTTTTTTTCTTATGTAAATAATAAAAAGAAGGACTCCAGTACAGTTGGTCCAATTAAAATTTCAAATAACATCTTGAGTAACCCTGTTGATATGGTCAATGAGTTTAATATATTTTTCTGCTCAGTGTTTTCCGATAAAGATATTAATTCCTTACAGGATATTGGTATAAATTCTGTTGACGAAATTACAATAACTAGGGATCAAATACATTGTAAATTAAATCAGATTAAAATAAATACTACACCTGGACCGGATTTATTGCACCCAAGGGTCTTAAAGGCTATAGGATGGTGGCTGGTTGAACCACTACTTGTCCTTTACAATAGATCCTTACTCACAGGGGAGGTTCCAGCTTATTGGAAGCAAGCTTTAGTTGTCCCTATTTTTAAAAAGGGAGACCGTGGTAGTATGACAAACTATCGACCAATCAGTCTGACCTGCATCCTGGGTAAAATTATGGAATCTATTGTAAAGGACACACTTATATCTGACTTAAAAACTAAAGGTTTTGTTGATGATACACAACATGGCTTTAGGCCCCAAAGATCATGCCTCACTGCTAATCTTTCCTTCTATGAAAGAATTAGTAAACTTCTAAAGGAAAAAAAGCAGTAGATATTATTTTTTTGGATCTTTGTAAAGCCTTTGACAAGGTTCCGTATGTAACCCTCATTAAAAAAATGAGTAACATTGGATGGACAATCTGTACATCTCCAAATGGAAAAATGTGGAACATGTGGATGGAACTCTTTCCAACCTAAATAACTTACTGCTCAGATGAGGGAAAAAACCTCACCTGGGCCAACAAGAAAATCCCTTTATAGCATTTACACTGGAGATGTGGCATAACATCTTAAATGACAAAAGGGCTAAGAATTGGAAATTCCTTCTTTTCTCTGTTCCATATCTGGACTCTTTTCCCCCCAGGGACTTGGGATGGTGGGTTCAAGAGATGGGAGACAAGAGGCCTGCATTTAATCTGGCATTTTATAGAAGGGGGAGGGATTGTCCACTTTGAGGTTCTAGTACACAGATATGACATCCCCTGGCAAGATAGATTCAGATACTTTCAAGTTAGGAACCTAGCAAAGAAGCTTATGTCGGAGTTTAGCTGGGGGTTGATATCTCCCCCCCAGATTGCCCTCACTTTTAAAAAAGTGATAGAGAGGAGTGCCTATCAGGACCCACATTATTTCCAGTCTATATATGGATCTATTAGCCTGGAAGGGGGACACTACAGATTCCATAAAGAGAGCCTGGGAAAGGGACCTGGGGAGTCAAATCCCAGAGGAAGTTTGGACTAGGGCCCCACTCTACAATACATTGGGGTCTTTCAGCTATCAGCTGGCAGGAATTTTCCTGGAAAATTTTCTCCAGGTATTTTCGCTCGCCAAAGAGTTTAGGGCAGCCTTTAGCTGGCAATAAGGCAGATTGTTGGAAGGGGTGTGGACAGACGCAGGCAACATATTTCCATATGCTGTGGAGCTGCCCAGTATTGTCTACTTTCTTGATGTCATTGCAACAAGCCCTGAGAATAATAATTGCACCAGATATAACAATATCACCCACTTGTTTCATGTTCTTGGAAATCCTGGGGGGGTTTGGGGATCCGCTCACCACCAGGTTTCTGAAAATAGCATTCTTAGCCACCCAGAAGGCTATAACCAAGAACTGGAAGTCTCACCTCCCTGTCACCATAGACAAATGGCAGGAAATTATGATAAACATATATAGAATGGAGGCATTGATGGCTTCTTTGAATAAAAGATTGCCTCAATTCGAAATACTATGGAGACGTTGGGTCTTGTACATGGCAGGGGATAGACCTGATTTTGTTCCATAGTAAATGATTCCCCCCCTTTTTTTTTTTGAGGGCCGTCTCTGTTATTGAATACCTGTTGCCTTCATTGATTTTCTGGAGGGAGTAGGGAATGAAGACTCTAGTTCTTTTTGGGTCTCCTGACTTTAGGAATAAAAAAAAAATAGCTATCAGAAGTTATATACAGATTGAATGATCCTCATCAAGTAAATAAAGAGATAACTGATCAGATATCCACCACATCTAGTGACATCCTGGTGTAGATGAAGAACTGTATGAATCTGTCTATGAAATTGCCTTTGTAACCATTTATATCAGAAGATTGAATGTATTTTGAATGTATTCTGATTACGAAATTTTATAAATAAAGAAAGTTTAAAAAAATAAACAGTAACCTTGGGATAAATGGATTCATTATAAATTGGGTTCAGGAATGGTTGATGAATAGAGAACAAATTGTTAGGATTAAAGGATATACTTCTGACAAAGGTAGGATTACTAGTGGGGTCCCTCAGGGCTCAGTATTGGGCCCCTTATTATTTTCAATTTTTGTATCTGATTTAAACAAGGATACTAAGGGATTCTCAGTCAAGTTTGCTGATGATACTAAAATTGCATTGGACATCAGCATAATGGATGAATACTCTGTCCTTTGTACAGATCTCTTATTAATGGAATCATGGGCTGTCTCAAATGGCATGTTCTTTAATCTGGAAAAGAGTGTGGTTGTGCACTTGGGTAACAACAACCAATGTCTCAACTATTTTTTAAATAGTCATCAATTACAGTCTGTGGAACATGAAAAGGATTTAGGTGTTTTGATATCAAAGGATTTAAAATGTTCCAATCATTGCACTGAATTAATTAAAAAGTCTAATAGACTCATTGGCTGTATTAGACGTTCAATTACTTCCAGAGATAGGAATTGTATAATTCCCCTATATAGGACCTATGTACGACCCATTTTGGATTACTGCTCTCCTTTGTGGAGCCTCTTCTTACACAGTGATGTAAGGAGAGTGGAGGGGGTTCAGAGGAGGGTTACTAAGATGGTTCAGGGCCTTCATAGGGTAGATTATGATAATAGACTGCTTTCTTTAAATCTTTATTCCTTGGAGCTTAGGAGAAAAAGAGGAGATCTCTTACTAATGTTTAAAATTATAAGGGACCCTATATTGTTTGCAGATTTAGGCTTTATCCGATATCAAAGGCTTTTCTCTTTAAGAAGTCACAGTTACCAATTAGGACTTACATATCCAAAAACTCAGCTAAGAAGGAATTTCTTTACTCAGTGGGTTACTTCATCATGGAATTCTTTACCCAAAGATATTGTTGAAGTTGATTCTTACAACTTATTCAAACTTAAGCTTGATAGGTTTCTGTTAAATGTTGGAAACGGGGATTACTGCCTGCTATGGCAGGAGATGTATATTCATGGGCTTTGTCCTTCTGTACATCTATATTTCCTAGTATGACTCCTAGTATGACACCTAGTATTGGGTGCCACCAGTCTAGAAAAGATTTGTACACTTCTCCCAAAATTTTGTCTGGTCCTGGCGCCTTGTTATTCTTTAAAGACAAAATAGCTTTTGTTAACTTTTCTTTATACATATTGCCTTTGGAAATATAGTTTATTTAATTTAACTAAAACTTTCATTTGTTCGAGGTGAGAGGAGTACAAAGTTTTAAAGTGTTGCTCCCAAATTGTGGGATTAATACATGCCTTTATATGTTTTGAATATTGATTATATCCAACACTCACTAGAGTCCAAAATTTATTTGAATCTTTCCTTTGCACTGCTAGTCAAAGTTTGTTCCACATTTCCTTTTGGTACTTTTTCTTTTCCGTTTCCACTATGGCATTATATTTTTTCCTGGCTTGATTTAAGCTGTGGTGGTGGTATAATGAAGGGTGTCTCCTGACTTTCCTAGCCAAGTTTTTCAAACATTTTTTGGTTTTGCTTTTCTGCAAGTATACTTAAACCATGAGTTTAAATTTTTTTGGTTTTTCTTTGGCTCCTGAAACATAGGACCAATATATTTATTGATCTCATCCCACCCTGAGATTATGTCCTCATTGTTTTTGGCATCAAAGATTATTTTTAACCAGATTTGTATCATATAATTTGTATGTAATATGTCATTAAAGATTCTGGCAGAGCATCCATTCTGCCTTATTCTACATAGAGTCATTATTTTGTGCTCTAAACTTGCCTGAGTCTCTGGCCTACCTTTTTTGTTTGTTACTAATAGCCTACTGTCCAGTTTCAGGGACTAATGTGCAGAGTCTGAGCGGTCCAATATTTGGAGTTATATTAAATGTTCCAAGGCAACTGAGTTAGCCCATATTAATTCTACCGCAGATGTACCCATTGGTTCACTAAATGTGAAGGCTCCTTCTAGGTCTCCTGTTATCCTGCCATTTATAACATATCAGTCTATATCCTCCATACGTTTAAGTAGATTTTTCCCCAATTGTTTATTTTAATATCTTTGTTTTATGTTTAATAGTACTAGTTTAAAGTTAGCATTTTCCAATATAAGGGATAATATGATTTCCAGTTCACGTGGTATTTCTGTAATCTGTTGGGGGGGTAGGAAGAAGTTGGCTGTTGGTTAACTAGGATCTGCAGATTATCCAATAGGTAGGGAAATGGGCAGACTAGGTGGGCCAAGCGGTCATTATCTGCCATCAAAGTCTCTGTTTCTATCTGTAAAGTCAGGGAAGTTTTAATATATGTGGCAATGCGTGTTCTTGGCCTGCCATTTTTCATTAGTTTGACTGCTGAGATGGCATATGCCACATACCCTGGAATTATAAGTAAATCTATCTCCTTATACCATGTTTCTTGGAGACAGAGAATGTCATCCTTACCTTTCCTTACCTTTTACCACAGCAGAAAGTTATAGGATCTGCAAACCTTACTCTCTCTAACTTTTGCACAGGTTAAGAAGCTCAGTTTAAACTATTTTTGTGCATTATTGGCACTGCACATGACAAAACCACAATAAAACAGCTGATTGTCTTTCAGTTTCTTGCAACAGGCACAGAGCAAGGTGAAAAAAAGAATATTTACAGACCTCAACAATGTGACAATCTGCCTGGCTTCTTCATAGATGAAAGAGAATAGCACCCTAAATGACATCAACAGGGTGGAGACATGCCAGTTACACCAGGGAACAGCAAGTTTCAGTATCTAGCAGTGTGACTGAAGCAGAGCATACAACAAATGGCTACAAAGAGTATGAAATGGTAGATTTTCATATAAAAACAGTAGGCAGACACTATTTTTATAACAATATTTAATGAATAACACTGACAGTTTAATTTCTGTAAATTTAATTGCAAATGATCTGCTTGCATCTGCTTTGGCAAATGTTGTAACCCCTCCAACCCCCAACCCCCACTGTGGGGGCATAACTGCATGGCAGTAGCCCATGACTGCGATTAAGCGAACTGCAAAATGGCGACTCAATCACGGAGCCTGTCATGGGGGCTACCAACGAGGTATGGTGACCAGATGGGGTGGGTTTGCACATGTAGTGACAGGATGTCGCTACAGTAAGCATGCATGGGGAGGTGGGAGCAAACACACTCAGTGAGAGGTGGAAGAGGTTTTGAAGGGTGGTGCCATAGTGGGCTGCTGATCTGGCCCCATGGCATGGTAGGTGGGTTCACGGCTTGGGTGGACAGGGTGCTGGGTTTGGATCCAGGCGCAGGTACGTTTTTGTTGCACCCAGCCTGAATTTTTTTTTTAACATTTTGCACCCCCCTCCCACATGGACCCCCCTGGAGTTGAGAATCCTTAAGTAGGGAGTGCCGCCTACACAAAATATTAAAAATGTAAGTCCCCAGTGCCATTTTGCAGTGCGCCAAGGAGTCACAGTGCCGAAACTGATTTTCGGTGCTTTGACTTTGCCATAACTGCGATCACCTTTTGGCAGTCACCATTATGACATAGAACCCTACATGGCTCTATGGAGCCCTGGCAACTACTGCCATCAGCTACCTGCTCTCTCCAGCCCCCAAAGACTTGAATTCATGAGCTGGGGGGGCTGGAAGAGAGCCACAGACAAGAGTGTGGATTTCTTTAATGCCTCCAGTGCTAGCATGAAACCATGGACCCACGTATTATATGAAAGGTTTCACCGGGTGTCGATGTGTGTGGATGAATGGAACCACTTTCCTCTGACCAATAGCACACTTGGTGTGAACGCATGTGACAAGAAAGAGGCACCAGAAAATGTTTTGAGTGCAGAACCTCTGCTAAATAAGGACCCTGAGGAACAGAGCACAACCACCTTTGTGCCCCCCTACCCCATTACCATGGTAACAGGGGTCAGGGGTTGCATATCAGCCAAATAAGTTGCAGAACCTGGAAGGAGAGCCACAAGGAGCTCCTGGGACACAGAAGGACTGCATGACTCATGGTGTAAATTTATGGACCATCATCTGCTGAGTGTTTTACCTCCACCCTTGCCTTAGGGTGACTGTCAGCACAGTGGACTAATCAGAAGCTGACATTCCTCAGTGAACAGCGGGGGCTGTTCCAAACCTGATTCAGATCTACAAGAGATCCTGAAAAGAGAGATGCATGCATGCGTGCATGCTGTTGAAGAGACAGCTTGCTGATATGCTACTGCAGAGATAGATTACGCATCTGCCAGTGATTGAGTGGGAAGAGAGATGCAAAACCCCTGCAACTGCGAAAGAGGAAGTACTCATGTACTAGCTTAGCATGAAAACTGAAGTGGAAGGCTTCAGCAATTAAAAGTGAGAGGTTCTGCTGGCTCAGTGGTGCTGAAGGTTGAGGTGCTGAATGCCACACCTTGCACCACACCGGCGTCCTGTGTTCTGGAATGGGCACGGGCCACTGAGTGTTGGCAGGGGAGGAGAAGGATTGAGCATCCAATGGACTGCTCTCCTTCTCCGAGGAGGGGGGATTCTCAGTAGCACGCCCATTCGCCCCCTGGTGGAGGCTGGGGGACAGGGCAACATGCTGCAGTTCCAGTGGAGTTGGGGCAGACACCTAGAGGAGTGCGCGCATGGATGAGTGCATGCTCCCTTCCACTGGTGTCATTGCACGCCCCAGCTCCAGGGAGAATACTGGAGGAAAAATGGATGTGGCCGGGGCACAATGGTGGAGGGCATCTCACAGGCTCCACTCCTGGCTAGCCACAGCACTGGCCCACTGAAATTCAGCCTTGGTTGGCAGTTTGGGGAACCCCACTGACCCCGCTGGGGGGGTAAGCCCTGGAGTTCGGGTCGATGCCGTCTAGTGGATGCCGGGGATGGGGCTGGGGTGCCCTCCAGAAGAATGCCGGCTGGGGGGGGAGAAAAAGAAAGAAAAAAAAAGTGAGAGGTTGTGCTGTGCTGCAGTCCTGAAGTCAAACAGTGACTGCAGCTAGTATAGAAGCCACCCAGCCGGTACAACAGCCCAGTGTTGCTTATCAAAGGGTCTGGATGCCAGGATGTGGGTTTTTTGTTGGTAGAACTGGGTTTCACATGCCAAGCTCCTGTGTTTGTGTGCATTGGAAGAAACTCTGCTGAAAGCTGAGGTCAGAAGAGGCCTAACCTGAACCTGGAGAAACAGCAGTTTGCACCACCTGAGGCCTTCAAAGAGGAGTGACACTCAGGGGCAGTCCCCCCCAACATTTTATCCTTGCAATCTTGAATTACTTGTGTCCCCCCAACATTTCTACCTCATAATCCTAGCTTGTCAGCCCTGCACAGACATAGAAACATAGACTTTGATGGCAGATAAGGACTGCTTGGCCCACCTAGTCTGCCCATTTCCCTACCTATTGGATAAGCTGCAGATCCTAGTTAACCAACAGCCTACTTCTTCCTACCCCCCCCACAAGAACTGCCTAATGTCTGTCCCATGCATGCTTGAATTCCCCCACTGTTTTTGACCCTACGACTTCCTCAGAAAGGCTGATCCATGCGTCCACCGCCCACTCTGTGAAAAAATACTTCCTCACATTGCCCCTGAGCCATCTCCCCTCTATCTTCAATTTGTGTCCCCTTGTTCAAGCACATCTCTTTTTCTGAAAGATGCTACCCTCTTGGATTTTGTTAATTCCCTTGAGGTACTCAAAAGTTTCTATAATGTCCCCCCTTTCCCGTCTTTCCTCAAGGGTATACATATTAAGCTCCTTTAATCTCTCTTTGTATGGCTTCTGTTGCAGACTCTGCACCATTTTAGTTGCCCTCCTCTGGACTGCCTCCATTCTGTCTATGTCCTTGCAGAGATGGGGTCTCCAGAACTGCACACAGTACTCCAGATGGGGTCTCACTAACTGTCTGTATAGAGGGATAACAACTTCCTGTTTTCTACTGGTGATGCCTCTTCCTATACACCCCAGTACCAGTATCCCCAGCCATCCCTTCTGCCTTCTCACATTGCTTGCTAATCTTTAGGTCATCTGATATGACTACTCCCAGGTTCCTTTCCATTTTTGTTGTTGTTACTACCTCCCCTCCATTGTGTACTCTTACCCTGGGTTTTTGTTTCCCAGGTGCATTACTTTGCACTTCTTTGCATTGAATCTAAGCTGCCATACTTCTGACCATTCCTCCAATCTTGCCAAGTCCCTTCTCATCCTTTCCACCCCACCTTGTTTATCAACCCTGTTGCAGATTTTTGTGTCATCTGCAAAGAGGTATACTTTTCCTTCCAGTCCCTCTGCAATGCCACTTATAAAGACATTAAATAGGACCAGACCCAGTACTGAACCCTGTGGTACCCCACTAGTAACCCCTCTTTCTTCAGAGTGGACTCCGTTTACTATTGCCCTCTGTGTCCTCTTGTCCAGCCAATGTTTTTCCCAGGCTACCACCCTGGGACCCACTCCCAGGCTGGCTAATTTGTTTATTAATCTTGTGTGTGGGACTGCGTCAAATGCCTTGCTAAAGTCTATGTAGGCCATGTCCACAGTCCCTTCCTGGTCTACTACTTTGGTCACCCAGTCAAAGAAATCAATTAGATTCGTCTGACATGACCTTCCCGCTGTGAACGCATGCTGCCTTGGGTTCTGTGCCCCACTGGCCTCTTGGTACTCAACAATTCTTTCCTTCATAAGTGATTCCATCATTTTTCCTACCACTGAGGTCAAACTGACAGGTCTGTAGTTTCCTGCCTCTGTCTTGCTCCCACTTTTGTGAAGGGAATCACATCCGCCCTCCTCCAAAAAAAAACAAACATCTGCCCTCCTTCAGTCCTCAGGTACTACACCATCCTCCCATAATTTGTTAAAAAGGGTAATTAGTGGTGTCACTAGTTTTCCCCTTAGTTCTTTTAGAATTCTGGGGTGAATCCCGTCAGGCCCCATTGCTTTGTCCACTTTCAATTTTAGGAGTTCTTTCAGAACCCTTTCTTCTGTGAAAGGACTGGTATCAACCCCCCTATCCAGAGTGCTTCTATTCATTGGATTAGGTACCGCCCCCTCTTCTTCTTCTGTGAATACAGAGCAGAAGTGTTCATTCAGTATCCCTGTTTTTTCACTGTCCCTCTCTGCCCACCCTCCCCTTTATTCAGCCTCACTATCCATCTCTTTGTCTTTCTTCGCTCCCTAAAGTACCTGTGAAAGGTTTTATCCCCTTCTTAAAAGAGTTGGCTATCTTTTCCTTAGTTTGGGCCTTTGCTATTCTGACTGCCTTCCTCGCTTCCTTCTGCTTTAACTGGTACAATTCTCTGTCCTGCTCCTTCTGTGTTTCCTTATACTTCCTAAATGCTGTCTTTTTTGCCCTAACCATCCTGCCACCTCTTTTGAGAACTATAGTGGTTTTTTCTTTCATTTTGATTTATTTATTTGCTTCACACAAAGGCTTGTTGCCTCTGTGATGGCAATTTTGATGTTTCCCCATTGTTGCTTCACCCCTCCTTCTTGCCTGTTTGCTAGTGCTTTTCTGAGGCACTCTCCCATTTTGACAAAGTCACCCCTACTAAAGTCCAGTACCCTCACTTTTGTATGGCTTGACTCTGCAGCTGCGTTTATCATGAACCACACTGTTTGATGGTCGCTTGTTCCCAGATGGCTACCCACGCCTAGATCTGAGATCCTCTCTCCATCCCCATTTGAGAGTATCAGGTCCAAGATTTCTCCCTCCTGAGGGGGTTCCAACACTAGCTGTCTGAGGTATGCCTCCTGTAGGGCATCGAGAATGGCCCTGCTTTTGGATGTGGCTGCAGCAAAAGTGCTTCAGTTAACATCTGGCATATTCAGGTCCCCCATCAACAGTATCTCCCCTTTCTCTGCCATCCTAAGGATGCCATCTATCATTTCCTTGTCCATCTCCTCCCCATGAGACAGGGGTCTGTATACAACCCCTGTGTGGATTGTGGTGCCATTTCCAGTCTCCAGGGTGACCCACAGTGCCTCCTCTCCTCTCCTCCCTGTTTACCCTTTAGTTATGTTGCTTTGCTCCCTTCCCTTACATAGAGAGCTACTCCCCTTCTTTGTCTACCCTCCCTGTCCCTCCTGTAGATTGTGTACCCTGGTATGCTGACATCCCAGTCATGGTTTTCTGTGTACCATGTTTCTGTGACTGCCACAATATCTAGGCATCCCTCTTTCATCAAGGCCACCAGTTCAAGGAGCTTGTTACCTAGACTATGGGCACTGGTAGACATTACCCTCCATTTTCTGATGGACTTACCCCTTTTTGCCCCATGCCTGTCCTTACTGCCTTTGCCTTTTTCTCCATTTTCCTCTTCCCTTCTCCCTATCGACTTTACAGATGAGTTTAGAGTGAATCACTGAACAGCACCTCCTGCCACCAGCTTTCTTTATAAATTTCATTTTCACAACTGATTTCATGAAAATAAAGCTGGCAGCATAGCACTGGAAAGGAGGAAGTGTTTTTTAAGAGGGAAGCAATTGCCTTTTAAGTATTCCAGTGTGGCACAGTGGCTCAGGCTGGTCAGGGGTGAAGCGGTAACTCACCTTTTCTAAATGCCCACAGTCATTTTAATTGCTCACAGCCATCTGCAAGCCACCCCAAGCTGACAAATAAAGCAAGGGGGAAAGGTGGATCACTTTGGGAGGTGGTGAGGGAGCTCACTGAATAACAATGAGCTTATCAACTTGGATCATAGTTGAAAAAAGGAATCCCAATTGCTTGCAGTGCATGGTGGTGTCATAGAGGCATAGGTCAGGAAGCATTAGCATACCAGGAGAAGTTAAAAAATTTGCAAGTAGCATTTTATTATGTAACCCTTTCTTCCTTTCTCTGTTTCCTTATCAACAAAGGTAATTTAGTATGTTTTTGGCAGCTCCCCATATTTGGACTGCATACTTAACCTTTCTTTCACCTCAGGGCAAACTGCTACAGACCGCCCCCCCACACCCCGAGTCTCCATTGACTGACCTGGACACCTCTCCTCCCTTTCCATGTCTAGGGGTATTGTTAGATGTTCAGTCACAGGGAAAGGGGGAGGGCCCCTGGTATGGACTCAGACAGTTTGCAAGACATTTCAGAATTGTATAAAAAACAGAACCTCAGAAGTTGTTTTGGGATTCTTTCCAGGTGCCAGCGTGAACTGTCTTGAGTGCTAGATGGCTGACTCATGGGCTAGAGTGGCAAAGCAGGCTTTTTTCTGTTAGGGGGTAAAGACATTAGATACACAGCAATAACAAGCAATTCATTGGGCAGGAACAAATGATGCAGTCCATCCAAGGTCCAAATGAAATCAGGCATAGTGTTTTTTTCCCGAAAACAGTTACAAGGCTCAAGCCACAAACTCATTTGCTCCATGGAGCAGTGGGGGTAATATTTCAGACATGGCACATCACAATGGCAAACAGCCATGGTATTTCACTTGAGGAATCTGAGTCCTGAACCTGGATCCTGTCACATTCTCCATTGAGAGCCAAATGGGCTGTCAAACTTCTGGTGGCAAGCAGGTGCTAAACTTTCTATTTTTCTCTAAGCACTTCTTTCTGACAGACTCCCCACCTTTGGGCAACGGGGACCCATTGCTCTCTCACGGGGAACTCTTTTTGGGATGCTGAGCATGGTCCTTTCACCTACAGCCTTCCCATCCTTGCCAACTCTGCTGGGGGTTGCAATGCAGGGGCTAAACTCTTCCCAGGGTGAAAAATTAGGCAGCACTCTACCACACCTACAAGGTGGACATGGGCTTACAGCTTCAGGGTCCAGTCCTCCACCCCAGACCATCCAGAACCAGGTCACTGCCACTTACCCAGTTCGGGCCTGCCATGGCAGCCAACAAAGTCACTTCAGCCTTTTCTCCACTGAGGTGGATGGGCTCCACTCTTACAGTGGCTTCCTCCTCGATGCTGCAGGTTTTCAGAATGCTCTCTCCACCGATGGCTGGGGGGAATCCATCTCCTCCATTTGGGTACTAAGGGGCAATCGGCCCACCCTGGCCCTGGGCTCCTCCAGCTCAGACTGGCATCCCACCCCCTCAACAGCATTACTCAGCCCTGATGCTGCTCCCTCCTCCAACTCCCCAACAGACTTCATCTCTCACAGGTACATTCTTTCGCTCTTGCCCACCCATGTGTGTGATGCCAGGGCCCCACCCCCTTTGCCTAACCTGGCATCACACAGGATCTCAATGCCAAGGGGCATCCTGATAACCCCCAAAACCAGAGGGGGGTTACAATTATTACCAGTAACAATAAAACAGAAAAATGAACATTGTACAGGATAGCTCTTTATACAGGCAGTACAAACAAAAACTCTTTCTCTGAGTTTCTCTCTCAAATCTGAAAAAAAATATTGCTCTCTTTGTAAAAAATATTTTTGTCTCACAGTTCAAATCTCTGCATCCTGTTCATGTAAGTTTCATCTACTGTCTTTCACAAAATGTAACACGACGTTAGCAATTTATTTCCTGAGGCCAGCCTGAAAAGTACGTCCAGTCTTAACAGGTGCAACAAAATAGAACATTCTGTCCCAGAGATGGTTTCCTGCTGATGGTTCTTTTAACAAGCTTGTGAAGGTCAAAATACATCTCAAGGTTAATCCCCAGTGTTATAGACTGTCTTTTTAAGAAACCAAATAGGTTTCTGCAATCATTTCAACACTATAATTATATGCATTTGCAAACCAAGGGATCCTAGTTTCACACAAAGATTTGCATATATGTTTTAACCATAGAGAAGCAAGGGGAGAAAGAAAGAATAGGAATACCAAGTGAAAGAAGGGAGATAATAGGAAGAATTGTGGGACCATCAAAGTGGCCAATTCTGAGGTGCCACAAGGAAAACTTGATTGCACAATCTGACAGGCAATAGATAGACAAGTGACAGAATAGGAGAGGAGAAAATAGATCCTTGCTTCTAACTCTCTTTGTATAACAAATGGGACAGGGTTTTAAACAACCCTGTCATACACACCCCTCTTTAACAGGGAACCTGTTTTTTCTTTTCTTAAAAAAAAAGTTTCCAAAACCTTCTTTTATTTCTCTTTTAACATCACCTTAAAACTTTTGCAGTCTTTTGCTTATGCAGTATCCATTTTTCTCATAACACCTTTTACAGCAAACAATTCAGTTAATCATACACTTTTTTCAACCTTTTGAATTCTCAATTCCCGCACCATATTTTGACAGACAATCTGCACTGATACTCTCTTTTCTGGATTTGTGCATCACTTTGAATTTAAATGGCTTTAGTGCCAGGTACCACCTTGTGATTCTGGGATTTTTATCCTTCATTTGATTAAGCCAACAGAGAGGATTGTGGTCTGTTATAAGCACATAGTCAGCTCCTACCAGATAAAACTTAAGGGACTCCATTGCCCATATCTCAGCAAGGCATTCCTTTTCAATAGTGGAGTACATTTTCTCTTTGTCATGCAATTTCCTAGCAATATAGAGAATAGAATGTTCTGTTCCATCTATATTCCTACACAGCAAACCAAAAGAAACAAGCACCTTACTGCATCAGTAAAATAGTCACTGTTCTATTTCAATGTGAAAGCTGTTCAAGCTGTGCAAACTGGTGCATAGAGTGACAAATGTCTTGAAATGAGAATCAAACCACCACTGCCTGACGAGCCGCAGTGCTTCGAGGTCAAACACCTCTTCCTCAGGGGGCGTGGCTACCTGAACATCATAGCCCCTACTTATACAGGTATCTTAAGTGTGCATTAGAAGTGTTAATCAGTGTAATTATAAAATGCTTTTGAAAGGCTCATGGAGCTCAAGGACACCTCCTTACCACCCCATTAAATTTAAGGCTATATATCCAATTCAACTCTCCCTCAACTGAGGAAGAATCCAAGTGGTAAAGAAAGGTGCTGAAAAGAACACGGCCTTAATAAATCAAATGTGAAACCAATATTAATAATTATATACTAATGCATAAGATACATGTGAAGTACCTAATGACTGAAAATTAAAAACAGGACAATCACATCTACACTGTATCAAGTTTCCTAATCCATAATATCAGTTTAAAATGACAATTTAAGGCATGCTTGAGCACCACAAGCCTGTCAAAAGCATTGTTTAATTATGCTGATTGACACTTCTAATGCACAGTTAAGATACCTGTATAAGTAGGGACTGTGATGTTCAGGTAGCCATGACCCCTGAGGAAGAGGTGTTTTACCTTAAATTGGTAATGTTTGTTTTGCAAGCACCCACACATAGCTGAGAGTGCAGCCTTTTCTGTCTTGGTTGGATATTCTTACTCAGGACTGCACCTAGACCTACCTCTGAATCTGTGGAACTGTTTTGCTCTCTGGTTGGAGCAATTTAATGATGAGTTCTCTGAGTTGGGTGAAGGCTTCTCGAGGATTATTGACTAAGTGATACTTCAGGGACTGGTATCTCTACCTCTATGTCTCTCCTGAAATGTCATATCATTTCAAGATTTCACTTTTTGCAAGGTCATAAATTGGGCTTTTCCTGTTAGATAAGGTATCAGCCTGATTGCTTATTGTTGCTTTGGCCATTAGCAGGCTCCAGCGACCCTTTCAAAAGTTGTCAGGTATGTTTCAATATCATCCATGGGACACAACCTTGTAAGTTTAATGTCTTTCAAGCTGCTTGTGTTTTGTTGATCTGCTTGAACTGTACCAGATCCTACAGCTTTGATAGTTTGCAAGACGTGTGGCCATTGCTGTGTCTCTTCTCCTCTCTGTGTCTCAGTCTCTCTTTGTTGCATAGCCCACCATTTGAAGAATGCAGACATGCTTTCAGGTTCAGACCCTGTCTATTCTTCTTTCATTACTGGTGCTGGCTGCACAGTCTCAGTTTGGACTTGTGTTTCTGCTTCTAGTTTGACTGACATTCTTCTGGTAGTCACTCCTGTGCTTGCTGTTACAGGATCCACCCTTTGTGCTATGCTTTCCTGGTACCAGGTCTAGTACCTACACAAAAAAAAAACTGGCATGCAGAATGCACGGCATAAATCCCCCTTTGTCAAAAACCAAATATTATAGAGGCATAGGTCAGGAAACATAAGCATACCAGAAGAAGTTATAAAATTTACAAGTAGTGTTTTATTATCAATACACATAAAATAGAAAAATTTAAGTTGTACAGGATAGCTCTTCATATAGGCAGTACAAACAAAAATCCTTCTTCTGAGTCTCTCTCTCAAATCTGGAAAAAAATACAATGCTCTCTTTAAATAAAAATTTTTTGCCAGGCAGTTCTGCATCCTGTGCTTGTAAGTGTCATCTCCTGTCTTTCACAAAATGCTGCTATTTTTGTTATTTTGTTATTCTTTGGTAACCAGGTAAGGCCTGCTAGGCACAAGTGCCTGTTTTCAGGGGCAACTTGGAAGCAGTGGGTTGCTTAAGTGACTTGATCAGAGCCATACAGTATGCAAGTGGACATTGTGGGAATGAAATCTGGATCTAGTTGATGTACCAGTCTCATTCACAGCTTGTTACTCTAATCTCTAGGCTATATTTCCAGCCCAATTATGTAACAAGTCTTTGTCAATTTCTTTCCTGAGGCCAGCCTGAAGAGCACATCCAGTCTCAACAGCTGCAGCAAAATAGAACATTTTGTCCCAGAGATGGTTTCCTGAAGACAGTTCTGTTAACAAGCTTGGGAAGGTCAAAATACATCTCAAGGTTAACCCCCTGTGTTATAGACTGTCGCTTTTTTAAGGAACGCAAATAGCTTTCTGCAATCATTTCAACAATATGACACATACATTTGAAAACCAAAGGATCCCAGTTTCACATAAAGATTCACATATATTTTTAACCACAGGGCAGCAAGGTGAGAAAGAAAGAACAGGAACAGTAAGTAAAGGAAGGGAAATAACAGTGAGAATTGTGGGACCATCAGAGTGGCCAATTCCAAGGTGCCACAAGGAAAATTTGATTGTGTGATTAGACAGGCAAGACACAGACAAGTGACAGAATAGGAAAGGGCAAAACAGATCCTTGCTTCTAACTCTATCTTCATAACAAATGGGACAGGGTCTTACCAAACCCTGTTATGAGGGGAGGAGGTGGGTCACAGTTAACACACAAACCCAGAGGTATTTTAGACACAGACATGTTTGTCAATTCAGGAGGGGAGTTTGCACCTGACTTTTGGCTCCAGTGCCAGTAGTTTGGGCTCATGAGTAGAAGAACAGCACCTTGGGACAAGTACAGATGTGCAACCAGTATGACTGGCCCAGTATTCAGTCATTAGTGAAGTTGGTGTAGCCAAATAATGCTCATGTCAGGGCTAAAATGTTATTAGCCCATTTAAATTAAAATGTTGGCACCAGAGGGTTTCTCAAGCAGGATTCAGGGTGACAAAAGGCCAAGAACTCTGTGACCTTCTCTTCTACAAGTTCTGTGATGAGAGAGTCTGAAGATCATCACAACCTAAGTGCTGCTGCACCAAGTTGAGGATATCAACTGCTCCCTGTTGCTTGAACCTGCTTCTGCTTTAGCTTTCTTGCCTCTTCCTTGGCTTGCTATGAATCTCTGGTCTCTTTCCTGAGCATCATCCTGTGTCCTGTCCCTTTTAAGTCCTGTGTGCCAAGTGCTTCTTTTTAAGCAGGTAAGGATTTGTTTTTTTTTACTGCCATGTTGTCCCATCCTGAGTTAGATTTCTAGTTGTTCTTTCTTTTTTTTTATCTGTGTAAGTTATCTCTGTCTGTCTTCTCTTGGTAATGGTATACAGTGGTATACGGTGAATGAGTTTGACTGTGAACTTTCAAAATTGCTAATATTTTGGGTCTTCTGACTTGACTGATAGTAGTCTATAGGCAGGCTCTAGGCATAAGAACTTGGGTGGTGATGCACAGTCTAGAGAGACTAGTGCAAATGTGTAATGGGCTTTTGTTTGTTTATTCTAGAGTACACTGTGGTAAGTGGATTGATCAGTGTATGGACCAGTATAGTGTAAAAGTAGTGCAGCGTAGCATAGAGGTATGCTATGCTGGTGACACTACTCAGGTTTATTTGTATGGTTGTAATGTGTCTTTTATTTGATTTAGTTGGGGGGCTCAACACCCTCCCCGACTGTGTTATTTATTTAACATAGGGGTGCGGGGGATGAAACCCCCAACTCAATTAAATAAACTAATAAAAAATCCTACATGACCAACTAGCCTTAAGTAAAGTTCTAGCATAGCATACTGACTAGATTAGTAACACTGGTCCATAGTCCACCACTATCAACTGATCATGTGAAGGAATGAGTCTGGTAAAAGGTGTAGGTGATGTTGTTTTTGTTGCTGAAGTTTTGTTAATGTTCACTAACTGTCTTATTGAAATAAACCCCATTAAGGCTATTAAACCAGCAGTGCATGTTGTGGTAAAAATTTTGATCTATACCTTTTTAGCTTGCCCCTTTATATCCTGTCTTGTACTACGATGTCTTTGTTTTCCCATTCCAAGTCCATTTTAACACTTTAATTTTAAATTTGATATAACAAAACAACTGTTCCTTTTAATATGGCTCATACTGTTTTTTGTGCACCTATTGTCCAATAAGGTAAGGGAGCACAGTCTACTGCACGTTGGTTAACATCAGACAAAAATCACTGCACTCACCCCTCCAGATAAAGTAAACGGAAGTCCATACAGATTTTGTGCAAAATTCTTCACTTGTATTTAGTACAGTTGCAGTGAAGTCCACAACAGAGGGGGACAGAAATCTCCTTATGTTTCACCTCTGTTGTGGACTTCACTGCAACTGCACTAAATAAATGGGAAGCATTTTGCGCAAAATCTGTATGGACTTCGTTTACTTAATCTGAGGTGAGGCCGACATTTGTTCATGTGGATTTAGTTTCATTTTTACTGGGCACCCAGTCCACCTGGAGAAGCTCTGCTAAGCTACATGTTAATTCATTTTAGTCACAAAAAAATTATGTGAACAATGTGTGGTCAGAAACAGAAAATAATGACAAAACCTGGCCTGAATGACGATTGTGAATGACTAGAATAAGTAGCAAAGCCAGTATGGTATGCTAGTTGCACTACTTGAGGTTAGATGGTACCATGGCATGGTTTTGTGTTTTTTTTATCAACTTATTTGAGCTGGGGGGGACTGAGTCCACACCCTGTTTTTTTTTTATTAAACATGATGTGTGTGTGGGGGGGTTGAAGCTCACAAACTCAAATAAATTGATAAAACACATGTAAACCCCTCAGCGGGAAGGGACTCACCTAGACTGCTGCTGCTGCTCTCCTGATGTCCCAGGTGCTGCTGCCATTGCTGTTGCAGCACAGTCCTTATTCGACCGCATGTGTAGCATGGTGAGAGAACTGTGCTGCATGGAACTCCTCAGTGCTTCCTGTGCCTTTTGATTTCAGTGGCCGTGATTCTGCACTCCTGGTCCCCTGATCCTGGCAGAGTGGACCAATGGCAATCAAGCAAGCCACTTCTTTTCTTTGGCACCTTCTGTGCCAGTATTGCACACAGTACCCCATATGGGGCATAACCAGTGTCTTGTAAAGAGGGATCATTACCTCCCTCTCACAACTTGTGATACCCCTACTAATACACCCCAACATCCCTCTAGCCTTACCTACTGCTTTAGTGGTCTGCTTGGATGATTTCAGGTCATCTGTGATGATGATGCCCAAGTCTCTTTCTTTCCTTGAGATTGCCAACAACTCCCCTCCCAACCTATAGGTGGCTTCAGGGTTTCTCTTCCCTATGTGCATGATCTTGCACTTCTTTGTGTTAAACCCCAGTTGCCACTCTTCTGACCATTTTGCCAGTTTATCCAGATCTCTTCTCATTCTTCCCACCCCATCTGGATCATCTACTCTGTTGCAAATCTTGGTGTCATCTGCAAACAGACAAACCTTACACTCTGGTCCATCTGCAACGTCACTGGATGAAGATATTGAAGAGAACTGGCCCCATGACTGATCTCTGAGGTGTGCTGAGGTACCCCACTTGTGACTTGCATCTCTTCTGACTGTATACCATTTGCCACTTCTCTGTTTTCTGCCTTCCAACCAGTTTACCACCCAGTTGACCAACTTCTGACCCACCCTGAGCCTACCCAGCTTATTAATCAATCTTCTATGTGGAACAGTATCAAAAGTTTTGCTGAAGTCAAGGTAGGCGACGTCAACTGCACCCCCTTGATCCACCATTCTGGTTACCCAGTCAAATAAATCTATGAGATTTGTTTGACAGGACCTTCCTTTGGTAAACCCATGTTGTCTTGGATTCTGTGCTCCTATGGATTCCAGGTGTTGCACTATCCTTTCCTTAAGCAGTGCCTCCATAATCTTGCCCACTACTGAAGTAAGACTGACTGGTCTGTAGTTCCCTGCCTCCTCCCTGCTACCACTCTTGTGGAGTGGGATCACATGAGCCCTTCTCCAGTCTTCTGGGACCTCTCCTGTGCTCAGAGACTCACTAAACAGTTCTGATAACGTCTCTGCTAGTTCCACCCTTAGCTCCTTTAGTACCCTGGGATGTATGCCATCAGGTCCCATTGCCTTGTCCACCCTGAGCTTTGTGAGCTCTTGTAAGACCCTTTCTTTTGTGAAGAGACTTGTGCACACCCTCCTCCCCCTATGTCCATAGTGCTGAGCTGTGGGCCCTACTCTACCTTCTCCTCAGTAAATGCTGAGCAGAAGTATCTATTCAGGATAGATGATTTTCCTTGGCCCTTCTCCACACACTTCCCCTTATCCCCTTTGATCTTAGCAATACCCCCTCTGGACTTTCTCCTTTCACTAATGTATCTATAGAAAGTCTTGTTCCCTGCTTTTACTGTTCATGCTAGTGTTTCCTCAGTTTAGGCTTTTGCCTGCCATCCTTGTTTCCCTTAGGGAAGTTTGGTATCCCTTCCTATCTTCATCCAGCTGCATTCCCTTATATTTCATGAAGGCCAGCCTTTTGGCTCTGATCTTTTCTGCTACGGTTTTCGAGAACCAAAGTGGTTTCCTCCATTTGCTCTTATTTTTCTCCCTAACACGATTGGATGCTGCTCCAAGTATTGCATCCCTAATGTTTGCTCACTTTGCCTGCACCCACTCACCTGTATTTCTTCTTGCCAGGGCTAGCTTAACTCTGTTGGCCATCTTATCAAAGTCAGCTCTTCTGAAGTCCCATATGTTTGCCTTGGAATGGGATGATTTAGTTCTAGTGGCCAAATTGAACCATATCATGTGCTGGTCACTGGCCCCCACTGACCTTCTACCTGGAGATCGGTGATCCTTTCCCCGTTAATCAGTACCAGATCTAGGATAGCCCTGTCTCTTGTGCATTGTTGTACCAGTTGTTTGAGGCCCTTCCCCTGCAGGGAATACACTGAATATCTAATTCTGGTGGATGTTCCTGCTGGTATTGACCAATCTGTAGCTGGCATGTTGAAGTCTCCCATTATCAGAACCACCCCTTTAGCTGTCATGTTTTGTATATCTTCTAACAGTAATGTGTCTATGTCCTCCCCCCGGTCTGGAGGCCTGTAAACAACCCCAGTTCGTATGGTGTCTCATTTCCTGTTTCCAGAGTGACTCACAGCTCTTCGGGCTCCTTATGGGTATTCTAAATTTCTGTAGCTTTGATATTTTCATTGACATAAAGGACCACTCCTCCCCCCTTTTTGCACCTCTGTCTTTTCTGAACAGTACATAGCCAGGTACTGACGTTTCCCAAGTGTGGTTACTGGTGAACCATGTCTCATTAATAGCTACTATGTCCAGTTTAACCTCTGTCATTGTTGCCTGCAGGTCTGGTATCTTGTTTCCCAGACTGCGGGCATTTGTGTACATGATTTTCCATTGGCCAGATTTCAGTGCGTAAGTTGTTGGGCGAGGTCCGGCATTTCTCCTGCTCATTGTATGGGGAGCCGGACCTTTTTCCTTACCTGGTGATGCAGATGAACTGCAAGTATGCTGAACTCCTGTTTGATCACTAGCTGAGGAGGAGAGGTGTTCTTGCCATTCACAGGGGCATAGCTACAAGGGTGCAGGGGTTGCAGTTGCACCCGAGCCCATGAGGTTTGAGGGGTCCAAATCATAATTTTGATGTCTATTCAAAACCAGGGGGGCCTTATAACATACCTTTGCACCCAGGCCCTTGGGGAATTTACTACACTACTGCCCATTCAATGTATCGGGTGCTGCACCCCTCTCCCCATTTGCTAGTTTAAATATTCTGCAAAGACGTCAAACTTCTGCCCCAATGCACTGATTTCCTCCTTAGTCAGATGCAGTCCATTGAATTAAAAGACCTTTCACTCCCAAAACTGTTGCCAGTTACCTACAAATTTGTGTCCTTTTTCCAGGCACCAGCCCTTGAACCTCATGTTTAACTCCCCTATCTCCCCTTCTCTGACCTTCCATCCATTTGTCCCCCTCTCCCAGACCAGTAGGATCTCAGAGAAGGAGATGCCGGATGAAATGGATGGCATTTTGTCTCCCAGCCTGGTCAGGTTTTCCTTGGTCTCCACAACTGACTGGCTGGTGAGATCATTTGTCCCTATGTGTACCAGGACATCGATGTTTTCTCCTGCTTCCTGCATGATTTTAGCAATGCAGTCAGTGTCTCTTCACACTGATGCAACACATGTTGCAAGGGGCTCCTCCCCAGTGTTTCCATTCCAACAGACCCTGGCCATGACTCGCTTCTCCCCCACAGCACAGCCACCACAGGCACACCAGACATCAGCACTAAGGGGGATGCAATAAACTCTGGGGCCAGCATGCAAATAGGGAGCTGCAAAATGTCAAATAAAAAATGTTGGAGCACAAGCCTCCTCAGCACCTTGGCCGTGGCCTTGTTGGCAACCCATGACCCCACCAGCCAGCCAGTCAGAGGGCTAAGAAATCCTAGAGACAGAAGCAGAGGAATGTAGGGAGCATGATGCAATTGGACCCTCCCACATGGACTGGGGGCTATGATGGCTGACCAGAGGGTAGAATAGGACAGAAGGACTAACAGACAACCCAGCCAGTCTAATGAGACATGGAATGGAGGGCTACCAAGGAGCTTGTGGTAGTCTGAGAAGGACACTGAGGTGTTCAGACCTACTGCTGGTGGGACCAAGAGAGAGGCCTAGCCAGGCCAACCATCCTTGAAGCCCTCTACAGGGGTCATCCAGTAAACTCAGAGGTGTTGCCAGATGAGCTCCTGTGAGAAGAAATTGTTGAGAGTGTGAGCCTGTGGGCCATTTCTGCAGATGCTGTTGAGCTGTACCTTGCAGAGACAGAGACCTGCATCCTAGCCAGGTTGCTCCAGATCCAGGTAAGGGGCCTGCTAGACCTTATCTAGTGGGATGGATCATGGAACAGGGAGTCATAGGGTGGGTGCCTTCAGTATGTAGGTACTCTCAATCTGGAGAGGAGTTAGACCATGGGGGGCTATTCTTGGGATCCAGGCTCCTTGGTAATGGGGAAGCTGCTGCGTAGTGCTCCTGTGACTGAGAACAGAACCAGAAGTGATGTATCCTGGAGATGTGAGCCAAAAGGGCTGTATACTGAAAGGTATGAGCCAGAAGGGCTGCGCTGCTGCAGAATGTCTAAAAGAGTCTGAAGTATTTCATCCCCAGGCTACTGGGGACTGTTCCTGATTGCTGACTGACCTGCTGATGTGTGCTGTTCCCCTGCTTGACTGAACTGCTGCATCCATGGGTCATGAGAGTGCTGGCATTGCTGGCTGGGGTCTTTGTACTTTTCCAACTTTGGATGACTTATTTGATTTCAAGCATTTTCGATTTGGATTTCAAGTTCATTTAATTGCACTAGCACACTATGACCTGTTGTGGGGTTAAGTTGCAATCTTGCTAACTTTCATGAAGTGCACCACCAAAAGAACCCATGCAACATAGCTACAAGGCCTGCACTGGGATTCTAGTGTAATATCTGGATACCCAGAGTCATTGATATTTGTGTCATACCTGAAACTGTATTTTTACTGCTGGTACCAGATAAAGGGTTTTCCACACCTTGTGTAGAATTATTCATCTTTTTGTACCCCTTGATGGGGTGGATGCTTCCTCAACTGTGTGGGATCTGACAGGGTGGTAGTGACCCACAGTACAGTGGCTCTCAGAGTGCACTGCTGAGGGGGGGAGTGCTCAAGGTGATGTCTGACTGCTTAATCACTTCTTTTCTCCCAGCTGCCAGGCTTGTGCTCTTAAATCCAAGGACTTTAAGTCTACCCATGACTGGTTCACAGCTAACAGGCTCCTTGTTTATACTAAAAAACCAAAAACATGTTTTTCAGGTCCAAGCACAAGTCTGCAAAATGCAATGGTGGCCAAACAAACCTCCTCTATATCCTGACCCCAGACGGGTTCCCCCTTGAAAATGTCTTCGCCATCAAGTACTTGGGAGTCACCCTGAACCCCTCCCTAATGCTCCAAGATCATATTATGCTAAAGGCAAACCAAGTTAACCAACAGCTGAGTGCCTGCTATTGCCTGCGACATTTCCTGACCCCTGATGTGAGCCTTGCTATTGGACGGAGCATGCTCTTACCACTACTGTATTACTGCTCTCCCATCATTTCTCAAATCTTGCCTCACCAACTTGCAGGTTATACTGCCTACAATAGCATTTGTCAAATTGTCTTGCTAACTCTGCTCAATACCCATCACTGATCATTATATGCTACACTCGGGCGGCTCTCCCCTCAGGCTCGTCGGGACCTCCTTATGGGTACTGTTATCTATAAATCCCTTAATGATGGTGTCTATTCCCACTAAGCTAGACTTCTCATTATTAAACATGGCACAAGGGAACTGAGGCCCTCCTCACAATGACTGTTTAACTATCGCTGGACCTCTATGGACATGGAGCCTTCTCTACAGCTGCCCCAAGGCTCTGGAACAGCCTTCTAACCTCGTTCCATTTATTAGGCTCCCCACTGGTTTTCAAAACCAGTCTGAAAAATGCCCTGCTATCTGCCTCGACCTGTAAGTGCACCTCCTGATCTTAGCCTGGGTGGATATCTTGGTTGGCCCCTTATCCTACTTGACTGATGAGTACCCGAGTTTCAGTTCCTCAGCTGTTAACTGTGTTGTACCCCCATCCTTGCCTACATACTGTTGTTTGCTCTGACCAAGATGATTTCTACCTGCTTTTCGTGGCCACTACACACTATTATACATGTGTAATTCATGGTTATACCTTGTAAATAATGCACCAATTTTTTTTCTTGTTTTATACCTGAGCATTGTATTGTTGAACTGTTGTGTATTGTAGTCTCAAGTACTGTATGTCTGTATTGCTCAGAGTGTTGCTGGACCTTTGTGTATAGTATCTGTGTATTTCATTCTCAAGTACTGTATGCCTGTATTGCTCAAAGTGTTGCTGGACCTTTGTGTATAATACCTGTGTATTTCATTCTCAAGTACTCTATGTCTGTATTGCTCAGAGCATTGCTGGACCTTTGTGTATAGTATCTGTGTATTTCATTCTCAAGTACTCTATGTCTGTATTGCTCAGAGTGTTGCTGGACCTTTGTGTATAGTATCTGTGTATTTCATTCTCAAGTACTGTATGTTTGTGTTGCTCAACCTATGTTGCTCCTCTTGTTGTACCATACAAGCTATCTTTATGGCCTGGATAGTACCTGAAAATGGTCCCTGGGACCAGTGAACCTACATGGTTACCAAATAAATAAATAAATAAAAGCACTGCTAATTGGCTGAATTTTACTTCTGTGTGTGTGTGTGCTGTCCAGTGCAAGGAGGCAGGTAGGTACTGCATCCCAGGGGGTGGTATTACACACAACATCTGGCCCACTTATTCTCTCTGGGTGGAGGCACTGCACTATTTATTATTCATTCTGGGACAACCCCCCCCTCCCCACCACAGGAGAAGGAACTAACCCAACCTCCTCAACCAAGTGGGCCATGTACAGTCACCAGGTAGGGGTGTGAAGCTGGACACAGTGTCCCAGGGTCACATACAGAACTACTATACTACTTTCCTAACCCTAAGTAGCGTACTGGCTGTGCTGCTTATGCTGGCCCATAGTCCTCCACCAACACCACCTGAGCCATAACTAAGACTCAGAATGGAGGAAATAGGATATTGTCCAACACAGGAGATAAGGAGCAATCTAAAACTGAATAAACTTATAACAGCTGTTTATTGAAAAATACTGTATGCTTCATTATGTAATTCTTTACAATCATAATGTTGATTCCTGCTGTTGCTTTTTTGTTTGTAAATCTGTAAGGTGCCATGGTCACACCACGTCTTATTCATTTGGCTTACGTTTTGTTGCCTGGGGTTAGCACCCTGATGATTCCCCAATTCTCCTGGAAGGACAGGGAGTAATTGAATGATAGCCAAGTTCATTCTAGTCTCAAGAAAATGATGTTAAACTGTGGAGGCTTACATTGAGATGAAGAAAATATTGTAGCCAATATATACTGGACCCAGAGTGAGAAAATGATGCCATACCAGTGAGGATAAAAAACGGCAAATATCTTTGATTTTTTTTTCAGTTTTGGACCTAGAATGAGAATATCTGTGATGCAGTATTCTCACTCTTGATACAACATTCATGGTCCAGTATTCTCGCCGTAGGCCCATAGAGGCACTGAAGTTGCGGTAATTGATCATTGTGATCAGGTTATTCTTCATACAGTGAGGTTGTGCTGGGCATACATCACTGTTGAAGGTGGAAAATGAACAATGATTATAGGAATAAAATATTAACTCGTGAGGCCTATTACATAGATCGATTTGAAGCTATTGATCCTAGATATGGTTTAAATAATTCGATTGACTGGCAGCCAGTCATATAATTGAAAGTAAAACAAAAAAATATTTTTTCCTGCCATTGATTGCTCTGTCTGTGCTAAAATAAATATTCTTGTCCCTAGTACTATCTATAGTTTACAATGAGAATAGTTAAACAAAGTGTTTAAAATACCCATGAGACTATCCAAGATTAGTGCATTACTAGACACTATATATTAATTAATGGGACACCATAAAAGTATATGGTGCTGCTATTCTAAGTAGATCGGGCACACAGGGTGAATGCTATTACCGCGAGAGATTGATATTTCACGTGGTGACGTGCTAAGCTCAACGCCTGATTCCCAGAGTATTTAAAACACAGCATCTAGTCGGCGCATTACCTCTAAATCTATAGAGAGAGCAAGAGGTCAGTGCACGCCACTATCTGTATGCTGTGGGTTTCAAACAACAAAGTGAGTTTATTTATTTGACTTTATGTAACTTCCCTTTGGTGCTTGATGAGAGAATTATACACTGGCAGCATTTATACTGTATGTGAGGAAAATTTTGTTTTACAGAAAAATGGAATAACACAGAAGTAGGACACATGAGAATACTTACATACAGCTAACTTAAAGTTAAAAAAGAAATAAGAGCATGCCAGGGTAAGCGAATGTGTTTGTGAAGCCAAAAAATTCATCATTACGGGCTATTTAAATGACTTATTAACTATTTATTATTTATTAATGGTAATGTTTTTATTTTCTATTTTTAGGTCAAACAAGATATATGTGATGTTAAGTTTGAATTACAATAGGTTATAGCCTGTTGTTTGATTGGTGAGCATGTCTCTGAAGTATTAATACTACAATAGAGAAACTATATTAAGATTGGAATTAAGTTTAATACAGTTTAAATGTTATATCTTTCAGATATGGTACTGTACTGATGAAAGTTTAATCCGAAACGTATACTTAGTACTATGTTCCAGTACTTGGTACTATATCATATGATATTAATGTAACCCCCCTGCAAATGGGGGTTCCCAAAAGACTTCCAGGAGCTTGCTTGAATGCTCCAAGCCTGAATGGTGTTTGGCATTTAAGCCATTTATCAGTGAGTGTTTTTAGAGCCTCTGGTACTGTCTCTTTAAGAGCTGTCTGCTTGCAGACATAATTAGTTGTATGGGGGACTGTGTGCTTCTCTGAGTACCGAGCTGCTGCCAATTCACTTCATTTTGCAGTCACTAGGAGTGCAAAGGAACCTATCTGAAAGATGTAACTGTTTGCCAGAAATTATTTAGAGTAATAATGAAATTACAGTTTGTCTAACCTGCTTGCTTTGCAGTCAGAACTGTGTCTGCTAGTTCCCCATTCTAGTTTTGAACTGCTGAACTGGACCAATCAAGTGTGGGGTAAGCTAGCTCTAAAATGGTGCCTTGGACGAATCAGAACTTGGACTCATAATCTGAGCCAGCCACAAGAGGATTGTATGGGCAGTGACTCTGGGAGATGTAGTTTAGACTTCAGTGCCTTTTGGACCAACAACAGCAGTCTATTGTGAGTGACAGCCAATCCAGTCAAGAACTGGGAGGAACTCAAAGGAGTGCCCGTTTTGTCGGTTGGAGTTTCAGTTGAGCTTTGGCAGTGAAGAAGAAAGGAGCCCTGTGCTTTTCAGTGTGCAGTTTTAGTCAAAAACGTGTGTAAGGCCCAGAGTTCCGGTCTGCAGCTTGTGTAACAGCTTGTTAGGACTGAATCGTCCTGTGAAAAGAATCAAAGGATCTCTGAAGAGTAGAAACCAGGCTCACCCTGTAGAAGACTGGAGGACTTGCTGAAAACTGCACTCGGTCTGTCAGGAACTGAATCTGCTGTGTGTTCTCCGGTATTGTGCAGTAATTGCGATCGGGATACAGATGCAGCCTGCCTGGTATAGTGCTTACTTTTATATGGATGTGTGAAGAGGTTTGTGTACCTCAAGTGAGCCCTGCTGACATTGAAGGACCCTATCTTATTTGGAGGTCGTGAGTACTAATTCAGAATTCGCTCCCTGTTGAATTGCCACATTAAATCCAAATGGAATTACTGTACTGCTGACTGTTTAATTCTCCTTTTCTCTGTGTGAAAGGGCCCCTACCAGCTCCACGGTTTGGACTAGCCACTAGGGCTTGGGTACTCAGGGACAGTAACTGATAGGGATAGGCCTGTGCACAGAGCCATAGGTAGATTATTAGAGTGATAAGCTAATTAACCTGATTTCCCTGTCCTTGTTATATCCCCTAAATAAATCAGAGCTGCTTGTTTCAGCAAAGTTATACTGCCTGAGGTATTTGTCTATGTTAAAGTACTGTACTGTGATTGTTGCACTGTATCTCATTTCACAGGAGGTCCCAGTGCGGAACCAGACCTGGGGGTAAGTGTATACTGTGAAGGTAATTCTGATATATTGTGTGGGCCACTAGTGGGAAGAAAGGGGGGTTGCAGTGTCCCAGAGGGCTGTGACCAAGTTAGTTTAACTATTGCAAACCCTGACCTCTGGGTGGAGGCACCCGCCATTGGATCCAGGCCCCTCAACCTGTTAGTGGCAAATCAGGCAGGGGTAGTAGCCCCTGGGATAGCGCCATCTAGGGGTTACATTAAGATAAAATAAAATCTACCTATTATATGCTGGGTGAGTGTGCCTTTTTTTACCAATCTGTAGTATTATGACAATATGTTAATGATTGGTATTGGCTCCTCCCTTAAAAATTTTTCTTTTTTACCGAGGTTGGCTGTGCTGGACCCTTGCTTCTTTTGAAATGAACAATCAGGACACAAGATGTTTTTCATGCCAATGTATAATAAAAAGTATGTCATAAATCAGGTATGCCACAACCCTGATGAAAATAAGACTGATATTTTCCCCGTGCAGTTTCTCAGAGGCTTGGCTTCACAGTCTCCACTTCATAAATAACCACATCAGTGCTGTATTTTGGATAACCAGTTTATTCATTAAAAACGCAGCACAAAGATGCCAGCGCACCCTTCCTCATTGCAGCCACACGTTTTCACAGGTCAGTGCCAGGTGAAGTCATTTGGCTGCACTGAGGGAGGGTCCACTGGAATCTTTCTGCTGTAGCTTTAATGAATAACTGGCTCATTCAGCACTGGATGTGGTTATTTGCGAGGTGAGACTGTGAAGCCGAGCCTCTGAGAGACTGTGAGTACTTGCTCTTGCTTTTGGCATCAGTCCATAGCTATTTGGAGCCACCTGGTAGTTGTTGTTGTGTTCATTGATAAAAAAGAAATCCAGCACTCCAGACCAAAATAAATATAGGTAGAGTAATTTATTTAATGAAAATAACAAATACTTCCACAAGTAAGCAGTAATAAGTAATATATTTGTGCTTTTAGGGCTCTACACTTGGCTCCCACCTCAAGTTGTTGTTGTGTTCCCTGTACAGTTTGACCTTTTGACATCACTGGTGGCTTCACCACTCATAATGTCATAAGGTCAAACTGCACAGTGAAAAAATATCAGTGAACTTAATCTTGATTGCAATTGTGCATACAAGAAATAGGTATACAGGGAAATAACTGCTAACTACTTTTATCCCATCCATGTTACATAGATATACTGTAGATATAGATACAGATACACTATATAGAAACAAAGAAACATAGAATTTGATGGTAGATAAGAACCGCTTGGCCCACCTAGTCTGCCCATTTCCCTACCTAATGGATAAGCTGCAGATCCTAGCTAACCAACAGCCTACTTCCTCATACCCCCTACTAGAATTGCCTTATGTCTGTCCCTTGCATTCTTGAATTCCCCCGCTGTTTTTGACTCCACGACCTCCTCAGAAAAGCTGTTCCATGCATTCACAACCCTCTCCATGAAAAAATACTTCTTCACATTACCTCTGAGCTATCCCCCTCTATCTTCAGATTGTGCCCCCTTGTTCTTGCACATCTCTTTTTCTGAAAGATGCTACCCTCTTGGACTTTGTTGATTCCCTTGAGGTACTTGAAAGTTCCTGTCATGTCCCCCCTCTCCCTCCTTTCCTCGAGGGTATACATATTAAGCTCCTTTAATCTCTCTTCATATGTCTTCTGGTGCAGACCCTGCACCATTTTGGTTGCCTCCTCTGGACAGCCTCCACCCTATCTATGTCTTTGTGGAGATGGGGTCTCCAGAACTGGACACAGTACTCCAGATGGGGTCTCGCCAACTGTCTGTACAGAGGGATAACAACTTCCGGTTTTCTACTGGTGATTCCTCTCCCTATACATCCCAATATCCCCCCAGCCCTCCTTACTGCCTTCTCACATTGCTTGCCCACCTTTAAATCATCTGATATAACTACCCCCAGGTCTCTTTCCATTTTTGTTATTGTCAGTATTTCACCCCTCAATGTGTACTCTTCCCCTGGGTTTTTATTTCCCAGGTGCATTACTTTGCACTTGTTTGCGTTGAATCTAAGCTGCCATACATTTGACCATTCCTCCAACCTTGCCAAGTCCCTTCTCATCCATTCCACCCCACCTTGTGTATTAACCCAGTTGCAGATCTTTGTGTCATCTGCAAAGAGACATACTTTTCCTTCCAGACCCTCTGCAATGTTACTTATAAAGATATTGAAATGGACAGGACCCAGTACTGAACCCTGTGGTACCCCACTAGTAACCCCCATTCTTCACTGTGGACTCCATTTACTATTACCCTCTGCATCCTGTTGTCCAGCCAGTGTTTTACCCAGGCTACCACCCTAGGACCCACTCCCAGGCTGGCTAATTTGTTTATTAATCTTTTGTGCGGGACTGTGTCAAATGCCTTGCTAAAGTCTAGGTAGGCCATATCCACAGCCCCTCCCTGGTCTACTACTTTGGTCACCCAGTCAAGTAAATTGATTAGATTCATCTAACATGACCTTCCTGCTGTGAATCAATGCTGTTTTGGGTCCTATGCCCCACTGGCCTCTAGGTACTCAACAGTTCTTTCCTTCAGAAGTGATTCCATCATTTTCCTCACCACTGAGGTCAAACTGACAGGTCTGTAGTTTCCTGCCTCTGTCTTGCTCCCACTTTTGTGAAGGGGAATCATATCTGCCCTTCTCCTGTACTCAGGTACCACACCATCCTCTCATGACTTCTTACTTTTTAACAAGGGTAGTCAATGGTGTTACTAGTTCTCCCCTTAGTTCTTTTAGAATTCTGGGGTGAATCTCATCAGACCCCATTGCTTTGTCCACCTTCAGGTTTAGGAGTTCTTTCAGAACACTTCCTTCTGTGAAAGGACTGATATCGACCCCCCTATCCAGAGTGCTTCTATTGATTGGATTAGGTACCTCCCCCTCCTCTTCCTTTATGAATACTGAGCAGAAGTATTCATTCAGTATCCCTGCTTTTTCACTGTCCCTCTCTGCCCACCCACCTTCCTCTTTATTCAGCCTCAGTATCCCTCCCTTTGTCTTTCTTCACTCCCTAATTTACCTGTAAAAGGTTTTATCCCCCTTCTTAACTGAGTTGGCTATCTTTTCCTCGGTTTGGGCATTTTCTATTCAGACTGCCTTTCCCGCTTCATTCTGCTTGAACTGGTACAGTTCTGTATCCTGCCCCTTCTGTGTTTCTGGCTTTTTCGTCTTAACCTTCCCGCCACCTCTTTTGAGAACCATAGTTGTTTTTTCTTTCATTTTGATTTGTTTATTTGCTTCACACAAAGGCTTGTTGCCTCTGTGATGGCAGTTTTGATGTTTCCCCATTGTTGCTTCACCCCTCCTTCTTGCCTGTTTGCTAGTGCTTTTCTAAGGCACTCTCCCATTTTGACAAAATCAGCCCTCCTGAAGTCCAGTACCTTCACTTTTGTATGGCTTGACTCTACAGCTGAGTTTATCGTGAACCTCACTGTTTAGTGGTTACTTGCTCACAGATGGCTACCCATTTCTAGATCTGAGATCCTCTCTCCGTCCCCATTTGAGAGTACCAGGTCTAAGATTTCTCCCTCCTGAGTGGGTTCCAACACTAGCTGTCGGAAGCATGCCCCCTGTAGGGCGTCGAGAATGGCCCTGCTCTTGGATGTGGCTGCAGCAAAGGTGCTCCAGTTAACATCTGGCATACTCAGGTCCCCCATCAGCAATATCTCCCCTTTCTCTGCCATCCAAAGGATGCCTTCTATCATTTCCTTGTCCATTTCCTCCCCCTGAGATGGGGTCTGTATACAACCCCTGTGTGGATTGTGGTGCCATTTCCAGTCTCCAGGGTGACCCACAGTGCTTCCTCTCCTCCCTGTTTATCCTTTAGTTCCATTGCTTTGATCCTTTCCCTTACATAGACAGCAATTCCTCCTCCTCCTCTTCTACCCTCCCTGTCCCTCCTGTAGATTGTGTAACCTGGTATGTTGACATCCCAGTCATGGTTCTCTGTGTACCATGTTTCTGTGTGTAACCCCCCTGCAAATGGGGGTTCCCAAAAGACTTCCAGGAGCTTGCTTGAATGCTCCAAGCCTGAATGGTGTTTGGCATTTAAGCCATTTATCAGTGAGTGTTTTTAGAACCTCTGGTACTGTCTCTTTAAGAGCTGTCTGCTTGCAGACATAATTAGTTTGTATGGGGACTGTGTGTTTCTTTGATTGAGTACCACTCGAGCTGCTGCCAATTCACTTCATTTTGCAGTCACTAGGGTGCAAAGGGAACCTATCTGAAAGATGTAACTGTTTGCCAGAAATTATTTAGAGTAATAATGAAATTACAGTTTGTCTAACCTGCTTTCTTTGCAGTCAGAACTGTGTCTGCTAGTTCCCCATTCTAGTTTTGAACTGCTGAACTGGACCAATCAGTGTGGGGTAAGCTAGCTCTAAAATGGTGCCTGGACGAATCAGAACTTGGACTCATAATCTGAGCCAGCCACAAGAGGATTGTATGGGCAGTGACTCTGGGAGATGTAGTTTAGACTTCAGTGCATTTTTGGACCAACAGCAGCAGTCTATTGTGAGTGACAGCCAATCCAGTCAAGAACTGGGAGGAACTCAAAGAAGTGCCCGGTTTTGTCGGTTGGAGTTTCAGTTGAGCTTTGGCAGTGAAGAAGGAAGGAGCCCTGTGCTTTTTCAGTGTGCAGTTTTAGTCAAAACATGTGTAAGGCCCAGAGTTCGGTCTGCAGCTTGTGTAACAGCTTGTTAGGACTGAATCCGTCCTGTGAAAAGAATCAAAGGATCTCTGAAGAGTAGAAACCAGGCTCACCTTATAGAAGACTGGAATTGTTGAAAATTACTCGGTCTGTCAGGAACTGAATCTGCTGTGTGTTCTCCGGGTATTGTGCAATAATTGCGATCGGGATACAGATGCAGCCTGCCTGGTATAGTGCTTTCTTTTATATGGATGTGTGAAGAGGTTTGTGTACCTCAAGTGAGCCCTGCTGACATTGAAGGACCCTATCTTATTTGGAGGTCGTGAGTACTAATTCAGGTCGCTCCCTGTTGAATTGCCACATTAAATCCAAATGGAATTACTGTACTGCTGACTGTTTTAATTCTCCTTTTCTCTGTGTGAAAGGCCTACCAGCTGCCACGGTTTGGACTAGCCACTAGGGCTTGGGTACCCAGTGACAGTAACTGATAGGGATAGGCCTGCTGCACAGAGCCATAGATAGATTATTAGAGTGATAAGCTAATTAACCTGATTTCCCCTGTCCTTGTTATATCCCCTAAATAAATCAGAGCTGCTTGTTTCAGCAAAGTTATACTGCCTGAGGTATTTGTCTATGTTAAAGTACTGTACTGTGATTGTTGCACTGTATCTCATTTCACAGGAGGTCCCAGTGCCGGAACCAGACCTGGGGGTAAGTGTATACTGTGAAGGTAATTCTGATATATTGTGTGGGCCACTAGTGGGAAGAAAGGGGTTGCAGTGTCCCAGAGGGCTGTGACCAAGTTAGTTTAACTATTACAAACCTGACCTCTGGGTGGAGGCACCCGCCATTGGAACCAGGCCCTCAACCTGTTAGTGGCAAATCAGGCAGGGTAGTAGCCCCTGGGATAGCGCCATCTAGGGGTTACATCTTGGAGGCTCACCGCTGGGATTGTGTGTCCTCTAGTGGCCATATTCACGAACCACTGTTAAGAAAAAATGGGTACCCGACAGAAGTGGCTGTGCACCGGCTGGTGGAGTGGTGTACTGGGAGATCGACCCCAAAATGCTGTCTTATCCTGGACATCCCCTGGGTATCAATCACGGACACTGTGCAGGAGTACTTTCCAAGGTGGAAGGTTTACAAACCCTGTGGTGGTGGGTCCAGCATGCTAATCTGCTCACCACACTCTCCTGGCCTAGTAAGTTTAAGGATCCCATAGATAGCTCCAAAGTGCACAGACCATTACCCCAGAGGGAGCCCTCACTGCTGGAGAGTGATAACTAAGGACAGTGAAGACCGGGGAATCAGCCCCCACCACTATCTGAAACTTTTAAGGAGAAATTTGTGAATGGTTGCTGGGAGAGGAAAACTGTGGAGGACTTGAAGAAACTATTCTTGCCACCTGGGGTGTTCCTCCCCAACACCCTCTCCTGCTCCAGTGCCGTAATGGTGGCTGAACCAATGCAGACTCCTATTTCTGCACCTGCCATTAGTCACGACTCTTACCGAAGGTTGAGGATCTTCTCTGGCACCTCCCACCCCCAAGGGAGGATAACTGGGAGACCTGGATAGACTATGTTGCCCCCAAGTGCTAGAATGGCAATGCTCGGAGGCGAAGCGAAAGAGGGTTAGTGAGAGCCTCCGGTCCTGCCCTGGCTACCATCCATGCTAAACGGCCAGTAACCCTGAAGCGACTGCACAGGCCTATCTTGAGGCCTTGGAGAATGTGTATGGGAGCCCAGATTCTGATGAGGAGCTATGGTGGAGAGTAAGAAATGCACAACAGTACCAAGGAGTTGTTGTCTGTGTATGTCTCTCGGCTGGAAAAATTGTTGCAAGAATGCCTCAGAAAGGGTAGTTTGCCAGCGATTGAACTGGACCGAACCAGACTGGACAGAATCCTTAAGTCTGCCCCCTTCTCAGAACTGCTGTTGCTTCAGTTACGCCTGGCAAATCACTGCAATCCCACCCTCCTATGATGAGTTAATGAGAGAAATTCGAGAGTTGAGAAAAAGGCGACCTCGGGAGTACCTGCACAACAGCTGTGGCTCGACCCGGTGACTGAGGGTGACCCATCAAGTGAAGTTCAGGGGCAGAGGTTGACAGTCAATGAGTGCTCTGACAAGGAAAGAGTATGCCACAATGAGGCTAATCATTGAGAGAGATCCGGAATTCAAAACAGTCCTTTATGAAGGCCACGCCTGCAAGCACGGGCCCTGACCTATATCCGACTGCATCTGCTATGGGGTGGGGTACCCACCCATGTATCTCCTGCTGATAACAGCTCCAAACTCAATTCCTTGAACATGAAGTGGAGAAACTGACGAGATGTCTCCAAATGCTTATCACGCCAAGACAGAGATGGCACCCAGGTTTCCAGTTAGTAATACCCCGCCCTGGCTCCCAGTGTAGGCGCCTCGGCCAGCTCAAACTCCAGAAAGTATGTTTTGCTATAATTGTGGAAAGATGGGCACATGAAAGGAAATGCCAGTCCCCAAAGACACTGACAAAGTTGCATATAGGCTACAAGGAGAGCTTGGAGAAGAAATCAGTGGTTAAGGGTGCATGACATGATCCCAGTGAGTGCACCAAAATGCTAATTCACGTCCTTTGTGGCAAGGTCAGTTGCCCAGGCCCCCACTACCGCCTCTCCAGACTGGTCCAGAATAGTGGGTCCTCCATGGAGACCACTGTAAAGGTGAATGGAGTGTCTACAAGAGCTGTATTAGACAGTGGCTCCCAAGTGACAATTATGTTCAGGATTGGTATCAGAAGCATTTGTCAGGCGTGCCCCACAACCATTGAAGGACTACATGTATGGGGTTAAGTGAGAGGCCTACCCCTATTCTGGGTATATCCAATTTGGCTGTCTTTCCCCACCTCCGTGGCTGGAGTGGCCGAACAAGTAGAGACCCTAGCCTTAGTGTGTCCCCACTGGACTGTATGATGGTGTCCCTTTGTTGATTGGAACAAATGCTCATATGTTGGAAGGCTGGCACAGCTGTGTTATGAAAAACAGGGGTCAAAGACTAGTAGAGCTTTAAGAGTTCCGGCTTTAATTAAGAAGGCCTATGAGGCACAGAGAATGCTGAAAAAACAGAACCAGAGGAACCGGTGGAATTGTATGGAAGAAGGATCCTGAGTCTCTGATCCTGGCGCCAAATGCCCAGTGTACCTTACAGGAGAGGTCCGTGATCAGAAAGGATGTTAAGAATAAAATATTAATGTTGGATGCACCAGGCAATGGAAAATTGCCAGAGGGACTGCTGGTCAAGCCTAGTATTTTGCCCGCTAGAGCCCATGCTTATGCCAGAAGGGTAATGGTCCAAGTTCATAATGTGTCTGAAAGAGACATTCGAGTAAACAGAGGTTGCATCCTGGCTAATGTGCATTGTGCAGACACTGCAGTGCTACCCAGCAGCAAGAGTTCAAGGAAGAATGACAGAATAACGCCTGACTTGTTTGATTTCGGACTCCCCTGCCAGCTGAATGGAAAGTGAGGATCAGTGAGAAGCTTGCCCAGAGAGACCAGGTGTTTTCTTTAAAGGAATGGGATGTAGGATGCGTGCAGGGGCTGAGCACAATATCCGCCTGCATGACGAAGACCGTTTCATGAGAGGTCTCGCGCCTGGCACCTGCTGACATAGATGATGTGAGGCGGCATCTGCAAGAGATGTTAGCTGCTGGTGCAATACAAGAATCCAGAAGCCCTTATGCTTCCCCATTGTGGTAGTGAGGAAAAGAATGGAACAGTAAGGATGTGTGGATTATCGCACCTTAAACCGTGGACTATCCTGATCAGTACACAATGCCCGCATTCAGGATGCTTGGACTGCCTAAGCAGGGAGCAAGTGGTTCTCTGTGCTGGATCTCCATGATGGGTACTGCAGATCGATGGCCCCAGAGGACCCTGAGAGAAGACGGCCTTTATCTGTCCGCTTGGCTACTATGAATTCATGAGGATGCCTCAAAGGGTTTCAGGTGCCCCAGCCACTTTTCAACGATTGATGGGCGTGCAGTGGGGACATGAACTTACTAGAGTGCCTGGTATACCTAGATGATGTTATTGTGTTTGGCAGCTCACTGGAGAACATGAAAGCAGATTATTTAAGGTATTGGACCGACTGGAGGACTTTGGCCTTAAACTGTCCATTGATAAGTGTCAATTCTTCAAACATCAGTAAAGTATGTGGGACACATAGTATCCACCGAGGAACAGAGACTGACCCAAGTAAAGTTGAGGCCTTGACCACCTGGCCACAGCCAAAAATCTAAAAGAACTGCAAAGATTCCTGGGATTCTGTGGTTATTATAGCAGCTTCATCAAGGACTATTCAAGAGTGATCACCCTTTACTTAACCTTACTCAAGGGTATCCCCAACCCACAAAAAATACCAAAAGTCAGCGTCCCTCAAGACTGAAAGAGTGTATTTTCATCCGAGTGAAGTATTTGGGGCCGCTGGACTCCTGATTGTGAGACTGCTTTTCATGAGATCATATATCAACACCCATGCTCCAGTGCTGGCCTATGCCGATCCAAGAAAACCTTCGTCCTGCACACTGATGCTAGCTTGCAAGGGTTGGGGCTGTGTTAACGTGAGAGCACGAGAATGGCCTGAGACCAGTGGCCTTTGCCAGTAGAAGCCTGACCCATCCAAAAGAACTATCCTGTACATAAGTTAGAGTTCCTAGCTTTGAAGTGGGCTATTGTTGACCAATTCCATGAGTACTTGTATGGGGCTAAAATACTAGTAAAACTGACAATAATCCTTTGGCCTATGTGCAGACCTCAGCTAAGTTGGATGCCACTGGCCATGGGTGGCTTCTGCATTATCTACATATGACTATGCTCTCGAATCCCGAGACAGGTCTGAACCACATAGATGCTGATGCTCTCTCCGGAGGCCTGTTCCCAGAATGATTGGGTCGATTAGCAGAACCTGACATTCGGGCACTCTGCGGAGGTTTGACAGGGAGGAACAAATGTCCACAGGCGCAGTGGACTGCATGGTGGATTGCTTGGGAGCCTCTGAGGTGCATACCTGCTGCTTATTGCCACTTTTCTGCAATGACATTGGTGCACTGCCTCAGCTGGACAATGACAGTATTAAGGGCTCAATCCCGATCCCATGATCAAAGCAGCTTTAGAAGCCCTCTATGCAGGAAAAGATGTGTCCAACTTACACTCCACTGATTTGAGAACTGCACCTGTTATACAAAGAAGGTCCTAAGTTAAACTGATCAATAAACTGTTATACAGAGAAACAGTAGACAGGGGACAAGTAGACAAACAACAACTAGTGCTGCCCACTGCCTTCGAGACTCAGTACTGAGGTCCTTGCACAACCACATGGGGCACCTTGGTATAGACAGAACACTTGACTTGGTGAGATCCAGATTCTATTGGCCTAAGATGGGGCTGATGTGGAGCAACACATTCGAACTTGTAGTCGCTGCTTACAGAGAAAGCTTTGCCCCAGAGGGCTGCCCCCCTTGTTAACATCACCACCAGTGCACCCATGGAGCTGGTCTGTATTGATTTTCTGAGTTTGGAGTCAGATCAAAGAAATATCAGTAATGTGCTGGTGGTCACTGACCATTTCACGAGATATGCCCCAAGCTTTCCCACCAAAGACCAGAAAGCATCCACTGTGGCCAAAGTACTTGTAGAAAACTTTTTGTTCACTATGGGGCTCCACAAAGAATCCATTCTGATCAAGAGAGACTTTGAGAGTCGTCTGATCAAAGAGATGCTTTCTCTGTGGGGTCACGAAAGTCCAGAACCACTCCTTACACACCCCAGGGGACCCACAGCCTGAAACGTTTCAACCGCACTTTGCTAGACATGCTGGGCACCCCTGCACCCAAAGGACAAGCCTAGATGGAGCCAACAAATTAGCACCCTGGTACATGCTTATAACTGCACCAAGTGATGCCACTGGATTCTCCCCTACTGCCTGATGTTTGGAAGAGAAGCTCGACTACCAGTAGATGTGTGTTTTGGGGTCTCTCCTGATGGGGTTCAAGCTGACAACTATTTACAGTATGTGCAAAAGTTAAAGGCCCAGCTAACTCATGCGTACCAACTGGCTCAAACCATGGCTGCCAAAAGAAATCTGGCCAACAAAGAAAGGTATGATAAAAGGTGAAAGCAGCAGGAACTCCAGGAGGGAGATCGGGTATTGCTAAGAAATCTGGGACTGCATGGCAAGCACAAGATTGCTGACAGATGGCACCATCTCCCTCACATTGTAGTGGGCAAACTAGATGATCTGCCAGTGTACAAAGTAAGGCCTGAGAATAATTCAAAGATGTAAAAACAATGCATAGAAATCATTTACTGCCCATTGGACAAATCTTAATTGAGTCTGAGCCCTAGAAGATGCCCCTCTGGACCAGTGACTAGAGCTGCTGCTGAAAAGACCAGAAGTCTGCACCTACAGAAGCAGAGTTAAAGTGTTCCCTGCACAAGTCCCAGTTGAGCATGACTGTCAGTCCATATCAGAAGAAAGTAGAGTGACTTTGAATACTATCCTTCTTACGAACTGAGTCAATTGTTTTGAGGGCAATCCCTAGTCAATACTGGAGATGAAGCTGGGCCTTCTGGACTGTCTAAGCCCCAGCTTCATCCCTGGAGCCAATGCTCCCAGAAAGTGAAGTGCAAAAGCATCAGATCAGATGAAGTGGAATCATTGTGCATGGTTGAACTGTTTGAGCTTTCAGGGAGGAAAATGATAGATTAGGGCAGACTGGTGATACACCAGAACAAGAAAGAGTATTTTGAGTGCCCTGACAGTCCACTGCCAGTGTCCAAAGCTCTCCATGCAAGCCAAATGTTGTGGACTCAGAAACTGTAACTCCTGGAGCTGAAAGTGCCCCAAGTTCTAGCCTCTCTACCCCATGGAGACTCCCTGACAAGTGAGGACAATGCTGAAAATGAGGCTCAGAGTGCAGAGACTATAACAGTTCCCCTAGAAAGACTGGTCGAGCTGTAAAGCCTGTGGTGCACCTCAGTTATGATTCACTTGGGAGGCCTGTGGACTTGCCTCTCAATGTTGTCCATAAAGGGTGTATGTGTCCCGAGCTCATTGCCCAAACTGAGCATCAGTGCTAACTCCAAGTTACTTGTGTTGCCTCTAAGTATGGTGCCCTTGCCCATCCAGCCCCAAGGTAACTGATAGGGAAGGGCCCCTCTCTTCAGGTTTCATGTACAAGAGGTAATAACTTGAGTTATGGTACAATGTGTATGTAATACTGTGTAAAAGTGACGTACTGCAATGTTTCAGAAATGTGTTCTTGGTAAAATGATATATTGACTGATGATTACATATGCGAGCCTAATGCAAATGTATATGGTTGCAGTTGAAACTTATAGGGTACTTGCTTGACGCTGACGTCAAGCTTTCTCCAGGCCAGGAAGGTGTAACCCCCTGCAAATGGGGGTTCCCAAAAGACTTCAGGAGCTTGCTTGAATGCTCCAAGCCTGAATGGTGTTTGGCATTTAAGCCATTTATCAGTGAGTGTTTTAGAACCTCTGGTACTGTCTCTTTAAGAGCTGTCTGCTTGCAGACATAATTAGTTGTATGGGGGACTGTGTGTTTCTTTGATTGAGTACCACTCAAGCTGCTGCCAATTCACTTCATTTTGCAGTCACTAGGAGTGTAAAGGAACCTATCTGAAAGATGTAACTGTTTGCCAGAAATTATTTAGAGTAATAATGAAATTACAGTTTGTCTAACCTGCTTTCTTTGCAGTCAGAACTGTGTCTGCTAGTTCCCCATTCTAGTTTTGAACTGCTGAACTGGACCAATCAGTGTGGGGTAAGCTAGCTCTAAAATGGTGCCTTGGACGAATCAGAACTTGGACTCATAATCTGAGCCAGCCACAAGAGGATTGTATGGGCAGTGACTCTGGGAGATGTAGTTTAGACTTCAGTGCATTTTGGACCAACAGCAGCAGTCTATTGAGTGACAGCCAATCCAGTCAAGAACTGGGAGGAACTCAAAGGAAGTGCCGGTTTGTCGGTTGGAGTTTCAGTTGAGCTTTGGCAGTGAAGAAGGAAGGAGCCCTGTGCTTTTCAGTGTGCAGTTTTAGTCAAAAAGCGTGTGTAAGGCCCAGAGTTCCGGTCTGCAGCTTGTGTAACAGCTTGTTAGGACTGAATCCGTCCTGTGAAAAGAATCAAAGGATCTCTGAAGAGTAGAAACCAGGCTCACCCTGTAGAAGACTGGAGGAATTGCTGAAAATTGCACTTCGGTCTGTCAAGGAACTGAATCTGCTGTGTGTTCTCCGGGTATTGTGCGTAATTGCGATCGGGATACAGATGCAGCCTGCCTGGTATAGTCTTCTTTTATATGGATGTGTGAAGAGGTTTGTGTACCTCAAGTGAGCCCTGCTGACATTGAAGGACCCTATCTTATTTGGAGGTCGTGAGTACTAATTCAGGGTAGCTCCCTGTTGAATTGCCACATTAAATCCAAATGGAATTACTGTACTGCTGACTGTTTTAATTCTCCTTTTCTCTGTGAGAAGGGCCCTACCAGCTGCCACAGTTTGGACTAGCCACTAGGGCTTGGGTACCCAGTGACAGTAACTGATAGGGATAGGCCTGTGCACAGAGCCATAGGTAGATTATTAGAGTGATAAGCTAATTAACCTGATTTCCCCCTGTCCTTGTTATATCCCCCTAAATAAATCAGAGCTGCTTGTTTCAGCAAAGTTATACTGCCTGAGGTATTTGTCTATGTTAAAGTACTGTACTGTGATTGTTGCACTGTATCTCATTTCACAGGAGGTCCCAGTGCGGAACCAGACCTGGGGGTAAGTGTATACTGTGAAGGTAATTCTGATATATTGTGTGGGCCACTAGTGGGAAGAAAGGGGGTTGCAGTGTCCCAGAGGGCTGTGACCAAGTTAGTTTAACTATTGCAAACCCTGACCTCTGGGTGGAGGCACCCGCCATTGGATCCAGGCCCCTCAACCTGTTAGTACCAAATCAGGCAGGGGTAGTAGCCCCTGGGATAGCGCCATCTAGGGGTTACATGTGACTGCCACGATATCCAGGCATCCCTCTTCTATCAAGGCCACCAGTTCAGGGAGCTTGTTACCTATACTATGGGCACTGGTACTCATTACCCTCCATTTTTTGATGGTCTTAGCCCTTTTTGCCTCATCCCTGTCCTTACTACCTTTGTCTTTTTCTCCATTTACCCCTGCCCTTCTCCCTATCGACTTCTCTATCTTGGTGATTACCTCACTAACTACCCTGATTGTTGTGGAGTGGGCTAGGATTTCCCTTCTCCTTTTCAGTGCCTCTCCCCTTGGCTAGTTTAAATGCTTGCCAATGAAGCATTTAAACCTATTACCTAGGATCCTGGTTCCCCTCCTGGACAGATGCAGACCATTGTACCAGCATAGGCCTGTATCCCTCCAGGTGGACCCCCAGTCCCCAATACAGCCAAAACCCTGAGCTCTGCACCAGTTTTTCAACCACTGATTAAATTCCATGGTGTGGGGCACCCTAGCCTCACCCATACCATAAACAGGCAACACCTCCGAGAAAGTTACCGTGCATGCTACTTGTCTAAGGCCCCTCTCCAACTACACAAACTCCTCCTGCATTGCTCTGATCCCTTTCCCAGCCAGGTCATTTGTCCCTAGGTGGACAATGACATCCAGCTCCCTCCCCTGTGCAGCTGCTCCCGTGATCCTGAGGATTAGTTCCCTGTCTCTCCAAGCCATGGCACCAGGCAGGCACCTTACCTCCCTCTCCCCTCCCTTCCCCAGTTCTATCCTCCTAACAATGGAGTCCCCCACCAGGTGTTGTTTCATTCCCCTGTGGGGTCCTATGCTACCCTCCTGTGGGTCTCCTTTGTGGATGTTCCCAGCATCCTCCTTGGTCTCCACTGTGTGTGCCTCCATAGAGGAACCACACTCTGCCAGAATGGCATATGAGTTGTGGAGAGGTACAGCTGGAGGGATGCACCTCTGTTCCACCACCCTCACCCTCTCTGAGCCCACTGTGGTCCAACCACTCCTCTTTCTTGGCAACCTCTGAGGCAGCGGCAGTGGCCCTGGTGGTCCCTGGGTGGGAAAGAAGGTCCCCGAATCCTAGCCAACTCAGCCTGGACATGAGCAACCTCCTCCCTCAGCTGAGAGAGGTGCCTGCAGATGGGACAACATATATGGGATCTGGCATGGGTGAGAGTGAGATAATAGAGATATTTTCATGAGCTATACTTGACCTTCTGATCTTACAAGTGACAAAGCATCAAGTGAGATCAGAAGAGGTCAAGCATAGCAAGTGAAGATATTTATACTATTTCACTCTCTCCAATGCCGTATTTGATTTGTACAATAGGTGTTTAGGTGCTTTTGTGATAGAAATGATAAAAAGTAAGAAAAGAAAAAAGTAAAAAATGTGAGGTGTGCCCCTCTGATCAATAGCTCAGTATAAATGAAGCAAATCAATACAGTAAAAATCAAAACAATCAATATAGTACAAATCAATAAATCAATACAGATGCAAACTAGAAAGCAACTAAGCCTACAAAGCATCTCACATCTGCTGGCTTCAGTGCTGCACATGGCTATTGTGATGTCAACAGCATTATTAAAGAGCACCTTTCCTGGTATTAGTGCTCAAAGCCAGGAAGGACCCTGACCTGCCCAGGAGTTCAACTATATGAAAAAAAATATTCTTATATGGTACTGTTTTTGGGAGTGAAGGGATCATATTTTGGCTACGAGGAGCCAAGATGTCAAGCCCTTACCTTTCCCAGTTTGGAGACATGCCCCCACGCTCTCCCATATTCTTGCATCATAACATGCTAGTGTGGGGGTGCACTCCATATTGCCTATGGAGCACGCCCCTGTGCTAGCACATTGTGATGTTCAAGTTCAAGTTTATTGGAGGGAAAGAGTCCATTGAGCAGGTTCATTTGTGAGGAAGTCCCTTAGTCAAAATACATTTTTACAACACGTAGTACATTGATATACAAGATTGGATACAGCAATCATATGTAACACAAATAGAATATTTACAGCATATTTACAAATATATACAGTTGCATACATTTACATACAATAATGAAAACAGCACCACAAAGCAAGAGGTCAGTCTTCTAGGGTAGAGAAGAAAGGGTAGGGAAGAGAGATGATGAGGGGGTATCAGAAGGCAGTTAATGGCAGTGACAGGACTCAGCAGTTATTCAGGCAATTTTGGATTTCAAAGCTTTTAAGGGAATTAGTGAATTAAGCTTAAGGGTAGCTTGGAGCTTATTCCATGTCATGGGGAGAAAATAGCTGCTGGTCGCTTTACCATAGTGTGTGCGGAATCTGGGTACTTCCAAAGACATGCAAACCTTCTTCCTTAGATCATATGGGCTGTCTGAAAGGTGTAGAAGCATGCTGATGTAAGTAGGAAGTTTATTTAATAGGGCCTTGTGTACCCATAAGTAGGTGTGTACCAGTCTCCTCGTGGCCAGGGAGGTCCAATCAACCTCTTTATAAAGGGTGCAGTGGTGTGTTCTGACTGGCATGTTGATGATGAAGTGGATAGTATAGTGGTAAAGTACTTCTAGGCTGTGCAGGAAGGAGATGGCACAGTTCTTATAGATAATATCCTCATAATCAAGGAGAGGGAAGAAGGTGGCCTGCACTAATCACAGTCTAGAGGTGTGGTAAAAGAGGGTTTTGTTTCTAAAGAAGAAGCCTAGTCTTTGTTTCAGATTTTTGTCTAGAGCCTCAAGATGGAAGGAGAAAGTTAGATGAGAGTCTAGTAGAATGCCAAGGTACTTAAATCTGTCAACTACTTCAAGCATGTCACCCAAAAGGGCAATAATGGGTGGGGAGGGGTGCAAGGGCTGGGCTGAGAGTTGAATAAGTTGGGGTTATGGAAAAATATTACCTTGATTTTCTTTGCATTTAGTAACAGTTTGGAGTGGATTACATTGCATTGAAGTTGGTTGAAGTCGATCTGCATCTCAGAGCAAATTTGTTCGAAAGATGGTTTGGAGGTGTAGAGCACGGTATCGTCTGCGAATAGATGGATTTTGGAATGAATGATGTTCGTGTTTAGATTGTTGACATACACTAGAAAGAGCAGGAGTCCTAGAATGGAGCCCTGAGGGACTCCTCTAACTAAGGGAAGTAGGGAAGAGAAGGTCTCATTAGCTTTGATTTGCAGTTGCCTATCTGACAGATAGTTGGAGAACCAGTTTAATGCTGAACTTCTGATACCATGTTTGGTAAGCTTATCCAAGAGCAGGACACGTTCGACCATATCGAAGGCCTTACTAAGATCCAAGAATACAGCCCCTGTAATCTGTTTGTTGTCCAAGGCCTCCAACCAGTCATGTGTTACCTTAGGCAAGGCATATATAGTGCTGTGGAAGTGCCTAAATCCAGATTGTAGAGGGATGACCAGATGGAGCGCATCAAGGTATTCCCTGACCTGGGTATTAACCAGTTTTTCAAGAACTTTTGAGAGGACTGGCAAGATCGAAATGGGCCCATAATTGTTAATGTTGCTAGAGTCTCCAAACTTAAATAGAAGCAGAATATGGGTACTTTTCACTCCTGAGGTACTGTGCCCTCCGTTAAGGAGAGATTGAATAGATGGGTAATGGGGGCTGTAAGGTAATGGTAACCCAGCTTCAAGAAGAAGGGATCGATGTTGTCTGCCCCAGCGTGTTTCCTATTGTCCAATTTGAGTAGCAGATCCTCGACTTGCTGAAATGTAACAATAGTAAAGGTGAAGGTAGAGAGGATGGCAGGCTGGGGGCCGCAGTAGTGTGTGCAAGGGAAGGGTTTCTGCCAGGAAGGAATCAAAGACCAAGCCTGCTGTCACGAAATGGTAATTAAATTTGTTGAGTATCTGGGACTTATCAGTGATTGTGGAGCCATACAGATCTAATTTGAAAGGGAAGGTAGGGGGGACATTGCAACCTTCTACTGTTTTGAAGGTGCACCAGATCTTGAACAGATTCCCCTTTGCAGATTCAAGAACATTCAAGTAGTAGTTCTCTTTTGTAGTTCTAATCAACCTGGTACAGGCATTGAGGGAGGCCCAGAAGGCCTCAGGAGCTTTAGTACGTCTTGCAGTGGCCCATAACTGGTCTCTTTTGGATAATGCTTTTTTAATGTTCACATTAAACCAAGGGCAGGAGGCTTTTTTTTATTCTACTTCTGATCATGGGGCATGTTTATTTATAACATTGCATAGGTTGTGATTAAAGTTGTTCCTGGCCTCGGTAACAGTAGGTGCTAAATAGAAGTTTCAAGTTTATTGCTGATCGTTTACAAACCATTACATTTACTAACATCTCAAAAACAACTATTAAAAGGGTTCAAAAGGCCTTAAATATTCTTAAATAAAAATATAAGACTAAAAATTCCTTTACAAATTAATCTTAGCCCCCAGTCTAAAATTTGCTGATGACACCAAAATCTGTATGGAAGTTTCTAGTAGAGAGCAAGCTGAACATCTACAAGAAGAACTAAACACATTACAGAAATGGGCAGTAAAAGATGAGATGGAATTTAATACTGATAAGTGTGTAGTCCTGCACCTTGGTGGAAACAACAGAGAACATGAGTATTACTTAAACTATACAAGGCTGAATACAGTAGAAAATGAGAAAGACCTAGGTGTTATCATTAGTAAAGATTTCTCCTTTTCAAACCACTGTATAACAACTGTGAAAAGAGCTAATAGAATTTTGGTGGCAATTAGGAAATCATTTATAACTAGACACAGAGCTTGTCTTCTACCTCTATACAAAAATCTAATTAGACCCCATTTGGACTACTGTAGTCAATTTTGGAGTCTGTACCAGGTGAAGGACATAAAGGTCATGGAAAAAGTTCAAAGACAACTTACTAAGATGGTTACTGGGTTGAAATATAAGTCCTACAATGAGAGGCTGGTGATTTGGGGGCGATATCCCTTGGAGCTATGAAGAACTAGGGGCAACTTACTATTCATGTTTAGGATCTTCAGTAACAATGAGCTGATGTCAGGTTTTGGTCTAATACTAGCAGGAAAAAATGTTAACCTCAGAACTCCTAAAACTCAAGGTGGACAAAGCAATTGGGCCTGATGGGATTCACCCTAGAATCCTAAAAGAGTTATGGGAGGACCTAGTGACACGACTAACCACACTTTTTAACAAATCATGGGAAGATGGGGTGGTACCTGAGGACTGAAGGAGGGCAGATGTGATTCCCCTTCACAAAAGTGGGAGCAAGGCAGAAGCAGGAAACTACAGACCTGTTAGTTTGACCTCAGTGGTGGGAAAATGATGGAATCACTTCTGAAAGAAGAGAATTGTTGAGTACCTAGAGGTCAGCGGGGCTGGGACCCAAAGCAGCATGGATTCACAGCAGGAAGGTCATGTCAGATGAATCAAATCGATTTCTTTGACTGGGTGACCAAAGTAATAGACCAGGGAGGGCCTGTGGATATGGCCTACCTAGACTTTAGCAAGGCATTTGACACAGGCCGCACAAAAGATTAATAATCATGTTAGCCAGCCTGGGAGTGGGTTCCAGGGTGGTAGCCTGGGTAACAAACTGGCTGCACAACAGGACACAGAAGGTAATAGTGAATGGAACACATTCTGAAGAAGGGGGTTACTAGTGGGTACCTCAGGGCTCAGTACTGGGTCCAGTCCTCTTTAACGTCTTTATAAGTGACATTGCAGAGGGTCTGGAAGGAAAGGTGTGCCTCTTTGCAGATGACACAAAGATCTGTAACAGAGTTGATACACAAGGGGGTAGAAAGGATGGGAAGGGACTTGGCAAGGTTGGAGGAATGGTCAGACATATGGCAACTTAGATTCAATGCAAAGAAGTGCAAAGTAATACACCTGGGAAATAAAAATCCAGAAGAGTACACAATAGCAGGGGAGGTACTAACAACAACAGTAATGGAAAGGGATCTGGGTGTAGTAATATCAGATGACCTAAAGGTGGGTAAGCAATGTGAGAAGTCAGTAAGAAGAGCCAGGGGGATACTGATACATACATAGATACATAGACAGTGTCGGCAGATAAGGGCCTATGGCCCACCCAGTCTGCCCATTTGAGCTTGTAAGTTCAGTTTATGTTTTCCTAGAAGTCTGTTGCCCCTTACCCCTGACCTCCAGAATTCCTTTATGTCTATCCCATGCATTCTTAAATTCCGTGATTGTTTCAGCCCCCACCACTTCCTCTGGCAGGGTGTTCCATTTGTCCACCACCCATTCTGTGAAAAAATTCTTCCTCACATTTCCTCTGAATCGTCCTCCTCAACTTCATCCCATGCCCTCTAGTCCTGGAACATCTTTTTGCTTAAAAATAGTGTATTCCTGCACCCTGTTCCTCCCTGTAGATACTTGTATGTCTCTATCATATCCCTCTCTCTCCTCCTCTCCAGGGAGTACATGTTCAGTTCCTTCAACCTGTCCTCATAGGACTTGTGATGCAATCCATGTACCATCTTTGTTGCCCTCCTCTGAACCTTCTCTACCCTGTCTATGTCCTTACGTGGTAAGGTCTCAGAACTTATACTGTACTCAGGTGGGGCCTCACTAGTGTCTTGTATAGTGGAATTATGACCTCCCTTTGCCTGCTGGTGATGCCCCTGCCTATGCATCCCAGCATCCTATTTGCTTTACCTACTGCCTTGTCACACTGTTTCCCTACCTTGAGGTCATCAGAGATGATAACCCCAAGATCCGTCTCCTGCTTGGTGCATGCTATATCCTCACCCCCCAACTGATATATTGTGCCAGGGTTTTTGTGCCCCATATGCATTATCTTGCACTTCTTTGCATTGAATTTCAAATGCCAAACTCCTGACCATTCTTCAAGATTCTGCAGGTCCCTTCTCATTCTGTCTACACCCTCTGGTGTGTCTACTCTGTTACAGAGCTTTGTGTCATCAGCAAAAAGTGAAATTCTGCCTTCTAGGTCCTGCGCAATGTCACTGATGAAGATGTTGAATAGGACCGGTCCCAGCACTGATCCCTGTGGTACCCCACTGGTCACTCTTCCCTCTGTGGAGTGACAACCATTTACCACCACCCTCTGTGTCCTGCCGCTCAGCCAGTTACCTACCCACCACACTACTGTCCTGCCCACACTCATATTCCCCAGTTTGTGTAATAGTTTTCTATGTGGCACAGTGTCAAAGGCCTTGCTGAAGTCCAGATAGGCGATGTCCACTGCCCTCCCCTGATCCACCTCCCTAGTCACCCAGTCAAAAAATTCAACGAGGTTGGTCTGACATGACCTCCCCCTGGTGAAACCATGTTGTCTTGGGTCCTGTAGTCCATTTACAACCAGATGTTCCACCAATCTCTCCTTTAGTAGTGCTTCCATGATCTTCCCCACTACCGAGGTGAGGCTGACTGGTCTGTAGTTCCCCGCTTCCTCTTTGTTCCCACTTTTGTATAAGGGGACTACATCTGCTATCCTCCAGTCTTTGGGTACCTCCCCTGTTTCCAGTGATCGGCTAAACAGGATAGTCAGAGGTTCAGCCACCATCTCTCTTAGTTCTTTAAGGACCCTGGGGTGCACCCCATCTGGCTCCATTGCTTATCAACTCTTATTACTTCCAGTTCCTTCAGGACCCTTTCTCATGTAAAGGGACTTGTGTCCATTTCTGCACCATTCTCACCCCTGTACTCCCTTCAGACCTATTACCCTCCTCTTCCTCAGTAAAGATGGAGCGGAAATACCTGTTCAATATGTCAGCTTTACTGTTGTCATCCTCCACGTGGCCTCCGTCCTCCCCCTTCAGTCTCACTATCCCTCCCTTTGCCTTTCTTTTTTCCCTTATGTACCTGTAAAAGGTTTTGTCCCCTCTACCCACTGATTTTGCAATGTGTTCTTCTGTCTGAGCTTTGGCTTCCCTTACTGACCTCCCTGCCTCCCTTTGTTTCTCCTGGTACTTCTCCCTATCCCCTTCTGCCTGTGTCTTTTTGTATTGCCTGAATGCAATCTTTTTGGCTTTCACTTTCTTTGCTACCTCTTTGGAAAACCATAATGGTCTCCTCTTCCTTTTCCTCTTGCTAACCTCCTTAATGCATAATTGTGTTGCTCTTGTAATCCCCATTTTAAATACTGCCCACTGTTCCTCAACCCCTGATTCCTGCCCCATTCCCCTTAATGCCTCTTTCAAGTATCTCTCCATTTTCCCAAAGTCTGCCCCCTAAAATCCAGGATACATGTTTTTGTATGGTTTGGTTCTGCTCTTTCTGTGATTTCAAACCACAATGACTGGTGGTCACTGTTCCCCAGGTGCTCCCCACTGTTACCCTCATCACACTGTCCCTGTTTGTGAGCACAAGGTCCAGTATTGCCTTCAGCTGAGTTGGTTCCATGACCAGTTGCTTGAGGAAGGCACCCTGAAGGGAGTCCAGGATAAATCTGCTCCTAGTTGATGCTGCTGCTGGGATGTTCCAATCCACATCTGGAATATTGAAGTCTCCAACCAGTACTACCTCACCTTTGTCTGCCATCCTTTGGATGGCTAGCATCAGCTCCCTATCTGTTTCTTCCTCCTGGGCTGGTGGTCTATAGATCACACCTGTGCAGATGGCTTGCCCCATTTTCATTTCCAGCTTAACCCACAGTATCTCTCCCCCATTTTGTTCCTCCTGGATCTCTGTGGCCCTTATGTCAATTTTCACATACAGTGCCACTCCTTCTCCCTTCCTGCCTACCTTGTCTCTTCTGAATATGTTGTAGCCAGGTATGGCCATCTCCCAGTCGTGATTATCATTACACCAGGTTGTACCAGGTTACTGGGATACATAGGGAGGAGCATCACAAGTAGAAAAAGGGAAGTGGTTATCCCTCTATACAGACAGTTGGTGAGACCCCATCTGGAGTACTGCGTGCAGTTTTGGAGACCTCATCTACGCAAGGACATAGACAGGATGGAAGCAGTTCAGAGGAGGGCAACTAAAATGGTGCAGGGTCTACATCAGAAACCATATGAAGAGAGACTGAGAGAGCTTAATATGTATACCCTTGATGAAAGGAGGGACGGGGACATGATAGAAACTTTTAAGTACCTCAAGGGAATCAACAAAGTCCAGGAGGGTAGCATCTTTCAGAAAAAGAGATGTGTAAGAACAAGGGGGCACAATTTAAAGTTAGAGGGGGGACGGCTTAGAGGTAATGTGAGGAAATTCATTTTCATGGAGAGAGTGGTAGACACATGGAACCGCCTTCCTGGAGAGGTTGTGGGGTCTAAAACAGTGGGGGAATTCAAACATGCATGGGACAGACATAAGGCAATTATAGTGGGGAGTTGCAGGAAGTAGGCTATTGGTTAACTAGAATCTGCAGCTTATCCAATAGGTAGGGAAAAGGGCAGACTGGGTGGGCGAAATGGTCCTTATCTGCCGTCAAAGTCTATGTTTCTATGTAAGTCATGATAAGCAGTTAAAATTGTCTTACCCAAGGTACAACCGAAGAAGGTACTTTTTCATCCAAGGAATAACCACCCTTTGGAATAGATTACCAAGGGACATAGTAGAATCAGAAACCTTTGAAACCTCCAAGCATAAATTAGATAGGCATTTGCTTGGTACAAGTAGGCACTTATACCCCTGACGGGGAGGCAGGTTTCTGTGGGCTAATAGCCTTCTACCTGTCTATGATTCCGAGTAGTATGACTTTGAGTACTATGACAAACAGGGCAATGTCAAATAGCTAATAAGTTAATTTTTTGTGCCTCTAAAGCAATTTCAATTGTATCCTTATTGCACTTTACGTGCCATCATATCCATCAAAAGAATAAATATTTTACTAGCAATTATACCAGTTTTACAACTAATACAGAAATGCTAGCTCCTTTAAGTAAAATTATAATTGTAAATCATCAATGATGTCATGATAACAGCATCCCCTTTCACTATGCACTTCATTTTGAAACACATACTGTATATATTAAAAATAGAGTTTTCAGTGTCATCTCATATAGGGAGTTCAAATTATTAAATTATCATGAACACCTTAGGGTGATTATATTATCTCACCAGGTAATATATAAAGAGATTATTGGAGCAACAAGCCACAACAGTGTTCTCTTATCAAAGGGATCTATAAGTGTAGATGTATAGGAACAATCATTAGAATAATCCCCATAGAACTCCAGTTCAAAAATCTGGTACTCAGCTTGCCATTGAGGTAATCTAGCCAAACAGCCAGTCAATCTCAGACTCAGAGCCATAATTAAAGGCACTTCACCCCCTTCACATTATCCACAATCAGGAATCAGACTTGAATCATTTAGAAGCATCGCTTGCTGCAATTTATAAGTTGTAATCAGAGAAAATCATATATTCAATAGTAGGCAAGTTAATGTTCCCAGTCTTTGTGTAGGCAAAACCATATACTTACTGAGTTCACTATATGATGCAATCAGCTTTTAAAGTAAAAATGTGTAACCATGAATTGTGACACAAAAGAAAGCATTCTGGCTCAAAATGCAGAAATTTGAACCAGTCCTCCACAATTTCCCACGTGTCAATAACAATGGGATTTAGAATAAAATTAAGGGGAGGGAGGCAATTCTGCAGATGAAGGCTCAACAATTAAAATATTGGACCATGTTATTACTAAAAAATAATACTCAGAAGCCCTTATGACCTCAGATGATACTTCACCAAAAAGTTCTAGCCCGGATCACATTAGTGAAAAGGTTCAGTTTGAGAAGGGCCGGCAATTATATCGTTTGAGTTTAAGGTCACAACAAATTTTAATTTGAAAATTTTTCCAGCCCAGGTCATTAGACCATTATACCAACCAGTTTACACATAAGGAGTCCAAGGGCAAACGTTAATTCTAGATCCTGGTTCATTTATCCAAGTATATTTCTGTAGGTATTATGATCAAGAGGGTTTGCCCACCAATATTCCCTGTTTGTATAAACATGTTAGTAGAGAGATTGAAGCAATATAATAAAGGCAGTTTTCTTACCTGATAATTTTCTTAAGGAGAGATGCCATTTTCCCTTCACATAGGAAATTTGATGACTTGCCCCCAATATTTGTTCCATTTATAAAAGTTCGGAAGCAGAAATGGGATGCAGTATAATCTCACTCAGGTCTGTCTATGGGTGCTATCTTTCACTCCATTAGTTTTTTCCAGCATGCCAACATTTCCACACCACATTACAAACAAGAAACGCACTCCATCAAGGTTCCATCTGCCGCTCAGAGGTGAAGACACCTGTGAAATAAAGCACAGAAAAACACTCCACTGAGCGTAGTAACTTAAGGTACCAGATCCTGAGATACAGCACAACCCCCCCCCCCAAGGCAACAGTAGCATACCTTTCAAATAGGAAAATAGACATTTTAGCACCAAGGGTGCCACAGTAACCAGGGGTCTCCTTCTTTCATCTCGATGCTGCTCCCAACTCCATTTCCACATAAAATTGTTTGAGGGATTTCAAAACATCTGATTCGTCCTGCCAACAGGTGTGAACACCGTTTACCATTTACCTTAAACTCAGTGGGATTCTGTAGGACTCTATAAGACTCTACAAACACAGCTTGGGATCTACTACTATAACTGTAGCAGCCGCCTTATGTAAAATTTAAAATCACTATGATTTTGATACGGTTTCCGATTTTTATCCCAGAAACCTTATACCGGCCACAACTTTACTTTTTTAGGTGGCACAATGGTTAATGCAAATTCCCATGCAATCCCTACTTATCTCTCTCAAACATAGGGGAGAGAAAAAATTCTACATTACTGTTGAATTAAATTCTTTAAATTTGTGCACCCTGTTCTGGCAGAGTCCAGTGAGACACCAACAGAAGTGCCGAAAATCAACGGCCAGCAAAACTGAGACGACCGCTCTAGGGTGAGATACTGATATTATTTAGCATCTATATTTATAAAAAGTGCTGTTCCAAAAACTAGGAATTAAAAGAACCTGGGTTTCTTTCATAAAATCTCAAATAAAATCCTTGCTCTAAAGCAAACAGTGAAACAGGAGTCCTGCAGCAATGAACTGAGCAGCACCATGGCCATCTTGCTGCTCTGCCCCCTGCCTGCTAAATAGAAACTTTTCCAGTTGGTATCCCTCAGGTCCGCTAGGAAGCTGGCCGGGTTAAACTTACTAAAACATCTCTTAGTGCCCAATTTGCTAGTTGGGGCAGGCTTTAGTAGATTCCTGACATGCACTACTATGTTGTGGTCACTAAGATCATTATGGAAGACTGCTTTGTGTATTATTTTGTGTGACCTATTCATAATAACAAGATCTATAAGGGAACTGGCTAGATGGTTTTTGTGGTTTGGTCTTGTGGATTCTGTTGTCATCTGGCTTAGGCCCAGGTCATCATAGAGATCCTTGTGGGGGTTTGATTATGGATTAAGCCAGTCAAGGTTCAGGTCACCCAGAATGATTGATTCATTGTCATTAGTATCCACAGATGTGTGTAAGTGGGCCAGAAGTTCAAAGCCCCCAGTTGAGGGTCTTTAGCAGCCTAGGATATTAACTAATTTGGGAGGGGGATATGCAAAGTCTTAACGGCAGGCATTCAAATTCTTTAGGTTTCAAAGTCGCATGAAGTATAGTGGCAGATAACTCTCGTTAACGTAAATGGCCACCCCACCCCACCCCCCTTGTGGATCTGTCCACACGATATAGAGTATAGGAAGGCAGGGGATTGTGCTTGGTCACTAACAGTACCCTTCAGCCAAGTTTCCATTAGGACTAGGATGTCAGGACTGGTATGGGATACCCAAGCTTGTATGTGAGTCAATTTCTTCTGCAAGCTACAGATGTCAATGAGCATCAGCTTTAGGCCTTTTGCACAAGCAAAGTCAGAAGAGGTTGCTAATGCTAAATTTGGAGAGAGACTCTGTAGTTTGAAAACAAAGAAAAGAGAGAAATAATAATTAAGGAAGGGGCAAAACAAAATGTCAGGATTCTTATTCTAACTAATTACCAATAAATATCAATAGCAAATTAAGGTAAGGTCAGCCTATAAGCAAAGGCTTGTACATTTATAGAGACTGTGTTGGTGTGAGACAGAGAATAACTAAGGAATGGTCAAAAACTAACTGGTGTTCTGGACTAGCTATTGGCTTAGAAATAATTGTCTCTTTACCTATTCTGCTCGTGTACAAAGGTTCATCAAGAAGTGGAATACGCAAAGAATACCGAAAGACCAAGCCTGCGTGCAGGTGCGGAAAGCTTTTTCACAATTAGAGTGCGATGAGCTCACTCAATTCTTTTCTAATAAGGTGGCTGACATCAGAGCAGTACTTCAACCAGCACACTCTAAGGGCGTTGCTTTGGATCAGTCCAAAGTCACTACATCTCAGTTTTCTTGGAGTACCTTTAGCCGACTGAAGTTCACGGACTCTCCTGCGGATTATCCAGACTGTGCACCCTACGTACTGTAGTTTGGATCCCGGACCAACATCCCTAATTTTGGGTTGTATTGATGTCATCAGCCCGGTCCTTGCATGGATAGTCTGGTGCTCCTTGGAATCCGGAGAGTTTCCTAGCTACCTGAAGGAAGCGGTGGTGACACCCTTCTTGAAGAAAGCTACCTTGGACCCAGACTGCCACGCCAGCTACAGGCCTATCTTGAACCTTTCCTTTTTGGGGAAGGTGATCGAGAAAGTAGTGGCAGCACAGCTGGAGGACCATTTGACCATCCATGCCTTCTATGAACTGCTCCAGTCCGGTTTCTGTAAGAGACATAGTACTGAGATAACGCTGGTTCAAGTTTTCAATGATCTCCTGATGGTGAGAGATCAAAAGAGTTATTCTATCTTAGTCCTTCTGGATCTCTCATCAGCATTTGACACTGTAGACCATGGGGTATTGCTAGAGTGCCTGAAACACATCTGTGGACTGTCAGGGATGATCCTCAGATGGTTTACATCGTTCCTCATGGGTAGAACACAGAGAGTGGTGTCAGGAATTTATTCATCAGACCCCACTTCTCTGTCGTGTGGAGTTCCTTAGGGCTTGGTGCTTCCCCTATGTTGTTTGCGGTATACATGCTTCCCATTGGAGACATTGTAAGAAGGTATGGGCTGAGGTTTCACTGCTATGCTGATGATACCCAGCTCTACCTATCTTTTACACCTGACCAGGTTGGAGCTATCTCAGTTTTTAACAACATCTGTCTGAAGGAAATCCAGGTGTGGATGAATGCCAGCTGGCTGAAGTTGAACTCAGAAAAGACTGAGGTGTTGGTAGTTGATCCAGGTCACCAGATGGTGGGTCGGTGGTTGGTCTACCTTCAGGAATTTTTCTCGATGGTATCTCATGCCTGGCTTCTGAGAGGGTGTGTAATCTGGGGGTAATTTTTGATGAGGGGCAGACCCTGCATTCACAGGTGTTGGTGGTTGTCAAATCTTCCTTTTACCATTTTAGGAATAACGCCAGAATTAAGCACCTGGTTCCATCTGGGGATCTTCCCACACTGATCCATGCCTTTGTGTCGTCGTGCTTGGATCATTGCAACTCCCTTTACCTAGGGTTGCTTGGGGTTGAAATCCACCGCTTCCAGCTAGTGCAGAATGCGGCAGCTCTGCTATTGATGGGGTCTCCTCTATCCTGTCATATCTCACCTGTTCTGCATGAACTGAACTGGCTGCTTATTCAGTGGCGGATCACCTTTAAAGTCAGTTTACTGATTCTCAAAGCTCTACATGGACAGGGCCCTGACTACCTGAAAAAGCTCTTGGTTCTTTACCGCCCCAGACAATCTCTCCGCTCGGCCAACGAGGGGTTGTTAGAGATTCCAAGGGTATGTCTGAAAACATCCAGGGCAAGAGCTTTTGAGTATGCTGCCCCTACCCTTTGGAATTCTATACCTTGCTGGCTTCAGGAGTGCACAACTGTGGAGGGATTTTTTGACAATCCTTAAAAACCTATTTGTGGCTGCAGGCATTTGGAAATTGAATTAGTTGATTTTATTAACTGATGTCTGATCTTTTAATTATTATTTTATTATTGTGTGTTTGCATTTTAAAGAGTGTGTAGTTTTGAATTGTATGACACCTTGGTTTTTGATAAGGTGCCTAATAGATACATTGTTATTATTATTATTATTTATAGGGCCACCTATTGGCATCTTGGTATAAGGAGCCTATGGGAATTTAGGGAGCTAGAAAAACATCAGACACCTCATCACATCTGTGACTATATAAGAAACTGCAACCAATGGTGTGTATGGTGGGGGCGGATGGGGAGATGCTGCACACTGGCATTGGGAAGCTGTTTCTTATATTCCCTATAGCCTCACTGCAACCTTCTGCTGCCGCTTACAATTCACAGTCTAAAATTAACTTAGGAAATGAGCAGTACAGTAGATAAAAACTGCAGAAGAGCACTGAGGTTATAAGCTGCAGCAGAGCACAAATAGACTGCATCAGAGTTAATAGAGTCCCCAGTCCACGGAGTGTCCTGATGGCACACAGAAGCTGTGGCATATCAGCAGAGTCCTGGAAAATGGCTCTAAGATTTAAACATTCAAGTTGGAAAAGCTACTGAGTGAGCTAAGCTGTGTGGCAGGTGAGTGTACCATACTTGCGGTGGTTCCTGCAGCGGAGAGCTTGGGAGGGGAGCGGCTTGAGGAAATAGCCCAGTCAGGAGCTGAAGGTCTGCAGGATCTTTACTTGCAGTGGGTCCTGCAGTGGAGAGCTTGGGAGGGGAGTGGCTTGAGGAAATAGCCCAGTCAGGGGCTGGATGTCTGCAGGATCCTTACTTGCAGTGGTTCTTGTGGTGGAGAGCTTGGGAGGGGAGTGGCTCAAGGAAATAGCCCAGTCAGGGGCTGGAAGTCCGCAGGATCCTTACTTGTGGCAGTTCCTGTGATGGAGAGCTTGAGAGGGGAGCTACTCAAGGAAATAGCCCAGTCAGGGGCTGGGGGTCTGCAGGATCCTTCAGGAAGAGGATGTAAGAATATAGAAGAGTGTGGGGATGCGTTTCCAAACTGGTAAGTGGAAGGGATTGGCGGATCGACTCCTCTGAGCCAAAATATGATCCCTTCCCTCCCAAAAACTGTACCATATAAAAAAATGTTTTCATATTGTCAGACTCCTGGGCTGATAAGGGTCCTTCTTGGCCTTTGGGGGACATTTTGTGATGGAGCATAGAAGGTGCTCTTTAAACCTGCTCTTTAATTGTCTCAGTATTCCATTGTGATATACCCAGCTTTGCAAGATAGTAGTTCTATCATAGAACATAGAGGTTTTTCGATTGAGAGGTTTCCATGGTAACAACAGACCCTGAGATCACAGCCTAAGAGGTCTCATTACCACGGAAACATTGAGATAAAAAAACAGCCTTGATTGTGTATGGTTGCTTGTACGCAATCTTTTATAGTGTATGGGCAACCATTATTCTTATCCTGTGTCCCAAAAATGTCCCCCCAGTACTTAACAGTGACTTACCATGGTGAGGTTCTTTTCAGTGCCGCTCACTTCCTCAGCAACTCTCACCACCACAGCCACTTCATTGTGCATGTGCAAAGACATTCTAAGTTGTTGTGCTGCAGTAGTGATGTAGCCAGTGCAGCACAACAGCAGTTTGACATCACTACTGCAACACAACAAGATGATTCCAGTAACCAAATTCCATACACAATCGCGTACCACCAGACACTTTATGTGAGATAGTTGTACTATCTTGCAAGTTGGTCATAAGATAGTAGTTTTATCTTGGCTAATCCAGACCCACACCTACATATATATATGTAGAGAGAGAGAGAGAGAGAGAGAGAATAAATTATGGGAAAGTGTTGTGTATGAGGAAATAATACCATTGAGGGGTTAAGCAAGCCATAAAGTCATGAGCCCAAAGGATGAGTGGCCTTCATGAGCTTGTTCAACTCTGAGATGGTATTATTTCCTTACATAGGATTTTGCCATCTTTTATTTAATATATTACATTAGGTTGGTAGATTTTGCTTTAAGAGAAAGTGTGCTGTTTTTTTTTTTGGAAGCTTGTTTAGTATATTTGCCTAAAGTTAGTGTTTTTGTAGTTCTCTAGTGTTCCTGCTACTGTTTGTTTGTAGTTTTTTTCCATATTGTAAGGTATTTGAAGTGCTGCATAGTTTTGTCCCTTTAAGGGTTCCATAGTGCAGTTGCTTTGTATATAAGGAAGGCTGGTTCAACCAATTTTTCCTTTAGTATGTTTCAAGATTGCATCATGGAAGGCAGAAGGTGAGATGTTTGGTACGTGTTTTAGGAGGTCTGTTTCACACAGTTAGCAAAATGGAGCACAACATGTGAAATGTCTGGAAAGTGATTCAGGAGGCCTGTTTTACACAGTTAGTAAAATGGAACACAGCATGTGAAATGTTTGGTTAGTGTTTCAGGAGGTCTGCTTTACACAGTTAGCAAAATGGAGCACAGTGTGTGAAATGTTTGGTTAGTGTTTCAGGAGGCCTGTTTTACACAGTTAGCAAAATAGAGTACAGCATGTGAATTTTTGAAAAGTGTTTCAGGAGGCTTTTGTTTTATACAGTTTAACTTTGATTTCTATGTGTGATTGTTAGTTTGGCAAGTGATATGGAGAGGGCAGTAAAAGTGGTTTGTATTGATTTTGGTGGGCTGTTTGTTTTGCAGGGGCTATGGCTGGAGATGCTGTTAAGGCTGTAATGTTGGTGGTTAGCACTATTGCTTTGCACACCATTAAAGTGGCATTAAAAACCCATTACAAATTCATTATGTTTTCAATAAAATTTCCCATTAAATTCCCATTAATCAGTACATAAATAATGGCCCAATTAACACTGTAAGTTCTATCAAAGCATTAAAATGCCATTAAATTCAATGTGTTATTCCAGGACAATCATGCCATTAGATTGTTAATGGGCATCACATTTAAGTGGTAATTTAATGGTCATGTAGCCATGAACTGAGTGGCCATTAACTGATGTTAAGTGCCATTAATGTAATGGTCCAGTATCCATTAAATTTTGTTACTATCAATATATTTTAATGGTCATCATTTTAATGGTCCTTCAAAGATTAATTGTGCTGGCCATTACAGTAAAGTAATGGCCATTAGAAGCTCCATTAATTTGTCAATTAAAATTGCCATTAATGTAATCTAGATTTTGAATCACAGTATTAATGGCCATTAAACTGTACTGATATATTAATGGTTGAATTAATGGTCTCTAGCACATTAAATAAAAGCATTACTATTCCCTTAATTGGTACATAAATAATGGCACCATTAAATTGTTATCACCCTTTTAATGGCCAATTTCCTTTTAATGATATTTGTGCAGTTTAATGGTCCCATTAATCACACACAATGCCAGTATGATCCAGGTATTTTAATGGCCCATTAATTGTACTGACTTGAACCATGACTCTTATGCACCAGAATTCACCATTAAGTTTGTTTTTGATATGCAAATTACTGTGACCAAAAACACTGATGCATAGCAGTATCCACCAGCATGCAATTCCCTTGAATATAGAGGATGGATCGTGATCTGACAATGCCACACTAACTGCGCTTTTAGCTGTTTACATTACAACATGTTAAACCTCAATAGTGCAGATTGCATTGTGGTTATAGTGTGTTTCACGTAATTCAGTCTTTGTGTGCATGGTGTTACATAAACTATAAGAAGTGTTTGATTTCTTCAACACTATCACAACTGATCTTTTTAAAGCTCATGCATAATCTATGATCACCATGTATACAGCTATACAGCCCAGCATCTTGTTGGATTTTGCTGCTGCCTTCCTGCACTGGGCTGAGTTGTTCATATTTCCCATTATAATCACCCCCAGGTCCTTTTCCTCCTCTGTGCTCACCAACTATACCCTTCCCAGATGATAGCTGCTCCTCTGGTTCTTAGCTCTGAAGTTCATTATCTTGCACTTTTTGGCATTGAACCTCAACTGCCATGTTTCCGACCACTCCTGTTGTTTGGTCAGGTCCCCCTGCAGTCCTCTCCGCCCCTTGAAGACATCCACCACAGTTTTCATCTTGGTATAGTCTGCGAACAGACTGATCTAACTCTGGGTCCCATGTGAGATATCTGCTATGAATAACCCAAACAACACTGGCCCCACTATCGATCCTAGTGGCACCCCATTTGTCACTGCTGTTGGCGATGAGATTTTCTCCTCCACCACCACCATTTGCTGCCTGCCCTTCAGCCAGTTCATGATCCTTCTGACCATCTTGGTACCCACCCCTGCATCTTCAACCTTCCCTCCTAGCTTCCCATGTGGCACTGAATTGAAGGCCTTGCTGAAGTCCAAGTATAGGACATCCACTGCATGGCCTTTGTCCAGCTCCCTGGTCATCCTATCATAGTACTAAATCATGTTTGTCTGGCAGGACTATTAACCCATGCTGCTGCCTGTCCTAGAGGCCACTGTCTTCCCAAAAAGTCACCAGTCTCTCTTTAAGGATTGTCTCGATGAGCTTACCCAAAATTGATGTGAGGCTCACTGGTCTGTAGTTGCCTGGATCATTCCTTGGGACACCTTTGTGAATGGGCACCACATGGGCTAACCTCCATTCCTATGGGATATATCCTGTGTGCATAGAAGTATTGAACAGGTCAGCCAGTGGTCCTGCGAGGCTCCCTGCCAGTTACTTGAGTACTCTAGGGTGAATGCCATCTCGTCCTGGTGCCTTGTCCACCCACAATGCCCTCAGCCCTTCCAGTACCCTGCCCTCTGTAATTTCTCCATCTGTCCCCCCCTCCACTACCCCATGAGGTATCTGTCCCCCCCTACCATGAATACAGAGCAGAAGTACTCATTCAGTGCCTCTACCTGCTCCTCCCTTCTCTACCTACCCCCCATCCTTCTTGATTCTCACTATCTGGTCCCTGTTCTTTATTCTTTCACCTATGTATCTAAAGAAGTCCTTCTCTCCGTCCTTAATGCCCTGTGCCAGCCTTCACTCTCTGGATACCTTGGTGGCTCTGACTAGTCTTGTAACCTCCCTGAACTTCTTTGTATACTCCTCCCCATCTTCTCCCCTTCCTAATCTCTTGAACCTTTGAAAAACTCTCCTCTTGACTCTCACCCCCTCCATTACCTCCTTGGTCAGCCAGCTGGGTTTCTTTGCCCTTCCACTTCTTGCTCTGTACCCTAGTACATGCCTCATTAGCCTCTGCCAGCCCTGCCTTAATAATACCCCAGTTTTGATTGGCATCCATGGTGGGTTAGATTCCCTCCAGATGCCATATCACGACTTCCCCATCTTGTTGAAGTCTGCCCCCCTGAATTCAATCACCCTGGTTCCTGAATCTCCAGTTTGCCTCCCCATTGTGTGTGTGAACCACACTGAGTGGTGATCACTCCCAGCCAGTGGGCCCTCAACTACCAGGTCTCTTACGGCCTCCCCGTTTTACAGTACTAGGTCCAGAGTCCTTCCCAACCTAGTTGGCTCACTATCCTCAGTACCCTGCCCTTTGGAGCCTGAAACTTCATCCACAGGGCCTCTGCCATGCCTTCCTCCCCCTCTTCCCTTATGCACCGTATTCTTTCCCTTACATTGATCGTCTCCCCTCCACCATTCCTGTTTGTCCTGTCCTTCCTAAATAGCCTGTAACCATGGATCATCATATCCCAGTCCTGGTACTGAGTGGCCCAAATTTTTGTTATGGCTACAATGTCCACCTGCCCCACTGCCAAGAGAGCATGCAACTCAGCTGATTTGTTTCCCAGGCTCCTCGCATTTAGCGATACTACCCTCCATCCTTCTTCTATCCCTTCCCCTCCCCAATTTACCCCCATTGCTTCTATCCTGATGATCTCCCCTGTAGCTTGGGAGGTAGGTTTGTCTGGCTCCCCTCTTTGAAAACCCTGCCTACCAGCTTTCAACTTACCACCCCCCTTTCCTAGTTTAAAGCTATCCTTGTTGCTATGTACCCCTCCATCCCCTGTTTTTCAGCTGTAACCCTCTTCCCCTGCTACCCTTCTCCAACTGCATGACCCCTGTGCCCTCCATTCCCCTTCCCCATCTCCCTCTCCTGGTGCTTCCCTAACTCCTCTTCTTCTACTATTGTTGCCAGCAGTGCAAGCCTGTTGCCTGCCACCACTGTATTGTCCTGCGTTGGCCTCTTCCCCCTGTCTCTTGACCTGCTTTCAATGTTTGGCCCCCATTAGATCATAGGTATCATAGGTAGTTACAAGCTAGTGCACAGTAGTCTGTAATGCTTGCCAAAAGAGAGAATTGCTTAATTAAAGAGAAAATTGCTTAATTAAGACAGAATTTAACTTTGTCCTCCATTACTGAATCCAGTTTAAATTTAAAAGAGTCCATATTTGTGCTTTCTACAACTTCAGCTGGGAGGTAATTCCAAATAGGGATAGCCCTGAGGCTAAACCAATGCTTTCTTCTCAAAGTATTCCATTTACCCACTTGTAGTTGCTTAGAATGTCTTCTATTGCTAACTCCATAGTCGGAAACAGCAATTGCTAATCCATTAATGAGGGCGGGGTCCTTTAGTGCACTATAAATTAAACACATACTGTATCACCTCTCAATCTTCTATACTGGAATGTGTACATGTTTAAAAGTCTGAGCCTTTCCTCATATGGCCTATTCCTCATCCCTGAAATGGCCTTGGTAAACCTACTCTGCACCCTCTCGACTCTTAAGATATCCTCTTTATGGTATGGGGACCACACCTGAGCACAGTACTCATGGTGTGGCCTAACCAAAGCAATATATAAGGGGAGCAATACCTCCCTTGTATGACTGGCTGTATGCCTGAAGATACAGTTAAGATTTTGATTTGCCTTGTTAGTCTGGATTCTACAGTGAGTTCTAAATTTTAGATCCAGGGTAACAAAGAGTCCTAAATCTTTTTCTTGTACAGTTTCAAGTAGAGTATCATGCCCCAATTTGTATTTGAGGTGTTGGTTGTGTATACCCAAATGCATAACTTTGCATTTAGAAGTGTTCAGGACAAACTTGTTATTACAAGACCAGTTTAGTATTTTATCTAAAACAGGCTGAAGAGTAGAACTGTCTAATGTAATGTTCACCACGGCATCTGTGCGACAATCGTCAGCAAATTTTAACATCCATATGCTTGGATTGTTGATGGTAAGAGTAGAGACATATATATGAAAAAGTCAGGGACCCAAAACAGACCCCTGCGGGACCCCACTCGCGACAGGCGCCCAATTGGAGTATTCCCCATTGATAATAACTCTCTGTTTCCTTCCCTCTAACCAACTAGCAATCCAATTTATAAAATTATGTTTTAATTTAAATGCTCTCAAAGTGGCTATGAGCTCTAAGTGTGGTCACTTATCAAATGAATTACACTGATCCACTTCATACATGACCCTATCATAAAAGGTCAATAAATTTGTTTGGCATGATCTAGATTTTGTGAACCCATGTTGAAGGAGGTTGAATAACTCATTTTGACAAAGGGAGTCCTGGATAAGATATTTGATAATATTTTCTAAAATCTTCCCGATTATGGAGGCTAGCCTGATGGGCCTGTAGTTCTCAGGGTTAGTTTTTGGACCTTTCTTAAGAATGGGTACCACGGTCGCCATTTTCCAATCTTGTGGAATTTCCCCAGAGTTGAGAGAATGTTGAAAGATATTGGTCAAAGGTAAGTAAATGAATTCTGCAAGTTCCTTTAACACCCTGGGATGAATTTCATCAGGACCTGGTAATTTATTAATATCTACCCTCTTTAACCTATCCAGAACTTCGTTGGGGTTAATAGTAAACTGTCCAGGGGATGAGGCCTCTACTATACTTGATAAGTCTAGACTTTTATTATTGAATACAGTGCAAAAATATTGGTCCTGTATATCAGCAGCCTCTTGGTTAGTAGCAATTTCTCCAGTAGCAGTAAGAAAGGGTCCTATAGTGTTTGTTCTACCTTTGATTTTATTAACATGTGCAAAGAAAGCTTTTTTATTATCCTTAACCCTAGCACCCAGCTGTATCTCATATTGGGATTTTGCTATTTTAATCTTGGTCTTTATATTTTTAACCACAGTCCTATACTTAGAGTTTAAATGGGTTATGCCCCTTTTTAGTCACTTGAACAATTTATTTTTCTTATAATCAAATGTTTTATAGTGGAGTTCATCCAAACAGATACATTTTTATGTTTGGAGACCTATTTTTTTATTGTTGGGATATTATCCTTTATCAAGTTTTTTAATTTACTGAGAATGAGACCCCATTTAGATTCAACAGGGATATTTAAGTGATAACATCACATTTTATGGAGTATACGAAGCAATAACCGGCTTCTATGGATGATTGAACCCGGTGCGAAGCAGAGGTGTTTAATCCTCAAAGCGGTTTTCAGTAGTATACTCATAAACGTAATGTGATTACTATTATACCACTAGAATTTGTGGTAAAGTTGTATTTTTATGTGGAAATTACATTTAAGTTGGAGCGGAGGTAATGTGTGGTCTGCGCGTCTGTGACCTGTAGTGCTGCAGGTGCAACTAGGATGGTCATTTATCACTAAGTGATGCTTTTGTGGGTCATAGTCTCAAAGTAGTAATATGGGACACTTACTGGTAAATAGAACATTAGAAAGTTGGTCCCATTGAAAACCGAGCGCTACAAGCCTTTTTATTTTCTCTTCTGAAATAAAATCTGTGATTCTGGACATGCGCATTACAAGCTAGTAATGTCGATTAATTCAATCAGAAGAAAAATAAAAGGGTTGTAGCGCGGTTTCAGCCGACCAACTTTCTAGTGATCTACTTACCAGTAAGTGTCCCATATTACTACTTTGAAAGTGTGACCCACAAAAGCATCATTTAGTTATAAACAATTTTTTTAGTTGCTCCTGCAGCACTACAGCTTAAAGAGCTACAGAGGAGGAAATTTTATGTGCGGTGCTAGTTAAATGTGATGTGAGGTGAAATTTTGTTTTAGGAGTGAAAAGCAATCAGGGGAACATTTTACACGTTTCAGAAGTGGGATTATACAGTTTGTGCCAGCGTTTGAAAATGAGTTACTCAGAGTGACGTGACAGTGTCTGTGTATGACATTCCCTGTGACTGAGTGGATCAGAACGGAAGGGAATGTGAATAAATGACTGTGGGTGTGGTTATAGGTGAATAAACCACTGTGGGAAGATGAATAAACTACTGTGGGCATGGCTATAGGTGAATAAACTACTGTGGGCATGTAGGTGGTAGTTTGTGGGACAATGACTTACAGTTTTCCTGTGTTCTGATTGGATGAGACTAGATACCTGTGGTATAATAGTGAATAGTTTGATCCAACCCCACTGGGTTAAACTATTTTTAATATTGTTAAAGTTAGCTTTATTGAAATTCAAAATTTCAGTATCACCGGTAGCTGTTTTGATTTTTGCTTTCTGTGACCAAAAAATGAACAGTATTATGGTCACTATTTCCCAAAGGTGCATTAATAGTGATGTTAGATATGCAGTGACCAGTACTGGTTAGAATAAGATCTAGTATACTATTTTCCCTTGTTGCATTTTGCACAAGTTGTTCTAACCCAAGTTCATTAAATAAATCTAAATAGAGACTATCAATTCTGTTAGTTGCAGATGCCAAGGCCCAGTTTATGATAGGAAGGTTAAAATCCCCAAAAATCATAATGTTATTGGATGGATCAAGATCCCCAATATAGTTTAGTAACTTAGTGTAATTTTCAGGGGTCATTGAGGGAGGTCTATACATTAGGCCTAGGATGAATGAAGGACCTGACTGAGGGGATAGTTTAACCCAGAGGGCTTCTACATTGAAAGTATCTCCTGGGATTTCTTCACATACTATTGTCTTGTGTATATATATGGCCACACACCCACCTTTTCTGTGGTCCCTACTTTTGGCATAAACATTATAACCTTGGATGGTTTTGTCCCAGGAGTCGTTAGCATCCTACCAGGTTTCTGTGACAAGGGCAATTTGGATGTTTTTGGTAGCTAGGAGATATTTAAGTTCTTCAAACTTGTTAGTTAGACTCCTAGTATTTATTAGTACCTTATAACCAAATTTTTTAGGTTTGGAAATGTTGTTACTTATTTTACTGAGGATCCTTAAATCCCAGGGAGCCCCACCCCCAGATTCCAGTTTAAATGAAATTTTAAAACGTCATTGATCTTTTTCCCCATGATCCTAGTACCAAAATGATTAAGGTGCAATCCATCCCCTTTGTAACAAGTTGAGGTATTAAATGTAAAGGAATTGTCCATGAAACTGATGTTTACAGATAAGAAATGTTGTCTAAGCCATTTATTTAGTTTTTGAATTGTATAGTTTTTATACAAATGTTTCCCAAAAACGGGTAAAACCCCAGACAGTATGATTTCACCACCTTTATTTTTGACGTGTTTGACTATCTTTTGGTAGTCTTCCTGAATGTCAGTCATATTACGTGAAGAAAGATTATTTACACCAATATGTAGGATAACCAGGGGCTTAGTAGTATTCTAAAGTAAGCCATCCAATAAATCCACAATGTCCACAGTCCTTGCCCGGGGGAGTGTGAGCATTACGCCCCTCACAAACTATAGTATCGATCCCCTTAATAAAGAATCCCCCATAACTATGATATCCCTAGGTTTATTAGTTTTGTTATCAGTTAAATGAGGTTCTAGGGGAACAGTTGGAACTAAATCGGAAGTTTTGGGTGTCTCAGAGGTGTTTAAGGTGATGTTTTCAATAGCTCCATCAACACCCAGCTTCAAACTTTCAAATTTATTAGAGAGGGAATAGGCATTACTTCGTGTTTATGTAAACCATAAGGAGTAGATGCACTGGGTTTGTGTGTTAACTTAGGGAAGGAAGTCAAATCTTGTAGATTATTTTTATTTACACAATCAGTATGGATTATGCTTGCTTCTCTGACTGCTTCATCGATAAGCTCTTCTAATAGTGTCATCTCTTTTTGGGTCTCTAATCGCATGTGTAATTGACGAATTTCCTCCTGCAATGTAGTAATTAGAATACATTTGCACATACAAACTCCTGGTCTGGTGCATCCTCGGTATACATATTACACTGAGAGCATATTATTTTCTTACAGTTTGTACCTCACTTCCCTTTTGCCTGGGCCATAGTCGTTAAGCAGTATATTCAACCAGGTTTAGAGGAAATATCGGTTTCGTTGTATTCCTAGTATGCAAAGCCAGTTACTATGACTTCCCAGGTCCCCTGTGTCCCCAGCAGACATGAACAGACACACGTGTCTCTGAGCACAACTCCACATGATGCACTGCGTGCCCCGCTTGGCTTGCCCGCTCACAAGCCGGGCTCGCTAAGTAGCATAGATTGCCCCAGAAATGAACCACGGGGGTTAGAGGTATATCAAGTGGAGAACATAGTTAAAAAAAGACTAAAAAACCTCAAAGTACAGCCCTGCTATGAATCCCTGAAGCATAGGAGTTCACACAGCTTCTGCAGGCTCATAAACAAATCTAAAAGGCAGTGTTACACAAAGCTGCACATCAGACTGCAAGCAGTCTCTCTTCCTATATACCAAATGGTAGCAACCAGGGCTCCCAATACACAATTACACAGAGTTGATCAATCAAGCTAAAGTTTCATTCATAAGCACTTCCCAGGTTATAGTGTACACCTCCTAACTGCACTACAGCTCAGGCTGTCTATGTAGACTGCAGCACTCACAGCCGGGCTCGCTAAGTAGCGTAGATTGCCCCAGAAATTAACCATGGGGGTCAGAGGTATATCGAGTGGAGAATATAGTTAAAAAAAAGACTAAAAAGCCTCAAAGTACAGCCCTGCTATGCATCCCTGGAACACAGGAGTTCACATAGCTAATGTTTCATTCATAAGCACTCCCCAGGTCATAGTGTACACCTCCTAACTGCATTACAGCACAGACTGTCTATGTAGAGGTGAACCTGCACTCCCTCCCTATCCCTACCTCCACCTAATATCCTTCTCCTGATGCTCCCTCCTGTTACCCCTTGGGAGAGGCTCTCCTGGACCCTTTCTCATTCTCTCTACCAACACCTTCTCCAGCTCTCTGCCAAGCCACTGCAGTCTTTCCTCCAGCCTCTTCACCCTGTGACAGACTGAACACCCTCCTAGACTCCATAATATGTTAGTTCCAATTGCTTAGTAACAAGTAAAATATAGGAACTTACCTGCCCTAGAGAGCCATAGGTAGAAGTCCAAAGGGATGATGTACACTGTACCTGTAAAATAAAAGATAGAAAAGGGGTCACAAAGGATCTGCAGCTCTTTGGGAGGGTTCGTTCAAAAGGGAGGAAGGGACAGGATAGACATAAAAATATACTTATCTGATAAGATTTAGGAACCCTCGTCCTGTCATACCTGTAAAAAATAAAATTGAAAAACAGGTTATAATAAAAAAGGAATCATCATCCATCCTGTCAGACTTGTTCAAATAAAGACAAAAAAGGTTAATATGAAGAAAATACAGTAGTAAGGGCTAAGGCCGAGAGATATGAAAGGGGTATATGACAGCATAGGAGTAAAGAGAAAGAGAGCTTAAATAAAAAGTTACAGTTAGGAAAAAAAGTCATAAGTAAATAAGCAATGGCCCACAGGCACAGCGGAGAGCTTGGACAGTCAGGGGACCAGCCCAGAAGAGAAGGACAGGATGCTTCCCTCCTCCAGGGGGGTCTCACATCCCACTGCTCTAGTGCCACCTGGGTGCCCACAGGTGGTGCACGGAATCCACGAGTGACAGGCAGGGCCACTGGAGTGTGCCCATGGGTTGGCAGTACCAGGTCTTGCTGCACAAAAATTACCAGCAGCAAAGTTTTTCAGGACAGTAAAACATTTAGGATGAGGGTGGTCCCCAAGCTGAATTCTACAGATTTTAAAATATAGCCATCTCTATTGTTGTGAACTGATTCTAATGCAATGCTTTCTGCTGGATTTATGGGCTCTGCTACATCACCATTACATGAAAAAAGGTGCATTGTAGGACAAAGAAATGCAATAAACCTATTTGATATGGAGATCTCAGGGGTCATAAAACTACCCTAAAGCTAGCAGGCTAATTTAGGAAAAACTCCTAATACCAGTCAGAGGGAAGGAAACACTAGAACTTCACATACAAATTAAAACACCCTGCACAGCATATATTTTTTCAAGTTTTGGGTATAGTTTTCCTTTAATGTGCTTTTGCTACTTTATTAAGGTGGTTCCAGTATTGTGCAAAAATGTACTGCTTTAGAATGCTGGTATTACAGATGCCCATGATGCACAAAGCTTCCGACACTGTAATATAAGCATTCTTTTGGCAGAGAACAGCAAGAGGAAGGAGGTGCTGTTAAACCTATACTACTGTACTGGGACTAAAGAACTAGAACTTTACTACTGGGAACCTCAATTTAGGGTAAAAACAAACAAACAAAAAAAGAGTTAGTGTGTTTGTCTGAGTTGGGTGAAGTGAATTATCTGTACAGTCAGGTGGGTGTAGAAGGAAACTGTGAATTGGGGGAGTGGCTTAGGCAGAAGGAAGCCAGGTGTTTTGGATTTAAAAACTGCAGTAGATATCTTTTGGCAGAGAACAGCAAGAGGAAGGAGGTTCATAGGTTCATAGATTAGTACGAGTTCAGTAGGTATTTCTACATTTTAGGAACACGTCACCTTATTATGGGTGGAAGCTAAATTTTAGGTTGCCTTTATAGTTATCTAAATTATTTTTAAATGATGATATAGATTCACTATAAACCACATTAGATGATAAGTTGTTCCAAGTATTGACAATCCTTTGTGTGAACCAGTTGTTCCTTTTAATTGTAGTATTGTTAGTACCTTTAACTTTTAATGTATGAGATCTAGTTATTTTGTTATTTTTATTCCTTTCTAGTCCTATAGTTTCAAAAATTATATCGTTCTGAAATGCTTTGTATGTTAAACATAAATCACCACGGAGACGCCTATAGTCCATTGAATAAAATTCTATTTTTTTAATCTACTTCCATAGTCTAAATTGTGCAAACCAGTTATTTTCTTAGTTGTTTTTCTTTGTATGTTTTCTATAAGTTTATTGTTTTTAATTAAGTATGAAGCTGTTACTGAACTGCAATATTCTAGGTGAGGTCTGACTAGACTGGTATATAATGGTAATAAAACTTTAGCATCTCTACTTTTAATGCTCCTCAGTATACAGTTTAGAATTTTGTTGCCTTTTTTAACAGCTTAAATTGTATGATTATTAAAACTAAATTCGTTTGAGATAGTAACTCCTAAATCTTTTTCTTGTGTTGTTTTTTGTAAGTAAGTATTGTTGATACTGTATGGGTAACGAGGGTTATGCTTTCCTAAGTGCATTATCTTGCATTTGGTTTCGTTAAATAGAAGACTTTTATTTAAGGACCAGTCTACTAGGTGATTTAAATTATTTTGCACTTCTATCATATCATTTTGATCTTTTATAATACATCCCATTTTGCAGTCATCAGCAAATTTAACCAACCAACAGGAATTAAGAGGACTCATAGTTGATATTAGGATATTAAATAGGGTAGGGCCCAGAACAGAGCCCTGAGGTACATCACTTGAAACCGGGCCCGAGTCAGATAAATTACCCTTAACAGATACTTGCTGAGATCTGTTTAACAACCATGCGTGAATCCATCCTATTATTTTAGAGTCTATTTTTAATTTTTCTAATTCAGTTATTAATATTTGATGTGACACTGAGTCAAATGCTTTGGTAAAGTCCAAGAAAATTATATCCACCGAAAATCCTTTATCCAAGGCATGACTAACTGGTTCCAGAAAATATAGTAGGCTAGTTTGACACGATCTATTGCTGACAAATCCATGCTGATAGATATCAAAAATCTTATCATTTAAATATTTAGTAATTCTACCCTTAAGTATCCTTTCTAACAATTTGCACATAACATCTGTTAAACTAATTGGCCTATAGTTTTGTTCAAGATGTTTATTACCATTTTTATAAATAGGTATTACTATAGCTTTATTCCAATTGGAAACCATATTTCCTGTAAAGACTGATAGATTAAATATTAAGGTTAATGGTCCAGCCAGTTGTTCCTTTAAGTTAATAATATATAATGGTGGAATACCATCTGGTCCTGGGGAACCACTATTTTTTAAATTATTCATAGCTTCCAATACTTCACTCTCTGCTATAGGGGAAAAATAAGTAGTTTTAATTTGTTCAGTTGTTGAATCTATTTTACTTCGTTGAAAAATATTTATAAAATAGTCATTCAGTCTGTTGGCAATGTCAATTTCATAGTTAATTAACTGATGGGATGACTGTAATGGTCCTATTGTCAGATTATTTTTTTTTAGTGAACCTATATAATTATAAAATGATTTTTTATTGTCTTTAACATTAGTTGCTAGTCTTTCTTCTAGATATTTCTTTTTTTATAATCATATTTTTACTTTTATTTGATATTTGCTTATATCTATTCCAACTTTCACTCTTTTTAATTTTTTAAATTTCTTATATAATCAATGTTTTTTTGCTAATGTTTTCTTTATTTTGTGATTCCACCATAAGGGGGCTCTTTTATTTTTTACATATTTCTTTCTACTAGGTACCCAGAGTTTAATACTTGTATTTTTTCTTAACATGAGTTTTTTATAAACCAAATTAATATCTTTATCAGTAAGGTCATCAGCCCAATTCCATTCCCTAAAATATTGTTTGATTTTCGTATAATTGGCATTTAAGGAGTCTTTTACAATTGTACAGCCCAAAGTTGCAATCGAATAAGTTAAATTCATTGTTGTATGTACCATATTATGGTCACTATTTGCTAATGGTTGGTCAATAGTTACCATCTCTTCTGCATTTTCTATATTAGAAAATATTAAATCTAATATATTATTTTCTCTAGTAGGTAATTTTACTAGTTGTCTCAAATTATTTATATTCATTAAGTCAAGGAATGAGTTCTCCATAATGGTGTTGGCTTTTAAATTTAGCCAATCAATGTTAGGAAAGTTTAAGTCTCCCATAAACAAGCAATTTTGGTATAGTATATTATTTTCTATGTTATTTAAGAACTTTCGGTTCTCTTCTGAATTGAGATTTGGAGCTCTGTATCCTAATCCTACCATGACAGTATGTTCAGGTGTGAGACTAATTTTAGTCCATATAATTTCACTCGATGCATCCTCATTTAAATTAGTTACAATGTAGCTTTTAAATTTATTGTGAATATATAAGGCAACTCCTCCTCCTCTGGTGTTAATGCAATTTTTTTCGTATTTAGTATATCCCAGTATTTCAGTGCCCCAATCCTCATTTTTGAACCAAGTCTCCGTTACTCCACATATATCAATGTTGTTTGCATATACATGTTTAGCTAACTCGATTATTTTATTTAACAAACTCCTTGCATTTAAAAGCAATATGTTTATTTTAGTAGTATCTATTATTGGTTTATTACTGTCCTTAGGGTTACTAGTGTTTGTAATGTATTTATTGTTTTGCTGATATAGTCTTTTAGTATTTAGAGAATCCAACTTATTTGGAGACTCCCCCTCATGATTTAGTTCAAAAATTTGTGAATATGAACTAACATCTGTTTACCTAGTAGATCATTTCCTCTCCTACTAAGGTGTAGACCATTGTATACAAATAATTCATCTCTGTAAACAAAGTCTTCCCAATGAGTTATACAACCAAGTTCTTGTATCATGCACCATCTTCTTAACCAGTTATTAATCACTTTTATTTTGTTTTGATTATATTCTGAAGCCTTAGGTAAAGGGAGAATTTCTGAAAAAGTAATACTACAGTTGAGTTCTATTAGTTTATTTGTCATAGACAGAAAGTCTTGTTTAATTTTATTTATTGGTTCTCTGAATATGTTATTTACTCCTGCATGGATTATAACATTTGAGTTTTGCGACTTGGGTAAAATATCCTCTAACATTAGAATGATATCCCCTATTTTTGCACCTCTAAAGGTAGACACAGTTCTAAACTCTTTGTCTGGATTACAAATCTGTCTGTCAAGAAACTTGACCATTGAATCACCCAATACAAAAAGAGGATTGGATGATGTGTTGTTTACTACATCTGCTTGAATCTGATTTGTAATGGGTTCAGAATTTGTTTTTTGTTCAAGATTTTGGAACTCCATAAGGCTATTGGAAGGATTTTCAGTAATCCCACTATCTGGCCCATTTTCAATATCTTTTGTTGTATTTAAGATAGAATATTGATTTGACAATGTAAGTTCAAAAGCTTTTGCCCTTCTGCCTTTTTGGCTGCTCTAGTGTTGTTAAAAGTTACCCAGTTACCAAGGTAACATTATCACATTCTCTTAATCTTTTTTTGTTAATTACTGGAAGATCAACTAATAAGTTAGAGTTTGTATTTAATGACAGTGAATCTGATTTTCTATTGGGTTCATTTGTCTGAAAATTAATTAAGTCATCATTAGTTGCATTTTCTGTCAAGCTATTAATATTCCCAGTTATATCCTTCAAAGGATTTACTAATTGTTCACTAGATGACTGAAACCTATTTGCCATACTTTTTTGACTTGTTTCTAAATTTTGAAGCCTCTCCCCAAATGTTAAAATTTCTAATTGAAGTTCTTCATTGATTATACATTTAATGCATTTATTACTTGATTGTGGATCAAGAAACTCTGCTGTGAATGAGTACATGGTACAAACTGGGCATTTAATGCCAATGTCCCCCGATTCTGATCTAATGTAATCTGCCATACTAAGTTGTTTTTAGAAGATGGAATAAGGTAAACTTATAATTACACAATTTTGAAGTATAGTACTGCCACATATCCACGCTCCCATGCCAAACACGCCAAACATGCACCGATGCGCATGTCTTTGCATGCATCTTCACGCGCGTTAGTGCGCTGTCCTGCTCTAACTCACCCTGCTCATAATAGTATAGTTATATAGAGTTCATTGACCCGGAAGCTAGTCGTGAGGGTCACGAATCTTTGGAGAGTTAAAACTCTCTAATTCAACTCCAAAAGTATTTATTTAGTACAGTTTTGGCCCCAAATAGTTTATCCAAGAAGTAATTTAAAAATAAAGTGTTAAAATTGAATCTGTAGTTCTCCGTAGTGAGTAAGAACTACAGGCTCCTCTTCCTGCTTCCTGTGCAGGGCTCAAGTTGTTGGCAGGTATAAACAAACAGAAAGTGTAAAATTCTCAATAAAAGATCACAGAGCAAAAATGTCAAGCGCTTTAAACATGTTGCAGTTACATCTGAATACCTAGTTTTGTTGTTAGAACTACACTACTCTACTGGGTCTAAAGAACTAGAACTCTACTACTGGAACCTTCAATTTAGGGTAAAAACAAACAAACAAACAAACAAAAAGAGTGAGTTTGACTGAGTTGGGTTAAGTGAGTTATTATTTGTGACGTTAGCTAGGTATAGAAGGAAACTGTGAATTGGGGGAGTGGCTTAGGCAGAAGGAAGCCAGGTGTTTTGGATTTAAAAACTGCCCTAGATATCTTTTGGCAGAGAACAGCAAGAGGAAGGAGGTGCTGCTAGAACTACACAATTCTACTGGGACTATATTGCCCTCCTTCCCTCCCCTCCACTCCCCAACCCCACCCTTAGCCAGTTCTACTTTTATAGGCACAGGCTTTGACTGACAACAGGAACTTCCTGTTTGGGAGCAGGAAGGGAGTGATCACAGAGACACAAAAGACTCACCATCCTAGAAGGAAAAGAGTAGCTCTCCATCCCCCCAGCTGCTGGAGGTCTGACTCTGAGCAAGTAAGAAGGAGACTGCTAAAAAATATAGTAACTTCCTGTCCCAGAACAGGAAGATCAGGAGCTTTAAGGGCACTATAAAAAAATAAATAAATAAACAGAGAGAGGAAAGGGTAAGTATACAAAGCAACAGTTAAGGGGTCACAAATAAGACATGATGGCAGTGGTGTAGTGCAGTGGCTGTGGAGCAGCAGTCTTCCGGGAGACGTTCTGGAGGATGCGGTGTTGTCCCATCTGCAGGCACCTCTCTAGGCTGAGGGAGGTGGTTGCTCATCTCCAGGCTGAGGTGGCCAGGATTTGGGGGACCTCCTTTCCCACCAAGGCACCACCAGGGCCAATGCCGCTGCCTCAGAGGTTGCCAATCAAAAGGAGTAGTTGGACCACAGTGGGCTCAGGGAGGGTGAGGGTGGTAGAACAGAGGTGCATCTCTCCAGTTGTAGCTGTCCATGATTCATATGCTGTTCTGGTAGAGTGTGGTTCCTCTATAGAGGCACCCACAGTGGAGACCAAGGAAGATGTTGAGAACCTCCACAAAGGATACCCACAGGAGGGTGGCATGGGACCCCACAGGGGAAGAAAACAACTCCTGGTGGGGGACTCCATTGTTAGAAGGGTAGAACTGGTGGAGGGAGGGGAGAGGAAGGTAAGGTGCCTGCCTGGCACCATGGCTTGGAGGGACAGGGAGCGAATCCTCAGGATTGCAGGAGCAGCTGCATGGGGGAGGGAGCTGGGAAAGGGATCAGAACAGTGCAGGATGAGTTTGTGGAGTTGGGGAAGGGGCCTTAGACAAGTAGCACACACGGTAACCTTTTCAGAGGTGCTGCCCGTCTATGGCATGGGTAAAGCTAGGGTGCTTCACACCATGGGATTCAATCAATGGTTGAAAAACTGGTGCAGAGTTCAGGGTTTTGGCTTCATTGGGGACTGGGGGGTCCACCTCGAGGGATGTAGGCCCATACTGGCGTGATGGTCTGCATCTGTCCAGGAGAGTAACCAGGATCCTAGGTGATAGGTTTAAATGCTTCATTGGCAAGCATTTAAACTAGTCAAGGGGGGAGGCACTGAAAAGGAGCAGGGAAATCCTAGCCCCCCCAAAAAATCAGGGTAGTTAGTGAGGTAAACACCAAGATAGAGGTGTCAATAGGAAGAAGGGCAGGGGTAAATGGAGAAAAAGGCAAAGGCAGTAAGGACAGGGATGGGGCAAAAAGGGGTAAGACCATCAAAAAATGGAGGATAATGAGTACCAATGCCCATAGTCTAGGTAACAAGCTCCCTGAACTGGTGGCCTTGATGGAAATGGGATGCCTGGATATCATGGCAGTCACAGAAACATGGTACACAGAGAACCATGACTGGGATGTCAACGTACCAGGGTACACAATCTACAGGAGAGACAGAGAGGATAGAAGAGGAGGAGGAGTAGCTCTCTATGTAAGGGAAGGGATCAAAGCAATGGGACAAAAGGGTAAACCAGGAGGAGAGGAGGCACTGTGGGTCACCCTGGAGACTGGAAATGACACCACAATCCGCACAGGGGTTGTATACAGACCCCCATCTCAGGAGGAGGAAATGGACATGGAAATGGTGGAAGGCATCCTTAGGATCACAGAGAAAGGGGAGATATTGTTGATGGGGGACCTGAATATGTCAGATGTTAACTAGAGCACCTTTGCTGCAGCCACATCCAAGAGCAGGGCCATTCTTGATGCCCTACAGGTGGCATGCCTCAGACAGTTAGTGTTGGAACCCACTCGGGAGGGAGCAATCTTAGACCTGGTACTCTCAAATGGGGACGGAGACAGGATCTCAGATCTAGAAGTGGGTAGCCATCTGGGAACAAGTGACCACCAAACAGTGTGGTTCATGATAAACTCAGCTGCAGAGTCAAGCCATACAAAAGTGAGGGTACTGGACTTCAGGAGAGCTGACTTTGTCAAAATGGGAGAGTGCCTCAGAAAAGCACTAGCAAACAGGCAAGAAGGAGGGGTGGAGCAACAATGGGGAAACATCAAGACTGCCATCACAGAGGTAACAAGCCTTTGTGTGAAGTAGATAAACAAATCAAAAGTAAAGAAAAAATCACTGTGGTTCTCAAAAGAGGTGGCAAGAAGGTTAAGGAGAAAAACATAGCATTTAGGAAGTATAAGGAAACACAGAAGGAGTAGGACAGAGAACTGTACCAGTTAAAGCAGAAAGAAGCGGGGAAGGCAGTCAGAATAGCAAAGGCCCAAACCGAGGAACAGATAGCCAATTCAGTTAAGAAGGGGAATAAAACCTTTTATAGGTACATTAGGGAGCATAGAAAGACAAAGGGAGGGATAGTCAGGCTGAATAAAGGGGTTGGTGGGTGGGCAGAGAGGGGCAGTGAAAAAGCAGGGACACTGAACGAATGCTTCTGCTCAGTATTCATAAAAAAAGAGGAGGGGGAGGTACCTAATCCAATCAATATAAGCACTCTGGATGGGGGGGGTCAATCCTAGTCCTTTCTCAGAAGAAAGGGTTCTGAAAGAACTCCTAAAACTGAAGGTGAACAAAGCAATGGGGCCTGTCGGGATTCACCCCACAATTCTAAAAGAATTAAGGGGAGAACTAGTGACACCACTGACTGCATTTTTTAACAAATCATGGGAGGATGGTGTGGTACCTGAGGACTGGAGGAGGACAGATGTGATTCCCCTTCACAAAAGTGGGGGCAAGACAGAGGCAGGAAACTACAGACATGTCAGTCTGACCTCAGTGATAGGAAAATTGGTGGAATCACTTCTGAAGGAAAGAATTGTTGAGTACCTAGAGGCCAGTGGGGCACAAGACCCAAGGCAGCATGGATTCATAGCGGGAAGGTCATATCAGACGAATCTAATTGATTTCTTTGACTGGGTGACCAAAGTAGTGGACCAGGGAGGGGCTGTGGACATGGCCTACCTAGACTTTAGCAAGGCATTTGACACAGTCTCACACAAAAGATTAATAAACAAATTAGCCAGCCTGGGAGTGGGTCCCAGGGTGGTAGCCTGGGTAAAACATTAGCTGAACAACAGGGCACAGAAGATAATAGTCAACTCTGAAGAAAGGGGGGTTACTAGTGGGGTACCACAGGGTTCAGTACTGGGTCCGGTCCTTTAAAGGGTCTTTATAAGTGACATTGCAGAGAGACTGGAAGGAAAAGTATGCCTCTTTGCAGATGACACATAGATCTGCAACAGGGTTAATACACAACGAGGGGTGGAAAGGATGAGAAGGAACTTGGCAAGGTTGGAGAAATGGTCAGAAGTATGGCAGCTTGGATTCAATGCAAAGAAGTGCAAAATAATTCACCTGGGAAACAAAAACTGGGACTGTGGACTGGCCTACCTAAACTTTAGCAAGGCATTTGACACAGTCCCACACAAAAGATTAATATACAAGTTAGCCAGCCTGGGAGTGGGTCCCAAAATGACAGCCTGGGTAAATAATTGGCTGGAGAATAGGACACAGAGAGTAATAGTAAATGGAGTCCACTCTGAAGAAAGGGGGGTTACTAGTGGGGTACCGCAGGGTTCAGTATTAGGACTGGTCCTTTTCAATGTCTTTATAAGCGACATTGCAGAGGGACTGGAAGGAAAAGTATGTCTCTTTGCAGATGACACAAATATCTGCAACAGAGTTGATGCACAAGGCGGGTGGAAAGGATGAGAAGGAACTTGGCAAGGTTAGAGGAATGGTCAAATGTATGGCAGCTTAGATTCATTGCTAAGAAGTGCAAGGTAATGCACCTGGGAAACAAAACCCAGGGGAAGAGTACACAATGGGGGGTGAGATACTAACAACAACAAAAATGGAAAGGGACCTGGGGGTAGTCATATCAGATGACCTAAAGGCAGGCAAGCAATGTGAGAGGGCAGCAAGGAGGGCTGGGTGGATACTGGGATGCATAGGGAGAGGCATCACCAGTAGAAAACAGGAAGTTATTATCCCTCTGTACAGACAGCTGGTGAGACCCCATCTAGAGTACTGCGTGCAGTTCTGGAGACCCAATCTCCGCAAAGACATAGACAGGATGGAAGCTGTCCAGAGGAGGGCAACTAAAATGGTGCAGGGTCTGCATCGGAAGACATATGAAGAGAGACTTAAGGAGCTTAATTTGTATAGCCTCGAGGAAAGGAGGGAGGGGACATGATAGAAACTTTCAAGTACCTCAAGGAAATTAACAAAGTCCAAGAGGGTAGCATCTTTCAAAAACAGTGGTGTGCAAGAACAAGGGGGCACAATTTGAAGATAGAGGTGGGGCGGCTCAGAGGTAATTTAAGGAAGTATTTTTTCACAGAGAGGGTTGTGGATGCATGGAACGGCCTTCCAGAGGAGGTTGTGGAGTCAAAAACAGTGGTGGAATTCAAGCATGCATGGGACAGTCATAAGGCAATTCTAGGGGGTGAGGGTAGGAAGAAGTAGACTGATGGTTAATAAGATCTGCAGCTTATCCATTAGGTAGGGAAATGGGCAGACTGGGTGGGCCAAGCGGTCCTTATCTGCCGTCAAATTCTATGTTTCTATGTTTAAACCCAGGGGAAGAGTACGCAATGAGGGGAGAGGTAGTAACAACAGAAAAAAATGGAAAGGGACCTGAGGGTAATCATATCAGATGAAATAAAGGTTAGCAAGCAATGTGAAAAGGCAGTAAGGAGGGCTGGGGATATACAGTACTGGGATGTATAGGGAGAGGCATCACCAGTAGAAAACAGTAAATTGTTATCCCTCTGTAAATACAGTTGGTGAGACCCCATCTGGAGTACTGCATCCAGTTCTGGAGACCTCATCTCTGCAAGGACATAGACAGGATGAAGGCAGTTCAGAAGAGGGCAACTAAAATTGCAGGGTCTGCAACAGAAGCCATATGAGGAAAGATTAAAGGAGCTTAACATGTATACTGTTGAGGAAAAGAGGGAGAGGGAGGTCATGATAGAAACTTTTAAGTACCTCAAGGGAATCAACAAAGTCCAAGAGGGTAGCATCTTTCAGAAAAAGAGATGTGCAAGAATGAGGGGACACAATTTGAAGATAGAGGGGGGACAGCTCAGGGGCAATGTGAGAAAGTATTTTTTCACAGAGAGGATGGTGGATGCATGGAACTGCCTTCCCAAGGAGGTTGTTGGGTCAAAAACAGTGGGGGAATTCAAGAATGCATGGGACCGATATAAGGCAATTCTTGTGGGGGGTAGGAAGAAAGAGGCTGTTGGTTAACTAGGATCTGCAGCTTATCCAGTAGGTAGAGAAATGGGCAGGCTAGGTGGACCAAGCGGTCCCTATCTGCTATCAAAGTCTATGTTTCTATGTTTCTAAAGAAATGAGTATTTTTGTATAGTACTGGAAGCACCATATTAAAATAGTAATAGCACTTTAACATACATGTGCTGCATAATGCCCAAATAGTCAAGATGTGCAGACTTTAGTGTCAGGTCCCATACAAATTATTAGGCGTGAAGATAGCTTAGTGCCTCCACCAACACAGGAGCTGTGATTCCCCCACCCCCCCAACACAGAAGCTGACTGAGAGGCAAACTGGTCGGGGTGCCTGTTACTGGGTCTTACAGAGCAGCTCCAGATCTTGGCACAATAAGTACGGGGGGGGGGATCCTTGGCAGGTGAGGGGGCATGTACCATTGGGGAGAGTGGGGAATGGTAGACCACTAGGGAATATCACAGAGCGGTGTACCAGTGATGGGGGGGCAGAAACTACTAGACCACCAGGGTATATTACAAATAGATGTACTGGGTAATCAGGGAGGAGCATTACTAGACCACAACAGCATTTCTGTTACGTGGCAAACATGATCGGGGGGAGACAATGGACTACCCAGGACTGATTTTGAAATTGACAGGGGTGTTAGGGGTCTGGTGTGCCCCATACTGGGGTGGTGGAGGCAAAAACTGTGACAGGCTTCAAAAATGCATGGGACAGACACATGGGTATCCTAGCAGTACATCAGGGCAAAACACAGTCCATGGGACCTATAGGGCTACAGCAAAAAAGCTAGGTAGGGTTGCTGGGCAAAGTGGATAGTCCTTGTGCTCCTTTTCTGCAATCAGTTTTCTATGTTTCTATTTCAATCTGCTCAGCTGCATCAAACCTATACAAACTACAAATGCAAGCATTCAACTCAAGTTGAGCCTTTGTTGAGTGCTTTCTGAAACTAATATCTCAGTCTGTGCTCCACTGCATCTCTATTAACATATTCTAAAATTCAAATCCTCAACCACTAGTAAATTACTAATTCAAATACTAAACAATCACTCAACTGCGCAAGTTGAGTTTTTGTTGAGTGCTGGTTTAATTCAAGTGCTCAACACATAGCACTCAACTAAATTTATCATGTCAATGCATTTTTAGTTAATGCTTAACCTACTATGGGTAAAGCATTGGTGAATGCTCAACCACACATTTTTATATGGGCTGTTACCCTCACAGCTGCTTTTATGACATCATAGCGTGCTCACTAGAGACTGTGAAAAGCAATTGTGTGGTTAGCAGGAAACAGCTGGATGCATTTTGAAAGTAAGAGGAATAAATAATTGTTGCATTATCTACAGTATTTATAGTAGACTGACAGCAGGGGCAAGTGAAAAAAACAACAACTAGAAAACAACAAGAACATTAAAACATATCGCCGGAGCTAGCCTGGAGGCGCTGAGGTCTGAGGCAGTGGACGCTTTACCTTGCACTATGCAAGAGACCACCCAAGGAAGGGATCTATTCAAATTTATTTAAATTGCTCCAGTAAGGAAAACAGGGTAAGGGGATGGCCATATTCAAAATTTATTTAAATCATGCTCCTGTTTGGACCATAGTGCAGGGGTGGGCGGTATTCAAATTGAGTAGCTCCAGGAGGTGGGGCAAAGGACAGGACATGTCCTGAATTAGATTAAACAGGGGCTTCAGAAGGAGCAAAGGCATGATAAAGTGAAGAAGAGTGTATATACAGAAATAAGTGCCTGGGGCTACTTAGGGGAAGTAAGCACCCAGATTATAAAGTAAGAGTGCCCCAGTATGATAATGGTGGCTATAGCAGCCAAACTAAGGCTAGTATTGTAAAATTGCAGAATTTTCTGATTTAAATTGCACTAAGATGTTGACTCCAATCAGGAGCAAGGGGATGGGAGTGGACCAGCCAGTTAGCCACCCCAGCAGCATAGTTGCCACAACCCCAGCCATGACTAGTAACCTGAGTAACTCACCCATAGCCACCTTTAACACTAGCCTTAGCTTGGCTACTGCTGGTCACTTAGCTACTAGCCACCTTTATCACCCGGGGCACTCTTACTTTATAATCTGGGGCTTACTTCACCTAACTGGCCCCACTGGTGCTTATTTCTGAATAATAAAAACAAAAAAACTTTAGACCAGCTAGCCCTCATTCTCTAGCCCAACTGGCTAGCTTGCCTATAACTGAGGCTTTACCCTGCCTTTGCTGCTTGAGCCCTGTTTACTATCTAATTCAGGGTCTTCCCTGCCCTGCTCCACCTCTGGGAGCTACTTAATTTGAATGCAGTCCACTCCTTCCCTATGCTCCAAACAGGAGCGCGATTTAAATAAATTTAGATAATTTTGAATAGGGACACCCTCTCATCATATGCTCCCTTTCTGGAGCAATTTAAATAAATTTGACTAGATCCAACTTTCTGCAGTCCCTTGCTCCCAGGCCATGCCCTGACCAAACTAATGGCCACAGTCATCCTTTATTGTGCCCTCAACGTGAAAAGAAAATTAGAAGAATATGTTACTATTAGTTCAAGTGGACAGCACCTGCTTTATGGTGCTGCTACCGACACACCACCCCAACCTAGGGAGAAGTTGAAGAGAGAGGAGGTGGAAGTGTAGGTTGGATGCCCAGCTGACTGCAGGCAAGTGGGAAGTTTTCTCTTTGAGCCTTACTCTGCAGCTTGCAGATCACCCATAGGACCTCTCGGAGCCTATTTACACATCTGAATCATCAAAGGGACCCCCATACCATGTTTCCCCAGCTATGGCCCCCCTCTTCCACCACCTGGACCTCCCAGGGACCCACATACTACACTACCCCACAAATTTTCACCCTTCTTTCCAATCTGGACAACCTAGAACCACTCGAACCGTGCTGCCTTTCAGGACATTGACTTGGGTGGATCGGGGGCCTACAGCCATAATCAGGGTAGTCAGCAGGCAAATGACTTGGCTATGGGGCCTAAGAAGCCAGAAGCTGGGGATAGGACTCAAGAGCCTGCTGCCAGGGCTAAAAGGGGTACGATAGAGTGTATGACACCAAGGATGTGGGGGCTCAAGTGCTAGTTGTTCCACCTTCAGCAGACCCACCTTCCTTGTCACTGGGCTACCCACCCTTACTCTGTTCCAGCCCCATCAGCTGACCTTCCTCCTTGGCAGCATTTGAAACCCCCTTCCCACCCACAGACCAGCTTTTCCCCTGCCCCAGCATTGCTGTGTTCTTCATGGAAAAGTTGCTGCCATACACTTGCTGTGAGCACACAGCTAGTTTTAGGCTGTGTGAGCCCAGCTACAGGGAGGGTGGGGGGTCCAGTTGCAGAAGGGCAAAATCTGGAGGGGCTGACCACATACCTGTCAACTGTCCCTCATGTGGCTAGGGTCATGGCACCCTCTCCTTCAGTGCATGGTAACTTGTCAATTCATCCCTATCTGTCTGCTCCATGAGAACTCATGCTGTACTATTTGCTCCGATGTTAATCAGCCCCCTGTACAAATCATTCCTTGACAATTCACCCCCAGCATAAATTTAATATATTAAACTCCAGGGGGAGGGCACAATTTGGGAACAAATTGGGCAGGGAGCCAATTGACATTGGAACTAATAGTACGGCGCAAGTTGTCACAGTGCAGATTAACCGAGATGACTTGGCATGTAACCTCAGTGGACTCCCACTGTAACAGATGCAGGCTCACCATTATGGCTCAAATTTTCCACCTCTCAATCAAGTATCTAAATCATGTGTACTGGTCCAGGTGAGGGAACGTCTGTGTAGATTTCGATTCTGGATGCTGGGGAGTGCCTGTAAAACAAAGGTTACACAGGAGTCACAGAGGAGCCATACTTCTTAGGGCAAAGTACAGATAAGACCAATAGTAAATAAAAGTATACTTATCAGATAAGCACAGGTCGAAGTCCAGTCAGTCCTATGGAAATAAAGGGGAAAATATATGTTTGATACATAAAATTGGCATTAGTTGGTGGACATTTGTTTTTAATGGCCATTAATGCATTGGCACAACATAGCCATACTGTTTAATGGTAATGAAATGCTCATTTGGACAGGTTTAATGGCCATTAATGTAGTGGCACAACATGAACATAATTTTCATGGCAATGAAAAGCTTATTTTGACAGTTTTAATGACCATCAGTGTATTGGCACAACATGAATATAATTTTCATGGCAGTGCAAAGCTCATTTCTCAGTTTTAATAGTTATTAGCGGAAAGGCATGTAATTTTCATGACCATTAAACTCTTAGCTGAAGACATTTAATGGCCAGTGTAATGCTTACTGTATTAGCAGAAAGGCATGGCAATTTCATGGCAATTAAAATCACAGCTGAATACATTTAATGTCCATTAATGTGTTTACTAACCACAAGAATAGTTTTCATGGCAATGAAACTAGGTTATGCCATTTTAATGGCTATTGAAAGCTTGTTGTTATGTTTTAATGGGTGTGAAAAAGGCCATTAACTGTACATGAAATGAAATTTAATGGACATACAACACCAATTAAATATTTAATGGGTGGTGGTAATGGTTAATTAATGCCTTGGATGAGTAGATTAATGGTTTTCACCCATGAAATCGCAACAATTAATGGAAATTTAATGGGGGGGGACTTGGTCATTATACAAGATTTAATGGGGTAAATTAATGGGTTCACATGAAAATAATGGAAAATTAATGGATTTTGATGGCATTTTAATGGATATCAATGCAGTAGTGTAGTATGCTGTTGTTGCATGTATTATTCAGGTGGTTATTGCACATGTTAATAGTTCTATAATAATGTATATTTTTTCCACATTTGTAATAGTAATAAAGTGTTAATATTGTGTTAATGTTAATGTAATAGAGTGTTGTAATTACATAATATTAGTTAATTACCATTAGATATGGGGAAATATATGATTTTTTTTTTAATAGGAAAAAGTTCCAACCACGTAACATATAGAAAGAATAAATGATGGCAAAGTGTGGTATACAAGGAAATAATACCATTGAGAGGTTGAACAAGATATAAAACCATGAGCCCAAAGTGCGAGTGGCCTTTATGAGCTTGTTCAATCCCGAGATGACATTATTTCATGAGTATGCTGGACTTTGCCATCTTTTATGTAATACATAAAGTTGGTGGGTTTTGCTTTAAGAGAAGGTGTTTTTTTTTTTGTGCAGCTTACTTAGGTTAGCCTGTTTTCATAGTTCTCTAGTGTTCCCTCTAGTGTTTGTTGGTAGAATTGTTCCATATTGCAAGGCATAGTTTTGTCCCTTTAAGGTTTCCATAATGCAGTGGCTTATAAAAGAGAGGCTGGTTCAACCATTTTTTTCTTTAGTGTAATTGAAGACTTCATCATTGAAGGAAGCATGTGAAATGTTTGCTGAGTTTTTCACTAGGCCTGTTTTACACATTTAGGGAAATGGAGCACAATATGTGAAATGTTTGCTGAGTTTTTCACTAGGCCTGTTTTACACATTTAGGGAAATGCAGCACAGCGCATGAAATGTTTGCTGAGTTTTTTACTAGGCCTGTTTTACACATTGAGGGAAATGCAGCACAATAAGTGAAATGTTTGGAAAGTGTTTCATGAGGCTTTTGTTTTATACAATTTAACTTTGATTTCTATGTGTGGTTGTTAGTTTGGCAAATGATATGGCGGGAGCAGCAAAAGTGGTTCATATAGATTTGGTGGGCTGTTTTTTGCAGGGGCTGTAGTTGGAGAGTCTGTTAGGGCAGTAATGTAGGTGATTAGTAGGTTGTTGTTACATGTGTTATTCAGGTGGTTGTTACACATGTTAATAGTTCTATAATAATGGGGGGTCATTTTTTCCCTAATGGAAACCCATTTATAATTCACCATTATAACCTGCAGGTTATAACAGCAAATACCCGCCGGGTTTCCATTGTGCGCATGCTCTAGCCGTAACTCTGTCTCCACTCAGCGCCAGTCGCTGCACCCGACTCTGCCGACCGACTGCCACTCAGTGGTAAGTTTATTTTTAAAAAGAAAGTATGGGTACCCAGGCTATACAGATAAAGAATTAAAAATATTACAGAAATAAAAAGTAAAGGAAACGTCTGTTCAGGAAGTCACCCCGCTTGTGACAGCATGAATGTGCTGAACCCGACCAGACCACACAGGGATGTCTTTTTATTTTATATAGCTGCTGTGGTGAAAAAATGATCCCCAGTAATTATATAAAGTAAAACTTGGTGTGGTGTGTTTAATTTGAGATTTTATACACACCCCTCAGTGTTGAATGCTTAAATTATCCCCTCGAGCTTCGCTCTCAGGGTTATGCAGCATCCAACACCTCAGGGTGTGTGTAAAATCTCATTAAACACATCACCCCATGTATTATTCTATATATAATAACTGGGTAGCGTTTTTTCTCATAGGAAAAGGCGTTTGTAATTTGTCATTATAAAGGAGTGTTTATAACGGCAAACACGCGCCTTTTCCCCATGAGAATTCCACGAGGCCATCTCCCTCGCGGACAGTCACACACTGCGCCAGTAAACAATCCTTCTCACGGACTCACCTCAGCAAGCGTAAACAAACCTTCACACTTGTCACAGCCATCACAGTATTCTGTAAATAAAGTATACCACAGCTTCCACACCACGATCCCTAACTTCTCTTTTTTTTTTTGCTCTTTCCCCCCTCCCTCTGCAGAAGACGTCATACCACTTCCTGACCAATCGGAACAACCTACAACCACACCATACTTCCTGGAAAACGGACTGATTAAATACAACTTTCATTAATGAATGTTACTATAATCTTGTTTATCAGTGTATTAAACAGTATTCCGTTCACTTCTATAACAATCTGCCTATATTTCTGCACAATAAAAATTCAACGACGATCATTCTCATCTCCACACAATCTGCACCATTTATCACAATTGCTCCGGAGAAAAAACGCTACCCACTAATTATATAAAATAGTATGGTGTTGGTGGTAACAGAAGCTACATTGTTCTTGGGGTTAGATGCTTTTGATAAACCCCTTGAGCTTCGCTCTCGGGGTTTATAAAGCATCTAACCCCTCGGGTGTGTGTAAACTTCACGTTACACACACCAACCCATACTTTATTCTCTATGTAATAACATGTATAGCTTTTGTCCACACTTATACTAGAGTGTTAATTGCAATGTTATAGCATATTGTAATTACTTAATGTTAGTTAATTAGCATCAGTTATGGATGGTGTTGGTGTCATATATGCTAAATGGCTAATTGGCTACTATGATATATGGAAAAATAAATGATGACTTTTTCAATGGGGACAAGGGCCCAACCATGTATTATAGATATAAATATATAGATATAGATATAGATATAGATATAGATATAGATATAGAGATATAATGTAGATATATATATATATATATATATCTTTGCAAAAAAAACTGCATTAATGCACCAGGTATGGTTCAACTTTATGCCACTAGATGGACAGATTTCATTAATTAATTAAACCAGGTATGCCCACTGGGACCATTACCCTTTTTCAGGGATGACCTGGAATTAATTACAAGTAATAAAACATTTACAAAGTCAGATAAATAGACAAACAGACAGACAGACAAACAAACATTTTGTCTTTTTATTTTTGGTAGACTGAGCCTGGAACTGAGCTCTGAATTCCTGTGCCAGTGCACCATAATTTATGTTTCTGTGTACATTTTGCAGCTCCCAGGGGACTGTGCTGCAGGACGGGGTGACAGTCACCCATGTGTCCCAGAGTAGTGATGGCATGGTCCAGCATCATCCTGTCCTGCAGTGCAGCCCCCGGGAGCTGAAGAATGTACACAAAACAGAAGAAAATGGCACACCTGAGCAGGAATCTAGAGCCAAGTTTCAGGCTTGGTTTACAAACAAACAAAAACTGTCCTAGCCCCTCATCTTGGTGTCTAGGCAGTTTGAGGACAGTTCTAGGGTAAATCATCATGTCCCATTTGTATTTTGCTTAAAGGTTAATCCTGATTCTAAAATGGTACAGATGTAAACCAGTTGACACTAAACCAGATTAAGCTGCTGGTGGTATTTTTAGTGAATGGGTGAAATTTGGCCAGGACATATTTGAAAGGGGAATGCCTAATGTAAAAAGCCCCACAGCTGCCCCCAATTTTTTGTTAGGTGTTGATTTAAACATTTAAAACTTCTTGGGTTGATCCTGCTGCCCCCCTCCCCACCTCCAATGCAGGCAAACACATTATGAAGCCTCAAGTCCAACCAGCATCCCAAAATCTCTGCGACTAATGTCAATGACAGGGATTAGCCAAGGGAGATTCAATAAAATCTGCTCGTTACCAGAGCTAATATTATTTATTTATTTATTTATTTGAATTTTGTTAACCAGGTAAATCCCACTGAAACAATGGAGTCCCTTTTTCAGGGGTGTCACAGATTAGTTACAAACAATAGCAGCTCACAGTGACAATACATTGCATAGACATTTTAGTACACAAATATTATACAGTTTGTGAGGACAAGAACCAAAACCAAAATACACAAAAGGCGAGGACAGAGCCAGTTATGAATACCAACCACTGTAGTAATTAGTTACAGACATTGAAGGACATCAATCTATGGAGATACATAAGTGTTTTAATTTCAGGTGTTTCATTAAGAATAGGGAGACTCACATTCCAATCAAATCAGCTAAGGGCTAGGGAATTTCATGGTTGAAGATAACACTGACAAAGTGCTGGGGCCCAGAGGAGTGTTTTGAGTCTCCTTTTGAACTGCAAGATGGTTCAACTTGCATGAACTTCCAGAGGTAAGGGATTCCAAAGTGGTGGTGCAGCTGCAGAGAAGGATCTACTGCCAGTGGTAGACCAGACCCTAGGGGTATCAAGCAGCAGGTTAGTAAGTGGTCGCAGTGACTTGGCAGACCATCTATATTGAAGTAAGGTGGAGAGGCTAGGAGGAGCAGTAGGCTGTAATAGTTCATAGGTCAGACAGTACAGAGGGAACCACAGCCTTACCTCCCAGGAGGGCCACCCTAGTGAGGTAAGGACATTGCAGTGGTGTTCTCTTGGAAGGGCACCAGCAGCATAGTGTGCTGTTCTGTTGTAGAGTGTCCTTAATTTAGCCTGGACAGAGTCCTGAGTGGACTGTAAGATTGTGGCTGCATAAAAGAGAGTAGGTAGTAGTGTACTGTTAGTTATAGTGAGCCACGCAGGAGTAGAGAGGTAGGGAGAGAGAGTCTTTATAGTAGGCCAAGCATTTGGTTTAGAGTTTTGGAGAGGGTGTCTACATGGGGTTCAAAGGACATATCTTGGTCTAGTACCACACTTAGATATTTAAATGACTGCACTACTTCCAAGTGAATGCCTGAGTTAGTAGAAAGTTTGAGAAGGTGGTCTCCCCATGGTCCCAACTTTTTGCTTCCCAAAAGCATGATCTTGTTTTTTTGGGTTTTTTTTTTGTATAGAGTACTAATTTATTGTCTGAGAACCAGCCTTCTCGGAGTTGAAAATATTTTCTTAATTGGTGGTTGATCCAATTGATGTCAGCGCTGGACCTGTAAAGAATAGCATCGTTGACATACAGCTCTATGGAGGCATTAACATAGTTATGGGGTAAGTCATTTATAAAGAGGGAAAACAATAGCAGTCCTAGAATTGAGTCTTGGGGTACCCCTGCAGTGACCTGTTTGAGGGCAGAGATTGTTCCTAGCCATTTTACGCATTGTTTCCTCTTTGATAAATAGCTTGTAAACCACTGGCAGGAAAGATTATCTAACCCAAGGTTTCGCAGTTTCACTAGAAGAAGGTCCTGACTGACTAGGTCAAATACCTTAGTCAGGTCTGCAAAGACTGCACTTGTTGTCATTCTTGCATCCATGGCCTTGAGGATGTCTGTGGAGACCCATAACAGGGCAGTGTGAATGTCGTGATTTTCCTAAAGCTGTGTTAAGCATGTGTTAGGGAGTTATTGTGATTAAGATATTCCTGAAGTTGGTAAGACCATTCTCTCCTGAAGTTTTCCAAGTATGCTAAGTCTGGAGATTGACAGGTAGTTATCAAGTAGATCATTACATCCTCCTTTGTGAATTGGGGTGGCAATTCCTAGTTTCCATTTCTCTGGGACAGTCGCTAGGATGAATGACTTATTGATAATGTGTGCAAGGTGGGTAGTAATTACTGAAGTGGCTAACTTGATGAACTTAGGTTCCAAACCATCAAAGCTTGGAGTGCCATCATCTCTAAGGTTCCAGAGTTGTATTAGGACGTCTCTCCTAGTAACCAGTTTAAGGTGGAAATTAGGTTGAGGCAGGGACAAGATGAAGGCTGGGGACTAGCTGAGGTATCAGTGGGAAGGGCTTTGAGTTTATCCAGGTCTGTGAAGAAGTCATTGAAACTTTGAGAGATAGCTATGGGATCTGAGGTGATCCATCCGACAACTGATAGTTCCCCCATTGAGACATTTGGACAGCCCTTTAATAGCCGATTTTTTCTGGGTCCAGAAGATTTTAGGATTAGACAAGTTAGAGGTTTGCAGCGATTTCAGATATTTCCTTTTGGCACTCCTGACGCCATTCTTGCAGCTATTCCTTAGATTCTGATACATGTGCCAATCCACTACCTGTCCAGATATTCTGAATTTTTCCCAAGCATTATCACGAAGCCTTATTTGTTTCCTAAGATTGGCCTTTTGCCCTATGTTTTCTTATGGAGCATATCTATGGAGCACCCTACTGAAGTTATGGATTAGGTAGTCTAGGATTGGTCAACATCCAGGAAGTCTCTTACTGATGCCCAGCTGACTGCTTTTAGACTTTCAGTGAAGTTGTTTTCATCGAAGCCAGTTAATTCTCTTACAGAGAAGATCTGGGGGAAGGGTTGGGGTAGTTGTTTTTCCATATGGAGAATATGGGAGAATGATCACTTAGGGAATCTGGGAGTATCCCTGCTGCCCTAATTCTGTCACACCTAGAGGCAAGAGCCCAATCAAGAAGGGTATGACTTCCAGATTTTATGTTTAGCCTAGTAGAATCCTTTATTAGCTGTGCCAGACTGGCATTTGTGAGGAGAGATTTGGATTCTTTCAGTTAGGGGCTAAGCCAGTTTAAGTTGAAGTCTCCATAGATTATTAGTTCCTCATGGGACGGGTCCGAAAGGCTATTGGTAAGAGCTGTTAGGGCTTGGGCAGCAATATTAGGGGAGTGATAAATGCAACCAATATATAGGGTTCTTACCTTCCCAAGAGTTAAGGAGATGAAGAGCGATTCACCTAGGTAGTTGGTCAGATTTAGCAGGATGATCTTTTTAGCTAATATGGTAAACCAAATGTATAGGAGGACTCTGCCCTCCCCACCTTCTTTTTGGGGTGATCTTTTCTAAAGACAGTATACTCAGGGATGTCAATCTCCAGTGATAGAATATGAGGTTTGAGCCATGTTTCAGAAATGCCTAAGATGTCAGGGGTGTAGTGCAGTACCCAAGCTTCAGGTTATGATAGTTTGGGATGAAGACTATTGATGTTCCTATGAGCTTATTCTTACACCCTTAACAGTATCCCAGTTTGGTATTGGGGGAGGGGGGGGAGACCCTGGCAGTGTTATGAGTGGGGCCAAAATTCAGTTCAATGTTCCCTGATAGCAACAGATAAATAAATGAGAGAGGCCACAGATATTTATCAGAGGTGGAAAGTTTTGGGGTCCTTCTGGACTGCTTTTTTCTGTCCTGCTAGTAAATAGCAAGTGCCTATTTTGTATAAGAAATAGTGTATGAATATAGATGGGCAATCAGTTTGGCATACATTAATGTGCCTGGAATCAGTTGGGTGGCTTCCAGGGTCATGGGGACATCTCACAGGCAAGAAATAGGGCAGTGTACAGGGAAGGTAATAGCACTCCTTGGGAAGTCATGCTGACCTGGATAAGGATTGTGGAATGTTTACAGAGTTGCCTTCATATGGGATGTTTTCAGAGGTTAATTAATTGGTAGTGAGTCGATGTTTACGGGATTTGAGGGGCCACAGATAGGAATTTGCCCTTTTGTTAGTACTTCTCAGGAGGGGGGATTTATGTAAGAGGGCAACAATGCAGACAGTGCATCAGAGTTCCATTAAATTAAACTAACCTCAGCTAGTCATGGTTGTAAGGGTGTGGTTAAGTGTACTAGGGCTGGAAGCTAACAAGTAAGCTAGATGAGGGGGAGAGGTAGGGCATACCTATTTCAGGTACACAGTAGGAATGCAGAACTACACTATTGGTTCACACAGTGGTGTATCCCTATAAAAAGAACACCAGCTTAGGGTAGGTGCGGAGAGCTTAGTACAGCACCACACCTGCATGACACCTGTGCTGTATCTGGGCTGATTGCTGCTGGGTTAAGGTGTGGGGATGGCAGCTCTGATCCAAAGCCCTCAAAACCCTCCTATGCTGGGCGGGCAGTCTCTGCTGGGTTCCATGGGTAAAACTGCTGGGGAGGGAGAGAAGATAAAGCAGGTGGGGGGGGGGCTGGCTACGATGTAATCCTGTGGAAGCAGTGGGGTTAGGCAAGCAGGGAGCTAGGTAGCAATAGGGACTCAAACTGACCCAGGGACTTAATAAATAATTCAGATGTAATCTTCTGGCTAAAAGCTGAACACAACACAATTTAATCTTGTCTGCTGGCTAAAACCCGAAAATAACACAATTTAATGTAGTCTGCTTGCTAACATAAATGAGACTAACACAACTTAACCAAAAGTAAGCTACTGGCTGTATTCAACACAGCTAAACACGGAGGCATGTTAATCAAATCACAAAGCTCTTAGAGTAACAGATAAATACAGCCAAAACCCCCAATAGCTCAGTTTTATTGATCGACGGTTCTGTAAATATGGTCTCCAAAGTTTACTCGACTTTCTGTCTAATTTTATTTTGTAACACAACAGAGCACCTGTGAGATGCTGGTGGTTGTAAAATCCTCTGATTTTTTTTTTAATAATTCAACTTACATCCCGCCACCCAGTGTGAACCCTAATATAAGGGCCTTTGAAAAGGAAATCAACCAATTATTACAAAAAAGTTATTACAAAACAAAAGAAAAAAAACAAAAACAGTAATTTGAGTTTGGAAGAAAAGAAAGCACTACAAGAACTAACAGTTGCAATTTGGTTATAACACCTGCCGATAAAGGGATCAATGTAGTTCTCATTGAAAATGAACAATATGTTAACTGTGCTATGAATCTTTTGAATAATGCTGGCCCATTGGTGCAGGGGTAGGATTTTTGCCTGCGACGCTGGCGATCCAGGTTCAAATTCAGACTTGGGACATAGGAGAGCCGGTTTGGGGGGGGGCATTGAGCATCCCATGAACTGCTCTCCTCCTCTGGGGAGAGGGGGTGTGATCGAGTGTATGGTGCAAAAAGTGCGGACCCCTGGCGGAGGCTGGGGATTCGATGCAACCGGTGCCTGATATGCTTGGAGGTAGGATGGACGTTGGGTTCGTCCCTCTGACGTCATTGCACATCCCGCCTCCTGAGGGGATTAGCATCCACAAAAAAGGCTGCCTGTTCCAGGGGTGATGTCACCTCCTGGTACCATGGCCCCCCCTAAGAACTCGACCCCATCCGAGACTGTGTTCCACTGGATGGCCAACCCCATGGCCCCACTCAGGGGGGTAAGCTTAGGGAGCCCTGATGGTCACGATGATGAGGCCGGTAACCTGGATCTGTCTCCATGGAGTGGGGTCGTCTCAGCAACCCTGCCTTTGGGAGGTAAGCCAGGGTGAATCATGGACCAGTTAAGGGGGAGATACCAGAGGTAGGGCTGATAATATGGGACAGGCATCACCAAAAAAAATAAATTGCCAGTGCCGAATGCTTGCTTGCTGGCATTAGCAGTAGAAGTGCAGGAGTTAGACAGATGCAGTATAGGAATGGCACTGAAGTACTGAACTGACGCCAACTCTACCCTCACCCTGCAGAGATGGACAGGCATTGGGGTGTGCCTTTGAGTCATCGTCCATGACAGTCACGACATTTCACCTCACCCTACCCTTCAGACACTGACAAGTGTCAAGGTGTGCCTTGGGGTGTTTGGGCTTTACATTCACCTCATTCCATAAGGAAATATGCTGAAATGGGCACAGTATAGGAGAATGGGGTGAACTCTGGGGGCAAAGGGTTCAAGGCGCACCTTGATGCCTTTCACAGCTGCAGGGTGGGGCTGGGGATGGAATGGCATGAGCATTACTGTCAACAGTCCCAAGTCACACCCCTGACACCTGTTAGTCCCTACAGAGTAGGGCATTATGGTCAAAAACCCTAATGCCCTGGGTGTTTCTTGGTATGTTTACTCCAAGTTTTCCACATGGGCTTTTTGTGACCCCACTGCATGAAAAGTGACACTATCAGTTCATTAGGTGAAAGGTGATTTTGCACAGCGACTGTGCCATTTGGCACCACAGGTGCAAAAACACATTTCAAACAGGATGCGAAAAGTGACAGGTGTACTGTTCATGAGGAGGTGTAAAAAATGGCATTGTTGAAAATCTAGAGTGAAAATATACAAAAACTGGTGAAGTCATGAGTGTGCATAGAAACTGCACAATGTACACCTGTAAAGTAATTAGTTTGGGGAATTTTTACAGCAGATTTTCAACATAGGCATTTTGGGACCTCTGCTCATGAACAGTGTCACTGTGATTTTCTTAATCTGTCCCGAACACTAATTTCCCACAGCGACCACGCTATTCTGCGCCGGAAGTGCAAAAACACATTTCAGCCAGGGTATGAAAAATGACAGCTGTACTGTTCATAAGGAGGTATAGAAAAATGTCAATGTTGAAAATCTGGACTAAAAATATTCCAAATTCGTGAACTTACGAGGGTGCATGGAAATTGTGCAATGCATGCTTATAACAGAGTAATTTTATGGACTTTTATCACCAAATTTTCAACATAGCTATTTTAACACCTCTGCTCATGAACAGTGTCACTGAGATTTTCTTAATGTGTCCCGAACATTGGTTTCGCGCACCGACCGCACCAATGTGCGCTACATATGCGAAAACATATGTTGGGCGAGATATGAAAAATGGTAGCTGTACTGTTCATAAGGAGATGTGGTAAAATGGCAATGTTGAAAATCTGGAGTGAAAATATTAAAAATTCTCAAAGTTACGAGCATGTGTATGAACTGCGAAACGCACTGTCGTAAAACAGTCATTTTCTGGAATTTTTTCACCAAATTTTCAACATAGGGTTTTTGGGGGCCTACCTCATAAACTGTGACACTGTCATTCTGTTATTAAGTCCCGAAAGGTGGTTCCATGCAGTGAACGCGAAATCACCTTTCGGGACCGAATAACAAAATAACTGCGACTGAGTTCATAAAGTGGGGCCCCAAGAACCCCATGTTGAAAATTTGGTGAAAAGAAATCCCAAAAATGACCGAGATATGCACCAAAGTTAAAAAAAAAACATTTATGCCATTATACAGCTTACCGGCATTTATTCAGTTTGCGGTCAGCTTTGAAGAGTGCAGATGTGTTCCCGTCTACTGAAGATCATCGTGCTGGGCTCCAGAGAGGTAAGTATGGGGTCGGGGGTGTGTGGAGAAGTGGGTGTACAGAGGGTGGGCATGGGTTGGGGAGGGGCAAGACAGTCAACGAGGGATATTTTTTTTTTTACAGGTGGTGTTTTTTTTCTTTTTTAGAAAGATGAAGCGGGACTTTTGCCACACTGGGGTGGGCTCCCAGTGTGGCAGCTGGAAGTTTGTTTCGGGGGGCAGTGCAGCCGACAGGGTATTGGGCACCCTCGTTGGCTATATGGACTTTTGCCATGCTGGGGTGGTCTCCCAGCGTGGCACCTGGAAGTCTGTTTTTTGGGGGGGTACAGTGGAGCTGACAGGGGATTGGGCACCCCCGTCAGCCATATGGACTTTTGCCATGCTGAGGTGGGCTCCCAGCATGGCACCTGGAAGTCTGTTTGGGAGGGCAGTGGAGCCAACGGGGGATTAGGCACCCCTGTCAGCCATACAGAGTGCTGGGGGTGCATGAGCACACTCGGGTGAGCTCCCAGCGTGCTACTTGGGTGTTTGTTGGGGGGGCACAAAAAAATAGAGCTGTCTATGACAACTGTTTGAATGCAGTGCTGACGTGTAGGCACTTTGCATACTGCCGATGGCAGTATGCAAATTGCCTACACATTACTACCACTGATTGTAGCAGTCTTTTGCTTTCAACTATACGCCACTGCATCTGAACTGCTGTCATAGACAGCTCAGACATTTATTTGTGAGGTGAGGCTGCACCTGCAAGAAGGAGCAGGGCATTGAAAGCGGGGTGACACACCTACGAAAATTTGTATGGTGGAACTATGTTTCTTGCACATACATGCAAGCAAACATAAAAATGAATCTTTTGAATAATAAAGAGAACTACAGAAAATTGCCCCAGGACCCAACTTCCAAATGCAATACTGATTTGTTATCTTTATTACAAGAAGCTAGAACTGCAAATTGTATTTCAGAAAATGAATTGAGTTTTACCTACACATCCAGTAATACCAACATTTTATCCATTACCAAAGAGTGCATAAAAATTCCTTCAACCCTCTGGGATGCCCCATTGTGTTCATGGTATGAACTCACTAACAAATAATTTATCAAAATGTATTGATTTTTCCTTAAAGATTGCTTGCAACAGGTGAGCTCATACCTTAGGCATATGGATGTATAGTACTAAACATATTTGCAGAATTTGAATGATAGGAGTTTTTGTGGTTAGGGATTGATGTAGAGGCCTTATACACATCTATAAAATATGAGAATGGATTGAGAGCGTGTCATTACTTTTGAAGCAGAAATCCCCCCAAATACATTTTTTCCAACTAAATGTTTATTAACAGCACTGGAATTTGTCCTGACTCATAACTATTTTGAATTTAATGGATCCTTTTACCAACAGATTTCTGGTACTGCAATGGGGTCTTCCATGGCCCCATCCAAAGCAAACCTTCTGCTAGGTTACTGGGAGTTGGAAAGGTTACACAATGAGCTAGTCAACCCCTACATACACCACATTGTCAAAGGGCATTGCTTTATTGACAATGTGGTGTGTGTTTGGCAAGGAACCAGGGAGGAAGCAGTGGAATTTGTTTAAATGCCTGAATTGCAGTGACCTCAATTTTAAATTCATATGCATAATTGCAAAAGATCATTTGGATTTTCTGGATGTGACTTTGGAAGGGATAACACAACAGAAAGTAACTTCTAAGGTATACAGAAAGCAAGCAGCAGGAAATATGAGTTTAAGGGCGAACACTGCACCCACAATCCCCACTAAATTCCAACCTTTATGGTGAATTCCTTAGAATCTGAAAAAATTGTTCAAAAATGGAAGATTTCGAAATTCAATGCATGGACCAGAAATCTAGATTGAGAGAGAGGGTTTTTTCATATTGTAAATTACAGTTATTTGTGCTGGTGTGTGTACATGTGTGAGTGAGGTTGTGTGTGATTAGTGTGTGTGTGTTTCTCTTGTGTTTAAATTACTTTTATTGTTTTTTTTGTTTTGTATTATATGTAGAGGCTTTGAAGTTCTAAGGCTCACCTACTTGGTGGACCTCCTGTGGTCGCGTCACCCTTTCTCCTGGCTTCCTTTGTCTCTATCGGCAGGGGTGCTCAGCCGCTGCCAGGAGCTGGGAATTCTGAGGGGGGGCACTTGCCGCAGCAAGGGTCCTCAGTTTGGTGATGGGGGCAGGATTGGTGTGATACAGCCCAGGAGATGCCCAGGGAAGAGAAGGTCCCAGGATAGAGGGCCATCATACCTGGTACCCCTCCCTAGGGCTCTGCCTCATGTCATTGGGAAGCAGGTAGTCAGTCCAGCCTGCACGGCTCATCCCCTTCTGGCCATTCTTTGTAATGCAAGGTCGCTAAGGAATAAAACTGCAGTGATGGAATTTTTCATTGCCCATTCCTTGGCTGACCTTGTTTGCATTACTGAGACTTGGGTGGGCAATGACGCTGGCCCTGTGCTGGTGGCATCTGTTCCCCCTGATTACTCTACGCTGCATTGCCCGAGGAGGGACCATAAAGGGGGCAGGGTGGCCATCTGTTTTAGATCCATTCTGGGTCTTACTGCACTCCTAGTGAGAACACTGAAGTCCTTTGAATGTATGGTTGCTAAGTGCACCTTGGGAGTCAATGGCAGAATAGTCCTCATCTACCAGCCTCCAGGGAGTGGAAGTCTTTTCTTGCAGGAGCTGGTAGACTTCATCACTGAGCAGGTGTTGGAGTCCTCTAGGATTTTGGTCCTAGGGGACTTTAATGCCTGAATCACAGATGAATCCTGTCATTTTGGGCACAAGCTCCTTCATTTGAGGTATTCACTGGGATTGACTTAGGTGGTTACCTCCAAGACTCACATACGTGATCACATTCTGGACCTAGTCTTCTCACTCTTACTTGACATTATGGTGGTCAAGGTTGATCCAGTCTGTTGGTCAGATCATCATGCAGTTGAGTTCCTTTGTGGGGCCCCCTGTAAATTAACCCCAACTACGGAGACTATCCAGTGTCATCTGAGAAATAAATTGGAGCCTCAACAGCTCCAGGAGTCACTGGATGTCTCAAGCCTGCTGCTGGTTTGTGCTTAGGGTTCAGAGGTTTGAGTGGAGGCCTATAACACAGCCTTGATGCCCTGGACCTGACTGCACCCTTCCACATTCACCCCTTGACCTCCAGACACCACTCACCATGATATTGTGTTGAGTTGCGTCAGTTGAAGACTAAGAGGCACAGGTTGGAGCATGCATGGAGAAGGTCTCACTCTGAGGAGGACAAGGCAGTGCTGAGGCTCCATTATTTGGAGTATCAGTGGGCAATCAATCTAAAAAAGACAGAGTTTCTGTTCCGGTCAGTTGCTGCAGCAAGGAATTGCCTGGCCATGCTCTTCTGCACTGTAGACAATTGGTTTAATTCCCCCCTGTCTGCAGTCCAGGACAGCCTTTTCCACTGAAAAGTGTGAGGAGTTCAAGTGTTTCTTTGCCGACAAGGTGTCCTCTATTAGGGTGAGTATTGCCTCCTCTGGTCTGGCTCTTGCCAGAGGGGATCTGTCTGTTGGTGGTTATCCTCTGTCAAGCTGGAGTGAGTTTCGGCCAGTTCTGGCAGTTGAGGCCCTCCGTGTGGTCACCAGTTTGTGTCCCACTAGCTGTGTTCTGGACCCAGGTCCTTCGCAGTTTGTCATCAGTTACATGGATTTCCTGGGCCCAGTGTTTGTTGAGATCATCAATGGGTCTCTAAGTGAGGGTACTTTCCCAGCAGCCTTGAAAGTGGCTTAGGGAGACTGATCCTAAAGAAGCCATCTTTAGACCCTGATGCTCTCTCAAACTACAGGCCTATCTCTAATCGTCCCTTTGTGGGGAAGGTTATTGAGAAGATGGTGGTTGACCAGCTGGTTGAACATTTGGAAAGTTTATCCACCTTTGAGCCTCTCCAGTTGGAGTTTTCGGCCTTGGCACAGCACTGAGATGGCTTTGGTCAGGGTGGCACATGATCTCTTCATGGCAAGAGACTGAGGGCAATATACCATCTTGGTGCTCTTGTACCTGTCTTCAACTTTTGACAATGTTGATCACAGGGTGCTGTTGGATCACCTGCGGAACTATGTGGGCACTACCGACGCAGTTTTGCATTGGTTTAGCTCATATTTAACAGGGAGATCACAGCACATAGTCCTTGAGAATTTTTCATAGGAACTTTTCACACTACCTTGTGGTATTCTGCAGGGTTCCATTCTGGCCCTCTTGTTGTTCTCCGTGTATATGCTGCAACTTGGAGAGATCATTAGGTGGTACAATGTGGGGTTTCACTGCTACGTGGATGATACCCAGTTGTACCTGTCCTGTGCCCTAGTTGACCTTTCCACCTCTGTTACACTGAGCCAGTGTTTGGCTGAGATAAACAGCTGGAAGTCTGCTAACTGACTATGTCTTAACCCTGGCAAGACTGAGGTTATGGTGATCGAGCCTGGCCGTGGGGGTGTTTCCATGGATGGGAGGCTGCATCCCCAATTGTTGGTGGGCAGCTCCTGTCAGTGGAGAGTGGTAAGAGATCTTGGAGTGTTTCTGGATGACCAACAGACCCTCAAACAACAGGTGTCATTAGTCGTTATGTCCACTTTCTTTCATCTCTGGAATATCGCCCAGATCCGGCTGTTCTTGACACCTGATGACCTAACTACTGTCATCCATGCTATCATCACCAACAGACTTAATTACTGCAACGCTTTATACCTAGGGCTGTCTGGAGGATTGATGTGTCGACTGCAGCTAATTCAGAATGGTGCAGCCAGGACGTTGACAGGTACCTCTTTGAGGGATCACATCACTCCTGTCCTGCGTGTTCTTCATTGGCTGCTTGTGAGTTCCCGCATCACCTCCATGATCTGCTTGTTGACTTACAAGGCCTAAATTGTTTGGGACCTGACAGCCTTAAAGAACTCCTGGTCCTCTATAAGCCTCTCTGCCCCCTGTGCTCCACCGAGGCTGATCTGCTTCTGGTGCCTCTTTCACACCTTAGGAGATTGGGTGTCAGAGCATTTGGAATTGATGCTCTGGGGCTTTAGAATTCTTTGCTGCACCACATACATGCAGCCAGCTTGGTGGAGGCTTTCAAAGACTCTGTAAAAACCTTTTTGTTTGAGAAAGTTTATTTTTATTTTATTTTATTTAAAATTTGGTAACCATAAAAGGCACATTGAGCTAACGCTCATTTCCAGGTGCGACCCAAGGAAATGGGTGACAATTGCATGCAGAGGAAATATATACATTTTTATACAAAGTGCCAACAACAGTTTAGGCAGTACAGGGTGCAAAGTAATTACTCTGGGAAATTAGACTTGCTGAGTCATACATGTTGATAGTGTTATTGAAGTGATGGTCTTAAATCTCTGGGTATTTGTATTTATTTTCTGTAAAGCACTCTGAACCTTTGGATAGAGTACTATATAAATAAAATTGCCTTGCCTTACTAGGAGGAGGTACTAGAAAATACATATATTCAGAGCAAAAAGTAAGGACAGATAGAGTCTGTTAGTACTGAAAGGAAAAAAAGTTGGAAGACAAAAAGAACAGAAATGTTTGTCACAGACTACAGTGATTTGGCAGGACAAACAGGAGCAATTCAGCGGTGTCAGTAGCCCGAACCTAGCCTTGCATTTTGTTTTGAATTATAGGGCTTAACAGCCCATCATCAGCACTGCAGCAGCAGCACCAGCTGTCTCTGAGACAGCCCACAGTGAATACTGCCTCCGCTCCACTCGTGCACCATGCCGGCCCACCTCCTACCTCACTTGGACGGCAGGTCTTTTAAATTCCTGTCCTGCTGTCCATCCATGTGCACATTGTACTAGTCAGCAGAGAAGAGGAGAGGAGAGCCCTGAGTGCTGAGTCCCAGACCCCCGAAGAGTGTGCGTTGAACCATCGGGGTCGGTTAGGTGGCATTTGGCACTGTCGGCAGCAGTCATAGAGAATCAGAATCCCTGAGTCTCTACGATTGCTGCCGACAATGCCAAGTGCCACCCGACTGACCCCGATGGTTCAACTCACACTCTCAGGTTGGACTCAGGACCGATGATGCAGCTGGATCACATGGGGCACAGACTTAGGCATTACATGGGAGAGCTGAGGTGTCGGGCACCATGGCTTGATTGTGTCTGCCAATCCTGACCTGCTCCAATCATGTGCTTCAATGTGGTAGGCAATGGTTTTTATTGGAGCAGGTCGGGGCTGTGGGTGGAGCTGGACAACTTCTTCATGCTCTGGGTGGTAAGCATGACCATCATTTTGAACTTGGCTGCTGATCTGGTGGCTGCTCAGAGACTGCGAGTGCTGTAGCAAGCATGCATGTCCCTTCAGAGCAGATACATTTAATTCAAAAATAAATATAGAACTTCAACTGTCTTGAACTAACTCTACTAGAAACTCTAGTAAAGAAAAATACTGTCTGGCAGCCAGGAGAGGAGAGTGGGAGAGAGAGGCTGGGGCTGGGAGAGAGTGGGAGTTAGGAGGACTTGGGAGCTGACTGACGAGGAGGTGGAGGGCCGAGGGACAGACAGGGTGGGGAGTTGTGCTGATGAACGGTTTGAATTTTGTTATTAAAAATACTGAGGTAGATTTTTAGTGGCTGTGGAGGGTGGTGCAGCAACAGGAGCCAGCTGAGTAGTCCAAAACACTACTACACTGGCTTTCAGGCCACAGTTTTAATTAAAATATCCCCCCCGGAAAAAAAATTAATATCACAGTCAAGTGCCAGTGAGAGGGAGCTCAGAGGAAGAGGAGACAGACAAATATAGCAGGATCAGCTGAGCAGCCTGCTGTTTGCTCTGCATTATGTAAAAAGATATAAGATCTGAGATCCCAAAAGATATAAATACAAAAAAAAAGATTTTGAATAATATAGAGGACGGAGGTGGATAGGAGGTAGAGAGACAAATCGAGTCAGGAATTGCATGCATTTCAGCAGCAGGAGCTGAGCAGCCTGCTATGAAGAATTGCTGCAAAGTATTTTATTTCTTTTAAGTCCTTTATTGTCTAACATCGCATCACTAATTACATTACAAATTACAAGATTGATTGGTTTAATGCTTACAGCTTTGGGATATAGTCCCAGGAGAAAGTAAACATGGTTTGTTGTTTGCCCACCACTATCAGCAATTACCTGATTGCCCAGGGTCTTGGGGTATTTAGCCCTAGAAAAAAAAAAGGCAGGGTTTTTTATTTGCCTACTACTATCACGAATTTCTCGGTTACTTACTGCCTTGGGATATAGCCCCAGAAAAAAAGTAAACAGGCAGGGTTTGTGACTACAGTTACTAGCTAGCCTACCTACGTGGGTACCTCTTTGGCCTACAACCAAATTAAAGTGCAACATCCAAACCAACATGAGTCGTGACATAAGGTCTTTCTTTAATATGGCAACAGCTGGCAAAAGGCCAAGAATAAGTTCTTCATCAGCATCCTCTTCATATTTGAATGATATTATGTGCACAGACATAGTAACTGATGATGCGTCTTGTAACGAGCAAACAAGTGAGACAGTAAGTCATTGAGTTGACAGTACTAGTATTAACAGCACTACTAGTGCATGCATTGAATAGTCCTGTGCTACCCCCTTTACTGAGTTAGGCTTGTCCCAAGGCCTTTCAGTACCTCACCTTGATGATAACCCCCTACTGATCTTGGCAAAAAAGAGAAAGGCCCCACTCAGTCTATGACTAATTTCAGTACCAAAATTTATGGAGGTAAAAGACGGGGTTTTAGCCATCACTGGTACAACGATTTCTGTTGGTTGGAGTACAGCTGTGAAAAACAGAGTGCATTCTGCTTTGTATATAGATGCTTCATGCATGGGCAGGGATGTGCTGATGAAGCCTTTACTACTCGAGGATTTCAGAACTGGAAAAAGGCACTGGAGATATTCAGGGCACACACATCAAGTCACTCTCATAGAAGTGCAATGGCTGCTTGGTCTGCATATATGTGCACTCAGGAAGCGGTAACATCATGGTACAGTTAGACAAGGGCAAGATTAAGGAAATTCAGCAAAGGAGGGATTACATGAAAAGACTAGTAGAAGTCACTCTACATTTGGGTCAGCTAGGGTTACCCTTCCGTGGTCACATTGAGGATGAGACAAGTGTTAATAAAGGAAACTTCAGGGAGACTTTAGACTTAATTAAAACACTTGATAGAGTTCTACAAGTTAATGAGTCCATCCCATCAAATGCAACATACATATCAGCCAAATCATAGAATGGTCTGATTCAGTGTGCTGCATCCTGTATTACAAATGCAATTGTGCAAGAAGCCAAAAATGCTAAATTTGTATCAGTCTTATGAGATGACTCTTGAGTCATTTCATGTCAGGAACAAATGAGCATATGTGTCAGATATGTTCATAACCATAAACCTGTCAAAATGTTCTATGTTTTGTTACAGTGTCAGAACTGGATGCAAGGGGTTTGTGTAGTAACATTAATGACACCTTGAAACAGTTTGATATCTTTGAGCCAGATGTTACTTTTGTACCCCAAGCTTATGATGGTGCAAGTGTCACGAGTGGTCATCTCAATGGTGTTCAGGAACTCTTCAAAAAGGACTACCCTCATGCTGTGTATGTTCACTGTTAAGCACATAAGCTAAATCTAACTCTTGCAGATTCATGTCAGTGCATTCCTGAAGTAAAAGATTTCTTTGAATTCGTATAATGCTTGCATACATTCTTTTCAACATCTGTAGTGCACAGTGACAAACTGAAACAGGTGCAAGAAGAAATGGGACTTGACAGAATATTCAAGGTCACAGCTCTGAGCAGCACCAGGTGGGGATGTCAGAAAAGAGCTATGAGAGCACTGAAGCATACACATGAATCCTTAATCTCTTATCTCTCGCAGTGTGACCATGGAAATATGCCCAAAGCACCGGGACTTTACAACTTCTTGATGTCATTCAACACTGTCTTTTGTCTTTTCCTGTTTGAATACATTCTAAGATTTGCAGAAGGACTCTATAATCTACTGCAGGCTGAAGATCTTGATCTAGCCAGTGCTGGCATTGCAGTAGAAGCATTTATTGATACTCTAGTTTCATTCTGAAATGAAGACAAATGTAAAGAATTACTCTGTGAAGCAACAGCATTTGCTGTGCCATTAAACATAGCTCACAACATTGCAACAGTATAAAGGACCCATCCAAGATGTACCCATCGCTTAGCTGCTCTTTTTTTTTTTTTAATTTTTAATTTATTGACAGTTTGCAGGTACATTAGTACATCGATCCAATGAATTAATACAAACCAGAATTGTCATTAAAACATGTTAGTTGATAATGCATTTGATTTCAGGCTTATTTTATCAAGGTGCTGGCTATTCTGATAGGCATCATTTTGTCTTCTTCCGATCTTCTAGATAACAAGTTAAAAGAAGGAGGAGTTCTTCTTCTTCTAATTTAATTTTAATATGAAATACCCAATCTACGTCTATCTCAGGGCCTCCCTCCAGATCTCCCACCTAGTCCATCTTTGAGTGTAGAGCGAAACCTGTTGGTTTATTTTAAAGGTGAGTTCCTCTAGTTCAGAAATGTTCTGGACTATTAATATCCAGTCTTGTTTCTTAGGGGGCATAGGGTTGAGCCAAGATCTTGTAATGGCCTTATGGGCTACAGTAATAAGAATCGCCCAGAGGTACATGGAGTCCAGACCCCTCATGCCCAATGGGTGGGACTCCCAATACTGCTTCCGTCCAACCAAGCGGCTGATCAGAAGAAAAGATCTCACTTAAAGCTTTAGTAACCTCCGCCCAGTAGATCTGGAGTTTCGGGCAGGTCCAAAAAATATGAAGATGGTTTGCCACCTCCTCCCCATAATCCCTCCAACAGCGGGCTGGGTGTTCTGGGTTCCTTTTATTTAGTGTTTTAGGGGTAAGGAATAATCGGACCCTGATCTTCCAGGCAAATTCCTTCCAGAGGGGGGAGCGGGTCATCCTCTTAGCCATCCCAAAGCTGGGACCCCAGTCTTGGATTGGGGGGTCAGAGTTAACTTCCTCCTGCCATCTTGTCTTTATTCTGATTAATGGGTCACTTTTCACTGTTTCTAGAGATTTATAAAGGCCAGAGATCATACCTCTTTGGTTGGTTGTGGTTTTCATCTCTTGAATAGTCAGCAGAAGGGGTGTGGCCCTGGACGGGTCTACATCCTTCTTTTGAAGAGAGGCAATGTATGTTCTAACTTGCAGGAACCTAAAATGGTCCAAACTTCTCATGCCAAACATGTTCTTGAGGGAGGTAAAGTCCAGCATCATGTCTCATTGCGTGAATTGGCCCACGTATTCTAGTCCAGCTTTACTCCACTGTCTATAGGTGAGGTCCAGGTGGTTTGGTGGAAAGTCCTCTGCCCAGGCTAGACTTTTTAGTGGCCAGATAGAGGATTGTAATTTATATTTTTGCCATAGCCTGTGGATAGTGTCACCCACAGTGTGTAACTTAGGGATGGGGTGCCCGTGAGATGATAGGGGTATGACCAGTCTGTCCCCGAGGGGCAACTGACTGCCCTCCTCTTCCTCGGCCTTCTCCATTTCCCTCCATCTGGTGGTGGAGTTAGGATTGGCCCATTGTAATGCATTTTTTAGTTGTACAACCAAGAAATAGTCCTCCAGTTCCGGTAGAGATCTACCCCCTTTATCATGGTGAGTCTGCAGGATTTTTAGGTTTATTCGAGGTCTTTTGTTGTTCCATATGAATTTTGAGATAATTTTATGCCAAATCTGGAAGTTTGATTTATGAATATATAATGGCAAACATTGGAATAGATACAGGAATTTCAGTAGTACATTCATTATTATGGCATGGATTCTGGAGTACATGGGCATGTTAGATAGGGACCATCTTTCCATGTCCTTTTTTTAGGGTGTCAGTCAGGGGAGAGTAGTTTGTTTTAAATAGTTTGGAAAAATGTTTGGTGATATTTACCCCCAGGTACCTCATTCTATCTGCCAACCAGTTCAGAGGCAAGAGTGAGCGGGTTTCCTCAGAGGGGCTAAAAAAGAAGCTCAGGACTTCTGTTTTAGTTTTATTGAGGGAATATCCCGAATGTTTCCCAAACTCTTCTAATATGGGCCATACCTGTTCTATAGACCAATGTGGTTGGGTGAGGCACAGCAAGACATCGTCTGCATACAGCAGAATTTTTTTCTGAATACCACCCACTTCAATCCCCGTCACCTCCATCGCCCTCCTCACTGCCTCGGCCAAGGGCTCGATATAGAGGGCAAACAGAAGGGGGGAAGGGGACACCCCTGCCGTCTGCCTCTACCCAGCTTAAATCTGTTTGAGAGCCCACCGTTCACCCTTACGTAGGCCTGCGGACCTGTATAAAGGGACCTTATGGTGTCTATAAATACTTTAGGGAATCCCCTATACTCCAGGACCATAAACAAGAAGTCCCATGAGACCTTGTCAAAGGCCTTTTTGGTGTCCAAACTCATCAGACACACCGGGGTGTGGGAGAGTTGGATTTTATCTACCATGTTCAGGGCAGTGCGGACCCCGTCCAGAGCCTGCCGGCCCACGACAAAGCCGGATTGGTCTGTATGAATCAGATCCAGGAGGATGGGATTTAACTGGGAGGCAAGGATTGAGGTAAAAATCTCATTGTCATGATTAAGCAGGGATATAGGGAGATACGATTCGCATCTTGTTGGGTCTTTTCCCTCTTTACGTAGGATGGTTATGGTGGCATATTGCCAGGAGGGTGGAGCCGACCCTCCGTCGGTCCATATATTTGAGAAAACTTTAAGGAGGAGGGGAGCTGTTTCTAAAGCAAAGGTTTTATAGAATTCAGCTCCAAACCAGTCTAGGCCTGGGCATTTTGCTGACTTAAGCTTCTTAATTGTGGAGAGTATCTCCTGCTGTGTAATAGGCCTAGTTAGCATCCTTACCAAGTCCGGCGAAAGTGAGGGGAAGGGAATGGAGCCAAGGTAACCTTGTTTATCCTGAGTTGAGGTTTCTTCATTAGGGCCGTATAGGTTAGAATAATATTCAACAAATGCCTCTGCTATCTGTGAGGCCTGTCTGAACATTTGGCCAGATCGAGGGGATACTATTTTGGTTATTGTGGCTCTAGCTACGTGTTGTCATAGCCTAAAGGCCAGGAGTGTAGTGCCCCTAGGGCCACCCTCATAGTATCTTTGTTTTAAATAAAACAAGGCCTTCTTCACCTCAGCTTTCTGGATGTTTTGTAGTTGGTTCCTGCAAGCCATCAACTCTCTACCTCGGGTCTCATCCCACTTAATTTTTTGGGCACATTCTAGTTCCCTAATCTGCACCATTAATTCTTGTTGTCTCTGCCTCATTAACCGTTTCTTGTGGGAAGCTATCAAGATTAATTTGCCTCTAAGTGAGGCTTTAACAGTATCCCACAAGATCTGTGGAGAGATCTCTTGTCTATTTTTCTCTTCTAGGGTTATCTTCAGATGTTTCTTAAGTTCCTCAATTATCCTTTTATCTTGGAGGAGGGAAATGTTCAGTCTCCAATGCGTGGTACATTTGGGTAAACCCAGTTCCACCTCCAGGAAAACTGGACTGTGGTCAGAAAGAATAGTCGTATCCACCCACATGGAAGAAAAACTGGGCAGATCCCTAGAGAATGTGAAGAACATGTCTAGCCTAGAGAAAATCCGGAACCTTGGAGAGAAGCAAGTATATTCTTTCACCCTGGGATATTTCTCTCTCCAGATGTCCACCAGGCCCACCTGTTCCAACTGCAGTTTTAGGGATCAGGCTTTAGCCACGTCCAACTTCGGTATTTGAGATGTTGTGTCTATAGCCCTGTTTAAAACTATATTCCAGTCCCCACCCAGTATCAACAGGCCTTTGACCTTTTCTGCCACCAATTGGAGAAGGGTCAAATAAACCCTGATCGTGGATCCTGGAGGGATATAGACATTGACCATTGTGACCTGGGTGTCTTGAATGGACCCTATAACTATAATCTACCTCACCTCAGGATCCTCTATTACTCCTGCAGTTGGAAGCGAAGGCTTTCCAAGAGGAGAATCGCCACCCCCCTCTTTCTGCCCACTGGTAGCGATGAATGAAAGATCTGTGGGAAGGTCTTCAATTTGAGCTTCTGGGCTTCAAGAGGAGATAGGTTGGTCTCCTGTAGGAAGACAGCGTCACACCTCTGGGAAGCTATGAACTGTTGAATCCTCCTTCTTTTAATAGGGTTTGAAGACCCATTTATGTTAAGTGACATGAATTTCATGGTTTGGTTAGTCATTTTCCAGACAAATTGTATTAGTTATCACTTTCCTTGACACTGACTTTCTAGGCTTTTGTAACTTAGCCTTATAGTTATCCTGAAAAATGTCAAACTTTTTAATACAAACATCAGTAAACTTCAAAACATTCATTAGAACCATTAAAGAATAGAACTGTTGCTCTGGCCTCATCCTACTTTGAGCCGTGAGCTGAGTCAGTTGGTGACTTGCCAGCGCCAAGACTTCTCTCGACCAGGCTGCCCGTACTCTACTGATTTGACTTCCAAGAGGGTGCTGAGCGATGGTCATCAGCTGAAGGGTGTCTGGTTGCACAGACCAAAGCAGGTAACTCAGTAGTGCAATGAGTGTACCCTGCGGGCCCCAGGAATATCCATGGGAAATGCCCCCCTTCCAATTGTCAGTGAACATTCAAGCAGACACTATCTCCCAAACCCTCCCCTCCCTCCCTACCTTATGTGAATTAAATACAAGACACCGTGGTATCCTTACTTAATCTGAAGCTTAAGGGTGTATGTTTTCGGCATCCCACCCCATGCCCTTAGCTGACAGGTGACTGACTCTTAGAGTGCTAGAAGAGCTGCCCTGAGAGGGAAAGTCCCCCGCCCCAAGGTGTGTCAATGTCTAGAAGTCAGCCCTGGGTATCAATACCCTATTACAACTCCAACAAATGGAAAGGGTAGGGGAGGCCAGGTCCAAGCCGCACGTCCTGAGCACCAAAGGGAATGGGACCACCGGCGGCACCACCAACGTGAAAGCAGCCGAGGGGGGGAGATAAGAGATGCCTCCACTCTGAGTGCAGGCTCCGAGAAAGCAGGCCTTCCACTCATTAACCCCCCTCCCGCGCCACCCCACGAGTGTCCCCCCGGGCCCCACCCCGATTGAGTCCGTAGGCCCAGTGGATCAGGCAGGACACTGTCCACCCCAGATCAAAGTACTGGAGCCATGGCCCGGCGGACCAACTCAGGTCAAGCATTGCTCATAGCCCGGAGGACCGGCGAGGCCACACTGCCGCACACATGACCTCCTCCATACCCACATCAAACATTCAGACACAGGATAACATAAAGGAGTCCAGGGCTCCTAGTGTGTAAAGTTTTTCATAAGATTAATGGGGCACCATCATCCTACCTTCCATCATGGCTATATCTGGCATTCAGAAAAGAAACATCGGTCAGAGTGTGCACCCTGCAAAGGCCAGGCCGAGATTTCACACATTCCCCAACCACTGTGGGGGAACGTGCGACTCCCCAAAGGGCCTGGGGTCAACCAGGTGGCCATACCTGCAGGTACCCAAGAGGTCTGCCATGTCTGGACACCAGTTCTCTAACAGAACTCCTTCGGATGCTCAGGACCAAGCCTTGGGCTGACCTCACTGTAATGCACCGCCCACTCCAGAGCTCATACGAGCGGTTGCCAAACTCACCAAGTCCCCCCCCCAAAACTACGGGCCTCATTGACATCAACATCACGTACAATTTGTCGTTAAGTGTTGCAGTTACACCTCGGTCCCCCACAGTTCCAATACATAATGAAATAATTTTGAGTTCTTTTCTGGTGATGGCAGAGGACAGAGCAAAAAAGAGGGTTTAGTTGCTGTAGACACCCAGCCTTTCAGTCCTTTTGTTGTGGGCAGCGTGGCTGCGGGGGAATATTCATAGTACTCACTGCGGCCCTTATAAGTCCTTATAAGTCCTGATGTCATTGGGGAAGTACTATTCAGCAAATGGGATGGGTTCAGGTGGACAGTCCGGTTGCTGGGCAAAGGAACTCTGGAAAGGTTTGGATGGTCAACGAGTGTGCAATCCTCTGCAGGAGCTTCTTCATGTTTCTGGGGATCGAGATGGGCCTGCCTCATTGGCCTCTTCGATCTCGCTCACCGGCTTCAGATGTAGGGCCCCTTTATTAATCAACGATGAATCCCCGAGCTTCCGGAGCACTGCACCGATGTCTGCACGTAGAGAGGTCTGCGGCATCTGTTGGGAGGAACATTTTCTGATTGACCCTTTCTGAGCCACCGACCATGCAGACACCAAGAGGTCCTGCTCCAGCCTTTCCTTCAGGAGTGGGGGAGTGCTAATTCCCAGCTCCTCGAGGTATGGTGCAGCCATCAGGAGGTCCTTGAAAACTCTGGTGCCTTAGTCCGTAGTTATTTTCAGCCTCGCCGGGTACAAGGTTTGAACCTTAATGTTCTTTGCTCTGAGCTGTTTTGCTATAGGCCAGATCATTTTTTGAGCTTCCTGGATGCTGTTGTGTGATTGTTGTCAATCGCTATCTTATGGCCGTCATACGACAGAGAGCCCTGTCGCCAGGCTCACCTCAACAGCTCTTCTTTGCTGGCATAGGAAGTGAGTCGGGCTATAAAAGATCTGGGCCTAGCTTCAGGGCTGTTTAGTTTTGGGGCCAGAGACCAATGGGCATGGTTCATCCTCAAGTCAAAATCTTCCAGGAGGTCGAGGACTTTTTTAAGTAGGTCTTGTAAGAATTCTATGATGTCTGCTGCCCTGTCTTCTGAGCCCACCGGGACCCCATATATTCTCACATTCTTTCACCTGCTTCTGCCTTCCAAATCATCTATGCGATGGGTGAGCTCCTGGTCCCTCACCAGTAGGTAAAGCAACAGCCTATCGTGCCTATCTGCCTGTTCTGAGACTGTGGAGAGGCACAATTCCATTTGTTCGGATTTATGTTCAATTCGGTTAGTCTGCCCTTAATTCGGACAAAGTCTGATCAATCTTTGTGACTGTGAGGGCTGTTTGTAATATAGTTTCAGTCAGGTCATCTCCCTGTAGGCTCCCATGCTGCGCGGCCTGTTGTTTCTCACCAGCGGCCTCCCCCTCTTCGTTGCCTTCTATGTCTTCAGCCTGTATCAACTCTTTAAGCCGGGGTTAAATGTAGTTTCCCTGGTTTATTGCGATGTTGCTTAGCCAGGGATGCCATTTTTAAATGGGTGATTGAGTTAGATTTCAAGTGGTGGGGAGCGGAGAGATCGAATCAAGTTGTCATAACGGGCGCTGACGTCACCAGAAGTCCCCGATTAGCAGCTCGTTTTGATACATATGTCATTGACAGACTAGTTAGGGAAGAGCAGCCAGTTATGGCAGAAACAGATTACTGAACTAAAATTTACTATTCAGTGTTAGATAACATGATTTGGGAATTGAGACGGCAATTCTCATAAGAGGGGGTAGACCTACTGAAAGCAGTTCAGGCTCTGAAACCAATTAGTCCTTTATTTTTAGATAAGACAACACCAAATGTAATGTGCAATCATTATGGAGTACAACTTTCTGAAGAAGAATTGTTTGTAGCACAAAGGTTTATTGAAAAGTTGCTTGCTGAAAACTCCCCACGGAGCATTTCTTCATTGCTTGACTCACTGCCACTGACAATGTTTCCTGGCATCCACCAGTTAGGTACTATTGCACTTACCATACCAGTCACTACATGTTCATGTGAATGATTCTTCAGTGCTCTAAAGCAAATACCTGAGAAACACAATAGGTCAAGACAGACTAACTGGTCTTGCTTCATTAGCAATTGAGGGTGAAGCCACAAAACTAATAAATGTAGATGAAGTCATTGACAGATTTGCCAAATTGTCAAACAGATGTGTTAATCTTTTGCTTCCTGCTACAGCCAGCACTGCAGAAAATCTCTAAATTATATTACAGGTCGGGATCTAACAGTTCATAAAGACTGAGACAAACAACTATTTCAGTGGTTCAAGTCATGTTCTGCATTGCAGGGTGTTCAGTTAGTAATTCCCTGTGTTTGGCTTGATGCACATTACATACAGTACTGTAGCTTGCTTCTAAGGTTCACCCTTTGCCACATATTCTTCTTTATTCTGATTTCTTCCAATAGTCAAATCCCCTCAGTGTCCCGCCCCACACCATGCCACATTTGGTTTTGAAAAAAAAAAGAAAAGCTAATCATTACTTAAGACTGTTTTCCTTCTGTCTTTGTGTGCAAATATTTCTCTGACTAATGTAACAAGTGTGTTCCCTGGTTCTTCCACTTTGTCATCTGCTGTGTATTTATGTAAGGGTTTCAGTTATGACATCCCTGATTCAACTTCAACTTACACCTGCTGTCAGTGCTGTGTATGTCACGTCACCATTTCAGCTATGAAATCCCTGTGCTTGTCTTGATGCAAATTTCATAGTACATGGTTCTAAAATGCAAAATTTGCCTGCCACCTAATTTTTCATAATTTCTTGCAGGAGCAAATACCATAGTTACCACCCCATGTCCAGCCCCAGGCACCATTTGGCTTGGGGAAAAAGATTGTTAATCTTTTTCTGTATGTATGTATGTGTTTGTGAGAACTTCTTTCTCAGACAAAGGCAGTCAACCAGGTATGTTCTGGTTCTCTACTCCAGGTGACCTGCCTGCTGTGTATTTCAGGGTTTCATCTACACACAATCCCTATGCTTGTCTTGCTGCCAATTTCATAGAAAATGCTTCTAAATTCCACTATTGGTCTTTGGCACCAACTTCTTCACCAACTTCTTCAAACTTTCTTCAATGGGTAAAAACTCCCCCACACACACACACACACACACACACACACACACCAATTCCCAGGCAACATTTGGTTTTGGGGGGAAAGGAAACTTGTTAATTATTGTTTTTGTTTTCTGAGCACTTGGTTCTAAGACTAAGGCAGTACACCAGGTATGTTCCACTTCCCTGGTTCAAGACACCTGCTTTGTTTCTCAGGATTTCAGCTACAAAATCCCTATGTTTGTCTTAATAATAATAATAATAATAATTTTATTTGTATAGCACAATTCAAGCATTAAAGTACTGTACATATGTAAGTGTCACAAAACAGTTCAATACAATCACATAAATACAACTTCAGTTAAAATTCTCACAGTTCATAAAACATCAAATACTAAAAGCCTGTTTAAATACTGTAGATATGTTTTTAAGCTGGTCTTAAAGTTTTCCACGGTCCTGCACTCTCTAATCTGACAAGGTAGTGAGTTCCACAGGGATGGCACCGTGAACATAAAAGCCTGGGCACCAGATGTCTTCAACTGCACCCTGGAAACCTCTAACAACCCCTCGTCAGTTGAGCAGAGATGCTGGCTAGGGCTGTAGGGAACCAGGAGCTCTTGCAGATAACTCGGTCTCAGTCCATGTAGGGCTTTGTAGGTCAAAAGACCGACCTTGAAGGTGGTCCACCACTTTATAGGCAGCCAGTGCAGATCGCGCAGCATGGGGGGAATATGACTGGTATGCTAAGTCCCAGTCAATAATCATGCTGCAGTGTTCTGCACCAGCAGCAAGTGGTGGACATCAACCCCCGGAAGCCCCAGGTATAGGGACTTGCACTAGTCAAGGCGTGAGGTCACAAAGGCATGGATCAACATGTGCAACACCAACACCTGCACATGCAGTGTCAACTCATCATCAAGAACCACCCCCAGATTACACACCTGTTCAGAGATAGGCAGTTGTACACCATTTAGCCAAAGCCCGGACGGTAACCGCACCACCAACCTCTCTATCCGGCACCCTGGGTCCACAACCAACACCTCAGTCTTCCCAGAATTCAATTTCAACCAGCTGGACTTCATCCAGTCATGGATCTCCACCAGACAGCTGCAGATTTCACAGAAAATGCTTCTAAAATGCACCATTTTGCACCAAATTCTTCAACATTTCTTCAAGGGGTACATGTGCCCCCCCCCCCCAACTTCTTGAATCCTGCTGATGCCCCTGGTGCAACTGCATATAAAAACAGAACAATTTTGCTGGGAGATAACATTTTAGCACTGCTATTTAAGTCAGAAACCCAGGGTGACATTCAGGAGAAGTGAGAATCTCAGGGGTAAAATAGTCAACAGTGAATACAGAAAAGAATAAAAAAAATGCCCCAATGAAATTGAACACATGGTTGAATAGACATTAAAAGTAAAGCTCAAATATGAGCACTGTAATATTTGTAAATTCTGTCAGCAATGGAAGGAATTTACAAGTCTGAATAATAGGCAGATAGAAATCAGACGGTTTAGTGCTTGTACGACTACTTTTGTCATTTACACTCTGTGGTGTAGCTGTGACAAAATTTACATAGGGAGAACTACAAGACAGCTGAAGGAAAGAATACAGGAACATGTGAGGAGTATTTTGAGAGAAGATGAAGGCACCCCCATGGGTGCACATTTCAAAAGATTCCACAATTCAGATCCAAATCATCTTAAGTTTATGGGAATAGTACACATTCCAGTATTAACCCTTAGGCTGCCGACAGAATTAGAACTTATAGGAATTTTGGACTGATATATCAGTCCGCAACCCTGCAAGGGTTAAGGAGCGGTGGCAACAAAACTAAAATGCTTTTGCAGAAAAAAAGTTGCTGCATTTTTACTTTAAATAGCTTGACACCAGTTAGACTAAATGAAGAAAGGGATCTTAAAGTAATTTGTTAAGTAATAGCAATCGTTCCAATGTGCCCCCCCCCAAAAAAAAAACTATTTTCCTCTTTCAATAAAAAACAAACTTCCTCTAACTGTTGCAGGTTAAACTGTGTATAAGAATTGAATTATATCTGTGAACCATTGCAGAATGATTTCTCCCTTTTTCTCTTCTTTTTTAGGACCAGCACAACTTTTGCATGAGAGCACAGCTGGCTACCTACATCCCCAGAAATGCAGGATGATAAGTCATATAAAAGGGTGATCAGAAGCAACTCAGTTGGTACCCAAAAGATTGTAAATATCCATTTCTGTTCTTCATCTATGAACTTTTTCACTGTTCCATTTGAACTTCTGGTAGACACATTTTAGGTTTATTAGTCAGTTCTTTAAATAACTGTAATTAAATGTATTTATGAGAACTTTATTGATGAAACTGGGAAAGATTTCTGTATGCAAAGGAAAAGGTTTTATATATTGTCCAAATCTCACAAAGTTGCTCTTTGACTAGAGTTGTAAACACTGGCATACTGCAGCTTAAATGTTTTCTTTGCACTTGGAAACAGCTCACTATGAATTACTTAGTAAATGTGATGTAATTATGATGTCATGAGTGTTTTACTATAAAAAGGGCCATTTCAGAACCTAGGTACACCCCTTGAGGAAGCTCAGCTGGAGCGAAGCACTGGGGTGAGTAGCCTAGTGGGGCTATGTTTGATGACTAATTGTGTGAAAAAATAAAGTATATCATTTGAAATTGAACATGCAGTTAACCATCTACTTCTGGGTTTGGAGCACTCTGTTTTCTGTTGCACTGGGGGAAATGCAGTGGTCTCGGAAAACCATGAGTAAACCTAGGGTTTGCCTGCACCTGCAAAATTTCTGTATCCTAGTTTGGGAAAGCATTCAAGGGACTGGGCCATCCTTGGGGGTTTAAGAGCTTTTGGGTTTGAGAATTTAAGTTGTTGCTGGATAGTTTTACAGCTTTGGTTCAACTAAAATATATCTTATTTAAAGATGATAGCATCCACAAGCATTCAGGGCCACACAGGTTCCTTCATCATGTGCAATAGCATTCTAAACAGAGCAAGCTGAATTTATATTGGGAGTTACATTAGGCTCGTTCACGCTGCGCTTTGATACAGTGGCTACTTTCTAATCATTCTGAAAAATTCTAATGAAGCACTAGAGAGCTACGTTCACACGGCATCAGTGTTGCCACTGCCCTTTTCCTTTCAAGTGATTCGAGTGTTGTCCTGGTCAGGGGTGGTGGGAGGGAATTGTGGTGTTGCAGGTGGTTTGGATGTTCACAGGGCCCAGGAAACCACCAACACCACTCCACAAATCCAGGAAAAGAGGGATCATGGTGGTAACACCACACAATGGAAAATCGCCAAAACAGTAAGGTTCACACGTAGGCAAGGGCGCCAATCTGGCCGCTCTGAGCCATTGACAATGACTCACAGTCAAATCAATGAGCCTATTGTTTCACAATGATTTATGACAGGCTAGTGAGACATGTTAGTAGGGAAGTTAGGTAGACAATAGTTAAGAGGCAGGTCTACAACTGTGATGGGATGCTTTTTGAAATAAGTGCTAAGATATTCATATGAGATGCTGAAGGTGTATTGATGTGTTAATGTAAAAAGTTTCCTGACAGGAACACAGGACATAGTAATTACCTGAAATACACAAGTACAAAAGAGGTCACTGGAAAAGAAAAAAGGAAATGAGATGGGTGCATAAACAATAGAGTATCACTGTATAAAGTACCACTCAAATGATTTAGGTGTTAGAGTTCACCATAGTGTGTCATGACTTTGCCGATTGAGCCCGTTTCTATCTAAATTGTTTGATTTATTTTAATACCCTTGTCCTTCTCTCCTGTGTGTTTCTGAAGTTGCCACATAAGGCCAGTTTACATAGCCTCAGTTGCATTGCAGCAGCCCGACTGCTCAGGTTGCTGCAGTGCAGATGCAGCCATGTGAACACTTACACAATCACGATTTTCTGATCCTCTCCCGAAACCGTTGCACAGTTGGGAGTGAGCAATGTAAACAGCTGTGTGGGACAGGCTGCACCGCTCACTCTGGCACCTAGTGGATGGCCCTAGCATCCTGCCACCCAGCACCCCCCCCAACTCAAGGCCCCTCTCCAGCATGGCTTGCATCAGCTTGAGAGAGTCCATGTAAACAAGGAGCAAAATCAATGTGGGAGATTGGGGCAGCACAGGAGCTGCCCAAGAATGAAAATGGTGCAGCTGTGTAAACACAGCTCTAGAACTGAGACAGACAGGTCCAAAAGAGAGTGGTCTGGCTGAGAAAATGTGCCAGTCATGGTTCATCCGGCTTGCAGTTGTTGCAGAGCCTGGAACGGGAGTCCGAGTTTATGTAAAGGAGAACAGTTAGCATTAAGAGCCCCGGGCCCACCTGTGGGGCTGATCCCAATTTGCACTTTGTGTGCAAAAATAAATCTTTATTTGCTATTTACTGCAGTATAATATATTATAGCAAGCTTATTCTGCTGACTTCCAAGCTGAAATTTGCTGTAACCAGAATCCCAGAATCCCCTGCAGCTGGTGTCAGAGTTGGGCTGCAGCACTGGGAGATTTAATATACTGCAGTGCAGGTTAGAAATTTTATAAGCTCAGATAAGATGTTTTCCGGTCTTGCTATTCTCCTGGGGCTAAATACAGTCTACTGTGACTGTACTTAGCCTCAGGAGGATGGTAAGTTGCAAAGCATTATTATTGTTTGTTTAAGTTCACCTCCACCAGCCAGCCATGTACAACATCATCGGGCCTGCTATATTTCCATGACTGAGTATCCAGTGCAGCACCAGGAGTTCCCTAATAAAAATAAAAGGTTTAAACAACTGTACCAGTGAGGAGAAGGTAGTGCCCTTGCCCACCAGTGCAGCTGGGCAAGCATTTACTTGTGGGGATGGACTACTGTATAGTGGGCAGAGCCTGGAAGGGCATTGGAAGCACAACCCAGATGCATATATACATGTTTTGGCTGTACCTAGAAGGATGAGGGAAGAGCAGCCTCTATATTTATGCTAGACCTGGACAGGCACCGAAAAACCAGGGAGGGCTTATAATGCTACCTCACTGCATAACCCCCTCTTGCAAGAGCCGGGCACCCCGCTGTGTATAGGGGTATATGTTGGCATCTCTCATCAGAGGAGCAACCTCCTTATGTCATAGAAACCAGTACACTTTACCCTTACCTTGTCACCACAGGTCTAGGGCAATGGGGCCAGGGTATCTTTACCATACACTGGGGCACCATTAAACGTGAGATCATGCACAAAGTTTCAAATATGGAGTTGGGATCACACTGGATATATTTATTAAGCTGCCAGGTGGTATACAGCCTTCAGGACATTCCCTCACCACTTCAGATCTTCATTTTCAGTTCACCAATCACCATACTCACTTCACTACACTGTACCATAATTTTTTAGAGTGGTCCCGATTTCATCCCCCACCAAAATCTTCCTTGGGTCTATTTACCCTGCAGTTGTTCCCATGACTGCCATGTTACCTCTCTTGACCTAAGGAGCACTGCTGCTAAAGCTTCACTGGATCCATGTCCAATTTTACAGTTCAAAGTTTCACACATAAAGCCATACCTCCCTGTCAAGGTCCCTGGCACAAATCAGTGCCTGCACATGTCTCCCTGTGCCCATTAGGGACAACATTATGAAAAGCAAGTCAGACTATGACAGACAGTACTACTCAATTTAAACTAATTAGTTGGTCTGTCTGTGCCTGCCTCCCCCCAGCAGTTACACTGATAGCCTTAATGGCCCAAAGAACAAGCTCCCATGCCTGGCCCCATCCCAGGAACTCACCTACCCAAACTCTTGCCAGACCCCCCGTGCTTTGCCAGGGGGATCTACTCTACTATACCCAGGGCTTTAATTAATTTCAGGGCATCTTTAAAGCAACGAGTATTTACAAGTGTGCCTTCTTTCAGACGGTAGTCTCTGTCAAGCAATTTCATGGCAAGTACGGATCCTCACAGATCCTAGTGACCTCCCTTGAGGGGTGACCCTCCCTTACTCCCAGTGGTGCCATGCTGGTCTCAAACTTTCCAGTCCTGGAGCCAAACTCCTGGGATGCTCCATCCTCCCAGCTGTGCCTGCTGGTGTTCCTCCAATGACTTTGTCAGGGACCCGTACCACCCAGACCTGGGGATCCTGCCACCATGACTGGTCCTGCTGACCAACCCTCACGATTCAGTCACTGCCAGCAAGCTGGGCTCCTACTGCTGAACTTCCTTTTCTGGGGCTTCTCTCAATCTCGCCACTTTGTATGCATACCCCCCCCTTGTAGACAGGCGAGAGAGGGCAGGACCATGCATACTCATGACAGCGTTTCCAGCTTCTAGCTGAGCCAAAACATGTACACAAACCTCCAGACATCCTGTCTCTCAGCACTTTCCCACTAACAGGACAGCCTTCAGGGTCAGGCTTAACCCTTTGAGTGCCTTCTAGTAACCAGCCTCGAGCTAAGTCATGAGAGAGGCTGGTTACACTTTCTTTTTTAGGGCCTGCAAGCTGACCCTAAATGTAGCCATTGTTATTTTGTTTTATGTTTACTGTCTGGATGTACAGTATCTCATTTATAGAGCATAAATAGCATGCTCATTGGGTTAACTCTAATTACATTGTATTGTTCATGGGTAAGGGTGATCCTGTGGGAAGGTGCTACATCTCAGAGGGCTGCACCAGCCCCTACTTACACCAGACCCATTTAAACCTTTCTCTTGGTGAAGGCAGCACACAGTTAACTTAAATTTTGGATACAAAGTAGGCAGAAGTAGTAACTGTCAACATCCATGGCGACCCAGTTACAGCTGCACACACATCCCCTTCCCCAGCATATAGGTATGGTACATATGTGCCGATATTACTGGCTTAGGACATGAGTCGGGTTAACACAGAAAAGTGAGTCTCCTTCCTTGCTGCATTCTTGCTCTTGTTTGTTTTTTTGTTTACTTGATGACCCTAAATTCCCCTCTACATCTCAGAGTTTTATGTTGCTATGTTGCCTTTTACTTTTCTGCTCTCTTCAGATATTATAACTCTCTATTTTTTTCTTTTATTTAGCCTTGTTTGTTTGTTTTTTTCCTTTTTACCTAGTCCTTACATTCCAAATGTGACATTAAGGCTCTCTAAATATAAGCTTGCTCACAAAACAGATACCCTGGGCAAAGAAGGCCCGCCATAGATGCACTGACCCCAATGAATGCTGAACTGCAAGTGTTTTGTAGGCCACTTGGCATGTGCTTTGGGGACTCTCAAAATACCATCTCATTATGAGCCTAAACAAAGAAAAGCCTGTTCATTAACTTAAAGGCACTACACAAACTGTATGAAGCACAGCTTTAGTTCATTGATCTAAAATTAGAAGATAAATCAAACTTCCTTCCAGAGGCTGCACTGAAACATAAGAATAATATTTCTTGATTTCTGTATCCATAGAAAGTAATACACATTTACTGAAAAAAATAAAAGATGGCCAGTATATCTAGTCAAGAACTGGCCCCATAGGGGACACACACAATCTTAAATAATTACATTGAATATTCACAATTAAATCCAGTTTCTGGCTAAATAATCCCAGAAGAATGAAGAAGGTCAGTTTTGGATCTTTTTGAACAGGGCTCCAGCTGTCTACTGCCGGGAACTTAAAAGAATGCTTGCCAAACATTATGGAACCCTTAGGCACTCACAGCCTAAAGAAGGCATCAGATATATGAAAGCAGATGTAGATCTGGCTGTGCTGTTGCTCTGGTAATTAATGTTTTATTTTACTAGGATTTGTCTTTTTTTTTCTGTGGCATAGGGTGTGTTAAAAGTGATAGGCAAGATTTTTGATATATTTATTCATACTCTTGTATCTTCCATTCAGTAATACAGTACAGTACAGCATAGTACAGTATAGTATAGTATTCTTTGCAAAAAAACTTTGTTAATGTACCAGTTAGGGTTCAACTTAACACCACAAAAGTGGGGAAATGTAAGATTAGAGTTTCCAACCCTAATTCCCCACCCCAAGCAGCAAAAGGAAAACACATTAGGCTTTTGGGTCTCCAGGGTCTTTGTGAATCAGTGGTGGGGTCTTACTTGGGGTTGTCAAACCTAATGCTTACCCCCACCCCCCAAGCCCATAGCCTCCTGTCCTAAGCAGAAGATACAGCTCCAAGGCAATACCTCATTGTGATACACTCTACAAAGGTAGAGAAGTATGTCTCGCTACATGTTGCCAGCACAGGGTGTTGTTGCTTTCTTCATACAGGGCACACAAGAAACAAGATCACGTCTGACATTATTTGGTCAGGGAACAGCTTGGGCATTATGGTTGACAATCCCAAGGAAGACCCCACCAATGATTCACCAAGACTCCAGAGATCCCAAACCCCAATGTCTTTTCCTTTTGCTGCTTGGGTGGTGGCGGTGGGGAGTTAGGGTTGGAAACCTTAATGCCACATTTCCCTACTTTTGTGGTATTAACTTGAACCTTAACAAGTGCACCAATAAAGCTTTTTACAAATAATTTTCTTTCTTTTGAGACAGTGGTATCATATCCTCATTCACATAGGTCCCGTCAGGACCTGTGTGAACAGATGCAGATGCACAGGGCCCTTTGTGCCCTGTGCCAAGGGAAGACTCAGTCCACAGAAGTGCAGCGTGGATGTTAAGAATTCATGGGGCTGTCTGGTGGGTTACAAAAGCTCAGGGCCCTTGGTCCCTGTGCTTCCATGTGACTTGAGATACAAATCCACAGGGCAAAGAATCCATCTGTCAACAAATGCACTGGGCTGTCTGCCACCCAGAGGTGCAGAGTTGCAGGGTCCTATGCCAAGGGAAGAGCTGTCTTCATTATATGGTAGCTGGGTCCATGGAGGCAACCCTGCTGCTTTCATTCCCTGGCTGGTGGGGGTGTCGGATAACAGCAACATCCCACTACCCTCACCTCATGTAGCTGAGTCACTGAGCTCATCCCCAAACTCAGCTCTCCAGCACAGGATCACAAGAATACCCCTCCAGCGTGAAAACTGGCAGTACACACAAAGTTTCTTAAATGGAAACATCTACCTGGAATTAAACCCCACCTCAGTATGAGGTGGGATCTGATTAGCATTTTTGCAAAAAGAACATTTTGCTTACAGTGGTTGGATTAATTTAGTTTTTATCTGGTTGATCCTGCTGTCCCTCCCACCAGCATTTTGAATGTAAGCATCTCTATCAGCGTGCCCACAATCTCCCGTGGCTGTCCCGAGAATGACATCTGAGACAGGGATCAGCCACAGGAGAATGCATAGGTTTACTGTATAGTGAGGGCTATTAATAGCTCTGGTTTGGAAAGTGCATGTCTCAGTGCTATACCGAGACCTGGCATAGACTGGCAGTCGACTACATACATAAATAACTATAAATATACAAAATTACCAAAGTAATGAGCAAGCGTAGAAAAAATGGCAATGTATGCTCATAACTTTGTTGTATTTCAATATACTGACTGCAAATTTTCAACATAGCCATGTTATGACCCCACCTCATGAACCCAGTAGATGAAAATTCTAGAATATTGATTGAAAGGTCATTTTGTGCCACAAGTGGAAAAACATTTTTTGGCCATGATTTTAAAAATGACAGCTGTTAGATTCATGACATGGAGTAAAAATGGCTATGTTGAAATTCTGGAGTCAAAATATTGAAAATTACCAAAGTTATGAGCGTGCATGCAAAAATTTTAACATATGCTCATAATTGTTGTTTTTCAATATTTCTACCCCATATTTTCAACATAGCTCTTTTTATAACCTTACCTCATGAACAAAGGTGGAGAAAATTTTCAAAACCTGCCCAAAAGGTGATTTTGCACAGCAACCACAAAATAACTTTCTAGGACAGATCTGTGTCATTTATTGTTTTTTTATACTTTATTTAGCAATCTTTACAATACATCTCATATCACATCATGGATCCATGAACTTTCCATGAGCTAATTTTTCATGTCTTATATTAGTATACAGTCTCTGTCTTGGAGTATCTGGAATTATTGCCATTCCACTTTTTCCTTAAAAGGCTATATACACAAATAACACTTAAAATTTTAAAATGAACATACAGACCAGTTCAGACAACAAACTATGGGGGTTTGTTTGCACATTCTATATCTTGATTAATATTTTGGTCTCTCACTTTTTTCTTAGAGAATAATTATTACAGATATCTACTGGATGGACAGGGTAGACTACGGGGACCACCACTTAGTCATACCTGCAGCATGTGTGTAACTTGAGGTCTCTAAGCCTCCTCCCTCTTCTCACTCAATTCTCAGGGGAAGTGTCTCTATCTACTTCATAATTCAAGTCATGATTTCCTTAGACATAGTCCATCTACTGAGGTACTCTTCACCTCTATTTTGGATCTGAAATGTTATTCTCTCCCACTTTGCAATTTCATCTACCACTTCCTCCCATTCCTGGGTTGTTGGGGATTGGTTTTAACCACTTTCATGTGAATACCTTCAAAGCTGCTACTATTAGGATATACCAAAGATAATTGGATTCTTTATGACTTACTGCTCTTGGTTTGAGCCCTAGTATCAAATGGGTTGCTGTTATATCTTCTGCCACTGCAAAAATCCCATGTATTCTCCGTATAATATTGTCACAGAAGGGTCTTAACTTCTCACAGGACCAGAAGATATGTGTGTGAGTGCCCACCATTTCCTCACACCCTCTCCAGCACTCCTCTGTGGGGGTGGTGCCCCATTTGACTATGATAGCAGGGACTGCAAAATATCTAATTTTGACTTTCCACCAAAACTCATGCTGTCTTGGAGCAGATGCTGTTTTAAATGAGTGTTTTTCAAACTCCCTCCCATTCTTTCTTTGTGAGCTGTACATGCAGTTCCCTTTCCCATTTATCCTCTACTACTGTAAATACAGAACAGTATATACTGAGTATCCTGTATTAGGAACTGGTATAAGAGCAAAATTGCCCCTTTCTGTTGAAAGTTATCCATGACAGATTCTAGTGTTAAATCTTCTCTCAGATTCCTTTGTGAACCTTCCTTATGCCTTCTGATATTTTGCATAATGAAATCATGAATTTGGAAATAATGAAATCTAGCCGTATTTTACCAATCAAAATGTGATTTCAGCTCCTCAAATGTTTTGATAATTTCTCCCCGAGACACTGTTGTGGAAACTGTATTCCTATTTTGCTCTGCCTTTTGTACCATATTTCCATTTTATTTGGTGCAAAATTACTGTCCTAAGCTAACAATTTGTACTTTTATTCTTTTCTGTCTCACTATTTTGGCCCATGTCTGTAAGGTAAGCTCCAGGGCCATTAGATGTGTTTTGTCTCTGGAGTGACATAGACAGTCATCAAATAGAAGGGCTGATAGAGGATATTTCTCTTCTATATGATGATGATAAAAAGTTTATTTTTAAACAGGATACAAATTGTTGGGTTGTGACCCATTTTCAACAATGTCCTGTAGGTTCATGCATTCATTACAAACAAATAGCAACACTCTTTATACATTCAATACATAAACATATTCACCATTCTCTTGTCAATACACAGTCTATCTTATTGCACAATACCTTAAAAATATTCTGTCTACTAACCCCTCAAAGACAGTTCACTAGCTAAAACAGATACACTTCTCCGACAAGTAACATTTCAGGACTTTTTTAAACTGCATACGACCCTAGACTATTTTTAACTCTCTGGGCAATTTGTTCCAGTGAACTGCAAGATGGTTCTGCAGGGTAATATCCCCCATATGACATTCTACTTTTTCCAGTGGGATTCAAAGATGTGAATTCCCCATTGCAGCGCTATTTTCATTTGAACTGCTATCCAATAATATTCTAGGAGAGGTAGTGCCCACCCTCTTTATTCTTTCCTGGTGAGGAATGTGGAGCTACAAATCCTTGGGTGATGGGCAACCCATATCAATGTATATATCTTTCTCTGCTCTTCTGCAAACCATTGTTTGATCAAAGGCATAGGAACACATTTAAATGAATATAAATATCTAGGAAGTACGTTCATTGTTATTGTTTGTATTCAGAAGTGCAGTGTGAGTGGGGGGACAGACCATCTCCTGAAGTCCTCTTTCAGTGTTTGTATGAACAGCAAGTAATTATCTTGATACAAGGTGATATTTGAGAGTTTGAAAAAAGACCCCCAGACATTTTAATTTCTGTAGGCCCCATTTCATTGGGTATCTGTCCTGCAGTCCTCTAGAGGGGCTATAATTAATAGTCAGGATTTCTGTCTTTGATTCATTTAAAATATACCCAGAGAGCCCCAATAATTCTCATACAAGTGTCATCAACTTATTTCATGAACTCTCAGGATATCTAAGGTATAAAAGCATGTTGTCAGCATAAAGTGCTATTTTATGCTCTATTGGACCTATTGGTATTCCTTTAATTTAGGAGTCCTGCCTAATTCTCTGAGCTAGGGGTTCTATGTACAGTATAGAGCAAAAAGGATGGGAGACAGGGGACAACCCTGTCTTGTTCCATGATCTAACTTCAATCCAGCAGACAGGTGACCATTAGCATTAGCATAGGCTTATGGGGCTTGATATAGGACACATATGAAGGCTACAAAGGTAGTGGAGAACCCATACCAGGCAAGGGTCTTGTATAGGTGACTCCATTCAACTTGGTTTAATGCTTTTTCAGCATCCAAACTCATGATGATGGTTGGGGTTTTATTAAAAAGTAATGTAGTTGATTATATTTATAGTTCTTCTAAAATTATCTGCAGCCTCTCTTTCTAATACAAAACCTGTCTGGTCCATTACAGGGGTCCTACCGCACCCCTATAGTTAGAGTTCAGTAGACTGCTAAATGTTAAACCCCTAACTTTGCATATTAAAAAGCAGCTGACACCTTCAAGATAACTTTAATTCAACATAATCTTTAGATGCCATTCAGCTTGTACTGTATTTCACATTAGTTCTGTATTTTTCCTCCCAATTATTTATTACTGAGGTCATTTGCATCAAAACAGAATCTTTGCTCCTGAAGAGTTCATCCACTCCCATTTGTTATTCCCTACCTAAGGTCATAATGCACTGCTTGTGACATCACAGTTACTTCTATGGCAATTGACTATGATGTCACAACAGAGGATTACTATGACTTGAAGTAGGGAGTAAGCTATTAAGGCAGATGAGCGCTAAAGGAACTCTAGGGGACAAAGATCATATATTAATGCAATTTTTCTCAGTAATAAATAATGGGGATGAGAAATATATAGAATATACAAGGAATGCTAACATAATTGTGCCAAATTATATATTTCAAAGTTTTCTTTGAGGCGTCAGTAGCTCTTTAATATCTTAGGCTCCATTTGAAGAAATGAGCTTAACTTTTGTATGTGTTGTCTAGGAGGCTCGGTCTTGATGTGTGGAGATTTTTGTGATGGCAGCTTGTGCGGATTCTGAGATCTGCAGCTGTCATTTTTTGTAAATGTCTAACTTTTGTCCTATATTTAACATGGTTTTTTTTTTTGTTTGTTTTTTTGCTCTCCCCTACAGCCTGCATGGACTAGAATTGTTTCCTCAAGCTAGCAGGGGACATGTGTCATGTCCAAAGGTAGTGCCGTTGACAGGTCTTGTGAAAAAATATTAAAGAATTCCTGTGATATGTGGTTTTAAAATGTTGTGTTTTCTGACCTGTGCATTTGCAGCAGGGTTTTTCAGATAATGTTCTGTGGTGAAAGTAAAAATTTGATTCTGCAAATGCCCCTTTTTGCTTTTGCGCCACTTGACTGGCAGGGCACCAAAGATTTTTTGTGCCATACCAACCGTCATCTTGTTAATTTTTTCCACGAACTAACAAACATGGAAAACAAGCAAAAATGCTGGGATTTTTGAAAACAAACATCAGAACCTACCATTTAGCTAGATTCTGATGTTTCTTTATCAATATTATGGCAACAAATATGTTTTCTGGGCACCCAAAATCCCGGGTGCCCAGCTTAGTGAGAGGAGGACTTCCCCCGCATTCTCTATATGAAAACAGTGGGAATTCTTCATTTCTGCAGCTACAGCAGAACTCGTGCTGCTGGCTGCAGTGTGAACTGAGAGCCTTCATGTCCCTGATGTTTGGTGGCACACACACACACTCACACACACAGAAAAATAGAAACATAGAAACTGATGGCAGATAAGGACCGCCTGGCCCACCCAGTCTGCCCATTTCCCTACCTGATGGATAAGCTGTAGATTCTAGTTAATCAACAGCTTACTTCCTCCTGCCCCCCACTACAATTGCCTTATGCCTGTCCCATGCATTCTTGAATTCTCCCACTGTTTCTGACTCCACAACCTCCTCAGGAACGCTGTTTCATGCATCCACAACTCTCTCTGTGAAAAAATACTTTCTAACATTACCTCTGAGTCGTCCCCCCTCTATCTTCAAATTGTGCCCCCTTGTTCTTGCACATCTCTTCTTCTGAAAGATACTACCTTCTTGTACCTTGTTAATTCCCTTGAGATACTTGAAAGTTTCTGTTATGTCCCCCCTCTCCCTCCTTTTCTCAAGGGTATACATATTAAGCTGCTTTAGTCTCTCCTCGTATGTCTTCGGGTGCAGACCTTGCACCATTTTGGTTGCTCTCCTCTGAACAGCATCTACTCTGTCTATGTCTTTGCAGAGATGGGGTCTCCAGAATTGCATGCAGTACTCCAGATGGGGTCTCACTAACAGTCTGTAGAGAGAGATAACAACTTCCTGTTTTCTACTGTTGATGCCTCTCCCTATGCATCCCAGTATTCCCCCAGCCCTCCTTACTGCCTTCTCACATTGCTTGCCCACCTTTAGGTCATCTGATATAATTACTCCTAGGTCTCTTTCGATTTTTGTTGTTGTTATTAACTCACCCCATTGTGTACTCTTCCCCTGGGTTTTTGTTTCCCAGATGCACTACCTTGCACTTCTTTGCATTGAATCTGAGCTGCCACGTATTTGACCATTCCTCCAACCTTGCCAAGTCCCTTTTCATTCTTTCCACCCCACCTTGTGTATCAACCCTGTTGCAGATCTTTGTGTCATCTGCAAAGAAGCATACCTTTCCTTCCAGGTGCTCGCCAATGTCACTTATAAAGATATTAAAGAGGACCTGTCCCAGTACCGAACCCTGTGGTACCCCGCTAGTTACCCTCCTTTCTTCATTGTGGACTCTGTTTACTATTACCTTTTGCGTCCTGTTGTCCAGCCAGTTTTTTATCCAGGCTACCACCTTGGGACCCACTCCAAGGCTAGCTAACTTGTATATTAATCTTTTGTGTGAGACTGTGTCGAATGCCTTGCTTAAATCTAGGTAGGCCATATCGACAGCCCCTCCCTGGTCTACTACTTTGGTCACCCAGTCAAAGAAATCTATTAGGGTTGTCTGACATGACCTTCCTGCTGTGAAACCATGCTGCCTTGGGTCTTGTGCCCCACTGGCCTCTAGGCATAGGCGTAGATTGCGGGGGGGCAGAGGGGCAAGCTGCCCCCCCTGAGAAATTAAAGCAGGACTTTTTTAGGAGCCCAGCCACCGTTCTCCGGTTATAATTTTTTTTTTAATATTGAATGGGCTCAGGGCTGTCCGACTGCCTGCACTCTCCGGGAGGGGGGGGTGGTGGCGCCAGTGTCTCTTAAACAAAACTATCCCTTTTCCGATTGGCTGCAAGCCTGCAACCATAGTAGCCTGCAGAGTGCTGCAAGCTGGCGCCATCGCGTGAGCGGACTGCTAGTGACGCCATTTTGTTGTCTGTGTGCCTTCCATGAAGGAGCAGCAGCAGCATCCACATTGCGTAGGGCTGAGGAGAGATAGCTATTCGAGGATGTCGAGCAGCAGTCGTTGATTATCTGTCAGGTGTCACCAGTGTCTCAGTCAGTCTAGTGTTCCCACCCTCCTCCTGTCCTGAACAGCCCAGTTTAAATATACCTCACCCGAGTCCTCCGACTACCTACTCTCTGTTTCTCAGTGCAGCCAGCTGTGCTCTGGGCTCTCTTGCTGCCACCTGAGCTTCCCATCCCCGAGAGCCAAGGAGGCCTGTGGCCACAAGGCCTCTACCACCAGACAGACCAGGCGGAGGAGCAAGTAGTACAATTACAATGAATCTGAGGCACATCCAGGCTTGCCTGCACACCCAGCTCCTGTGTCCAGCAGGCCAGAAAAAGATTTACTGTGTTATCGGTGAGTCCCACACCACACTCGTTGCCCACCAGTTGCACGGTCCACCGAGAGGGATTATTCAGATCAGTGAACAGCCAGGCCCAGAACAGTGAAGAAGCTGGCGGTCATGCAGGCTATAGCAGACCCATAATGCGACACATTCATCTGGTGTCAGAAAAAATGAGTTACTGTCTCATCGGGGGATTAATCGGGAGAGGAACGGGACTGTTGGGAGAGACTCAGCTACCTGACCTGCCTTCTTGGCCTTGCTGTGCCCTACTGCATGCTGCCCTGTCTGTGCCCTTACTGATTTGATAACTGTGCTGCAAGCTGGTTGTTGGAAATTAATACCATTCACATCCCAGAAATGTGTTTTTTTTGGGGGGGTTGTCTTGGCCATGGCCATGTGTCTGGGGTGGGTGGAAGGTTTGTGTCAGCTTGTGTTTCTTTGGGTGGGGAGGATTTGCTGGCTGTTGAGGCTGTCCATGTTGGTGGGGTGGGTGGAGGGGCCTATTTGTTTGGTATGTGTGCACACTGGTCATGTTAATTGGGTAGGGACACTCAGTTACTGTCTACTGGTGTGGTAGGTTGTTGGGAAAACTCACTGGATGGTCTGCGTTTGGTGGGGCTGGGGGGATGGTCTGTTTTGTGGGGTTGGGGTCAGGGGAGACAGTCTGTGTGTTTTGGGGCTGATTCACTGAGAGGATGGTCAGTGTTTGATGCTGGGAGAGGGCCTGGGTTTGGTGGAGCTGGGGGGACAATCAGTGTTTGGGTCTGGGGTGGTTAGTGTTTGGGACTGGGAGGGCGGTCAGTGTTTTGTGGGGCTGGGGGACAGTCTGTTTTCTATTCTGGGGTCTGGTGGAGTGGAGACACAGGCCATGGTGATGTAGGGACACTGGCTGTGATGGTGGGGTGGTGACACTAGCCATTGTTTGGTGGACTTGGCTGGCCATTTGTCTGGGGGGACTGTCCATAATGGTGGAAAAGGGGGACTGTCCATGTTTGCCTGCTGGGTGTCTTGTGGGGAAGGGGGCACTATTTGCTGGTCAGGTGTCTGGGGGATCTTCCATGTTGGCTTATGGGGGGTGAATGTCGGTGATTGCTGATCAGGTGTTAGGACGGACTATCAATGTTGTTGGGAGGGGAACCTCCGTGTTTGCTAGCCAGGTGTTTGGGGGATTGTTCATGTTGGTGGGGGGGGAAATTCTGTGTTGCTAGCTGTGTGTCGGGGAGTGGGACTGTCCTTGTGGGATATGGGGACCGTCCATGTTTTCTGGCTGCCTGGGTGTCTGGTGGGACTGTCCTTGTCGATTGGGAGGGGCATTCTATGCTCGCTGGCCGTGTCTGTGGGGGACTGTTCTGGTGTCTGGGGACTGTCCTTGTAGATGGGGTGAAGGGGGACTGTCCATGTTTGCTGATTGGGTTTCTGGTGGACTGTCCGTGCTGGTTAGGAGGGGGGACATTCTGTGCTTGCTGACTGGGTATTAGCATATAAACTTAAGTAAATGTTAAAACGTAATTTCCACTTCATCCTTTACCTGTCAAGGGATGTATCTCATTGACCTGTGCCCGCAGCTAGCATACGAACATTAGTAAATGTTGAAACATTATTTCCCCCTCATCCTTTACCTGGCTGTAAAGTAATCTTTTATTTTTTTGATTTCTCCGATTGTCCACTGTGGAGGGGTGAAACAGACAGATTCCTTGGTCTTGCTGTCTCTGTCTTCATTGCCTGGCAAACACAACCAAAGGGGTAGCTTTTTGTGTTCTCCCCCATACAGTGTTACAAGACTAGCAAAAAAATCTTGCACTAAAACATGCACACTAAAGAAATGATTATACTACTACCTGGCTATTGTTATAGCAACTACTGACTGGCCATGATTTTGTGAGGGGGGGTTGGAACACTGGTCATGTGTATGGGTGGGGTTGCAGACACTGCTGGTTTTGTGTGTGTGTGTGTGGTTGGGGACACTGCTGATTGTGTGTGTGGGGTTGGGGACACTGCTGGTCATGTGTGTGCGTGTGGTGTTGCGGATACTGGTCATTTGTGTGGGTGGGGTTGGGGATACAGGCATTGTGTGGGTGTGGTGGGGGCACTGTTGTGTGGGTGGGTGGAGGCACTGGCATTGTGTCGGTGGGGCGGGGTTGTAATTGTGTACCAGGCAAACTGTGCTGACCGGTAGCTCAACATCTCTCTTTCCAGACAAAGAAAGAAACATAAACAAAATACAGTATAAAATGTGGCTTTATTTATTTTTGTGTGCCTGTGATGGGGAGGCACAGACCTGGATGCCTGGAGCAAATACCAGATAAATGGAGCTGGAAATGGTGTTGGTTGGTTGGGTGGGGTGGGGAGAGTGGCTGTGCTGGTGCGGAGGGGAGAGTGGCTGTGCTGGTGGGGTGGACACAGAGTGTGGAGAGTGGCTGTGCAAGTCCATCAGGGTGCAGAGAGTAGCTGAGCTGGCCAGTCTGGGTGGAGATAGTGGCCTTGCAGGTCTGGGGTGGGGAGAGTGGGCTGTAGCTTTTTGCATGGACATTTAATTCACTGTTGCTTGCTGTGCCTTCTGCTGCCCTGTCAGCTTTGTGCTGCTGTGCTGACCAGGGCAGACTGGTACATATGCTGAAAAAAATGGTTCTGGCCACTGGTGATGGAGGAGGGAAGGGTGGATGGGCATACTGGCACAGACATATTTTTTTCAACATGTATGCCAGTCTGCTTGGTCCATGCCATGCTTACTTCCCTCGTACAAGGGGCTTCTGAGCACTAAAGATAAGTTTCTGTGTCAAAATTAGGAACTGTTGGAAAGTATGAAATCCTACAGTATAAAAATTGTACATGTTTATGTAGTTTCACCTTACCGTGTGGTTTGACAAGATGTTCTGTGGTCTCTCCTCCTCATTTAGCACCCTGACATGTGACCTAGCTATCCCCCCGCCCCCGGGGCAGGGGAAGGTCCGTTGTTTTGTGGTCTTTTGGTGGTTTGTTGGGCATTGTAAAATGTATTGTTTCATTTACTGTGTTGTACTGCCTGGACCTGCTTTACCCTGTCTCTACCCTGAATGTAAATATGGTATAAAAAAAGTTCATTTTTTGGTGGTGTGTGTGTCTGTCTGTGTGTAGAAGAATAGAGACACACGCTTGGACAAAAAAAACTGTATTAAACCACATCAAACTGAAGCAACCATGTTTCATTTGTGCCTTTCAAAACTGTCAGATGAGACAATTTTGAAGTTGTCTGTCGGGGGGGGGGAAGCATCCACGGCAACCTGGACTACCACAACCGGCCCACCACACACTGTCATAGGTGATGCTAATAAAAACCACCAACCAAGTACTTACCTTTCAGGGTGGGTCCTGCGAGGCTGTGCACAGGTATCTGGAGTCGTTGTTCCAGGAAACTTCCTGTGGCGTCTGTTCTCTTAGGTTATGTGATGTGACCACTTTTGTGCCAGGGCAGTCTGTGTTTGCTTGGATGGGGTTGTGTAACCCTGGGCATGGACAGAGATGCATATTCCTTAGGAGCCCATGGGGAGGAGAGTGGTAGGGGTTGTGGTGTGACCACACCATGCCCATGATCATCTTGAGCAATTAGGGGATTTACATTGTTCTGTTGCACTGTCCCAGGTACATCAGCATGCTTGTTAAGAGCACCGCCTAAGGGATATAAGCAAGTCCTATGCTTATGTATGCAATGCTTGCTTGCTTGAGGAGAGCATTATCCTCTTCGCTTACCTTACCTAACCAGATTCAGGCATGTGACATTGAATAATATGGGATGGGATGGGAGACTAATGAATTAACTTGGTTATAACAAAGAAAAGTGTTAACACTGGGTGCAAGTAAGCAATAATGCCAGACAGGGCGTGTGTCATGCTGGGATAACGTCACGCTTCAGGTGGTTGGGCACGAGTGCATCCAATACATAAGGCATGACGTTATCCTACCATGACACACACCCTGGAGGGCATTATTGCTATTATACAATGGCGTGTTGTTATACAGAATTAAAAAAAATAATTTTAAAGATGTTTTATTTGGTGTGGAAAAATATTTTTAAGAGAAGATACAAAAAACCACACTAATGCTAACAATCATCAAGAGGTTCATGGAGAGCTGAGATTAGACCTGTGATGAATCGGATGTACTGGGATAACATCATGGGTCTAGCCCAAGACTGACCAATCAGAGGCCAGCATTCATTCTTGTCATTGTATAATCGCATTTTTTTATGTAATCTACATAAATAAGGGCTCATGCTGTGAGGATGCACATGCTGGGATGTTTCCCATACCATCCATGTTTATAGGTATACTGAGGTGGCACAGCCATTTGCTGCACTTCCTTGAAACATGCTTTTTGCACTCCTCAAGGGTGGGAGGGCTAGCTCAAGGAGACATTTCAAGAAGTTCAGGATCCACTATAAGGGCTGGACTAGGAAGGGTTATGTACGAGGCAAAGGGGAGTGAGAGACTAGTGAGCTATCCACCTGGAGGTTCAGGTGGGGGCAAAATTAGGTCAAGACTGATTTGAATTGAAGCTGAGGTGAGGTCCTGTCCTCTTGAGAAGGAAGCTAAGTTCCTTACATATTTTCAACTTTACAAGAAAGTCCTCACTCCCAAGGCAGAAGAACGAAGAACTGAACACAAAACAGATCTCGGTCAGTTTTTCAACTGTGGTCTCAGGAGGAGTTGGGCCGAGAGCAGGCTGCAGTAAAACTGGTGGGGTGGGGAAGTGCTCTGACTTGGCCTGGGCTGGTCCCTCCCAGGAGTTATTCAGCTGTAATCTTAAATGTTTTTTGGGCATTATTTGATGCTGGCTGATTTGTTTGCATTACGCAAGCCACCCGCCCTCTTCACTGTCGTGATACGCGAAAATTAGGACTTTTTTGTTACTTTGCCCCCCCCCTGTAAAAATAACAAACTATGCCCCTGCCTCTAGGTACTCAACAATTCTTTCCTTTAGAAGTGATTCCATCATTTTCCCTACCACTGAAGTCAAACTAACTGGTCTGTAGTTTCCTGCCACTGCCCTGCTCCCACTTTTGTGAAGTGGAATCATATTTGCCCTCCTCCAGTCCTCAGGTACCACTCCATCCTCCCATGATTTGTTAAAGAGAGTAGTCAGTGGTGTTACTAGTTCTACCCTTAGTTCTTGTAGTATTCTTGGGTGAATTCCATCAGGCCCCATTGCTTTGTCCACCCTCAGTTTCAAGAGTTCTTTCAAAACCCTTTCTTCTGTGAATGGACTGGTATCAACCCCCCTATTCAGAGTTTCTCCCTTGTTTGGTTTAGGCACCTCACCCTCCTCATCTGTTGTGAATACTGAGCAAAAATATTCTTTCAGTATCCCCGCTTTTTCACTGTCACCCTCTGCCCGTACACACACATGCACACTCCGTTGCCATCCATGTCAATGTGTGATGTTTCCCTGGTGTTCAGTGACACCCCCTACCCACCAGTTGCTGTTCATTTAATAAACTAAACTTTCCCTGATGTCTAGTGGCACTCCCCACCCACTGATCACCATCCCCATTACTAAGTTGTATGTTCCCATACCTGGTGTCTAGTGGCACCCCCCCCACCTGCCAATTGCCGATACCCATTTCCCTGTTGTCTAGTGGCACCCCCCACCCGCTAATCGCCATCCCTGTTATCAAATTTTAGATCCCTGGTGTCTAGTGGAACCCCTCTACACACACACACACACACATACACACACACACACACACTCCCATTTGCCGGACAACCTGAAATTAAGAAAACTGTCTCTCTATGTTTTTTTTTCTCAAAACCTGTAAAAAAAGAAAGCCGTCCCTCACCAATCAGCCCCCACACCCTCACCTCCCACTAAACACCCACCACCCAACACCCCCAGTACACCCACATACACCTTCACTCACCTGAACAGGTCCCAGGTTCAAGAGCACTCTCCAATCGAAGAGACATCTTGCTACTGGAACTGGCAACTGCAATATGAGAAACTAAGGTGAATGCAGTTCAACATACAGTATTTCAATGGGGTTTTCAACTTTGGTGAATAGGTTTGCCATTTGTTAGCATTTTGATCCCAAATTTTCAACATGGCCTTTTGGGGACCCCACCTCATGAACAATAGGACTGTCAATATGCAACTCCCACCTGAAAGGTGATAGCGCTTTGTTCATGAGGTGAGGTCATAAGAAGGCTTTGTTGAAAATTTGGGGTCAAAATATATAAAAATGGCAAAGTTTTATTTATTTATTTTTTAATTAGTTATTCAGAAAAAACCTTTGTGCACATGCTCTTTTACAAAAGTTCCACGTCATAGATTGCAAAACAAAGCACAGTAGGAAAAAGCAAAGGTACATTACAATGAACGATACAGCTTGGATTCAGAACTTACAGAATAACTCAAAAACATAGGTACATGTTAAATAACAAGAAAAAACACTTTATGAGGGTGGGGGGGATAAGCAGCCACAAAGTGCCTTGTCAGTAGTTCAGAGGGACAGGGATAGCAGGCACAGGGGTGAAGAAGGGAGGTACGAGAGAGACAGGTAAGTACCGCAGTGGAGGTGAGAGGGTCCGGGAAGTGGGATGATAAGGTATAGAGAGAAATGGTGGGGTGAGGGGAGGCTGAGCGGAAACGACATGCAGTAAAATGGTGGGGTGTGAGGGGGCATGGTCAGGCAGCCAGCATTAGTAGTGACTGTTAGGGAAACTCATGGGACTGTGAATTGGGGGAGTGGGGTGGCAGATGCAGAAGGGGCATGACACAAACTGATTGCTGTGGCAAGTTATGAGATGGTACAGAGGGAGGGGGTACCTGAGGCCTGCCTAGTGCTTGCTTGGGGGCAGAGAGAGAACAGGTAGGCTGGACTCAGGGGCAAGTTATCATCATTCGTTGCAATTTCGCTACACACACTCATAACTTTGGACATCTTAAATATTTTTACCCCAGATTTTCTACATAGCCTTCTTGTTACCCCCACCTCATGTGTGCCACAGCTGTCATTTTTCAAATCCTGGCCAAAATGTGTTTTTACACCCATGGCACAGAATGATATTGCAGTTGCACAGAATTACGTTTTGGTGGGGATTTGAAAAGTTCCTGTACCAGGTACATGAGGTGGGGTAATAGGATGGCAATGCTGACAATTTTGTCACTGTTGTCCAATAAATGAAAGCACAGGCCCTCCACAGCCACATACATTTATGCATCTATGGAGGGATGAGAGCACAGGGCCCACAGGCAAATAAGAATATGATTATACTATCTCAAAAAGTAAGGAAACAAATTGCAAAAAACTTCATTAATGCTCTAGTTAGGGTTAAACTGACAGAAGTGGGGAAATGTGGCGCTAGGGTTTCCAACCATAACACCTTACCCCTAACCGGCTCCATGTCAATTGGGCAACTATTTTCGAGCGACCGCAATTTGAGTGAAAAACTTATAGCGACTGTCATTTGGGTGATGGTACACTTCAGTGAGGCACTATACAGCTACTAAATTAAACCTGTAGCTGAGGAACTCCACGGACATCACTGCATCACAGGTAAGACCTCCACCTACTACACCTAGCTACCTCGTCATGCACGTTCCCTTATATATCACCACTTGCACCTGTTGCACAAATTAACAGCAACAGGTGCATTCAAGCAAAGGTGCACATCTGTATTTTAGCAGGGTGGCTGTGCCCCCTGCACCCCTCCTATCTTATAGATTCTAACACCACACCGCACTTTGCAATTGGGGTTCGTTGAATCTATGTAGTCACCCCAATTGTGAGGTCACTGTGGTGTGGCAGTTGCCTGTTTTGCAGTCTCCCAGTTTACCTTGCTCAATTTGATGCACCAAATTGATGTGCTACCTCCCCCAACCCACCCTGCACACACCAACAAGTGTCGGGGATATGCCTTGGGGTCATCAGCCCTCATGCTCACCCCATTCTCTTATACTGTACCCATCTCAGCTTATTTACTTATGGAATGGGGTGAGTGTTGGGACTAACAACCCAAGGCACCTCGTCGTGTTGGTGTGTGCGGGGAATTGGGAATGTTGAGTTGAAAACCTAATGCCGATTTCCTACTTTTGTCACTTCAACCCTATCTAGAATATTAACAAAGTTTTTAGCAATTTTATTTATTGTATTTGGTATTATTTTCTCCAGTCTCTTGCAGGTGATGATTGCTAGAAATTTGTAGTCGATGTTTAAAATTGAGAAGTGCCTTTATGATGGACGTGGCATGGGGTCCTTGCCTGCTTTAGGAATCACCAAAATCACTGCATAGTTCCATGAAGGAGGCAACTTGCCTTCTTCCATCAAAGCTTCCTAATAAATTGCCCTCAAAGGAGGGGTTGTGTTCTCCACAAATCTTTTGTAGAACTCTGATGTTAAGCCATCTAACCCCGAACATTTCTCAGTTTCACTATCTTTTATTGCTTGTGCTATTTCTCCCATAGTTTTGGGAGAACATAACATTGTGTTCCGCTCATCCGTCACTTTTTGCAGATGCAGTTTTGCTAGGTAATTGTCAGTCTATTCTGAAGTCTGCCCCTGCCTCCTTTTGTAAAGTGTCTCATAATAGAATTTAAATGCATCTACCACCTGTTCTGTTTGGGTAACATATTGTTTTGTGCCTGTGTAGTATTCTGGGGATGCAAGCCCTCTGAGTTCTCAGGCTACAAGCCAGCAACTTAAGTGCACATGGACCTTCCTTACAATATATCTGCCGTAAATATATTAGGTTTTGTTCAACCTTGTAGTCCAATAATTGATTTCATTCATTTTTAAGGGCCGACAGTTCTTTGCCTCTCTTCTTATTTAGTTTTACTTGTAACTTTTCTAGAGCCATTATTTTGAATTCTAGTGTTTTCTGTTTTTCTATCCTTTTTCCTTTTTATTTGCCGTGATTGCAATTAGCTTCCCCCTTATTGAATTCTTCATAGTATCCCATAGTATCCCTGCAGTGATTTCTTGGGATGAATTCTCTTGGACTGCTTGCTGGATAAGTGTCGAAATTTGGTCTCTTACTTCTTTATCTTGTAATAGAGAGAGATTTAGTTCTCCAGATTGTTGATTTTCTCAAGTTATCCAACTTAAACATTTAGGTAAAGGGATGCATGGTCTGATATCCCTAACAGTCCTACATAAGTACTTCTCAAGCTATGTTGCCTTTCCTTTTGTGTCAAGAAGAGAGCTAATCTAGAGTACATTTGGTGTATATGAGAAAAAAAACGCATATCCTCTGCTGGAACCTTACAAATGCTGTCAGGTATCTATTAGTCCTAAATCTTTAAATAAAATCTTTACTCTCTTAGCCACTTGGTGTTCTTTTCTATGAATTCCTGAGATACTGTCTAAGTGGGAGGTTAACATAAGCTTGTTTTTTTATTTTCATCTTTATCCCTCCTTACTGCCTCCGGTGCCCCCTCCTTCTGTCCGCTCATGTCCCCCCGGTACCTACCTTCAGGGATCTGCCCCTAGAGTGCCCAACCTCCTCTCTTTTTTGCACATTGGGGTCTGTCCTATCGGTGGTCAGGCGGACAGTGAACTTCATCTAAGACTACCGGAGGGTATTTCCAGTTTTCTCCCTGGCGTCCCACTCCCCCAGGGCCTTGCGCTAAGGGCGTCGTCCCAGTGGTAGCATGCTTGCGCACGCAGACCCTCATGCGCGGGGCGTCCCCCTCCCGACTCCGATAAAGGCGGCGCCGCCACCCTTCCCTCTGCGGTGCTTCCCACTGGCTGGAAGGAGTGCAGAGCGCAATGCGCTCTTGGTATCCCACCCCTGAGGGAGGAGAGCATCCGTTGGGACGCTCAATCCTCCCTCCCCCGGCCGACCCCCGATGACCCGAGTCCGTTCCCGAACCCGGGTCGCCAGCGTGGTACGAGGTGTGGCGTCTAGCGCCTCAACCCTCAGCGCCACCGGGCCGGCGAGGTTAACATAAGCTTAAAATCACCTCCGCAAATCAGTGTTCCCTCCATTTGTTCTGCTATTAGCGTCAATAAGTTTCTATAAAACTCAAATGGAGATGCTGGTGGGGTGCAGATTGAAACCAGAGTGAGTTCCTGCCCATTATGATTCCCTTTAAGGATAGCACATCTCCCTTCCTTATCTACAATGACTTCTGTGGTCTCAAATGTCATTCTGTTTGGTACCAGTATGGCTATGCCCCTTTGAAGCTTCTTTCTATAAGAGGATGCATGTATTTTTCCATAACTGAATTTTGATCATTTTTGGTGTTCAATTTGTGACAGGTGAGTCTCCTGAAGGAGTATAAAGTCTGGTTTATTCTGACATATGTAAGTTAACACATTTTTCCTCTTTATAGGGTGAGTGAGACTGTGGACATTGTAGGTAAAGATTGTGACTACGTGGTCTGTCATTTTGTTAGTGGTAGGGAATATTTCTTTCCTAGCAGTGGTGTCACCTGAGCCCCCCAACTGTCCCTATATACACATGGATTATATTGATTTACCCCTTTACATATGAGCAAAGTAAATAACATGTAAACTTTCAACATTTATGAAACCAAACTGCTTCCAATGGTGGGAAATCTAATTCATAGTCCCTGGTCGTCCGATGGGCCCAACCCACCTTGCTGGTCGTCCCCATGTGGGAGGAAGTAGTGGAGAGTTTTTCCCCTGGAATGGGACCCACCTTGTGGGCCTCTTCACTAAGGAGAGAGCCCTGGTAAAGCTAGACAAACAATCACCACAGGAACATTTCCAGTACCTACCCATTGTATTCTATCCCCCTTCCACCAAAGGTCAAAAGTTCTCATCTAAGGACAATCCTTGCCCCTTTTTTCAATATATTTCTCAGCAAATAGGCCCCTCCAGTTAGTAGATCTTTTTAATAAATATGGTGACCCTATGGATCTAGCTGTGCTCTGCCTTGTATAACTTTTCCCTTCCCTAGAGCTTCTGCACAGATCAAAAAGCCCTCACCCTCCGATCTGATTTCACGTACGCATCATGTTCCCCAATGCAGATCTGTTTATGAGGAGAGTGGGAAAAATATTTAATGTGACATGTTTCTATATATTCCATCTGTCACATATTTTTATATTTATTTTGTTAGCTATTTTAAATGAGCGTTCTCCTTCCAAGTTGCAGTCTGTTCAACAGACAGAGCTCCCTGGGAAGGAAGCATTCTAGCCCCCATTATGAGAAGGTTACCTGGTCTATTCTGGGCCTTTAAACTAGCACCTCCAGTTGACTGACTGTCAGAAGTTCTCTTCCCTCCCCCGCCGTGTCCACCCAAACCCTTCCCTAGTCCTAACTTGTTATTCTTTCCTCTTATGAGGGATTACGAGATCTGCATCTCGTATTCCATTTTTCTCCTTTAGTTTTATACTCTTAGTCTAATTTACTTCTGGTGTATTCTGGAGACAAGAACTTGAGTCTTTTTCCCTTATGACTGTATTATTCATTCCCCATCCCCTTCCCCATTTTCCTCAAAGTCTATCTGAGTTTTTCGCCAATAACTGAAACATTACCAGTAACCTGGTGTTAGTGTAGTACTGAAACAGTGCCATGTTCAGCTTATTGAAGTACTGAACCAGGGAATACAGTTTTGGTGGGGCTGCTCCGTGTTGCAACCACCTGGTAACCTGAAACCGGATTCGCTGGCTGTCCAACAGCAGAGAGGGAGGTTCTTTCTCTCAGTAGGGCACCGATTTTGGGACATGGCCTCCCCGCCATCTGTCTGAAAATAAATGTAGAAGTAGCCCTCTTGTAGGTTACCTCCGGCAGCCTACAAATATAAGAAAACCTTAGGGGGATAATTTTGTTTGGTGGTAACTCTTTCCATTCTCTAAAGGTGGGGAAAGATACTTAGGCCTGTTTTAACAGTGGTTATTGGACCTTTCTCATACTAGAAGAAGGGGGTGTCACCGCAAGACCATACAGTAAATGCACCTATATTGTCCAGACCTATATGTTTACTGGCAAGGATAATATAAGAAAGGTCTGTGGGCAGTCTGCAGGGATTGTGAAGGCACCTGGAAGTTGCTTAAAGGCTGCATGGATATCTAATGTAATTCTATGAACTAAGGTATCATAGTTTCCTTGCCCCTGATTATATGTTTTGATGAGCAGCCCTAAAGCCTTCTCCCACTCCTTGGAGGGCGTGCAGAGGAGGGCAACAAAGATGATATGTGGAATGGAAGGGACAGACTATAACAGAAGGCTGAGAGACCTGAATATGTACACCCTGGAGGATAGAAGGGACGGGGTTGACATGATAGAGACATTCAAGTATCTGAGGGCAATCAATAAGGATGGGGCAGATGAGGTCTTTAAGTTAAGGAGGGGGAGAGTCACCAGGGTGCATGTGCTAAGAATGGGGGGGTGGGGAGATTTGGGAAGGAAATGAGGAGACACTATTTCACAGAGAGGGTGGTAGCAAAATGGAATGCCCTACCAGAATGGGTGGTATCATGTAAATCTGTGAACAGTTTCAAAAGGGCATGGGACAGGGAACAGGGAGAGAGTGGGGAGGTGGGGGTGGCAGTTGGATGACAAGTGGGAGGGGGGTGAGGCAGCTGCAAACTAGGGGTGCTAGCTGCACACTCAAGCAGACTTAGATAGACCGGGTGGCCTGTTTCTGCTGGCACATTCGTATGTTCGTATATTCATATGTTCATACGTAAACAGTCTCTCTCACATATTCAGGCAGTGCAAGTGTCCCCCCCTTTCAATTCCTGTTTTTGCCCTTGCATTGTTTCCCTTTGTTTTCTCAGTACCACCAACACATTTGTAACATTATAGACATTTCCCCTTTAACAGTCATTTGCCCTCCCCCCTCCCCAAATATTAAAATGATCTAGCCTATCCGACCAATAATTCAGCAGAGTCAATAAACTGTTGCCCAGTTCTGGGCAGACCCACTGCTGTGTTCATTTTCCATAAGCACCACTTTAGTACATTGAGGGGCTGCCTCACAGCAGTTAGATCTTCCTCTAGTCGTCCATAGGATACCTCCTGAAAGCCGCCCCAAAACACCACCACTCTGCAAACAGGTTTATTTCTTCTCTGATCAGCTGGGTTTTTTTTTCAGGTTATCAGAGAGTTTTTAAAATATCTTGGTTCCAGCTGTGGAACTATTTTGGGTAGCGTGTTTGTGTGGGAAGGAGGTCCACTTGATGTTTTCAGAGTCTGCGCCATCTTGGATTTACTGGGTGCAACCTGATTAGATGAGGAGCCTCTGTGAAAACCTCTAAACTGCTGGGAATGGAAGAGGCTCTGAGAGCAAATTCAGTAGTCCTTTTTTTATTATTTAAATGCTTAATTTCATTAGGGGCTAGTACTGAAGGCAAAGTCACAACCAGGAGGGAGCTCCCAATAAAGTCGGGTGCTGGAAAAATGAAAAGATAGGAAAAAAATAAATTCACACTCCAGGCTAGAGAGAAATTCCACTTTACTTGAGAAATTAAAATATAAGAATGTATTACAATTGCAGGGTTACATACTAGAGACTCAAAAACAGCCCAGTGCTTCGAGATCACAAGGACCTCTTTGTCAGGGGTGTGGCTACTAAGGTTACGTGCTCTTTCATAATTCTCATTTGCAGGTGTTACCAATCAACAATATAACCACTCATTCCATTTACTAGTTTGTGTAATTACAGGGGTTCCTGCAGTCTAGCCGTCTCACAACACGCAAGTGGCACTTCTCAAAAAATTTAAGGATCAATTCCCTTTATGCAGTGTCAACTCAAGTAGCCAACTCGGCTGGAGGTTACCCCAAGTATACCAAACCAAATAACCATTAATGTGAATATACCAAAAAATGATTTTTCAAAATATACAACCATGAGAAAAGTGTACCATTTCTGTGATGTGTACATTACTAAACATAACACAATACATATATAACGTATTTTGATAACAGAGCAATTTATGACACTAGTTTCAGTCTCCATCCGAATGCCCGATTACTTCATACTAATTTTCTTTTTTTCTTTGATTATTATATACAATTATAGCCATGACCTTCAAAATTGTTTTGACAGAGCACAGAATCTCAAAATCGAGTTACAAATTGCTGGTCTATATTTACTTTTGCCTAATGTAAATTACAACAGTGCCTTATTAATTCTTTATAGCAAGTTCTATGTCATGTCAAATTTTAAAACAATAATTTCAAAACGAGACTTTCAAACTCCAAATCTCAAGAAAACTTTTTGAGAAATTTTACAGGAATGGGCTCCACTCCATGATGTCATTAAAGACGTCGGCTTTAAGGTTCTGAAACAGAAGATCCATTTGGATTCCTTCTGGTCCAGGATCAAATTTCTATTTCCACCTCTGTGGTTAATTGGACTATGATCAAATCCCATATATTTCTGTTCATTCACTTCTTCTCTACACAACTGCATATGTTGTGCTACTGGATGTGAAGAATCATTTTTGAAATGGCACGAAAATGTTCTTGTATTCTTTCTTTTAATTTCCTGGTTTGACCTATGTATGTACGTCCACAAGAACATCATATTGCATATATAACATAAGTAGTAGTGCATGTAATAAAATAATCAATTTTTGTGTTGCTTGCATGCATGTGCAAGAAACACATTGCTTTCAGCAGTTAGGGAGAATACCTAAATGTGTCAGGAAATTCGGGCCACGTCACAACACAATCAGCTGTTTTGGTGCATTACAAGCTATCAAAACAGCTGATTGACGTCCCCATGGTGGCGGCGTCTCCATCGGCCTCTCACAGTCCCCAGGAAGCTGACGGAAAGCCGGCGTCCAATGTTCAGTGTGCCTTCCTGGTGAAACATTTCAATAAAATAAAAAAAAAATAAGACGGGGTGCCCAATCCCCCTGTTGGCATGCCCCCTTCAAGTTCAATTTGCCAACGGGGAAGCCCACTCCCCATCAGCATAATGTCCCCCCTCCCAGACTTGTTGAGTGCTGAGGGGTGCCCAATCCCCCTCAGCTCTTGCCACCCTCCCGCACTTGTATGTGCCGACAGGGGTGCCCAATCCCCCTGTCGGCATGCCCCTTTCCTGGTAATTTTTCCAATGGGGGAGCCCACTCCCCATCAGCATAATGCTCACCCCAAATTTCTTGTGTGTCAAGAGGGTGCCTAATCCACCTCAGCTCTTGTTTCCCCCTCCAGCACTCGGTATGTGCTGTCAGGGGTGCCCTATCCCCCGTCGGCTTACAGCCCTTCCAAAACACTCAGGTGGCATGCTGGGATCTTCGGTGGATCAGAAACACATCTGCACTCTTCAAAGCAGACCACAAACTGAAGAAAAGCAGGTAAGCTGTATAATGGCATAAATGTTTTTTTTTTCAGCTTTGGTGCATATCTCAGCCATTTTGGGGAATTTTTTCACCAAATTTTCAACATGGGGTTCTTGGGACCCCATCTCATGAACTCAGTCACTGTCATTTTGTTATTCAGTCCCGAAAGGTGATTTCACGGTCACTGCGTGGAACCACCTTTCGGACTGATTAACAAAATGACGGTATAACAGTTCATGAGGTAGGTCCCCAGAAACCCTATGTTGAAAATTTGGTGAAATAATTCCCCAAAATGACTGTTTTACAAGCATATGTTGTGCAGTTCCTATGCACGCTCGTAACTTTGAGCATTTTTAATATTTTCATTCCGGATTTTCAACATTGCCATTTTGCCACACCTTCTTATGAACAGTACACCTGTCATTTTTCACATCTCGCCTGAAATGTATTTTCGCACATGTAGTGCACAATGGCTTGGTTGGTGTGCGAAATCAATGTTTAGGACAGATTAAGAATATCACAGTGACACTGTTCATGAGGTAGGCCCCCAAAAACCCTATGTTCAAAAGATGGTGAAAAAATTCCCCAAAATGACTGTTTTACAAGCGTGCATTGCGCAGTTCCTACACACATTCATAACTTTGAGCATTTTTAATATTTTCACTCCAGATTTTCAGCATTGCCATTTTACCGCACCTCCTTATGAATAGTATAACTGTCATTTTTCACACCTCACCATAAATGTGTTTTTGCACATGTAGCGCACAGTGGCATGGCCAGTGTGTGAAATCAATGTTCGGGACAGATTAAGAAAATCACAGTGACACTGTTCATGAGCAGAGGTCTTAAACTGGCTATGTTGAAAATTTGGTGACAAAAGTCCATAAACTGACTGTGTTACAAGCGTGCAGTGTGCAATTTCCACGCACCCTCATGAGTTCACAAATTCGTAATCTTTTCAGTCCAGATTTTCAACATTGGCATTTTTCCATACCTCCTTATGAACAGTACAGCTGTCATTTTTCACACCCTGGCCAATATGTGTTTTCGTACTTCCGGCATAGAATAGCACAGTCGCTGTGGGAAATCAGTGTTCGGGATAGAGTAAGGAAATCACTGTGACACTGTTCATGAGCAGAGGTCCCAAAATGCCTATGTTGAAAATCTGCTGTAAGAAATCCCAAAACTAATTACATTACGTGTGTGCATTACGCAGTTTCTATGCACACTCATGAATTCACCAGTTTTTTTTATATTTTCACTCCAGATTTTCAACATTGCTATTTTTTACACCTCCTAATGAACAGTACAGCTGTCATTTTTCACATCCTGTTCAAAATGTGTTTTCGCACCTGTGGCGCCAAATGGCACAGTCGCTGTACAAAATCACCTTTCAGCTAACAGACTGATAGTATCATTGTTCATGCGGTGGGATCACAAAAAGCCCATGTTGAAAACTTGATAAAAATATAAGAAACACAGAAGTGCTAGGGTTTTAGAACCATAGCACCCTACCTTGTAGACTGACAGGCGTCAGGGGTGTGACTTGGGATTGTCGACAGTAATGCTCATGCCATTCCACCCCCACCCTGTAGCCAGTAGCAGGCATCGAGGTGCACCTTGGACCCTTTGGCCCCAGAGTTCACCCCATTTTCCTATACTGCATCCATTTCAGTGTATTTCCTTATGGAATGAGGTGCGTGTAAATCCCGAACACTTCAAAGCACACCTCAACACTTGTAAGTGTCTGCAGGTAGGGTGAGGTGAAATGTCATGACCATTATGGGCGATGACCCAAAGGCACACCCCAATGCCTGTCCATCGCTGCAGGGTGGGGGTGGAGTTGGTGTCAGTTCAATACTTCACTGCCATTTCTATACTGCATCTGTCTAACTCCTGCAGTTCCACTGCTAATGACAGCAAGCAACACTTGGCATTGACAAATGCTTGTTAGATTTCTTATTCCCTGTTTACTTGGATTTTCAAAAATTTCCCGTTTAGCATATTTACATGTAATGCAATTTTTGCAGGGAAAAAAACCTTTTGGTTTAACAAGGAGCCACAATTCTGGTGTCTGTCCCTGTTTGAATTCACTGCGCATTAAGAGATCCTTAAGACTTTCCCCCTTTCTGAATAAAATTAAAGGGCCATTAAGTTCAATTTCTCTTAGATCTTTGTCGGTGCCCAACACTTGCCAATTCCTTTTAATTATACTGCATACGTCCATAGAAGCCAGACCATATGTAGAAACAAAACTAATTTGTGTCTTTTCAGGTGCTGCTATCTGTTTCTAATAAAGACTCTTTGTTAAGTAAAGATGCTCTTTCTTTCGCTTTTGTGAGTACCGATTCAGTATAACCTCTTTTGCGCAAACCTGTCAAAAAGTTCGCTTTGTGCTTTTAAATAGTCATGTTCTGATGAACAGATTCATTTTAATCTACTAGCTGGCCCTGTATGGAATATTTTTAATTAAATGTTTAGGATGAGCACTTTTGGCATGTAGAAAGCTGTTTCCAGCAGTATATTTCCTGAAGCTCTCTGTTTGTACTTTCTCAAAGGGTACAATCTTAAATCTAATATCCAAAAAATCCATCTTGCTGTCACTAAACTTGGATGTAAAAGATAAACCAATATCATTCTGGTTGATGTGTGTTAGAAATAAATCTAAATCTGTACTGGTTCCATCCCAAATTATCAATACATCGTCTATAAAATGAAAACACTTGACAATGTGAACATAAAAAGGATTTTGCACAGGGTCAAAGATAGCACCCCCCCACCAACCCATAAATAAGTTGGCATAAGAGGAGGCTACCGAAGACCCTATGGCTGTTCCCCCCTTCTGCAAGAAAAAACATCCATCAAACATAAAATAATTGCTTTTCAGAATTAAACCTAGAGCCAAAGAGATAAAGGTGATGGGGAATTTATAGATAGAATCCCTCAAGAGTCTTTCCATGGCATTTATGCCAATTTGATGTTCTATAATAGTATACGGTGACACTACATCAATCACCACCCATAAATATGTGGGTTTCCATTCAAAATTCTGCAATTATTTTAATACTGCAGTACTGTCCTCTATATAAGATCTCAAAATGTGAACTTCCTGCTGTAAGAAGCCATCAATCAATGTAGTTAGAGGTTCAAATAAAGACCCATTACTAGATATAATGGGACAGCCTGGAGGATTTTTTACATCTTTATGTAATTTAGGTATGTGGTAGAAAAACGGTGTTACTGGGTTTTCTACATTCAATAACTGATTTTCTTTGTATGTAATCCAACCCTCCTCAAATGCCAGTCGTAAAAAAGTTTGCAATTTGTTTTTAAAGAAAGTAGTGTGATTCAAAATTAACTTCTGATAAGTGGTTTCATCTAGTAGTTGTTTTAATTATTCTGCTTTATATGCCTCTCGATCTAAAATTACCACATTACCCCCTTTATCAGATGGTTTAATTTCTATGTCCGTTATTAAATGGATTTCTTTCAATGCCTCTCACTCTTCCTCCATTAAATTATCCCTTTGCTTTTTATTTTTAAGATGTTCTACCATCTCATCTACTTCTTTAATGACAAGCTCCTGAAAGATTTTTATACTATCACTACCAGTTTGAGGGGAACAAAAGAGGGGCGGAATTTTATGTGGGGTACTGTAGTAATTGCTTGATTAATGTTAACATATTCAGATTTAATTTATGTTGTTCCTGTTACTCCACTTGCATTTTCTACAACAACTGTGTCTGCTGTATTAGGTATTTGCAACATCTCATGTAATGTATCATCTGAAATAAAATCTAACAAGCCTCCACCACCCCTCAGAGAATCTGTTTTGACCTGCTGTTCATAATCTGTGCATGGTAAATGATTCAAACATCCAGAATAATACTTCTTTAAATTCAGCTTTCTAAATAATTTGAATAAATCACAGTACAGTTCAAATTCATTCAAAAAGTGCACTGGAACAAATGATAAACCTCGACATAACACCTGTAATAGAACTTCTGAAAACTCATATTAAGATACATTAACTACGGTTAAAGCAGAGTTATTGTCAACATTACTGACCTCATCCACTCTTACTCGACTTGATCTTCCTCTTCTCCCTTGTCGTGTGATTTTTTTCCTTTCTTTAAATTAGACTGTGCAGGGGCCTTCTGAGAGCTTTCTCCAGACTCCGTGCTAGAAAAATGTACATTTCTTGTCAATGAGGCAGAGGTAGATAATACACTTGTGCTGTAATACTTGTTGTGGCATCGAGATTTTGACCTACCCCTTGATTGGGAACGAGATTGATTTTCCCATTTATATATGTTGTGATTCAGATAGTCCTTTTCACCATGTGTTAACTTCAACTTCTTTCTTTTAATAACTTCTTTTTCCCCACTTTTTTGCCTGTGATGTTAATTTAGCATCTAGTTCTTTTATTTAAGTTATGTTAGAGAAAGATGATAATTGCTCATGTAATGTATCAATCTCTTTCAATAACAAGCCTCGTTGATACTCATCCTCTGCTATTTTAATTCTAGCTAACTCTTCAGAGCCTTCTTTTAACACTTTTTCACATCTGTCTCGATAATGCAGATTTTTCAAGCCACATTCTGGCATTTTAATAAGTCTAAGGCCTCTCGGAATCCAAGTTTTTTCCAAATATTTATTCAGGGACATGATATTATAGTGTAATGCTATCTCTTTCATTATGGCCTTTTCAAGTTTCATGAAAGCAATGTGTATACTTGTTACCTTTGTGTCATTAGATGCAATCAGATCTTCAGATGCTGCAGAACCAAGTTCAGTCACTGCTCTTGCAGTAGCCAATTTAGTGTTGTGCAGGGAGAATGCCATTACTGCTTTATGATGCATGCCCAATTTTCTCAGTTAATCTTGGCGTTTTATGTCTTTTTCTTCTTCCACTCTCTGGTAGTAAACCCAAATTCAAGGTGGTACTCTCAATAATCCTTTGACAACAGTTGCCTGCTCGGATCTCACCTCCAAAACCAAATATATAGCAAAGTCACAACCAGGAGGGAGCTCACAGTAAAGTCGGGTGCTGTAAAATTGAAATGACAGGAAAAAAATAAAAACCGCACTCCAGGCTAGAGAGAAATTCTACTTTACTTGATAAATTCAAATATAAGAATTTATTACAATTGCAGGGTTACATACCAGTGAGTCAAAAACAGCCTAGCGCTTCGAGATCACAAGGACCTCTTTGTCAGGGGTGTGGCTACTAAGGTTACGTGCTCTTTTATAATTCCCATTTGCAGGTGTTACAAATCAACAATAAAACCACTCATTCCATTTACTAGTTTGTGCAATTACAGGGGTTCCTGCAGTCTAGCCAGCTCACAACACTCGAGTAACACTTCTCAAACAATTTAAGGATCAATTCCCTTTATGCAGTGTCAACTCAAGCAGCCAACTCGGCTGGAGGTTACCCCAAGTATATCAAACTGAATAACCATTAATGTGAATATACCAAAAAATGATTTCTCAAAATATACAACCATGAGAAAAGTGTACCATTTCTGTGATGTGTACATTACTAAACATAACACAATACATATATAACATATTTTATTAACAGGGAGATTTATGACACTAGCTTCAGTCTGCATCGAAATGCCGATAGCTTCATACTAATTTTTTTTTCTCTGATTATTATATACAATCATAGCCATCACCTTCAAAATTGTTTTGACAGAGCACAGAATCTCAAAATCGAGTTACAAACTGCTGGTCTATATTTACTGTTTCCTAATGTAAATTACAACAGTGCCTTAATAATTCTTTATAGCAAGTTCTATGTTATATCAAATTTTAAAACAATAATTTCAAAACGAGACTTTCAATCACCAAATCTCAAGAAAACTTTTTGAGAAATTTTACAGCAATGGGCTCCACTCCATGATGTCATTAAGCTGTTCGGCTTTAAGGTTCTGAAACAGAAGATCCATTTGGATTCCTTCTCGTCCAGGATCAAATTTCTATTTCCACTTCTGTGGCTAACTGGACTATGATCACATCCCATATATTTCTGTTCAGGCAGTCCTTCTCTACACAACTGCATATGTCGTGTTATTGGATGTGAAGAATCATTTTTTGAAATGGCACGAAAATGTTCTTGTATTCTTTCTTTTAATTTCCTAGCTGTTTGACCTATGTACGTACATCCACAAAAACACCATATTGCGTATACAACATAGGTAGTAGTGCATGTAATAAAATAATTCATTTTTAGATTTCTTATTCCCTGTTTACTTGGATTTTCAAAAATAATACCCTGTTTAGCATATTTGCATGTAATGCAATTTGTGCAGGCAAAAAAACCTTTTGGTTTAACAGAGAGCCACAATTCTGGTGTCCATTCCTGTTTGAATTCACTGTGCACTAAGAGACCCTTAACACTTTTCCCCTTTCTGAATGAAATTAAAGGGATACGTCCATCTAGGATTAAATTAATCAATATTGTTATCAGTGGAAATCTGCTTTACATAAGCTATTGACCAAACCTGTAGCACTTTTAGGGCCAGAATTATACCCATTTAGTTTTCTCTCCCTTTATAGCTGCAGGCATCCATTTTCTAAATCACAGGCACAGGAAATGACATCACATCAGGGGAAACACATATAGTTGATAAATATTTTAACCAGGAGAGGCACACTAAGCTGAAGCCTGTGTCCAGGTTTGACCTGAGAGCACAAGAAAGTTAAGTGACTAGCTCAGGGTTGTACAGTAATGCAAGTGGGGACTGTGGGATTCAAACCCAGGTCTCCACGTTTGCGGCTCAGACCCTTAAACCATTGTACTATACTGCCTCCTTGCAGGGCAAAGGAAATGAAATAAAAAATGCTTTTACTCAGTCCATGGGGATGTGAACTTGTCTCTAATCTTGAAGGGGCTGCTACAAATAAACGTTGTATACTGCCAGTGCCAACAGTTTCCGAGCTCCTTTGGGGTTTATATTGCTTTGTACAATGTTTTGTGACTTTTCAGTTTAGTAAAATGTTTAGTGCCAGTGTTATTTGCAGAAAATTCTGCTTCTATGGTAACACTGTAAATAATTGTTTTTCCTGTACCTATTTAGTTCCAGTATTTGTTAGCACTGAAGTAGTTGTGTTTAATAATTTTTTTGTTGGCATCATGTTCTTTCATTTGTAGGTGTGTGATCTAGTGGCTAGAGCACAAGCTTGGGGCCCAGGAGATGAGAGTTTCAAACCTCAGTAAAGTCAAATACTAACTGTGTGACCTTGAGTAAGTCGCATAACGCGCCCCCCCCCAGTGTTCCTGTCCACCTAGCAGCAGGACCCCACTGGAAACGAGGTGGCACATCTCAGCTGGACTATCCTGGGTAAATAAGTTGTAACAAAATAATTGTTCTGTGTTGGTGTGTGATAGGATAGATGGCTGTCAATACAGAAGCCTTCTGAACATTGGCACCAGAACCTATAGGTGCAGGTAGGGGGAGGACACCCACCACATTTGCCCATGAGCATTCAAAGTGCCCCTAAATGCATGCAATGTCAGAAGAGAAGCAATCATGGTCTCTTATTACTATAGTACCCCCCCACACACACACACATACACACACATACACACACACATACACACACACACACACACACACACACACACACACACATACACACACTCACTTTTCCCCATGTTCCAACACTACTCCTTCTGAAGGTTACAACATAAAAAAAAATCTTTCAATCAATCAATCAATCAAATCTTTATTTATCCAGGCGAACATCGTTGAGCAATGCTCATTTGCAAGATGGACCTGGTAAGGTCAAGATACAATTTATATGAAATATAACATGCAGAGAATACACAACTTTGAGAGGATAGCAAATGAATACAAAAACATCAACTCCATGACACAGTACATTGAAAAGCTAATAACAAGAAATATATTACATATATACATGATTCATGAAATAGCCAGCTTGTAATGGAAGACACTTTAAAAACTAGCACTTTTTGGTGAAAGGTTAAATGTGTCAGGGATTTACTAGACAATTTTTAAACTTGGGTGATGAGCTGTATGGACAGCTGGAAGATATATCTACAGGGAGTGATTTGTAAGTGGCAAGTACCGGCTGAAGCAGTGACAAGGGGGATGAATGGAGTGTATACAGGATGTTGTGGCCAGGGGTAGGGAAAAGGATGGAGGGGAGGGAGTGGAAAAAGCTGTGCCAGAGAGGGATCAATAGTGGGTCAAGAGGGGAGGGAGGGGGTTGGACTGGGGAAGAAAAAAGCTGAGAGTGTAAGGAGACTAAGTATATAATGAATAAGAAGGATGGATTGTAGTAAAGGTTTATGAAATGTGAAGTAACTGCTCGTAGGGTGCTGGGGAGCTACCTTAAATGGTCGTCCAGCTGGTGAGAAAGATGGAGGGTTAGTCTAATGTTGGCGGAAGCAGTTACATTTTTCTTTGAATATCTTGTTGTATAGATATTTGAAGGCTGTGATAGATATGAGCTTGTTCACTTTCAGTGTCTTCTGCATCGTGTTCCATAGAATAGATAACACATAACTAACAGCATGTCTGCCATGTCGAGAGTGGAACTTAGGCACTTGAAGAGTAATGAAGTTCAGGCTTCTTAATGCATAATTACTTGATGTGGCTTGTAGAAAACAGTCTGAGATATATTTTGGAAGCTGCTGTGATATTGCTCTGTAAGTCCATAGTAATGCATTCCTATCCCTTCTATATTGAAGCGAGGTCCAACCAACTGCGGAGTATAGCAAGCAGTGGTGAGTACTGTATGGTAAGTCTGTGATAAACCTCAGAGCTCTGTGGTATAGTGTATCTAATTTGTTCAAGCATACCATAGGGCAGCGACTATATAGGAAGTCAGCGTAGTCTAGTACTGAGAGGAATGTGGCCTGGACCATCTTCTTTTTTGAATCACTTGTAAGGAAGTGCCTTATTCTATAGTAAAGTCCAAGTCTTTGTCTAAGCATTTTTAGCAGTTCTTCCAGATGTTCTAGATAGTCTAGTCTACTATCTAGCCATACCCTCAGGTATTTGAATTTTGTGACATATTCGAGATTTTCACCAAGTGCAGTGGATAATTTAGGGAGATCGACTGGGATTGAGTATCCTGCCTGTACCTGTGGGGAAAAAAACATTGCCTTAGTTTTTTTTGCATTCAATAGTAGTTTTTTTTCCAGCAGCTGGAGTTGCAGTAGGTCGAATTCTGCCTGTAGTTCTTTGCAGGCTGTTATAGGAGAAGGGTGACTGACATACAGTACTGTATCATCAGCAAACAGGTGTACAGTGGCTTTGGGTAAGATTTGTGTCAATGCTATTGATATATATGGCAAAGAGGATAGGGCCAAGAATAAATCCTTGTGGTACTCCCCTTTGTAGTGGTCTGAGTGGGGATACATCTCCTTCGGCCTTTACCTGCTGGGTTCTTCCTGTAAGATAGTTGTTAAACCATCTAATGGAAATGGTGTCAAGTCCAGTTGACCTCAGTGAGGAGAGGAGCAGGTCGTGGTCAACCGTATCAAAGGCCTTACTTAGGTCTAAGAAGACAGCACATATACAATTTTTTTTATCCAATTCAAGTTGCCAGTCATTGGTGACTTTTGCAAGAGCTGTTATGGTACTGTGCTTTGCTCTGAAACCAGATTGTGCTGGGTTTAGAAGATTGTTGGCTTCTAGGTATTCTCTTAGCTGGGTGCTCACAATTTTTTCGAGTAGTTTGGACAGCACAGTAAGAATGGAAATTGGTCTGTAGTTATTAAGGTCTGTGGGATCCCCCCGGCTTTCAGTAGTGGAATCACTTGAGCGGTTTTCCAGATTGATGGGATGACTCCTGACTGTAGAGAAAGGTTAAACAGATGTGTTACTGGTACTGCTAATACATGTATGGCAATTTTTAAGAAGTACAGGTCAAGAGAGTCTGCACCTGTACTCTTTTTTATGCCCAACTGTAAGATTAGTTCTTCGACTTGCTTCAGCGTGGCTGGAGTGAAGGAAAAAGTGGAGTCATTATTTGAAAACCATCCAAAAAATAGGTTTCCCTTTCGCCAAAGCAGAAGAAAAGAACACAGCATATTAGTTTTTTCATTTCATGATTCCAACTGTTTCACTCTCTTTTTCCAGCAAGAAATCTCCAGTAGTTCCTTCTTTTTGAGATAAAACCTTTTCTCTTCCCTGATGCTCCCAGGTACAGTCACTAAACTATTAAGTGGCTGGTTGTGACAGCTCATTAGGAGGCCTAACTCTTCTTTTCCTCTTTCCTTGAAAGAGGCAGTATAGTACAGTGGTTTAAGGCTCTGAGCTACAAACCTAGTGACCTAGGTTTGAATCTCACAGTCCCCACTTGCATTACTGTATGATCCTGAGCAAGTCACTTAACTTTCTTGTGCTCTCAGGTTGCACCTGGACTCAAATTTCAGCTTAGTATGCCTCTCCTGGTTAAAATATTTATCGACTATGTGTGTTTCCCCTGATGTAATGTAATTTCCTGTGCCTGTGATTTAGAAAATGGATGCCTGCAGCTATAAAGGGAAAGGCAACTGAATGGGTTATAATTCTGGCCCTAAAAGAGCTACAGGTCCAGTCAATAGCTTATGTAAAGCAGATTTCCATTAGTGACAATATTGATTCATTTAATCCTAGATAGACATTTCCCTTTAAAGGGCCATTAAGTTAAATTTCTCTTAGATCTTTGTTGGTGCCCAACACATGCCAATTCCTTTTAATTATACTTCGTATGTCCGTAGAAGCTGGACTGTACATAGAAACAAAACTAATTTGTGTCTTTTCAGGTGCTGCTATCTGTTTCTAATAAAGACTCTCTATTGAGTAAAGATGCTCTTTCTTTCGCTTTTGTGAGTACCAATTCAGTATAACCTCGTTTGCGCAACCTGTCAAAAAGTTCACTTTGTGCTTTTAAATAGTCATCATGTTCGGCTGAACAGATTCATTTTAATCTTACTAGCTGGCCATGTATGGAAGATTTTCAATTAAATGTTTAGGATGAGCTAGTACTGAAGGTTTTTGTTGTGCTTTGTCTGCTTGTTCGAGAAAAAGCAAAGAATTTTTTACTCTCTGATCTGACCCTGCAGACTGCAAACTGGGCAAAGTCTAGTTTGTGAGTTACAGTAAATAAGCCTTTATTTAATGCTTTGAACTTCGAGCATTTTAAAATTATGGTGTTCTTCTTTTAATCTCATTAGTGATGACCCCCCCAACACACACACACACACCCTAGTTCTCATAGTTCTCTGTACCAGCTCATTTGGCCATTAGGTGTATGACTGAATTTTCTTATTGAGCTGGACAGAGCATAATTATTGCCCATTTCAGTTTGTAAAAAATTCCTGTACTGGACTTGTAGTGCAAAGCAGCTTCTTGGTTGTGCGATTACCTACGGACCTCAGTTGGGTATTGGAGGCAGGCCACTAGAGAGGATCAGGTTTGTACTGCCATCTCAAGCTGGATACCCACTACCCCGGTTTCTGCAGGTAAACTGAAATGGTAGCCAAGAAGTGAGCATCTGCAGTTAAACATCTAAATTACTAGGTTGTTTCTTTCACCTCCAGACTAATGTTATCAAAGCCACCTCTGCCTTGAGTTCGCCCAGAGTGGCCTACAGGACATGGCGTCTTGAGTGCTCATTTTAGGTTGGGGTAGATTATGCAAGACTGCCAGATGGAGAGAGAGTACCCAGGACTTTTCCTGGCATGTTGGCCTAAACCTCTTCACTCAGGTGGGCAGAGAAGGAAAAGATAACAGTACTTACATTGTCTATTTTATCAGGTAAGAGGCATGGTAGTTTATCAGGATACACCTGAAATCCAGCCATCAGGGTGATATATGGCTTTGAACTATTCTTGTGGCATTCTGAGATTGTTGCCTCAACTTTTGCAGTGGATGCAAAAGTTCCAGATTTGTGCTCATCCTCCTTTTCTGCTATCTCGCTGTAATTTTTTAAGCAAACCCTGGATATCCTGTACAGTGGAAAAGGCCAATTGTTGGGCTGCAGCTTTAATTTGTTGTCTTTGGACAGTGTTCCACCTAGTGTTCTGTCATCACTGTTCCTTGGGAGCAGTGTTCGGGCCCTCTTCAGTTGTAATACCATGTTTCTGCATTGTGGCTTTGGTTTCAGCTGATGTAATATAGGTTTTAATGCCAACATCCCAGAAGATCTTCATTTTAGCTCAGCATGGGGTCTGAAACTTGATTTGCTTAGCTTGGAGTGCCTTGATCAAGGGGAGATATTGAAGACTTTTTTCCAGTATGTCCGTTGGATAGTCCTAGTCAGAGTACAGCCTGGAACCATTATATTTAATTTCTTTTTTCTTCCCAGGCAGCATGAAGCATCTCCTCTTTAGGGTTCTATGTGATAAGAGTGATTTCTAAATAGTGAGAACAAAAACTGTTGGTGCACATCGCCGGAAATCAAAATGGTGATGAGCACTACAGCACGGTACAAAAACAGAGAATTGTGGCCACTTTAGCTAACGGAGGTGCAACATGTACTGAGTGTTTTTGTACCCCCCACTTTAAAGGGGAAGTAAACATTGCAAGGGTCTCTCAAATTGTGAAAGCCCATAAAAAGATATTTCAAATGAGGTATGGAACTTCTTTGTGGGTGTCAAGAGTCCTGAGATATGAATGTCTAAATACTTTGTAAATCAAAACAAGGCAGCAGCCATTTCATGGGATCCTGAGACAGAAAGTGATGTCACTGAGGGGCAAGTTATAATTAACAACATAGAGGTGGCCCCTCAGTGACATCACTTCCTGTTTTAAGATTACATGAAATGGCTGCTGCTTTGCTTTCATTTACAGATAATTTGAGGTTCATATCTCGAGATTCCTGAATCCTACAGCTAAGCCTAGTACCTCGTTTGAATGGTCTTGTCTTGCACGTTCACAATTTGAATGACCCCTACAATGTTTACTTCCCCTTTAAAATAACTGTCACGGGGGGGCACTGAAGAATAGATAAAAACTCAGGAGAGGGGTTACTCCCAGGGGACAGAGTTGGGGAAGAACATTGGAGGGGGGTAACCTGTGGGTGGGGGGGGAATGAAGTCAGGAGGATGGGAAACCAAGTGTTGAAAGCAAAAAAAAAAAAAAGTTAAACAACAAGCAAAAAAAAAAAGGTAATCTCCTAGACAGCCCTGAACCCGGATCCGCCAGCTACAAAGGCAGTGACTCTCACCACCACACCAGACAGCCAGCTCAGAACTGGCCCGAGCAACAAAGCCCTTTAGAGTTTGCCAAATAACTACACCCTAAGGAAGGAAATTGTTGTACTTGCTATGCACTATTAAGAGCACATAGCCGACTTCACTTTCATTTTTTTTTAGTGCCCATATTGACTTGCTAAACTTGGCTCACTATATTCATGGGACACCCCTCTTTGGTGCGATAGCTGGAAAATTTCATCAGGGTTGCTCTGGGTCATGCCCACAGATCTGTCAGCTTGGGCTGAAGGGTCCTGTGGGCTGATTCTATTTTAATGTCCATTGCTGATGGTAGCACGAGTACATCCTTTAATAAATCAGTAAGAAAATCACACATATGGCCTGTTTCAACATCCTCTGGTTGACCTGTCAGTCACAAATTGCCCCTTCTAGATCTGGCCTCGAGGTCTGTGCACTTTTCTTGGAGATGTTAAGTTTATTGAAACAGTGACTCCAGGACAGCTCCAAGCTGTATGGTACCATCTTCCACAATCTATTCAAGTTTCAAATTCAATTCAAGTTTACTGCAAGAGAACTCTATTGAGCAGACTAATTCACAAAGAGATCCTGAATACATAAAGGGAGGTACAAACACGGGCAGTAAAACATGATTACATGGAGGGTGGCACATACATAGTCATGAACAGTGGGATGAAAATAAATTGATACAATAACAACTAGATGCTGGCAATTACAAAGTACAAAGGTGTGACAGAATACATCAATGAGATTACATAGAGGGTGGTTCACACATAGTCAAAACAATGGGATTAAAACAAATTGATACATACAGCTACAACTAGATGCTGGCATTTACACAGGGCAAAGATGTGGTAGAATACTTCAAAGAAAGCAGCAGAGGCATATACTGCAGCATAGAATAAGCGGAAATATACAAAGGCATGAGATACTCAGACTTTGAGGTAGGGGAGTGCTTGAGGTGGAATTAAAACCAGGGTTATGAGAAGACTAAATGGACATGAAATGCAGTGAGGGATGAGAAAGAGGGTAGAGTGGGGAAAAGGAAGGTGGAAGAGAAAGGAGGTAAGGATGCTTAACAAGGTAACAGTGGAAGGTAAATAGGGTAGGGGGAGATAGAAACATAGAAGCTGATGGAAGTAAGGACAGCAAGGCCCATCCAGTATGCCCATTTCTTTTTCTACCTTATGAATGTGCCATCGGCCTTTGCTCTGTCAATGGCCTATCTATTCATACTCATCTGTGTTGCTCCTTTATGTCTATCCATGCCTGTTTGAAGCCCTGCACTGTATTCATATCCACCACTTCCTGAGGTAGGCTGTTCCATGCATCCACCACCCTTTCTATGAAAAAGAACTTCCTCACATTACCCGTTAATCGGCCTCCCTCTAATCTCATGCTGTGTCCCCTTGTCCTGCTATTTGTCTTATATTGAAACATGTTAGACTCTTTCACCTTGTAAATGCCTTTAAGGTGTTTGAATGTTTAGACTCTAAGGTGTTTGAATGTTTTGATCATATCACCTCTCTCCCTTCTTTACTCTAGGGTCTACATATTGAGCTCCATTAATCTGTCCTCATATGTTTTCTGATGCAGTCCCTGCACCATTTTGGTTGCCCTTCTCTGGACTGCCTCAATTTGGTTAATGTCCTTGTGAAGGTGTGGCCTCCAGTACTGCACACAGTACTCCAGATGGGGCCTAACCAGTGTCTTATAAAGAGGGATTATTACCTCCCTGTTATGACTTGTGATACCCCTTGTAATACACCCCAACATCCCCCTAGCCTTACCTACTGCTTTAGTCGCCTGCCAGCTTCATCTGGTTCAAGGTCAGTTGGCATTCATCTGTATCCCCCTCCCCCGGGTCGTGCCTGAAAATAGGCAGGATTTGTCTAGTGCACTTACCTGGTCAACAAAAACCAAATAAAAAATAAATAACGTTTCAGGTAATCTGTGATGATGATGCCCAAGTCTCTTTCTTCCCTTGTGACTGCCAACAACTCCCCTCCCAGCCTATAGGTGGCTTCAGGGTTTCTCTTCCATATGTGCATGATCTTGCACTTCTTTGCGTTAAACCCCAGTTGCCACTCTTCCGACCACTTTGCCAGTTATCAGGATCTCTTCTCATTCTGCCCACCCCATCTGGATCATCTACTCTGTTGCAGATCTTGGTGTCATCTGCAAACAGACAAACCTTACCCTCCAGTCCATCTGCAATGTCACTGATGAAGATATTGAAGAGGACTGGCCCCAAGACTGATCCCTGAGGTACCCCACTTGTGACTTGCATCTCTTCTGACTGTATACCGTTTACCACCATTCTCTGTTTTCTGCCCATCAACCAGTTTGCCACCCAGTTGACCAACTTCTGACCCACCCCCGAGCCTACCCAGCTTATTAATCAATCTTCTATGTGGAACAGCATCGAAAGTTTTGCTGAAGTCAAAGTAGACGACATCAACTGCTCCCCCTTGGTCCACCCACTCTGGTTACCCAGTCAAAGAAATCTATGAGCTTAGTTTGACAGGACCTTCCTGTTGTAAACCTATGCTGTCTTGGATCCTGTGCTCCTAAAGATTCCAGGCGTTGCACTATCCTTTCCTTAAGGAGTGCCTCCATAATCTTGCCCACTACTGAGGTAAGACTGACTGGTCTATTGTTCCCTGCCTCCTCCCTGCTACCACTCTTGTGAGATGAGAAAAGCTAGGTTCTCTGACATTTACAGAGAACCATAAACTGCTCTGAGGCTAGAGACTTAAAGAAGTTAATAAGGACCAGACTGGTGAGCTTGAGTGCTGCCTGAATGCAGTTCCAAGCCCACAGGTAGGGCATGCGAGATAGCACCCTTACCGAGAGAGGCACGAGTTCTGAAGACATCTAGGAAGAGGAAGGCTGATTTTCTTAGGGAGTACGTGCAGTGTGAGATATTGATGAGAGAAAAGATATAAGGTGGAAGTTTATTGTGAAGAGCTTTAAGCGTCCATGTGCCAAGGTGGAGCAGTCTTCTGGAGGTTAGGGATGTCTACCCAACAAGAGAGGACAAGTCACAATGGTGAGTCCTGGTGGATGCTTTGCTAATGAATCGGAGGGCATGGTGGAAAAGGATGTCAAGCCTGTGGAGGTCAGTAGCCAAAGTGCAGTTGTATATGATAGCCCCATAGTCCAAGAGCAGGAGGAATGCAGTCTGTATGAGTCGGAGTTTGACCTCAGTTGGGAAGAGACTTCTGTTTCTAAAAAAGAAACCTAGCCTGGCTTTGAGTTTGGCAGTGAGGCTCTTCAATGTGGAAAATGAAGGAGAGTTTGCTGTCGATCTATAAGCCTAGGTACTTAAACTTGTCGACCACTTTGAGTTGTTCACCAAGGGATGTCAGTACTGTTGCAGGACCAACACTGATCCCAATGGGGAGGGGGGGTGTTGTTATGACTAAAGAACATAACCTTCATTTTTTTGCATTGAGGAGTAGCTTGGCACAGATAAGATTGTATTCTAGCTGAAGAAAGTCGGATTGAAGAACGTCGCAGACTTTGACTAATGTTAGCTTGAAGGTGTATAGTACTGAATTGTCTGTGAAGAAGTGTAGTTTAGAATTGACAATGTTGGAGTCAAGGGTTTTGATATAGAGAAAAGGGTAGAGCCTAATATGGACCCTTGGGGGGTGCCTCTAATGATGGAAAGAGGGTTTGATAAAAGACCGTCTGCTTTTACTCATGGGACTCACCCAGAAAGGTAGCTAGCAAACCATTGAACTGTGGAGGAGTGGCACCAAGATTTGAGAGGCTAAGCAGAGTGAGGATATGGTCAACAGTGTCAAATGCTTTACTCAAATCAAGAAACACTGCACCTGTTACTAGCTTGGAGTCATGCGAGGAGTGCCAGTCATTGGTGACTTTACCCAGGGCTGAGATAGTACTGTGGTTGCACCTAAAACATGATTGGGCAGGGTGAAGGAAGGAGTGTTCTTTGATGTGGCCTTTAAACTGACTGTAAATAAGTTTCTTGAGTATTTTGGATAGAACTGGGAGGATGTAAATAGGTCTGTAGTTGTTCAGATCAGAGGGGGTCACCGAACTTGAAGAGGGGCAGTATGTGGGCTGATTTCCAAGAGGAGGGAACAGTGGCGGTAGAGATAGACAGGTTTAATATGTGGAGGATGGAGGCTGTGAGGTAGTAGTAGCCAAGTTTGAGAAAGAAGGGTTCAATCCCATTGGAGCCACCATCCTTCCTGGTGTCAAGGCTACGAGTGTGGTCTTCCACTTCCTTGCAGGTTACAGGACATAACTGGAAGGGGTAAGGGGACGGGGTATGGGGGGGCATTGGAAACCTGAGGGGGGGGCAAGACCACGTAGCATAAGGTGAGGAGTCAAATGCAAGCCCAGCAGTGGAAAATGGGAGTTTATTTTCTCAAGGATAAGACTGAGGTCCTCAGTCATGACTCCTTGGTCGATGATTTTGATAGGGACAGATAGGGCCATTTTTGCACTCTGCAACAGTTTTTATTGTCTGACAGATCTTGGCTGGATTTCCATTGGCCTGTTCGAGGGTATCAATGTAGTAGCTTGTAGCTTGAGCCCATAGCTTATCCCTGGAGGTGAGCACTGCTTTAAGTAGTGGCATGAACCAAGGGTGGGAGAATTTACGGGTTCTGATTTTAATGAGGGAGGCGTGCTTGTCAGCTAGATTAAGCAGTTGGTTGTTGAGGATAGTGACAGCCTCATCCACTGATCTGGCAAGGTATAGACTTTCCCAGTTTATCCCCCTGAGGTCAACCAGGAAATTGCATGCATTGAATTTGTGGAAACTATGCTTAATGGTAAATTTGGATGCTGAGGGGCCTTTAGCCTGGATCCTGGAACAAACAACAATTGCCACCCAATCCTCAGCTTCTTCTAGCCTGTTTTCTACCCCTCCCAGTCTTTCATTTAATAATTTGATTTCCTGTTTATTTTCTCAATGGGATGCTTTAATTTCCTTCAGAAGTAACTTGAATCTGTTCCATGTGAGCTTTTCCCATTCACAATTTGTATCATAATTCAGGCCTCTTGAGCTAGCTGGAGACACACTGTGGCTACTGTCCAGGCTATCCTTTTGACATATGGAGCCATCCTGCTTCATTTTGACACTTTGGGCTTTAGATCAGGTTTAACTGCCTTCTCCCTCACTCCTATTAGGCATGTTTTTTCCTTCTGACATCATTTTCTATGCAGATGGAGAAGGTTTATCCCTTGATGGGAGCGGAGCAGATTTCTTAGGCTGCTATAAGATCTGTGACATCACCAAAGTTGGATTTGTGTAATTTCAGCAATATAGTTCATGGGGGGTCCCAATTTGGTGTAAAATGTTAAAAAATGACAAAGTTATGAATAAAAGTTCAAACCCCACTGAAACACATTAAACTGCACTTTCCTTATGTTCTAATACTACAGTCGCCGGTTCCAACAGCAAGACACATTTTCGATTGGAGAGTGGATGTAGACCTTTGGACCTGTTCGACTGAGTGAGTGAGTGAGTGAGTGAGTGAGTGAGGATGGGTGTGGAGTGGGGGGTCATGGTGTGGTGGAAAGTTGGTGCTGGGGGGGTCTGATTGCTGAGGGACCATTTTCTTTTTTGAAGGTGAAAAAATATCAGTGAGGCATCATTTTCTTTATTGTAGGGGGAATAGAAGCTGACACTGGGGGTTGGGCACCCCAGTGTTGGGAGGATCTCCAGTGGCACCAGGGGTGGGCACCCTGGTACTGCCACAGATAACAAAGGGACAGGTGACCTGGAGGGGATGAGGCAAGAGAAGCACTACTAAGGGTGGGCACCAAGACAGACAGACAGACAGGCAAACAGACAATCAGGTAGGTGATGATAGGAGGGGGGCCAGAGTGTCAATGGACTTTTCAGGGGAAAAACATAAAAAGGATCAATGAGGGATGGTTTTCTTTATTATAGGGGGATGGAAGCTAACATTTGGAGAATGGACATCCCTGTGTCAGAAGGATTTGCCGTGGCAGGAGGGGTTGGCATTGTGGTGCTGTCACACATAAGAAGAGGATGGTCAACCTGGAGAGGAGGGGGCAAGAGAAGCAGTACCAGGGGGTGGCTACTTTGGTTCACTTCAATAGATACTGTAGCTAGATAGATAGACAGTTAGACAGAGAGGTGGCTGTGTGGTGGGGGGCAGATCACTGATGGACTTTTTTAAGTAACAAAAAAATAAGATCAATGGGGGACAGGTTTCTTCACTGTAGGGGATAGAAGTCGACAATGGAGATTGGGTACCCTACTGTTGGCATGACCTTTGGTGGCACTGGGGGTGGGGACCACAGTGCTGCCACCTATCTTTAATGGGTGGGGTATGTGTGGGGGGTTAGATCAGCAAAGGACAATTTTCTTTTTACAGGTTGGGAGGGCAGATTACCAATGAACTTTTCTTTTTTTAGTAAATAAAGGGTATGGTTTTCTTTATTGCAGCAGGACAGAAGCCAACACTGGGGATTGGGCACTCTAGTGTCAACATGAGCTTCTGCAGCACTGGGGGTGGGCACCCTAGTGCCACCACCTATATTTAATGGGTGGGGGTATGTAGGGGGTCAGATCGGTGAGGGACTGTTTTCTTTTTTACAGGTTAGGGGAAAAAAAGGAAAGATCACTGAGGATTTATTTTTTTTATTGCAGGATGACAGAAGTCGACATTGTGTACTGGGTCCCCCGGTGTTGGCATGATGTTCAGTGGGACTGGGGATGGGCACCCTGGTGCCACAACATGTATTCAGAAGGGGGGCTGGCAACCTGGAGGGGAGGGTGAAAGAGAAGTGGTACCTGGAGTGAGCATCCTGGTCTGCTTATTCCTTAAAGAAACAAAAAAACCAACATGGGGTATGGGCAACCTGGAGGGGAGGGGGAAGAAGGGTAGAAAGAAGCAGTACCAGTGGTGTGTACCCCAGTCCATCTAACAATCCAAAAAAAAAAATAGATAGCTAGAAAGACAGACAGGCAGCTAGATAGTCAGTCCATAGACAGTTCTTTCATGAGGTCACAAGAAAGAACAATGATTCTTTCATTTGACCTCACAAAAGAACTGTGAAAAAAAAGTCCCCACTCTTCTTAAATGATGTGGCGTTCTTCTTTTATGAGTCACAAAAGAACTCACAAAAGTATAATCTCGGTTCAGGAAAGAAGATGGTGGACTTCATTTTTTTCCTCCATTGTTCTTTTGTGAGCCAACCTCCATTCATGATCATGAAATAACTCAGGAAAGAAGAATCCTGGTTCATGGAAAATGATGATGGACTTATGTTTTGTTTTTGTGTTTTTTTATAGTTGTTTTGTGAGCCAAGATTTTTTTTCATGAGTTCTTTCATGATCAAGAAAGAAAGTCAGCTCACAAAACAGGTGGAAATCTGCTTTCGTGAGACTCGTGGAACAAGAATTTCTGCTCACAAAACAAGCCTCAGTAAGAATGTCCCAAAACCATATTTTGGGTCTGTTTTTTGAAAAACTACAGAATGGAGGCAAACGGGTCCCACTTAGATGTTTGTTTTTGTCCACGGCATCATTTTTATGAGTTTTCAATTTTTTATAATAAAAAAAAACAGAAACAAGATGGCTGCCATATAAAAGAGGATTTTTTCATCACAAAAGAATAACGGCTCATGACAGAAGATTCTTCTAACCTTTCGTGAGCAGCTGCTTTTTCTTTCGTATGAAACATATATCTGAAAGACCCTACTTAGCATGCTTAGAACCAACATTTCAAATCCTTATAACTCTAGAATGGAGTAATATGTTTTCACCAAACCAATGAAAGGCACCATTCTAGGGCAAGCCCTTTCTACCTTGAAATTTTCAGAAAAAAAGTTCAAACCATCTGGGCTGTAGATGAGAGCAAACAAACATAAAAAAAAAAAAAAAAGATTTTTCTTTTTTTGGACTATCCAGATCTTGGAATCAGCACATCGAACCAGAACAAAACTTACCAGATCAAGAGACCTTGTCCCCTCAGAATGTGCATGCAAAATTTTGTGCAATTCCATTGAATGGTGGTGAAGCTATTAAAGTGCAAAGTTGGGGGTTGAGTATTAAACACCCTACTCAACCTGAACTATAGGGGCACTACTGTGCCCCTATAATAGTAAACTATAGCATAGCATAGCATAGTGTAGTATAAGTATAGTATGATATGGTATCGCATAGCATAGTACAGTAAAATATAATAATTATTACACAATGGCAAGAAAATGTCCTGGACTCTGATTGATCAGTGTTGGGCTGGACCCGTGGTGTTATCCCAGTACGACATCACGGGTCTAGTCTCAGTCTCGCTGTGAACCTGTAGATGAGCTAAATGACCTTTTTTTTGCATCTCCTCTTAAGAAATAAAAATATTTTTCCACACTAAAAAACATTCTTTAAAACTATTTTTTTATTTTATGTAGAACACTGAGCCATTGTATAATAGCAATAATGCCCTCCAGGGTGTGTGTCGTTTGGGATAACGTCACGCCTCAGTTGTTGGATGCACTTGACCTGCGACCTCATGCCCAACCACCTGAGGCGTGACGTTATCCCAGCATGACATACATTCTATTGGGCATTGTTGCTTAAGTATAGTATATGGTTAGCCCTTGTTGTGCAAGTATTTTCAAAAGCTCCCAAAAACTGTTGTATCACAGTTCAAAGGTCAAATAAAGTTGTACTATGGTACAGCATTTCTAGTTATGGAATCTCATGCCAGTTGTGTCTCACACTGTCAGGCATGCTGCCGCCGCCACACATATATTGCAATATTGTTTTAAAAAGTTAAGAAAACCCACCTGGATCCCAACTGATAAGTATCCACTTATTCACCACTCTAGTATGCCCAGAATAGCAATATATTATTTATTTTATACTTTACAAAAACATCAAACGCTGAGCACCAACTTCTTGCTGCTTCTGTTTTTTTTGAATGCACATTGCCTGTGCCATAGTATAAATTGACAAAATGAAGCCCCAGCACCAGAGAAACTTGTCCTCTCAACCACAGCTTCCATCAAAAGAGGGGTCTGGATAAGTGACACAGCTCTGAGGGCCATTGTTTTTCTAATTATCCTCATATGCTGTTCATGTTGCAGAAAGTTCAAGGATATGAGAACACTCTTTCCATCTAGGTAGCAATATTTGTGACCCCTGCCATCAGTCTCCGCCACTGTTTGCTACTCCCTAAGCCTGAGAGAGAGCTTTTCTTCAAGCTGAGAAAGAGATGCTTTCAAACACTTCAAAAGCTGCTTTTCATAAATATTAAGTGCAGCAGCTACTGGTTGGTTCCTCTCTGACATGGCACACATAGCGGCTGCAAGATTAAATTCCAAAATCATAAGCTTTTTATTTTGACATTTCAGAAGCACCGTCAATGTCAGTGTCAATGTGAGCAGAGCATTTCAAAACAAACTGGCAGTAACTGACAGCTCTACAAGACTTTTGACATGGAAGCGGTAGCCGGGACCATCCTGGATGTACCGGGATCTGGCAGGAGCCAATGCTGGGGCCAAGCTCCCCATTTTTCTGATCTCCTGAAGATGTAGATACCCTTGGGGGACCAATGCACATGCACTTACTGTGCATGCTCAGCACAGGTCCCTGGTCTATGTCCTCCCCCCGTAGTATCCTTATCTGCACTGCCACCTGTTGTCACCCAGGTGGCAGAATCTTAGTGAAGACTCCTCCACTGGCCAGCTCTGGATGCCCCAGTCTCATTCCTGAACCCAGATCACTGGTGTCATGAGCAGTAGCACTACTGCACCATTGGCACCAATGAGACAGCTGTGCCCATCTTCTTTTCTGCGGAGCTTCTTATCATCCTTCTCCCTTTGTCTGGACTGCATCAACTTAAGGAGAGAGAAAGAGAGAAAAAACAAAAACATGTGCACAATTTTCCTGAAATCACTGGCAATCCCACCATGACGATGAGTGTCCTGCAATGTCCCAGCAAAGTGTTTTGCATAATAAACAATTGTGCCAACAGGCAAATGCCGTTTGATTTGGGCCTGATGAGCAAAACTGTCTCTAGTACAGTTAGGTCCACTTATCAATTTGTAGCTCCACAGTGCCAATAATGGGGTTTTAACACCCCCCCCCCATCCTTTCAATACTCTATTTGTTTTTGGTACATGACGCCTGACGGCATGCAGTACATGAAGTTAATCAGGTATGCTGTGCCCCACGTCCCATTAATTGATGAAGCTCCCGATCCTTCTTATCAAGCTCCTCCTGGGATTTTATGCTAAAGTACTGCATTCACTCCACAGCTGTCTCATGGAGCCATCAGTTTAGGCATAACTCAACTGTCCTCTACAACCACACCAGCATATAGGGCAAGTTGTACCCTCATCTGTCAAAGACTCTGGGTGATTTTTCTGTCCATCTGGCAGTTTTATCACAGTGGACAAGCCTCTCCCTGGCTCCAGCCAGCAGTCCAGTTTACTTTTACTCTGTGGTTCAAGGACACTGGTTGGTGTGGTATTCAGTAGATGCAAGTTCTTGCTGCACAGTACTCACTGGCTAATTCATCCAGTGAGCTGTGGCAGTCTCCCCAGGGCATAAAAAATAGTGAGGTCACTGGTGACTCATCCTCTGGCTTGCTGTCTGGGCCTTCAGTCACCAGGGTGGGCCCCAAATCTGATCAGATGGTGGCCTTTTCCCACCTGCAGTATGCTGTGAACTTTTTGAAAACTCCTGCAGTGCAAGTCTCGGGTGAGTAAGGGTTACCCTTCCCTAGTCTTTGCCTCACAGTTGAAGGTTGCTCGGCTTCAGTGTCTATGTCCATTTCAGTCTCTATCTCCACATCTTTTGTGGCAGCTGCTCCCAGTTCAATGCCTGCAAGATCAAAAAGCACAGTATCATCACTTCCCTCAGAAACCTGCTCATCATTTCAGTGCATGGGTTCGCCGAATCCTGGGTGTCCTTGCAGATCACAAAATGTCACTCAGCTGGTCGATCACAAACTGCTTGATCATTGGTGGTGCTGCCCATGGTTTCTTCTTTGCACGATGTGCACAGTCTTACTGTCTCGGTACCCTGGCAACAGATGCCACTGCTCATCGCAGTGTCCAGTTGCATGCAGGATGACATCCTGTTTAACAGATGGATTGCATAGCCTGCAATGGTGTTTCTGTGGTGACCGATCTCATTGCCACCACCTGAATGTATCGGGCATTTATGGACATTGCACTGAGTTTAGCTGGTATTATTCATGCAATGCACATATGAGACCCGTTGCTTTGATGTCGCAGCCTCTACCCTAGTCATGGCAGGATGTTATTTTGTTTTCAGTCATTGCTTGTGCACATATTATTTAAGCATAAGTTGCATGCTTTGTGGGAAATGCCACTGCATTGACCTGGTTCGTGGGGGTTACCATATGAAGAGATATTGCATACCAGAGGATGGTACTATACTTACACCAGGCACATTTTAACCTTTCTGTGTACGAAGGCACCATGCTATTTCATTCTAACTTTGGATATGAACTCCCAATCAGAAGTATAATGGACCCGGGCCTCTTAACCTTGTTGAGCCTGCAAGGGAGGGGTAGTTACAGCAACAACCACAGAGAGCCAGTAGCTTGGTATGTGGCTGCTACATAAGTAAGCAATAAGCCACGACGGGGTGTGCGTTAGACAGTTTAACACACGGCTAGGAGGCGTAGTGAGCCGAGTGTGTCCAGCCTCCTAGCCGTGTGTTAAACTGTCTAACGCACACCCTGGAGTGGTTTATTGCGCTTATGAAATGGCCATCTTTCGTTCAACTGCATCTGGTAGGTTAAATTTCCAATTTTAAGTAGAAAAAAATGTATGTTTGTGTCACTTTTAATAAAATAGTTCCTCCGCCTAAATGTGCTGTGTGTTTTTTTGTTTGCATTGAAGTAATTTTGTCCTACAAAGGCTTCTGTACTTTAGTAGGTCTGGTTGTCATAGCAGTAGCCCCCCCCCCCCCATGCTGCTGGACAGAAATAAGCTAGATTGCAGCTGTTTCTTTCTTTCTTTTGTTTTCTTTTTTTTAATTAAAAAACAAAAACTCTAGTGAGCAGAGTGGGCTGATAGAAATGATGGGTGGGCTGGTACAGGGAATCATGGAGGTCTAGTAATGATAGCAGTACCCCCATGCTGCTTGTGGAGACAAATAAGAGAAATTGCGCTGTTTCTTTTTTTTTTCTTAATTTAAAGACAGAGTGAGCGAGGGGGCTGATAGAGACAGCGATTGGGCGGGCTGGTACAGAGATCGCGGTTGCTCCGATTTTTTTTTTTTTGGTAGATGAAGGAGTGTCTGGGTTGGGAGAGACATCGCAGTTGTTTGTTTCTTTTTCTGTTAAAATTCAAACAATTGAGTTTAAAGAGCGCGCGGTCGGGCTGGTAAAGAGATCGTGGCTGTTCCGTTTTTTTTCACTGAGGCAAAGTGAAGAGGCGTCAGAGGTATTTATTTTTAACAGTTCAGCTGGCACCACTTCTGGCACGAAAAAGATGGCTGCGTTTTGTTTTGCTAACATTCTAAAGTGGGCAGCATCACCTATATCAATGCCCACTGCCCAGTGTTGGTCCTTTTTCCTGTGCATCAGAATGAATATCACATCCCTAGCAGCCAATGAAAGCTCTTAATTTATGGTGCCCATTTCATAATATAGATTGAAGGAGCACTCCTGACCAATTAGAGAACTCCATCCCCTTGCATGTCATCATCATCATCATCAAATCTTTATTTATTCAGGCAAGCATCATTGAGCAAGGCTCATTTACAAGATGGAGCTGATAAGGTCAAGGTTCAACAATTGATACACAACAGATACATCATACACTTATATAAAACAGTTATACATACAGGGGAAAAAACATTTATAAACACAGTGATGTACAGTAAAATTCACATAATAAAGTGGGTTATAGGAAAGTTCAGCTAATATTTACAGTATATACAGTGTATACATATCCCAGTGATGGGGCCATGGAAAACACACAGCATAATGTAATACTAGGATGGTGGAAGGTATTACTGGTGCCATAAGATGGGGTGTCTGCCTGGGAGGGAGAACTGAAGAACAAAGATTATGCCATATATGGTGAATTTTTGGGAGGGAGATTGTGAGATGACAAAGCTAGCTCTAGCGATAGCAACTGCATTTCTCTGTGAAGAAAACTGTACAGCAGCTGTTTAAAGGATGCAATTGGAATAATATTGGACAGTTTGGGATTTTTGTAGGGTGTTCCATGCTATAGCTAGAAAATAGCTGATTGCTGCCCTCCTAGCCGGGTGTTGAATTTGGGCAATTTGAACAGGATGATGTTGTTGCTTCTTAGGGCATAGGAGCTAGGAATGGTCTGAGTGAAGCAGTCCAGAATATAGTTTGGAAGTTTTTTTGATAACGCTCTGTAAATCATAGAGCTGCATTTCTGTTCCTTCTTAGGTGTAGGGAAACCCATCCAACTGCAGCATAAAGTGAGCAATGATGGGTATTAGATGGCAGATCTGTTATGAATCTTATTGCTCTATGGTATAAGGTATCCAACTTGTGTAGGTAGGAGATGGGGCAGTGACTATAAAGGAAGTCTGCATAGTCAACAACTGAGAGAAAAATGGCCTGGACTAACCTCATCTTTGAATCTCTGTTTAGGAAGGGTTTAACCTATAGAAAGGCCAAGCCTTTGGCGAAGCTTTTTTAGCAGTTCTTCTAAATGATGAGTGAAGTCGAGTCTGCTGTCAATCCACACACCTAAATATTTGAATTTTTCTACATACTCCAGATTTTCTCCAAGTATAGTGCATAGCTGGGGGAGAATGATTGAAAAGGAGGTGCTGGTGGAGCTTTGATTTGTGAACATCATTGTTTAGTTTTCTTTGCATTTAACAGAATGTGAACAGCATGTGAGACACTCTTACTCTGTAAAGATGGTCTTGTAAAGATTGTCTTATGAGCAGGTGACCGCTTGAAAGGTTCCTAGCTGAAATGGGAAACGGGGCAGGAAATTATCAAAAAAAAAGTTTAAATGTAATGAATTCTGTTAAATTACTTGTTAGAAGCTCTTTAGAAAAAAAGGTTCAGCTTTTGTATTCTTAAAATCTGTTGATTTACAAATTTTAGTTCAGGAGAAACTTCGAACTCAAAAACCGCTTGAGAGGTTCCTAGCTGAAATGGGAAACGGGGTAGGAAATTCTCAAAAAAAAAATGTTTAAATGTAATGAATTCCGTTAAATCACTTGTTATAAGCTCTTTAGAAAAAAAGGTGCAGCTGTCCTATTCTTATAACCTGTTGATTTACAGTTTTACTCTGTTCTATTTAAGTAAAATAAAAGTTCTTCACAAAAACTGATTTCATATCTTAATTTCTCAATTAACCAGTAGTAACCAGTACATATAAAAAATAAAACATGGGAAAGTGTGGTAATTCAGATTTTATGCACACCCTCAGTGTGTGATGCCCAGATATTTATGGGGCATCACACACCTCGGTTATGCATAAAACCCTCATTAACCACACTTCCTCATGCATTATTCTATATTATTGATTGGCCTTGATCAATAATCTATTATATGGCATTCAAGGCTACTCTTACTATTGCAAGACGGGTCTAACTTACATTCTTTTTTTTTTTTTTAATTATTAGTTATGCTTCAGCCCCTACAGCCCTCGCATTCTGGAGGAAGCCCCAGCCTCGTCAACACAGCGTCTACCAGCCGGCACAGCCATGGCTCCAGGGCTTCCCCCCTGGGTGGGGTTAGAGTGGCCGAGACTGGATAGAGTTTTTGCTATGCCGTGGCTAGCTGGGTGAGATGCCTGCGAGCTCCCTCCTTCATCCTCTGGGGCATACTTTTTTCCCCTGGGGGTGACACGTGCAATGACGCCCGTGACTTCACCACGCATGCTCCCATGCGCGACCCCATCTAGCGTCTGTGTCGCTCCCTGATCCTCATGTGTGACATCGGTGCTCCTGCCCCCAGCATCTGCTAGGGGCCAGACAAACTCTGACTGCCGGAGACCCCCTCCCCAGAGGAGAGCTGTCCAGTGGACACTCAATCCTTCTCCTCCCTGCTGACCCCGGTGGCCTTCACCTGTTCCCGAACAGGGGTCACTGGCGTGGAGCAAGGTCTGGCGCCCAGTGCCTCAACCCTCAGTGCCACCAGGCCAGCCTAACTTACATTCTTAGGGTGAAAGATACTAACCTTCAGTTTGCAGTTCTCCTACCCTAAGAATGCATATAAGATCACTCTTACGATGACCCTCTTAGCCTGTCAAAAGAGGGGGTGTGGCCCATGAACGACAGAACCAATTGTGGCTGTTAGCCTTGGCAGACCAGTTGGTATCCTTGGGTGGCCTACTTGGGCTTATAGGAGTGCCAGAGTGGGCTGTCCAGGGATACACCATTAAGGAGGGGTTTCCCCCTATTTAAGAAGAGATTGGAGAGATGAGTGACCTCTTTGACCCAGGCAGCTAGATATTTTCAAAGTTTTTGCCTAGAACATCTTTCTGGTTAGCTTCTTCCTTCCTTTTGGCTTGTCCAAGTTTTTCAGTGTCTTCCCTGCATGCATCACTTCTGCTCCAGCCCTCTGTGGCTGCACTCCTCCCTTGATTTTTCAACTGCCTGTTTTGTGTACTCCACCTCTCTAGTTTTATTTTCCTTTTACTGGCTATGGCAGCTTTCTATACAATTCCCTTGGCATCACTTTGCCTAATTTTTCTTCCGGTTGTGCCCCCATGGCTCACCCTAGCATCCTTCTTCTCCAGCTATCTTTCATCTTCTACCATTCTCTTGTGCTCCCATTTTCTGCACTTGTCTCACCACCTCACCTCTCCTCTGGACTCCTTTTCTACTGTTCTCCACTCCTCCATCTACTCATCATCCCCTCTATATTCCCTGGTCTTGTTTCTTCCCTCCTCCTGTTGCACCCCACCCACCCCCATTTTAGCACCTTTTTTCCCCCTGCACCTGCATTGTCTGCCCCCGATCCCCGACTCCTTTTGCTTTTATGCATAAGGGTTGTGTCAGAGTTCCCCTTAGTGCCAGCATTATTTATTTAAAAAAAAAAAGTATTCTTTTCTTTCCTGTCTCCTTCTGCCATCCACCCAACAAGCTTCCTGCCTATCCTTCCCCTGCTGTCCCATGCTTACCTGCAGCCATGCAACTGCCCCCTTTGTTGTCTCAGCACACAAGTTTGGCACTTTTCCCCCCTGCCTGCTTCCATGAACAGTCATGAAATCCACTGACCTAGCTTTCCCCTGCAGGCTTCAATTATAACAAAAGTAATAGAAACAGAAAAATCAATATACTTGTAAGCCACCCTTTAAAGATGGGTTTATGCTCCCATTTAGACATTCCTTTCTCTCTTCTTTCCTCCCCCAAGCTAGGAATGTGTTACTGCTCTGGGGATATTGCTGGACACCTTAAGGTGGCAGCAGAGAGTAGGTTTTGAGGGAGTATATAAGAGAGCAGACAGGAAGTATCAGGGCCTTTCCAGCCCGGACATTAGGCCTGGGGCTGGAGAGGGGGGTGGTTGGAAGTGCACAGTAAGGAGCAGAGGTTAGGTGGGCAAGTAAGGGAGCTCAGCAGTTCAGGAGGGACAGTGGGGACCCCTCAAAGTAAAATCAGGATGGTTTGTTCAGCATCGTGGTCAGTAAGGAGCTGTGGGAATGGAGCTCAATTGGAGAAAGATGTATAGCCAGGTCCTGCGTAGTTTGGGGCCAGAAAATGTAGGTGGCTTGTAGGCCAGGAGTTAGGAGCTCTTAGAGACCCTTGTAAGATGTTCCCAGGTTGTCAGGGATGTGGGGCAGTGGCAGAGCCCCCACAGAAGGGAAGCCGGTGGCAGTGGCTCCTCTCATACCCAGTGTGGCAGGGCAACCTGGGGTGTAGAGGGAGCTGGGGGGCCCTTCACCCCAGATATGGGCCTGCTTTGGAGGGGCAGGTCCTGGGGTGCCAGAACACTGAAGGCCGGGCGGGTCGCAGGCCGTAATAACAGGCCTTGGAGGGTAGCCCCCGTGCTGGAGCTCAATGCAAGCCCAGGAGGTGAAACAAGGGGATGTGGGCCTGGCAGGAACCCCTGAGGAAGATAAACAGCAGAAACCAGAGCAGTTTGGGCCACCAATGAGATGGCAGCTCAGTCCATAGCAGGGGGTCATGAGTACTGGAGCAGGGCCTGGCTTCAGGGCCGCTGCGCCAAGGGGGCCGATAAGAGGAGAAGCTGAGCTGAGAGAAGGTGGCCAGTGCTGAAGTAGCACCCATACAGAGCCAAGCCCGAAGTGGGTTAAAGGGCCTGGGTCGTCAGGAAAAAATTCTGGAAGCCCCTGTGGCTTGGGCAAGTGCCCAGGAGTCCAGGTGGGGGAAGCAGTCCGTTTTCCTGTGCCAGAGTTTGGGAGGGGGGCAACCAGTGCCAGTAAGTGAGTGGGTAGCCCAGGTAAGGAAGAAAAAAGATTTGCCTTACCAGATCCAGAGAAGCCAGGAGATTGCAGGGATCTGAGTTCAGACAGGTCTTGGGCAAAGCATCCGAGAGAGAGACAGAGACAGAGAGAGAAAAAAAATCCTTGCTTGTGACTGCCTTAAGATTCATTGTTCTGCTGCCTTAAAATGTCCAGCGAGTATGTGTAAAAGTTGAATTAGCCCCATGGAGCTGCTTTATCTATTTAAAAAAAGAAAGTGTGACTCCTGTATTGTTGGGAATCATTTGCAATGCAGGAGCAGAATAAAGAAGCCAGATTAGGAGGAAATAGCAGTGATGTGCCTCATTTAAACTGAGAGGGGGGGGAAGTAAATTAAATGAGATCCTTCTTTTCCCCTTTATGTTCAGTCAAATTAATTTCTCATGAGTTGCATTCCAGATACAGTTTCATCCCGCTTGTGGCGGGTCCGAGGGACTCAGTAGGACTCCGGAGACAGTAGAGGTACAGCATGAAGTTCCTGGACTGGTGTGCAGCCTTCGGGGCAAAAAACAGATTCTGAAGGTAAAGATGAGAATCACGAGAATGGAAGATGCCAGCAGGGTAGGATACAACTTTTCCTGCCTTAATCTGAAGTGCATTGGTTTCGATGTTAGCACTCAAGGGTACCCTTCCTCCATTGCCTCGGACCATCTGCAAAAGACGTTTATGCCCCTAAACAGGGGCATAAAGGGGGGTTACATACTTATGTCAGTTCTGCCACTGCTGTTCTGCTTATTGGGGTGATCAGGCAAAAAAAGCAGCAGGGACTGGGGTTGCTGTAGGTTGTTACAGCTGCTAGGAGGTAACAGAAATAATCCCTAACAGTTTATTTTATTGCTTTTGGAGGGTTTTATTATGCATAGTATGTGTAGCTTTTCAGGTAACTGAATTTGTGTTTTTACAGCAAAAGCTAGGACTGTTCATTATTGGGTAACTGTTACCATTATTGCATGAATAAGAGGGTATTCCTGTTGCTGCAGTCAGAGCTTTGGGCCAACCACAGAGGCAGGTATTAGTAGGGTAAATCATGTTTTTGGTTGGTTGGTTGGTTGGTTGGTGAGTTGGTTGGTTGTTTGTTTGCTTGCTTGTTTTATAGCCAAAGCAGATCAAACAAGTACAGCTGACTGGCCTGTTTTCTTCATATAAAAAAGGGTATTTCATTTGATGGTCTGACAGAAGTGGTAGGCAACTCTATGCCAGGATACATAGAAGTGGTGCCATGCTCAACTGGCAACCACTGCTGCTAGGACGGTGGTGCATAATCAGGTTTTGTTGAGATGGCCCAGTGCTTGTGGGAGCAGGATGAACCAAACTGGATGTGGTCCTTGATGAGCCTAGGGCCTAGCCTGCAATAGGCCACTGGCGGGGAGGGTATCATAGGAGCCAGTGCAGTGCTGGGACCAGGCCAGGACACACGTATGCACCAGGCTCATGAAGCCTTCCAGGAGACTACTCGAGGCTGTGGAGGATGAGGCATGTAACCAGGCTATTTAGATAGGTAAGCTAGCAAAGTGCAGAGTTACGTTGGCAAATAAGTATCAACAAGGAGTGTTGAGAATGGGTGAGCAGAAGATGCTCTCAAGTAAAGTAGTGGTGCAGGACCATAGGGGGCAGCACCAATGGACACTCACAGAGGTCAGGGATTGGAGTATGTGCAGACACTCTATGAACAAGCTAAGGTGTAACCGGGTCACCATGGGTGCTGTTGGGTTCTGCTCCTGCCTTGTGGATTCAAACAGGATTGAGGGGCCTGGGTGGGTAAACTCCTCATTGGAAGGTTCATATCCAAGGTATAAATAAACTGTATGGTGCCTCCACCTACAGAATGGTAAAGTAGAAACAAACACAGGTATAGCTCACTCAGAGCAATGAAGAGACATCAAATTGCTGGTGGTACAAATTTATTGGTGTCATCAGATAAATGTGAGCCAGAAATGTGCATTACCAATATTTTGCTATCTCCTCATTGGTCAGAGTGCATTGTATCTGTTTGTTTTGGCTTCAGCTTTTTTACAGCTGCACTGACTGCAATAGAAGATCACTGACAAATGGGGGAGCACCCTTTACACTGTTGTGAAGCAAGTACAGGACTTGCCCATGTACAAGATTCACCTGAAGGAGAATCAAGTGGAACCCATGCCAAACAAATCTGATAGATTTCTTTGACTGGGTGACCAGGAAAATAGATCAGAGAAAGGCAGTGGATGTGGCCTGTCTGAACTTCAGCAAGGTCTTCGACACTGTGATGCATAGTAGCAGGCTGATAAAGGAACACAGAAGCCTGAGGTGGGATCCAAAGTGGTGAATGTGGTTAGAAACTAGTTAACACATAAGAGACAGAGGGTGGTGGTAAATGGCACTCACTCCAATGACGGAGGAGTGACCAGCAGGGTGCCACAGGGCTCAGTACTGGAACCAGTCCTCTTCAGTGTCTTCATAAGGTAGGCAGTATAATGAAGTGGTTAACAGCACTGAACTATAGAACTGGGTTTGAATCTCTATGCCACCACTTACATAGTGTGTCACCACGAGCACTAACTTCTCTCTGTTTCCAAGATGCACCTGGAAACAAGCCTCAGTTTAGTGTGTCAGAACAAGAATTTGTAAAAAATTAAAAAGTGACATTGCTGAGAAACTGGAAGGAAAGGTATGCCTTTTTGCAGATACCAAAATATGCAATAGGGTGGACACTCAGGAGGTGGTGTAGAGAATGAGCAAGGAGCTAGGGAAATGTATTCTAAAGCATGGCAGTTGGGTTTCAATGCCAAAAATCACAAAACCATGCACCTAGGGCATAGGAACCCACACGCTGTGTATAGGATGGAGGGAAGGTACTGATAGTCACTAAACAAAAAAACCAAGGGACCTTGGGGGTTATCATATCTGATGACCTCAAAGTGGAAGGGTTGTGTGACAAAACAGTGGGAAGGGCTAGTAGGATGCTGGGGTACGTAGGAAGGTGTATATAAGTAGGAGAAAGAAGGTGATCACTCGCTGGTGAGACCCTACCTGGTGTACCATGTGCAGTTTTGGTGTCAGCACCTCAGAAAGGATGTAGACAGGCAGGGTGCAGTCTAAAAAGAGGGCAATTAAAATGGTGCCCAGGTTGCATGAGAAGCTCCTAGGAGGAGAGACTGGGGAGCTTGACATGTGCACCCTGGAAGAGAGAAGAGCAAGAAATTATATAATAGAGACCGACAAGTCAGTTACAGGGGTGAACAGGATACAGGAGGGGAGTGTCTTTCAAATAAGAAGGAGCACCAGGACAAGGGGGCAAGCAATGGAGATGGAGGTGAGGAAGTTTGAGAGATGTTATGAAATATTTCTTCAGTGAAAGGGTAATAGATGCCTAGAGGAGACTGCCAGCAGAACTGGTGGAGGCAAAAACAGTGGAGGGCTTCATGCATGCATGGGATAGACATATGGGTGTATTAGAAAATAGGCAGGGAGGAGGAAGGGTTGCTAAAGACCAGTTAGGGTCTGTGGAGAGGGGCTCAGGCAGGGAATATCTGGGCAGACTAGATGGGTCAAGAGGTCCTTTTCTGCAGACAAACTCTGTGCTTCTATGTTTTCTGCTGCAGTTCAGCTGTATCCAATGGAGGCAGGGCTAGACTGCAGACTCCAGAAAGCCAATGAAGGTACAGGACCTTACAGACCTACTGCAAGTGCTGGACATGGTATGCAGTACTGCATACAAAATCACCCTATTTAAGGCTGTTTACCTGCACATTTTTGGGGGTACTTAGGGTTTCAGAATTGGCACTCCCGGCAGCTAGAGCCTGTGACTCTGGCAACATACAGCATGCAGACACATCTTTACTGCACAACAAAATAGATTTGAGGCCATGCATGACAAAACACAATCAGTCAGAGCCTCCAAATATGATAAATCTCTTCAGAGTGGAAAGGGGATCATCTTTTTTTTTTTGTACTTCTCTGCTCCTCCTGGCCAGCACCTCCTTCGGGGCCCCAAGGTCCTATCTCGTCTGTCCGCCATCTCCACCACCTAGCCTTACCTCAAATCGCAACCCCCTGGAGGTAGCCCAGCATTACCTTTCACTGGGTGGGTCTCCCTCCTCCGAGAGGGAAGGCACCGGTGGGGGTCATCCAGCGCACTGCGGCATCAGCTCCAGGTGCTGCTGAGGTGGGAGATCGTGGAGCCATGATAGCAGCAAGGGGACCAGACAGCCATCATCAGGCTAGCCAGGGAGCCGTTTTCTCCCCTTGGAGAGTGATGTACCTGAAGTCAAGGTGAACGCCGACGTCCGTCACTCCCCCAGAAATTAGAGCCCTGACACCCTGCCATGCTCCCGGCCTCCGCCAGGGGCCAGCAGGTGCCCGGCTTGCATCCCCACCCTTCCCCCTGGAGAAGGCGAGCTGTCTACAGATGCTCCAACCTTCTCCCCCGGTCGGCTCTCCCATGACCCGAGTCTGTTCCCGAACCCGGGTTACCGGCGTCGCAAGCGGAAATCCAACCGCTGCACCAACAAGCCAGCTAGGGGGATCATCTTTAATTGATTGATATAAACCAATACTTCACTGATGGACCTAAAGCCCTCATCAGTACTCCCACTGGCCTCTGACCACTCACTCAAAACAACTGTTTTCTTCCTTTTTTTCAGCTCTGTTCCTCTTCTTGGCACCTACCAGCTAGGACCTCCTTCAACCACCGCTAAAGCAACCTTCTCATTAAGTTGACGTTCTTCCTACTTGGTCCTTCTGGGATTACAGGGGAACTAATGACACACTGCTACATTGCCCTCTTGGCTTTTCCACCAGAGTAGGGGGTCTGCCTTCAGCTCCTTGGCAGCTCCAACCAAATATCCAGCTACCTATTGTGGATGCGAACCTCTGGAGCTATCCTCTGAGCCTGTGGAAGAGAAACTAACTGTAGACATGGAGACAGAGCTTCATCTGCCCAGCCTGCTGCCTAGTTTTCCCCTTAATCCTTCCCCTGGAATCCCAACATGAATGACACAACCTATTTGCAGTGTCCTCAACTGCTTTGCCACCCAGTCTTTTCTAAGTGGCAGTCATGCGGCAGGGCACACAACCCACCCTCCCCTGAAGAGGAGAGCAGTCCTTGGGATGCTCAGACTTCTTTCCCAGACAAGCCCAGACGATTTGAGTTCATTCCTGAACTGGTGTCAATGGCACCACATTAACAGATGGTAGTAACACTACTACAGAGTTGATCAAGTCAGATATTCTTGATGAACTGACTTCATTAAATTTCTCTTCCAGTGGCAGCCCTGATGGCATCGCCCTGAGATGCAGAACAAAAATAAGGTGAGCTGCTTCTAGGGATATATTTGTGTTACCGCCCATGTATAATTAAGTATCAATGAAAGAGGAACCAGTACACTCATCAGTTATATATGGACCTGAAAACTTATAGCAATAATGGCACATGCAGCATAATGTAAAAGGATTTTCTTTTATTTAGCACATCAGCCACTACCAATGGCAAGAATAAAAGCCCAAAAGTGCCTCACGCTATAGAGCTAACCACAAAGGTCACTGACCAGATACTCACAAAGCCTAACTTTTTACACCACTGCCTGTGGCACTTTCTTAAAGGATGCATCACCCCCACTTGGCTGTTCCTAATATAGCCACAAATTTAAAGTAACAGTACTAGGAAAAGGAAGTGTATATTATATCCCTTCCAAATTCCAACAAATATTTAATATACTGTAGTCAGCCATTAAAGTTCAGGGCAATAAATGTTGCTTATAATAAAGTGCTGAATTACAAAACACCCCATAAAGATATAAAAACAAATATTATCACAGGACAATTGTAAGAAGGAAGGGCAGACTTGCCAAAGCATCAACCCATGTGTGCCTACGTCAGGCCTTGCACCTCACCAGAGATTCAACAGATGCGATGGACATATCCACTAAAGCAATCTCTGTTTCATCGGGAGATCCTGACCTTCCATACCCACAGTTATTTACTTCTAAACAAAGCACCCTAATTTGTCTTCACCTAAGTGTAATGGTTTGTGAGCCCAGAGTTTTCCTTGCCTTTCAAACAGCAATTTAATCAAGAATGGTGGGGAAGGGAAAAACAGGGGTATCAAGCAAAAATTGGGATTAAGGAGATTTATACACTAAACAGCTGGGGCAAATTATAACAATTCTGTAACAGGCCACTGTCCCCCCGTCCACTTTTCCTAAGGCAGGTGCATCCTACTTTCTCCTCAAAAGCATTATGCAAGAGCTCCCCACTTGTTGTAGTGGGTACCTTGCTCTAAAAGTGGTGACTAGCTTGGAGTTTGGGACCAATGGTGCATGTAGCAATAATCATTGTACAAACAAAAGTAAACACACACAATGGAAAGGGGCCCTGGGAATGAATCCAATGGCCTCTGCAGAGCCTCTGCCTGGGCCTATGAATTACCTGGTAAAATTCTGATCAGGTATTTTAACCTCAATGGCTAAACCTTAGGTGCAACATAGAAACATAGAATTTGACGGCAGATAAGGACCGCTTGGCCCACCCAGTCTGCCCATTTCCCTACCTACTGGATAAGCTGCAGATTCTAGTTAGCCAGCAGCCTACTTCTTCCTACCCCCAACCCCTACAATTGCCTTATGACTGTCCCATGCATGCTTGAATTCCACCACTGATTTTGACTCCACAACCTCCTCCGGAAGGCCGTTCCATGCATCCACAACCCTCTCTGTGAAAAATACTTCATCAAATTACCTCTGAGCCGCCCTCCTCTATCTTCAAATTGTGCCTCTTGTTCTTGCACCTCTTTTTGAAAGATGCTACCCTCTTGGACTTTGTTGATTCCCTTGAGGTACTTGAACGTTTTCTATCATGTCCCCCTCTCCCTCCTTTCCTTGAGGCTATACATATTAAGCTCCTTTGTCTCTCTTCATATGTCTTCCAGTGCAGACCCTGCACCATTTAGTGCCCTCCTCTGGACAGCTTCCATCCTGTCTATGTCTTTGGAGATTGGATCTCCAGGACTGCACACAGCACTCCAGATGGGGTCTCACCAGCTGTCTGTACAGAGGGATAATAACTTCCTGTTTTCTACTGGTGATGCCTCTCCTATGCATCCCAGTATCCCCAACCCTCTTTGCTGCCCTCTCACATTGCTTGCCACCTTTAGATCATCTGATATGACTACCCCAGGTCTCTTTCCATTTTGTTGTTGTTAGTATCTCACCCCATTGTGTACTCTTCCCTGGGTTTTATTTCCCAGGTGCATTACCTGCACTTCTTAGCATTGAATCTAAGCTGCCATACATTTGACCATTCCTCTAACCTTGCCAAGTCCCTTCTCATCCTTTCCACCCCACCCTGTGCATCAACTCTGTTGCAGATCTTTGTGTCATCTCGCAAAGGACATACTTTCCTTCCAGTCCTTCTGCAATGTAACTTATAAAGACATTGAAGAGGACGAGTCTAATACTGAACCCTGCGGTACCCACTAGTAACCTTCCTTTCTTCTGAGTGGACTCCATTTACTATTACTCTCTGTGTCCTATTCTCCAGCCAATTCTTTACCCAGGCTGTCATCTTGGGACCACTCCCAGGCTGGCTAACTTGTATATTAATCTTTTGTGTGGGACTGTGTCAAATGCCTTGCTAAAGTCTAGGTAGGCCATGTCCACAGCCCCTCCCTGATCTACTACTTTGGTCACCCAGTCAAAGAGATCTATTAGATTCATCTGGCATGACCTTCTACTGTGAATCCATGCTGCCTTGGGTCCTGTGTCCTCTGGCTTCCAGATACTCAACAATTCTTTCCTTCAGAAGTGATTCCATCATTTTCCCTATCACTGAGGTTAAACTAACAGGTCTGTAGTTTCCTGCTTCTGCCTTGCTCCCACTTTTGTGAAGGGGAATCACATCTGCCCTCCTCCAGTCCTCGGTACCACCCCATCCTCCATGATTTGTTAAAAGGGTAGTCAGTGGTGTCACTAGTTCTACCCTTAGTTCTTTAGAATTCTGGGATGAATCCCATCAGGCCCCATTGCTTTGTCCACCTTCAGTTTTAAGAGTTCTTTCAGAACCCTTTCTTCTGTAAATGGGCTGGTATCAACTTCTGTATCCAGTGTTTCTACTGTTTTTTATGCCCTCCTCTTCATTTGTAAATACTGAGCAAAAATATTTGTTTAGTATCTCTGCCTTTCACAGTCTCCCTCTGCCCACCCTCCCTCCTTTATTAAGCCTCACTATCCCTCCTTGGTCTTCCTTCGCTCCTGATGTACCTATAAAAGTTTATCCCCCTTTTTAACTGAGTTGGCTATCTTTTCCTCGGTTTGGGCCTTTGCTGTTCTGACTGCCTTCCCAGCCTCATTTTGCTTTAACTGATACAGTTATCTGTCCTGCTCCTTCTGCGATTCCTTGTACTTCCTGAATGCTTTCTTTTTCTCTTAAACCTTCACTGCCACTTCCTTTGAGAACCATAGTGGTTTCTTACATCGTTTTGTTTGGTTTATTTGCTTCACACAAAGGCTCGTTACCTCTGTGATGGCAGTTTTTATTATTCCCCATTGTTCTTTCACCCCTCCTTCCTGCCCATTTGCTAGTGCATTCCTTAGGCACTCACCCTTTTAGCAAAGTCAGCCCTCCTAAAGTCCAGTACTTTTGTCTTTGTATGGCTTGACTCTATTGCTGTGTTGTGTGAACCATACTGTTCGATGGTCGCTAGTTCCCAGATGGCTACCCAATTCTACATCTGTGATCCTCTCTCATCTCCATTTGAGAGAAGCAAGTCTAATATTGCTCCCTCTCGAGTGGGCTCCAATACTAGTTGTCTAAGGCATGCCCCGTGGGCATCTAGAATAACTCCACTCTTAAGTGGCAGCTGCAACTGCACTCCAGTTAACATCTGGCATATTCAGATCACCCATCAGCAATATCTCCCCTTTTTCTGCCATTCTAAGTATACTTTCCATCATTTCCTTGTCCATTTCCTCCCCTGAGAAGAGTCTGTATCTAACCCTATTGCGGATTGTGGTGCCATTGCCTGTCTCCAAATTTACCCACAGTGCTTCTTCTCCTCCTCCCTGTTTACCCTTTTGTTCTGTTGCTTTTATTCCTTCCCTTATGTAAAGAGCTACTCTTCCTCCTCTTTTACCCTCCCTGTCCCTCCTGTAGATAGTGTATCCTGGTATGTTTACGTCCCAGTCATGGTTTTGTGTGTACCATGTTTCTGTGACTGCCACGATATCCAGATGTTCCTCCTCCATCAAGGCCACTAATTCAGAAAGCTTGTTACCCAGACTATGGGCATTGGTACTCATTGCTCTCCATTTCTTGATGGCTTTACCTTCTGTTGCAGCATCCCCCACTGACCGTTCTACCTCGGTCTTTTTCTCATTTAGTACCCTGTTTTGTAGGGAGAGGCTGGGATTTTGCTGCTGCTTGTCAGTGCCTCCCCCTTTGACTAGTTTAAAAGCTTGCCAATGAAGCATTTAAACTGATTGCTCAAAAGACTTGTTCCCTTCCTGGACAGATGCAGACCATCCTGCCAGTATAGGCTGGTGTCCCCTCAGGTGGAACCCCAGTCTAATGAAGCCAAACCCCTGTGCTCCGCACCATTTTTTCAACCATTCATTAAACTGCATGGTGCTAATTACCCTCCCCTCCCCCCATGCCTTTGACAGGCAGCACCTCTGAGAAGGATACTGTGTGTGCTACTTGTCTTAGGCCCTCCCAACTCTACAATGTCCTCCTGCACTGCTCTAATCTCATGATGGGCAAGTCTTTGTCCCTAGGTGGACAATACATCCAGCTCAGAGTCCCTTGCAGCTGTTCTCGTGATCCTGAGGATGCGCTTCCTGTCCCTCCAAGCCATGGCACCAGGCAGGCACCTTACTGCAGTTTTCCCAGCTCCCCAGTTCTATACCCTTAATAATTGAGTCCCCACCAGGGCTGCTTCCTTTCCTGGTGTCCTCTGCCTCCTTTCTGTGGGCCTCCTTGTGACAGTTGTCATCAGTCTTCTTGTAGGTGCATCCATGGGGAGCTATGCTCCCCTAAGATAGATGTGTATGGATTGTGGAGTGGAACAACTGACTGGGTGTGCCTCTGTTCCACCATCCTCACCCTCCTGAGCCCACTGTGGTCCAACTGCTGTGCTTTCTTGCAACCTCTGAGGTAGTGGTGGTGGCCCTAGTGCTCCCTGGATGGGGGAGGTTCCCTTCCTACTGTCCAGTGTGGCCTGGGGGAAGGTTTCCTTACTACTGTCCAGTGCGGCCTGAAGATGGGCAACTTCCTCCCTCAGGGCAGAGAGTTGTCTGCAAATAGGGCAGCATCTCAGCCTCCAGAAAGACTCCTGGAAGACTGCTGCCCCACAGCCATTACATTGCACTACTCCCCACATGTTTATCTACTTTTTTTTGTTTGTTTGTTTTTGTGTGTGTGTGTGTGTGTGTGTGTGTGTGTGTGTGTGATTGGTTATATAGAAATATATATATTATACAATGCGTGTGCTTATATTGTCAGTGCAGAGTGCTAGAGAGGATATGACAGTGATATGCACCTTGCACTCTTGAGGAAATGATGTCAGAACCTCAGGTATAAAGGAACTATTTCCAGGGGTGAGTGGGGTGAGGGGTGAGAAGGGGTTGGGCCTAAACTGTGCCCTTACAAAACAATCAGCTAAAAGCTCTCACCCACTGCTGTGATGAGTGCCTTCCTGTCAGCAAGATGCCCTACACAACAATTTGACAGAGTCAGGGTCAGAACCTTGATTTACTCATGGTTCTGATTACCTCTGAGGGAGGGTCTCCTCCAAACAGCTCCACTGCATCAACAGTGCAGTGCCTCTCTGCTGGGCCACATCTCTGAGTCTCTCTCAGAGATTCTAGATGACCTCCCTTCACTGGCTTGGATCAGGATTCTGCTGGTCTGGATCTCTTGTCTTCACCAGAGTAGATCAGGATTCAGTTGGTCTAGATCATTTCTCAGTGGAATACAGCTGTGCTACAGAGACCATAGCCTCCAACCCCCTTCTGAGGCAAGGCACCAATCTAGTTAGACCAAACACCAACCCTCTGGCTGCAAGAGCTGGCTGGCACTGGCTTCCTGCAGTGACTGAACAGAGGCACAACACAGGCCCCCTTACCATTGCTCCTCCAAGGCTCTGGCTGGAACCCTTTCTGGTCCCACGCAGTGGCCTCCTAGTCTCTGGGCCTGCTACACTGGGTGATCCCCAGCTGGGAATAGTTCTGAAGCAGTGCTTGCCTTTTCTCCAACAAGCACCTTTTTACTACAGTACACAGAAGGCATATTCAGTCTACATTTAATAAACAATGAAGTTCAGGTTTTAGGTACACTCAGATTACCAGGCCCACAGAGCTTTTGCAACACTGATGACCCATGGTCAGGAATAAGCATGAGTCATCAAAGGATCAGCCATGGGGAAGAGAATTAAGCATCCAAGGGACTGCTCTCCTCCTCCAGGGAGGGAGTGCCAAGACACTCAGAGCTTGACTGTTCACAAGCAGAGGGCATGCTATGCATGGGAGCATGCATGGCATCACCACTACATGCCAGTCTTCTGTGCCACAGGCTGGGAGCACAAAAAATTAGCAAACATCCTGGATGGCATGATGATCACCACCCCTCACAGGCCCAGCACCCTGTGATTCAGGCACGGCTACTAGATCCTTGACCCAGTGGGTTGAGCACGCTACCCACCACACCGCCTTGGGGGTAAGTCATGGAAGTATGGGTGAGTAAGTCCTAGGGTAAGCCAGGGTGATGGCACTGGGGGGCTAGCAGAATGGGGGCTATATGGGGGAAATTACTAACTGAAAAAAGAGACTAGTCTGGACTGAGCCCAGATTTCTCTTCAGCAGTGTTTCTCATAGTATATGAAACTCAATGCCCAAGTGACTTCTTCTTGAAGTTGTAACAGGGTATGCTTTTAAACAACTGAGAGCTGCATGGGAGATACTATGTTGGACTAGAAATCTGCAACAAATCTCACTCTTGCTTAAATCTGAGGGAGGTGTTCCTTACTTTACATTCTTCCATTGGTATCACTTTGTGTTTAATTATTTTAGTTTTTAAATCAGGAAGGGGGTTTGAAAAACTGCTCATCTTGTGAGTAACTTTGGAAGGGTTGAAATAACTGCATATTTGATTTTCCCTTGTGGGTAACTGGACTGTCTACTAGTATTCTGTGACAGTTTGCATCAAACTATTTTTAAATAATTTACTGGTGGTGGTGGCCAATTAGTTCTTATAGCAAAGGCTGCAGTTTGTTATTTGAATCCAGACAGAGCCTCAGGTGGGGGAAATTGTCTGCACAAAGTGTTGCACTGGGTCAGGGAGGCTTGCATCATAGCCAGTTTTTCTGGGTGGAGTCTTCCAGAATTGATCAGATTACTATAAACTATTGGTGTGTTAACAGTTTCAGACAGAAGCCCATCTTCTTGAAGTTGTAACAGGGTGTGCTTTGAAACAACTGAGAGCTGCATGGGAGATACTATAGTGGACCAGAAATCTGCAACAAATCTCACTCTTGCTTAGATCTGAGGGAGGTGTTCCTTACTTTACATTCTTACATTGGTATCGCTTTGTGTTTAATTATTTTAGTTTTTAAATCAGGCAGGGGGGTTGCAAAACTGCTTATCTTATAACTTCAGAAGGGTTGAAATAACTGCATATTTGATTTTCCCTTGTGGGTAACTGGACTGTTAACTAATATTCTGTAACAGTTTGAATAAAAATATTTTTAAATAATTGTTTGCTGTGTCTTGCCTTGTGCACAGCTGACTTGTTTGGGGGCTGATTGCTTTCAGAACACAAATCACCAGGCTGTATTGGGGCTGGGGAGGTTTACCTGTGTTTGACTCAGCTGGTTGTTTTTTTCTCTGTTTGGTTAGCAGGGTATTTTCTCTGTTAAATTGTTGTGTAGGTCATCTTGCTGACAGGAAGGTCAACACTCATTATATTGGTGGGTCAGAGCTTTTAGCTGATTGTTTCAGAGAGGCACAGTTTGGACCTACCCACCCTTCCCACCCCACCCACCCCAGTACTGTTTCCTTTATACCAGAGTTCTGACATCATTTCCTCAAGAGGGCAAGGTGCATACCATTGTCATGTCCTTTCCAGCACACTGCACTGGCAATATAAGCATACACTTTATATAATATATATATATATATATATATATATATATATATATATATATATATATAATAACTGAAGGAAAAAATGTACACAGGATAAACAGGAAGATAGACAGACACGTGGGGAGTAGTGCAATGTACTGGCTGTGGGGCAGCAGTCTTCCCGGAGTCTTTCTGGAAGCTAAAATGCTACCCTATTTGCAGGCAACTCTCTCCCTGACAGAGGAGGTTGCCCATCTTCAGGCCACACTGGACAGTAGTAAGAGAACCTCCCCCACCCAGGGAGCACCAGAGCCACCACCACTACCTCAGATTGCCAAGAAAGTGCAGTAGTTGGACCACAGTGGGCTCAGGGATGGTGAGGATGGTGGAAGAGAGGCACACCCAGTCAGTTGTACCACTCCACGATCCATACACCATTCTGATGGAGCATAGTTCCCCTATGGATACACTGACAGAGGAGACTAAGGAGGTTGTGGACAACTGTCACAAGGGAGCCCCACAGTAAGTAGTCAGAGGACACCACAGGGAAAGGAAGCAGCTCCTGGTGTGGGACTCAGTTATTAGAGGGAACATAACTGGGGAGAGCAGGGAAAACTGAAAAAGACCAAGGCAGAAAGGTCAGTGGGGGAAGCTGCTACAGAAGGTAAAGCCATAAAAAAATTGAGAGTAATGAGTACCAATGCCCATAGTCTGGGTAACAAGCTTCCTGAATTAGTGGCCTTGATGGAGGAGGAACATCTGGATATTGTGGCAGTCACAGAAACATGGTACACACAGAACCATGACTGGGATGTAAACATACCAGGATACACTATCTACAGAAAGGACAGGGAGGGTAAAAGAGGAGGAGGAGTAGCTCTCTACACAAGAGAAGGAATCAAAGCAACAGAACAAAAGGGTAAACAAGGAGGAGAAGAAGCACTGTGGGTCAATTTGGAGGCAGGCAGTGACACCACAATCCACACAGGGGTTGTATACAGACCCCCCTCTCAGGGGGAGGAAATGGACAAGGAAATGATAGAAAGTATACTTACAGTAGAATGGCAGATAAAGGGGAGATATTGCTGATGGGTGATCTGAATATGCCAGATGTTAACTGGAGTGCAGTTGTAGCAGCCACTTCTAAGAGTGGGGTTATTCTAGATGCCCTACAGGGAGCATGCCTTAGACAACTAGTATTGGAACCCACTCGAGAGGGAGCAATCTTAGACCTGGTCCTCTCAAATGGAGATGGAGAGAGGATCACAGATGTAGAAGTGGGTAGCCATCTTGGAACTAGCGACCATCGAACAGTATGGTTCACAATAAACACAGCAATAGAGTCAAGCCATACAAAGGCAAAAGTACTGGACTTTAGGAGGGCTGACTTTGCCAAAATGGGTGAGTGCCTAAGGAATGCATTAGCAAATGGGCAGGAAGGAGGGGTGGAAGAACAATGGGGAATAATAAAAACTGCCATCACAAAGGCAACAAGCCTTTGTGTGAAGCAAATAAACAAAACAAAATGATGTAAGAAACCATTATGGTTCTCAAAGGAGGTGGCAGTGAAGGTTCAAGAGAAAAAGAAAGCATTCAGAAAGTACAAGGAATCACTGAAGAAGCAGGACAGAGAATTGTATCAGTTAAAGCAAAAGGAAGCTGGGAAGGCAGTCAGAACAGCAAAGGCCCGAACTGAGGAAAGATAGCCAACTTAGTTAAGAGGGGGGATAAAACCTTTTTTAGGTACATCAGGGAGTGAAGGAAGACTAAGGGAGGGATAGTGAGACTTAATAAAGAGGAGGGGGGTGGGCAGAGGGTGATGGTTAAAAGGCAGAGATACTAAACAAATATTTTTGCTCAGTATTTACAAATGAAGAGGGGGAGGTACCTAAAGCAAACAATAGAAACACTCTGGATACAGAAGTTGATACCAGCCCATTTACAGAAGAAAGGGTTCTGAAAGAACTCTTAAAACTGAAGGTGGACAAAGCAATGGGGCCTGATGGGATTCATCCCAGAATTCTAAAAGAACTAAGGGTAGAACTAGTGACACCACTGACTACCCTCTTTAACAAATCATGGGAGGATGGGGTGGCACCTGAGGACTGGAGGAGGGCAGGGCAGAAGCAGGAAACTACAGACCTGTTAGTTTAACCTCAGTGATTGGGAAATGATGGAATCACTTCTGAAGGAAACAATTGTTGAGTACCTGGAGGCCAGAGGGGCACAGGACCCAAGGCATCATGGATTCACAGCGGGAAGTTCATGTCAGACAAATCTAATAGATTTCTTTGACTGGGTGACCAAAGTACTAGATCAGGGAGAGGCTATGGACATGGCCTACCTAGACTTTAGCAAGGCATTTGACACAGCCCCCACACAAAAGATTAATACACAAATTGGCCAGCCTGGGAGTAGGTCCCAAAATGGTAGCCTGGGTAAAGAATTGGCTTGAGAACAGGACACAGAGGGTAATAGTAAGTAGAGTCCACTCTGAAGAAAGGGGGGTTACTAGTGGAGTACCGCAGGGTTCAGTACTAGGACCGGTCCTCTTTAATGTCTTTAAAAGCGACATTGCAGCGGGACTGGAAGGAAAAGTACTGTATGTCTCTTTGCAGATGACACAAAGATCTATAATGGAGTTGATACACAAGGTGGGGTGGAAAGGATGACAAGGGACTTGGCAAGGTTAGAGGAACGGTCAAATGTATGGCAGCTTAGATTCAATGCTAAGAAGTGCAAAGTAATCCCCCTAGGAAACAAAAACCCCAGGGGAAGAGTACACAATGAGGGGTGAGATACTAACAACAAAAATGGAAAGGGACCTGGGAGTAGTCATATCAGATGACCTAAGGGTGAGCAAGCAATGTGAGAGGGCAGTAAGGAGGGATGGGGGGATACTGGGATGCATAGGGAGAGGCATCACCAGTAGAAAACAGGAAGTTGTTATTCCTCTGTACAGACAGCTGGTGAGACCCCATCTGGAGTACTGTGTGCAGTTCTGGAGACCCAGTCTCCGCAAAGACATAGACAGGATGGAGGCAGTCCAGAGGAGGGCAACTAAAATGGTGCAGGGTCTGCACTGAAAGACATATCAAGAGAGACTTAAGGTGCTTAATGTGTGTAGCCTCGAGGAGAGGAGGGACATGATAGAAACTTTCAAGTTGTTGTTTAACCAGGAGTAGCACACTAAGCTGAAAGCTTTTTTACAGGAGCAACCTGGGAGCACAGGGAAGTTAAGTGACTTGATCAGGGTCACATAATATGCAAGTGGAAGTTGTGGGATTCAAACCCAGGTCTGGCCTGCTGGATGTCACCAGATTTGCAGCTTAGAGCCTTAAACCACTGCACTATACTGCCTCCCAAATACTTCAAGGGAATCAACAAAGTCCAAGAGGGTTGCATCTTTCAGAAAAAGAGGTGTGCAAGAACAAGGGGGCACAATTTGAAGCTAGAGGGGGGACGGCTTGGAGGTAATGTGAGGAAGTATTCTTTCAGAGAGAGGGTTGTGGATGCATGGAACAGCCTTCCTGAGGAGATTGTGGAGTCAAAAACAGTTTTGGAATTCAAGAATGCATGGGACAGTCATAAGGCAATACTAGGGGGGGTAGGAAGAAGTAGGCTGTTGATTAGCTAGGATCTGCAGCTTATCCATTAGGTAGGGAAATGGGCAGACTGGGTGGTCAAAGCAGTCCTTTTCTGCCGACAAATTCTATGTTTCTATGACTGATACCATGCACCAGGCTTACATTTCCAAGTCCTGCAAAACCTGAGCTCCTCATTGTTGAAAATTCACAGGCAGACATACTGGTGATTGGATATCCATTTTTAAAATCAGATACCTCCAATTCCAGTCCTAAAGTTAGGATTTAGCATTTTTGAATATAGCTGCCAAAAAATACTAAATTGCACCTATTGTTTCTTTCAGTGGTACACCGTAATATGGATACTCATGGGGTGCTGGTGGTTGAAGTTGAATTGTTAGCCAAGTTAGAAGGCAGGGATTCTTACATATAGAACAACTGAGGTATTATGTAGTATATGCACCTGAGATGTCTAGTGAAGGTGACATCTGGATGAGCATACCATTTTGAGAAAATAAATGCAGATTGTTTTTGATGTCTTTTAACAGAATGAACTTCATTTGTGGGCAGGCAAAGTGGCAAGAGGTAACAAAATGTTACCTAAGGAATTGTACTGTTTGCACAAAACCTTTAATAAAGAAGCATTAACTAGTGTGGTGCATCCTATTTTTGTAACTTTTGAGATACCTGTTAGCTGTCAGGGAAACCTCCAGACATACAGTAAGAAAATGTGGGTCCCCTTAGGGACAGGGACATCCTGGACCTCTGTGGTAGAAATCCTTGAGAAAGCTTGCCATAGTTAAATGAGCATGTCCAGTGATGGGATGTGTACTGCACTGAAAAGGTTGAGTACTGTTGTATACAGTAAATGTTAGATATCGCACCTACCTGCCATTCATCAATGGTGTGCTTATGTCCCCCTTATCTTTTAAGTTACAGTACATCTGTCAGACAATATTTTAGTACTCTCTTAGGGGGGACCGGCAGCACAACTCATTAAGGAAGGTCTGAAAGGGACAGGGCAGGCCAGTTGTCCACTGGAATTTCCAATGGGGTCAAAAATGGTGGAGGAGGTCCCAGTAACAGAGAAGGGGGAACAGGATACAAATTGATTGTCCCCATGGACAAAGTGAATTGTGGGGGGGGGGCAAAGAAACATATAAACATAGAAAGGTAAGAACAGTTAAAAACATGAGGTTCGTCTGGTCTGTCCTGGAATCCTATCTTGAAACTTGAACAGGTAAAGGTAGGCACCAATGCCATGGTGTATCTATTGCCACCAGGCTTCTTAGCAGGTGAAACAAATTTTGTTTTTCTATTTTCTGGAATGGTGGAACCTGTCTGCATGCGTCAGCAGTAAGCCCATCATCTCTTTCTCCTCAGCTGTCTGAACCAACCTTACTCCCTTCCCACCATATAGTAGTCCAGTTTAAGATTATTTCTACCAATGTGCATTACTTTGCATATATATATATATATATATATATATATATATATATGGTTTATCTTTAGTTGTCATAATTTGGACCCATTTTCCCCAAGTCTTTTTATTCATTGGTCTCTCTCCTCAGCGTCAGCATTGTCGCACATATTAGTGTTATCAGCAAAGAGATATACCTTATTCTGGATTCCCTCTCCTATATCACAAAATGGATTCCCTCTCCTGCATCCCAGATTAAGACATTGAAGAGCACCATTTCTGGAACTGATCCTTGCTGTACCCCACTTGTGACTTCCATGGGCTCTGAGTCCACCCCATTGACAACCATCCTCTGCACCTTACCCCAGCCAGTTCCCTAGCCATCTGGTCAATTTGTCCCCTACCGCCAGGTCACCTAGCTTTTTTTATTAGCCTTCGGTGTAAAATGCCCCTCCCTGATTCTCTCCTGTTGGTGCTCCTACCATGCCTGTTTTTGGGCCTCCTCCTGGGTTCTACCTCAGCCTGTATCATGCTCCTCCGCTCTATAGTTGCACTTACTTTCATTCCAGCAAACAGAAAATGAAGGTGCGACACAGGAATAATCCAGGGTGCTGGTAAACGGGAAGGCTAGTCCCACAGTAGTCAAGCAGATGAAGTTTGAACACTTCAGGTCAGTAAAGAACATGAGCCATGAGCATTGTGGGTTAAAATAATACATTTATTTTATTTTGCCTAAGCTTGCCTGAAAACATTCTTTACTGACGTGGAGTGCTCAAACTTCATTTGCATGACTACCTTTCATTTCACCTGCTTTGGTCTCTATTTGTACATTAAGTCACTCATTGTTCCTTTGCTCAGCTCCCTTTACTTTCTATGTGCACTTGTACCTTGTTGGACTATGTTCTGTTTGCACTTTACTTCGTAACAGTCATTAATACTGTGTATGCTTTTATTTTTGTATTTTCAATTACTTCGCCCCCAGGTTGAACCTGGAGACGAGCCTTGGCTCAGTTTTCCTTTCCTGGTTAAACATTTTCAAATAAATATTTAAATTATATTAAATCAAAGGCCTTGCTAAAGTTGAAATACAACACTGCATGGCCCCTGTTCACTGCCTTTGTGACCCAAATCAAAGTCACTCAGGCGAGTTTGACAAGATCTCTTTGCTACAGACCCATGCTGCCTCCTGTACTGTAACCCATTTGCTTACAAGAATTCCACTATCTGTTCCTTAGTGAAGGTTTACTGCAGCTTGCCTTCAATCAAGGTCACAATGACTGGTCTGAACTTTCCTTAGTCATCCTTGTCACCACTTTAAAGAAGAGGCACCACATAAGCCACCCTCCAGTTTGCTGAAACCATCCCTGTTTTCAGGAACAATTGAACAGATTTGTCAATGGCTCTGCCAATGTCTGTCCCATCTCTTTCAGCGTACTAGGATGCACCCCATCAGGACCAGACACTTTGTCCACCTTCATGGTTTTGAGGCTCTTGGGCACTTTTTCTTCAGATTGCTCCTAACTCCTGTCCTCTCACCTTCCCCCTCTTTGGGCCTGCATTATGTACTCCAGTAGTGGCCCACCTTCTTACACACTGAATACTGAACAACCAACATTAAGTAAATCAGCTGTTCCCATCCTCCTCCACCCATGTCACTTCTATCTATAATCTGCTAATACCCTCCTTAGTTTTCCTTTTTCCCTAGTATACCTAATTAAGGTTTTCGTTCCCCTTGACCCCCTCTGCTGTAGTTAGCTCTATCTCTGCTTTACTTTTTCTTTCTAATACTCTCGATCTTTCAGCTTTTTTTAGATAATCCTCCTGGTTGGCTTCACTCTGTTCCCCTTGTATTTTTGGAACCCTACCCTTTTGTCCTTACTGCCTCACCCACCCATGTGCAAAACCAGATCAACATTTTGCACTTTTTGTTTTCCCAACCCGTTTCATGTATAATGCCATCACCCTTGTTACTCCCTTCTTTATGACGTTCGATTTGGCTTCTGCTCCCTCTACTCCTACCAGCTTATCTTTCAGCATTTCCCCCATCATGCTGAAGCTCACCCTTCTAAAGTCCAGGACCACAGTTTTCCTCTTAAATTCATCTTTACTAACCATGAGTACAAGTAAAATATACAAAGTAAACAATAAGTTCAGCATTACATTAAACTTCATAGCAGTGATGTACATGCATCAAGATGTAACCAGGTATTTTTCCACCAGTAGTTAATTTTAGGAGTCTTCCATCTCCTCCTATGTGTGCAAATCTCTTCATGTTATCCAGAGTGCTGTTCATTGACCCAGGTCATTTCTTGGCCTCTGTTTGTTGCTCATTTCTCCCCATCTCCTAACTCCTGTTTTTTTACAAGGTGAAATTGGGATCCCTTTTCCACAAGTAAAGTATCCAGTGCACTCATTTGGAAGTAAAGCTACAAGATTGTTGTTTTACCAGGAATGTTAGTTGTTCCATTTCATAAATTTCCCCTACCACATCTGTCTAGCTCTGCAGGATGGGACTTCCTTTGAGAGCAATCTATGGTTTCAGGCTTTCTGGGCCACCACCATAATCCCCAAAAGTAAATCGAATTATCTCCCATTACATCCTCAGGGAGCACTCCTAGGACTGTATGTTGTGCAAGAAGTGGGATGTTGGTGCCAAACATGGCCTTAAGTGCTCATCTGACTTCCTCCCAGAATATGGTAAGCCTAGGGGATGATCAGAATGTGTGAGAGTGATGGGCCCTGATCTCCAAACATAGTCTCCAACACCCCTGACTAATCCCAGTTCCCCATTTTCCCTGAATTCCAAATACATAAAAGAAGCAGATTTTCACCTTTTCAACTGTACTCTTTCCATAACAGGGAGTATGTAGTCCAAAAGAAGACCTGGAAGGACAAAAATCACTCCTGTATCATCAAGGTCAGATAATTCTCTTACACCCAGGAATGCTTTATTTTACTCATCTGGTCCTGTGTCTACCCCATGCATGCCTTTTAGAGGGCTGAAATTTGTCCTGCGGCAACCTTACCACTTAAGATCACTTACAATATTCATTGGAACTAGTCCACCTGTGGGGAGGACTGCAATGTCTTTTCTTGAGTTTGAATGAAATCACTTCTCTGACGGTACCTAAAGAAATCTGTATCATTTAAATCAAAGGTATGTTTAAATGTTTGGGACTCTACCACTTCCTAATGTATTAGCAATGGGCATGAACTGTACAAACCTCTCAGGACCCAGTTTCTAAAGCCCACATCTAAGGCTGCAAGTGAGAAGCCAGTGTCCCACGCTAGCCATTTGAAGAGCCTCAAGTGTGGACCCAGTTGCAGTCTTTCCCATGCCCTGCAGCCATGTTCTAAAGTAGTCCTGACAGCCACTAATGGTAAGTCTTGTGTCATCCATCTGTTCCCCCTCATCAATAGCCCTAGCTCCCAAAGAGGGGACTGCCCTCTTTCACTAGTTGTATTGTTTTCTGCTTAGTCCTATAGGAAGCCATAGGCCACAGTAACATAATTTGAACATGAGAGGTAAAATGCTTCCTGGGTATCAGCACTGGAACAGTTTGGAATGGATAGAGGTAAAACATCCATCATGACAGATTGGATTCTAGAATATATCAGAAATGTTATCAGAGACCACCTTCTCAAGTCCTCCTCCACCCTATCCATCAGTGGATTGAAATTAGTATCAAATAGTTCTGTGAGAGCTTTCATTACTTGAACCCCCCCAGATTACATTTCAAAGACAAAAATTCTCTCTACTGTTGTGAGGGATGATAATGGAATATGAGAAATTCTGTTTTAGTCCTATTTAATACATATCCTGCATAATGCCCAAAGAGCTCAAGGCTCTCTCACACCACCCTTACAGACTCCATAGGGTTTGCTATGTACAAAAGAATGTTATCCATGTACAAAGCTATCTTTTCGGAGCTGCCCCCGATATTTATGCCTTCTATCTTCAGGTTGCAGTGGATCCTTTGAACCAAGGACTCTATGTGTAGAACAAACTAATGGTGAGAGCCTGCAACATTCCCAGAACCAGTGTTTGAAGATGTGTTCCTGTGGTTATGTTGAACAACACTGCATTGTGGGCTCTGGACCCCAGTGGTTCCCTCACCACTACTTCTCTATCTCAGCATTTGACAGAACCAGATCAAAGGTTACCCCCCCACACACTTCTAGTGGGTTCCCAGACCCACTGCATGAGTAAGCATTCATACTTCAGTAATCTAACAACTAGCCCTCACTGCTGTCCATTGTTGTTTTTTTCTCTGTCTCACCTTCTCTTCTCTCATAGCCTTTTTACTCAGCCCTTATGCCCCCTTGTTCTTTCATTTCAAGTCATAGGTTGTTCTTTTCCCTTCCCCTCTCAAGATTGTTTCTCTTGCAACAACAAACAAGCACGAATGCCCTGTGATTTATTGTACAGCACGTTACATTTATAATGCGGTGAGCTATCTGCCTTGCTGGTCTTCAGTACCCACTTGTAAAATGACTGCTTGTTATATTGGTGTCAGATCCATCTATGTTTTAGGGCATCCTTTTTCTAGTGTGTACATTAAGGAATCATGAGAAACTGGATTATACAATTACTCCAATCCAATCCCATTATAGTAGCATCAGGAACCAAATGCCAATAGAGTGAGCTACATGACAGCAACTTAATCTCATTACTATTCAATTGCTTCAATTATTTCACTGAGTGTAATGATTTGTCACATTATTTATAGTATAAAAAAGATAAATAAATGTTAATTAGTAGCACTGTGCTATAAATAAATCAAACAATTTGACTTCCTTATAGCCCTAAATGATTTACAGGCACATTGTTTACCTCCATTTGGCCACTTCCAGCATGTATGGATTAGATTTCCCTATCAAACACCATATTTAGTTTCTCTTTTAATGTTGTTTTTAAGGGAGGTATTATTTACAACATGACCCCTACTGGCTGCCTTCAACTCACATGTATTTTTAGTCTGCTGAGCATGCACCCAATTTTGAGACTCAACAAAACTGGCACATCATTTCTTTTTAATACACCAAAATAAAATTGTAATAAGTGAAAAAAAAGCACAAACAAAAAATAGAATTCTGTCTGATAGGCAGTTGACTTCATGCCATAGCTGCTTTAAAAGTGCAATTATGAGGTATTTTCTGTGACACCTACTAATGAGATAATGAGAGACTGAACATGAGATTTTGACTATTGTTGGCAATAGGCCTCCAACTTTTAATGAGAGCGGGCAGCAAAACTGAAGGGCCTCTTCTGCAATGAGTGCGTGTACAATTTTTCTATTATTTTATATGGGAACATGGCTGTACACTATAAATAATGTGAATATGTGGCACTGTGGCTGGACTGGGCCACAAACGAAAGTGCAAAATTCAAATGTGGTCACTAGTTTTTGCCCTTTCTTCCAACTTAAACTTCATATAGTTGTCAGAGTGCTTATTTTAACTAGACGAAGGCTATTCTACAGGTGTGTGTGTGTGTGTGTGTGTGTGTGTGTGTGTGCATGCGCATTAGCGCAATAGGATTACTTAAAATATGCAATTTTTCTTCTGTGAGCAGGTCAGATCATAACACACAAGTGTTAAAGCCAAGAGTGAGTTATGAAAGGTCTGCTCCATTACACATGATGCTAAATGTATATTTTGAGTTGGACTGCTACACACACAGGCCTTTTCATATCCCTTATGCCATATGTGTCAGTGTATTAAAGGGTACCTATAAAAGTTATTATTGCTTCCTAGGAAGCTAGAGTGACAATATCAAAATATTCTCATGCTAGGTCACCTGAGCTGAAATAGTCTCACAGTAGGTCTACCACAAGCTACTGCAGCAGCACAAGGAATCTGTCAGCTGTAGTCTAATCACCACTGCACACTGAAGTCATTTACAAGACTGTTAACTACCTAGTCAGCCACTACGACTACAGCTTACAGTTACTGCACCACTATAACATGATTTAACATCCCCCCTAATAAAACCTAGTAACATGGCATCAAAAAGCATCAGTTGTGATGTCAAATTCTCAGACCTGATGGAGGTCTATTAAAAGGTATCAAATCATTTGCTTCTGGATGAGACCTAATGGAGGCATTCCAAGAAGACAATGAATTCATGGAAGACAGCAACTGCCAGCCTTCAGTAAATCTACATGTGATTGAAACAGTAGAGGTAACTATAGAGTCAGAAAGCACCATCTGTAAAAGACACATTGCAAGCTGATATACAGGGCTTCATAAATTCCAGTAAAAACATTAACACAACAAAAAAAAGTGCTCAGATATAGTAATCATTTATTTATTTTATTTTTTTATTTCAAAACATTTCACCAGGAAAGACATACTGAGCTGGTAATGGCTCATTTCCAGAGGCATCCTTGGGGGAGAAGGTTGAGGAGAGTCATGAATAACAAATAGAACAGTATTTACATAGCAGGTAAAAACATAACTAAGCATCGTATAACAAGCAGCATCCAAAGGCATTTAGTCAAAAATCTGTACACCGGCATGGATATAGCAGGATGTATCCTGAGGACAACAATAGGATGCATATTAAAGTGCAAAGTGCAGATAATGCAGGCCAGTGGTAGGGAAGTTAACCAGTACATATTCAAGAAGAGTTTATTAGAAGGGGGAATGGGGGTTAGCGGCAGAAGCTAGGGCAAGGAGTTAAGAGCCAGAGGGGGAAGGAGATGAGGCATGAAAGAGGTGGAGGGAGTGGAAGGAGGGGAAGGGGTACAGAGGGGGTCAGGTGCAGTTGAAGAAGTGGGAGGAGAGGGAGCACAGGGAAGAGACAGAGCGGATGGAGAGGGGGAGAGAATGCTGTAAGTTGGGGAAGCAGTAGGGAAGGTGATTCAATCATAGTTCCTGTATAATGCACCTTATTTTGGGTGTAGTTTTTTGTGCATGGCAATCACAGGCCCAGAAAAGTTGAAGTTTTGATCTAGCCAGACCCTGAGGTACTTAAAGTTGGGGGCATCATCGATCATGGTCCCATCTAGGGTGTGGAAGGAGGGGAGGTCAGTAAGCCTAGAGAGCTTCTGCCTCATGTCAAAGGACATGGAGACCATTTTTTTGGCATTGAGGGACAGTTGATTTGAATGAAACCAGTGCTGGACATCATCAAAGTTCAGCGCTTGGCCATCAGATCAGGGGAAGGAAACAGAGGCATAAAGAACTGTACTATCTGTATACATACTGTATGGATGGACTCAGAGATGCAGGCAGTGGGAGGTCATTCAGGAAAACTAAAGAGAACTGGACCAAGGATGGAATTTGGATGACACCAGTGGTGATAGGGAGTCGAGGGGATAAGGAATCTCCAATTCTAAATGACTGAGTCCTACCACCAAGGTAGGAGTGGATCCAGTTATTAGCACATGTGGAAAGCACCACTGCTGTAAGTTTGTCAAGGAGAAGGGGGTGGTCTACAATGTTGAAGGCTTTGGCCGAGTCAATAAAGATGGCAGAGGTGATAAGATCCTGATCCATGCCAGCGAGAGTGGAGTCAGTAAGTCAAAGGAGGGAGGAGGAAGTGGAGTGGGATTTATGGAAACCAGATTGGAAAGGGGTAAAGAAGGGGGATGAATCAAGTAAGGGGGAAAACTGAGAAAGTACAAGGTGCTCTTGAAGTTTATCAAGGCTGGGGAGGAGGGAGATAGTGTGGTAATTTCCAGGACTGGTGGGGTCACTTCCTTTGGGAAAGGGTACGACAGTAGCATGTTTCCATGCATCAGGGACAGAGGCAAGGAAGAAGGAGAGGTTTAGAAGGGAGGAGAGTGGTGGAGCAATAGCTGGGGCAGAGAGATGGAGGAATTTATGATAAGGAAATACATAATAAAGATTCACTACAAAAAGTGAGACTTTTCCAAGATGCCCCCGTTGAGTTAGACAATATTCTAAGCCATTACTTTGTGGATGCAAAAAAGAAAAATAGTGAGAGCTATGAACCCCTTATGCTACGGCCATTCTTCTAATCCACAGACAGATGTTTAAACACAAAATCCTCCCCTTTCTCACTATCTACAGACAGAGCATTTTAGCAAACTAGACAGACGTTATGTGCAAAACAAAACAAAAATTAAAGGATGTAGAAAAGGGGTGTAAAGAAAACTCGACCAATGAGCGTACAGATGAAATCATTAGCCAGTTATATGACAAAAAAATAGTGGGTCCACATACACCAAAAGCAGTCCTAAACACTATGTCTGCAGTATAATGTACACTTCAGAATCTGTGGCATCATGGAGATGAGAGGCCTAAAATGGGCAGACATTAACATAAAAGCAGATGAAAAAGGTACACAATACCTAGAGAGTCAAACAAAAACTAGGAATGGACATAACCTGAAAGAAGTTAGAAAAATCAGACCGAGAACTTACAGTGTCCCTGCTGACATCAAAAGGTACCCGGTTTGTAATTACAGACAGTACGCATCACAAAGACCTGCCCCCACCCACTGTTGCCAGACAGCCTCTTCTTCCAAGCAATTAGTAGCAATCGATAGCTGTACAAACCAAGTACCACCTGGTTTAAAAAACAGCCTTTAAGCATAAACAAAGAAGCCACTATGGTCAGAAACATGATACAAGATTCTGGCATAACAACATGTGAAAAACTCTTATTATTCTGTTAGAAAGCATCTTGTCCAGAAATTAAATGATGCTGGTGTGACACACACAGATAATGCAAGTGACTGGACATAAAAATACCACCAGCATAAATGACTACTGAAAGCTTAATGACCAGCAGCAAGCAAAAAGATCTGAGGTCCTCAGCACAGTGGAAAGCCCCACAGATATTACAACAAACCGGACCTTCAACAGTAAGAACCCATCAACTTATATAGAGGATAATGTCTGGTCCTCTATCGTTAACCGGTCAGTTAACAGTCGAGAGGTTGCCAGGGTGACCATGTAAACCTCGAGGCGGAAACTCGAGAGGTTTCGCGCCATAACCTCGAGCCGATTAAAATGACCGGTTGCTGACATAGAGGACCATACATTATTTTATAGTGTATGGTCCCACTATCAAAAAAGGCTACGTTTTAAAAGTCACCTGGCGACCTTCAGTCCTTCCCGTCGGTTTCCTTCAGTTGGTTCCGTGTCGAAAAAGCGGCACGCACAGACCACTGCTGTTGTTAACCTATCGATGTGACGTGAGATCGATAGGTTAACAACATATCTACGTCACATCGATAGGTTAACAACCTTAGGAAATGATGATTTCCTAAGGTTAACAGCGTTCTAACATACATTATATATTTATTATGTAGTGATGTATGTATTTACTTATTATGTAGTTATGTATGTATTTATTTATTTATTATGTATTTAGTTATGTATGTATTTATTGATTATGTAGATATGTATTTATTTATTATGTAGTTATGTATGTATTTATTTATTTATTTATTATGTATTTGAAATGTTCCACCAGGAAAGGCATGCTGAGCTGAAATAGTTAGTTTCCAGATGCATCAGAAGGATACAGTTAAATTTAAAACAACAATGCTACAAGTAATATACATGCTATCTTACATAGGTACACTATTTACTTAATACAGGTAAACCCAAAATGCACAGAGGGGCATCTGCGAACCATAGGAATTGTGAAGCAGCTGAAAGCGCAGAGTGGAGAGGTCGTGCAGACAGGTGAGACAGTGGCTGGGTGGGAACAGAGTTGTAAGATAAGAAATTGCTAGTGGGAGGAGGGATGAAAAAGTAAAAAGGATGGTAGGGGGGTGGGTAGAGATGGAGAGGCTGCCTTTCATCCTTCTGGGGTGCAAACCCCACAAGGGCCAGACACAGCTCAATGCACATCCAGTCCTTGTCTAGGTTTCCAGGACAGCCAAAAGAAGAGGTTAGGGCAAAAATGGAAAGGCAGGTTTTCATCCCTCTGGGGTGCAATCCCACAAGTGCCAGACATGGTTCGGTGCACACCCAGTCCATGTACTGGTTTCCTGGCCCACAAGGAAAGCTTAGATGAGATTTGGTGTGGGCAGGTAGGGGGAGAGAGAGAACAGACTGGGGAAAAAAAGGGGGAGAGGGATGGAGAGGGGATAGTAGAGGGAAGGAGAGGGGGTAGTAGCAGTTACTGGAGGGATGGGGTGGAGCTAAGCTGTTGGGAGGAATAGAGAATTGAGAGGAGGAGACAGCGAAGGGTGAGAGGGGTGGAGCAGAGAGTAGACAGAATGTGAGGGAATGCATAGGAGATGAAAGGGGGGGTCAGTAGCAGTTACAGGAGGGTGAAGTGAATTTAGCAAGGAGGGAGGCTAGAAAGAAGGATGGTGGGCAAACCAGATTTGTAATGGGAGTGTTCCAGAGTTTAGGGAAATGGCAAGAGAAGGCAGCTTGGCCTGCTGAGGAGGGCCTGGGAGGGAGGGAGGGAAGGAGAGCAAGGGAGCGGAAGGTGAAGCTGTGAAGGGCATAGGAGGTGGATGGGGGCTGGGAGAGGATAGAGGAAAGGTAGGAAAGGGAGAGGAACCCCGCCAGTATTTGGCTATGTGAAAGGAGCAATGGGCCAGGTACCTGTCTTCAAGTGAAGGGAAGGAGAGGGAGGTATAGAGAGTACAGTGGTGAATTTGAGGTAGACAGTCTACAGCAAAGTGGAAGGGAGAGTCCAATCTGGACAGGGTGGATTTGGGAGCAGCACTGTAGACCATCACCATAGTCAAAGGCAGGATAATTTCCTGAACAACGGCTCTGGATGCAGCTGCGGTTGCGATATAGCGCTCCAAGTTTGGGATGTATTTTTTTGCAAATAGCATCTACATGTTCAGAAAAGTCGAGGTGACTGTCAAGCCAGACTCTGAGGTATTTGAAAGATGGGACTACTTCTATGGTGGACCCTTCCAGGGTACAGAAGGAGTGGTTAAATTAGCAATCCTAGTGAGTTTTTGCCTAGATCCAGAAGTCATGAAGACCATTTTCTTGGTGTTTAGGGCCAGCTAATTTGAGTGGAACCAGCACTGAATGTCAAAGTCCAGCTGGAGTCTCAGCATTAAATCAGAGAGAAAGGGGCTAGAGGCAAATAGGACTGTGTCATCAGCGTATATGTGAATGGACACTGGGGTGAAAGCAGCAGGGAGGTCATTTAAGAAAATTGAAAAGAGTATTGGGCCGTGGCTGGAGCCTTGAGAGACACTGGTACTGATGGAGGGAGGGAGTGGAATTACCAGTTCTAACTGACTGTGTCCTACTCTTAAGGTAAGAGTGGAATCAGTTAGTGGCAGGGATGGAGAGCCCTGCTGCGGCAAGCTTGGTAAGGATCAGGTGGTAGGCAACAGTGTCAATGGCTTTGGCCAGGTCATTAAAGATGGCTGAGGTAATATGGTCCTGATCCATTCCTGAAAGAATTGAGTCAGTGAGCCGAAGGAGGGAAGTGGAGGTGGAGTGGGACTTCTGGAACCCAGACTGGTAAGGGGTGAAGAATGAGGTAGAGTCAAGGAAGTGGGAGAGTTGAGATAATACCAGGTCCTCCTGGAGTTTGGCCAGGGTGGGGAGGAGGGATATAAGGCGATAGTTGCCTGGGTTAGAGGTGTTGCCACCTTTAGGGAGAGGTATAATGATGTCAAGTTTCCAGGCTACAGGGACAGAGCCAAGGAAGGAAAAGAGGTTGAGGAGGAAGAGCAATAACGGGGGCAGAGAGATGGAGGACTTTAGGGTCAAGGCCATCGAGGTGCCCTGTGCACATCAGTAGGGGGCAGGATAGGGGTGGTCAAGTGCAGAAGGCACCCTGGGGTTCATTGGACCCAAGAGAGGTAAGACGCGTTTGCTGCCCATCCCCAGGGTTCCCACCAGACCGAGTAGGCAGGTAGCCAGAGGGGCTGCACTGTCCACCAATCCCCTCTGGGTGGTGTTATGTAACACCAGATTGATGAGAAACAAGATTGCAATTATAGCTGATTTTGTTTCATCAGTCGATCTGCCTTGCATTATGGAGACCTGGGTGGGTGACAATGCTGGCCCAGTTTTTGTTGCCGTCTGCCCCCGGGTACTCTGTTGTACACTGCCCCAGAGTGGAACGCAAGGGCGGGGGAGTTGCCATTTGTTTTAGATCCGAACTGGGATTCACCGTGCACCCAGTGGGAAGACTGGACTCTTTTGAATGTGTGACCATCCGTGGGGGTCCGGGCACAGGCTGCAGAATTCTCCTGAGGCTTGTACCGTGCCCCAAGCAGCGCTCTCGGACCTCGGTGGCACCTCCGCCCGCCATCTCACGGATTCTGCTGTCTCCGACTGCCCTCCTCGTTCCCTCCCTGGACTAACTTTGAAGGTAAGGCCACTGATTCCTCCAGAGCTGACTCGCTATTCAGCTGTTCTCCGATTGGAACATCTTTTTGCCTTGGCTTGCCCGATTGGTTCAGAGGGTAGTGCTGCACTCCCGATTGGTGCGCCTGCAAGCCCATACTAAATACTATGGCTCTTCTCCTCTAGTCTGCTGTGTACTGTACTGTACTGTACTGTAGTCTCTGTATTTTGCCCCCCCCCCGGCCACCTATTAAATACACTACTAGACCCGCCCACCTCGGCTCTAGCCTCTTAGCATTTTACTTCCTTCCTCCCTGCCTATCACCTCTAAGTTCTGCCCAATCTACTCCCGGCTTGCATTAACTCTATCAGCAGTCGCATTCCCCCTGCTCTCCCCTATCTGCTTGATTCTTCACGTCCTAATACTTTACTCTGAACTCTCCTGGATTTCATCCTTAAGACCTTAGTTTTATTCCTTCAACAGTTCAGTTTTTTTTTTCCTTCTTTTGTTCTATAGTATAATCCTTTCACTAAGCCCTGCATGGTCCATACCAATTTGCATCCTGTGTACCCAGCACCCCTAGCTTTAGTGCACCCAGTGTAACCCACAGATCTCACCGCTAACATCTTCTTTCCAGCTATCTGTCCAATTAACCCCAGCAGCACCCACCATATCTAGTGTTCCCACGAATCCTTCTTTCAATTTCTCCTCATCCCGTCTGCCTGGTTCCAGTCACTTAGATAACCAAGCATTCCATTTCCTATTGCGTGCCCACTTTGAAAACTCCTTGTTGGTTCTGTCCATCCCTTTGTCTAATAGCCTAGCCCCATCCCTACTGTCTAAAAGACTAAGCCCGTCCCGTGGACAATTTACTAGCCTATTAGCCTATCATAGCCACCTGGATTCACAAGTGGTAGTAACTCCCTGCAAGGCTTTACCATGAAAGGGTTCCTTTGGCTCCTCTCACCATTACTTCTAACTGTGGTGCTAGTCGGTCCTCTACAGCTGTACCTGCCACCATCATGCGCTGTCTCCAACTCTCCATTGTGTCACATTGTGCATTGTAGCCTATTCCTTGATTGCATATGTGACCCTGAGTATGTCCTGCTGCAGCCCTACCCCTGGGTTAGCTCGTTTGGAAGGACATGTACTGAACTTCCTCTACAGGGTACTCCTCCGGCTGCACCTAACCCTGACAACCCTCTACATGTGGCTGCCAGAGTGTTAGTCTTTGCAGGGTTAGGCCAGAATAGCTATAAAGGAAAAGCCCCACATGTCAGACCTAACAATTCTTACAGGCATAAACAAGTTAGGAATCTCAAAATCTCCTTAACTGCTCTTAGAAAATTACTCCTGATCCTTCTACTGTGTTCTGGCAATGTTGAGCTCAACCCTGGCCCTCCTGTCACCATGGACTCGCCAGTAGACTTAGCAAGAACCAAAGGCATGAGCTTCTTGCATATCAATGTATACAGTTTGCTATAAAAGCACACTATGATCTAAGCCTGGATGAGCCATACCTTTCCCGATATATTAGTAGTCTCAGAATCCTGGCTCAAGCCAGCCACTTTAGACAGGGAGGTCAATATCCCTAACCATGCCTTGTTTAGAGCTGACAGACAAACCAGAGGCAGAGGAGTTGCCATTTATGTTAAGAATAAGTTCACAGTCACCTGTCTCAACTCGTCCTCCGTCACCAGCGAATTTGAATATTTGTCCCTCAGGGTGGCGGTTTCGCAGACTAGTGCGATCCAAATTATTGGATGCTATACATAGATACATAGATACATAGACAGTGTCGGCAGATAAGGGCCTATGGCCCACCTAGTCTGCCCATTTGAGCTTGTAAGTTCAGTTTGTTTTCCTAGAAGTCTATTTCCCCTTACCCCTGACCTCTAGAATTCTTTTATGTCTATCCCATGCATTCTTAAATCCCGTGATTGTTTCAGCCCCCACCACTTCCTCTGGCAGGGTGTTCCACTTGTCCACCACCCGTTCTGTGAAGAAATTCTTCTCATGTTTCCTCTGAATCGTCCTCCCCTCCAACTTCATCCCATGCCCTCTAGTCCTGAAAACATCTTTTTAGCTTAAACATAGTGTTTTCCTGCACCCTGTTCCTCCCTGTAAGATACTTGTATGTCTCTATCATATCCCCTCTCTCCCTCCTCTCCTCCAGGGAGTACATGTTCAGTTCCTTCAACCTGTTTTCATGGGATTTGTGATGCAACCCATGCACCATCTTTGTTGCCGTCCCTCTGAACCTTCTACCCTGTCTATGTCCTTACGTAGTATGGTCTCCAGAACTGTACACTGTACTCCAGGTGGGGCCTCACTAGTGTCTTGTATAGCGGAATTATGACCTCCCTTTCCTGCTGGTGATGCCCTGCCTATACATCCCAGCATCCTATTTGCTTTACCTGATGCCTTGTCACACTGTTTCCCACCTTGAGGTCATCAGAGATGACAACCCCAAGATCCCTTTCCTGCTTGGTGCATGCTATATCCTCACCCCAACTGATATATTGTGCCAGGGTTTTGTGCCCCATATGCATTATCTTTCACTTCTTTGCATTGAATTTCAACTGCCAAACCCTTGACCATTCTTCAAGTTTCTGCAGGTCCTTCTCATTCTGTCTACACCCTCTGGTGTGTCTACTCTGTTACAGAGCTTTGTGTCATCAGCGAACAGTGAAATTCTGCCTTCTATATCCTGTGCAATGTCACTCAGTGAAGATGTTGAATAGGACCGGTCCCAGCACTTGATCCCTGTGGTACCCCACTGGTCACTCTTCCCTCTGTGGAGTGACAGCCATTTACCACCACCTCTGTGTCCTGCCACCCAGCCAGTTACCTACCCACCACACTACTGTCCTGCCCACACCCATATTCCCCAGTTTGTGTAATAGTCTTCTATGTGGCACAGTGTCAAAGGCCTTGCTGAAGTCCAGATAGGCCATGTCCACTGCCCTCCCTGATCCACCTCCCTAGTCACCCAGTCAAAAATTCAATGAGGTTGGTCTGACATGACCTCCCCTGGTGAAACCATGCTGCCTTGGGTCCTGTAGTCCATTGACAACCAGATGTTCCACCAATCTCTCCTTCAGTAGTGCTTCCATGATCTTTCCCACTACCGGTGAGGCTGACTGGTCTGTAGTTCCCTGCTTCCTCTTTGTTCCCACTTTTGTATAAGGGGACTACATCTGCTGTCCTCCAGTCTTTGGGTACCTCCCCTGTTTCCAGTGATTGGCTGAACAGGATAGCCAGAGGTTCAGCCACCACCTCTCTTAGTTCTTTAAGGACCCTGGGGTGCACCCCATCTGGCCCCATTGCTTTGTCAACTCTTATTACTTCCAGTTCCTTCAGGACCCTTTCTCGTGTAAAGGGACTTGTGTCCATTTCTGCACCATTCTCACCCCTTGTACTCCCTTCAGACCCATTATCACCCTCTTCCTTAGTAAAGACTGAGCAGAAATACCTGTTCAATATGTCAGCTTTACTGTTGTCATCCTCCACGCTGCTCCATCCTCCCCTTCAGTCTAACTATCCCTCCCTTTGTCCTTCTTTTTCCTTATGTACCTGTAAAGGTTTTGTCCCCTTTAACCACTGATTTTGCAATGTGTTCTTCTGTCTGAGCTTTGGCTTCCTTACTGACTTCCCTGCCTCCCTTTGTTTCTCCTGGTACTTCTCCCTATCCCCTTCTGCCTGTGTCTTGTATTGCCTGAATGCAGTCTTTTGGCTTTCACTTTCTTTGCTACCTCTTGGAAAACCATAATGGTCTCCTCTTTCTTTTCCTCTTGCTAACCTGCTTAATGCATAATTCTGTTGTTCTTATAATCCCCATTTTAAATACTGCCCACTGTTCCTCAATCCCTGATTCCTGTCCCATTCCCCTTAATGCCTCTTTCAAGCATCTCCCCATTTTCCCAAAGTCTGTCCCCCTAAAATCCAGGATACATGTTTTTGTGTGGTTTGGTTCTGCTCTTTCTGTGATTTCAAACCACAATGACTGGTGGTCACTGTTACCCAGGTGCTCCCCCACTGTTACCCCCATCACACTGTCCCTGTTTGTGAGCACAAGGTCCAGTATTGCCTTCTGCCGAGTTGGTTCCATGACCAGTTGCTTGAGGAAGGCACCCTGAAGGGAGTCCAGGATAAATCTATAGACTTCCTTCTGCAGGTTTACAGCTCCTGTCTCACCTCTCTGTGAAGCTGGAACAATGCTCTTTAGAAACGATCATTCTAGGAGGATTTTAACCTTGATTGGCTATCTAATGCCTCAGCCCCACACGACCATGGTTTTTCTCAACTTATTACTGAACCAATGCGCCACAATAAAAGGAACCCTAGCAACAGTACCCTTCTGGATGTCATTTTGGTGAGCAAACCCCATCTCTTTACGCACGCTGGCACCTTATTTTCTGATGTCAGCGACCACTGTTTCATCGCTTGTGTAAGAGCTCCTAGCAAACCACACTTCACATCAAAGTTCTTGGTAAAGAGATCAAGGCGTAACTTTGACTTGTTTGCTTACCTAAACGAGCTCAAATACTCCCTGCGTTGGCAGGATTTCTACCTGGCTGAAACTGTCATTTCAGTGTACGATATCTTCTATGATATCTTGTCAGGAGCTCTCAAAAAATATGCTCCCCTGGTAAAAACCCGCATAAGGAATAAAGACTGTAGATGGTTCTCCTCTGAACTCAAGGCTATGTTGCTCAAAAGAGATAAGCTCTGAAAAAAAGCCTGCAGCTACAATATCCCTATGGATTGGAACCATTTCAGGAGACTACGAAATGTCTGTACAAAAATGATTAGAGACTTCAAGACTGCTTTCTTTCGTTCGGAATTCGATTCTGCTACCAGGAACCCAACTAAATTCTGGAAAACTATTAAGGACCTGTCCAGTCACGATTCTGGCAATCCCTTCCCAACTAAGATCAACTCTGGGAATTCCACATACACCGACAGGCTGGAGATCTTAGACTCATTCAATAACCATTTTGCTACCGTAGGCCTGGCCTTTGATAATTTTCCCGCATGCGCCCTATGCACCCAGATCACCACCTCCCATCCCGATCCCCATATCACCGACTCGGTATTTAAATTCCAACCTGAGTCATTAAAAGAGGTGGAAGATCTCCTTCTTCAAATAGACACCAGGAAAACTGCTGGTGTTGATTCCTTAGACCCTTTCTTTATAAAGATTGCCTATCACATACTAGCCGTGCCTATTACCCACCTATTTAACCTATCATTGTCTCAGGGTGTTCTGCCACCCTCATGGAAGACTGCACATGTCATCCTGCTTTTCAAATCAGGGAACCCCTGTGACCTTAACAATTACAGGCCAATCTCCATCCTTCCTGTTTTATCAAAACTATTGGAGAAAATAGTGAATGCACAGCTGAGGTCTCATCTCGAAACATTAAATCTACTAAACCCAATGCAGTCCGGCTTCAGGGCTGACCATAGTATCATCACAGCCCTCGCCAAAGTGACTAATGATTGGCAGAGGGAGTTGGACCTTAAGAATTATGTCTGTGCTGTATTTTTGGATCTAAGCAAGGCTTTCGACACCGTGGACCACAGTCTGCTTCTCCTCTCCCTGCAGTCCATAGGCATGGATTCCTCATCGTTGTGATGGTTCACTAACTATCTCACAGGACACCTCCAGCAAGTTAAAGCTGAAGGCAAATTGTCACCTCTCAAACCTGTACAGCGGAACATGCCCCAGGGATCTATCCTAGGTCGGCTACTATTCGCTATATACATCAATAACATCAACTCCTGTATAAACAAGGTTAGTATTCATCTGTTCACAGATGATACTGTTTTATACCTAAGTCGACCAACACCAATAGCAGCCTATGAAGATTTACAATCCGAATTCAATCTTCTCCAGAACCAACTTTTTCATAAAAAGCTCCTCCTTAATGCCAACAAAACGAAAGCCATGCTCTTCTCGCCATCTACCCTTTTATCCAGCTTTGCAGCTGCTGGCTCAGTACCTCAGATCACCGCTTTACTAGGTGAAAAACTGGATTATGTCCCAAAATTCAAGTACCTGGGAGTGTGGCTAGACCATGGACTCTCCTTCACTGAACACATTGACAATCTGCTAAAACGACTAAGGCAGAGGCTGGGAATCTTTTTTAGAATCAACCAATTCCTTACCAGAGATGCCAAGCTATGGCTGGTCCGATCCACTTTTCTTTCGTTGATAGATTATGCAGATTTCATCTATAGCCATTGCCCTACCTATTGTTTGTCAAAACTGGACACACTCTACCACAGAGCCCTGAGGTTCATTACGGGTCTCCCACACGGCACGCATCACTGTTCTCTGTACTTGGCTATAGGTTGGACTTCCCTTAAATCCAGAAGAGAGAGAAACGCTGCACTTTGGACCTTCAGAGCTATCTCAAAAAAATGACCTCATTACATCACCAACTGCCTTCCTTTAAACACAATAGGCAACTATTCACTATGAAGCTCATCCTTCCTCTCACTCAAAGTTCCTATGGCTAAATCTCGCTTTGGCAGAGCAGCCATAAGCTACATGCTGCCCACACTTTGGAACAAAATACAAAAAACTCAAACTGTGCACCCCTGTCTGCTTCTCTGCCTTCAAGAGCCTATTCATTCAAAGAAGTCTGTAATTGTTTCTCCCACCCTCACTCTAGGTCTGTGTCTCTCATTGAACCCCATCCTGTCATGCACAGTACGTTACCTAAATAAAACACTGATACCATCCACTGACCTTCCAAGACCTAGTCTCTCCATCCCCTCATTCCCCACTCTCTCCCCTCCTCCCACCTAGCCTCTGTCTCCCATCATCAGGATAGTAACCGCTTGTATCCCCTGGTTGAGACTATTTCCGTGCCCACTCTCCTGCCACTCTCTTCTCCGCATCCCTAGCCATTTCCTCGTCCCCTCACATTCCCTGAATCTGCTTATCTGCTACTATTTCTCTTCCCATTCCCATTAGGTCCCTCCAGTTTTAACCCTCCTCTCATCTCCACATTCTTCCCTTTTCCTCTCCCTCATTACTGTTTCCAGATTGAATATATACATATGCTATCCCTTTACAATATTGCCTGAACACTAGTTCTTGTATGCTCTGTTGACTCCTGTGGACCTGTTTTCAAGTATACTTCTGTACTCAGACATACCACTCTGTTCTGTTATATCCACCGTGTTCCACACGGGCCCATCTCGCAATTACATTTTAAATAAACTTGCCTAGTTGGACAATTATAGATCTTGTTTGATGTCTTGATATCGCACTTGCAAAGAATGTCTCTGTATGATTATCTATGATTGTTGTATGTTTTTGTAATCTCTAAACTTTTTATATTCCATTGCTTGGTTGGACATATATGTTTGTAACAGCTTAACCTAACCAGGTCCATCTTGCAAATGAGCTATGCTCAATTATGTTTCGCCTGGATAAATAAAGAGTTTGATTGACTGATCGATTTACCGCCCTCCTGGGGTAGTAGGTGAATTTCTGCAGGAGGTAGCCAATTTCGCCATCAGTGAAACATTGGAGGCCCCAGATATTTAATTCTGGGGGACTTCAATGTTTGGGCTGATGATGATTCTTCTAGGCTTGGTTACAACTTCCTCCAGACTATGTCATCACTGGGCCTGTCGCAGGAGGTTTCCGCCATGACACACCAGGGCGGTCACATGTTGGACCTGGCCTTCTCACTGGGGCTTGAAATAAATAATCTCAAGACTGATCGGGTCATGTGTTCCGATCATTGCACAATGGAATTCATGTTCAGAGCTCCCCCTGAGCAACCTCCCCCTGCTGAGATGGTAAGCTACCGCCCTTTGAGGGGGTGTGACACCTGAGGGAGTTTTGGCAATGGCTGACCTATCTAGTGTGGGCATTGTATGCAAGGGGGGTATGTGCACTGCAGTTGCTGCCTATAACAAGGCGATGTCTGGGACACCCGACTCCCTTGCACTGGTCCATGTATGACCCAGATCTTCTCACTTGAGGTCTTCGTGGTTTGATGGGGAGCTCAAGGCAATGAAGATTCTGGGTTAGAGCGCTGCTGGTGGAAGACTGGCCTAGAGGTGGACAAGCTGGCCCTGCATGCTCACTATGGCAAGTACCAGAGGGCAACTAACCATAAGAAGGCAAAGTTCCTGTCCAGGGAAATTGCTGCTGGGAAGAACTGACCAACTGTGGTTTTTTGTACTGTAGACAGGCTGCTAAACCCAGTCTGTCTGCAGCTGCAAATAGCCTTTTCGAACACTTTATGTGAAGAGTTTGCTCAGTTCTTCTCAGACAGAGTGTCCGCCATCAGGCATGGAATTTCACCAGTGAGCAAATATTTGGCAGACAGTAATTGCCTTGAATACCCAGAGAGCACTCCGCCTGGTTGGGGCGAGTTTAGACCAGTGGAGGTGGCTGAGGTCATTGAGGTTGCCTCCAAGCTGAGGCACACATATTGTGAACTGGACCCTTTGCCGACACGTTTCTTGATTGGATGTGTGGACTCCGTTGGCCCGGTGTTTGCCTCGATTGTCTGGTGCTCCCTGTCTCTGAGGGGGGTCTTTCTTGAGGCCCTGAAGGAGGCATTGGTGAGACCCCTTCTGAAAAAGGTAAATCTTTGGACCCTGACATTAAGGCAAATTACCATCCAATCTCCAACCTTCCATTCTTGGGTAAGGTTGTTGAGAAGATTGTGGTGCTTCAGCTTGAGGAACACCTCATGGCCTCTGATCTATACAAGCCTCTCCAGTCTGGATTTCAGGCGAGGCATAGCACAGAAACTGCATTAGTTTGGGTGCACAATGACCTTCTCAGGGCTAAAGATCAAGGAGGGGGACAATTCTCATTCTCCTTGATCTCCCCTCAGCTTTTGACACGGTGGACCATTGTGTATTGCTTGACCACCTGAGGGAATTTTGTAGACTCACCAGTACAGTCATCTGCTGGTTTGTCCTTTCTCACAAACAGGAGGCAAATGGTAATGATGGGGAATTTCTCCTCCTCCCCCAGTCTCCTGTCTTGTGGAGTACCTCAGGGTTTGGTCTTGTCACCAATGTTATTCACTGTGTACATGCTGCCCCTGGGAGGGCTCATTAGGAAATACAGCTTGGGTTTTCATTGCAATGATGATACCCAGCTGTATCTTTCCTTTGCACCTGGGGCATCCAACACAGTAGACATGCTTAATAGCTGCCTTGCTGAAATCAATGACTGGATGGCCTCCATCTGGTTGTGACGGAACCCCGATAAGACAGAAGTACTGGTAGTGGAGTCAAACAGAGGGCATGATAGGATGGCCTCGGATGCTGAGACAGGACTTGTCCTGGGTTCAGTGCCTTTGAAGGCCTCCTCCAGGGTGCATAATTTGGGCATTATTCTGGATAGCAGCCTGACACTTGAGGCTCAGGTGTTGTCCATGGTCCACATTAGTTTTTACCAACTGAGGAATATCGCCATGATTAGGCTCCTGGTTCCACCCCTGGACCTCCCTATCTTAGTGCATGCCTTTGTAATGTTGAGGCTTGATTACTGTAATGCACTCTACCTCGGGGTCTTGGCAGGTACTCTCCACCAGCTTCAACTAGTGCAGAACGCAGCTGCCAGGTTGTTGACTGGGCAGTCTAAGTACTGACACATCATCCCAGTGCTGTGTGCACTGCACTGGCTGCCGGTCAGGTGGAGGATTCTCTTTAATGTGGGCTTGCTCACTTTTAAGGCCCTACATGGCCTGGGCCTTGGTTTACCTGACAGACCTTCTTACACCTGCTACCTCAGTCCACTCCATCCATTCCTCCTCTAGGGGCCTCCTTAGGATTCCCAGGATGAGGCTTAAAACTGCTGGTGACAAAGCATTTAGTGTCACCGGTCCCATCCTGTGGAATTTGCTTCCTCCATCTTTAAGGGAGGCCCCCCTTGGTGGAGGTTTTCAAGGCATGCCTCAAGGCCTTCCTGTTTGCGCAACCCTGTAAATATTACTTTGGAATATCACCCTTTTTTTTCTTCTCCAATTGTTTAACCAGGTGAGACATGAAGCTGAAAGCTTGTTTACAGGTATGACCTGGGATCACAGGGAAGTTAAGTGACTTGCTCAGGGTCACACAGTATGCAAGTGAGGGCTGTGGGATTCAAATCCAGGTCTCCAGATTTGCAGCTCAGAGCCTTAAACCACTGAGCTATACTGCCTCTTAGCATACCTCTGTCCCTGATTTATTTTATTTATTCTGTCACTTATTATTGAAGTTTATTTAATTAGTTTAAATTGTTGTCATGATAATGATTATTTATTGATGTTTGTTTTATGTTGGTCTTATGTACGGCACCCAGAGCTTCTGGGATTGGGCATCTTTTAAATAAAACTTGCCTTGCCTACCCTTGTGGGGGTTGAGGGCAAGGAGAACCTTATTGGCATATAGAGCACCACTATGGTTTAATGTGCTGCCCAATGATAGCTCTTCCTTAGCAAAATTGGGATGATTTAAAGACATTCTTCATCAGCATCTTACAGCTAACAGTTCCTGTGACTGTTTCAACTGACATGGCACTATCTCAGCAGTATTGACACATCCTTGTGTACCTATTTCTTCCCCTTTCTCTGAGAATAACCACTCACACCCTAACTGCTCTGCCCTATTTCCTGCCTCCTTCCCCGATCCTTCTTTCACCTCACCCCTCTTACCCTCCACCTTCTTTCCACTGCTTATCATCACTTACCTGAACTTTGTTCACTCAGATCTATCTATACAGTACCTATCTGACAAAGCACCTTGGGCTGCCTCCTTTTATTAGGTTATTTTTGATTTTCTACCGATTCATAGTTTTAATTTTAGTTGCAATGTTAATGTCATATTGTCATTTTAAATACTTTCTTGTCAAAATTTTATGTAATACCATCTGTTGCATGTCTTTCACCCTTCCCACCGACATGGAACCTTTGTAAAAGAGCTGTTATGTGCTCAAAGGTATTGTAACCCGAGAATGAATGAATAAATAAATAAACAGCAGGTGAGACAGGAGAAAAGGAGGAAGAAGTGGTTTGTGAGAGGGGGTCAAGTGAAGAAGACAGTGGAGATGCCGGTGGGGGATATGAGGAGAGAAGAGTGGAGGCACACGAGGAGAAGAAGGTGTTAAACTCATTGGTCACTGAGAGGGGGTCAGAGATAGTGACCTCATTCGCCTTGAGGACAGGAATAGTGGACTGGGCCTCAGGGAAGAATAAGGTGCAGATGACCTTCCAGAACTTAGATGGGTGGTTAATGTTGTTCTGGAAGGTAGTGGAAAAATACTCAGCTTTAGCCAGCCTTGTGGCTCCGGTGCATGCATGATGCAGTATATGGTATTTGTGCCAGTCCTGGGGGCAGCCTGAAGACTTGTGTGCCTTTTAGGCTAAGTCCCATGCATGCAGACAAGCTAGGAGTTCTGCTGAGATACAGGGGAGATGCAACCCTCTGACCCTGGTTTTCCTTACAGGGGCGTGTTTATCCCATATGGATAGGAATTTGGATTGGAAGGAGTCCAGGGTACAGTCTTTGAAGTTGGAGGATGAGATGGGCAACCAGTCAACATTTGACAGGTCCTCATGAAGGCTGGACAGGTCTAAGGACCTAAATGACTGGATCAGAAGGATACTAGGAGGAGTTTTGGGGTGTTGGACCTTGCGAAGGAAGTAAACCATGTGGTGGTCTCTGAGGGGTCCAGGATGGTGCCAGTGGCAATGTGATTGGGGGGAGTGGTAAGAGTCCAGTCCAGCACTATGTGGTTCAGAGATTTATGGTTGTGATGGGTGGGGAAAGTGATCAGCTGAAAGAGGTTTAGAGATGTGGTATCATGGGGAATGTTGGATTGGGAGTGGGACAGTCAGTTCATATTGAAGTCCCCTAGGACAAGCAGTTCACTGGGGAGGAAATGGCGGTGAGAAGGTCAGTGATAGAGGAGGAGGGGAGGCCAGGGCAACAGTAAGCTCCAGCTAAGAAGATAGGAAGGGAGTAGGGAAGGAAAGCTTTGGGAGAACGAGCTCATAGGCAGATGGGAGAGAAACAGAAAGAATAGAAGTGTATTGGATTGAGGACGAAAGATAAATGTCAATACCCCCACCCCTGCCGGAGAGATCCTGCCTAACTAGGCAGTTGTCTGGGACAGAGATGGTACTATCTGAGACTTTAGGGGAGAGCCATGACTCTGAGAAGGTTGCCCTTTGGCTGGAAGTTTACCATGATTGGTTGCAGGAAGTCGACCTTAGGGGGTAGGCTCCTGATGTTTAGACTTATGAAACTCTTACTTCAGAAATCCAGAAAAGAAGAGATGATTTGATACCTTTTATTGGACCAACATAGATGTCACAAAAGAAAATAGGTGCTTGAGCTTTCAGATTACATAGAATCCTTCATCAGAAAAATAACAGTTGGTTTGGAACAATACACTTAAAGTCCAGATCATACATAAAAACCAGATAAATAATTGTTAAAAATCCCATTGTCTTAAACTGCTTTTTAAAAATCAACACAGAACCATATAAATACAGAGTTCCATCACAAAAAAAGGTTTGTCAAGGTCAAATATCACAGAATAGATAATCTTCTTCCCAGAGAACAGCATAAAATGTACATATGAAATAAGCTGAAGAAATACATAGTTTTTTATAGGATAGTGTATGGCTCTTGATGCACAACAAGACTATTCTCCAACCAAGTAGTTACTATGCCTACTGTTGTCCTTGAGAGCACAGTTCGAGAGGTCACAGTCAGCAGAGTAACCATGAGGTTGGAGATTAGCCTTGCTGTGCATCAGGAACCATACACTTTTCCATATAGTGTATGGAGCAAAGCTTTCACTTTTAAGGAAATAAAAACACTGGTAACAACTGATGAAACTTTTCAAAATCAGGCAGCATTTACTGACTTTTTAAGGGTGGGGATTTGAGGTTGCTAGGGAGCAGACATCCAATAGCGCAACATTCGATTGGTTGCTAATCAGGTGTGGGAGGGATTAAAAAAAAAAAACACATGGTGGCCGAATGCCTTGTTTAGCAAGAAGTGGAGGCTCAATTTGCACATAACATTTGGATATCTGGTTGATGCTGCATTTTAATTTAACACAAAATTCTGGTTGATCCTGCAGTTCTAAACTGTTGTTTAACTGTGAGGCTCAGGTGATCGTGCTGTCACCACCATGACAGTTATCTGATTGAGCCTGCCGTTTCCATCATACACCATATAATACTAAAAATCTTCTAAATAAGAAAATATCTTTTGTGTTAGGCAAAATTGTGGCTTTAAAGACACCTTGTCCTAGTGTAAATTCAGCATTAACCAGCTGTTTCCCACATTTATACAGTGTAAGTACTATTCAGACATGAATGTCTTAAAACCAGTGTACAGTCAATATTATTCATGAATATTCAAACGTATACTGTTTAAACATGATATATCTGCAACTCTGTAACAAGTGACTGGTGTTTCTGCACATTCAACACCCAAACCTAGCCAGCCCGGTGGCACTGAAGGTTGAGTCGCTGGACGCCACACCTCGCAACACACCAGAGATCCGAGTTCGGGAATGAGCTAGGGTGCCAGGGGTCGGCAGGGGAGATAGAGGATGGAGCATCTGGAGAACTGCTCTCCTCTCTCTGGGGAGAGTTCCAGGGCATGCCCAGTGAAGTAGCGGCCCCCGGTGGAAGGCGGAGGCGCTACACACACTCAGGCAGACGAGTGGGAGGAGTGCAGTGGACATCTGCAGCGTTACACCATGCTGACATCATTGCACCATTGCACCAACCACCCAACCAGCGCATTGGATTCTAGATAGAGCACCCTTGGTGGATAGGATGGCCCCACCTTGGGGTGTGCAGAACTAGGGGATCTGCCGGTCCAGTGTGGGGGTGAGGAGAGAGCTTCAGGTAGGAGGTACAGCTCACGGTGTGGTGGATGTCAGAGAGAGTTCCCCGAAGGCATGGAGTAGAAATAGAATCTACCCGCCAAAAAAAAAAACACCCAAACCTAACACAGACTCCCTTGTAATTGAGATACTGTTATCCTAATATGTCCATATATTAACATGTGTCCATATATACCGAATATTCTGTACTATTAAATAACAGTTCTATCAATCCAAATCAAAAACTGAGGGAATCAGTTTGAATGATTTGGATTGACAGAACTGTTATTTAATAGTACAGAATATTAGGTGTATACGGACACATGTTGATATATGAACATATTAGATTAGATATAGAAAACAGGAAGTTATTATCCCTCTGTACAGACAGCTGGTGAGACCCCATCTGGAGTACTGTGTGCAGTTCTGGAGACCCAGTCTCCGCAAAGACATAGACAGGATGGAAGCTGTCCAGAGGAGGGCAACTAAAATGGTGCAGGGTCTGCACTGGAAGACATATGAAGAGAGACGAAAGGAGCTTAATATGTATAGCCTCAAGGAAAGGAGGGAGGGGGGACATGATAGAAACGTTCAAGTACCTCAAGGGAATCAACAAAGTCCAAGAGGGTAGCATCTTTCAAAAAAAGAGGTGTGCAAGAACAAGAGGGTACAATTTGAAGATAGAGGGGCGGCTCAGAGGTAATTTAAGGAAGTATTTTTCACAGAGAGGTTGTGGATGCATGGAACGGCCTTCCGGAGGAGGTTGTGGAGTCAAAATCAGTGGTGGAATTCAAGCATGCATGGGACAGTCATAAGGCAATTCTAGGGGGTAGGGGTAGGAAGAAGTAGGCTGCTGGTTAACTAGAATCTGCAGCTTATCCAGTAGGTAGGGAAATGGGCAGACTGGGTGGGCCAAGCGGTCATTATCTGCCATCAAATTCTATGTTTCTATGTTTCTATTAGGATAACAGCATCTTAATTACAAAGGGGTCTGTGTTAGGTTTGGGTGTTGCATGTGCAGAAACACTAGTCACTTGATACAGAGTTACAGATAGATCATGTTTAAATAGTATAAGTTTGAATATTCATTAATATTGACTTATGGTTATTAACACTGGTTTTAGGACCTACATGTCTGATTAGTACTTACACTGTATACATGTGGAAAACAGCTAGTTAATGTTGAATTTACACTAGGACAGGTTGTCTTTAAACCTACATTTTTGTCTAACACAAAGATATTTTCTTATTTAGAAGACTTTTAACCTTATATACTATGCATTTCTTCAGCTTATTTCATCTGTATGTTTTATGGCTGTTCTCAGGGATAAAGCTTATCTATTCTGTGACATTTGACCTTGAAATACCTTTTTTTGTGATGGAACTCTGTTGTATTTATATGGTTCTGTGTTGATTTTTAAAAGCAGTTTAAGCCAGTGGGATTTTTAACAATTTTTCATCTGTTTTTTTATGTATGATCTGGACTTTAAGAAAGGATATTCTTCCAACCCAACTGTTATTTTTCTGATGAAGGATTCTATGTAATCTGAAAGCTTGAGCACCTATTTTCTTTTTGTAACATCTATGTTGGTCCAATAAAAGGTATCAAATCATCTCTTTTTTTCTGGATCTTTTGTCACAAGGACCAATACAGCAACATAACTAATTTTCAGAAATCCAATAATCAATACAAAAAATATTACTATACAAATAGTAGCAAGTAAATATATCCAAATGGCCACAACTACATAGAAATTGGTTGCTGACATTTCTTGTTTGTGTCCTCCACAAGTTCGATACAGTCTCCAACCCTCTCCCCTACTCCCACCAGAAAGCAGAATCTACAAGCAACAATAACGAAGAAGAAAAATAAGAGTAGAAAAAGAAAATTCAGAAATTCAGCTCTGGTAACTTCCAAAAACCCTAAACAGATAGGAACATTTGTCTTTTTCTTTCCAACAGGTAATACACTGGTCCCTGTGAAGAGAAGACATGTTAACATCCTATCAGTACCCTTCCGTAAATCAAGTCAGGCCATGCATTCTTTCACAGTCAGAGCTCCACTGTGGCTGAATGAACTACCTACACCCCTGCTGGGCCTCCCTAGAATAACCCAATTTAAGAGGTAATTAAGAAAGGTTGTGTCACTTGGAGCCAAATGTAACTGCAGCAATTGCCTTTGACAACTTGTAACAATATGAAATAATAGTATGCTTTCTCTCATGCTTTATACTTGACAATGTTCCTCTGGGACTGCTCTTGCTTTTGCTCAGTTCTAATGAATATTAGTATACACTTATACTCATTTGACAAAGCTCCTATCTGAATTGTTCCTGACAATGTTTTGATGAAACTGCTTTCTCCTGTATGTTTATTTATTTATTTAGTATTTTGGTAACCAGGTAAGCCCACTGAGACCAGCGGTCCCTTTTTCAGGGGCAACCCGGAATTATTTACACACATCAACCATACTATAACATGTACAAAGAATCACAACAATAGAGGACTCATATCAGTAAATATAAAATGACATAGTGGACAAGGTATACAATGTTCTTACAGTGATTATTAGTTACATTACATAGTCATACAACAACCACCACATTACTTTTATAGGATAGGATAACCATTTACAGTAAGTAGAATATAGGTCAGCTATTATTAAGAGCCCTCACACAGGATCTATTGACTTGAGGCAGGGTATAGGGTCTTTTGTTGTAATCTCTGTAACTACTATTTGATGTGGAACCTTTGTAAAAGAGCACTTGTGCTCAAAGGTGTATTTCCAAATAAATAAATAAATACCATCATCAAAGATAGTGAGCAGGATTTTCAAAGCATGGTACAAGGCTTGTGACAAGCCTTGTACCCTAGTACTTAGGTTTTGGCAGTATGCCAAACCTATTTGCCACTACGACACCTGATAGCAACAGTTTCCACTATTTATGGCAGCTTGCACTAAATATCTGGCGCAAGCTCTATAAAAAAGGCCCTCGGGATTACCGCAAGTTAGACCACAAAAAGTGAGTCTAACATGCAGCAGTCAGCATACGGGATAGAAAATCCTGATTGCCAGCCAGGAGAAAGCCGCAAGCCCTGTGCACCATATGTTCGGCACACCTGGGACTTACGGCATTCTCGCCATTTTGAAAATCCTACCCAGTGACTCGGATTAGACGAGGGCAAAAAAACTGCTGAGTATCTCAAACATATCTTTGAGAAAAAACTCTGTCTCACACAAATAGATATTTCAAACATCAAACTGGGTTCCTTGCATTCTTTTTCCTTTTCCCATTGCAGCAGTTAAGCAGTACATTAATGTAGAGCTGTAGCTGTTTTCCTTTTCCCGTTGCAGCAGTTAAGCAGTACATTAATGTAGAGCTGTAGCGGTTTTCCTTTTCCCGTTGCAGCAGTTAAGCAGTACGTTAATGTAGAGCTGTAGCTGTTTTCCTTTTCCCGTTGCAGCAGTTAAGCAGTACGTTAATGTAGAGCTGTAACTGTTTTCCTTTTCCCGTTGCAGCAGTTAAGCAGTACGTTAATGTAGAGCTGTAACTGTTTTCCTTTTCCCATTGCAGCAGTTAAGCAGTACATTAATGTAGAGCTGTAACTGTTTTCCTTTTCCCGTTGCAGCAGTTAAGCAGTACATTAATGTAGAGCTGTAACTGTTTTCCTTTTCCCGTTGCAGTAGTTAAGCAGTACATTAATGTAGAGCTGTAGCTGTTTTCCTTTTCCCTTTGCAGCAGTTAAGCAGTACGTTAATGTAGAGCTGTAACTGTTTTCCTTTTCCCGTTGCAGCAGTTAAGCAGTACGTTAATGTACAGCTATAACTGTTTTAAACCTGAGTGATGAAAAAAGCAATCCTCACAGAAAACATTTTCCAAGTACTTTTTTTTTAAACGTTTTGTTTATTTTCAAATAACAGAGAATGTACACAAATACACACAATGCAAGCATCATTAATTGGGTAAAATCATCAGGCATTGTTAATGTCCCATTTTTAGAAAAGTGGAAAATTTCCTTTTATACTTTGAGGGACTTTTGGATAGTATCCCAGAATAGTTTCTAAGTACTGTACCATATTTTCCCTAAACAGATAAAGCTGCACAACTTGAAGTACTCCTGTGGAAAGAAACACATCCGAAATTCCTGGACAACCTGAAAGAATTTAAGCAGCTCCTACAGATGTTTCCAAGTTTTTCTTCTGAATCTTTAAAACCATTAAACCTAGTGTTGTTCAAATGAGTTTGCTATCCTGAAATTTCCTGTTGAACAAAAAACAATCTCCCTTGCTAGCTTCTTGACTTCATGTAAAAAATGCATTTTTCCTGTTAAATGACACTGACCTTCTTGTTGAAATAAACTCTGTTGATCTTCCTTGCAGCCATCCCTGACTCTTCTTTAAGATACCATAATAATAAAAACATAGTGAAAAAAAAAAAACAGTGTTCCAATCACAAAAGAAATTAACAATCCACAGGTCCAGTGAAAGATTCCTCAACAACCATGATGAAGCAAAGTCTCCTCGAGACAACATAAATACATTTTAAAAAACAACTATTTAAAAAACTACCAAGAAAAAACTAACATTGTACTCCAGATCTTGAATAAGACCACTGGATTACAAAGAAGAAAAGGCTCCCTCAATGAAACCAATGAAAACTGCAATCCAGATCTCTGATGAGATCTCCCCAGTGAAATGACAATATTGTGTAGCTCCTACTCTGTTTGTCCAAACTCTGCTGCTGCTTCCCTCAATGACAGGCTCCAATTGTCCCTCTGGTTCCAATTACAACGTCCTTGGCTTGTGTTCATTTCTTCTAAGCTGCAAATCCATGGCATCATGTCAAACTTCCCCCCCAACATACACAAATCCTCCCTTCATGAGGCCCTCCAGCCAGCAGCTCCCACAACTGCAGAGCAACACTATCGACATACATTATTCAGTCTCTCTGCACCAATTAAAAAGAATGCTTCAAACATAGACCCACCCACAGAAAATAAATCAGCCAATCAGAAGCACTCCACATGGAGTCAACCACAATACCCAATCAGTGAAAAGTTCCCACAACCTACCAACCATTCATTCCTATGGCAATATTTAAATTCTCAACCAGAAACTTTGAAACAGAATCTAAAGTACCAGAATCCTTCACTGTTAGTGTAAATATATCAAAGGTTGGTGAATCGGGGGTGGGGTCTTTCTTGTGTTTCTCAACCCTAACGCTCAGCCCATTGACATAGCCTTCAAACATACAGAACTGTGTCTCTCCAGATGTTGCCAACAACCTGTAGGCCCTAATAAAAAAGACAGCAGAAAATGTTTTCTGATTTTTCAGTCATTTTAATTTTGCAGTTCATGTTTTCTTGCAGTATTAATAAAGGTATTGAACAATTCTGGCAGACTGTCCTTTATTTACAAGTAGCCTGAGTGTTGACCTCAATTACAGAAAAACTTTTTCTGCTGTCTTTTTTCCAGTTTGGTAGTTGGCTCAGAGGTATTTTGTGCACCCGTCTCTGTCTTTTGTAGCAGTAGCCCCCCTACTTCCCTATGAGGAAGTTCTTTGGTGTTTGAACCTGTAGGCCCTGCCTGAAGAAAACATATCACATGTCATCTTATTTGGTCATGGAATGCCGTGAGTGTTGGGGTTGAGAACCCCAAGGAAGACCCCACCCCTGATTTGCCAAGAGTCAGGACAGCAAAAACTGTACTTTTTTTTTCTTTTCCTGCTTGGGGGGGTAGGGATGGGGAATTAGGGTTGGAAACCCTAACACCACATTTACCTACTTTTGTTGGTTTAAACTGAACACTAACTGATGCATTAACACAGTTTTTTTGCAAATAATTTCTTTATGCTTTGGGATAGTAGAATTGTATCTCATTCTTGCAGGTCAAACACATCTGTCAGGCTAGGGAAGAGCAGGGCCCTCTGGGCCCTGCACTTCCATCCCTCCATAGATGCACACATCCATCTGACTGTGGGAATACAGGGCCCTCTGGCTCACTTCAAATGAAAAAATATATTAAGCGTCCTTTTTAACAGTGACTCATTGCATATGGGCAAAAATGTGGTTTTCACTTTGTTACCAATATGTCAGTGCATTTTTGTCAGTTTGCTGTGAAATTTGCTATGGTTGTCGTGGAAGACAGGATACACCTTTGATGGATTTATGATGATCACATTTTCACCGTGGATTTGGCACCATGGTGAAGACTGGAGGTAATTTTGGGGTGGTGTGTGTACTCCATGAATGTTTAGGGGAATTATGTGTTAGGTCATAGTAGTCATTGACACTTTTTTATATATATGCCTGTTTATACGTTGTCCCTTAACTCCATTTATTGACTGACTTGTGGCTTATTAAAGTTTCAATACTATCCAATGGGAATTTTCATTCATTAATTGTTAGGGTTGTTGATATGGCCCCAAAATTTTCTAGGTGGGGGGGGATTATGTGCTAGTGTTTAAATACTTGTTGAGACCTGTTTTGATACATAGACACTCCCTTAACACCACTGACTGATGGAGTTATGACTTGTTAAATTTGCAATGTTATCCTATGAGAATTTTCATGTTTTTTTTAATATGGCCCCTTAATTTTTTCAGTAGCATTATGTGTTACTGTTGTAGTACTAATTGGCATATTTTTTCATACATAGATTGTCCCTTAACTCCAAGGATTGATAGACATACAGCTTGTTAAAGTTGCAATGTTATCCTATGAGAATTGTAATGTTTTAATTGTTATGTTTTTTATAGGGTCCCTGAATTGTTTTGTAGGCTATTATGTATTAGTGTTATAGTACTCATCAAGATGGTTCTTTTGATATATAGATTGTCCCTTTACTGCAAATGTTTATGGGTTATAGCTTGTTAAAACTGAAATATGGGAAAAAAACTGAGTTCAGATTCTTTTTTGTATTTATATTTTACTAGTTATTTCCTGTTTTTCTCCCTACTGTCCCAGGAACCCAGCACACAGCAGTATGTGCATGTGGAGACACACACGTGCTCCATGGTGCTGGTTCTGGCCCCTTCTGCCCCTCCCCTGGCAATTGCTGGGCTCTCCAAAGCCTGAAACTACCATCCATCCTCCACTGGGTGGCAGCCAAGGGCCGGGGAAGCCTCTCATCCCTCCACGGGAGAGGAGAGTCACCTTGCAGCAGCTCAGTCCTGCTCCTTGCCCTCCCCCCCAACAACCCCCAACAACCCAGGTTCATTCTCAAACCCAGGTCACTGGCATGGTGTGAGGTGCAACATCCAGTACCTCAACCCTCGGTGCCATTGAGCTGGTTTTGAAGGAATATTTTTTGAGAGATTGTGTCATTTTCATGACAAAAGGTTCCTTCATATGAAAAAAAGAATGAGAAAAAAAAGTCAAAATTATTTTTTGTATGAAGGAATCTTTTCTCTGAGATTGTGTTGTTCTCACAAAAGAAAAGATTCCTTCATATGAAAAGTCAATGTGGAAAAAACAAGTGCAAATTTGTTTTTTGTATGCAGAAATGTTTTTTCGCAAGGCCGTTTCATTCTCACAACAAGAGATTCCAGCATACAAAAAAAAAAGAATGTAAAAAACTAAGTCAAAATTCTCTTTTTGTATGAAGGAATCTTTTTTCATGAGATTGTGTCATTCTCATGACAAAGAAATTCCTTCATGCAAAAAAAGAATATGAAAAAAAATAAGTCAAAATTATTTTTTCATATGAAGGTAATCTCGTTTCACATGGCCCTATTCTTGTTTCATATGGCCATACAAAAAGAGAAAATCACCTCATGAAAAAAATATTTTTAAAATGTGAAGTGGACAAGGGGGAGTAAGATAGGCTAGCCAAAAAGGTAACGAGGGTGGTGAGATTGGCCAAGGTGAAGATGGAGCAGAGGCTTGCACAGGGGATCAGAAATGGGGAAAAGGGTTTTTTAGGTACATCAGAGAAAGAAGGAAAATGAAGGGGCAGATTAGCAGACTGAGGGCAGGGAGTAGATGGGCCAAGTAGGCCAGGGAGCAGGCAATGGTACCCAATGAATATTTTGCATTGGTCTTCACAAGAGACGATGGAGGGACAACACCATATGGAGAGAGAGGAAATAGGAATGAGGAAGGGGGAGCTCTCCGATGTTGAAATACCCGTTAGTAGAGTGAGGGAGGCCTTTAAGTCCCTGAGAATGGATAAGGTACCGGGTCCAGATGGCCTTCATTGCCGGGTATTGAAGGAGATGGCAGATGTCCTTGCTACACCTTGGCAGACCTTTTTAACTCATAGAAACATAGAAACATAGAAGTTGACAGCAGATAAGGACTGCAAGGCCCATCCAGTCTGCCCATTTCTTTTTCTACCTTATAAATGTGCCATTGGCCTTTGCTCTGTCAGTGGCCCATCTATTCATAGTCATTTATATTGCTCCCTTATGCCTATCCCATGCCTGTTTGAAGCCCTGCACTGTATTCATAGCCACCACTTCTTGTGGTAAGCCATTCCATGCATCCACCACCCTTTCTGTGAAAAGAATTTCTCACATTCCCCTTAATCAGCCCCCTCTAATCTCATGCTGTGTCCTCTTGTCCTGCTATTTTCTTATATTTAAACATGTTAGACTCTTTCACCTTGTTAATGCCCTTAAGGTGTTTGAATGCCTCGATCATATCACCTCTCTCCCTCCTTTGCTCAAGGGTATACATATTGAGCTCTGTTAATCTGCCCTCATATGTCTTCTGATGCAGTCCCTGCACCATTTTGGTTGCCCTTCTCTGGACTGCCTCAATTTGGTTAATGTCCTTGTGAAGGTGTGGCCTCCAATACTGCATGCAGTACTCCAGATGGGGCCTAACCTGTGTCTTGTAAAGAGGGATTATTACCTCCCTCTTACGACTTGTGATACCCCTACTAATACACCCTAACACCCCCCTAGCCTTACCTACTGCTTTAGAGGTCTGCTTGGATGATTTCAGGTCATCAGTGATGATGATGCCCAAGTCTCTTTCTTCCTTTGTGACTGCTAGCAAATTCCCTCCCAGCCTATAGGTGGCTTCAGGGTTTCTCTTCCCTATGTGCATGATTTTACACTTCTTTGCATTAAATCCCAGTTGCCACTCTTCTGACCATTTTGCTAGTTTATCCAGATCTCTTCTCATTCTGCCCACCCCATCTGGATCATCTACTCTGTTGCAGATCTTGGTGTCATCTGCAAACAGACAAGCCTTACCCTCTAGTCCTCCCTACAGGTGGATTGGGTGCCTCAGGATTGGAGGATGGCTCATGTCATGCCAATCCACAACAGCGGCTCATGGAAGGAGTTGGGTAACTACTGGCCTGTTAGTCTAATGTCGGTAATGGGCAAGATGATGGAGGCCATCTTGAAAGAGAGGCTGGAGGTATTCCTGGAGATACAGGGCCATCTGGATGATCCCAAACAGCTGAACTGTGAACACTCCAATAGGTGGGGGTGCTTAACGAAGGGCAGCCAGCCCTGCTCGAAAACATCAAAATCCAAAGGTAAAGCACTGCAGCAGTCATGCAGATAAACACACTCACTCACAGAATGATGCAAATAAAACAGCTTTATTGCTGAAAATCAAGTGAGTCTCCTGAACACATCACACTCCACTTGCCCCAGCCCTTCGGGTGAGAACCCTTCGTCAGGGGGCATGGTACAGAGACATCATGTGCAAGTCTTTTATACAGCGATCAATTGTGTAACTGGTTAATTAAATGAGCAACCCATTTTGAAGAATAAAACAAATAGAAAAAAACAACAACTAGACAGACTTTATAACTAGCTATTCTTATGCATTTGTTTGACAGTTTTAACTTATACCTCATTGGTCATTTATAAATAATGCATTTCTACTTTTCAATTTATTAGAAAAAACCAAGGGAGGTCAGAAGAGCTATGGGGGGGGGAGATGGGAAATGATCCACCAGCTCTGCCATCAGCTAGGTGTCTCCCAATGAAGATTGTAGAGACAGTCAAAAGAGTACAGGTCCTGCAGAAACAGCACAAGAAAAAGCATATTAGATACATAAAATATATAATGAATGTGTGAATTCTGTTAATATTCAGTACATTAATTCACATTGTTTTTTATCAGCATTCCAGAATATGAGATATAAATAAAACCCACATAATGAAATAAAGACAAAGTTTTAGAGAATTTTTTTTTTACAAAAGATAAGGGTAACCATCCTGAGATCCTTTCTATGCCAGTGGGGTGGTGAGGCTCACCTTTGTACAATTTTTTAGTGCAGATTGCAATCTAATAAAAAGAATACTGGCATAGGATGGATTACCATTGTAACGTCAATACTATTTAGTATCTAAACAAAAATATTAGAGTTTAAAGTTCTATTTAGCTCCCATCAAGCAAACACAGCTTGGTAATACATGTAACAAAATCTAAATGTTTAAAATATTTTTTAGCAAAAGTAAGGGGTAACCGTCATGAGATCCTTCCTTTACCAGATGGGCGGTGAGGCCGACTTTTTTCTACTTGTTTTATTTTGTTGCTTGTTGCAATGTTTATATGAGGGCATACTAACTTAAGGATCATCACCAACATGGTTTAATATTTCTTGAAGTCTGGACAGGAATATAGATGGGTCAGAAAATATTTTTAATTTTTATCTAGTAAATAGGGCTTGATGTCCCATGCATTATTTAAATCGTACAGTTTCACTGATTTTAAAGTATAGATCCAGAAGCTTTCACGCTTTGATAGATCATTTCTTCTGTTCCCACCTTTCATTTTTGGTTTTACATTCTCAATGCCCATAAAATTCATTAGGTCAGCATTAGAGTTACGACAGTTGAAAAATGGGAACCAACAGGTGTATCAAATCTGTTTAATATGGATCTTATGTGTTTGCTGTATGCGCTGTTTCAAGGGTCTTGCAGTGCACCCCACATTTACGTTTTTGCATGGACACCAACGTGTATATATTGTGAACATGTATCACATGTTGTGCACTGTTCAAGATCTACTGCAATTTCACCAAATAAGGGATGTACAAATCTCTTACCTGGTTTTGCATGTTTGCAAACATTGCATCTTTTGCATTGAAAAAACCCACTGGTCTGCTTGGCATGATGGGATGATCACCATGGCTTCATTCAAGGCAGATCATGTCAGACTAACCTTGTGGAGCTCTACGATTGGGTGACAAGGGTGCTGGACCAAGGGAGGCCAGTAGATGTCCTCTATCTAGACTTCAGCAAGGCATTTGACTTGGTGCCACACCCAGGGTTGTTGGACAAGCTGGGGGGAATGGGGGGTGGGGGAAAGGATGGTGAGGTGGATAGGAAACTGGCCAACTGGGCTGTTTCAGAGGGTGGTGGGCATGGGAAAGGTACCATCTCCAAGGAGGGTAGCTAGCAGGGTGCCACAAGGGTTGGTGTTGGTCCCACTCCCATTTAATGCTTATATCTTGGATATCACGCACCTGGAAATTGAGGTTCATTGCCAAGAAATGCAGTGTTCTCCAACTGAGGCTTAGGAACCTGGATCATGAGTACTTTCTGGGTGGGGAGAAACTGCAGGGTTCGGGGGGGAAGGATCTTGGGGTGGTCGTGGATGCCAAAGGGAATAACTGAGCAGTGCAGGAGGACCATGGCTAAAGCAAATAAGATGCTCGAGTGCATTGCCAGGGGGATAATCTCAAGGAGATGGGAGGTGCTTCTCCCTCTGTACAACTGGCTGGTTAGACCGCACCTGGAGTACTGCATGCAGTTTTGGTGCCCATACTTAAAAAAGGACATTTCACTTCTTCAGAGGGTCCAGAGGTGAGTGACCAGGATGATACAGGGCCTTGGGGGAGAGATCCTATGAGGAGAGATTTGAGGAGCTAAACATGTACTCCCTGGAGGAGAGGTAGGACAGAGTGGATATGATTGAGGTCTTTAAATATCTAAAGGGAATGAACAGGGTCAGCCTAAATAGGGTCTTCCAGCTGAGAGGAGGCGGCCACCAGGGGGCATTTCATGAGACTGATCAGCAGGAGGCTCAGGGGGAAACTAGGAGATGCTACTTTACTGAGAGGGTGGTGGACCCATGGAACGCATTGCCTACAGAGCTGCTGACTGTTGATACAGTGGAGGTATTCAAGAGGGGACTGGGACATATATAAGGGGAGGGTAAAACTGAGAAATGCTGGATCGAGAGGTGTAACTCTGTTGGGGCATGGGGTCGGGGGGAGTTACAGGGGAAGGGGGGAGGGCAGTAATGGTGTCCTGACCGGGTGCTGATTTTTGAGCAGACTTGATAGACCTTAAGGCCTACTCTGCTGGCATCTTAGTATGTTAGTATGTAACACATTTCTGGGTCATTTTTTCCAAAATCTAACTGCAGAATCCAGCTAATTGGGTCCTGATTAGCAAGATACATGTATTGGTGTGTTTCCATGATACAATTTTTATGGGTTTTCAAAAAAGTTAAAAAAAGAAAAAAAAAAAAAAAACAGAAACAAGATGACTGCAACATGAAAAAAATGATTTTTTCTCATGAAACGAGATTACGCCCATACAGAACAGAATCTTGTTTTCTATGACCAAATTATATATTATATATATGTATATATAAATTTATTGCAAAAAACTTTGTTGATGCATCAGTTAGGGTTGAAGTGACAAAAGCAAGGAAATGAGACATTAGGGTTGACACCCTAACACCTCCCCCACCTGACCACCCCACCCCCACCGTCCAGAGGAGGACAGGTGACAGGGTGTGCCTTGGGGTCATCAGCCCTAACTCTCACCCCATTCCATGTGTAAGAAAGCTGACATGGTACAGTGTAGAAGAATGGGTCAAGAGTTAGGCCTGACGACCCCGAGGCACACCCCATCACCTGTTGGTCTGTGGACAGTGGGGGTGGGGTAGTCAGGTGGGGGAAGCATTAGGGTGTCAACCCTAACATCTCATGTCCTTAATTTTGCCACTTCAACCCAAACTGATGCAATTATGAATTTTTTTGCAATAAATTTGCTTACTTTTTGAGAAAGTGCAATCTTGCCCATGTATGTTTGGGGGGAGCACACGGCCCCTATGATATAAGTTTTTAGGAGCCCAGGGCCCTATGGGCCTTGTGCTCCCATCTATCCATAAGTGTACAGACATTGTAATGAATTATCTCCCTGAGGGAGGGCCCTGCATGCCCACTACTGCATAAAAAAGGACCCTCAAACCACATAACTGCATAATAGTATCCATCTCCCTGTAGGAGTGCAGAGCCCCACCACTGCATCTCCCTCTGGGAGTGTAGGGCCCTCCGGACCCTGCACTCCCATCACACTTCCATCAATCTGTAATGGGAAATTTCCAAACTTCAAAATCTTATAACTATGGAGGCAATGTAAATTTTATCAGCAAACCAGTAACAGTTACATCTTTAGGGCAAACCCATTCTACCCTGAAAATTTCAGCCCTAAATTCCAAACCATTTGTTTGCAGTGCCCTTTAAGGTTCTTTTCACAATCCCGTTTCATGAGGTAGGGTCATGTGACCCCTCCCGAAAAGTTTAACAGCTCACCAACAGGGATTGCGAAAGGATCGGCTCATGAAAATGGATCATGAAAAGGATTTAAAGTCCCATAACTATGGAACCAATGTAAATTGTTTCACCAAACCAACAAATGTCACATCCTTTGGACAAGCCCTTTCTACCCTGAACATTTCAACCCCAAATTCCAAACTATTTCTTGCAGTGGCCTTTAAAAATTCCTCTTCGTGATCCCTTTTCATGAGCCAATCCCTCTTCGCGATTCCTTTTCGCAAGTCGATCCCTTTTAATGAGGGGAAAACTGCAGTTTTTTTAAATAACTACAAAATACCAAGGGCATGGGTGGACAGAGGATGTCTCCCTCACTAAAACCCATGCATTGGTTTTTACAAAAGGCCTTTCTGTGGCAAGTTATAAGGTTTTGTTTTCTCCCCTTGCTAAGCAAAAAAACAAAATGGCAGCTGACAAACAGGGATTTTCTCATGAAAAGGAATACCTTTTTGCAATCCCTTTTTGCAAGCTGTTCTCAACCAGGAATCCTTGATCGAAACTGTGCATCTATCCCAAAGACTGAACTGAGCATGTTCAGAACCTGAATTTTTAACATTTAACTTTTAAATGGATTAATATTGTTTCACCAAACTAATGCTGGATTGTTCCTTAGGATAACCTCTTTCTTTCCTGAAAATTGCAGGCCAAAATTCCAAAGGGTGTGGTCGCAGTGCGAGGAAAAAACAGGGAAAAATTGACAAACATTGGTGAAACACACATTTTTTCACAATTCGCTGTACAAAATCCACAAACCTGATTGAAACGCAACTTAGTAAATCAAGAGATCTACTACCTGACACCATCTATTCCAAATTTTGTGCAAATCTGTTAAACTGTTGCAAAGTTATTAATGTGCAAAATTTGGGGGTTAACATTAAAGTGCCTGCTCAACCCTAACTATGGATGTGCAACTGCACCTCTAATATATATATATTATATTATATAGCAAAAAACTTCATTATGCATCAGTTAGGGTTGAAGAGACAAAAGTATGGAAATGAGGCATTAGGGTCGAGTCCCTAACCCCCACCACCCTACCACCCCACCCTTCATCCTCCACACACCAACAGGCATCGGGGAGTGCCATGGGGTCATTAGGCCCAACTCTCACCTCATTCCATGCGTAAACAGGCTGACATGGTACAGTACAGGAGAATGGGGTGAGAGTTAGGCCTAATGACCCCATAGCTTAGTTACTGTGGGAGCACAGGGTCCTTCAAACTCTGCACTCCTATCCCTCCACAGATGCACATACAGGTATGTAGCTGTGGAAACACAGGGTTCCCTGGGCCCTGAGCTTCCACACATTAAGTTACTAGCAGGCATAGCAAAATTGCAATAAATAGTGATAACTGTGCCATCTTAAATAATTTTCACCCCAAATGTTCAACATAACCTTCTTATCACCTCACTGCATGTACCCAGAACAGAAAACGTTCAAATCTCTGTCGAAATGTAATTCTGTGCAATTGTAACACCCGTTTTGTGCCACAGGTGTGGAAAAACATTTAAAATAGGATTTAGGAGTCCCTGGATGTTTGTGGGCATAATTTTGAGTTAAAAAGCCTACATGTTATACAGACAATGACTGCATATGTCTTACTACATATTACAAGACTTTTGGCTTTTAAAAATGATTTGCTAGTATTATTACACAACTTTATATATTCAATTCAATTCAACTTTATTTTATAGCACCTTTATAGATCTTCATTGGGAGAATTTTGTGTTTTAAGGAGGTAGATGTTACCTGATTTTCGGCAACAAACTTGGAATGGGACATTTAGTCCTATCTAAAGGTAAGAAAGATTTGGTAACTTATAACTTGATCCCTACTCATGCTATTATGGTCAGTATGTTATATTTAGATTGGATAGCCTATTTAGCTGATTTATATACTAACAAAGAAGTGTTGGAGTTATTTAGATCACCCTCTGGTGAAGTGACAATGTACAGGGGCAATTTACTGACTCGGTTACTGTAAAAATGAAGTGCTTGTTTGTGCAAGCTTAGAAATTCTTGTAATGCCTACCTGTTTGCTCATATGTAATGTTTTATTACATAAACTATAATAAAGTATAAGTGCAAAAAATAATAGGATTTAGGAGGAGAAGGCAGGATTTAAAATATTACAGCTGTGCTGTTCATGAGGTGGTGTGAAAAAATGGTAATGTTGAAAATCTGGAGTGAAAACATGAAAAATTGGCCAAGTTATGAGCATACGTAGAAGCTGCATAATGCATGCTCTTAACACGGTCATTTGTTAAAATGTTTTCACCTAATTTTCAACATGGGCTTTTTGGGACCTCCCCTCATGAACAGTGGCATTGTGATTTTGCTAATCCATCCCAAAAGTTGATTTCACACAGCAACCATGCCATTCTATGCCATAGGTGTGAAAATACATTTTAGGTAGACTGTGAAAAATGACATCCATACTGCTCATAAGGAGATGTGAAAAAATGGCAATGTTGAAAATCTGGAGTAAAAATATTAAAAATTGACAAAGTTACGAGTGTGCGTAGAAACTGCATAACGCACACTCATAACACAGTCATTTTTTTGAATTTATTCACCAGATTTACAACATGGACTTTTTGGGACCTCACCTCATGAACAGTGGCACTGTCGTTTCATTAACCAGTCCCAAAAGGTGATTCTGCACAGTGACCACGAAATCACCTTTCAGGACCTAGTAAGGAAATGACAGTGACAGTGTTCACTACGTGGGGTCCCAAGAACCCCATGTTGAAAATTTGTGGTCAAAATTCCTTAAAATGGCTGAGATATCAACCTAAGTTAAAACCCCCATTGACTGCCGTTATATGGCACTTAACTGTGATTCTTCAGTTTGCATTTCGGCTTTGAAGAGTGCAGACATGTCCCAGTCCAGAGAAGATCACTGCTGCTGATCTCTGGAGGCAAGTATGAGTAAGGGGGTGTGTGGGGAGGTGGGTGCTCAGTGAGAGGGTGGGGGTGGGGGAGGAGGGACTGACTTTGATTTGTCTGTTGGAAGCTGAGAACCTTGCTACACTGCAAAGAACAAACTATAACTCCATTTAGAACCTGGAAACCTGATAAGGCATAATATTGTTGGGGACTTGTTAAGAAGGGGAGCTACGTTTTCTACAAAAAGTTTCATTTTTTTTCCTTATTGGCATTAAGCAGAGAATTGCAGGATGCCATTAAAAGTGCAGTAATTTTATAACCAGAGGGAGTGAGATTCAATTGAATTTGCTTGATTGCTGGGGTTGAGACATAGGATTTGGAAGGATACTTTTGCAACATTTTAAAAGTGTCCTGCTGGCTGAGGAATGAGTTCATTTTTATCCCTGGACTCAATAGAGTGTTTTGTGTAGGAGCAGTGGTCTAGTAAAGTGTGGTGTTAGTTGAATTACTACAAAGGGCAGTACTCACCAGGGTGGTGGAGCAGTTGTGTATTTGATTGTTTCTAACAGTCACCAGTGGCTGATTCACCACCACCCTTCCCACACCCACACCCCAGGCGTAGCATTTCCTTTATAGCCAAAGTTCTGGCATCACTTCCTCAACAGGTCTTGAGGCAGAACTGTCATATTCTTAATAACCCAGCACAGTGCATAAAGGGTAGGTAACACCACAAATAATAAAATATATATATATATATTACATATTGTATATTATAAGGAGAGGGACATGTGGGGAGTGGTGCAATGCACTGGCTGTGGGGCAGCAGTTTTCCAGGAGACATTCTGGAAACTGCATTGCTGTCCTATTTGCAGGCAACTGTCAGCTCTGAGGGAGGAGGTTGCCCACCTCCAGGCTGAAGTAGCAAGGACTAAGGAGGCCTACCCCACCCAAAGAGCACCACTGTCACAATCACTGCCTCAGAGGTTGCCAAGTATGAAGAGCAGTTGGACCACAGTGGGTTCTGGGAGGGTGTGGGTGGTGGACCAGAGGCGAAGCCCCTAGTTGTACCTCTACACAAGTCATGTGCCATTCTGGCAGAGCAAGGTTCCTCTATGATGGCACCGTCAGTGGAGACCCAGAAGAATGCTGAGGACATCCACAAGGGAGACCCACCAAAGGGTGGCAAGGGACACCACAAGGGAAGAAAACAGCTTCTGATAGGGGACTCAATTGTTAGGGGAGTAAAACTGGGGAAGGGAGAGGAAAGGGAAGTAAGGTGCTGCCTGGTGCCATGGCTTGGAGGGACAGGAAGTGAATCCTTACGATTGCAGAAGCAGCATCACAGGAGAGGGTACTAGATATCATTGTCCACCTTGGGACAAATGACCTAGCTAGGCATGGGATCAGTGCAGTGCAGAATGAATTTGTGGAGTTGGGAAGGGGCCTCAGACAGGTAGCAAGCACGGTAACCTTCTCAGAGGTGCTGCCAGTCCCTGGCAGGAGTGAGGCTAGGGTACTGCACACCATGCAGTTTAATGAACGGTTGCAAAACTGGTGCAGAGCACAGGGCTTTGGCTTCATTGGGGACTGGGAGTCCACCTGGAGAGATAAAGGTCTACAAAGGTCTATACTGGCACGATGGTCTGCATCTGTCCACAAAGGGAGCCAAGCTCCTATAGATATATAGCTATATATAGAGAGAGAAAGATAGAGATATAGATGTATATAATTGGCACACTGGGGTGGGCTCCCAGTGTGCCATATTAGTGGGGGGGGGATACATGCCGACACGGGAATTGAGCACCCTGATGTCGGCATTTAAAGCATTAGTGATGGGGCCTTTTTTTGCAAGGGGAAATTCACCATTGTGGATTCCCATTCATCACCCGATTCTCATTCATGCAAAATTTGGGGTTTAACATTAAACTGCCTACTGAACCCTAACTTAAAAGGCGCGGGCACGCCCTTTATTATACATAGAGATAGACATAATAGAGATAGACACACACACACACACACGCATATATACACATGCATACATACACACACACACAGACACACACATATACAGTCAGATCTGGTTAATCCATGCACGTTTGTGTTTGCCAATTTTGTTACATAATACAAATCTACATAATAACCAGACGGTGATAATAAAGAGATCAACAGCCCAACAAAAAATCTGTATGCAGTGTTTTTCATTCAGATAGACATATGGATTAACAAGGCACGGATTAACTAGGTCTGACTGTATACATACATACATACACACACATACACATATATATACATACACACACACATATATATATATATATACACACACACACACACACGCATATACATACATATACATATATTTATATTCTTTGCAAAAAAACTTTATTATTGTATCAGTTAGGGTTGTTTCCACAGCAACAAAAGTGTGGAAATTCAACATTAGGGTTACCATCCCACCACCACGCCCCCATCCTCAAAACCCTAACTCCGCATCCCCCCACCCACAACCCCACGCACACACACATATATGCAAGCAGGGGAAGGGCCAGGCAACACAACCAATCAGAGACAACCAGCATCAGGTAACAGAAGTAACACAGAACTCTCTAAACGTGCTACAAGACACGTCCATCATCATGGTCCACCAACTGTATGAGTTCTGCTGCCATCAGAGTGCCTTGGGGGTACACACACATGCTGGGCAACCATGGGAGATGACTCATAGTAAGCATTTTTCTGTTACAAACATCAATAGTAAGATTTAAGCAGATGTCTATATTTCAATTGTTAAATGATGAAACAAACAGTATGTTATCTATAGATAGTATACTGGAAATAAGAGTTTGGATAACCGTAGCAACAGTCATTGGATGTTTGCCTGCTTTTTCCTGATACAGTGAGTCAGTTCTAATAACAAATGGTAGTAATAATAAAAGTAATGTTTTGTAGTATACTTTACAAGCAACATGTGACAGCAACAGTTGTAACATCCAAAGCTAACCACATGCTGCTAATGAGTATTTCCAGGTAATGCAGCAGTATAACAACATGTAATGGTGCTAGTTTCATACCCGAACATAGAAACATAGAATCTGATGCCAGATGAGGACCACTTGGCCACCTAGTCTGCCCATTTCCCTACCTAACAGATAAGCTGCAGATCCTAGTTAACCAACAGCCTACTTTCTCCTACCCCCACTAGAATTGCCTTATGTCTGTCCCATGCATTCTTAAATTCCCCCACTGTTTTTGACTCTACGACCTCCTCAGGAAGGCCGTTCCATGCAACTACAACCCTCTCTGTGAAGAAATACTTTCTCACATTACCTGTAAACCACCCCCATCTTCAAATTGTACCCCCTTGTTCTTGCATCTCTTTTTCTGAAAGACGCTGTCCTCTTGGACTTTGTTGATTCCCTTGAGGTATTTGAAAGTTTCTATTATGTCCCCCCCCTCCTTTCTCGAGGCTATACATCTGAAGCTCCTTTAGTCTTTCTTCATATATCTTCTGGTGCAGACCCTGCACCATTTTGGTTGCCCTCCTCTGGACAGCCTCCACTCTGTCTTTGCGGAGATGGGGTCTCCAGAACTGTACACAGTACTCCAGATGTGGTCTTACCAACTGTCTGTACAGAGGGATAACAACTTTCTGAAAAGTGCTATGTATGTGTCAGCTCTATCTTTCCTGCTACCACATGCCTATGTGGTAGCAGTGATATCTGCAGCGAGCCAATTGTTGAATTATGACACATAAAAATCAATATTTAGAAAATTTGTACAGACTAAGTTTCACTGCATGAAAAAGATATGCCAGCTGTAATGTGTCATCATACTGTGCTGGCAGTATGGAGTCGATCATACTGTATTTGTTTTTTCATGACATAGTGCTATGTGACATGAATAAAGTGTAGTGATTATTGTGCTTATAGATGTGACTGACTCGTATATTGTCTTACAATCTTGCATGTGTCTTGCATGTGTGTGTGGGGGAAGGTGGGGGGAATGCGGAGTTAGGGTTTTGAGGATGGGGGCGTGGGTGTGGAGTGGTGGGGTGGTAACCCTAACGTTGAACTTCCACACTTTTGTCGCTATGGAAACAACCCTAACTGATGCATTAAGGAAGTTTTTTGCAAAGAATTTCCTTTCTTTTTGAAAAGTGTAATATTAGTAAATGGTATGTGTTGCCTAGAGCACGGGACCCACCAAGCTGCCCATTTGTGCATAATGATATGTGTCTGTGGGAGCGTGGGCCCTCCTGGCTCTGCGCTCCCACTTACACGTAACTATGAAGCCATACAGCAGCCCTATAGGGCAAGAAACCCTTGTAACACTCATTTGCCGATATCTTGGGAACTGTAGCAGGTAGAAAAAAAATTCAAGCATCATTGTAATCAAGACAATGAGCACTGCCCACGACATAAATCAGCTGAATCCGTATCACATCATTTACAAGATATGGACACTGAAAAGTGCTGTTAATGCTAACTCTGTGGGCGTAATAGTGGCCCATGGACATGAAAATGAGCATGGGAAATACTAATTCCCAAATATCTCAGTAACCGTACAAGGTAGAAAAAAAATTCAAATTTCGTGGTATTCATGGCTTTCCAACCTACTTCATTCTTAGTCCCCATGTAAGGGGAATAAGAATTTTTGTGACATAAAATCCATATCTCGAACTGTTTTTGAGATACGGGCACTGAAAGGCATCATGGGCGCAGCAATGTTATCCTACAGGAAAATTTCTCAACTTCAGAATACTGTAACTATGGGTCTGTTCAATGTTTTCGTACCAAACCAACAGAAGGCACATCTGTGGGACTAGGGCTTGCCACCCGGAAAATTTCATGCCAACAGCACACTCGACCTTGCCACAATGAAGTGGCAAAGGAAACACATAGCAAAATGTGTTTGTGCAGTGTTACCACGATTACTCTAATGCTATCATGACACTCCTATCTCTATAAAAGGAATGTTATCACGCACACAAAAATGTTGCAGCGGTTAGTTTTTCCCTGAACACGATTGTTTTCGCGGCAACAAATGTTGCCACAATCAAAAAACAGCAAAAGTTTAACATATTTGCTGACCCCCTAGCAAAAAACTAATGCCAGGGGCATGTTCCTCAGGGCCCAATTAGGTAAACACAACTGCTATTGTAATTTTTTGTCCTGCTAATATTGTGTACGCCCTTCATTTATCTTTACTGTGAGGGTTTTTTTAGAGGGAATTTGTTATTTGAGTATATTTTAGTTAACTTTCCTCCCACCCTCAATTCGGTGAGAGAGCCTTGTGGGGAAGGGGAGTTTAATTTGGGAGTTTAATTTGGGTTTGGTTTAGTATTAATTGATGTAGTTATTTTATTTAGTAGTCTAGTTATTGTAGTTAGTTAGTCTGTTTTAATTGTATAAGGAATTGATTTTAACTACTTTCTACTGTCTTTTTGAGGATTTGTTCAGTTTGAGATGTGTTTTCCTGTTGCCCCGGCCGTGCGCTACTCAGCCTCTGCTCTCCACTCCCTCCGCCCCTTCTATACTCCCCCTCTGGCTTTTTCCATCTACCAATGCTGTCAGGCCTTAGGTATTGCCCGCAAGAGTGGGAGAGGGGGCAGGGGGTGAACAGTGGAGGCGAGTTGAGCAAAGTGCTCCCATTAGGGTGACTAAGCCCAGGAGACGCCCTGGGGTGAAGTGGAGCCTAGAGCGTGGGCCTTCTTGTTTGGTTCCCATACGCAAGGGCACCATTCTTAGTGATGAGCAGGTGGTCGGGGCAGTCCAGGAGTTCTGTCCAACCCGGGCGATGTTGTGCAATGCCAGGTCCATCCAGAATAAGACTGCTATAATTTCAGATCTTGTTGCCTCGACGGACATGGCTTGCATCACCGAGACCTGGCTGGATAATAATGCAGGACCGGTATTGAGGCCAGAATTCCAGTCGTGGTATACGGTGATACATCGCTTCAAGGTTGGACCGCGGGGGTTGCGGTCTGTTTTAAGACCGAATTGGATCTCACTAGTGTTCCAGTTGAGGAGACCTTTTCTTTTGAATGTGCTGTTGTAGCAGGTGTGGGCTATTGAATTGCTGTCATCTACCATCCACCAGGAGACAAGAAGCAATTCCTTAAGGAAGTAGCAGACTTCATTGTCGACCTGGCATTTGAGTCACCCAGGCTGATGGTCCTGGGCAACTTTAATGCATGGATCGATGATGAACTCTCGCAATTTGGACAACACTTCCTCCAGCTAATGGATTCACTGGGCCTAACACAGGCGGTTACCTCTGCTACACAAAGCTGGCCATTCTCTTGACTTGGTCTTCCTCCTGGGGATCGAGGCCTCTGATGTGGGGGTGGAACCAGTCAGTTGGTCAGATCACTACACTGTGAGATTCAATTTTGGCACCCCTCCTTGTAGGCCAACCCCTGTGGAGATGGTCAAGTTCCGCCCCTTGCGGAATGTTTCCTCTACTGGCCTTGAGGCAGTTCTTGACCTATCAGAACTTCCTGTGCATAGCAATGATCCAGAGGTGCTGGTTGTGGCTTATAACACTGCCATTACCTCTGCCCTGGATTCTATTGCTCCAGTTCGTGTGCATCCCCTCTCCCTCAGACCTCGGACCCCATGGTTTGATGGGGCCTTGAGGGAGTTGCGACGACTTGGACACAGGTTAGAACATTGCTGGCAGAGGTCTGGCCTGGATGCCAACCACCTTAGACTGCTAGAACATTATCAATTCTATCAGTCAGAAATTTCCCATAAGAAGGCAGAGTTCCTGTCCTGGGATACTTCTGCCGCGCAGAACCGACCTGCTCAGCTTTTCAGAACTGTGGACAGACTGTGCAACCCAACCTGTCTACAGCTCTGTAGAGCATTATCACAATTACAGTGTGATGAGATTGCTCGGTTCTTTGCTGATAAGGTGGCCGACATTAGGGCAGACATCTGTTTGACACATTCTATGCTAGTTGCAGGTGCCCAGGATTGGGTCACTATCCCTTTGTTTTCCTGGAGCACCTTCGACCGCCTGGAAATCGTGGATGTCATGCGGATTGTCCAGGGGCTGCGTCCTACCTCCTGTAGTTTAGATCCAGGTCCCACACCCCTAATTTTAGGGTGTGGGGATTCTATTCTACTGGCTCTAGCACAGATAGTCTGGTCTTCTCTTGACTCGGATGAATATCCCCTGTCCTTGAAAGAGGCAGTGGTGACACTCTTGTTGAAGAAATCATCTTTGGACCCAGACTGTCTTGCTAACTACAGACCTATCTCGAACTTCCCCCTTTGCAGGGAAGGTGATCAAGAAGGTGGTAGCAGCCCAGTTGGAGAACCACTTGACCATCCATAGCATCTACGAACCTCTGCAATCAGGTTTCCATAAGAGGCATAGTAGCGAGACTGCGCTGGTTCGGGTGCTCAATGATCTCCTGATGGCGAGAGACCAGAGAAAATGGTCTATTCTGGTTTTACTGGATCTATCATCAGCACTTGACACCATCGACCATGGGCTTCTCTTGGAGTGCCTGAGATGTATTTGTGGACTCTCCAGGGTTGTGCTCAGATGGTTCACATCATAACTCACCAGAAGAACTCAGAGGGTGGTGTCAGTTTTTTTTTCCTCTGATCGCATCTATCTTTTTTGTGGGGTCCCTCAGGGCTCTATACTGTCTCCCATGTTGTTTGCGGTGTACATGCTTCCCCTCGGAGACATTGTGAGATGGTACAGGTTGGGATTTCACTGTTATGCAGATGATACCCAACTGTACCTGTCCTTTGCACCCAACCAGGAAGGAGCTGTCTCAGTATTTAATAGCTGTCTGAAGGAAATCCAGGATTGGATGAGGTCCAGTTGGTTGAAGTTGAACTCTGGGAAGACCGAGGTGTTGATTTTGGATCCGGATCGCTGGATAGGGGGACCTGTGGCCGGCTCCCCCTCTGGGGTGTTTTGCGGGTATGTCAAGTTACCAGTCTCTGAATGGGTGCGAGATCTGGGGGTGATCTTAGATGCTGGGCTGACTTTACGATCTCAAGTGTCAGCAATGGTAAAATCTTATTTTTATCATCTGAGAAACATCACCAGAATCAAGCACCTTATTCCGTCTGGCGATCTGCCAACTCTGATCCATGCCTTTGTGACCTCATGCCTGGACTATTGTAACTCACTTTACCATGGGCTTCCAGGGGTTGATATCTGCTGCCTCCAGCTGGTGCAGAATTCCACAGCTCGAGTACTCACAGGTCTCCTAGATCATCTCATATTACTCCGGTGCTGCGGGGTCTGCACTGACTACCAGTTCAGTGGCGGATCACCTTCAAAGTCAGATTACTGACTTTCAAAGCCCTGCATGATCTGGGCCCTGATTACCTGACAGATCTCCTGATTCCTTACCTCCCTATGAGGTCGCTCCACTCAGCCGACGAGGGGTTGCTAGAGATTCCTAGGGTTATATTGAAATCAGCTGGGGACCGGGCTTTTATGTTTATGGCCCCATCCCTTTGGAATTCTTTACCCTGTCGGATAAGGGAGTGTACAACTGTGAGGAGCTTTAAACAGGCTCTCAAATCCTTTTTATGGAATAAGGCCTACGGTGTCTCTGACTGATGTCTGTGTTTGTTTTTAACAGTATTTATATTATTGTTTGTATACTTTGTTTGTACTCAGTCTTTTTGGAATGCGCCTTGGTATTTGAAAGGCACAATATAAATATAGATTGTTATTATTATTATTATTACCACCAAAGGGCATTATGTTTCGAGTTAATGTTTTTTCTCTGTCACCAACTGAAAAACAAGATGGTGGCAGTACGAAAACAATTTAGGGGAGCTTGACAACAAAAATGTGATTGCGAAAGTTTTTGCAATGTACATATACATTTTCCCATAGGCTATAATGGGGCATAAAAAAATGTAATAATGTTTGAGCAGAGCAATATTTTTTCACCAGATCTTCAAAAGGCACCAGTTCAACCCAGACCACATGTAGACAACCAAATTTGAAGCCACTCAAACGCATTCTTCAGTCCAATATGGCTTACCGAAAAAAGCGCAAAAAGCGTGATTTTTCACTTTTTAAGTGCCCCCACAGTTTCACAACTGTACATCCAACTGGGACAAAACTTTCCAGATCCAGAGACCTATGGAAGGTGGCTGTGCAGTCCAAATTTCAGGTAAATTGGGCAAATGGTTGCGAAGTTATTAAAAGGCAAACTTTGAGGTTTAACATAGAAGTGGCCGTGCAACCCTAAATATATTTCCATCTCCATCTCCCTCTATCTCTATTGATCTCGATCTATAAATATATAGATATCTATATATATATATATATATATACACACACACACACACACATATACATACATACATACACACGCACACACATACACACGCACACATTTATAACAGCTAAGTTAAAGGTCTATAAGAACACATCATTGTAATGTGTTAAAAGTATTAAACTATCTTTTCCTGGAGAATAGAATTAACTTAAGGATGGGTACCTTGCTTTTTAGAGGAACAATAGGCCTTCTACTACAAACAGTTCAGGCACTGTTCCCCAGATGTATAAATACACAGGGGACCAGGTCCCAAAGTAAATATGTTCTTAGAATACTTTTATTTAGAAAGGCAATTGGTCAAAAATCACTGTTATATAAGGCATCGACTTTTTACAACTCTATTATGGATGACATTTCTAGTTGCACAACTGTTAGATCCTTTAAAACTAGATTGAAACAGTGGTTTGATATAACCAATGATTTCACTTGTAATTTAATGTAACATGAAGCGTTGATATTTGTAACATTGTATATTAACAATTTCTATGTATTTTGTTGTATCGCTCCTGAATGTTTTAAAACTTGTCACTTGTGAAAATAAGCAGCTTTACTCATCAGCTGAGTATAAAAAGTAAAAATGAAATAAAAAGCCATCCAAAAAGAGCATATTGAGCATGCTTAGGACTGAAATGTTAAATTCCTGTAACTCTGGAACAGATTAATATTTTTTTCACCAAAGCAATGAGAGACACCACTCTGGCTAAACCCTTTCTACCCTGAAAATTTCAGACCAGAATTCTAAACTGTACAGGCATTAGGTAATGACCAAAAAACAGCAAAATAAACCAGATTTTTGTAACTTTTTTCCTACTATCCAGATCTCAGAATCCATACATCCAACTGAAGCAAAACTTGGCAGGTCAAGAGACATTGCTCCCGAGACTGCACATGCAAACTTTTGTGCAAATACATAAATGGCTTTCACTCCACAGAGGGAAGCGTGACCAGTGGGGTACCACAGGGATCAGTGCTGGGACCGGTTCTATTCAACATCAGTGACATTGCGCAGGACCTAGAAGGCAGAATTTCCCTGTTCGCTGATGACACAAAGCTCTGTAACAGAGTAGACACATAAGGGGGTGTAGACAGAATGAGAAGGGACCTGCAGAAACTTGAAGAATGGTCAGGGGTTTGGCAGCCGAAATTCAATGCAAAGAAATGCAAGATAATTCATATGGGGCACAAAAAAACTGGCACAATATATCAGTTGGGGGGTGAGGATATAGCATGCACCAAGCAGGAAAGGGATCTTGGGGTTATCATCTCTGATGACTTCAAGGTAGGGAAACAGTGTGACAAGGCATAAGGTAAAGCAAACAGGATGCTGGAATGTATAGGCAGGGGCATCACCAGCAGGAAAAGGGAGGTCATAATTCCACTATACAAGACACTAGTGAGGCCCCACCTGGAGTACAGTGTACAGTTCTGGAGACCTTACCTACGCAAGGACATAGACAGGGTAGAGAAGGTTCAGAGGAGGGCAACAAAGATGATACATGGATTGCATCACAAGTCCTATGAGGACAGGTTGAAGGACTTGAATATGTACTCCCTGGAGGAGAGGAGGGAGAGGGGGATATGATAGAGACATACAAGTATCTTACAGGGAGGAATAGGGTGCAAGAATACACTATTTTTAAGTGAAAAAAATGTTCCAGGACTAGATGGCATGGGATGAAGTTGGAGGGAGGACAATTCAGAGGAAACGTGAGGAAGAATTTCTTCACAGAACGGGTGGTGGACAAGTGGAACACCCTGCCAGAGGAAGTGGTGGGGGCTGAAACAATCACAAGATTTAAGAATGCATGGGATAGACATAAAGGAATTCTGGAGGTCAGGGGTAAGGGGCAACAGACTTCTAGGAAAACAAAGTGAACTTACAAGCTCAAATGGGCAGACTGGGTGGGCCGTAGGCCCTTATCTGCCGACACTGTCTATGTATCGATGTGTCTATTGAAAAGGGGGCAAAGCTATTGAAGTGCAAAGTTAGGGGGTTAACATTAAACAGCCTACTCAGTCCTAACTATAGTGGCATTACTGCATCACTATATTATGTATTGTATATGTTCTTTGCAAAAGAACTGCATTAATGCACCAGTTAGGGTTCTACTTAATGCCTCAAAAGTAGGGAGATGTGGTGTTAGAGTTTCCAACCCTAAGTCCCCACCCCCAAGCAGCAATAGGAAAAAACATTAGGGTTTGGGGTTTCAGGAATCTTGACGAATCAGTGGTGGGATCTTCCATGGGGTTGTCAACCCTAGTGCTCCCCCTCCCCAAGCCTGTAGCCTACAGTCTGAAGCACAAGATACAGCTCCAAGCTAGTGGTTCATAGTTATACACTCTTAAGGTACAGAACCATGTCTCACCACATGCTGCCAACAGAATCTGTTGTAGCGTTCTTCACGCGGGGCCCCTGAAGTTCCTGCATGAAGACAAGAGATCACATTTGACCTTGTTTGCTCAGGGGAGGGGTGGGTATTAGGAGAGTGACAACCCCAAGGAAGACCCACGACTGAATCAACCCAATGACAAGTGGAGCAGGGCTCAGGCTGATACAAGTCCTTTCAGCAGGTCTTGAGTCAGAGGGCAGCTGGTCACATAGCAAGACACATCCTTCACCCTGGACCCATGCAAGTTTTAGTTTTACTTTGAGTTTATTTAAACCATTCAATTGCAACCAACTGAATTGAGTTGAAGTTTGAGTACATGAAGGCACATACATTTTAAAAAAGTTTCAAAACACGACATAAAATAAAAAATGAAAAATCTACACTAATATAAATTTTAAAAATTAACTGTACAGATTCATCAAATTGAAGCTTTACTTTTACATTTACTTTTAGAAGAGTTTACATTACTTCTCATGAGGAAAACTACATTTACTGTACACAACCTAAGATTAGTTTTTTTTTTTTTTTTTTTAGCCACTCAGATCTATAAAAGGTGCACTGCGTTCATTAGCGATATGGCCACTGTGTTTGGATGACTTGCGTAAGTCCTGCCATGGATCTGATCATGCTTGCAGGGACCTATAATGAACTGCCCCCTAAGCCTCAACTCCTCATTCCTGGTATGTTTCACACAACATTGCAGGTATTCCTGGGGTAACAGTACTATGCAGTTACTTGCTGTGAGGGGGCTTGCCCATACACTTCAGGTGCACTGGGTTCATTAGCAATGCGGCCACTGTGTTTGGCTGACTTGTATACATCCTACCATGGCCAGATTGTACTGGCAGGGTCCCAGAATGCATCACCCATCCTATGCCTCAACTCACGATTCCTGCTACATTTCACATTACATAGCAGGTATTCCCAGGGTAACAGTACTACTGGAACGGATGATAACAGAGACAGTTATTAGAGGGTCAGTTAAATACATATAAACACATTAAGTGGGGGAGTCAACCCAATGACAAGTGCAGTGGGACCAAGGCTGATACAAGTCCTTCCAGCAGGCCTTGGGTCAGGGGGCAGTTGGCTTGAGGCTTCAACAATTGCCTACAACTGGACATGGGTCTGGGCACCACCTGACAGCTGGCCATGACACTAACATTTTGGAAGACTTTCACAATGGGTGGACCATGGTGGAGCATCTGAACTTTATTTTGAGTTTCACCAACTAAACTAACAGCCTTACTGCACTTAATAAGGATCACTAAATATCTCAGATATGGATGTGGGTGTTCATTGAGTGACTAACCGAGGGAGCCCATCCCAAGTGAGCAGTGGGCTGGCATCATGTTGGGCGGCCATGTAGGGGTGCCATTGAATGAGGCTAGCCCCACTAGGGTTATGCAGCAGCAGACCATTCAGCATCATCTGCAGGTCCAGTTCTCTGCCCCTTTTCCCTCAGAGTAAAGGCTGTGTTAATTTAGCCCCCTTCCTTTAGGGACACTATGCCCTCTAGTAGTGCCCCTGTAAGTGTGCAACTCAAACGGTGAATGTCAGGCAGTCCCAGCTCCTCTTCCATGTAACAGTGGACTGGAGAAGACTGAAAAAAAAATCACCGACACCTGCACCTTGCATCTACATCTAAAAGGTCCAGTAGCAGGTGTGCCATGTGGACAGGTCAGACAAGTGGGTGCCTGGCCACATGACAGGATAAGTCTTCGACCTAGGGTGGATAAGTTTAGCACCACCATTGTAAATACAGGATCGGGTGTTTCTTGCTTTGGGGAAACTTGCCCACATATTTCATTTGCACCGGGTCCATTAACAATATGGCCACTGTATTTGACTGATTTGCATAGGTCCTGCCATGGCCCGATCATGCTATCAGGGTCCCAGAATGCACTGCCCCACATGCACCTCAGCTCCCAATTCCCAGTACATTTCACAAGGCATCACAGGTATTCCCAGGGTAATAGTACTACTGGAGCTGAAGATACGGCAGCTAGTTAGTAGAAGGTCAGTTACATATCTGTAGCCCCACTCCCCAGTGTCTAGTGGTATAAAAACTTAGAAACATAGAAGTTGTTGGCAGATAAGTGTCACTTGGCCCACCTAGTCTGCCCTAAATTCTCTACCTATAGCGCCATCGGAGACCCTACTTGGACTCTGGCTTACACCCTCCTCTTGCTTCTAAGATTCCCTTGTGTCCATCCCATGCATTCTTAAATCCTGTGACCATTCTAGCCCCTACAGCTTCCTCTGGGAGGCTGTTTCAAGCATCCGCCACCCTCTCCATTAAGAAATACTTCCTCACGTTTCATCTCAGCTCCCCCCTCTTCCAGCTTCATGTTGTGATCCCTTGTCCTTAAGCATCTTTTCCTTTGGAAAATGCTCCCTTTGTGCACCTTGTTTATTCCTGTGAGGTGCTAAAATATCTCTCTCATATCCCCCAGTTCCCTCCTGACTTCTAGGGAGTACAAAGGAGTTCTAGGGGTATGATGGTGTCATTGTCCATGGGGAGAGGAACCACAACAAAAACTGTAGAGATGACTTACATTTTGTTCCTCAGGACTTGGGCGCTGGCTTCTTCCATAAGTGCTGGGCTACAAGACAACTTGGTTAAAACAGCAAATAGAGCAGGCATTTAAAAATCTAAACAACCACTTGAAAACCAATGAAGGATCCTTTAATAATAAATTCGATAGTCCGTGGAGTTATTAAAAGTGGGTAAAACAACATCCCATGGGGAAAACGTACAGCACTAGAAAGGGGGATCTGATATCCCAGAGTCCATACATTGTCCATATATTCAGCGTCCATAATCCACAATGCTGGTCATTTCTACAACCACTATTAGCTGGCATCATGTAATTGATTCTCTTGCTCTTTAGCTAAATGTTGCAGGCAGCATTATACATCTGACAATTTCAGCTTACAGCCAGCTTCCCTCAGCAGGCTATATCTCCCTTGGCAGGATCCCATTTGTGTCTCCCAGTTCAGTGGCCTCAAAACTCAATTTAGAACTGCAGTCTCAGATTCAGCTAACTGCAACCCCCCTCATCGCAGACTGACCGCAAACTACCATGGCCATTTTGGAGCAACTCTGCTCCTCTTGACATGGGTGGCATATATCTGGGGAGTAGTCCAGCTTCAAACTCTCCCTAATGCCATTTCAGCTGATGTTGCACTTTCAGCTGTCCCACAGAGCTTCTCCTAGTGGACATGAAGTCTGACTGTTTACATTTCTTACAACACAGTTCATATTCTGCATGGATTTAAATCCCAAAACAGCCACAACCAGCAACTTGGTACTCCTCCCATTTCATCCCACAGACACCCCACAGAGGTCTCAAAATTTACAGCCACCGCCACATCCTCAAAAGGGTCCATACTAGGCCTCCCTGAAAACAGAAACTGGCAGGTTCTCAGAAGTGGGCACTCACCCCCTTCCCACCTTAGAACTGACTCTTTTGGCCCACACTGTCCCGTGCGGCCCAAATGAGACCCACCCTCCATGGGTGCTTCCAGCCAATAAACTGACCAGCTCCCCTGGAGGAAGGAAAATTAACCCCTTATGAAAAGGGAACAGAGTTTCATGGGGACCCCAATATATTCTCTCCCCAGAGGGGTGTTACATATATATCAAGACACAAAAGGGGGAAGTCAACCAGATGACAAGTGCAGTGGAGCCAAGGCTGATATGAGTCCTTTCAGCAGGCCTTGGGCCAAGGGACAGCTGGTTTGAGGCTGATATAATTGCTTGCAGCAGGCCATGGGTCCAGGTACCACCTGGTAGCTGGCCATAACACTTAGTCTTTGAATGACTTTCACAATAGGCAGGCCATGGTAGAGCACCAGCTCTTCATGTTGAGTTTCACAGACTAAACTAACAGCCTTAATGCACTGAAACAAACATAAAGGAAAACTACATGCAAAAATTTAAAAACACATGTGCAATGTGTTTGTTTTTCTGATGGTCCCTGGCCTTCTGTTCCGTGTGTCTGTGACAATTTTTTTTTTTTACTTTTCCCTGCCAGTTTTATAGCCCCTCAGGGTAGGTGATTCATATTTCTTTTCTTGCCTTTGATCTGTTGGAGTTTTCCTGGAATACTTCTGGGAGTGATGCAAATTAGATCCAAGTCCTTCAGAGGTGTATTGGCTTCATTACAGTATCACCCAGTGACAGCACTTTACAAAGAAAATTGCTACACATCCAGAACAAGATCTGGCAATTAGAAAACTCTGACTCAGCTGGAGAGGGAAGGCAAACACTTTTTCAAAGCAGTTAAAATAGAACTAAAGTCAAATTTCAAAAACAAATATATTGTGCAGAGTGTTTTGATTAGGTGCACTCCAAGTAAACATAACACAGAACACCAGCCACTCAAAGATAAAGGTGCTAGATTTCAGAAAGGCAGACTTCCAAAAAAATGAGGAACATCATAAGTAGCCAGTTAATGGAAACAGAGGTTGAGGATGTAGAGATCATATGGGGAGACTCAAGAGATCAATAAAGACTGCCACAGATCAATGTGCCAGATGGGTCATCAAAGCAAAAAGAAAAATAAATCCTCTATGGTTTTCCAAGGAAGTGGCTACCACAGTCAAAGAAAAAAGGAAGACGTACAGCATATACCAGGAAACCAAAACTGAGAAAGACTGGGAGTCGTAAAAGGAAAAAATGATAGAGTCAAACAAACAAATTAGAAAGGCAAAAGCCCAGACAGAGAAAAGGATATCAGACAGGGCAAAGAGGAGACACATTTTTTTAGATACATTAGGGAATGTAGGAAGACAAAAGGGAGGAGATAGTAAAGATTGCTACTGAAGAAGGGAAATGCACCAAACATGATCCAGAGAAAGCTGAAATCATCAACAAATACTTTGGCTTGGTGTTTACTAAAGAGAACCTAGGGGATGGCCCAGCCCTGAACAAACACAACACCCCAGGATCAGGGGTAGACAAGTCATTTTACAGAAGTCAAAGTACGGGAGGTGCTAAATAAACAAAAAGCAGACAAAGCCATGGGACCAGATGAGATGCACCCCAGAATCCATAAGGAACTGGGGTCAGAATTAGCAGCCCCTCTGGCACTTCTATTCATGAAATTCTTGAAGAGTGGTGTGGTACTCGAAGACTGGAAAAAGGCAATAGTGGTTCCATTTCACAAAGCAGGCAGTTGCAAAGAGGCTAGTAATTACAGACTGGTGAGCCTCACCTCTATAATAGGGAAACAAATGGAGACACTACTCAAATAGAGGATCACAGCATTCCTTGAAACTAGTGGCCGACAAAACCCTAAGCAGCACAGTTTCACAGCAAGTAGGTAATGCCAGTTACATCTGCTCAAGTTTTTGACTATGCTACAGAAATAGTGGATGATGGTGGGGCAGTAGATGTGGTCTACCTAGACTTTAGTAAGGCCTTCGACTTGGTTCCACACAGATGGCTGGTAAAGAAGTTTGACCACACAGGGGTTGGTCCAGAAGTAGTCAGATGGGTACAAAACTGGTTACAAGGCAGAACCCAGAGGATACAGGTTAACTGAGCACAATCAACGGAAGGCAGGGTGACCAGCGGGGTGCCCCAGGGCTCAGTTCTGGGGCCTGTGCTTGTCAATGTCTTTATAGCAGACATCACTGATGGACTAAAACGGAAGGTGTGTCTGTTTGCAGATAACAAGATATGTAGCAGGGTGGTCACCCCAAAAGGAGTGAACAAGATGGAAGCTGACCTCAAGAAACTAGAAGAATGGTCTGGAGTGTGACAGCTGAGATTTAATGCCAAAAAGTGCAAGGTCATGCACATAGGAAAGGAAAATCCAAGAAAGGAGTATTGCCTAGGAGGTGCAAGACTGACAGTTTCAAACCAGGAACAAGATCTGGGGATCACAATCTCAGATGACTTGAAGGTTAGTAAGCAATGTGGGAAGGCAACAATAAAGGCCAACAGAATGCTGGGCTGCATTGGGAGGGGAATCGCAAGCAGGAAGAGAGAGGTGGTACTACCACTGTATATATTGCTGGTCAGGCCTCACCTGGAATACGGAGTCCAATTCTGGAGGCCTCACCTCAGGAAGGATATTGACCTGATGGGAACAGTACAGAGAAAGGCAACAAAAATGATTCAAGGTCTGCAGTACATGTCCTACAAGGAAAGACTTAGGGAACTGATTATGTACTCCCTGGAGCAGAGAAGAAAGAAAGAGAGAGGACAAGATTGAAACATTCAAGTACATATAAGGCATTAACAAGGTACAGGCACAGGAGCTTTTTCACTTCAAGAAGAGCCCCAGCTCGCGCTGCGTCGGCGACCCGGGTTCGGGGCCGGACTCAGGTGGCGGGGGTCGGTGTCAGGAGGAGGATCGAGAGCATCCCAATGGATGCTCTCCTCCCTCAGGGGTGGAGTTACCAGAGCATTGCGCTCCTGCATTCCTTCATAGCCGGTGGAAGCACTGGCAGAGAGGAAGGGTGAGGCGGCGCCGCCTGTCCCGACCCGGGAGGGACGTCTCGGCGCATGAGGGTCTGCGTGTGGCAAGCACGCTACCACTTGGGGGACGTATGTCCCTAGCGCAAGGCATCCTGGGGAGTGGGGACGCTCGGGAGAAAATCGGAAATACCTCCGGCAGCCCTAGATGAAGTCTCGCCCACCTGACCACCTACAGGACAGACCCCAATGTGCGAGGGAGAGGAGGATGGGCACTCTAGGGCAGATCCCTAAGGTAGGTACCGGGGGACATGAGCGGACGGAAGGAGGGGGCACCGGAGGCAGTAAGGAGGGATAAAGATGAAAAAAAAAAAAAGAAGAGCCCCGGGACCAGAGGACATGACCTCAGGCTACAAGGAGGGAGGTTCTCTACCAACACCAGGAAGTTTTTCTTCACAGAAAGAGTGGTGGACGGGAACAGCCTGACCCAAGACGTTGTGGGGGTCAACACTTTGGGGATTCAAGAATGCATGGGATAGACACAAGGGAGCCTTGACAGGTGGCAACTACAGTGTCAAAATAGGTCTAAAACAAATGGGCAGACTAGATGGACCTAGCAGTCTCCTTCTGCAGTCAAATTCTATGTTTCTGTGTCTTTCCCTTTGCTTGCTGAAAGGATTTTTTTTCTAAATGTGCTTGCTGGTTTGTTTTTTGGCCCCTGGGGATCTTCATTTTTGCATATATTATATTGATCTTCTTGTTCCTACTATGCCTCCTGTCCCATTTGACAGTGATGCAACCAGGACCATTGATTCCGAAAGTAATAACTGCTGCAGCAGCAGTCTACTGTTAGGAGTCTAATATTCTGGCTTCAACTAAATAACTCCGTCTAATCCAAACATTCTGTTATCTTGGTATTGGTGTAGGTCTAACCAGCAGAAGTTAATTTGTTTTTAAAGTTTTTTGTTTCATCAAACTACATACAACCAGTGAAGAAGCACACAAATCACCCCAGCTAACAAATGTTATAATTAGTGAAGACTCTAGCTGTTTCCTCACAGAGTAGCCCACTCAATTATCCCTCAGGCATTTGCCCTCTGTAAAAGTAACCTTCATTAGAGCTCCCTGGGCAATTGTAAACTTGGGGGAAAAGCAGCTCTTTATGGTTCTGGATGCATCACTGTCCCATGCAACGGGAGGCATAATAGGAATGAGAAGAGCCATAAAACGTGCAAAAATAGAGATCCCCAGGGGCCATAAAACCAGCAAGCAAATCTAGAAGAATTCCTTTCAGCAAACAAAGGGAATAACTTACCAGGAGTACACCTATACATCAAAACACTCTGCACAACATATTTGTTTTGTAAATTTTAACTTTCATTTTCCTTTAACTTTCACAAGAAGTTGCAGATAATGTGACTAGATTATAATTAGGATCCTGGGCTCTTAGTTCCAAATGCAAGGTCTAATTCACATAATTCCCAGAGACACTCCAGGAAAATTCTAACAGATCAAAGGCAATAAAGAAATCTGAATGCCACCCCCATTAATCATAAAACTTGCAGAGAAAAGTTAAAAAAAAAAACACCTTTCTACAGACACAGGTAACAATGAACAATGCTGAGGATCAAAGAAACATACACCCAGTGCACAGCACGCATTTTTAAACTTTTTGCATGTAGCTTTCCTTTATTAAATATCCCAGTTATTTATTATTTAATTTTTATTTATTTATTTATAGGACACCTAAACAACATTTTGCCAACAAATTATTCAAAAATTCCACTTTATAAGGGGCTACAGGAAAGGCTGCTGTTTACATTGATGCTAACATTGCATTTATGTGAAAACCTGCTCTCCCTGTTCCCTAAAATGGCTGCCAAATGTGTGAAGTGATGACATCACTGGAGCTAGAGGCAGAGAGCTACAAGGCTCTCTCTAGTGCTAACTAGTTCTGTTTTCCCCCTTTATTTAAAATTGTTTCACAAAAATTATCAAAATCATGACTTAACATGTGGATTATTTTGATCAGTACACATGTGAGGCTATGATTTTGTTCATTTTGTCTACTTTAATATACCAAAATTGTGTTGTGATCCAACAAACTTTCTCTTTGGCAAACTGCAGTACAGTACATCTCTTCAAATACCTGGTGGTCTAATGGTTATGTGATGTCCCACATTTTTTTTCTGCCTCATTGGCAAACAATTATGTCTTCCTGGAGAGTTGAGCAATAATTATTGGAACATACTAAACAAAGTGCTGTTCATACCCTCATAAGGGCTAGACTTAGTATGAACAATATTAGTGTGCAGGGGAGACATACCAATGTCTTGATTGAATCCTTCTGACTTCTAGCTTTGGTCTACCCCCTTACCTGTGATCAGCAGAATCTGGCAAGGCAGTCTTCAGCAATCCTCTTGCAGGGCTTTTCCATGCCCTGCTGCACAATGCTAGTTGTCTGGCTCACCATTCTTCAAAATCTTGAATGCGGTATATACAGTCTCCTCAATACTGCCTCAACAAACCTTGACCCCCCCCACCCTAAGGTAATCCCCCTACACTAAATCCAGATACCCATTTAGGTGCCACAGTGCCACTCCAAGTATCTGTCATCACTGCTTGCTCTCATCCATCATCAGGTAGCAATCATTGTGCTGGTAGCCCCACATCTTAGATCTCCCAAAGATCTGCTCACCTTCTCACCCTGTCTCCCTTCCCCATCTCTGAATACAGTATAACCTCGATTATCCGAACCCCCAATATCCGAACCTCTGAATTATCCAAACTCGTACCATGCCCCTGAGCTAACAGGAACATGTGAGAGGGACCCTTGATTTTATGAATCCCTCGATTATCAAAACTAATCTTACATCCCCCAGAGAGTTCAGATAATTGAGGTTGTACTGTATAGCATACCCTACAGGAATGGCCTCCTCAGTCCCCCTCTGGTATTCATTCTTCACTCCTGCTCTCCACATTAAAAACTGGTGAGCTCACCACTCTTCCATATCATGAATGTTGTTAGTACAGTCCCCTGTTTATTTTGACCTATCGAACATAAACATGAACACATGATCTTTCTAATAAGCTAGGCTTATAGCAGCAGTACACAATGAGGAAAAATGAGTTTTCTTACCCGTATAAGATCTAGGCTACCCTAGATTAGGCACCATTAAATAACAGGTGCACACATCATTATGCACATCATTTAATAGTCCCTAATCATAGGTAGCCTAGACCTTATAAGGGTAGGAAAGCCCATTTTCCACTTGTGCCCTTCTTCTATCAGCCTTTTACCGGAATGATCATGTCTATTATTGAGATGGCTAAATTTCCGGGATACTGTACTAACTGTATTCATGACGTGGAAGGGTGGTGCACTGACCAGTTTTCAATGTAGGGAGAAGGAGTGATGAATAATTACCAGAGGGAATACTGAGGAGACCATTCCTGCAGGGTTCAGCTATAGTCAGGGTAGGGGAAAGACACAAAGGAGGGAAAATTGAACAGATTACTGAAAGATCTGAGATGTGGGGCTGCCAGCACTGTGACCACTGCCCAAACATGGACGAGATCAGGCAGCAATGGCAAATACTTGGAGTGGCAGGGCAGCACCTAAATTGTTACCTGGATTCTGTGTGAGGAGATTACCCTTGAGGGGGTTTGTCGACGTTTATTGTGACAGTATCAAGAGAACTGTATATACAGCATTCACAGTTCAGTAGAGTGGTGAGCCAGCCAACTCACACTGTGAAGAAGGGTACATAAAAGGACTGGAGAAGGATTACTGAGGACTGTCCTGTGGTGTTCTGCAGATCACAGGTAAGAGAGCAGACCAACACTGGAGGTTTGGTGGATTCGCTGAAGACATTAGTATCCCTCCCCTGCCTAATGCTTTTATCCATAGCAAGTCCAGCCCTTATGAGGATATGAACAGCAGTTTCTCCAGTGTGTCCCATTGTTTCTTTCTTGGATCCCCAGGAAGACCTGGTCGTTGGTTAATGAGGTGGGAAAAAATCAAAACAGGGACTGTAAATACTGCCTTCATTGTGCATAAGGGTGGTGATCCACATGATGTTTACTGTGGGAGCAGAAGTGAAACACTGATGAAAGAAGACTGCAGAGTGATTTGGAAGGCATCATTTAACAGTGCCAGCTGAAGGCAAGGCAAGGCAAATTCTATTTTTAAGGCGCCTAATCCCGGAGGCTCTGGGCACCATACACAGTGTAATAAAATACATACAGATACACTTAAAAGCAGCAGCAGATAAAATCAGTACTCAAAAATTAAGATTTACTATAATAATGAAACGTATCAGTATAGATGTGCACTACACTCTGAGGTACAAGATTGCAATCTGAAGTGTGATAATTCTCTTTGTGGGACTTGGAAGCTCATATGCAATCCTAGGCAGTAATAAGGACAGAGTGTGAACAGTGGACTGTTTGATGGCTGGTGGGCTAGCTGCGGTGGGGGGGGCGCATAAGGAAAAAGATGACTACAAGAGAAGCATATTTTTTGGATTACCAAGAAAGCATGAACTTTGGCTACAACCATTAGGACAACACATAAGAAAGGAACTAGGAGGGGGACAGGATCAGATCTACAGTACAGTAGCTTCTTGTTGTTTTTACATTGTTTCTTGTGGATTCTACTTGGTAGAAGGTTATTTCTTTTCTTTCTTACTACTAAGGGGCTAGCAGGGTATTATTTGGGGCTATTGGAATTTTGAAACCTGTTTTGGTAGCTATAAGTGGGCTCATTTGTTTGATTCACTGTGTGGCAGGCTGCATTTGTAGAGGCCTATTTCTTCTGTTTAAAAACATAATTGGTGTGATTTAACTGGGTCTGTTTCTTTGAATTGGAGACCTGTATCTTCTAATTCCAAGCCTATTTTGATGTGTTGTTGGTGAAGCTGTTTGAATTTGAGTCCTGTTTCTTTGGGTAGCAAACCTATTTGGGGGGCTTTGAGTAGAATTGTGATTCATTGCTGCTGGCTTCACTAGCTGCAAAGTTTTAGTGCAGAGTGGGGGAAGGGTGCTAATGCTCTGGCCAGAGGCCTCAGCTACCTGATTGTTTCTGGAAGACTTGGGCTGGTCACCCCCAAACCCCTCACCCACCTACCCCTTGTTTATTTTCCCTTTATACCAGGGTTCTGACATCACTTCCTCAAACGGGCAAAGGATATGCACCTGTCATAGCAGAAGCAGACATCCAGGAAAGAAACAGCATCAAGTGAAGAGGTGACTGCTCTCTCAGTGGAAGGGAACTAAATGCAAATCTAGGAGCTTTCATTATTACTTCTTCGCATTGATATTGCATTGGGAAAAGGAGGAGTAGGAGTTTGAAGAAGGTTGTGCAATGGCTACTTAAAGTCTCTTTTTGAGTGTGGCTAGGAAGGATAGGAATATAAAAAGCAGTTGCTCAATATATCTAAACGTGTACAACAAAGGGGGTAAGGGAAATAAAGAAAATGTTTTGCACTGATAGAGGGGAGAGGGAGACTTGGGGAGTGTTTGGTATCCTGCATCTGGAAGGGTGGGGGTGGCTGGTGAGCAACGACAGCAATGGGTAGAGTGGTAGGCTGCAACAACTCGGTGCACCAATCTTTCTAAACATTGCCTGGAGTGTGGGAGGATGTTTAGTGTGCAACCACATAGAAAAACTTAGAAAGGAGATTGAGGGTCTGCAGGAGGAACTAAGACAGGCACGGCAGACTGGGGGTGGGTTTAGCCCAATACTGGAAGGAGACAGAAGGGGAGATGAGGGAGGGCGATTTAAGCCAACAGTGGTGAGGAGAGGGTCAGAAGAAGGGAAGCAGAGACAAAGGGGCCCAGGCCAGGAAGAACGATTGCCGGGGAAACCAGGTCAGGAGACAAAAGACAAATGGAAGGAGGAGATGGGGACTTGTGAGGGGAGGTGAAGAAGTGGCAAAAGTCATGGAGTGGAAAGGAGAGAACAGGTTACTATGCAGAGAGAGGCAGGGCATTTGTGAAGGGTCTTCAGAAAATAGTTGTGCACTGCTAGAGAGGAAGAAGGTGGAGGAGGAAATGATGAAATTAGAGGAGTAATTGATAAATGCCTGGACCAAACTGGAGTGGGGAAGTTCTGCTGGGAGAATTGCAACAGGGTAAAGGGAAATAATATGCAGGAGGAAGAAGAGGAGCTGGAAATGAGAGAGGGAGATGAATGGAAGCAAGCAGGGAGTAAGAGGGGTGGAATCTTAGTGCTGGGGGACTCAATACTAAGAGGAGTCAGGTGGGGTAGCAAGGGGGAGAGACATAGTCGCATTTGGGTGGAGGCCATGCCAGGAATGACAGCGGAAAGGGTGGGACAATCTGTTCTGAAATATGCTAGAAGGGGTAAGGACAAGCCTCATTTAATTATACATCTTGGGACAAACGACCTGGCTGACAAGGCAGTAGATATAGTCCAGAGGAGGTTTGAGGAACTAGCACAATTATGTGAGGGGGCAGTAAGAGCAGTAACTTTTTCAGAGATACTTCCGGTGCCAAAGGTAAGCACAACAAGAAAGCTGAGAATAGAGGAATTTAATGGATGGCTAAGAACCTGGTGTTGTGCTAAAGGGTATGGGCTGTTTGGGGAGGGTGGGGAGTGAACTGGAAGGACAGTAGTCTCTATGCCAAGGACAGACTACACTTGAGTGAGGAGGGAAAGAACGTGTTGAAACAGAGGATGGAGGAGTACATAGAGGAAGTTGGGAATTTAAACTAGGAGTTGGGGGTGGCAGTTGGGGAAGAGATATGCAGAGACCACAGGTTGGGAAACCATATCCCAACCATACCCCCCCATAACAGTGACAAAGGACAAATGGCAAGTACTATTGGTGATGCTAGGAAAGGAGGGCAGGATGGGGGGGGGAGGGTGGAAGGTGGTTACCCTTAATGCTAGGAGCCTTGGGAGGAAAACTGCAGAGTTACAAGTTCTCATGGCAGAGGGAGAGGTGGACATTGCAGCCATCACAGAAACATGGGCCACCCATACAATGACTGAGACCTGTCTGTACCAGGGTACAGGTTACTTTGTAGGGACAGGGTGATTGGAAAAGGAGAGGGAGTGGCACTATATGTGAAGGAAGGACTGAAGTGTGTAAGGGAGGAAGGGGAGGAGGGTAGTACGGAGTCACTTTGGATGCAAATCCAGGATTCCAAGAATAGGATTCTTAGAATGGGAGTGGTGTACAGGCCACCATCTCAGATGGAGGAGTTAGACAGGGAGCTAGCGGGACAGATCAGGAGGACCTGCGAGAAGGGTAGTGTGGTGATTGTGGGGACTTCAACATGCCAGGGAGTGGACTGGAGCACCCCAACAACCAGGAACAGAAGGGAGCAGGTACTGCTGGATGCCTTCCAGGACAGCTTCCTGCTGCAAATGGTCAGTGAACCAACCAGGTTAGGGAATACCCTTGACCTTGTGCTGGCAAATGGGGACTTTGTGAGAGAACTTACAGTGGAGGAACTGCTGTCAGGGAGTGACCACCACTCAGTATGGCTCACATTGGATATGGGCAAGGAAGGAGTGGAATCTGGCACAAGAGTGCTGGACTTCAGGAGGGCCAACTTTGGGAAGATGGGGGAAGTGGTAAAAGGGTACCTGGCCAGAATTCAATCTAGTATGGACACTAACCAGAGGTGGGAGCTCATAAAGCTGGGGATAGTGGAGGCAACCAAAACCTGCTGCAAGGCCCAGAGCAAGAAGGCTAGGGCTAAGAAACTGAGCTGGTTGAGCAAGGAGGTCATGGAAAAGATAAGGAGGAAAAGAGCTGCCTTTAGGAAGTACAAGAAAACAGGGAGGGGAGGACAGGAAGGAGTACTTGACAGAATCGAAGGAGGTGACAAGGGCAGTAAGGGGAGCCAAAGCATCTACGGTACTCAGGCTGGCACAAGGCATTAAGAAGGGGGAGAAGGACTTCTTTAAATACATCAGGGAGAAAAGGAGCTGTAAGGACCACATAGTAAGGATTAGGAAGGAGGGGGGTTGGGTGGAAGCAGGGTGCGATAAGGCAGAAGCACTAAATGAGTACTTCTGCTCAGTATTTACTAAAGAGAAGAAGGGGGTGACACCCAAGGTGAGAGAAATGGCAGAAGCAGAGGGGGAAGTGGTGATAGATGGGGAAATCATGGAGGGCAGAGTTCGAGAGGGTTTGAAGGCACTGAGGGTGGACAAGGCACCAGGCCCAGATGGCATCCACCCCAGGGTACTGAAGGAGCTGGCAGAGGTCCTTGCAGGACCTTTGGAAGACCTATTTAATGCCTCACTACACTATTGAGGTGTGTGTACCTCAGGACTGGAGGATGGCTCATGTGGTGCCCTCCAGAAGAGTGCCCCAAGGATGAACCCGGAAACTACAGACCAGTGAGCCTCACATCCATCATGGGTAAGCTAATGGAGACTATCCTGAAGGAGGCTGGTGGCCCTCCTAGAGGCCAAAGGACTACAGGACAGCAGACAGCATGGCTTCATCGTGGCAGATCCTGCCAAACCAACCTGGTCGAGTTCTATGACTGGGTAACTAGGCAACTGGACAGGGGCCATGCAGTGGATGTCCTGTATCTGGACTTCAGTAAGGCATTCAACTCGGTGCCACATGGAAGGCTGGGAAGGAAGTTAGTAGGCACAGGGGCGGGTGCAAAGCTGGTGAGATGGGTGAGGAACTGGCTGCAGGGAAGGCAACAGAGGGTGGTGGTGGGTGGGAGCTCTCACACCAAGGGCAGTGATGAGTGGTGTTCCACAGGGCTCGTGTTGGGACCAGTGTTTGGGATATTCATTGCAGACATATCATGGAACATCAAGAGCAAGATCAGTCTGTTTGCTGATGATACCAAGGTAGGCGCAGTGGGTGGATGACCTAGGGGGATGGCAGGGGTTGCAGGATGATCTGGCAAAGCTTGAAACCTGGTCAGACACCTGGCAACTGGGGTTTAATGCCAAAAAGTGCAAGGTGCTGCATTTTGGGATGATGAACCCAAGGAGGAGTTACCAGCTAAGGGGAGTGCAGCTAGCCAAGACAGAGGAGGAGAAGGATCTGGGTGTGCTCATTACAGGGTCAATGAACAACTTGGCACAATGTAGGAAGGCAGGTGCAAAGGCCAACAAAATGCTGGATTGTATTGCAAGGGGTATATCCTCGAAGAGGGAGGAGGTGATTCTTCCACTGTATAGGTCATTAGTTAGACCACACCTGGAGTACTGCATGCAGTACTGGCACCCGTATCTGAAGAGGGACATTAAGTTACTGGAGGGGGTGCAGCACAGGACGACAAAGATGATCAAGGGGCTGGGGGACTTATCATATGAGAGGAGGTTGAAGGAGTTGAACATGTACTCACTGGAGGAGAGGAGGGACAGGGGTGACATGATTGAAACCTTTAAATACGTGAAAGAAATAAACAAGACAGGTACGGGAGGCTGTTCAAAGTAAGGGAAGGGAGGGCCACCAGGGGCCATGATATGAGACTGGAGGGAGGAAGGTTTAGGAAGGAGATGAGGAGACACTTTTTTACAGAGAGGGTGGTGGCTGGGTGGAATGCGTTACCTGCAGAAGTGGTATGCAGTAGAACAGTGGACTGCTTCAAAAGGGGATAGGACAGGACAAGGGGGAGGGTTAATGAAGGGGAAGGGCGGAAGAGAGGGGCAGCTACAGAATAAGGGGTGCTAGCTGCACATTCGAGTAGACTTGATAGACCTCTAGGCCTTTATCTGCTGGCAAATTTCGTATGTTCGTACATAACCACTAGACCACCAAGTATGTGAAAAGGTGACCCTGTACTGTACTGTAGTTTTCCACAAAGAAAGTCAGTTGGATCACAACACAGTTTTAGCATATTAAATTATACAAAATGAACAAAATCTTAGCCTAACATGGGTATTGATCAAAATAATCCACATGTTAAGTCATGGTTTTGATCATTTTTGTGAAACAATTCTAAATAAAGGGGGAAAACCGAACTAGTTAGCACTATAGAAAGCCAGGCAGCACTCTGCCTCTAGCTCCAATGACGTCGTCACTTCACACATTTGGCAGCCATTTTAGGGAATAGGCAGAGTAGGCTTTCTGAATTGGAAGGCTGAAGCTTGCTTTTTCAGATGCTACAAAACTGCATTTATGTTATTCAGATAAATGCAATGTTAGCATCAATGTAAACAGCAGCTTTTCCTTCACATCTCTATGAAGCCAGATTTTTAAACTTTCTTTCTAAAACTAGATTGTTTAGGTGTCCTTTAAAGTTGATAACTGAGAGAGGCACACTGAGCCGAGGCTCATTTCCACATGCGACCCAGGAATGGGGAGAAGGGAGAAATACAAATCTAAACAAAAGCATTATTTCAAGTATTTACACAAATACATAGTTGCAAATATTTACAAATACAGAACAAATAATGACATTTCATTAGCATACAAAGTAAGCAGGAGCAAATATGTCAAGCTATTTAGCTGGGGGAAAGTAAGTACTTGGAGGGAGGAGAAGGTGAGAGCGGTAGATGAGGACCAAGTGTGAGCAGGTGCTAGTTGCTTACTAGTGTAGACAATGGGCACTCCCAGTCCGGCCTGACCCTTATCTGTACTCATGTAACTGCCTGCACCTGGCAGGTGCCATCCATCCACCCACAGTGTCTGTGTCTGCTAACTGTTACCATTGTTACTATGTATCTGATGATGTAATCACTGTACTTTGTATATCTCCAACTGTTATTCTCTGTTACCTATAACTTTTGGGGCAATACTGCTCGTTGTACATGCTCCTTATCGTAACTGTATTGGTCCAGCTGTTATTACTGTATTTGATGTCTCTGTATTACTGATGTGGAACCTTTGTAAAGGAGTCTTTGGCTCAAAGGTATGTTATCCAATATTTTCAATAAATAAATAAAATAGAGAAAGGAGAGTGTGCAGCAGGGGCTCTTTTGAGGGCAGGTGAGGAGGAGGAGGAGCGATGAATGGAAAGAAGAAGAGAATGCCAGAGTGAGGGGAGCCGAAAGGTGAAGGAAGCAGAGCCAGCGCAAGACACAGGGCAAGGAAGGGAGGAAGTGTGGGAATCCCTGGACTGGAGAGCTCAGCTGAAGGGGAGAGAACCAAACCAGAATTTGGAGATGGAGAGAGGACTGCAGCCTACAATGACAGTGAAGTGAGGAGAGGGAGAGGGAGTGCAGTGGTGAGTGCAGGGAGGGGCAGTTAAAGCAAAGCAACAGAAGGCATTGTAGAAGAAATCAAGCCTAGTCAGAGGGGATACTGGGGCAGTACCGTAGATAATGTCGGCATAATGGATAGAATCATTTTTGTGAGGAGAGTGAGGCAAGCGTTCTGAGTAGGGACGTCTTTGTTGGGATATAGAGCACCTAGCCTGGGGCGAAGATTTGAGTGGATGTGCTCGATATGTGGATGTGCTTGATATGTTTGGAGTAATTCAGGCAGTGATCGAGCCAGACACCAAATTATTTATAGTAGGGGACGTCTTCAAGTTGGGCCCCATCCAAGGTAGAGAATTTGAGGAGGGGGGAGAGGTTGGTTAGTTTGTGAGGGGAACTGAAAGTCATTGAAACAGTTTTTTTGACATTAACTTTAGGGTGGTTGACTTGAAACCACTGTAGGACTGAATGAAAGTCAACTTGGAGCTAAGATTCACTATCAAGAGCAGAGGGGCCAGAGACACAGAATTGTATCATCAGCATACATTTGCATGTTTGAAATGGAACAAGCTGATGAAAGATCATTTAGAAATACAGAAAAGAGTATCAGTCCCAGAACTGAGCCTGGGGACTCTGGCACAGATGTGTGGATGGAGGGCACCACCTACTCAGACATGCTATAGGCGGATGGAGAGGTAAGATTGAAACCAATTAACCACTTGGGTGGAGAGTCCAGCAGAGTTACATTTATTTAGTAAGAGGGGGGTGGGAGACTGAATCGAAGGTCTTGACAAGGTCAATGAAAATGGTAGCTGTTAGGTGTCCTTTGTCCATACCAGAAAGGATAGAGTTAGTGATACAACAGAGATGTGACAGTTGAGTGATCAGCTCAAAATCCAGATTGGAGTGGAGAGATAAAGTTAGTGAAGCTGAGGAAATCAGAGAGTCAAGAGAGGACTAGGGATTCCTGAAGTTTAGCCAGGGAAGGAAAAAGGGATATGGGGTGACAATAACGTGGTGTGCGTGCATCCCCACCCTTGTGGAGGGGATTACATTTGCAGTTTTCCACGCCAGAAGAACCATGTCCAAGAGATGGAGTGGCTCAGTAGGTGTGTAAGTGGAAGAGAGATGGCGGGTGCTGAGATGTGAAGGAGGGAAGGGTCAAGGTTGTCAGGGTGAGACTTATTGGGGTTGAGAGCTAAGAGAGCACTATAGACTTCTTGGCAGGAGACTGAGGGGAAAACATATCCATTTGTGGTGCAGGTGGGTGGGAGAGGTTGGATGGGAGGGAGGGCTTGGAAGGAAGTGCACAGGTTACGAGAAAAGGAGTTAAGTTCAGAGGCTACAGAAGCTGGGTCAGAGACAGGCGTACCATCAATGACAAGTGTGGGGGTGGATTGTTGGGTAGGGGGCTCTAGGAGAGAATGTATTGTGTGCCAGAAATTGGCAGGTGAGTTATAGTTTAGGTGAAGCTGGGAGTGGAAGTATAAAGCTTTGGCAGACCTTATAGTTTTGGTGCAGGTGTTTCTCAGGGTCCTATAGAGCTGTAGGTCAGAATGGGCATTAGAGGTTTTGAGGCAGGCCCAGACTTGGTCACAAGACCTACATAGGTGTATGATGTCAGCAGAGATCCAGGGCTGATGGTGATGTTTAACGCTGAGTCTCCGTAGTGGAGCATGAAATTTCCAGTTGCCTAGGAGGAAGTGAGTGAAGACAGACAGAGCAGTGTCTATGTCCCAAGCTGAGTACATTGGGGATCAGTTGACAGAGTGGAGATAGTGAAGGAGGGCTTCTGGGTCAGGATTTGAGACAGTGAACCCATCTGTAGAGTGGGTGTGAGTGGGGGGTGTGAAGTTTGTGGATGCAGTAAGTCACAAGGTTATCACTGAAGAAGATGTCAGGGAGGGTGCCAGCTATGACTATCCAGTGAGGATGGGTTGAAAGAATCCAGTCAAGGAGGGAGTGATTCTGTGTGATGGGGTTTGGTTGGGTAGGCTCCAGGATTAGCTGGGACAGGTTTAGGGATTCAACTTGCTCGGTGATGGGCTTATTGGTAGGTGTGATCAATTTAAGTTGAAATCACCCAAAATTAGGCTCTGTTGACAATGCATTTGAGACAAAGGAAGTGATTATGTCTACGAGTGAGGATGGGTGGATTTTGGGAGGCGTAAACATGACAATGGAGAGTTATAGATGTGGTTGTTCATTGAGTGACCTTTCAAGGGAGTCTCTCCCCCCCAGTGGGTAGTAGGTCAGCAGCACACTGGGTGGCCATGTAGGGGACACCCTTGAATGAGGCTAGCCCCGCTGGGGTTATACAATGGCAGAGCACTTGGCATCATTGTGCAGGTCCAGTTCTCTGCCCATTTTCCCTCATAGTAAAGGCTGTATTAATTTAGCCCCCTTCCCTCAGGGATACTAGGCCATCTGGTAGCACCTCTATAACTGTGTGATTCAAAGGGTGAGTGTTAGCAGTCCCAGCTCCTCTTCCTGGTAACAGTGGTCTGGAGAATATAAAAGAAAAAATATGTACATAGCTAGATATACAGACAAACAGACAGATAGATATAATACAAGAGAGATACAATACGAGAGAGAGAAAGTAAAAAAAAGATCTCTGGCTCACTGCTGACACAAAGCCAGCAGCATGCCTCCATCTGTGGCTCCAGATGTCAAGAAACTCCTGCTGTTCTCATACAGAGAACGTGCATGAATGGTCTCATCTCGCTAAGATGGGCACACTGGATTTTGGGTGCCCTGAAAAGGTATTTCTGGAGTTTTTGTTTTTATTTTTTTCAAACAAACACCATTTCTAGCTAAACAGCTCCTGTTTAGTTAGGTTCAGGTGTCTGTTTTTTTTAAATACATAGTTTTATGTATTTTCCATGTTTTCAGTTTGGGGAAAAGCGACACAGGCCATCACCACATGAAAAAAAATTGTGTTGTGAGAAGCAAGTGGTGAGAAAACAAAATGGTCTCACAGCAGGAAATTGTTCATGTTTTATCTATCAGGTTATCAAAAACCCTACTGAGCATGCTCAGAACAGCTAAAAGCTAAAAGCTAAAACAAACATTTTTAAATCCTTATAATTCTGGAACTGTGTAATATTTTCATGAAACCTGAAGGCACTACATTGGCACAGTCTGCTTCACCCTGCAAGTTTCTGAAAACAGTTCTATATCACATAGGCTGTAGAGCAAAACCAAAACTCAAGTTAAGTACAGGAAAAAAATTAAACATCTACAAGAAAAGCGACATATCACGGTTCAGAAACTGCACAAGCTGCCATCATGAAACTTTTCAAATACTGCCTATTAGACAAGGCATGCCAAATTTCAGGCAACTTCATCCAACGATGCTAAAGCTATTAAGGTGCAAATTTAAGGGTTTAATATAGAACCTGCCCGGCAACCCTAACTATACTAGAGCTATCACATCAGTATGGGATACACAATTACAAGGCTCAGAATATGCTATCTGTCATCAAAAGTAAGGGGACAGGATCACAACTCATGAGTGGTAGAGCCATGAGTGAGTTAAGAAAGTCCTTTTCCCTCACAAGTGATGATAGACGTCATATTCTGAGTGAGGCCATTATGTGTCCAATTTATAGAATGTATTTTAAATTGTAGAGCTTTCAGATTAGTTCTTTTAATGAATTTATTTAATTTTGGTAAGCAGAAAGGCCCACAGAGTCCAGTAACGGTCCCCTTTTTCAGGGGCAACCCGGAATTAATTACAGATACTTCGAAATGTAACATTTGCAGAATTGCAGAGACAATATTTTACAAATCACATGGTAAGGTAAAACATTTAACAATGCACAACAATTTGCAACACTTGTTAATGCACTTAAATACATCCACTCACTGACAGATTTATAATTGAATCAAGAGGAACAAAGTTGAGATATCAACGGTGACAAGTGCTTTGGTTTAGCTCCAGCAGGTGGACTTTAAGTCCTTTTAAATCTCCCTAATGAGTTACACTCCTGGAGATTTGTTGGAAGTGTGTTCCAGAAGGGAAGGGAAGGGATGAAGGCCAAAATGGTTTCTGTTTGATTTCACTGCTCTGTTTGAGTGTAGCAGGGGTCACTGTGATGTCACTAGGCATTGTTCATGCTGCTCTCCCATTGGTTGTGAGCTCCTTTGTGACCAACCTAAGTGATGATAAATGGTGTTATGAAACAGCATGTCAATTTCAAGCTATCTCATTGGATGCCAACAGTGTGTTAAAGTTTCTAACACACACAAGCAAGATCAGACTATGCCAACTGGGCACTGATTCCAGTGAAGTGCCCACATAGAACGTTCGGAAAGTAAACTCTGCCATCTTGTTTTATGCCACCACTCAGAAGGAATACTAAACAGTCAGAAGTGAGAAATACCAGTGCCTGCTATGTCTGACGCCTTGGCCTCAGTCTTTGGATGTTTGTCTTTTAAATCTATGTGCCCCTCTCTTCGTGGATGCAGCATGTAGTAAACGAAAAAAAAAAAAAAAAACGAACTGTCGCGATCTGTCTCCCAGCCCGCCTGCTCTCCATCGTAATCAACAGCCGACTGCCCAGCCACTCAAACTGCTTTCCCTTAGCCCCTCACTTGAACAATAAAACACTTTGTGCCACAAAATACCCTTTTCACTTCCTAGAGGCATCACATAAAAAAACTACTACCACAATCGCTTTCTCTCCCTACCCACCCTCAACTGCCCTCTTCTGATCAACTGCTAACTTGCTAGCCAATCGCAACTTCCCTCGCATATCGTCTGTTTTCTGATTTCTGTACAACTAATTTATTTATATATTCCTCTCAACGTGTCTCTCAATAAATAATACATTTTCACGCTGTAAACTGTGGGGGGGGGGTGAACAGTTCTATGACATCAGGACCTAAACTACAGAAGCCTTTGGAGGACAAAATAAAAAGAAACACAGAACACTTAGGAGGAGGAACTATTTTATTTAAAACTTACACAAAATACATATTTTGTCCTACTTAAAATTATGACTTTTACTTACCAAATGCAGTTGCACTACAGATAGCCATTTCATAAGTGCAATAAGCCACTCCAGGGTGTGTGTTAGATACTTTAAAACACAGCTAGCAGGCTGGATGCACTCGGCCAGTGGCCTCGTGCCTCACTATGCCTCCTAGCCATGTGTTAAAGTGTCTAACACACCCTGTCATGTCTTATTGCTACATGACCCAGCGCTTAGTAATGGTAAACAATTTATAGTGTATGGCTGATCCTCTTCTGTATGGAATTCCATACACTCAAAAATCCTGTTCTGCATTAGCAGTGATATGACTACTACAGCAGAACAAGTTTTTGTTCTTCTGCAAGTAGCTACATCATTGAACAATGCCAACGAACCAGCTGTTTCAGGCGTGTTACAACCATTCATGTTATAGTAAAAGCATGTGAACTTTAGTACTTTTTAAAAAGCACTAGTGAAAAAACAATAAAAATAAGACCCAGTCAAAACCCTTGTCGGATTTTGCATTCTATTGGGAGATAAGTGTGAGGGATGGGGTGGATACATCCAGTATGATTTACTATCACTTGGATTATCAAAACAGCAGGCATCAGTAAGAAAGTGGGGACTGTCTTTGCCGCATAGCTGAGGTGGCGTTGTAATAACAGATTATGGGCAGAAGTCATAGGATGGATTTTGGGGTGGAGAAGCAAGTTACCATTGCTTGTTGCGGTACAAGCATCAGGCTCAAATAGTAATGGTGGGTGGAGAGGAACGTCAGTCAATATAGTCAGGTTTAAATGTAGAAAGTGGAACTGAACTGGAGCCTACATTGCAGTAAGTTCCTCTTTTTGGGGAGCAGGAAAGGATAGTTGTGGTTGCCTATACACTACACAGAATCAGGTATAGGCAACTACCCCACGCTATTCTCCACCTCAGGGTTGCTAGCGATAACATATACCTCTCATGTTTCGCCTCCAAGGTCACTGTGTTGCCATGGCAACCCCATCGAGAAAAACAGCCTTGTTGTGCATAGTTGCCCATACATTATTCTATATACAGTACTATCACTCCAAGTCCTACAAGCCTTGCTTGTAGAGCAGAAAGCAGCTAACTAAAAGAAGCTACATTTTCTTATTAATTTAAAACTTATATCTCAGCAGAAGTCAGTGTCTGTTGAGATTAAGTAGACAGATACTTTATTAGAAGTAGAAGGGGTCTTATTTAGGGTTAAAAAAAGAAAGAAAAGAAAGAAAGTCAGTGTGTGTTCTGTGTTGGGAAGGGTACTGTATCAGTGGACTTTGCTAAACCAGTAGGAGGAAAGAGAGCTTAATTGGGGGTGGCTTAGACACTATAAAAACAGGTGACTCAAATTACAACTTCCTGTTGCTAGCCTTTTTCTTACTAATTGCTCCCTCCCACCCCTCCACCCACCGAGACCCTAAGCCAGTTCCACTTTTATAGCCACTGGATTTGGCTGTCAACAGGAGCTTCCTGTTTGGCAGTAGGAAGGAAGGATCATAGAGAAACATTGGTTTTGTCAACCCTAAAGGGAAAAAAAGTAGCTTACTCTCCCTCCCAGCTGCTGGTGGTCTGGCATTGAGCAAGGAAGAAGGAGGCTACTGAAGAAGATAGGAAGTTGCTGTCCCAGAACAGGAAGGGTGAGAGTTGTAAGGAGAGGTGAGAGTAAGCATACAGAGAAACAGTAGAGGGGACACAAAATAAGACATGATAGGAGTGGTGCAGTTCAATGGCGGTGGGGCGGCAGTGTTCCGGGAGATAGGCTGCAATGCTGCCCTATTTGCAGGCACCTCTCTGGTCTGAGAGGGGAGGTTGCCCATCTCCAGGCTGACCTGGCTAGGATTTGTGAAACCTCCTCACCCACCCAGGGACCACCAGGGCCAATGCCACTACCTCAGAGGCTGCCAAGAAAGAGGAGAGGCTGGACCAGGGTGGGCTCAGGGAGGGTGGTGGAACAGAGTTGCATCCCTCCAGCAGTACCTCTCCATAATTCATTCACTCTTCTGGTGGATAGTGGTTCCTCTATGGAGGCACCTACAGTGGAGACCAAGGAAGATGCTGGGAACCTTCACAAAGGAGACCCACAGGAGGGTGGCATCGGACCCACAGGGAAGAAACAACTCCTGGTGGAGGACTTAATCATTAGGGGTGAAATGGATGAGGAAGGGAGAGAGGTAAGGTGCCTTCCTGGTGCCCCGGCTTGGAGGGACAGGACGAATCCTCCAGGATGATGGGAGGAGCTGCATGAGGGAGAGATAGATGTCATTGTCCACCTAGGGACAAATGACCTGGCTAGAATGGGATCAGAGCAGTGCAAGAGGAGTTTGTAGAGTTGGGAGGGGCCTTAGACAAGTAGCACATACGGTAACCTTCTCGGGGTGCTGCCTGTCTATGGCAAGGGTGGGATGCTAGGCACTTCTCACCAGGGAATTCAATAAGTGGTTGAAAAACTGGTGTGCAGCTCAGGGTTTTGGCTTCATTGGGGACTGGGGAGCCGCCTGGAGGGATGCAAACCTATACTGGTGCGATGGTCTACATCTGTCCGGGGGGAACCAGGATCCTAGGTGAGAGGTTTAAATGCTTCATTGGCAAGCATTTAAACTAGCTAAGGGGGAGGCACTGAAAAGGAGCAGGAAATCCCAACCTCCCCACAAAACATGGTAATTAGTGAGGTAAACACCAAGGTAGAGAAGTTATTAGGAGCAGAACAGAGGTAAATGTAAAAAGGCAAAGGCAGTAAGGACAGGAATGGGGCTAAAAGGGGTAAGGCTATCAAAAAGTGGAGGGTGATGAGTACCAATGCCTGTAGTCTGTGTAACAAGCTCCCTGAACTAGTGGCCTTGATGGAAGAGGGTTGCCTGGATATTGTGGCAGTCACAGAAACATGGTACACAGAGAACCATGACTGGGATGTCAACATACCAGGATACACAATCTACAGGAGGGACAGGGAGGGTAAAAGAGGAGGAGGAGGAGGAGGAGTAACTCTCATGTAAAGGAAGGATCAAAGCAACAGAACTAAAGAGAAACAGGGCAGGATGAGGCACTCTGGGTCACCCTGGAGACAGGAAATGGCACCACAATCCGCATGGGGTTGTATACAGACCTCCATCTCGGGAGGGAATGGACAAGGAAATGATAGAAGACTTCCTTAGAATGGCAGAAAAAGGGGAGTTTTGTTGATGGGGGACCTGAATATGGTAGATTTTAACTGGAGCACCTTTGCTGCAGGCACATCCAAGAGCAGGGTCATTCTTGATGCCCTACAGGGGGCATACTTCAGACAGCTAGTATTGGAACCCACTCGGGAGGGAGCAATCTTAGACCTGGTACTCTCAAATGGGGATGGAGAAAGAATCTCAGATTTAGAAGTGGGTAGCCATCTGGGAACAAGTGACCACCAAACAGTGTGGTTCACGATAAACACAGCCATACAATCAAGCCATACAAAAGCAAGAGTATTGGACTTTAGGAGGGCTGACTTTGGAAAATGAGAGAGTGCCTCAGAAAGCAACTAGCAAACAGGCAAGAAGGAGGGGTGGAGGAACAATGGGGAGTAATCAAAACAGCCATCACAGAGGCAACACGCCTTTGTGTAAAGCAAATCAATAAAAACAGCAAAGAAAAAAACCATGGTTCTCAAAAGAGGTGGCAGGGAATGTTAAGGAGAAAAGGATAGCATTCAGGAAATATAAGGAAACACAGAAGGAGCTGGACAGAGAACTTTATCAGTTAAAGCAGAAAGATGCTGGGAAGGCAGTCAGAATAGCAAAGCCCAAACCAAGGAAAGGATAGCCAATTCTGTTAAGAAGGAGATAAGACCTTTATAGGTCATTAGGAGGGAAGAAAGACCAAAGGAGGGATACTGAGGCTTAATAAAGGGAAGGAATGTGGGTAGAGGGTGACAGTGAAAAGCAGGGATACTGAACAAATATTTCTGCTCAGTATTCACAAAGGAAGAGGAGGGAGGTACCTAAACCAAACAAGAGAAACACTCTGAAGGCGGTGGTGATACCAGTCCATTTACAGAAGAAAAGGTTCTGAAAGAACTAATAAAATTGAAGGTGAACAAAGCAATGGGGCCTGATGGGATTCACCCAAGAATTCTAAGAGAACTAAGGGTAGAACTAGTGACACTGCTGACTACTCTCTTTAACAAATCATGGGAGGATGGGGTGGTACCCAAGGACTGGAGGAGGGCAGATGTGATTTTTCTTCACAAAAGTGGGAGCAGGACAGAGGCAGGAAACTACAGACCAGTTAGTTTGACCTCAGTGGTAGGGAAAATGATGGAATCACTTCTGAAGGAAAGAATTGCTGAGTACCTGGAGGCCAATGGGGCACAGGACCCAAGGCAGCATGGATTCACGATGGGAAGGTCATGTCAGGCCAGATCTAATAGATTTCTTTGACTGGGTGACCAAAGTAGTAGACCAGGGGAGGGCTGTGGACATGACCTACCTAGATTTTAGTAAGGCATTTGATACAGTCCCACACAAAGATTAATACATAGTTAGCCAGCTTGGAGTGGGTCCCAGGGTGGTAGCCTGGATAAAAATTGGCTAGACAACAGGACGCAAAGTGTAGTAGTAAATGGAGTACACAGTGAAGAAAGGAGGGTTACTAGTGGGCACCGCAGGTTCAGTAGTGGGACCGGTCTTTTAATGTCTTTATAAGTGACATTGGGAGGAACTGGAAGGAAAAGTATGTCTCTTGCAGACAACACAAAGATCTGCAACAGGTTGATACACAAGATGGAGTGGAAAGGATGAGAAGGGACTTGGCAAGGTTGGAGGAATGGTCAAATGTATGGCAGCTCAGATTCAATGCAAAGAAGTGCAAGGTAATACACATGGGAAACAAAACCCAGGGAAGCTATACACAATGGGGTGAGATACTGACAACAGTAAAATGAAGGGACCTGGGGTAATTATATCAGATGACCTAAAGGTGGGCAAGCAATGTGAGAAGGCAGTAAGGAAGGCTGGGGAATACAGGGATGCATAGAAAGAGCCATCAATAGTAGAAAACAGGAAGTTGTTATCCCTCTGTACAGACAGTTGGTGAGACCCCATCTGAGTACTGTGTACAGTTCTGAGGACCCCATCTTCGCAAAGACATAGACAGAGTGGAGGGTGTCCAGAGGAGGGCAACCAAAATGGTGCAGGGTCTGTACCAGAAGACATACGAAGAAAGACTAAAGGAGCTTAATATGTATACCCCTGAGGAAAGAAGGGAGAGAGGGGACATGATAGAAACTTTCAGGTACCTCAAGGGAATCAACAAAGTCCAAGAGGTACCATCTTTCAGAAAAGAGATGTGCAAGAACAAGGGGCACAATTTGAAGATAGGGGGATGGGTCAGAGGTAATGTGAGGAAAATGTTTTCACAGAGGGGTTGTGGATGCATGGAACAGCTCCCTGAGGAGTCGTGGAGTCAAGAACAGTGGGGAATTCAAGAATGCATGGGACAGATATAAGGCAGTCCTAGTGGGGGGTAGGAGGAAGTAAGCTGTTGGTTAACTAGGATCTGCAGCTTATCTGGTAGGTAGGAAAATGGGCAGACTACAGTAGGTGGGCCAAGCGGTCCTTATCTGCCGTCAAATTCTATGTTTCTATGTTACTGCCATGTAAATATTTAATTTAACTGTACATTTTTGTCTCAACCCCATTGTATAAATATATTATACTGGCCCAGTAGGGCCAGTATAGTTAGGGTTGCACAGCCACTTCTATGTTAAACCCAATATTTTGCACTTTAATAACTTTGCAAAAGTTTGTCTGATTGCCCTAAAGTTTTGCATGGGCAGTGTGGTACCATACATTTCTATATCTGGAAAGTTTTGTTCCGGTCAGATATATATGATGTCTTCAACTCCAGTGTATGTATGTATGTATGTGTGTATATGTGTATGTATGTATAATATATATATATATATATATATATATATATATATATATATATATATATATATTATTGTGTGTGTGTGTATCTATCTATCTATCTATATATATATATATATAGATAGATAGATACATACCTCTATATATATACACACACTGTATCTAGTACTATTTATGTCTATAACATGTGCACTCGTCATCAGAAGTTTTGTATTAACAGAGTACCACTGTAAACCAGCTCTGCTCAATGGTTTTTATCCTCAATAAAATTGAATTTCATAGAGTGGCAGAGGCAGTAAAGGCAAAAAAGGAGGGCATGCATTAGGTTCAAAGCAAGTCAGACAAAAATGAACAGAGGGTAATATCAGAAGAGTTGGGTGTGGCTAATAGAACTGTGAGACAAGTGGACGTGCATACAGAGCTGAGGTTATTGGAGAGGGTTAAAAAAGGTGACAAAGTGTTCTTTTGATACATACAAGAGCAACACAAAACCAGGGAAAGGGGTGGCCAGGCTCAGGAAAAGGGAGGTGTGGGAAGAGGATGAGAAGGGGAAGGTGAACATACTAAATGAATACCTCTGTTTAGTGTTCATGGTGGAAGACAGGGACCCACTGCTTGAGCAGCATTAAAACCAGAAAGAGTCATTAGTAGGCATCAACATGGAGCACATCACAGAGGAGTGGGCGTTAATGAGCTGCTAATACTTTATATTCTTTGGGGCAGCCAATTTATAACAAGTATTACACAATGGCAACATAGAATGCTGGCCACTGACTGGTCAGCCTGGGGCTGGACCCGTGTTGTTATCCCAGCATAACATCACAGATCGTGTCCCAGCACATACATGCCAGCATGTAACATGAATTACTGCCCACTGCCCAGTAGTTGCACTGCCCTCTGTACTTACAGTGGCAGCAGTAATCCCTCTCGCAGATGTTCAGTTTCCCTCAGTATACATACATTAGAACATACAAAGAAGCCAGCAGAAGAAGGCCATTTGGTCTATCAAGTCTGCTTGTATTGCAGGGTCCACAGCTTGAGCTACTATCCCCGCCCTCCTCCCCACTCCTCCCATCCTCTACCCATGATCCTTACCTTCCCCCACGCCTATCCCAGCCTGTCTTAAAGCTGCCTACTACACAGTTCACACATAGACCCCAACAAGTTCCCAAATGAATTCCAAAAAAAAAAGACACTGAACGAAAATTAAGCCAAACCCTGAGACCACTAGTTACTACAAGTCATCATTGTGATCAGCTTCACTACTCCCTTTTCATACTCCCACACAGAGATAAAGCCCTGTCTCCCACTGTCAGTTTCTGTGTAAATCCCTTTTCTAAATACATAATTACAAACAGAACAAGCCATCATAGCGCTCGGCACTCTCTGCTAACAGATTTGCTTGTGCACAGTGCTGTCAGCCCTCCTGTTAAGACACGGATGTCCCCACCTTCCTTAAGCAGACTAAGTGCATCTCTTACAAAGCATGGTGCTGTCTCTGCCTTCCCTGAACAGACTGACTGCATCTGTTAAAAAGCAGAAAATCTGTTTTTTGTACAAAAAGCCTCTGACAGTACCAGGAGAAAGCTATGACACCAAATCAGCCGTGAACGCATGTGCTGTTTAAAGCACCATGCTCCACTTACCAATCCTTGGCTCTGTTTCCCTTTCCTCAAACAGAGTCAGCACAACACTTCAACACCCAAAATATACAGTTTCAGTGACAGTGGACACTTTCAGTGAAAAGTTGCTTGGTGGGGGGGGTGGGGTTGTGAATGAAAAGTCAGTCAGGGGCAGGAAGGCAAATGAAAAAGATACAGAGCTAAACAGAGACCGACACTGGGGAATGAGTTTTGAAGCAGCAGCTCCATCTAGAGGACAAAACAGTAAATCTGCACTATTTTGTTACAAAGTGTATCTACCCATTAAAAAATCTACTAAAAATCTACATTTAAATGTATTTTTTAAGCTTTTTTTTGCTTTTTACACAACTGAACCATTGTATAATAGGAATAATGCACTCCTGTGTGTCGTGCTCGGATAACATCATTTCTCGGGTGTTGGACACACCCAACCTGCGACCTCATGCCTAACCATTCGAGGTGTGACGTTATCCCAGCACAACACACACCCTGTCATGCCTTATTCCTTTAGCTGCCTGTCTCAGGACCAAAAGTAGCCATAAACTGAAATTTTGTGTCCATTAATTAGATATTAAACTTATGCTGAATGCAATCTCCCTTCCCTGTTCTTTGAAAGCCACTGAGCAGAAGCCACAACCCCCCCCCATAAAAACGTGTTTTAATAACATGAAGCAGAAAAGGGGTTGAAGAGCTATTAATAACCTTATAATGTGATAATGGGCAGGAACAATTGTACATGTTAAGGTGGGTAGTATACATGACGCTATATACCTCCTAAAATGTACAATTGCGGTAAAGAGGACAAGCATCATCTAAAGATTGCTACTACCAATCACATTATAAGGCTATCTATAGCTCCACATCCCCTTCCCTGCTTTACATCATTATAACATAATTTTGTTAGCAGGGCTGCGGTGTGTACTCAGCGGCTAACAAGGAACAAGGAAGTGAGATAGGGTTTAGTGTAAGTTTAATATCTAATTAATACATAGACAAAAAAATTAAATGTATGTCTACTTTAGGTCCCGAGGAAGGCAGCTACTTGCCATGAGTAGCCTGCCTTGAGGGTGTCAGCTGCTCATTAAAGGGTCCATAGGCACTAAAGTTGGATAAATCTATGTGCACTAATGGAGTGCAACGAGGACATTAAGAGAGATGGGGTAGGTTCTGACAGGGCCACTGGCAGATCTCTTCAACTGTCCTTTGGAAACTGGGGAAGCACTGGAAACTGGAGTACAGCAGTTGTGGTCTCCTGTACAAAAGTGGAAGGGAGACAAGCTGGGCGAAGTACATATATCAGTCTAACCTATATCATGGAAACTGCTGGAATCAATAATACAGGAGAGGATGGTAGAGTTTGTGGCTGCAGATGGTCTATATCTGAGTTTACCAGTGGGAGGTCTTGCCAAATTAACCTAATCAAAGTCTCTGATTGGCTTACAGGGGCTGTAGATAAGGGTAAGGCAGTGGATGTCATGTATCAGGATTTCAGTAAGGCCTTTGACTCTATCCCACTTGGACAGTTGGTGAAGAAACTGGGCAACATAGGGAAGGGGCATCAGGACCAGGCGTGTGCAATGAAGCTGGGGGGGTGGAGTTTAAGAGGGATGTGATGAAGTACTACTTCACTGAAAGGGCAGTAGATGCCAGGAACAGACTGCCAGCTGACGTGATGAAGGCAAAAAAAGTGAGGGCCTCCAAGCATGCATTGGATAGACATAAGGGAATATTAGTAAATAGGCAGGGAGGAGGGTCACCAGAGACCAGTTAGTGTTTGCAGAGACAGATTAAGCAGGAACATTTGAGCAGGCCAAGCGGTTCTTTTCTGCTGACAAATTCTATGTTTTTATGAATGTTCGTAAGGGGGGGCAATATAATTGGATGGGTGAGGAAGTTGATTGAGAGGACCTAGAGTGTGGTCCTGAATAGGGACCATTTAGAGGTGGGGGATGTCACAATTGGATTGCCCTAAGGATCAGCGGTAGAAAGCACTAAAACCTATGGAGGTATAAGCAGTGAAGATGGGATAAAGGCCTTTAGGTAGGGCTTGGAAAAGCTGGAGAGGTGGTCAAGGGTGTGGCAGCTGAAATCTAATGCCAAAAAGTGGAAAGTAATGCTCACAGGAGCCAGAAACCAGAGAATATTATATAGGATGGGGGTTGGCAGTGGTAGAGAGAACAACAGAAGAAAAGGACCCAATTTAATAAATAATGGAGAATTTGAAAGCATTGGCACAGTGTATGAGGTCTGTGGGTGGGACAAACAGGATTCTGGGATGCACAGGAGAGGATCAATACTTGGAGAATAGAGTAGAAACTACCCCAGTACAGACCCCTGGTTAAACAAAGTAGAATAAAATGGTCAGGAACACCATGCTGTTACTGGTGCTGCCAGTACATGGTAAAACTGTAGCAAAGCAAAAAAAAAAGTACACTCACCAGAACTAATGTTAGGATATTTTATTGCAGTCAAAGCGTTCAGGCACAGAATGGAGCAGTCCCCCTACGTATCATTCTGCATACGGGGCTTCGTCTTGGGGTGGAAACATGAATGCTTCATGCCACAAAAGGAAGCTCATTGCTAGCAGTTTATCTAGTGCAAATGAATGCAGTAAAGCTGTAATATCAGGGATATAAATGCCCACCCTTACCCCTGAAAACATCCTCAGGTCCCGCAATCACAATTTATATAAAAACTGACTCAGGGTTCAACTAGGACCCCCCAAATCTGTAATCAACCTTTTTGGTCACAGCTTAGACCAAAAAATCCACTTCAGGATCCTTGACTCAATGTATATACTGTACCTATATATAATACCAATATATGTTATGTTTGTTCTTTCTGTACTGACGTGGAGCCTTTGCAAAGGAGTCTATGACTCAAAGGATTGTAATTCTGATTGTCTTCAATAAATAAATAAATGTGTATAAACAGTGCATTTCCTACATATGAAAGTGCTCATTTGCATTTCATTAGTAAAAGCATGTCAAACAGTGCAAAACACAGATTACAGTGGCAATATAGTAAGGTGCATCGAAAGTACCAAAACAATTATTTTCTTATTAAAAACAATCAACTCTAGCAGGCATATACAAACTAGTGTAATAATTATTCATATTTCAGAGCTGAGATATCAAAGATGTGCAAGAGCTGCAAGTCAGGGAAAAACTGCATCTTCTCCGGCCGTTCAAGAATATTTTTGAGATAAACCATAACAATAAGACGTACTAGAGATGCAAAGGTGCAGCCCCAAATCTGACTGCATAAGTACCTCAAGAAAGAGGGAAGGGGAACCAACAGGGGGTCAAGAAGGATAAACATTTATGAGGAAATATATACAGTATATCCACAGCTGCAAAATAATCCAGTAAGTAATAACATGATCTAATACCCCAGTATAAATATATTCAAAGGAGAAACGGACCCAGGCAATAAAAAAGGAGTGTGGGTATTTGTAGTAAAAGACAATGACTGATACTGGCAATTATGAAATGGGTAGCAAAAATTCAAAAGCCTGATTGGCCAAGAGCTGCTTTCAGTTGTGCCATTATCCCAGCACAACGGCCCAGCTGAAAGTAATATTTTTCAAAAATGCATAAAATGTACTAAAAATTACCCATTTTAGAATTGCAATAAGGCACTCCAGGGGGTGTGTTGTGGTGGGCTAATGGTCCTTCTCGGGTGGTGGAAGCCCTCGGCTACACCTCATGCTTCAACCCACCCCAGGGTGGGCCATTATCCCACCATAACACATCTCCTGCCATGCCTTATTTCTAAATAACTGATTGACCTCCCTTCTATATATTTAACCTCCCATGTTTCCATTTAATATGTAAGACTGTAACAACTTTTGTGTTTTTTCATGTTTCTATGTTTAATTTTTATTAGCCACTAGACACCTTGTAATTCTTTCAGCTGAGATAAAAACTGTCTGATAAATCTACAATCATGCCATTGGAGCCTATGCCTGAGGCAGTCAGAAAGGGGGTCATTTGGGGAAAACAATAGAGTTTCTGTTAACTAAAGGGTACTAAAACTTCAAAGAGGTGAATTCATAAGCACAGTCTCTGTTGTGAGTGTGAACAAAGTCAGAGCAAGGAAGACAGATACCTATGGACTGTAACGGACTGGAAGACAAAAGGTTGGACCTTGCAATCCATGAGACCAGGGTCTGGAATACCAGTTAAGTTTGGACCAGCTTTCCCTATGGAAGGTTTTCCATGACACAAAGAAAGTGTTGAATCTATGATGTCAGAGTAATATACTTGATGATGGGTCATTGGGGACTGTAGTTGAAGGTTCTGTGGACTTGCCACACAAAAAAAAGTCAGGTTTTGGGACATCGAGCAGTTAACATCTACAGTAAGGTTCAGGTCTGCCCCGATTCACCAATGGGCCCTGTGTGGTAAGCTCTCTCTACTTTGGGAAAGTTAGGAAGTGTAGTCAAATTTTTCTGTGTATTTCCCCTCTACTGTTCAAAATATTTACTATTTATCCCTGTAGAAGTACTGCTCTCCATAGTCTTTGTGCTCAGATATTGAGATTTTTATATATTTCAACTGTTAACCCCCCGCCATGTGTATAGCTGGAAAGGGGTCTGATAACAACCTTTGTAAGTGCTACTTTGATAGTTAATTTATTAATCTTCCATGAAAGATCTTGTGAGAATGTAATGCTTGTTCTAAATAAAATTTAGGGATGGTGGTTTGTCTGTGACCCGGTTCTGATCCCAACTCTGATTTTTTTTTCTCCAAAAAAAAGGAATGACGGATTCAGTTTGCTGATAAGATTGTAACTGTTTGTACGTGGCAAAGTCTGTTATCTTAAGTGCAGGCCTCATATTTCAGGGGATTAGTGTGGTTTGAAATTGAGGTCTTTTCCTAACTGCCAGTCAGAGTTCTTCCCCATTTTGTTTGGGCAGGAGTGAAGGATTCAGTTTGCTGGTAAGATTGTAACTGTTTGTACTTGGTTGAGTCTGTTATCTTAAGTGCAGGTCTTATAGTTCAGGGGACTTTTGGGATAATTTTTTGATCGTTGGAGCTTGTCCTCTGCGAACACAGAGTAGAGGGGACCTCAACTGATTGCTTCTGGCTCAGCCAGGGGGAAATCTCACCACCCACCCACCACTCAGCCTGCCCATCCCTGAGCTAGTTCTCCTTATATAGAGTGTGGGCCCATAGTGTTACACCTTCCCACACCACACACTATGCTCAACACCGAGGATGAGGAGCAGCATAGAGGTTCATCTAGGGGCGTACCTAGATTATATTTGCAGGCAAGGTCTCATCAGACATGACAGGAGTGGTGCAGTGCAATGGCTGTGGAGCAGCAGTCTTCAGGGAGATGTTCTGGAGGCTGCAATGCTGCCCTGTCTGCTGGCACCTCTCTGGGCTGAGGGAGGAGTTTGCCTGTCTCATGCAGAGGTGGCCATGTTACAGGCGGCTCACTCCACCCAGAGACCACCAGGTACAGGAAGGCTGGGGCACTCCACATCTGAACCTCCAACTCCTGGTTGAAGGATTGTGAAGGAAGGATTGGTCATAGGGGACTGGGACCCAACCTGGGCAGATGCAAGTTTGTTTCAGGAGGACAGCCTGCATCTGTTAGGAAAGAGAGCCTCACTCCTTAGTGAGAAGTTGGAATGCTTCAGCGGAGAGCATTTAAATTGGCCAAGGAGTGAGAGCCAGGAGAGTCAGGTGGCTTAGAAACACCACCCCACTCCCTCCACCCCCGCAAGAACATGTAAAAATACAAGTTGACAACAGGAACAACTGAAGAGGGCAGTGAGGTGCAGGCAGATGAAATGTATAAAGGGAGATAAAGGGGAGGCAAGAGCACATGAACAAGAATACCAGAGCAGGGGTGAGAGGCAAGGTAGAGAAAACAAGAATGGGGGGGGGTGTAAAACATGGAAGGTCATGTTCATTAATACCCATAGTCTGGAAATAAGGTTCCAGACCTGGAAGCCTTGGTAACAGATGCAGACCTTGACATAGCAGCAACAACTGAGACATGGTACTCTGCTAATCACACTGGGATGTCAATGTACCAGGCTATACACTGTTCAGAAGGGACAGGGAAGGTAAAAAGGGAGGGGGTGGCCCTGTACATCAGAGAAGGCATAAAGGCTACAGAAGTGCAGGGAAGACAGGAGGAGGCCGAGGCAATGTGGGTCACCCTTGAACCAGGGAATGGCACAGCAATACATACAGGGGTGATCTACAGACCTCCAGCACAAATGGAGGAAGTGGACAGGGTACTAGTGGAGGAAATTCATGACATGGCAGCTAAAGGTGAAATCCTGTTGATGGGAGATTTCAATATGTCAGCATGGACTGGACCACCCAGGTGACTGCTGCAACCAGAAGCACAGCCATCCTGGAATCACTGCAGGGGATTGGACTCAGACAGCTGGTGCATGAGCCAACCAGGGACAAATTGATTCTGGACCTGATATGGATCAATAGGAACAGAGTCAAGGAATCCAGGTGGAAGGGAGCAGGGATCCAGGGACCACCAATTGTATAGTTTGGCATGGAGAAAGGGACTCAATTAAACACACAAGGCAAAAGTATTAGATTTCAGGAGGTTGGATTTCAAATGAAATGAGTCGATGTTTAAGAGCAGCCCTGGAGGAGGTAGAGGAAATGGAAGGTGGAGGAACAGTGGTGGTAAACCAAAAGGAGCCATTGTGGAGGTAACTAACCAATGCATTTGGATAGTGGCCAAGGGAAAAAAAAATAAACCACTTTGGTTCTCTAAAAGGTGGAGACAAAGTAAATGCTAAAGAGCAAGTTTCAGGAAGTGTAAGGGGACCCAAAGGGAGGAGGAGAGGGAAGTGTGCCTTGAATGTCTAAAAGAAGCAGAGAAGGCTGTTAGGAGAGCCAGGGCACAGACAGAGGAGGGTTTAGCATGGACTGTGAAAAAAAGGGGACAAGACATTCTATAGGTACATCAGCGATAGAAGAAAACTGGGGGGGGATTGTAAGGCTCAAAGGAGAGGAGGGAGAGTGCAAGGAGGGGGATCTAGACAAGGCAGAAATACTGAACAAATACTTCTGTTCAGTATTCACTGAGGAGAGACAGGGTCAAGGACCACAGCTTGGAAGCAGAGGCAATCGGGGAGGGGAAGAAGTGGACACCAGTCCATTCACAGTGGAGAGGGTTCTGAAGGAACTCACAAAGCTGAAGGTGGATAAAGCCATGGGGCCACACAACATACACTCGAGGACATTAATGGAGCTACAGAGGGAACTAGCAGCACCTCTGGCCACCCTGTTCACAGAGTCACTCAACACAGGCATGGTTCCAGAGGACTGGAGGAGGGTGCATGTAGTCCCACTGTGCAAAAGTGGCTGTGGGGTGGAAGCAAGGAATTACAAATCGGACACCTCACACTCACTGGTGGGGAAGATCATGGAGAAACTGCTAAAAGAAAGGATAGTGACACACCTGGAATCCAATGGCACACAAGATCTGAGGCAGCATGGATTCACAGCAGGAAGGTCTTGTCAAACTAATCTGATAGATTTTTGATTGGGTGACTAGAGAAGTGAATCAGAAAGGGCAGTAGACATTGCCTACCTAGATTTCAGCAAAGCCTTCATTATCGTCCCACACAGAAGGCTGGTTAACAGGATGAGTAGTCTGGGCATGGGGCATAAGGTGATACATCGAGTTAGAAACTGTCTGATGGACAGAAGGCAGAAGGTGGTGGTAAATGGGATCTAATCGGGGTAGAGAGGGGTGACCAGTGGAGTGCCACAGGGATCCGTACTGGGACCAGTCCTGTTCAATGTCTTCATTAGTGACATTGCAGAGGGGCTGGAAGGAAAGGTCTGCTATTTGCAGACGGCACCAAGATCCGCAACAGGGTGGCTACTCCAGAAGGGGTGCAGAAAATGAAGAGGGACCTGGAGAAGCTTGAAAGGTGGTCGGAGATGTGGCAACTGAAGTTCAATACAAAAAAGTGCAAGATAATGCACCTGGGTAGGGGGAACCCTGGGGAGATCTACAGGATGGGGGGGGTTCTGACTGTCACTAAAAAGGAAAGGGACCAAGGGGTTATCATATTTAATGACCTTAAGCTACACAAGCAGTGCTCAAAGGCTGCAGGGAGGGCCAGTAGCATGCTGGGTGCATAGGCAGATGTATTACTAGCGGGAGGAGGGAGATATGTGCTGGCATATAAAACACTGGTAAGGCCTCACCTGAGTATTATGCGCAGTACTGGAGCCCACACATTGTAAGGACATAAACAAGGTGGAGGCTATCCAGAGAATGGTGGCAATATGATGCATGGTTGGCACCACAAAACATATGAGGAGAGACTAAGAGACCTTAATATGTACTCACTGGAGGAGGAGAGACAGGGTGACATGATAGAAAAGTACTTCAAGGGCATAAACAAAGTGCAGGTGGGGATCTTTCCAATGCAGAAAATCTACTAGAACAGGGGAAACAATATGAAACTGGGGGGACGTTAAGAAAAAGGTCAGGAAAAAGGATACAAATTTGTAGGAACTGGCAACAGTTTTGGGCGAAAGTTCTTTAAATTTAATGAACTACATCTGACTAAGGAGGAGTCAGTGCATTGGTATGGAAAGCCGTTAGGGACATAATTCATAATCTCTGGCTGTATAGTAAAACACATACACTATATGGTGAAATACATACATCATATAGTGAAATATACACATTATATCGTGAAATACATACACAACGTAGTGAACCACATACAGTATATACTGAAATATATACATCATATAGTGAACTACATATACTGTATACTGAAATAGATATATAGTGAAACACATATGCTATATAGTGAAATGCTTACATTGTATAGTGAAATACATACACTATCTACTGAAATCCACATACTGAGTATTGAAAATCCACATACACTATATACTGAAACAAATGTACCATGTACTGAAACATATACACTACCTATTGAGATACATACACTACAGACTGAAACATCCACATAAACTATCTACTGAAACAAATACTCTATAGATTGTAATACATGCACTATATATTGAAAAACATCTTCATACATTATATACTGAAACAAATACACTATATATTGAAATACATACACTATTGAAATGCATACATTATCTATTGAAATGCATACACTACACACTGAAAAAAGCACATACACTATATACTGAAACAAATACACTATATATTGAAACATCTACACTTTATATTGAAATACATACACTATCTAGCGAAATAAATACACTATGCACTGAAAAATCTGCATACACTATATACTGAAATAAATACACAACATGGTGAAACACATACAATGTGTACTGAAACACATACACTGTAGACTGAAAAATTCGCATACACTATATACTGAAACAAACTATATACTGAAATGGACTATGTTCTGAAACTACCCATCCCCCTGCCCCTCCCCCTTGAATGGCCTGCAGCTGAATTGCTTGTCTGCTGCATTCAGTTAGCTGCTGGCTCGATGACAGGATGTTTTTGAAACTGAAGAGCAGGTAAACAAAACAGGGCTATCTCTCATTCTACTTCTTTATGAGATTTTATATCTTGTTTTGCTTGCACACCTTTTTTTTTTTGAAACTTCAGATATTGCTTGCACACCATTAATCAAATTTCAGAACATTGTGATGTGACAAGAAACTTTTAGAACTAATTTAAAATGCTCTAGTTTATTCTTTTTAAATAAGTGCTGCCTTCCATTTACTGTTAGACAACACATTTGTATAGGAAGCTATGGGATATTCTTAAATACCTGTATACATAGGGGCTGCAAGCATTTTCCAAGTTAAATTGCTGATTGGTTTTAATGTAATTAATTACGTGGTAAGTCCAGCAACTTATCTGAGCTGAATGCTGGGAAGCACTTTCAGGAGCTGTGGAAGCATAAGCCAAAAACGTTGCTAGTTTGTACTCTATGGACTATGTTTTGATTAAGTTTTTATTTTAATGTTTTGTTTAATAAACTTTTCTTGGTTAAGAAACAATTTTTGCTGCAATCCCTTAGTATTCAGTTCTCATCAGGAGTTTAGCTGGCATATGCATATAATTTGCATTGCTTTACTAAATAACTTTACTATGATGCCTCACTGGAGGCATGCACAGTCTGTTTTGGGGTTTGAGCTTCTCAAACTGTTTTATTTCTTTTTTTTCCCACAGAGATTTTTATCTCCTTAGTCACCCTGCTACCCCTTTGCCCACTGACATCTCCAGCCCAATCACTTACCATCCACAGGACATACTTGCTCTGAGATTCCCCCCCCACACACACACACACACACACATATCCCCTGTATTGGGGCCAGGAAGGGGAGGGCCAGGGCCACTGACAAGGAGACACATATTCAGACTGGAGCAGAGCCTGGTTAGCAGTGCAGAATCTGTATCAGGTTGTTGGATCATTCTGCCATTGGGGGTTTTCTACCTTTGGTTTCATCCCCTGGGCAGCCAAGCATGCAATGATGCAATTGCATATAAAGACAAATGCTTGCTTTGTGCCTGCCTGAGCCCTCCCCCTTATGCAACTCCACTGCCCTGCCAGCCCTCCTCAGCTAGGTGGATGTTGAAGAGCAGGGTGGTCAGACTTCCCCTCATTGAGAGAAGAGCATTCTCTGAGATGCTCAATCATATCTCCCCCCAGCTAACCCCTGTGCAACCCAGGTCCACCCCCAAAACTGGGCCACTGGCATGGGAGGCAGTGCAATCACCACCAATCTGCTAGGCCAGCCCACCAGACTGTGTTTTTATAAGTAAATAAAGACAGCATTTCAATAAAAAGAAGAAACAGAAAACTGTATTTTAACTAGTCTGTTATAAACATTTTAAGTCACATCACAATGTTTTGAAATCGGATAAAGCAAAATATGATAAAACAATACATAAACAGATAGATAAGATAACCCTTTTATGTTTACCTTCTGCATCTTAAGAGGCATCGTCCAGGATTTTTAGTCCTAAACATTACACTGTGGGAACAGCATGGTTGGATCGGTGTCATATTCAGCTTCACCTGATGCTACCCTGATCATGTGCATATATACTACTATGGCCATGCAAATGAGTAATCCTCTCCTGCATACAGAGCACAGTGCTGTATAAAAGGTTTCCTTAGTGACCATAAGTACCTCCCCCTACATTTTATACTCAATCTCTAGGCTTCTAGTCCCTAGATGCTTGATTTTGCACTTTTTGGCTTTGAACCCGAGCTGCCATGTCCATAGCACTCTAAGTTTCTAAGGTCCGCACTCATTCTCCATCTGCACCTATCAACTATTACAGATTGTGATGTCATTCAAAAGGCACATCTTCCTTCTAGTTCTTCTTATGCTACTTATAAAGACACTGAAGAGGACATGTCCCATTACTGAGCCCTCCAGCACCCTACTAGTCCTCTCTCCTCACTGGAGTGAGTGCCATTTACCACCACCTTCTGTGGCTGTGCACTGTCTCAGGTGCAGCACTAAGAGTGCACAACTACTAATCTGAAAATGGGGGCCCACATACCACTGTAACAGAAGTAGCTACATTGTGATAAGCATAGCTGGTACTATTTTAAAAAGCATTCTTCTGTGCAGTGCTAACCTGTTAATGTGGCACTATATTTTTTATTTTTTTGCACTGGATTACTGATTGCAACCAGGTGCTCATACAACTGGGAGTTACTCTAATGCATATAAGGCATACAGGTATATTAAATGCTTTCTTGAAGTGCTAACACACTGCGTGGTTAGTACTAGTTAATGATTGTAGAATTGTGTTTAACTGCACAAACGCAGCCTGCCAGCAACCCCCCCACACACACACACACATACACACACTTTCAATTCTGGACAACACAAAAAATAATTCTTTGGTAGTCCCCACTCACCTAATCCAGGTAGAGTCAGAACATTTATTCCTCATTCTTGCTGCTGTTATACTACACATATTTCTCAGCCTGTCTGGTGCTGGGAAAACAAGTTGAAGCGTTAGTGACTGGCTGGAAAATAACTTAAATGCTAAAATTGTTTGTTGGGCCATCAGAGGAAGAGGCTACCAAAAAGTAGAACTTCAGTGAAGACTCTTGAGAGAAAAATACTGAGGGACAGTCTGTGTGCCTTTTCAACAACCAGTGAGGTGTCATGGAACCTTATGCGTTAATTTTGGTTGACAGTTGCTCCTGCCAATGGGGAGCTGCCAGAAAAGTCCCATAGGGAAGAACTTTGGTTTCAAAGTTCAGTTTGCGGGAGCCCTCCACAGGGGAGGGGGTCTCCAGCCCCAGAGAGAAGGTGGGCTTGTGGGGCTGTGAGGGCTGCCAGCCAGTCTGTCCCCAGAGCTGGCTGTGCCTTTCACATCTAGAGAGGAAAGAGAGGATTTTGCGGGCAGCTCTGCAGAGAGGGAGATCTGCAGTATTTTGTTGCTGCCAGAGAAGTTGCACCACAGCGATGAAATTGTTCAGAGTACAGGTTAAATGGATTGAGAAAAAGGATTAAGAAAATGGATTTGTGTCAAGATGATGGGGAGAAAGCCTCTTGAGTTTTATCTGCGCCACATCAGTGAGACAAAGATGATCAAAGATTTTTGATGAGAGAAGAAAAAGTGTAAAAGGTTCTGTCTGACCCTGGCAATGACAAAATGTCAACAGGAAAAGGGAAAGACAAGATTAAAGGACTGTTTTTTGGCAGAAAAAATGGATTGTAGAAAATGGACATGAAAACTGGATTTGAACCCAGGTTTTAAGAAGCTGACAAGAGAGCCTCTTCTGTCTGGCGTTGACTAGCACCCGCATGGTGAGAAATGGGACTTTCTTGATGTATTTTTGGAAAGAGTTGCTGAACTTGTGTGCGAGCCAGAACACAAGAGTGGCTACTGTGTTGGAGTTGAAAGACTGTGGGGGCAGGGGGATAAGTGGGTGCTGTCGGGGTGGGTGCCTGCTGTCTGCTCCTGAGATGCAGCGAGATGGGAGACTGTTGTGTTAAATCTCTGGAATTTCAGACTCTGCACAGTGCCCCCACAGCCTGATATTCGAGAAGGTAGCTGGAGACTGCTTGACTACACAGAGTAAGCAGGTAACTGAGGAAAGAATGGAAATGATCTGAAGAATCAATCTAAACATGCTAGGTGGGGCTCGCTGACCCTATCAAGTGGGCTGCTGGCGGGTAAGGGATTGTGGGTTTGTGCCTGGGTGCTGGGTGCTCTGACCTGTGGGAAACCAGACCGTGAGCACGCTCCATGTCTGGGTCCCTTGTGGCTGGTGGGTCTTGTGTGATGCCTGCAGTGGGCCTCTGTGGGCCGGGGAGAACAGGGCTGCAAGACCTTGGGTCACACCGAAGATCCAAGCTGCAGCTTCCACACCTTCAAGTGTTAAGCATCAGTCCTGATTCTGCATCTACAGATCCATCCTCCCAGGACTTCAGTCATGTGTGCCATCCTAGACTAATACAGCAGAGCTGTGAGTGAGAACAGTACTTGCCCTGCACCTGGGGAATATATATATATATATATATATATATATATATATATATATATATATATATCAGTGTTGAAGCCCACTGCACACCGGAGCCACTCAAGATTTAAAGACATCAAGAAACATTCTGGGGGTTGTTTGGTTCAGGTAGGCCAACGCGCCAAATCAGCTGCACCTCAGCCTGCCTTGTTGGCATTTAGGTATTCAGGACAAAATTCAGGGTGTCTTTTGAACTGATACCAGTGGGTTTAGGTTTAGTAATACCTAAACGATTAGATAGTCAGGTAGATTTGATAACTGCATTATTAAAAGGTGATTTAGGTTCAAATCAAAAGGGTGAATGCTGTTTGGGAAAGTTTTTTTTTGTTTATACCAACTCTTTTGCTCTGATCACGGAGATGTGTCTCTCTTAGCCATCATTCAGTTCTCTCCCACCCAACCTGCCCCCCCTGCCCACACTCTGGGTCCCCTCCCGAGGCTCCACTAATGCCTACCTCCGCCTGGCGAGAGACCTCCCTGGCTTATCCATAGGGCGGGACTGCCACTTCTTCTGGCACCCAAGACATCCAGTATCATCCAGGCAGAGGAGGCATGCAGAGGATTGGGACCCAAGTGGATGGGGTCTGGAACTGGGTATGAGGCCAAGGTGCACCGTCACTAACCACAACTCCGCTGTGTTTCCTTGTTCATTTAACAGAGTTACAATGGTTTTAAAAAGCCCCAAGTCAGAATATTCAAGCATTTTTGTGAGTGTTAGGTTATCAACTTGCTAATCCCAATTTGCACCTCTACAGCAGGATAGTACTGCACAGGGTCATATGATTGCTTGGTTACCAAGTCACTAGCCCATTTGTAAGTGGCCCTAATCCAATCCTTGTGCACATAATAACAAAAGCGTGACAGCACCGCGCATAGGCACATCGACATGCTGGGAGGGTTGGGGAGGTGTAGCTATCCATAAGTGCAACACTAGTTACTGGTTCCCAAACCAGGTGTTATGGACTGTGCATTCCTACACTCCCAACACTGGCCATGTCAGGCTACCACTAGCCCTGGTCCCTCCACTGGTACATGGCATAACTGTCCCGTGTCCAGTGCCCACCCCCAAATTGCATGCCTGTGTAGTAAAACATCTGTCCCATGTGTCCGGCAGACAGCAGACCCCCCCCACCACTCATCAACTGGGCCCCAATCAGACACTTGATAAAATCAGTTATTCCTCTGTACCATTTGCCTGATATCCAGACCAGGGTTCCCCACATGTCCCAATTAGTAGTCTGGCAAGAGCTGTAATTCTTCCATACCAGATCCTTGGTGTTGAGTGATTCCCCTGACCCATAAGTATAATATCTACCCCCCCGACCAGCCCACCCAGTACCACTACAACTGCCCCCACTTGCCCCCAACCTATGGTGTACGGCAACCAACACAGTCCCTCCACTCACATCCAAAGCAGCCACCAACTGAATGACAGTTCACAATCAGATGCCTACTGTAGTAAAAGCTGTTTCTATAGTAGGTGTGCAATCATAAACATAAAAACACTGAACTTGTCATCAGAAAAGGACCACTTGGCCTACCTAGTCTGCCTAGATGTTTCCTGCCTCATCTTATTCCTCACATGCTGTCTGATCTCCACTGACCCTCCCACCTCTTCTCTAATATACCGCTATGTCTACGCCACACATGCTTGAAGACCCCTACTGTTTTAGCCTCCTCCACTTCAGCTGGTAATCTTGTTCCAGGCATCTACCAATAATTTTCTCACATCTTTCTCTTGCCCCCTCCCCTAGCTTCATTGCATTCCCCCTGGTCCTAGTGCTCTTTCACATTTGAAAGTGCTCCCCAGACCCTATTCCACTCCTATAGATACCTGTAGGCCTGTAACATGTCACTTTTCTCTTTCCTCTCTTCTAGGGTGTACATGCTGAGATCCCTCTGTCTCTCCTCTTAATGTTTCTCATGTAAATCCTGCACCATTTTAGTAGCCTCCTGTGGACTTCCTCCACCCTGTCTATGTTTTTCTGAAGTTTGTTCTCCAAAATTACATTGCCCTCCAGGTGGGGTCTGGCAACACCACTTCCACCCTCCTGATGGAGACACCCTCCCTGCACACCCCAGCATCCCACTAGCCCTACTCACTGCTTTGCAACAGTGCCACCTTGAGGTCCTCATACATAAAAACCCCAAGACCCCTTTCCTGTTTATTGACTGACAATAACCTCCTCGCCCCATTCTATTCTCATCTCTTGGTTTCTATGCCCTAGGTGCATGATTTTGCACTTTTTGGCATTGAATCCAACTGCCATGCTTTTTGCCACTCTTCAAAATTCACAAGATCCCTGATCATTCTCTTCACCACTCCTCGTGTCTACCCTATTGCAAGTGTTGATATCATCTGCAAAAGGCATACCTTCCCTTCAGTTCTTCTGCAGTGTTTCTACGTTCAGAAGGATTGGTCCCAGCATTGAGCCCTGTGGTACCCCACTGATCACTCTCCCATCATTAGAGTGATTGCTGTCAACCACCACCCTCTGTTTCTTATCCATTTACTAGCTACTTTACTAATTGGAAGGCTACAGTCTGTAGTTTAAGGGCAGTTCAACCGGACATTCCCATTCAGCCCATTTAAGGGCTGCTCTCCTCACTCCACACACAAGTATTTTTTCCTTGCCCCTCCATCCACCCCTTCTTCTCCAGCAGCATGCCTTTCTTGCCCATGGGCTTCTTCTTAAGGTACCATTAGCCAAGGGAATCACTCCTGCGGCACCTCAAGGGGTGGAACCCTCCTCTAGGGTTCCTACTCCTCATACCCATACAGGGTGGTATGTCCCACAGATAGAAAGGTTAACAGCCAAAGATAATCTATGTTACACAAGCACAAAACCAGTTGCACAGGCACACTGAACCCAATTAACCATTTTGAATCCCACCCCAGGCCATTCAGTTTCTTTATCAGCCTCCTGTGTGGCACAGTGCTGAAGGCCTAGCTAAACTCCGGCTCAATCATGTCCACTGCTCTTCCCTTATCTATTTCCCTGGTCATCCAGTCAAAGAAATCTACCAGATTCATTTGGCATGACCTTTTCCCTGTGAATCTGTGCTGCCTGTGGTCCTTGCAGCGCATTAGTTCAGATACATAACAATCTCTCTTTCAGTATGGATTCCATTAATTTCCCCATGACTCAGGTAAGACAGACCAGGCTATGTTGCTAGCCCTGCTCCTGCTAGTACTCCTACAAATGTAACTATGTCTGCTCTCCTCTAGTCCTCTGGAACCCTCCTGTTTCCAGTGAGTTGCTGAATAAGACCATAGGTAGACACAGCAAGCACCTCCCTGCCTAGTTCCATAATACCCTTGGGTGTATCCATCTGGTCCTATGGTCTTGTCCACCCTAAAATTTGAAGTCCATTCAATAATACTTTCCTTTGAAAATGGACTTGTGTCCACTTCCCCCTACAGTGTTCATGCTGCTGCTTGGTGGAACTCTCCCTGTCTTTCTCCACTGTGAAAACAGTAGAAGTACCTATTCAGGATGTATACTTTTTACTAATCCCTCTGTGCAGTCTCCTTTGTCATCCTCCTTATCCTCAGTCCACTCCTTGCCTTTCTCTCCTTGCTTATGTACCTGAACAAAGTCTGGTCTTCTTTTGATACCCTTTGGCTATGCTTTCTTCTATCTGAGCCGTTGATCCCTTCATTACCTTACCTGCTTCCCTCTGTTTTAACTGATACACCTCCCTATTCTCATTCTTCTGTGTTTCATCATACCTCCTGAATGCTACCCTTTTACAAGCTTCTAAAGAAGGCTATTAAGATGTATCTTACCACGTCAGTGAAGTCTGCCTTCTTGAAATCCAAAATGTTTGTCGTCGTGTGACTGGACTAGGTCCTGGGTTCCATGCTAAACTACACTATGTGGTGGTTGCTGGATCCCAGTTGTCCTTCCACACAGATATCTGAAATTTGTCCCCATTGGTCAGTATCAGGTCAAGAATGGCCTTTTATCTGGATCAAGCACAAGTTGCCTTAGACCTGCCGCCTGTAAGGAATCCAGGATGCTTCTGCCTCTGGCTGAAGCAGCTGCCTGGGTGGACCAATCCACATCTGGCATACTGAAATCCCCCAGCAGCAGGACTTCGCCTTTTGTTACCATATTGTGTATTCCATCTGCAAGCTCCCTGTCCACTTCTTCCTCATGTGCGAGAGGCTAAGATCACCCTGTTCATATTGCTGAGCCTTTGCCAGATTCGAGGATGACCCACAGTGCCTCAGCCTCCACCTGTCTACCTTGTACCTCTGTCTCCTTTATAGCCTCTGTCATGGAGAGGACCACGCTCCCTCCTTCCCTCCATCCTAGAATCATTTTTGTGAGGAGAGTGAGGCAAGCGTTCTGAGTAGGGACGCCTTTGTTGGGATATAGAGCACCTAGCCTGGGGCGAAGATTTGAGTGGATGTGCTCGATATGGATGTGCTTGATATGTTTGGAGTAATTCAGGCAGTGATCGAGCCAGACACCAAATTATTTATAGTAGGGGACGTCTTCAAGTTGGGCCCCATCCAAGGTAGAGAATTTGAGGAGGGGGGAGAGGTTGGTTAGTTTGTGAGGGGAACTGAAAGTCATTGAAACAGTTTTGACATTAACTTTAGGGTGGTTGACTTGAAACCACTGTAGGACTGAATGAAAGTCAACTTGGAGCTAAGATTCACTATCAAGAGCAGAGGGGCCAGAGACACAGAATTGTATCATCAGCATACATTTGCATGTTTGAAATGGAACAAGCTGATGAAAGATCATTTAGAAATACAGAAAAGAGTATCAGTCCCAGAACTGAGCCTGGGGGACTCTGGCACAGATGTGGATGGGTGGGAGGGCACCACCTACTCAGACATGCTATAGGCGGATGGAGAGGTAAGATTGAAACCAATTAACCACTTGGGTGGAGAGTCCAGCAGAGTTACATTTATTTAGTAAGAGGGGGGTTGGAGACTGAATCGAAGGTCTTGACAAGGTCAATGAAAATGGTAGCTGTTAGGTGTCCTTTGTCCATACCAGAAAGGATAGAGTTAGTGATACAACAGAGATGTGACAGTTGAGTGATCAGCTCAAAATCCAGATTGGAGTGGAGAGATAAAGTTAGTGAAGCTGAGGAAATCAGAGAGTCAAGAGAGGACTAGGGATTCCTGAAGTTTAGCCAGGGAAGGAAAAAGGGATATGGGGTGACAATAACGTGGTGTGCGTGCATCCCCACCCTTGTGGAGGGGATTACATTTGCAGTTTTCCACGCGAGAGGAACCATGTCAAGAGAGATGGAGTGGCTCAGTAGGTGTGTAAGTGGAAGAGAGATGGCGGGTGCTGAGATGTGAAGGAGGGAAGGGTCAAGGTTGTCAGGGTGAGACTTATTGGGGTTGAGAGCTAAGAGAGCACTATAGACTTCTTGGCAGGAGACTGAGGGGAAAACATATCCATTTGTGGTGCAGGTGGGTGGGAGAGGTTGGATGGGAGGGAGGGCTTGGAAGGAAGTGCACAGGTTACGAGAAAAGGAGTTAAGTTCAGAGGCTACAGAAGCTGGGTCAGAGACAGGCGTACCATCAATGACAAGTGTGGGGGTGGATTGTTGGGTAGGGGGCTCTAGGAGAGAATGTATTGTGTGCCAGAAATTGGCAGGTGAGTTATAGTTTAGGTGAAGCTGGGAGTGGAAGTATAAAGCTTTGGCAGACCTTATAGTTTTGTGCAGGTGTTCTCAGGTCCTATAGAGCTGTAGGTCAGAATGGGCATTAGAGGTTTTGAGGCAGGCCCAGACTTGGTCACAAGACCTACATAGGTGTATGATGTCAGCAGAGATCCAGGGCTGATGGTGATGTTTAACGCTGAGTCTCCGTAGTGGAGCATGAAATTTCCAGTTGCCTAGGAGGAAGTGAGTGAAGACAGACAGAGCAGTGTCTATGTCCCAAGCTGAGTACATTGGGGATCAGTTGACAGAGTGGAGATAGTGAAGGAGGGCTTCTGGGTCAGGGATTTGAGACAGTGAACCCATCTGTAGAGTGGGTGTGAGTGGGGGGTGTGAAGTTTGTGGATGCAGTAAGTCACAAGGTTATCACTGAAGAAGATGTCAGGGAGGGTGCCAGCTATGACTATCCAGTGAGGATGGGTTGAAAGAATCCAGTCAAGGAGGGAGTGATTCTGTGTGATGGGGTTTGGTTGGGTAGGCTCCAGGATTAGCTGGGACAGGTTTAGGGATTCAACTTGCTCGGTGATGGGCTTATTGGTAGGTGTGATCCAATTTAAGTTGAAATCACCCAAAATTAGTAGCTCTGTTGACAATGCATTTGAGACAAAGGAAGTGATTATGTCTACGAGTGAGGATGGGTGGATTTTTGGGGAGGCGTAAAACATGACAATGGAGAGTTATAGATGTGGTTGTTCATTGAGTGACCTTTCAAGGGAGTCTCTCCCCCCCAGTGGGTAGTAGGTCAGCAGCACACTGGGTGGCCATGTAGGGGACACCCTTGAATGAGGCTAGCCCCGCTGGGGTTATACAATGGCAGAGCACTTGGCATCATTGTGCAGGTCCAGTTCTCTGCCCATTTTCCCTCATAGTAAAGGCTGTATTAATTTAGCCCCCTTCCCTCAGGGATACTAGGCCATCTGGTAGCACCTCTATAACTGTGTGATTCAAAGGGTGAGTGTTAGGCAGTCCCAGCTCCTCTTCCTGGTAACAGTGGTCTGGAGAATATAAAAAAGGAAAAAATATGTACATAGCTAGATATACAGACAAACAGACAGATAGATATAATACAAGAGAGAGAGATACAATACGAGAGAGAGAAAGTAAGAGAAAAAGATCTCTGGCTCACTGCTGACACACAAGCCAGCAGCATGCCTCCATCTGTGGCTCCAGATGTCAAGAAACTCCTGCTGTTCTCATACAGAGAACGTGCATGAATGGTTCATCTCGCTAAGATGGGCACACTGGATTTTGGGGTGCCCTGAAAAGGTATTTCTGGAGTTTTTTGTTTTTATTTTTTTTCAAACAAACACCATTTCTAGCTAAACAGCTCCTGTTTAGTTAGGTTCAGGTGTCTGTTTTTTTTTTTTAAATACATAGTTTTATGTATTTTCCATGTTTTTCAGTTTGGGGGAAAAACGACACAGGGGCCATCACCACATGAAAAAAAAAATTGTGTTGTGAGAAGCAAGTGGTGAGAAAACAAAAATGGTCTCACAGCAGGAAATTGTTCATGTTTTATCTATCAGGTTATCCAAAAAACCCTACTGAGCATGCTCAGAACAGCTAAAAGCTAAAAGCTAAAACAAACATTTTTAAATCCTTATAATTCTGGAACTGTGTAATATTTTTCATGAAACCTTCGAAAGGCACTACATTGGCACAGTCTGCTTCTACCCTGCAAGTTTCTGAAAACAGTTCTATATCACATAGGCTGTGAGAGCAAAACCAAAAACTCAAGTTAAGTACAGGAAAAAAAATTAAACATCTACAAGAAAACGACATATGAGGATTTCAGAAACTGCACAAGCTGCCATCATGAAACTTTTCAAATACTGCCTATTAGACAAGGCATGCCAAATTTCAGGCAACTTCATCCAACGATGCTAAAGCTATTAAGGTGCAAATTTAAGGGTTTAATATAGAACCTGCCCGGCAACCCTAACTATACTAGAGCTATCACATCAGTATGGATACACAATTAAGGCTCAGAATATGCTATCTGTCATCAAAAGTAAGGGACAGGATCACAACTCATGAGTGGTAGAGCCATGAGTGAGTTAAGAAAGTCCTTTTCCCTCACAAGTGATGATAGACGCCATATTCTGAGTGAGGCCATTATGTGTCCAATTTATAGAATGTATTTAAATTGTAGAGCTTTCAGATTAGTTCTTTTAATGAATTTATTTAATTTTGGTAAGCAGAAAGGCCCACAGAGTCCAGTAACGGTCCCTTTTCAGGGGCAACCCGGAATTAATTACAGATACTTCGAAATGTAACATTTGCAGAATTGCAGAGACAATATTTTACAAATCACATGGTAAGGTAAAACATTTAACAATGCACAACAATTTGCAACACTTGTTAATGCACTTAAATACATCCACTCACTGACAGATTTATAATTGAATCAAGAGGAACAAAGTTGAGATATCAACGGTGACAAGTGCTTTGGTTTAGCTCCAGCAGGTGGACTTTAAGTCCCCTTTTAAATCTCCCTAATGAGTTACACTCCTGGAGATTTGTTGGAAGTGTGTTCCAGAAGGGAAGGGAAGGGATGAAGGCCAAAATGGTTTCTGTTTGATTTCACTGCTCTGTTTGAGTGTAGCAGGGGTCACTGTGATGTCACTAGGCATTGTTCATGCTGCTCTCCCATTGGTTGTGAGCTCCTTTGTGACCAACCTAAGTGATGATAAATGGTGTTATGAAACAGCATGTCAATTTCAAGCTATCTCATTGGATGCCAACAGTGTGTTAAAGTTTCTAACACACACAAGCAAGATCAGACTATGCCAACTGGGCACTGATTCCAGTGAAGTGCCCACATAGAACGTTCGGAAAGTAAACTCTGCCATCTTGTTTTATGCCACCACTCAGAAGGAATACTAAACAGTCAGAAGTGAGAAATACCAGTGCCTGCTATGTCTGACGCCTTGGCCTCAGTCTTTGGATGTTTGTCTTTTAAATCTATGTGCCCCTCTCTTCGTGGATGCAGCATGTAGTAAACGAAAAAAAAAAAAAAAACGAACTGTCGCGATCTGTCTCCCAGCCCGCCTGCTCTCCATCGTAATCAACAGCCGACTGCCCAGCCACTCAAACTGCTTTCCCTTAGCCCCTCACTTGAACAATAAAACACTTTGTGCCACAAAATACCCTTTTCACTTCCTAGAGGCATCACATAAAAAAACTACTACCACAATCGCTTTCTCTCCCTACCCACCCACTCCGTGCCTCTTCTGATCAACTGCTAACTTGCTAGCCAATCGCAACTTCCCTCGCATATCGTCTGTTTTCTGATTTCTGTACAACTAATTTATTTATATATTCCTCTCAACGTGTCTCTCAATAAATAATACATTTTCACGCTGTAAACTGTGGGGGGGGGGTGAACAGTTCTATGACATCAGGACCTAAACTACAGAAGCCTTTGGAGGACAAAATAAAAAGAAACACAGAACACTTAGGAGGAGGAACTATTTTATTTAAAACTTACACAAATACATATTTTGTCCTACTTAAAATTATGACTTTTACTTACCAAATGCAGTTGCACTACAGATAGCCATTTCATAAGTGCAATAAGCCACTCCAGGGTGTGTGTTAGATACTTTAAAACACAGCTAGCAGGCTGGATGCACTCGGCCAGTGGCCTCGTGCCTCACTATGCCTCCTAGCCATGTGTTAAAGTGTCTAACACACCCTGTCATGTCTTATTGCTTACATGACCCAGCGCTAGTAATGGTAAACAATTTATAGTGTATGGGCTGATCCTCTTCTGTATGGAATTCCATACACTCAAAAATCCTGTTCTGCATTAGCAGTGATATGACTACTACAGCAGAACAAGTTTTTGTTCTTCTGCAAGTAGCTACATCATTGAACAATGCCAACGAACCAGCTGTTTCAGGCGTGTTACAACCATTCATGTTATAGTAAAAGCATGTGAACTTTAGTACTTTTTAAAAAGCACTAGTGAAAAAACAATAAAAATAAGACCCAGTCAAAACCCTTGTCGGATTTTGCATTCTATTGGGAGATAAGTGTGAGGGATGGGGTGGATACATCCAGTATGATTTACTATCACTTGGATTATCAAAAACAGCAGGCATCAGTAAGAAAGTGGGGGACTGTCTTTGCCGCATAGCTGAGAGTGGCGTTGTAATAACAGATTATGGGCAGAAGTCATAGGATGGATTTTGGGGTGGAGAAGCAAGTTACCATTGCTTGTTGCGGTGCTGCGATCAGGCTCAAATAGTAATGGTGGGTGGAGAGAGGAACGGTCAGTCAATATAGTCAGGTTTAAATGTAGAAAGTGGAACTGAACTGGAGCCTACATTGCAGTAAGTTCCTCTTTTTGGGGGAGCAGGAAAGGATAGTTGTGGTTGCCTATACACTACACAGAATCAGGTATGGGCAACTATGCACTCCACGGCTATTCTCCACCTCAGGGTTGCCATGACAACATATACCTCTCATGTTTCGCTCTCAAGGTCACTGTGTTGCCATGGCAACCCCATCGGAGAAAAAACAGCCTTGTTGTGCATAGTTGCCCATACATTATTCTATATACAGTACTATCACTCCAAGTCCTACAAGCCTTGCTTGTAGAGCAGAAAGCAGCTAACTAAAAGAAGCTACATTTTCTTATTAATTTAAAACTTATATCTCAGCAGAAGTCAGTGTCTGTTGAGATTAAGTAGACAGATACTTTATTAGAAGTAGAAGGGGTCTTATTTAGGGTTAAAAAAAGAAAGAAAAGAAAGAAAGTCAGTGTGTGTTCTGTGCTGGGAAGGGTACTGTATCAGTGGACTTTGCTAAACCAGTAGGAGGAAAGAGAGCTTAATTGGGGTTGTGGCTTAGACACTATAAAAACAGGTGACTCAAATTACAACTTCCTGTTCTAGCCTTTTTTTCTTACTAATTGCTCCCTCCCACCCCTCCACCCACCGGACCCTAAGCCAGTTCTACTTTTATAGCCACTGGATTTGGCTGTCAACAGGAGCTTCCTGTTTGGCAGTAGGAAGGAAGGATCATAGAGAAACATTGTTTTGTCAACCCTGAAGGGAAAAAAGTAGCTTACTCTCCCTCCCAGCTGCTGGTGGTCTGGCATTGAGCAAGGAAGAAGGAGGCTACTGAAGAAGATAGAAGTTGCTGTCCCAGAACAGGAAGGTGAGAGTTGTAAGGAGAGGTGAGAGTAAGCATACAGAGAAACAGTAGAGGGACACAAATAAGACATGATAGGAGTGGTGCAGTTCAATGGCGGGGCGGCAGTGTTCCGGGAGATAGGCTGCAATGCTGCCCTATTTGCAGGCACCTCTCTGGTCTGGAGAGGGAGGTTGCCCATCTCCAGGCTGACCTGGCTAGGATTTGTGAACCTCCTCACCCACCCAGGGACCACCAGGGCCAATGCCACTACCTCAGAGGCTGCCAAGAAAGAGGAGAGGCTGGACCAGGGTGGGCTCAGGGAGGGTGGTGGAACAGAGTTGCATCCCTCCAGCAGTACCTCTCCATAATTCATTCACTCTTCTGGTGGATAGTGGTTCCTCTATGGAGGCACCTACAGTGGAGACCAAGGAAGATGCTGGGAACCTTCACAAAGGAGACCCACAGGAGGGTGGCATCGGACCCCACAGGGGAAGAAAACAACTCCTGGTGGAGGACTTAATCATTAGGGGTAGAAATGGATGAGGAAGGGGAGAGAGAGGTAAGGTGCCTTCCTGGTGCCCCGGCTTGGAGGGACAGGAAGCGAATCCTCAGGATCGTGGGAGGAGCTGCATGAGGGAGGGAGATAGATGTCATTGTCCACCTAGGGACAAATGACCTGGCTAGGAATGGGATCAGAGCAGTGCAAGAGGAGTTTGTAGAGTTGGGGAAGGGCCTTAGACAAGTAGCACATACGGTAACCTTCTCGGGGTGCTGCCTGTCTATGGCAAGGGTGATGCTAGGGCACTTCTCACCAGGGAATTCAATAAGTGGTTGAAAAACTGGTGTGCAGCTCAGGTTTTGGCTTCATTGGGGACTGGGAGCGCTGGAGGATGCAAACCTATACTGGTCGATGGTCTACATCTGTCCGGGGAACCAGGATCCTAGGTGAGAGGTTTAAATGCTTCATTGGCAAGCATTTAAACTAGCTAAGGGGAGGCACTGAAAAGGGGACAGGAAATCCCAACCTCCCACAAAACATGGTAATTAGTGAGGTAAACACCAAGGTAGAGAAGTTATTAGGAGCAGAACAGAGGTAAATGTGAAAAAGGCAAAGGCAGTAAGGACAGGAATGGGGCAAAAGGGGTAAGGCTATCAAAAGTGGAGGGTGTTGAGTACCAATGCCTGTAGTCTGTGTAACAAGCTCCCTGAACTAGTGGCCTTGATGGAAGAGGGTTGCCTGGATATTGTGGCAGTCACAGAAACATGGTACACAGAGAACCATGACTGGGATGTCAACATACCAGGATACACAATCTACAGGAGGGACAGGGAGGGTAAAAGAGGAGGAGGAGGAGGAGGAGTAACTCTCTATGTAAAGGAAGGGATCAAAGCAACAGAACTAAAGAGTAAACAGGGAGCGGATGAGGCACTCTGGGTCACCCTGGAGACAGGAAATGGCACCACAATCCGCATGGGGGTTGTATACAGACCTCCATCTCGGGGGGAGGGAATGGACAAGGAAATGATAGAAGACTTCCTTAGAATGGCAGAAAAAGGGGAGTTTTGTTGATGGGGGACCTGAATATGGTAGATTTTAACTGGAGCACCTTTGCTGCAGGCACATCCAAGAGCAGGGTCATTCTTGATGCCCTACAGGGGGCATACTTCAGACAGCTAGTATTGGAACCCACTCGGAGGGAGCAATCTTAGACCTGGTACTTCAAATGGGATGGAGAAAGAATCTCAGATTTAGAAGTGGTAGCTATCTGGGAACAAGTGACCACCAAACAGTGTGGTTCACGATAAACACAGCCATACAATCAAGCCATACAAAAGCAAGAGTATTGGACTTTAGGAGGGCTGACTTTGGGAAATGAGAGAGTGCCTCAGAAAGCACTAGCAAACAGGCAAGAAGGAGGGGTGGAGGAACAATGGGGAGTAATCAAAACAGCCATCACAGAGGCAACACGCCTTTGTGTAAAGCAAATCAATAAAACACAGCAAAGAAAAAACCACCATGGTTCTCAAAAGAGGTGGCAGGGAATGTTAAGGAGAAAAGGATAGCATTCAGGAAATATAAGGAAACACAGAAGGAGCTGGACAGAGAACTTTATCAGTTAAAGCAGAAAGATGCTGGGAAGGCAGTCAGAATAGCAAAGGCCCAAACCAAGGAAAGGATAGCCAATTCTGTTAAGAAGGAGGATAAGACCTTTTATAGGTACATTAGGGAGGGAAGAAAGACCAAAGGAGGGATACTGAGGCTTAATAAAGGGGAAGGAATGTGGGTAGAGGGTGACAGTGAAAAAGCAGGGATACTGAACAAATATTTCTGCTCAGTATTCACAAAGGAAGAGGAGGGGGAGGTACCTAAACCAAACAAGAGAAACACTCTGAAGACGGTGGTCGATACCAGTCCATTTACAGAAGAAAGGGTTCTGAAAGAACTAATAAAATTGAAGGTGAACAAAGCAATGGGGCCTGATGGGATTCACCCAAGAATTCTAAGAGAACTAAGGGTAGAACTAGTGACACTGCTGACTACTCTCTTTAACAAATCATGGGAGGATGGGGTGGTACCCAAGGACTGGAGGAGGGCAGATGTGATTTTTCTTCACAAAAGTGGGAGCAGGACAGAGGCAGGAAACTACAGACCAGTTAGTTTGACCTCAGTGGTAGGGAAAATGATGGAATCACTTCTGAAGGAAAGAATTGCTGAGTACCTGGAGGCCAATGGGGCACAGGACCCAAGGCAGCATGGATTCACGATGGGAAGGTCATGTCAGACGAATCTAATAGATTTCTTTGACTGGGTGACCAAAGTAGTAGACCAGGGAGGGGCTGTGGACATGACCTACCTAGATTTTAGTAAGGCATTTGATACAGTCCCACAAAAGATTAATACATAAGTTAGCCAGCCTGTGAGTGGGTCCCAAGGTGGTAGCCTGGATAAAAATTGGCTAGACAACAGGACGCAAAGTGTAGTAGTAAATGGAGTACACAGTGAAGAAAGGAGGGTTACTAGTGGGCACCGCAGGGTTCAGTAGTGGGGACCGGTCTTTTAATGTCTTTATAAGTGACATTGGAGGAACTGGAAGGAAAAGTATGTCTCTTTGCAGACAACACAAAGATCTGCAACAGGGTTGATACACAAGATGGAGGGAAAGGATGAGAAGGGACTTGGCAAGGTTGGAGGAATGGTCAAATGTATGGCAGCTCAGATTCAATGCAAAGAAGTGCAAGGTAATACACATGGGAAACAAAAACCCAGGGGAAGCATACACAATGGGGGGTGAGATACTGACAACAGTAAAAATGGAAAGGGACCTGGGGGTAATTATATCAGATGACCTAAAGGTGGGCAAGCAATGTGAGAAGGCAGTAAGGAAGGCTGGGGGAATACAGGGATGCATAGAAAGAGCCATCAATAGTAGAAAACAGGAAGTTGTTATCCCTCTGTACAGACAGTTGGTGAGACCCCATCTGGAGTACTGTGTACAGTTCTGGAGACCCCATCTTCGCAAAGACATAGACAGAGTGGAGGGTGTCCAGAGGAGGGCAACCAAAATGGTGCAGGGTCTGTACCAGAAGACATACGAAGAAAGACTAAAGGAGCTTAATATGTATACCCCTGAGGAAAGAAGGGAGAGAGGGGACATGATAGAAACTTTCAGGTACCTCAAGGGAATCAACAAAGTCCAAGAGGGTACCATCTTTCAGAAAAAGAGATGTGCAAGAACAAGGGGGCACAATTTGAAGATAGAGGGGGGATGGGTCAGAGGTAATGTGAGGAAAAATGTTTTCACAGAGAGGGTTGTGGATGCATGGAACAGCCTCCCTGAGGAGGTCGTGGAGTCAAGAACAGTGGGGGAATTCAAGAATGCATGGGACAGATATAAGGCAGTCCTAGTGGGGGGTAGGAGGAAGTAAGCTGTTGGTTAACTAGGATCTGCAGCTTATCTGGTAGGTAGGAAAATGGGCAGACTACAGTAGGTGGGCCAAGCGGTCCTTATCTGCCGTCAAATTCTATGTTTCTATGTTACTGCCATGTAAATATTTAATTTAACTGTACATTTTTGTCTCAACCCCATTGTATAAATATATTATACTGGCCCAGTAGGGCCAGTATAGTTAGGGTTGCACAGCCACTTCTATGTTAAACCCAATATTTTGCACTTTAATAACTTTGCAAAAGTTTGTCTGATTGCCCTAAAGTTTTGCATGGGCAGTGTGGTACCATACATTTCTATATCTGGAAAGTTTTGTTCCGGTCAGATATATATGATGTCTTCAACTCCAGTGTATGTATGTATGTATGTGTGTATATGTGTATGTATGTATGTATATATATATATATATATATATATATATATATATATATATATATATTATGTGTGTGTGTGTGTATCTATCTATCTATATATATATATATAAGATAGATAGTAGACTCTTACATCTATATATATACACACACTGTATCTAGTACTATTTATGTCTATAACATGTTCAACGTCATCAGAAGTTTTGTATTAACAGAGTACCACTGTAAACCAGCTCTGCTCAATGGTTTTATCCTCAATAAAATTGAATTTCATAGAGTGGCAGAGGCAGTAAAGGCAAAAAGAAGGCATGCATTAGGTTCAAAGCAAGTCAGACAAAAATGAACAGAGGTAATATCAGAAGAGTTGGGTGTGGCTAATAGAACTGTGAGACAAGTGGACGTGCATACAGAGCTGAGGTTATTGGAGAGGGTTAAAAGGTGACAAAGTGTTCTTTGATACATACAAGAGCAACACAAAACCAGGAAAGGGTGGCCAGGCTCAGGAAAAGGGAGGTGTGGGAAGAGGATGAGAGGGAAGGTGAACATACTAAATGAATACCTCTGTTTAGTGTTCATGGTGGAAGACAGGGACCCACTGCTTGGCAGCATTAAACCACAGAAAGAGTCATTAGTAGGCATCAACATGGAGCACATCACAGAGGAGTGGGCGTTAATGAGCTGCTAATACTTTATATTCTTTGGGGCAGCCAATTTATAACAAGTATTACACAATGGCAACATAGAATGCTGGCCACTGACTGGTCAGCCTGGGCTGGACCCGTGTTGTTATCCCAGCATAACATCACAGATCGTGTCCCAACACATACATGCCAGCATGTAACATGAATTACTGCCCACTGCCCAGTAGTTGCACTGCCCTCTGTACTTACAGTGGCGGCAGTAATCCCTCTCGCAGATGTTCAGTTTCCTCAGTATACATACAGAACATACAAAGAAGCCAGCAGAAGAAGGCCATTTGGTCTATCAAGTCTGCTTGTATTGCAGGGTCCACAGCTTGAGCTACTATCCCCGCCCTCCTCCCACTCTCCTCCCATCCTCACCCATGATCCTTACCTTCCCCCACTTATCCCAGCCTGTCTTAAAGCTGCCTACTACACAGTTCACACATAGACCCCAACAAGTTCCCAAATGAATTCCAAAAAAAAAAGACACTGAACGAAAATTAAGCCAAACCCTGAGACCACTAGTTACTACAAGTCATCATTGTGATCAGCTTCACTACTCCCTTTTCATACTCCCACCCAGAGATAAAGCCCTGTCTCCCACTGTCAGTTTCTGTGTAAATCCCTATTTCTAAATACATAATTACAAACAGAACAAAGCCATCATAGCGCTCGGCACTCTCTGCTAACAGATTTGGCACGTGCACAGTGCTGTCAGCACTCCTGTTAAGACACGGATGTCCCCACCTTCCTTAAGCAGACTAAGTGCATCTCTTACAAAGCATGGTGCTGTCTCTGCCTTCCCTGAACAGACTGACTGCATCTGTTAAAAAGCAGAAAATCTGTTTTTTGTACAAAAAGCCTCTGACAGTACCAGGAGAAAGCTATGACACCAAATCAGCCGTGAACGCATGTGCTGTTTAAAGCACCATGCTCCACTTACCAATCCTTGGCTCTGTTTCCTTTCCTCAAACAGAGTCAGCACAACACTTCAACACCCAAAATATACAGTTTCAGTGACAGTGGACACTTTCAGTGAAAAGTTGCTTGAGTGGGGGGGTGGGGTTGTGAATGAAAAGTCAGTCAGGGGCAGGAAGGCAAATGAAAAAGATACAGAGCTAAACAGAGACCGACACTGGGGAATGAGTTTTGAAGCAGCAGCTCCATCTAGAGGACAAAACAGTAAATCTGCACTATTTTGTTACAAAGTGTATCTACCCATTAAAAAATCTACTAAAAATCTACATTTAAATGTATTTTTTAAGCTTTTTTTTGCTTTTTACACAACTGAACCATTGTATAATAGGAATAATGCACTCCTGTGTGTCGTGCTCGGATAACATCATTTCTGTGTTGGACACACCCAACCTGCGACCTCATGCCTCAACCATTCGAGGTGTGACGTTATCCCAACTCAACACACACCCTGTCATGCTCTTATTCTTGAAGCTGCCTGTCTCAGGACTCAAAAGTAGCCATAAACTGAAATTTTGTGTCCATTAATTAGATATTAAACTTATGCTGAATGCAATCTCCCTTCCCTGTTCTTTGAAAGCCACTGAGCAGAAGCCACAACCCCCCCCCATAAAAACGTGTTTTAATAACATGAAGCAGAAAAGGGGTTGAAGAGCTATTAATAACCTTATAATGTGATAATGGGCAGGGTAGCAATTGTACATGTTAAGGTGGGTAGTATTACATGTACGCTATATACCTCCTAAAATGTACAATTGCCGGTAAAGAGGACAAGCATCATCTAAAGATTGCTACTACCCCAATCACATTATAAGGCTATCTATAGCTCTGCATCCCCTTCCCTGCTTTACATCATTATAACATAATTTTGTTAGCAGGGCTGCGGTGTGTACTCAGCGGCTAACAAGGAACAAGGAAGTGAGATAGGGTTTAGTGTAAGTTTAATATCTAATTAATACATAGACAAAAAAATTAAATGTATGTCTACTTTAGGTCCCGAGGAAGGCAGCTACTTGCCATGAGTAGCCTGCCTTGAGGGTGTCAGCTGCTCATTAAAGGGTCCATAGGCACTAAAGTTGGATAAATCTATGTGCACTAATGGAGTGCACCTGAGGACATTAAGAGAGATGGGGTAGGTTCTGACAGGGCCACTGGCAGATCTCTTCAACTGTCCTTTGGAAACTGGGGAAGCACTGGAAACTGGAGTACAGCAGTTGTGGTCTCCTGTACAAAAGTGGAAGGGGAGACAAGCTGGGCAAGTACATATATCAGTCTAACCTATATCATGGGGAAACTGCTGGAATCAATAATACAGGAGAGGATGGTAGAGTTTGTGGCTGCAGATGGTCTATATCTGAGTTTACCAGTGGGAGGTCTTGCCAAATTAACCTAATCAAAGTCTCTGATTGGCTTACAGGGGCTGTAGATAAGGGTAAGGCAGTGGATGTCATGTATCAGGATTTCAGTAAGGCCTTTGACTCTATCCCACTTGGACAGTTGGTGAAGAAACTGGGCAACATAGGGAAGGGGCATCAGGACCAGGCGTGTGCAATGAAGCTGGGGGGGTGGAGTTTAAGAGGGATGTGATGAAGTACTACTTCACTGAAAGGGCAGTAGATGCCAGGAACAGACTGCCAGCTGACGTGATGAAGGCAAAAAAAGTGAGGGCCTCCAAGCATGCATTGGATAGACATAAGGAATATTAGTAAATAGGCAGGGAGGAGGGTCACCAGAGACCAGTTAGTGTTTGCAGAGACAGATTAAGCAGGAACATTTGAGCAGGCCAAGCGGTTCTTTTCTGCTGACAAATTCTATGTTTTTATGAATGTTCGTAAGGGGGGGCAATATAATTGGATGGGTGAGGAAGTTGATTGAGAGGACCTAGAGTGTGGTCCTGAATAGGGACCATTTAGAGGTGGGGGATGTCACAATTGGATTGCCCTAAGGATCAGCGGTAGAAAGCACTAAAACCTATGGAGGTATAAGCAGTGAAGATGGGATAAAGGCCTTTAGGTAGGGCTTGGAAAAGCTGGAGAGGTGGTCAAGGTGGCAGCTGAAATCTAATGCCAAAAGTGGAAAGTAATGCTCACAGGAGCCAGAAACCAGAGAATATTATATAGGATGGGGGTTGGCAGTGGTAGAGAGAACAACAGAAGAAAAGGACCCAATTTAATAAATAATGGAGAATTTGAAAGCATTGGCACAGTGTATGAGGTCTGTGGGTGGGACAAACAGGATTCTGGGATGCACAGGGAGAGGATCAATACTTGGAGAATAGAGGCGAAACTACCCCAGTACAGACCCCTGGTTAAACAAAGTAGAATAAAATGGTCAGGAACACCATGCTGTTACTGGTGCTGCCAGTACATGGTAAAACTGTAGCAAAGCAAAAGAAATGGGCACACTCACCAGAACTAATGTTAGGATATTTTATTGCAGTCAAAGCGTTCAGGCACAGAATGGAGCAGTCCCCCCTACGTATCATTCTGCATACGGGGCTTCGTCTTGGGGTGGAAACATGAATGCTTCATGCCACAAAAGGAAGCTCATTGCTAGCAGTTTATCTAGTGCAAATGAATGCAGTAAAGCTGTAATATCAGGGATATAAATGCCCACCCTTACCCCTGAAAACATCCTCAGGTCCCGCAATCACAATTTATATAAAAACTGACTCGGGGTTCAACTAGGACCCCCCAAATCTGTAATCAACCTTTTTGGTCACAGCTTAGACCAAAAAATCCACTTCAGGATCCTTGACTCAATGTATATACTGTACTATATATAATACCAATATATGTTATGTTTGTTCTTTCTGTACTGACGGGAGCCTTTGCAAAGGAGTCTATGACTCAAAGGATTGTAATTCTGATTGTCTTCAATAAATAAATAAATGTGTATAAACAGTGCATTTCCTACATAGAAAGTGCTCATTTGCATTTCATTAGTAAAAGCATGTCAAACAGTGCAAAACACAGATTACAGTGGCAATATAGTAAGTGCATCGAAAGTACCAAAACAATTATTTTCTTATTAAAACAATCAACTCTAGCAGGCATATACAAACTAGTGTAATAATTATTCATATTTCAGAGCTGAGATATCAAAGATGTGCAAGAGCTGCAAGTCAGGGAAAAACTGCATCTTCTCCGGCCGTTCAAGAATATTTTTGAGATAAACCATAACAATAAGACGTACTAGAGATGCAAAGGTGCAGCCCCAAATCTGACTGCTTAAATACCTCAAGAAAGAGGGAAGGGGAACCAACAGGGGGTCAAGAAGGATAAACATTTATGAGGAAATATATACAGTATATCCACAGCTGCAAAATAATCCAGTAAGTAATAACATGATCTAATACCCCATTATAAATATATTCAAAGGAGAAACGGACCCAGGCAATAAAAAGAGGTGGGTATTTGTAGTAAAAGACAATGACTGATACTGGCAATTATGAAATGGGTAGCAAAATTCAAAAGCCTGATTGGCCAAGAGTTGCTTTCTAGTTGTGCCATTATCCCAGCACAACGGCCCAGCTGAAAGTAATATTTTCAAAAATGCATAAATGTACTAAAATTACCCATTTTAGAATTGCAATAAGGCACTCCAGGGGGTGTGTTGTGGTGGGCTAATGGTCCTTCTCGGGTGGTGGAAGCCCTCGGCTACACCTCATGCTTCAACCCACCCCAGGGTGGGCCATTATCCCACCATAACACATCTCCTGCCATGCCTTATTGCTTAAATAACTGATTGACCTCCCTTCTATATATTTAACCTCCCATGTTTCCATTTAATATGTAAGACTGTAACAACTTTTGTGTTTTTTTCATGTTTCTATGTTTAATTTTTATTAGCCACTAGACACCTTGTAATTCTTTCAGCGGAGATAAAAACTGTCTGATAAATCTACAATCATGCCATTGGAGCCTATGCCTGAGGCAGTCAGAAAGGGGGTCATTTGGGGAAAACAATAGAGTTTCTGTTAACTAAAGGGTACTAAAACTTCAAAGAGGTGAATTCATAAGCACAGTCTCTGTTGTGAGTGTGAACAAAGTCAGAGCAAGGAAGACAGATACCTATGGACTGTAACGGACTGGAAGACAAAAGGTTGGACCTTGCAATCCATGAGACCAGGGTCTGGAATACCAGTTAAGTTTGGACCAGCTTTCCCTATGGAAGGTTTTCCATGACACAAAGAAAGTGTTGAATCTATGATGTCAGAGTAATATACTTGATGATGGGTCATTGGGGACTGGTAGTTGAAGAGTTCTGTGGACTTGCCACACAAAAAAAAAAAGTCAGGTTTTGGGACATCGAGCAGTTAACATCTACAGTAAGGTTCAGGTCTGCCCCGATTCACTAATGGGCCCTGTGTGGTAAGCTCTCTCTACTTTGGGAAAGTTAGGAAGTGTAGTCAAATTTTTCTGTGTATTTCCCCTCTACTGTTCAAAATATTTACTATTTATCCCTGTAGAAGTACTGCTCTCCATAGTCTTTGTGCTCAGATATTGAGATTTTTATATATTTCAACTGTTAACCCCCCGCCATGTGTATAGCTGGAAAGGGGTCTGATAACAACCTTTGTAAGTGCTACTTTGATAGTTAATTTATTAATCTTCCATGAAAGATCTTGTGAGAATGTAATGCTTGTTCTAAATAAAATTTAGGGATGGTGGTTTGTCTGTGACCCGGTTCTGATCCCAACTCTGATTTTTTTTTCTCCAAAAAAAAGGAATGACGGATTCAGTTTGCTGATAAGATTGTAACTGTTTGTACGTGGCAAAGTCTGTTATCTTAAGTGCAGGCCTCATATTTCAGGGGATTAGTGTGGTTTGAAATTGAGGTCTTTTCCTAACTGCCAGTCAGAGTTCTTCCCCATTTTGTTTGGGCAGGAGTGAAGGATTCAGTTTGCTGGTAAGATTGTAACTGTTTGTACCTTGGTTGAGCTGTTATCTTAAGTGCAGGTCTTATAGTTCAGGGGACTTTTGGGATAATTTTTGATGGTTGGAGCTTGTCCTCTGCGAACACAGAGTAGAGGGACCTCAACTGATTGCTTCTGGCTCAGCCAGGGGAAATCTCACCACCCACCCACCACTCAGCCTGCCCATCCCTGAGCTAGTTCTCCTTATATAGAGTGTGGGCCATAGTGTTACACCTTCCCACACCACACACTATGCTCAACACCGAGGATGAGGAGCAGCATAGAGGTTCATCTAGAGGGCTTACCTAAGATTATATATTGCAGGCAAGGTCTCATCAGACATGACAGGAGTGGTGCAGTGCAATGGCTGTGGAGCAGCAGTCTTCAGGGAGATGTTCTGGAGGCTGCAATGCTGCCCTGTCTGCTGGCACCTCTCTGGGCTGAGGGAGGAGTTTGCCTGTCTCATGCAGAGGTGGCCATGTTACAGGCGGCGTCCACTCCCACCCAGAGACCACCAGGTACAGGGAAGGCTAGGGCACTCCACATCTGAACCTTCAACTCCTGGTTGAAGGATTGGTGTGGAAGGGAAGGATTTGGCTTCATAGGGGACTGGGACCCAACCTGGGCAGATGCAAGTTTGTTTCAGGAGGACAGCCTGCATCTGTTAGGAAAGGGAGCCTCACTCCTTAGTGAGAAGTTGGAATGCTTCAGCGGAGAGCATTTAAATTGGCCAAGGAGTGAGAGCCAGGAGAGTCAGGTGGCTTAGAAACACCACCCCACTCCCTCCACCCCCGCAGGAACATGTAAAAATACAAGTTGACAACAGGAACAACTGAAGAGGGCAGTGAGGTGCAGGCAGATGAAATGTGTATAAGGGGGAGATAAAGGGGAGGCAAGAGCACATGAACAAGAATACCAGAGCAGGGGTGAGAGGCAAGGTAGAGAAAACAAGAATGGGGGGGTGGGGTGTAAAACATGGAAGGTCATGTTCATTAATACCCATAGTCTGGGAAATAAGGTTCCAGACCTGGAAGCCTTGGTAACAGATGCAGACCTTGACATAGCAGCAACAACTGAGACATGGTACTCTGCTAATCACACTGGGATGTCAATGTACCAGGCTATACACTGTTCAGAAGGGACAGGGAAGGTAAAAAGGGAGGGGGTGGCCCTGTACATCAGAGAAGGCATAAAGGCTACAGAAGTGCAGGGAAGACAGGAGGAGGCCGAGGCAATGTGGGTCACCCTTGAACCAGGGAATGGCACAGCAATACAAGGGTGATCTACAGACCTCCAGCACAAAATGGAGGAAGTGGACAGGGTACTAGTGGAGGAAATTCATGACATGGCAGCTAAAGGTGAAATCCTGTTGATGGGAGATTTCAATATGTCAGCATGGACTGGACCACCCAGGTGACTGCTGCAACCAGAAGCACAGCCATCCTGGAATCACTGCAGGGGATTGGACTCAGACAGCTGGTGCATGAGCCAACCAGGGACAAATTGATTCTGGACCTGATATGGATCAATAGGAACAGAGTCGAAGGAATCCAGGTGGAAGGGGAGCAGGGATCCAGGGACCACCACATTGTATAGTTTGGCATGGAGAAAGGGACTCAATTAAGCCACACAAGGGCAAAAGTATTAGATTTCAGGAGGTTGGATTTCAATGAAATGAGTCGATGTTTAAGAGCAGCCCTGGAGGAGGTAGAGGAAATGGAAGGGTGGAGGAACAGTGGTGGTAAACTAAAAGGAGCCATTGTGGAGGTAACTAACCAATGCATTTGGATAGTGGCCAAAGGGAAAAGAAAAAATAAACCACTTTGGTTCTCTAAAAAGGTGGGAGACAAAGTAAATGCTAAAAGAGCAAGTTTCAGGAAGTGTAAGGGGACCCAAAGGGAGGAGGAGAGGGAAGTGTGCCTTGAATGTCTAAAAGAAGCAGAGAAGGCTGTTAGGAGAGCCAGGGCACAGACAGAGGAGGGTTTAGCATGGACTGTCAGAAAAAAGGACAAGACATTCTATAGGGTACATCAGCGATAGAAGAAAACTGGGGGACTGTAAGGCCCAAAGGAGAGGAGGAGAGTGCAAGGAGGGGATCTAGATAGCAGAAACACTGAACAAATACTCTGTTCAGTATTCACTGAGGAGAGACAGGGTCAAGGGACCACAGCTTGGAAGCAGAGGCAATCGGGAGGGGAAGAAGTGGACACCAGTCCATTCACAGTGGAGAGGGTCTGAAGGAACCCACAAAGCTGAAGGTGGATAAAGCCATGGGCCACACAACACACACTGAGGACATTAATGGAGCCACAGAGGAACTAGCAGCACCTCTGGCCACCCTGTTCACAGAGTCACTCAACACAGGCATGGTTCCAGAGGACTGGAGGAGGGTGCATGTAGTCCCACTGTGCAAAAGTGGCTGTAGGGTGGAAGCAGGGAACTACAAGCCGGACAGCCTCACCTCACTGGTGGGGAAGATCATGGAGAAACTGCTAAAAGAAAGGATAGTGACACACCTGGAATCCAATGGCACACAAGATCTGAGGCAGCATGGATTCACAGCAGGAAGGTCTTGTCAAACTAATCTGATAGATTTTTTTGATTGGGTGACTAGAGAAGTGAATCAGAAAGGGCAGTAGACATTGCCTACCTAGATTTCAGCAAAGCCTTCATTATCGTCCCACACAGAAGGCTGGTTAACAGGATGAGTAGTCTGGGCATGGGGCATAAGGTGATACATCGAGTTAGAAACTGTCTGATGGACAGAAGGCAGAAGGTGGTGGTAAATGGGATCTAATCGGGGTAGAGAGGGGTGACCAGTGGAGTGCCACAGGGATCCGTACTGGGACCAGTCCTGTTCAATGTCTTCATTAGTGACATTGCAGAGGGGCTGGAAGGAAAGGTCTGCTATTTGCAGACGGCACCAAGATCCGTAACAGGGTGGCTACTCCAGAAGGGGTGCAGAAAATGAAGAGGGACCTGGAGAAGCTTGAAAGGTGGTCGGAGATGTGGCAACTGAAGTTCAATACAAAAAAGTGCAAGATAATGCACCTGGGTAGGGGGAACCCTGGGGAGATCTACAGGATGGGGGGGGTTCTGACTGTCACTAAAAAGGAAAGGGACCAAGGGGTTATCATATTTAATGACCTTAAGCTACACAAGCAGTGCTCAAAGGCTGCAGGGAGGGCCAGTAGCATGCTGGGGTGCATAGGCAGATGTATTACTAGCGGGAGGAGGGAGATGGCGATGCCATTATATAAAACACTGGTAAGGCCTCACCTGGAGTATTGCGTGCAGTACTGGAGCCCACACATTCGTAAGGACATAAACAAGGTGGAGGCTATCCAGAGAATGGTGGCAAATATGATGCATGGTTGGCACCACAAAACATATGAGGAGAGACTAAGAGACCTTAATATGTACTCACTGGAGGAGAGGAGAGACAGGGGTGACATGATAGAAAAGTACTTCAAGGGCATAAACAAAGTGCAGGTGGGGGATCTTTTCCAATGCAGAAAATCTACTAGAACAGGGGGAACAATATGAAACTGGGGGGACGTTAAGAAAAAGGTCAGGAAAAAGGATACAAATTTGTAGGGAACTGGCAACAGTTTTGGAAGCGAAAGTTCTTTAAATTTAATGAACTACATCTGACTAAGGAGGGAGTCAGTGCATTGGTATGGAAAGCCGTTAGGGACATAATTCATAATCTCTGGCTGTATAGTAAAACACATACACTATATGGTGAAATACATACATCATATAGTGAAATATACACATTATATCGTGAAATACATACACAACGTAGTGAACCACATACAGTATATACTGAAATATATACATCATATAGTGAACTACATATACTGTATACTGAAATAGATATATAGTGAAACACATATGCTATATAGTGAAATGCTTACATTGTATAGTGAAATACATACACTATCTACTGAAATCCACATACTGAGTATTGAAAATCCACATACACTATATACTGAAACAAATGTACCATGTACTGAAACATATACACTACCTATTGAGATACATACACTACAGACTGAAACATCCACATAAACTATCTACTGAAACAAATACTCTATAGATTGTAATACATGCACTATATATTGAAAAACATCTTCATACATTATATACTGAAACAAATACACTATATATTGAAATACATACACTATTGAAATGCATACATTATCTATTGAAATGCATACACTACACACTGAAAAGCACATACACTATATATTGAATACATATATTATCTAGCTAAATAAATACACTATGCATTGAAAATCTGCATACACTATATACTGAAATAAATACACAATATGGTGAAACTTACATATGTGTACTGAAACACATACACTGTAGACTGAAAAAATTCAGCATACACTATATACTGAAACAAACTATATACTGAAATGGACTATGTTCTGAAACTACCATCCTGCCCCTCCCCTTGAATGGCCTGCAGCTGAATTGCTTGTTCTGCTGCATTCAGTTACTGCTGGCTCAAGGACAGGATGTTTTTGAAACTGAAGAGCAGGTAAACAAAACAGGCTATCTCTCATTCTACTTCTTTATGAGATTTTATATCTTGTTTTGCTTGCACACCTTTTTTTTTTTGAAACTTCAGATATTGCTTGCACACCATTAATCAAATTTCAGAACATTGTGATGTGACAAGAAACTTTTAGAACTAATTTAAAATGCTCTAGTTTATTCTTTTAAATAAGTGCTGCCTTCATTTACTGTTAGACAACACATTTGTATAGGAAGCTAATACAGGATATTCCTAACATACCTGTATACATAGGGGGCTGCAAGCATTTTTCCAAGTTAAATTGCTGATTGGTTTTAAGTGTAATTAATTACGGTGTAAGTCCAGCAACTTATCTGAGCTGAATGCTTGGGAAGCACTTCAGGAGCTGTGGAAGTATAAGCCAAAAACGTTGCTAGTTTGTACCTATGGACTATGTTTTGATTAAGTTTTATTTTAATGTTTTGTTTAATAAACTTTTCTTGGTTAAGAAACAATTTTGCTGCAATCCTTAGTATTCAGTTCTCATCAGAGTTTAGCTGGCATATGCATATAATTTCGTATTGCTTTTTACTAAATAACTTTACTATGATGCCTCACTGAGGCATGCACAGTCTCGTTTTGGGGTTTGAGCTTCTAAACTGTCTTTTATTTTTTTTCCCACAGAGATTTTTATCTCCTTAGTCACCTGCATACCCCTTTGCCCACTGACATCTCCAGCCCAATCACTTACCATCCACAGGACATACTTGCTTGAGATTCCCCCACACACACACACACACACACATATCATCCTGTATTGGGGCTAGGAAGGAGGGCTAGGCTACTGACAAGAGAGACACATATTCAGACTGGAGCAGAGCCTGGTTAGCAGTGCAGAATCTGTATCAGGTTGTTGGATCATTCTGCCTTTGGGGTTTTCTACCTTTGTTTCATCCCCTGGGCAGCTAAGCATGTCATGATGTAATTGCATATAAAGACAAATGCTTGCTTTGTGCCTGCCTGAGCCCTCCTCCTTATGCAACTCCACTGCCCTGCCAGCCCTCCTCAGCTAGGTGGATGTTGAAGAGCAGGGTGTCTGACTTCTCATTGGAGAGAAGAGCATTCTCTGAGATGCTCAATCATATCTCCCCCCAGCTAACCCCTGTGCAACCCAGGTCCACCCCCAAAACTGGGCCACTGGCATGGGAGGCAGTGCAATCACCACCAATCTGCTAGGCCAGCCCACCAGACTGTGTTTTTATAAGTAAATAAAGACAGCATTTCAATAAAAGAAGAAACAGAAAACTGTATTTTAACTAGTCTGTTATAAACATTTTAAGTCACATCACAATGTTTTGAAATCGGATAAAGCAAAATATGATAAAACAATACATAAACAGATAGATAAGATAACCCTTTTATGTTTACCTTCTGCATCTTAAGAGGCATCGTCCAGGATTTTTAGTCCTAAACATTACACTGTGGGAACAGCATGGTTGGATCGGTGTCATATTCAGCTTCACCTGATGCTACCCCTGATCATGCGTCATATACTACTATGGCTATGCAAATGAGTAATCCTCTCTGCATACAGAGCACAGTGCTGATAAAAGGTTTCCTTAGTGACTCATAAGTACCTCCCCTACATTTTATACTCAATCTCTAGGCTTCTAGTCCCTAGATGCTGATTTTGCACTTTTGGCTTTGAACCCGAGCTGCCATGTCCATAGCACTCTAAGTTTCTAAGGTCCGCACTATTCTCTCCATCTGCACCTATCAACACTATTACAGATTGTGATGTCATCTGCAAAAGGCACATCTTCCCTTCTAGTTCTTCTGTTATGCTACTTATAAAGACACTGAAGAGGACATGTCCCATTACTGAGCCCTCCAGCACCCTACTAGTCACTCTCTCCTCACTGGAGTGAGTGCCATTTACCACCACCTTCTGTGGCTGTGCACTGTCTCAGGTGCAGCACTTAGGAGTGCACAACACTAATCTGAAAATGGGGGCCCACATACCACTGTAACAGAATTAGCACTGCATTGTGATAAGCATAGCTGGTACTATTTTAAAAAGCATTCTTCTGTGCAGTGCTAACCTGTTAATGTGGCACTATATTTTTTATTTTTTTTTTGCACAGGATTACTGATTGCAACCAGGTGCTCATACAACTGGGAGTTACTCTAATGCATATAAGGCATACAGGTATATTAAATGCTTTCTTGAAGTGCTAACACACTGCGTGGTTAGTGCTAGTTAATGATTGTGGGAATTGTGTTTTAACTGCACAAACGCAGCCTGCCAGCAACCCCCCCCACACACACACACACATACACACACTTTCAATTCTGGACACAATAAAAAAATAATTCTTTGGTAGTCCCCCACTCACCTAATCCAGGTAGAGTCAGAACATTTATTCCTCATTCTTGCTGCTGTTATACTACACATATTTCTCAGCCTGTCTGGTGCTGGGGAAAACAAGTTGAAGCGTTAGTGACTGGCTGGAAAATAACTTAAAATGCTAAATTGTTTGTTGGGCCATCAGAGGGAAGAGGCTACTTAAGAGTAGAACTTCAGTGAAGACTCTTGGGGGGGAAAAATACTGGGGACAGTCTGTGTGTCTTTTTCAGCAACCAGTGAGGTGTCATGGGAACCTTTGTACGTTAATTTTGGTTGACAGTTGCTCCTGCCAATGGGGAGCTGCCAGAAAGCTCCTATGGGGAGAACTTGGTTTCAAAGTTCAGTTTGCGGGAGCCCTCCACAGGGAGGGGTCTCCAGCCCTAGAGAGAAGGTGGGTGTGGGGCTGTGAGGGGCTGCCAGCCGTCTGTCCCCAGAGCTGGTTGTTTCCCATCTAGAGAGGAAAGAGAGGATTTTATGGGCAGCTCTGCAGAGAGAGGGAGATCTGCAGTATTTTGTTGCTGCCAGAGAAGTTGCACCACAGCGGTGAAATTGTTCAGGAGTACAGGTTAAATGGATTGAGAAAAAGGATTAAAAATGATTTGTGTCAAGATGGTGAGAAAGCTCTTGAGTTTTATCTGCGCTCACATCAGTGAGAAAGATGATCAAAGATTTTTGATGAGAAGAAAAGTAAAAGGTTCTGTCTGACTCTGCAATGACAAATTGTCAACAGGAAAAGGGAAAGACAAGATTAAAGGACTGTTTTTGGCAGAAAAATGGATTGTAGAAAATGGACATGAAAACTGGATTTGAACCCAGGTTTTAAGAAGCTGACAAGAGAGCCTCTTCTGTCTGGCGTTGACTAGCACCCGCATGGTGAGAAATGGGACTTTCTTGATGTATTTTTGAAAAGAGTTGCTGAACTTGTGTGCGAGCCAGAACACAAGAGTGGCTACTGTGTTGGAGTTGAAAGACTGTGGGGGCAGGGGGATAAGTGGGTGCTGTCGGGGTGGGTGCCTGCTGTCTGCTCCTGAGATGCAGCGAGATGGGAGACTGTTGTGTTAAATCTCTGGAATTTCAGACTCTGCACAGTGCCCCACAGCCCGATATTCGAGAAGGTAGCTTGAGACTGCTTGACTAACACAGAGTAGCAGGTAACTGAGGAAAGAATGGAAATGATCTGAAGAATCAATCCCAAACATGCTAGGTGGGAGCTCAGCTGACCCCTATCAAGTGGGGTTGTGATGTAAGGGATTGTGGGTTTGTGCCTGGGTGCTGGGGTGTTTGACCTGTGGGGGAGCTCAGACCGTAAGTACGCCCCATGTCTGGGTCCCTTGTGGCTGGTGGGTCTTGTGTGATGCCCTGCAGTGGGCCTCTGGGGCCGGGGGGAACAGGGCTGCAAGACCTTGGGTCACACTGAAGATCCAAGCTGCAGCTTCCACACCTTCAAGTGTTAAGCATCAGTCCTGATTCTGCATCTACTGATCCATCCTCCCCAGGACTTCAGTCATGTGTGCCATCCTAGGACTAATACAGCAGAGCTGTGAGTGAGAGCAGTACTTGCCCTGCACCTGGGGAATATTATATATATATATATATATATATATATATATATATATATATAATATATATATATCTGTGTTGAAGCCCACTGACACTGAGAGCCAGTTCAAGATTTAAAGACATCAAGGGAAACATTCTGGGGGGTTGTTTGGTTCAGGTAGGTGTGCCAATGCCAGCCAACCAGCTGCACCTCAGGCCTGCCTGTTGGCATTTAGGTATTCGGGGACAAAATTCAGGGTGTCTTTTTTGAACTGATACCAGTGGGTTTGGGTTTGGTAATACCTGAAGCAGTTAGATAGTCAGGTAGTTTGGTGGCTGCATTATTAAAAGGTGATTTGGGTTCAAATCAAAAGGGTGAATGCTGTTTGGGAAATTTTTTTTTTTTGTTTTATTACCAACTCTTTTTGCTCTGATCACCGGAGATGTGTCCTCTCTTAGCCATCATTCCCAGTTCTCTCCCACCCAACCTGCCCCCTGCCCTCACTCTGGGTCCCTCCGAGGCTCCACTAATGCCTTCACTCTGGCAGAGAGACCTCCTGGCTTATCCATAGGGCGCGGACTGCCACTTCTTCTGGCACCCAAGACATCCAGTATCACTCCAGGCAGAGGAGGCATGCAGAGGATTGGGACCCAAGTGGATGGGGTCTGAACTGGGTATGAGGCCAAGGTGCACCGTCACTAACTACAACTCCGCGGTGTTTCCTTGTTCATTTAACAGAGTTACAATGGTTTTAAAAGCCCCAAGTCAGAATATTCAAGCATTTTTGTAGTGTTAGGTTATCAACTTGCTAATCCCAATTTGCACCTCTACAGCAGGATAGTACTGCACAGGGTCATTATGATTGCTTAAGTTACCAAGTCACTAGCCCATTTGTAGGGGTGGCCCTAATCCATCCTTGTGCACCTGTGTAGCAGACGGCAGCTCCTTGGCATAGTCACTGATCGTGCTGGGAGGGTTGGGGAGGTGTAGCTATCCATAAGTGCAACACTAGTTACTGGTTCCCAAACCAGGTGTTATGGACTGTGCATTCCTACACTCCCAACACTGTCCTGGTCAGGCTACTACTAGCCCTGGTCCTCCACTGGTACATGGCTAACTGTCCCGGTGTCCAGTGCCCCACCCCCAAATTGCATGCCTGTGTGTAGTAAAACATCTGTCCCACATGTCCGCGTAGACAGCAGACCCCCCACCACTCATCAATCTGGGGTCTCAATCAGACACTTGATAAAATCAGTTATTCTCTGTACCATTTGCCTGATGTCCAGACCAGGGTTCCCCACATGTCCCCATTAGTAGTCTGGCAAGAGCTGTAATTCTTCCATACCAGATCCTTGGTGTTGAGTGATCTCTGACCCATAAGTATAATATCTACCCCCGACCAGCCCACCCAGTACCACTACTGACTGCCCCCATCTTGCCCCCAACCCATGGTGTACGGCAACCAACACAGTCCCTCCACTCACATCCAAAGCAGCCACCACAACTGAATGACAGTTCACAATCAGATGCCTACTGTAGTAAAAGTCTGTTTCTATAGTAGGTGCAATCATAAACATAAAAAACACTGAACTTGTCATCAGAAAAGGACCACTTGGCTCTACCTAGTCTGCCTAGACTAGCCTGCCTCATCTTATTCCTCACATGCTGTCTGATCTCCACTGACCCTCCCACCTCTTCTCTAATATACCGCTATGTCTACGCCACACATGCTTGAAGACCCCTACTGTTTTAGCCTCCTCCACTTCAGCTGGTAATCTTGTTCCAGGCATCTACCAATAATTTTCTCACATCTTTCTCTTGCCCCCTCCCCTAGCTTCATTGCATTCCCCCTGGTCCTGGTGCTCTTTCACATTTGAAAGTGACTCCCCAGACCCTGTTCACTCCTGTAAGATACCTGTAGGCCTGTAACATGTCACTTTTCTCTTTCCTCTCTTCTAGGGTGTACATGCTGAGATCCCTCTGTCTCTCCTCTTAATGTTTCTCATGTAAATCCTGCACCATTTTAGTAGCCCTCCTGTGGACTTCCTCCACCCTGTCTATGTTTTTTCTGAAGTTTGTTCTCCAAAATTACATTGCACTCCAGGTGGGGTCTGGCAACACCACTTCCACCCTCCTGATGGAGACACCCTTCCTGCACACCCCAGCATCCCACTAGCCCTACTCACTGCTTTGCAACAGTGCCACCTTGAGGTCCCTCATGTATAAAACCCCAAGACCCCCTTCCTGTTTATTGACTGACAATAACCTCCCGCCCTATTCTATTCTTTCATCTCTTGGTTTCTATAGCCCTAGGTGCATGATTTTACTTTTGCATTGAATCCAACTGCCATGCTTTTGCCACTTCTTCAAAATTCAGAACTTCCTGATCATTCTCTTCACCACTCGTGGTTCACCCTATTGCAAGTGTTGATATCATCTGCAAAAGGCATACTTCCCTTCAGTTCTTCTGCAGTGTTTCTACGCTCAGAAGGATTGGTCCCAGCATTGAGCCTCTGTGGTACCCCCACTGATCACTCTCCCATCATTAGAGTGATTATGTCAACCACCACCTCTGTTTCTATCCATTTACTAGCTACTTTACTAATTGGAAGGCTACAGTCTGTAGTTTAAGGCGTTCAACCGGGACACATTCCTCATCTGTGCCCATTTAAGGGCTGCCTCTCACTCCACTCACGTGTATTTTTTCCTTGCCCCTCCATCCACCCCTTCTTCTCCAGCAGCATGCCTTTCTTGCCCATGGGCTTTTTCTTAAGTACCACTCAGCTAGGAATCACTCCTGCGGCACTCAAGGGTGTGAACCCTCCTCTAGGTTCCTACCTCATACCCATACAGTGGTCGTCCCATGATAGAAAGCAACAGCCAAAGATAATCTATGTTACACAAGCACAAAACCAGTTGCACAGGCACACTGAACCCACTTAACCATTTTGAATCCACCCCAGGCCATTCAGTTTCTTTTATCAGCCTCCTGTGTGGCATACAGTGCTGAAGGCCTAGCTAAACTCCGGCTCAATCTGTCCACTGCTCTTTCCTTTATCTATTTCCCTGTCATCCAGTCAAAGAAATCTACTGATTCATTTGGCATGACCTTTTCCCTGGTGAATCTGTGCTGCCTGTGGTCTTGCAGCCACTGGATCTCAAGATACTCTTAACAGTCTCTTTCAGTATGGATTCCATTAATTTCCCATGACTCAGGTAAGACAGACCAGGCTATATTTGACTAGCCTGCTCCCTGCTGATGCTCCTACAAATGTAACTGTGTCTGCTCTCCTCTAGTCCTCTGGAACCACTCCTGTTTCCAGTGAGTTGCTGAATAAGGCCATGAGTAGAACAGCAAGCACCTCCCTGCCTAGTTCCCTTAATACCCTTGGGTGTATCCATCTGGTCCTATGGTCTTGTCCACCCTAAAATTTGAAGTCCATTCAATAATACTCTTTCCTTTGAAAATGGACTTGTGTCCACTTCCCCCTACAGTGTTCATGCTGCTGCTTGGTGAACTGTCCCTGTCTTTCTCCACTGTGAAAACAGTAGAAGTACCTGTTCAGGATGTATACTTTTTACTAATCCCCTCTGTGCAGTCTCCCTTTGTCATCCTCCTTATCCTCAGAATCCCTCCCCTTGCCTTTCTCTCCTGCTTATGTACCTGAAACAAAGTCTGGTCTTCTTTTGATACCCTTTGGCTATGCTTTCTTCTATCTGGAGCCGTTGATCCCTTCATTACCTTACCTGCTTCCCTCTGTTTTACCTGATACACCTCCTATTCTCATTCTTCTGTGTTTCATCATACCTCCTGAATGCTACCCTTTACAAGCTTCAAAGAAGGCTATTAAGATGTATCTTACCACGCCAGTGAAGTCTGCCTTCTTGAAATCCAAAATGGTCGTCGTGGTGACTGGACTAGGTCCTGGGTTCCATGCTAAACCACACCATGTGGTGGTTGCTTGATCCCAGTTGTCCCTTCCACACAGATATCTCAAATGTGTCCCTGCTGGCTCAGTACTAGGTCAAGAATGGCCTTTTATCTGGATCAAGCATGTTGCCTTAGACCTGCCAGCCTGTAAGGAATCCAGGATGCTTCTGCCTCTGGCTGAAGCAGCTGCCTGGGTGGACCAATCCACATCTGGCATACTGAAATCCCCCAGCAGCAGGACTTCGCCTTTTGTTACCATATTGTGTATTCCATCTGCAAGCTCCCTGTCCACTTCTTCCTCATGTGCCGAAGGCCTGAAGATCACCCCTGTTCATATTGCTGAGCCTTTGCCAGGTTCGAGGATGACCCACAGTGCCTCAGCCTCCACCTGTCTACCTTGTACCTCTGTCTCCTTTATAGCCTCTCTGTCATAGAGACCACGCCCTCCTTTTTTACCTCCATCCCCTCCTGAACAGAGCATAACCTGGTACATTAATGTCCCATGATTAACAGTGTACCATGTGTCTGAATGTTGCTACCAGTGTTCCGTTCAGTTTCTTGCCTTACTGCTCCAGGCCTGGGATTTTATTTCCCAGGCTGCGGCATTTGTTACCATGCCTTCCATGTTTTTGCATCCTATCCCTCCTTCTCTTTGCTGCTGCTCTCCTGCTTCCTTCCCTCCCCATCTCTGCTTCCATCCCTCCTCAGTTGTCTTTTTTATGGGCCTAGAATTCACTGCTTCCCACTCTGCTTCTGCCTCAATGTCCCTAGACTTCAACTAATTTTCCTGCATGTGCCCAGGGGGTGATACTAAGTCGCCTGACCTCCTGACTCCCTCCCTCCGCCATTTTAAATGCTCATCACTGAAGCATTCACTTTACCAGGTCACGCTCCTTGATGGATGCAGGTCATTATCTTATACTAGGCTTATGCTTGTCCAGGTAAATTCCTATTCTACATGAAGCTATAACTTCCATGCTACTCTTTCTGTCCAGGAGTTGAATTACTGGATGTGGAGTGTTTCTAGCTTTTCCCTGCCATGGACAGGGTGGCACTCTGAGAAGGAGATGGAGTGTTTTTTTGTTGTTGTTTTTTTTAACCAGGAGACACGCTGTTGAAGCTTGTTTTACAGGTGTGACCTGGGAGCACAATAGTTAAGGAATTGCTTAGTGTCACACAGTATGCAAATGGGGCTGTGATTCAAACCCAGGTCTCCAGGTTTGCAGCTCAGAGTCTTAAACCACTGTGCTACACTGCCTCGCTGAAGTGTTCTACTTGCTTCAGACTCCCCCAACTTTCTAAAATCCATTTGGATTCTAACTACTTCCATTTTGTCTCCTGCCAAGTCATTCATCCCCAGGTGGATGATAACATCCAGTTCCTCTTTCCTTGCCATTACCTTTGTGATCCTATTGATCCACCTTCTCATCCTCACCATGCAGGTGCCTTCTGAAATGCACTCTTACCTCCCTGTCCTTCCTGCTGGGTTCCCTTAACTTCACTCCTTGGGCAACTGAGTCACCCACCAAGAGAAGCTTCCTCCTCCTCTGGGATTTTTTTCTCCCTTTCCTGGTGCTGCATCGCTGAGGATCTGCCTCTCCACCTTAGTCTCAGCTATGGGTGCCATTGTGGGGCTAGCCCACTCCTCTAAAACAGTGAGGGAATTGCTTAACCAGACTTGATATACTGAAAGGCGCTTTAAAAATAAAGTTATTATTATTATTATTATTCGATCCCGAAAGGTGATTTCATGGTCACTGCACAGAATCACCTTTTGGGACCGACTAATGAAATGACAGTGTCACTGTTCATAAGATGGGTTCCCAAAATGCCTATGTTGAAAATTTGGAGAACAAAGTCCACTAAATGACTGTGTTATGAGCGCATTGTGCAGTTTCCATGCACACTTGCAACTTTGAAAACTTCTTTGGTTTTCACCCAGATTTCCTTCCAATATTGCCATTTCTTCACACATCTTTATGAATAGTAGCGGCGTTTTTCTACATCCTATCCAAAATGTCTTCCTCACATCTGGTGCAGAATGCCACAGTTACTATGGGAAATCAACATCTTGAACATATTAACAAAATGAGAGTGCCACTGTTCATGAGCAGAGGTCCCAAATGCCTTCATGAGGTGGGGTCACAAAAAGCCCATGTTGAAAATTTGGCTGCAAATACAACAAACTACCGGGGCATTAAGGTTTCTAACTATAATATCCCCCTGTATAGACTCGACTGGTATCAAGGGAATGACTTGGATTGTCGGCTGTAGTGGTCAACATTCCACCCCACTCCCACCCTGCAGCCAGTGACAGGATCAAGGTGTGCCTTGGACTTCGTCCCCAAAGTTCACCCCATTCTCCTATACTGCACCCATCTCAATGTGTTTTGTTATGGAATGGGGTGAGCATAAGGCCCGATGGCCCCAAGGCACAACATGACACTTGTCGGAGTCTGCAGGGTAGATGAGGTAAAATGGCATCAGCGTTATGGTCGACGATCCAAAGGCAAACCTCAATGCCTGTCAGTCTCTGCAGGGTGGTATGGGGTTGGCGTCACTTCCATACTTCACTGCCATTCCTATTACGCATCTCTCTAACTCCTGCACTACCAAAGCCAACGCCAGCAGTACAACATTCAGCATTGACAAATGCTTGTTTTCTCCTGCTTTTGCTCACTTCCTTCATGCAGATGCTGGTTGCCTTCCCTATGCCTTTACTTAATCTCTCCACTGTTCCTCTACCCCTCTCTGACAATACTCCCCTGCTAGGTTGCTTCTGAAGAAGTCTCCAATTTCTTTAAAATCCAACCTACTAAAGTCCAGGACCATCATCTTTTTGTGGCTTGCCTCTGCACCCATCGTAATATTGAACCACACTGTACAGTCATCACTGGTTCCCATTGGATAGCCCACTATAGCATGACTAGGCACTATCACAGCCTCCAGTAAGTCAGGGGTTCAGAGGAATAAATGGAGAAAGCATGTCCCAAATAGGATAGTACCTTTACCCCATGAGTCATTTTCAACTCTCAGCATGCTAAGTCCATAGGGCAGGAAAGGTGCTAGTGGGACATTTGCCAGCCCATATGGGCTAACTAACATTTCAGCACAACGCCTCTGTGCATGACTGCATGGAGGAATTATACAGAGCAGTGCCAGCCCCCACCTTCTCATCACAATCCAGATGCCCCTGTTATAATAAAATGATCCCTGGCATTTAGAATTTCCCCAACCCCAATCACCATTCATATGCACCTGATTAGTATATTAAGAGGATCCTGGTATATAGATCACCTGATTGTAGTGAGCCCTCCCACCCACTCATTAGGTCCTTCCACCCTCTCCCCATGGTGCTTGGTAAATTACCAAGAGTTGCCAGTCCTTCCCACTGCAATAGTGACAGATCCAGCCCTCTGCTGCTTACCTGGTTGGCCACTTTCTGAGGACACAGTGAGCATTCACCTACTATAGAAACAGATGTTCTACAGTAGGCGCTCTTCACCCCTTTCACTCAGACAGTGATCAGCCAAGGTAATGAGCTAAGATGCTGTACCCACTTAGTCACAGGGAAGTGGCTGCAACTGGAATTGGGGAGGCAATGGGGAAGGGGTGGAGGGACCTGGCTGGATGGCTTTTGGGAGGGGGGCTCAGATTTGTAACTGGCAGGTGGCTATTTAGATGTCAGGGATCATGGAAAAATAGAAACACAGAAACATAGACGATGGCAGAAAAAAATTGGTACATCCTGTCTGCCCCTATTTCCCCTATTAAACCTCAGAATCTACTGACCATACAGGGTACTAGCCTTTACTATCCACTCCATTGTTCCCATCCCTACTACCAGCCTGAGTAACCATTATACCCTTCACTTTTTCACAGCCATGCTTGAAACCATTTATGGTTTTGGTGCCTGCTATCTCAGTTGGCAGACTAGTCCACATTTCCACCACAATTTCTGGAAAATAAAGCTTTCCAATATCCTTCTTGAACTTCCCTCCCATCAGTTTCTACTTATGCCCCAAAGCCCTTGAACTGTTACTCATGCTAAGTAGTTCTTCTCCATTCACCTTGTTTATTCCTGACAGGAACTTGAAGGTCTCTATCATATCATTTCTCTCTTGTCTGGTCTCCAGTGAAGACATGTTCAGTGCCTTGAGCAGATCCTCATACGATCTGTCCTATCAGCTCCTGAATCATCCTGACCACCCTTTGTCCTTATCTTTTCTGGAGGTGGGTCTTCTGTAGTTCAGAACTTGAATAGTATACCAGGTGCAGGCTCACCAATGCTCAATAAAGAGGCAGTAAACCTCGCTTCTTCCACTATCAGAACCTCTTCTGTCACATCCTAGTATCCTATTTGCTTTACTAGATGCCTCACTGTACCAGCTTGATTGTTTAAGGGAGTCACTAATGATGAATACTAGGTCCCTTTCCTCAGCTGTAGTGGTAAGCTCTACCCCTCCTATCCGGTACTCTGTCCTGGGGTTCTTGTACCCTCAGTGAATCACCTTGCACTTTTTGGCATTGAATTTCAACTGCCAAACCTTAGGCCACCTCTCTAATCTTTACATGTCACTCTGCAGTTTCCTGCTTCCCCCATCACTACTCTTCCATAAGCTTGGTGTCATTTTCAAAGAGAAACAAACCCAGATTCATTCTCAAACATTGTTAATGAGCATACAAGAGTCAGGATGGATACCTGTGGCATTCCACTCTTGACTTCCCTCTCTTCTGATTTGACACCATAATCACAACCTTTTGCTGCCTCTCATTCAACTAAAGCCCCCTCACCCCCACCAAAACACTGCTTATATTTCCCTTCAAATCCCTGGACCTCACCCCCTTACGCCATGACCTAAGCTGTTCTGATTGGTCCCCTATCTCATTGGTCTGCTCCACTGACTCCATGCTAACATATTTCAAAACAAAATTCCTCAAAATATGGGACTTCCATACCCCCCCAGAGCAGGACATGAGAAAAGGTACCCCACCTCCCCTAGATCATGGCTGAGCTCATAGCTTACTTGCAAGTGCATGATTTGACCTTGTCAGAAAATAAACGTAACCCATCCCCCATGGCTTCCAGAGGTATGATCACCTCCTCAGCACCTGTACCACAGCAATAAGCTTGCCAAAGGTGAGTATTCTACATCTAACTTCAGTACCAACATTGGTTATCTGTCTAAATTTTGTAAGGCTGTCACAATCTCTTCTCCTCTCCCACTCCTTTGCCTGTCCTCAAAGTCAGTGACACCCCTATCTCTAACCTCTTCTTCATCACCATTGAGATGTAATTCCTTTTTATCACCTGCACCTCCTCTCTTCTCTCCTCCCTCTCCCCTTCCTCACCTCCCTCTCACCCCCTGCCAGCCTGCATGATTGTCATCTCCTTCCTTCCCTCCCCCATTGTTTTTTTTCTGTCCAGTAACTCCATCCTTTATCACCGACACATTTCCCGGCCTTAACCCTTCCAAGGGTAAGAGCCCAGATGGCCTGAATAGCAAGCTCCTCCATCTCTCTGCTTCTGTAATCTCCTCCCCATTGGCTGACCTCCCTAACTTCTCTTTCTGGTGTTCCTCCATCCCTGCTGACTGGAAGACTGCAACTCCTCCTCCAAAAGGTGGTGACCCATCTGGTACTAACAACTACCGACTAATTTCTCTCCTCCCTCCAAAATACAGGAACAAATTATCTTGTCAGAACTCTCTCCCATTCTGGACTCTTCTTCCTTCTTCACACAATACAAGTCTGACTTCCGTAAAAATCACTCCACCACCATCTCCCTGCTCAGGCTCATTAAATCCATCCATAATGGTATGGAACACAGCCTCTGCTATTTTCATCGATCTAGCCAAAGCATTCAGCCCTGTCTACCACCTGAATTATTAGCCAAACTCCAGGCTGCAGGCCTCTCTGACTTAGCCATCAACTGTTCCACTCCTACCACAGGGGTAGGTCCCAAGCAGTCAAAATTGGTGACCCCTCTCTCCTTCCTAGCTGTATCCACTTGGGTCCCACAAGGATCTATGTTATGCCCACTACTTTTCTCCATTTTCCTTAATGATCTCCCCTCCATATGCTTGTCTGCATCCATTCACATGTACACGGATGACGCGGTCCTCTTTACAGCAGGCCCACAGACTCCAGCTGGACTTTGATCAAGTTCAGCCCTGACCACACACAAATCAGGTTTTCCTCAGTGCCAAGAAGACTGTCTCCATGTCTTCTGGCACAAGGCACAGACTCTCTAGGCTCCCTCCCCTTTCTACTTTCCATACCCTGGATGGCTCCCCTGTGGACGATGTTACCACCTTTAGTTATCTTGGTATCTGGCTAGACCAGCACCTAAACTTTTCTGACAAGTGGATGGTATAGTCAAAAAACTGCACCCCAATTTGGTGCACTTTACAGGAACTGTGACTGTATTCCACCTCCAGCATACTGTGCTATTATCCAGAGAATGATCCTCCAAACCTCTGACTATGGTGATGTGGTCTACAGCACAGCCCCAGTCACTACCCTTGCCAGACTGGACACACTCTTCAACAATTCTGCCATTACACTCTTGACTATCCTTCTTGGGCTCACCACTGTTCTATTTATGTGTGAATCATAGCTCAGTGCTTATGTAACATATAGTTGAATGATGAATAAGGTTGTTGGATACAGAGGCCAGCATAAAGGACAATGTTTACTAAGTAATAGTATAGAATGTATTGTGCTTAGGTACTTGGATGCTTGAAATGAGTCGTTTGATAATATTTGATGGTTTTGGCCTTTCTCTGTATCCCACCTGTAGGAAGGAAGCTTGGTTTAGAATTATGAAAAGCCCCCAAAACAATAAATATCAACAATTGTTCTGTAACTGAATGCTGAAGAAGTCATGCATGAAACACCTAATAATGATAGGAATAGACGATCACCTCCTCCAACTCCGGAGAGTGTGACCAGTAGCACTCAGGAGAGGAAAAACACCCTTGGGGGGAAACCTCTGAGGACCCATGGCTACTGACCTGCCCGTCCTTCTGGGCATACTAAAGGAGAGAGATCTTAAGTAAACTAAATGAATCAGCTAAATCTGAATACTAATGTAGAATTTAATTCAGATAAATGGAGCTTAAGAAAGAACTGAATTGTAAATGTCCAGTGAAGTAATTTCCTCCTAACAAACTCTGAGTCTGAGAATCCATGTACAATTCGGAATGATGGAGAGTGCATATATAAAGAACCTTCCTCCAGACTTCAGTTGATAGAGGGCATAATCCAGGAAATGTATGATGTTGGAGATGAAGTTGATGACTGATGAATTCAATACAGGAGACCAGATACAGATAGTTGCATCCAAACTTGACATCAACGAGGCAGGATGAATAGAAATAGTACAACTTCTTGATTTCTAATAGAGGGCTTGTATAGTACGTATAATGAGAGAAGGCTTGTAGCCAGGCTACCGATTGATGAATCCAGATCTGATAAGTGAAGTATAGTCTTTTGTAGGAATTGATATGAAGGCAACGGCTGTAGGGCTGAGCTGGAATAATGGCAAGTTGTAGAGGATAATCGGAGACACTGGTGCGAGGTATGAAGCATCCAAGTAGTAGAATATGGTGAGCCCAAAAAGTGCAAGTCAGGTGGACTGCTAATCCGAAGTGAGAGGTAGTAGAAGCAGAGATATCACCCATGAAGGCAATGCGAAGGAACAGGATGTGGCAATCAGCCCCTGAAGAAAGTGCAGCAGAACAATAGCTGGAGAGGTAGGAGAGAGGTGGCCGATTCCAGTATTGTGAAGAGCAGCCAGACCCCAGGAATGTCTGCTGGCAGAAATCAAGCGTGGTAGATAGTCCCTCAACGAGATGTGCAGCAATCCATCAGCTGGAGAGGTACATAGAGAGGCAAGTAGCTCCAGGTAACAGGAATGCAGCCAGACCTACAACGGTCAGCTAATAGAATAAGTGTGGCATACAGCCTCCAGGAAACACATCTTGAATCAGTGTTGAGCACAATAGTACTGCAGTTGTAAGGCAGACCTAGAGAACTGAATGATGCTGAGGACTGATGTATCCAGATCACGGATAGCAGGGTCGCATTGAAGAGACTGAGGCAGCGACATGGCAACTGGACGAGTAGAATACTTCCAATCCAGAGAAGGGAAGCAAGCATGAAGTAGGCAGAGAACGCAGCAAACACATAGAAGTAAGTCAGATGTATTTCCAGCACACGAGGAGTGCAGTAGGTTGCAATTGCAAATGAGTCGGAAGACCTCCAGGCCCAGTAAGGGTAAAGCAGGTAGTATGAGCAAGTAGTGTAAATAAGTGGACCTGTACGTAGGTCAGTTGATTTAATAAGTAAAGCTGCATGAGCAGACGTAGTAGCAGGTAAGTAGTATTGCAAGATTAGTACAGAAGAAATGAGGGGCATGAAGAATGGTATGCAAGTGAGGAATCGGAGGCTTTGTAGGATCCAAACTGTTGCGTAACAATGGTCTACAGTCCGAGCCAGAATGATACCTTAGATAGAATTGATTTGTGAAGAAAATCCTGATGAGTCTTAAACAGTCAAGCTTAGGAGTCCTAGATGGTGAGAACTGAAGAGCCAGAGTCAAATGAATCAGCATTGGCACAGGGTCCGAGAAGTGAAAGAGCATAAATCAGGATAGAGAAAGTCTTGAGAAGAAGCTCAACTAAGGGTCCTGGAAGGAAGGAATGAAGCAGTAACAATTCCATACAGCTGAAACAGCAGGGCAAAGCATCCAAGAATAGACGATGAATGTAGAAACATCTAAATGTGAGTCCATAGTAAAGGAGCTCCTCGGCTAGCTGACACGGCAGCAGGTAGGCGTATAGTAGAATATGTGAACCTCCGGGCCCCGAGCTGGGCGAGGCAGGTGTAGAGTAGAAGTAAGTAAACCCCCCAGCCCGATGGGTGAAGGCAGGTCGTGAAAGCAGGTGAATATGGTGCTGTAGAATAAGTGAATCTTTAGGCCCCAAGCTGGTGAGGCAGGTGGAGTAGAAGTAGTGGACTCTTGGCCTGAAGGGTGAAACAGGTCATAGAAGTGGGCAAATATGGTGCAGCTGGACCATGAAAGTCAGCTGGTAATGTGAGCAAGGTGGCAGCTAGACCCACGTAAGCTAGCAAGCACAGTTGGATCCCTCGTAGGTCAGTAGGTAAGGGAAGTAGAGCAGCTTCTAGCCTCACATAAGTTAGCACGCACAGTGGACCCCTCAAAGGTCAGCTGGAAAAGTAAGGAGAGTAGCAGCTAACCCCAAGAAAGCTAGCGTGCACAGCTGGACCACATGTAGAGCAGCTGGTAAGGTAAGATAATGGCGGCTAAGCCTCACGAAAGCTAGCATATGGAGCTGGACCACACGTAGGTCAGCGGGCAAGGTAAGTAAGGGTGGTAGTCATCCGGAAAGTGAGGTAAAAGCAGTAAATGACTGAAGCAAAGCAGCATGGTAAATGTCCAAGTATAATGATGTAATTTCTTAAGGCATGGTCCGATTATGATCCGGTCACAGGTGAGAACAAGCAAGTGAGAGCTGCAGCAACCAGCACCAGAAGGCTTGACTAAAAACTAGTGACCCAGAATGTTCAACATCAATGGAGTGGCTGATATGGTAGTAATAGGAAGGAGCTGAAGTGAGTGCTAGACGACGGCTGAGGCATAATACATAAATTAACCGGCAGGAGTCTAGATGCCACGGGCAGGTATCAGCTACACTTGAGGGTGGTATGAGAAACGGCTAACTGGTGGACAGTTGCCTAGGAGGCTGCTAGACAAGCAAGTATCGCAGAGGCAAGTGCATAGTAGGGGGCCTGCACCTGTGGTGCAACTGATAGCAATAATCAGAAGTAAAACAGGACAAACTAATATAAAGTCAGAGCGTAATGCTAGGTAGGTGCTTGCACGGACCTGAAAGGAAAACGGAGGCTTATTACTGGGTCCTGGAGAAGAGTGAAAATCTGTAGCAGCCTGGTAGGTCTGTGGCATGCTGTACTGCAGAGGTGCCGCTCATAATGAGAAGGCAGGCTTGTAGGTGAAGTAATGATGGCAGTTGTCAAAGTAGCATGAGAAAGAATCCAGGAAGCAGCGATGTAAAAAACGGCATATCCAGCATGGCAATACTGGCAAGCAATCCGAGGGATGAGCTAGAAAAGTAGATAGCGTTGCGAGTCATGCAAGCTGGAATCAAATCAAAAGGTCACTCGGTAGTCCCCAAATTACGTGGTTCCAAATGATTGAATACGAATGAGGTAAGTAGCAGACAGACAAATGAGGCACCCAGCAGCTGAATATCAAGAAAGTGCAAAGGAGGAGTCGGCCACCTGCGCCATTTGCAGGAGTTTTAACTTACAGACCGCCAGGCAAGTGAGCTGCTAGGTGTGGAGACAAGGCGAGCAGCCAGTCAAATTCCCTGAGTGTACATCCTGCAGGAACCGGAGAAGCAGACATAGACCGAACTGGAATACGGAACATGGGCACATAGGAAAGAGGACGGCGAGTGGCTATGACCAAAGCAGTCGATCTAAGTACAAGGCATAGCGCAGTGGCTGTAAACAGATGGGAGGACAAGGTAAGGAGGAGCGGCGGATGAACTGAAGGCATGGCGTACCCCCCCCAAAAGACAAATGACACTGGAACAAAGGTACACGGAGAAGGAGAGCGCAAGGCAGCGGCTAGAGCGAGAACTGGGAACACAGGGAAAAGGAAAGAGATGGGGGGACTCAGCCACATTAACGGTGAGTGATTTCGCTTCTAAGCAGAGCGAAGTCAGTTATTGGTTTTAAATAGGCTGTGGGGGAGGAGCTCTGCCCCCACATAATACCGGGCTACCCTTTAATTATAAATCTCTCTCCTTTTCTTTTCTTGTGGACAGACACCATGCCCACTGTGCCAGCTTTGTGGGCAAATCTGGTTTGTTTCCCTACCCTTCTATCTCTCTGACACCCCCCCACAGCCATACCATCAGAAGCTGAAATATTCAAACCCTAGCAGTCCCTTCAGTTTCCACAATGATCAGCAAAGCCACGTTCAGCCACCGCTTCCCTAAAATCTGGAACTCCCTCACCCCAGCCATTCATCAATCTCCCTGTCATGGGTTCTTTCAAACCACTTCAGAGATCTCATCTCTCCCTCCTGCACTTGCTCTAGTTTTCCCTCTTGCTCTCCTATGACTTGTTTCCAGTTTAGGTACAGCTATAATTTGGCCCTTATGCTTCCACTCTAGGCATTATGCACAAATGTTTATAGCCAGCATTAATTTAAACTGCTCTGTATTTGATCACTAGCATATGTTTGTGGCTCCTGACTGCACTGTATATGCATTGTCGATTGTTTGCTTATCACTCAAGTTCTCATGTCTTGCATGTATTATTCCCAATGAAATTTGTGGTTGTGTACCACTCTGCTCCATATATGGTATGTATGTTGAAATTTTGTGCTACCTAAGGCCCAATTGTACAAGTTCCCCTTCCCCCAGGTTGCATCTAGAAATGAGCTCCCAGCTTAGTATGCCTTGGTGGGGGGCACTAGACACCAAGGATCATGTTACTATAATAACTGGAGCCATTTAAACTGTGATCAGGGGTGTAGAACCTTTACATGCCAAGTATCATCTTGGTATACTACTTGGGAGCACCATAATGGTGACCAGAGGTAGGGTGACAATATGCACCACTGTGTGCTCAAATTAGGGCAGGATTTTTAGAAGCAGTAAACAGTATTGCAATTTCAATTGTTAAGCACTTTCAAAACCTTTTATATAGCACTGTGCTCTGTACGCAAGAGGGGATCCCTCATTTGCAAGGCTTTAGTAGTACATATGCACATGCACATGATCAGGTTAGTATCTGGGGCTGCCAAATATATGTTACCTGTTCAACCATGCTGTTCTCCCACATGGCACAGTGCTTAGATGTTTATCATTCCGCTAACCTTCTGAAAATGGGACCCTAATTGACTAAAAATCCCGACGATGCCTCTTAAGATGCAGAAAGTAAACAATAATGGATTATCTTATTCTACATATTTATGTCTTATTTTATGTTACTTTCCTTGGAAAACCTTTAATCAGTTTCAAAACATTGTGATGTGTATTAAATATTTATAACAACAGTAGCTAAAATACAATTTCTTCTTTCATCCGAGTGCTGTTTTTATTTACTTATAAAAATACAGTCTGGTTTAGTTGCTTAGTTAAGGTTAGTGGTAACTGTACTGCCTCCCATGCCAGTGGCCCGGTTTCAGGGGAGGACCTGGGTCAAATAGACATTATGAACTGGCGATCGTGAATGGAGCAATCTGATTGGCCGACAGCTTTTTAAAGCCGTGATGAAATCGGGCTACATCATCACGGCTTTAAAAAAGCTCCGGCAACCAGGCTCCTCGTTCACAAAATTTCCACTGTTACCAGCATTCTCCAGATCCTTCATTACCTTCACAAAAGTCTCCCCACACAGAATGTGTCCTCCGATCTACTACAACCAACCACACATGTAAAAGAAATTAAAAAAAAAAAAAATCAATCCGTTAGTAAGGGGAGGGGAAGGGCAGCTGCACAGAAGTTGCGTTTGGTAACTTCTCACTCAGTTTCGATAGCAGCAGCAGCAGCGCGCGACTGACAGTAACGGGTGATTTTTTTTTTCTGTCGCAAATAAAAACAAAGTCGGTCTCGATTAACACAAGAGCTGCAACTCCTCCATGTGGTTACTTACCAATGTACTGTCTATTTCACGCTGTCTCGCATCATCGCCATAACATTGCAGTATGCGCTTTTATTCTTCATTTAGAAAACAGTAAGCTCCACAAATCCCTTTACATCGCATACTACAAATTAACAGAAACCTCTTCAAAATAGCCACAATTCACATCCGATGCAATGTAGAGTGAGAGATAAGTTCACGGACACAACAGTCCCACCTCTGTCAACTACCAGTATAATAGCGCCACCTACTGTCTCAAGAACTATTTTATCAAAATGTGACCCTACACCACCCAAAAACTCATTTTAAAACGTTTTAAAACCTGTTTATTTTACTTTTTATTTTTAAAGCTTTAGCTGTTTAATATTAGCAGTATCAGGGTGAGTAGGTTACGATATCGTCACTGACGCAGTTGACGTGACGCCCGCGGCCTCGCGGCTCAACCACCCAAGGCGTGACGATATCCCACGATATACCACACCCTGTCGTGCCTTATTGCTTAATTAACTGATAGGAGAGATGACTGTGCATCTCTGGGACTGCTCTCCTCTCAGGGAAGGGGAGTCGGACAACCCCACTCTTTAACAGCCACCTAGGTGAGGAACGCTGGCAGGGCTCAGGCAGGCAGGCACAAAGCAGTACTTGCCTTTTATTGGATTGGCATCATTGCATGCTTGACAGCCCAGGGGATAAGCCAAAGGTAGAAAACCCCCAATGGCAAAATAATCCACCAACCTGCCACATACTTTGCACTACTAACCAGGCTCTGCTCCTGAATATGTGGCTCCTTGTGAATGGCCCTCTCCCTCCTGGCCCCACCACAGGGGGGGAGGCAATGGGAGCTCTCAGAGCAGGTAAGTCCTAGTGATTTTGGGTGATGTGGATGGACGGGCTAGTGCACAAGGGGGTCAGTGGGTGACCTAGAAGATAAACATCTCATTTGAAAAAGAAATAAAACACGGTTTGGGAATCTCGGACTCAGTAACACAGTCATACCATATAAACAGCGTAATTATGCACTATGAGGCTAGACCAGGGCAGGTTTATTAGTGGAGACCAAGTGCCTGGCAAAGCTCTGTTCACCTTGCAATGCTCTGCAGTCATGCAATGGGGAGGTTAGGAGCTGTGAGAGCAACCAGTGAGGCATTACAGTGAAGTTATTCAGAACAGAATATGCAAATTATGCATATGCCAGCTGAGCTCCTGACGAGAATTGGGCCCTGCGATTGCTGCAATATATATATTTTTCTTAACCAAGAACCTTTATTAAACAAAACATTCAAATAAAAACAAAAACGAAATCAAAACTAACTCAATAGAGTACAGACTACAAAAGCATTTGACTTACACTTTCACAGCTCCTGCAGTACACTTCCCAAGCATTCAGCTCAGATAAGCTGCTTGACCAACACAGTAATTTATTACACATAAATCTAATCACAATTTTAACTTAGAAAAATGCATGTAGTTCCCTGTGTTTATATGGTATGAGAGTGGTATGTTAGGAATATCCTAAGTATTAGCTTCCTATACAAAAGTGTCTAACAATAAATGAAGGCAGCACTTATTTAAAAGAATAAACTAGAGCATTTTAAATTAGTTCTAAAAGTTTCTTGTCACATCACAATGTTCTGAAATTTGATTAAAGGTGTGAAAGCAAAACAAGATGTAAAATCCCATAAAGAAGTAGAATAAGAGATAGCCCTGTTTTGTTTACCTGCTCTGCAGTTTCAAAAACATTCTCTCATCAAGCCAGCAGCTAACTGAATGCAGCAGATAAGCAGTTCAGCAGCAGGCCATTCAAGGGGGAAGGGCAGAGGGATGGGTAGTTTCAGAACATAGTCCATTTCAGTATATAGTTTATTTCTTTCAGTAGTGTATGTAAATGTTTCAGTCTACAGTGTATGTGTTTCAATACATAGTGTATGTGTTTCACCATGTAGTGTATTTATTTCAGTATATAGTGTATGCAGATTTTTCAGTGCATAGTGTATTTATTTCACTAGTGTATGTATTTCAATATAAAGTGTAGATGTTTCAATATATAGTGTATTTGTTTCAGTATACAGTGTATGTGCCTTTTCAGTGTGTAGTGTATGCATTTCAATAGATAGTGTATGTATTCAATATATAGTGTATTTGTTTCAGTATAAAATGTATGAAGATTTTTTCAGTATATAGTGTATGTGTTACAATCTATAGAGTATTTGTTTCAGTAGATAGTTTATGTGGATGTTTCAGTCTGTAGTGTATATATCTCAATATGTAGTGTATATGTGTCAGTACATAGTTCATTTGTTTCAGTATATAGTGTATGTGGATTTTCAGTACTCAGTATATGGATTTCAGTAGACAATGTATTGATTTCACTATACAATGCAAGCATTTCACTATATAGCATATGTGTTTCACTATATAATATATGCATTTCAGTATACAGTATATGTATTTCACTATATGATGTATATATTTCAGTAGATACTGTATGTGGTTCACTACACTGTGTATGTATTTCACTATATACTAACATACTAACATACTAAAATGCCAGCAGAATAGGCCTAATGGTCTTTCGTGTCTGCTCGTTTGGTCAGTCCCCAACCTGGGTGCTGACCTTGCTGTCCCCCTCGCCTTCTCTGGCTTCTCCCTTCCCAGTTCCGGATATTCTTGCTGCATTGGATTTTGCTTCCAGAACCCTTCCCTGTACCTGTCCCACCCCTCTTGAACCCCTCCACTGTCTCTGCCTCCACCAGCCCCCTAGGCAGTGCATTCCATGGCTCCACCACCTCTCAGTGAAGTAGCACCTCCTCCTTTCTCCCCTGAATCTTCCCCTCCAGCTTCCAGCCATGCCTCTAGTGGCCCTTCCTCCTTCCTTAAGCACCCGACCGTTCCTCCCCTATTTACCCTCTTCATGTACCTAAAGACCTCTATCATGTCCCCATGGTCCCTTCTCTCTTCCAATGTGTACATATTTAGCTCTTGAGCCTCTCTCATAGGTCCTGTCCCCAAGCCCCAAATCATTTTGGTTGCCCTCCTCTGACCCTCTCCAGGAGGTTAATGTCCCGCTTTAAGTGTGGCCTCCAAAACTACACGCAGTACTCAAGGTGCTCAGTACTCACCAAGCAGTTATACAGAGGGAGTATCACTTCCCTCCTTCTGGAGGTGATCCCCCTAGCGATGCATCCCAGCATCCTGTTGGCCTTGGCTGCTGCCCTCCTACAAGTCTCAGAGTTGTTCATCTTGACATCCACCACCACCCCCAGGTCCCTCTCAGCCATCGAGACTTGTAGCATTCCCCCCCACCGGGGGGGATGTAGGTGTTTTACTATACAGCCAGAGATTATGAATTATGTCCCTAATGGCTTGCCATACATTGGGGCAGAAGTTTGACATCTTTGCAGAATATTTAAACTAGCAAATGGGGAGAGGGGTGCAGCACCCCATACGTCGAATGGGAAGAACACCCCTCCCCCCTCAGCTAGGGGTCAAACAGGAGTTCAGCATGTTTGTAGTTCATTTGCATCACCAGGTAAGGAAAAAGGTCTGCCTCCACATACGATGCACAGGGGAAATGCCAGACCTCGCCCAACAACTGAAACACTGAAATCTGGCCAATAGAAAGTCATGTACACAAATGCTTGCAGTCTGGGAAACAAGATCCCAGACCTGCAGGCAATAATGACAGAGGCTAAACTGGACATAGTAGCCATTAGTGAGACATGGTTTACCAGTAACCATACTTGGGAGATTTCAGTACCTGGCTATGTACTGTTCAGAAAAGACCGAGGTGCAAAAGGGGGGGGGGGCATGGCCCTTTATGTCAATGAAAATATCAAAGCTACAGAAATTCAGAATACACATAAGGAGCCAGAACAACTGTGGGTCACCCTGGAAACAGGAAATGGGACAGCCATATGAACTGAGGTTGTGTATAGGCCTCCAGACCAGAGGGAAGACAGACACATTATTGTTAGAAGATATACAAAACATGACAGCTAAAGGGGAGGTTCTGATAATGAGAGACTTCAACATGCCAGATACAGGTTGGTCAATACCAGCAGGAACATCTGCCAGAACTAGTCACATGGTGGATTCCTTGCAGGGGGAGGGACTCAAACAACTGGTACAACAACCCACAAGAGACAGGGCTATCCTATATCTAGTACTGACTGACAGGGAAAGATCACAAATCTCCAGGTAGAAGGTCACCTGGGAGCCAGTGACCATCACATGGTATGGTTCAATTTGGCCACTAGAAATAAATCAGCCCATTCCAAGGCAAAAATATGGGACTTCAGAGGGAGCTGACTTTGATAAGGTGGCCAACATAGTTAAGCTAGCCCTGGCAAAAAGAAATACAGGTGAGGGGGTACAGGCAAAGTGGACAAGCATTAAAGATGCAATACTTGAAACAACATCCCATTGTGTTAAGAGAGAAAAGGAAGTGCAAAAAGAAGAAGAAAACCACTGTGGTTCTCAAAAACAGTAGCAGAAAATGTCAGAGCCAAAAGGCTGGCCTTCAGGAAATATAAGGGAACGCAGCAGGATGAAGATAGGGAGGCATACCAAACTTCCCTAAGGGAAGCAGGGAAGGCAGCAAGGCAGGCAAAGGCCCAAACTGAGAAAACACTAGCACAAACAGTAAAAGAAGGTGACAAACTTTCTATAGATACATTAGTGAAAGGAGAAAGTCCAGAGGGGGTATTGCTAAGATTAAAAGGGATAAGGGGGGCATGTGAGAAGGAGGAGAACCATGTAAAAGCATCTATCCTAAATAGATACTTCTGCTCAGTATTTACTGAAGAGAAGGTAGGGCAGGGCCCACAGCTCAGCACCATGGACACAGGGGGGAGGGAGGTGTGCACTAGTCCCTTCACAAAAGAAAGGGTCTTACAAGAGCTTGATAAGCTCAGAGTGGAAAAGGCAATGGGACCTGATGGCATACATCCCGTGGTACAAAAGGAGCTAAGGGTTGAACTAGCAGAGCCGTTATCAGAACTGTTTAGTGAGTCTCTGAGCACAGGAGAGGTCCCAGAAGACTGGAGAAGGGCTCATTTGATCCTGCTCCACAAGAGTGGTAGCAGGGAGGAGGCAGAGAACTATAGACCAGTCGGTCTTACCTCAGTAGTGGGCAAGATTATGAAGGCACTCCTTAAGGAAAGGATAGTGCAACACCTGGAATCCATAGGAGAACAGGATCCAAGACAGCATGGGTTTACAAAAGGAAAGTCCTGTCAAGCTAATCTCATAGATTTCTTTGACTGGGTAATTAGAGTGGTGGACCAAGGGGGAGCAGTTGATGTCGCCTACCTTGACTTCAGCAAAACTTTTGATACTGTTCCACATAGAAGATTGATTAATAAGCTGGGTAGGCTCAGGGTGGGTCAGAAGTTGGTCAACTGGGTGGCAAACTGGTTGACGGGCAGAAAACAGCTTGGTGGTAAACGGTATACAGTCAGAAGAGATGCAAGTCACAAGTCGGGTACCTCAGGGATCAGTCCTGGGGCCAGTCCTCTTCAATATCTTCATCAGTGACATTGCAGATGGACTGGAGGGTAAGGTTTGTCTGTTTGCAGATGACACCAAGATCTGCAATAGAGTAGATGATCCAGATGGGGTGGGCAGAATGAGAAGAGATCTGGATAAACTAGCAAATGGTCGGAAAAGTGGCAACTGGGTGCCAACTGCAAAGAAGTGCAAGATCATGCACATAGGGAAGAGAAACCCTGAAGCCACCTATAGGCTGGGAGGGGAGTTGCTGGCAGTCACAGGGGAAGAAAGAGACTTGGGCGTCACCATCACCGATCACCTGAAATCATCCAAGCAGACCACTAAAGCAGTAAGTAAGGCTAGAGGGATGTTGGGGTGTATTAGTAGGGGTATCACAAGTCGGAAGAGGGAGGTAATAATCCCTCTTTACAAGACACTGGTGAGGCCCCATCTGGAGTGCTGCATGCAGTACTGGAGGCCACACCTTCACAAGGACATTAACCAAATTGAGGCAGTCCAGAGAAGGGCCACCAGAATGGTGCAGGGACTGCATCAGAAAACATATGAGGACAGATTAACGGAGCTCAATATGTTTACCCTAGAGCAAAAGAGGGAGAGAGGTGATATGATCGAAACAGTCAAACACCTTAAGGGCATTAACAAAGTGAAAGAGTCTAACATGTTTCAATATAAGAAAAATAGCAGGACAAGAGGACACAGCATGAGATTAGAGGGTGGCCGATTAAAGGGTAATGTGAGAAAGTTCTTTTTCACAGAAAGGGTGGTGGATGCATGGATCTGCCTACCTCATGAAGTGGTGGATATGAATACAGTGCAGGGCTTCAAACAGGCATGGGATAGGCATAAGGGAGCAATACAAATGAATCTGAATAGATAGGCCATTGACAGAGCAAAGGCCAATGGCACATTCGTAAGGCAGAAAAAGAAATGGGCAGACTGTATGGGCCTTGCGGTCCTTATTTGCTGTCAATTTCTATGTTTCTGTGTAAGAGGTAATGTGAGGAAGTTTTTCTACACAGAGAGGGTGGTGGACGCTTGGAATAGTCTGTCACAAGAGGGGGTGGGGGCAAGCACAGTGGAGGGGTTTAAAAGTGCCTGGGATAGGCACAAAGGAACCTTGGGCAGGAAGGGAGTGATGAAAAGCCATTGACCACTTGGGGTCGGTGGACGCATACATGTATAGGGCCTATAGGCAGACTGGATGGGCCTGGCGGTCCTTATCTGCTGACAATTTCTTGGTTTCTATGATTCAATACCACTCCACCCATTTTGTACTCCACCCCCTTGGGTTCTGTACCCTAAGTGCATTATTTTGCACTTTTTCACATTGAAACCCAGCTGCCACACTTGACCACTCCTCTAGTTTTTCTCAGGTCTCTGCTCATTTCTTCCACCCCACCCCCACCCCCAATGTCCACCCTATTGCAGATTTTGGTGTCATTTACTAAGAGGCAGACCTTTCCTTGCAGTTTCTCTGCAATGTCACTTATAAAGGCATTAAAGAGGACCAGTCAAAGCACTGATCCCTAAGGCACCCTACTGATCACCCTCCCTTTCTCAGAGTGAACTCCGTTTACCACTACCCTCTGTCGCCTATCCCCTAACCAGTTTCTTATCCAGTTTATCACCTTTGGAACCACTTGTAAGTTACCCAGCCCGCTTACTAGTCTCCTATGTGGGATGGTGTTGAAAGCCTTACTGAATTCTGGGTAGGCCACATCCACTGTTCCACCCTGATCTAGTTCCTTGGCCACCCAGTCAAAGAAATCTATCAGATTCATTTGACATGACCTCACCTCTGTGAACCCATGCTGCCTCAGGTCTTGTAACCCAGCGGATCCAAGATATTCCACAGTTCTTTCTTTTAGCAGTGATTCCATTAACTTTCCGACCACCAATGTCAGGCTGATGGCCTATAATTGCCAGCATCCTCCTCCCTGCTACCACTTTTGTGTAGTGGAACTACATCTGACCTCTGCCAGTCCTCTGGAACCACTCCTGTTTCCAGTGATCTGTTAACGAGAACTGTCAGAGGTACAGCCAGTATTTTCCTGAACTCCCTCAATATCCATGGATGCACCCCATCTGGCCCCATTGCTTTTTCCACCTTCAGATTAGTAAGTCCCTTCAGGACTCTAGCCTCCAAAAAAGGACCAGTGTCCACCTCCCTCCCTCCCTCCAAAGCTTCTGTTACTTTTTTGTGCCCCCCCCATATCTCCTTCCTTTGTGAACACTGAACAAAAGGATTTGTTCAGGATGTCTGCCTTTTCTTGGCCACCTTCTGCACAGTCCCCCTTCCCTTTTTAACCTTACAACCCACCTCTGCTCTTCCTCTTTTTGCTTATGTACCTAAAAAATGCCTTGTCCCCTTTCGTTACCTCCTGGGCTATTCTCTCTTCAGTTTGTACCTTTGTTCTCCTTACTGCTTTCCCGGTTCCCTCTGTTTCCCCTGATACACCTCCCTACCCTCATCCCTCTGCATCTCCTTATAACTTCTTAATGCTGCCCTTTTATCGTTTTCCTTTTCAGCCACATCTTTCAAGCACCATAGTGGGCTCTTTGTCCTCTTGCTTTTGCTACCTTGTTTGATGCAGAGGTTTGTTGCCTTTACTATGCTCCCTTTTATCTTTACCCACTGTTCCTCTACTCCTCCGGTCATCCCATTAACCCCACTGAAGTCCCCCCCAATCTGGTACTCCCTGAGGCATTCGCCTATCTTTTCAAAAATCTGCCCTCCTGAAGTCCAGGACCCTCCACTTTGTGTGGTTCGATTCCACATCCATCCTTGTATTGAACAACACTGTACAGTGATCACTGGTCAAGTGGCCTCCCACCTTGATGTCTCCAATACTGTCCCTGTTAGTGAGTACCAGAGCTCATATTGCCCCATCATGAGTGGGTTCACGGACTAGTTGCCTGAGGAAGTCCCTTTTCAGAAAGTCCAGGATGACCCTGCTTCTAGCGGAAGCCACTGCTGGGAGGCTCCAATCTACATCTGGCAGGTTGAAGTCCCCATCCGCAGCACCTCCCCCTTTTCTACCATCTTGCCAATGGCTTACACCAGTATCTTATTTAATTCCGGCACAGGTCATAATGTTGCAAAACATTATGCTGCAGCAATATACCACACTGCGAATACAGCGCGATATATTGCAAGCGGCATATGTCTTTCTAACTGGGTGGGCTCTTGCCCCAAGACCCCTGAGTTGAGATGTGCCCCCAAGCCCCAACCAAAGAATCAACTCCGGGGTCACACTTAACATCGCACAAAGTGTGAAAAATAAAAAAATTCCTTGCGTCTGAGACCGGGAATCGAAACCCGGTCCCAAACGGACATCCTTTTGTCCTGCTTGTGGCTCATCCTGTCAAGCCACAGCAGCTGCTCGCCAGCCCCACCTCCCAGCACAGGTCTCATCCCCTACCTGGGAAGAGTGTGAGGGTGCACTACCGTGTATACATCCTTTCGTGGTTTGCACCCTTTTGCTCTATACTACCGCGCTCTTCATGTTGCACATTTTTAACATACGCTATTAAGTATACAAGATACTGACCCAGTAGGTCTAATTCCTCTCCTTGTGCTGGATGTCTGTAGATCAAACCAGTGCAAATAGTGGTTCCATTCCCATTTGAGGGTGATTACTGCAGTACCTCTGCCTCACCCTGTATTCCCTGTATCTCCATCACTTTTATGCTTTCCCTCACATAAAGCACCACACTCCCTTCTTTCCTTCCTAACTAGTCCTTACTGAACAGAGTACTGCCTGATATAGCCATGTCCCAGTCATGGTTTTCAGTGCACCATGACTTAATAATGGCCACAACATCCAGGCTGGCCTCTGCCATGATGGCCTCTGGGTCTGGAATCTTATTTCCTAGACTTCTAACATTCACACACGGCCTTCCATATTTTGGTTCTACTCTGCTTGTTGCCCCTCCTTTTTCCTTTTTGCCCTCCCTCATTCCCTTCCCCATTTACCTCTACCAACCCGGCTTTCTTTATTAATTTGTGCCCTTGGGGATTCCTCTCCCTTCGAGTTCTCCTTACTCTCTGCTTTAGCCTGTGTGGGACAGTTTCTGACTCCCCGATTCCTTCTGCCACCCCCCTTGGCTAGTTTAAATGTTCATTGAAGTAACATTTAAACCATCCACTAAGGACTGCAGTTCCCCTCCCGGATGGGTGCTGGCCATCACTCCTGTACAGGCCCATATCCTGCCAGGTGTGTCCCTATTTCCAAATGTAGCCACACCCTTCCTCTCTGCACCATTTCTTCAGCCATGACTTGAAGCTCCTGTAGCAGAGATTCCTCTCCTGTCCCTTGTCATAGACAGGCAGTACCTCAGTGAAAGCCACTGGCCAAGCTACCTGTCTGAGACCTTTCCCCATCTCCCTTAACTCCCCCTGCACTATCCCAGCCCTGTCCCTAGCTAGATCATTGGTCCCAAGGTGGGCAATGACATCCGGCTCTCCCTCCCATCCTGCTGCCCTACAATCCTCAGGATTTGCTTCCCATCCCTCTGGGCCATGGAGCCAGGCAGGCACGTAACCTGCCTCCCCACTTTCCTATTCCCAAATCTATCCCCCTCACAATCGAGTCCCCCACCAGAAGCAGTTTCCTTCTCCTCTGGGGTTCTCCACCACCCTCCTTGGAGTTTCCACTATGTGGGGCTCCCACATCCTCCCTGATCACTATGGCAGGTGCCTCCTCCCAGCAGTTCCACCCCACCAGCAGCACAGGAATTACATAGTGGTACCAGTTGAAGAATATGCCTCTGTCCCATCTCCACCCTTCCAACACCCACCATAGCCCAGCTGTTCCTCTTCCCTGGCATCCTCTGAGGTAATGGTGGCAGACTTGGTGGCCCCTGTGTGGGGGAAGAGGTCCCCCTGAATCCTAGTCAGCTTGGGCTGGAGTCTAGTGAAATCCCCCTCAACCCAGAGAGGTGCATGCACATGGGCAGCACTGCAGTCTCTTGAAGGTCTCTCTGAAAAGTGCAGCCCCACAGCCATTCCACTGCACTACTCCCAGTATTCTCAACTTCTATTCTCCCTGTGTTACCTGGAAATACTTTTTGTACCTTTACCCCTGACAGGAGGTTTTTAGTTCCCCCCAACCCTTTTTTTTTTTGTTTGCTTGTTTCTATTTGTGTACTCCTGTGCCTTGTTTAAATCTCTTTATACTCCTATCCTAGATTGGTGTTGCTCCTATTCCCAGTTTGGGCATACCTTTTACCTTCTGCCCTTCCCAGCAGTGACTGTTATACAGTAGTGAACAGGTGCCTTGCCTTAGTTGACCAGCAGAGTCCCCCACTTCTCTGCTGCCTTGCAAGGATGCCTGCCAAAGTCTAAAATACCAGCCACCTGTACCACGCGCTTGCTGTTCCACTCACTGGACACAAGCGTGTGAGACATGTTGGCAGTGGTTGCTTTTATGCAGAACCTGCTCCCTTCCTGGTGGTGTGCTGTTGGCTGTGGGAGGTCAATTATCAATTAGCTGAGGCCCCAGACCAGACAATTAGCACCCCTCCCCCCAAACTACAGGGCTTCAGATTTACCCTTCAGTCAATAATGGAAACAAATTTCACCACAACTTACCCCCACCTATGTTGTCTCCAAAACCACAAGCCTTTTTTTGTCCCTACTGTGGCAAATGCAGGAAGGCTCTGCTTAGGGCAACACCAGCAGGAAAATTGGTCTTATATAACATGCAAAACCGACCTACTAGCAGAAATCTGACTCAGCCCCACCTCCAATTATTCAATTAGTTGAGGCCCCAGGTCAGACAGTTAGCACCCCTCCCCCAAACTACAGGGCTAGACACAGTTCTTATAATATGGCCCCTGAATGTCTCAGATTTACCCATCACTCAATAATAAACACACTCATTCAAACAAGTTTCACCACAACTAAGTCCATCACCCATATTTGTACCCTTCATCAGGGTCACCACATATCAGGTGTCCTAGACTATCTCAGGCATCAGAAGCTGAGACTGCAAGGCTGGGAAAGGGATGCTAAGGGCTCCAGAGAAATGCAGAGGAATGAGTCAATAGAAGACGGCCCTGTCCACTGTTGTGAAAAGAACTAAGAGATAAAGAGATTGCTAAAAAAAAAATAATAAGCCTTCAGAGACTGTCTCCTCTCTCAAGAGAAAATAAAGTAACCCACTGCACTTTTATCTGTATTAGCCTGTCTCTGCCTGCTGGGTTCCCACTACTGTAAGCTACCATTAGGCAGCCCATTTAGTCAATGTGGTCATTTGAATAAGTGGGATACTGATTATGACCAATGGACTAAACTGTGCCTTTCCCACTCAAAAGTGAAAGAATTGTACTTGAAGCTTAGTCATTACACAAAGTAGTACTTAAACTAAAAAAAAAAAATCCCTGTCTCATGTTTGTGTAGGAAAAAAAATAGCTGGTAATTAGTGTGACATTTCACTGTAAGTGGTTTCTAATGGCTAAAGAGAAAATTGTCCTTTTAGAGTAGTTCAAGAATCACCATGGGATCAATCTGCACAGTTCATTTCTCTAAGTGACTCGGAAACTGAATGACTACCACCAAATAATCGCTTTCAGTTAGGATTCAAGCAAAACCGATGCACTGCGCTCACCCCTTCATATATAGGACTATCCAGACGTATTTACAGTAGTTGCAGTGACAAACTTTTATTAGTAAATACTCACAGATAGCAAGCAGCAACAGTGGTGTTCAGAACAAGGCCCAATGTTTTACTTTATCAGCTTTTTCAAGGGACAGTCCAATGTATAGAAACATAGAAACATAGAATTTGACGGCAGATAACAACCATTTGGCCCACCTAGTCTGCCCATTTCCCTACCCAATGGATAAGCTGCTGATCCTAGTTAACCAACAGCCTACTTCCTCCTACTCCCCAAAATCATTGTACTCTAGGATTGAACCCATAACCTTCTCTTTCAAGGGCAAGCACTCTATCTATAGACCATCAAACTTTCGTATGAAGGGGTGAGTGCAGTGTATCATTTTTTGTTTGAATCCTGGATGTCTACTTGTGCATTTCCACCAGGTCTTGGTGCGGCTCTGCTTTGCCTTGCTTGTCTTCAGTTAGGGTTTATTGGAAAAAGGAATGGAAGGAACTTGGTTTTCTATAGGGACTTACTTATGAACTGTATCCCAAAGTGCTTTACAATCAGGATGGGACAAATTGGGTAGCCAGGTGGACAATGGTCACTAAAACAACTGATTTGGCTACTAGATTTTGAAAGTTGCCTGCCAACTGGCTACCTGCACACAAGGTGATTTTTAAGCCCTTAAACAGCGCAGCCACTAAAAATACTGATTTGACCACCAGATTTTGAAAGTTAATGGCCAAACCGACAACCTGCTCCAAACTGATTTGTCCCACCCTGTTTACAATCTGGGAGGGGAAGAGATGGGAGAGAATGATATGAGAGAATCCTGAACCTCCTCTGCATGCCTCAGTGTTTACCACCAGGACCTGTATTTATGGACCTCACTATATGGGGCTCACTTGTAGTTTATACTGCACATGTCATTGTGGACACCTTGCAGCTGAAGTGACGTGACAGACAAGAGTCTCATGCTACTCAAGAATAGCACTTGGGACTATTTGTGTGCCGCTCAGTGTGGAAAATGATAAAGCTGCAAGGTGAAAGTGACTTGGCAGCGCTGTTTGACTGGCATAGTGGTTAAGGTGGTAGGCTGTGAGGTCGGGAATAGGGTAGTGACAGGGGTTCAGTTCCAACAGATCGCATATGCGCTGCGTGCTATGGAAAGAGAAATTCCTGAGAACGAATCTCCAAAGTCGCACACTAAGTTTTCTTCAATATTGTGCGACCTTGGAGTTTATTCTATGTACATGTGAGGGGCAGAATCCCCCTGCGTTGGGGGTGCAGGAGGCGCAGCCCCCCACTAAAAAAAAATACTTTGACATGTTTGTAAATATTACTGACGGACAAATATACAGTTATGGCACGGACGGTATTCCTGTGGGCCATACTGTTTCCTGTCCGCCATGACACCTGTAACATAAACTGCAACCACTCCCTGTATGGCACTGCAACTTAAGAACTTTGTACACTCCTTGTACCAAGGGACATCCATGAAAATGAGATACCCCATCTTATGGGCCCATCCTATCATCTTTATGGTGCAGATTTTAAATAAAGAAATACATAAATAAATAAATCTTGCTACCATGTCAGGCACACAAGCAGATTGAAACAGCCCAGAGATGGAATAGAAAGAGATTACACAGACACAGTTAAACACACCGAGCATCAAACAGCACAGGGCCAGATAGAAAATGATGACACAGTCCAGCACAGTAGCGCAGCCATAGCATTACCCTTCGCTATATCAGCTACCCTGATTTGGAAACGGATTTGAGTCACTTGGGGGACTGGCCATTATAGGGAGGATCAAGCATCCCAAGGATGGCTCTCCTCCCTCTGGGAGGGGGGAGTGTTGTATCTTGAACTTGACTGCCATCTGGTGGAGGCCCAGTGGCAGCACAGCTGGAGCATAAAGATGGGGAAGGGACGGACACTGGATGCCCATCACACATGCGTGCTGTTGCACCAATGCGTGCACATCATTGCACGCCGGCAGCCTCAGGGATATAACCAGGAACTGTAGTATAAAGCCATGGTCTGTAATTGCACTGGCACCCCCTGCAGGCCAATGCACAACCAGCAAGGCAAGCCATCCACCAATGTCGTGCGCCTGGTAAGTGGTGGATAACCATTAAGTCCATTAGAAAGTCAATCAATGATAAGGCTGGAGGGGTGTCACTGGGTGAGCTGGGTGAAAGAAAAAGCTTTATTTAAAAGAAAATTACTACACAGACATTAAACACAGGAAGGTTATCTGACTTGCTGAGGGTCACACAGAGAGTGACAGTTGTGAGATTCAGACCTAGGTCTCCAGGATCATAGCTTTGTGACATATCCACCAGGCCAAACTGCCTTCCGGAAAAAATCTTTCTTAAAGAAAATGTAAAAACAGACTTACCCAAACCATACCCTTATGTTTCAAAGTTCTTTGCTGGGCAACTCAAATTTAGCTTTAAAATACAAAAGCAGAATGCCTTGCAGAATAAAGCAGTGGTGTCATAATTGAAACAGACAAGCGTTTCTGATTGATACAAAGATCTCTCACCTTGGTTAAAATGAAATCAACTCTGCGTGAACAGTTGTGAAATCCCAGCCTCTGAATAGCTGAGAAAGATACGAGTCAGATATTTAAAATGTGTGGTTGCTCATGCAAATTCGAGACACTTTTCTGAGGGAAAACTCCTGCCCCCAAATTTCTAAGGATATCATGCAGCTTTACAACAGAATTAAAATGCTGGGCTCTCCCTAGAAATTCTGGGTAGGCATTTCTCTGCCCAAAAACTTATTTTCAGATGTACATTAAACAAATTGCTAGTGCAAATGTTTTAACTATAGCCCTACAGTGGAGCCCACCAGGATGCAAAGCAGTGTCTCAACTTAAGGAGGCAGTATAGTGCAGAGGTTTAGGGCTCTGAGCTGCAAAGCCTGAAACATAGAACCATATAGAATTTGACGGCAGATAAGGACCGCTTGGCCCACCCAGTCTGCCCATTTCCCCTACCTACTGGATAAGCTGCAGATCCTAGTTAACCAGCAGCCTACTTCTTCCTACCCCCACCCCCTAGAATTGCTTTATGACTGTCCCATGCATGCTTGGATTCCACCACTGTTTTTGACTCCACAACCTCCTCTGGAAGGCCTCTCCATGCATCCACAACCCTCTCTGTGAAAAAATACTTCCTTAAATTACCTCTGAGCCGCCCCCATCTTCAAATTGTACCCTCTTGTTCTTGCACACCTCTTTTTTTGAAAGATGCTACCCTCTTGGACTTTGTTGATTCCCTTGAGGTACTTGAACGTTTCTATCATGTCCCCCCTCTCCCTCCTTTCCTCGAGGCTATACATATTAAGTTCCTTTCGTCTCTCTTCATATGTCTTCCGGTGCAGACCCTGCACCATTTTAGTTGCCCTCCTCTGGACAGCTTCCATCCTGTCTATGTCTTTGCGGAGATTGGGTCTCCAGAACTGCACACAGTACTCCAGATGGGGTCTCACCAGCTGTCTGTACAGAGGGATAATAACTTCCTGTTTTCTACTGGTGATGCCTCTCCCTATGCATCCCAGTATCCCCCCAGCCCTCCTTGCTGCCCTCTCACATTGCTTGCCCACCTTTAGGTCATCTGATATGACTACCCCCAGGTCCCTTTCCATTTTTGTTGTTGTTAGTATCTCACCCCCCATTGTGTACTCTTCCCCTGGGTTTTTGTTTCCCAGGTGCATTACCTTGCACTTCTTAGTTTAACCCCTAGATGGCGCTATCCCAGGGGCTACTACCCCTGCCTGATTTGCCACTAACAGGTTGAGGGGCCTGGATCCAATGGCGGGTGCCTCCACCCAGAGGTCAGGGTTTGCAATAGTTAAACTAACTTGGTCACAGCCCTCTGGGACACTGCAACCCCCCTTTCTTCCCACTAGTGGCCCACACAATATATCAGAATTACCTTCACAGTATACACTTACCCCCAGGACTGGTTCCGGCACTGGGACCTCCTGTGAAATGAGATACAGTGCAACAATCACAGTACAGTACTTTAACATAGACAAATACCTCAGGCAGTATAACTTTGCTGAAACAAGCAGCTCTGATTTATTTAGGGGATATAACAAGGACAGGGAAATCAGGTTAATTAGCTTATCACTCTAATAATCTACCTATGGCTCTGTGCACAGGCCTATCCCTATCAGTTACTGTCCCTGGGTACCCAAGCCCTAGTGGCTAGTCCAAACCATGGCAGCTGGTAGGGCCCTTTCACACAGAAAAGGAGAATTAAACAGTCAGCAGTACAGTAATTCCATTTGGATTTAATGTGGCAATTCAACAGGAGCGACCCTGAATTAGTACTCACGACCTCCAAATAAGATAGGGTCCTTCAATGTCAGCAGGGCTCACTTGAGGTACACAAACCTCTTCACACATCCATATAAAAAAGCACTATACCAGGCAGGCTGCATCTGTATCCCGATCGCAATTACTGCACAATACCGGGAGAACACACAGATTCAGTTCCTGACAGACCGAGTGCAATTTTCAGCAATTCTTCCAGTCTTCTACAGGGTGAGCCTGGTTTCTACTCTTCAGAGATCCTTTGATTCTTTTCACAGGACGGATTCAGTCCTAACAAGCTGCAGACCGGAACTCTGGGCCTTACACACGTTTTTTGCGAAAACTGCACACTGAAAAGCACAGGGCTCCTTCCTTCTTCACTGCCAAAGCTCAACTGAAACTCCAACCGACAAAACCGGGCACTTCCTTTGAGTTCCTCCCAGTTCTTGACTGGATTGGCTGTCACTCACAATAGACTGCTGCTGTTGGTCCAAAAGGTGCTGAAGTCTAAACTACATCTCCCAGAGTCACTGCTCATACAATCCTCTTGTGGCTGGCTCAGATTATGAGTCCAAGTTCTGATTCGTCCAAGGCACCATTTTAGAGCTAGCTTACCCCACACTGATTGGTCCAGTTCAGCAGTTCAAAACTAGAATGGGGAACTAGCAGACACAGTTCTGACTGCAAAGAAAGCAGGTTAGACAAACTGTAATTTCATTATTACTCTAAATAATTTCTGGCAAACAGTTACATCTTTCAGATAGGTTCCTTTGCACTCCTAGTGACTGCAAAATGAAGTGAATTAGCAGCAGCTGAGTGGTACTCAGAGAAGCACACAGTCCCCCCATACAAACTAATTATGTCTGCAAGCAGACAGCTCTTAAAGAGACAGTACCAGAGGCTCTAAAAACACTCACTGATAAATGGCTTAAATGCCAAACACCATTCAGGCTTGGAGCATTCAAGCAAGCTCCTGGAAGTCTTTTGGGAACCCCCATTTGCAGAGGGGTTACACCAGCATTGAATCTAAGCTGCCATACATTTGACCATTCCTCTAACCTTGCCAAGTTCCTTCTCATCCTTTCCACCCCACCTTGTGCATCAACTCTGTTGCAGATCTTTGTGTCATCTGCAAAGAGACAAACTTTTCCTTCCAGTCCTTCTGCAATGTCGCTTATAAAGACATTGAAGAGGACCGGTTCTAATACTGAACCCTGCGGTACCCCACTAGTAACCCCCCTTTCTTCAGAGTGTACTCCATTTACTATTACTCTCTGTGTCCTATTCTCCAGCCAATTCTTTACCTAGGCTGTCATCTAGGGACCCACTCCCAGGCTGGCTAACTTGTATGTAGCCCCCCAAGGGGCGCTACCCTTTGGGCTACTACCCCTGCCTGCCTCCACTGAGACAGGGTGAGGGGCCCAGATCTGTTGACGGGTGCCTCCACCCAGAGGTCGGGGTTAATGCAGTCGAGACTGCCTTGGTCACAGCCTTCTGGGCTACTGCAACCCTCCTCTTGTCCCACTAGTGGCTCACACTGGTTACCAACAATTCTTTTCACCAGTACACTTACCCCCCCGGGCAGTATCTCTCAACTCACTCCGAGGACCCCCTGTAAAGTAAGGTACAGTTAAATCACAGTCACTATGCAGCAGTTCGCCAGAGATGCACAGACCAGCCAGGGTGCAGTTGCAACACAACAATCTGATTTATTAGATGGGCGGATAACAAGAGAAGGGGGGGAATCAGGTCAATTGGCTTATCACTATAATTATCTACCTAGGGCTCTGTGCACAGGCCTAACTCTAAGATTTGCTGTCCCTGGGTACCCAAGCCCTAACGGCTAGTCAAAAACGTGGCAGCTGGTTGGGGCCCTTAACACAGATAACCATCACAATCCTAAGCAGGTCGGCCTGGGAAGAAGGTGTAATTAGGCAGTCAGCAGTATAACAATGCAACTGGAAACCACTATTGGCACACTCTGCAGGGAGCTACCCTGACTCAGTACTCACAACTCCAGCAAATAACGATTCCTTCAACACTGCCAGGGCTGAGCCTGAATTTCACCAGCCTTCTCACACACTTATATGGCAAACAACAGAGGGGTACCATACGAGGCAGCTGCTTCCAGGCCCCACACGAACTTGCAGAAGAACTCTGGCAGCAAACGGCAGCTTCAACATCACGGGCGGACCAAGCGCGATTTAGCAATTTTCTCCAGTCCTCTCAGGTCGAGCCTGTTAGGTAGCTGGGCTGGCACCAGCCTCCTCCGACCGCACGCCGGCGGATTTAATCCGACTTGCTCAAAAATGGGAAAAATGGCCGCCTCAGGCCATCACGCACTTCCCGTACGAACACTCATACAGCGCAGAAGCACACAACTCCTTCCCTCTCCTCAACCACAACGCATCTCCCCTTGGCAGCATTGAGCACTCCTCACAGAGCAGGCGCTACCCGTTTTCATTGGCTGGCTGAACATGTCAGTCATTTCCTCCTGCTCTCAGTGGTGCGAAAAAGCACCATAGCCCATAATGCCTTTCTCACAGGGCAAGCAGTTTCCCCATTGGTCAGCCAACTCTGGAGGGTCCCGAGGTACTGATTGGTCTAATTCAGCAGTTCTGGACCAAAATGGAGGAGACAATCGAAACAGTCTTTACTGCAAAGGAAGGCAGGTTAGAACAACTACATGTAACCCCCCTGCAAATGGGGGTTCCCAAAAGACTTCCAGGAGCTTGCTTGAATGCTCCAAGCCTGAATGGTGTTTGGCGTTTAAGCCATTTATCAGTGAGTGTTTTTAGAGCCTCTGGTACTGTCTCTTTAAGAGCTGTCTGCTTGCAGACATAATTAGTTTATATGGGGGGACTGTGTGTTTCTCTGTTTGAGTACCACTCGAACTACTGCCAATTCACTCCATTTTTGCAGTCACTAGGAGTACAAAGGGAACCTATCTGAAAGATGTAACTGTTTGCCAGAAATCAGTTAGATAATAATGAAATTACAGTTTGTCTAACCTGCTTTCTTTGCAGTCAGAACTGTGTCTGCCTAGTTCCCCATTCTGGTTTTGAACTGCTGAACTGGACCAATCAGTGTGGTAAGCTAGCTCTAAAATGGTGCCTTGGACTAATCAGAACTTGGACTCATAATCTGAGCCAGCCACAAGAGGATTGTATGGGCAGTTACTCTGGGAGATGTAGTTTAGACTTCGCGCCTTTTGGACCAACAGCAGCAGTCTATTGTGAGTGACAGCCAATCCAGTCAAGAACTGGGAGGAACTCAAAGGAAGTGCCGGTTTGTCTGTTGGAGTTTCAGTTTAGATCTGGGAGTGAAGGAAAGAAACCCTGTGCTCCTTCAGTGCACAGTTTCAGTCAAAAACGTGTGTAAGGCCCAGAGTTCCGGTCTGCAGCTTGTGTAACTGCTTGTTAGGACTGAATCCGTCCTGTGAAAAGAATCAAAGGATCTCTGAAGAGTAGAAACCAGGCTCACCCTGTAGAAGACTGAAGAAACTGTTGAATTGCACTCGGTCTGTCAGGAACTAAATCTGCTGTGTGTTCTCCCGGGTATTGTGCAGTAATTGCGATCGGGATAGAGAAGCAGCCTGCCTGGTATAGTACTTTCTTTTTTTTTTTACCATATAAATGTGTGAAGAGTCTCGTGGAGCTCAAAAGTAGCCCTGCTGACATTGAAGGACCCTATCTTGTTTGGAGGTCGTGAGTACTAATTCAGGGTCGCTCCCTGTTGAATTGCCACATTAAATCCAAATGGAATCACTGTACTGCTGACTGTTTAAGCTAATTTTTCTTTTCACTGTGTGAAAGGGGCCCCTACCAGCTGCCACGGTTTGGACTAGCCACTAGGGCTTGGGTACCCAGGGACAGTAACTGGCAGGGATAGGCCTGTGCACAGAGCCATAGGTAGATAGTAAAGTGATAAGCTAATTAACCTGATTTCCTGTCCTTGTTATATCCCCTAAATAAATCAGAGCTGCTTGTTTCAGCAAAGTTATACTGCTGAGGTATTTGTCTATGTTAAAGTACTGTACTGTGATTGTTGCACTGTATCTTATTTCACAGGAGGTCCCAGTGCGGAACCAGACCTGGGGAAAGTGTATACTGTGAAGGTAATTCTGATATATTGTGTGGGCCACTAGTGGGAAGAAAGGGGTTGCAGTGTCCCAGAGGGCTGTGACCAAGTTAGTTTAACTATTGCAAACCCTGACCTCTGGGTGGAGGCACCCGCCATTGGATCCAGGCCCCTCAACCTGTTAGTGGCAAATCAGGCAGGGGTAGTAGCCCCTGGGATAACACCATCTAGGGGTTACATACATTATCATTATTATTCCACGTTATTTCCAGCAAACAATCACATCCTCCAATAGAGCTCCTTCTGCACCACTAACGATGGCAGAAACGGAGCAAGTTTCCAGTGTCCCAGGCAGGGACTCGGGCATACAACCACACAGCCCCTTTCATTTTAATTACTTATGGCTGCAACAGGCAGCCTTTAAAGATGCACCTTGAGTATTTCAAAAGCGCTCACGATGTTAATGCTTAAACGGCTTTAACGCCGAACACCATTTAGGCGCGGAGTATTCACCCAAGCTCCGGTGAAGCTTTCAGGAACCCCCATTTATAGGGGGGTTACATGTATACTAATCTTTTGTGTGGGACTGTGTCAAATGCCTTGCTAAAGTCTAGGTAGGCCATGTCCACAGCCCCTCCCTGATCTACTACTTTGGTCACCCAGTCAAAGAAATCAATCAGATTTGTCTGGCATGACCTTTCTGCTGTGAATCCACGCTGCCTTGGGTCCTGTGCCCCTCTGGCCTCTAGATACTCGACAATTCTTTCCTTCAGAAGTGATTCCATCATTTTCCCTACCATTGAGGTTAAACTAACAGGTCTGTAGTTTCCTGCTTCTGCCTTGCTCCCACTTTTGTGAAGGGGAATCACATCTGCCCTCCTCCAGTCCTCAGGTACCACCCCATCCTCCCATGATTTGTTAAAGAGGGTAGTCAGTGGTGTCACTAGTTCTACCCTTAGTGATTTTAGAATTGTGGGATGAATTCCATCAGGCCCCATTGCTTTGTCCACCTTCAGTTTTAAGAGTTCTTTCAGAACCCTTTCTTATGTAAATGGGCTGGTATCAACTTCTGTATCCAGAGTGTTTCTACTGTTTGTTTTAGGTACCTGCCCCTCTTTCTTCGTAAATACTGAGCAAATATATTTGTTCAGTGTCTCTGCCTTTTCACAGTCACCCCTGCCCTCCCTCCCTTTATTAAGCCTCACTATCCCTCCCTTGGTCTTCCTTCGCTCCCTGATGTACCTATAAAAGGTTTTATCCCCCTTCTTAACTGAGTTGGGTATCTTTTCCTTGGTTTGGGCCTTTGCTGTTCTGACTGCCTTCCCAGCTTCCTTTTGCTTTAACTGATACAGTTCTCTGTCCTGCTCCTTCTGTGATTTCTTGTACTTCCTGAATGCTTTCGTTTTCTCTTGAATCTTCACTGCCACTTCCTTTGAGCACCATAGTGGTTTCTTACATTGTTTTGTTTTGTTTATTTGCTTCACACAATGGGTCGGGTTTGGTTACCTCAGTGATTGGGGGGTGGGGGTCCACTGAACTACCAGGGTGTTCTTAAGTGTGGTATGTGCTGCGATCAGGGCTGGGAGGAGGTACCATTAGACTACCAGGGATGGAATGTATTTATATATTGGCACATCAGGTATTGGGGCTGGGAGGGGGGTACCACTAGACTACCAGTGATGGAATGTATTTTTATGTCTGCGTGTCAGGTATTGGGAATGGGAGGGGGGTACCACTAGACTACCAGGATTAGGACGGCAGTAATATTGCATTTGCGATTGGGGTACACAGAAGGAGGGTCCACTGGACTACCAGGGACTATGGCCTGCCATCCACTGTCAGGGCACCCTGCACATCCAGTCATGCGCTTTCTTACTCAGGTCATGCAAATGGGGCCATAATGACATGCAAATGGCCCCATTTGAGCCTTGCATGGCTAAAGGCCCCATTTGCATGTTTTGGTCTGAATATCTGGAATGTGCGCTCGGCACATCCACAAGATGCACCACGCATTCCCATTCCAGGTATTCAGACCTGTCAGGGGGATGTGCCAACGCATTGTCAGCAGCCCCCATTTGCACTGCACACATATCCTGCTATATTCAGACAAGATATGCTATTGCGCATCTCATTTGAATATATCATTTCTGTGCTCCAGGGTATCTTAGTTGCACGGAGCAGCAATTTGCGCCCTTTCAGGGTGCAGTTTGAAAATTCTGCCCCTAGCCTTTAGGCCCAATCCAGCCAATATTTTACAGCTTATCCATAGTTTTGTTCCCTTTGGTCTCCATAACTATAGTAATTGCATGGAACTAGGATCCCTGTCCCCTAGATTTGATTTGCTCCTGCTGCTTAATTCTTTGCTAAAACTTAGTCTGCAGATTGAGAAATCATAATGATTTTCTGCAACAACAAAGGTTGATGTCATGAACACAGGATTATGACTTTGGAAAAGGCTTTATAATGCAAATAAATATTCCAGATGTTAGGTCACACATAGTTGAATACAACAGGCATATGGCCCTGTTCATAGCATAACACCAGTGACATGGTACTATAACATGCACAGAGCCCCCTGTCCATGGATGCTGGTGCTCCTGCTATAGTTGTTCCCCACCCCATGCCAACAACTTAAAACCTGCTTGTGGGCCATATCAATGGATGTTTTTGGGTCCTGGGCCAGTCAGACTCCCCGCTGGTGGTCCAGTGGCCCTGAGGGACATACTATATTTACTTTTACACTCCCTGGTATCCAGTGGCTCCCCCCTCCCTAGCTCTGTCTGTAGGTTACAGGTTTCAGTAGCAGAGTGTGCTGCCTCTGCTGTCCCCCAAACAAAACATATGATCTGTTTCACAAGCCAGCAACCCCCTGAAGGACTGCTTCTAACCATTCTACTTGAATTGGTGCCTGCTGTTCCTTGTGATGTGGAGTGAGAGTGCCACAAGTCCAGTAGCTCATATGCATACTGACACTCTTATTGCCCTTGCTGCCCGCCCTCTTTCCCTGTACTATTACAATATCGGCTTACTGTGCTCTGCTTTTTGTTTGAATTATGAATTTTAGCAATTGTGATCAGGTTACCCTGTCTTGTATTGTTGTAGTACCATTGTTCATTGTTTTGTATTAAGTTATTACTACAGTCAGACCTGGTTAAACCGTGCCTTGTTAATCCATATATCTGACTATCTGAATGAAAAACACTGCACACAGATTTTTTGTTGGGCTGTTGACCTCTTTATTATCACTGTCCGGGTGCTACATAGATTTGTATTACGTAATAAAATTGGCAAACACAAATGTATATGGATTAACCAGGTCTGATTGTATTCTAGTGTGTGTTGTATTGTACTCTTCCAGGTAGTGCCTGAAAATAGGCACCTGTGTCATGCCTAGTGCACTTACCTGGTGAACAAAAACACATTAAAATGGGTTAGAAATGTCCTGCTTCCAGATTGGTAAATACAGTATGTTCAAGACCCATATGTTAATTTCCCAGAAATGTGCAGGCTGGAACAAGTTCAGGCAATGGGATTTGGGACAATCACATACAGAATTCATGAGCCTTTTCACTCATACCTGACTGCCCTCAAAACATGGCTAGCACATTTACTCACTTAAATCCTTCAACAAGGTCCTAAAAAGTAAAACTCTCTTCAAGGGGATAGGAAAGCAAGTTTGGCTATGATTTCAGTGACTTTGTGTTTCCCTTTTAAATAAGTAGTAGTCACATACTTTGTGTCTTGTCATCATTTGTTCTGATTCATTTACTTGTTGTAGTTACTTGCCATAAAGCCAGTCCTTAGTGTTCTGATACTGCTTGAACCAGCAGGACAGGATGGGCTTTCTCCTGACAACAACTCAGGTTGTGCATTCAGTATGTGTGGCTCCCTATGCAAGTACAGCACACTGCATGAGTTTTCACTTTCAAAGCTGCTTCACACAAACTTTCTGTGTAAAAGTCTGGGATTGAATTTTGTGAGTGTTGCAGCCATTTTTTTTTATTTTCAAAACAGATATTTCTGCTCTGTAAAGTAAAAGGATATGATTGAGACATGTAAGTACCTAACGGGGAGGAACAAGGTGCAGGAAAGCGCAATTTTTCATAGAAAAAGATGTTCCAGGACTAGAGGACATGGGATGAAACTAGAGGGAGGGAGGAAGGTACAGAGGGAACGTCAAGGAGAATTTCTTCACAGAGATGGTAGTGAACAAATGGAAATTGAACGCCCTGCCGAAGGAGGCAGAGGGGGCAGAAACAATTATAGGATTTAAGAATGCATGGGGTAAGCATCAGAGGATCCTGGTAGTCGGGGGAAGGGGACAACCTAGTTCTAGAAAAGCTTGAAGAAGCAAAGTAGGTGCTCACATGGGCAGACCAGGTGGGCCATAGGTCCTTATCTGCCATCACCATCTATGTATCTTCTTTTTATTTATAAATGTGTTCATCTTTGATATGCTATCAAAATGAGTGATGCTTCTGGAAATGAGCTGTTTATAGCTCGTGTTGTCTTTCCTGGTGAACTATTTTCCAAATAAATAAATTATTTTTGGTGACAGTTTCACAGTGTGTCATACATACATACTCAAGGTTATGAACAATGTGTTCCCACTAAAAGCAATGTTTGTGTATTTATTTTTTTGTTTGTTTTTGTAATACATGAGCATTATGTCAATGATCGAAAGCTGACATTCACATTTTTTAAATCAGACATCAGAACTAAGCTTTTTACGGTCCTGTCTCTATCTGCCAAATGCAGTATGGCAAAAGGACTGTTTCAGCATTGTTTTCTGTTAATAAGCATTTCATGTGCACTTGCCTGCTTACCTTGTGTCCCCATCCCCTTCCATAGAAGTTAATGCTAACAGTTACTGTTAAATGCCTTGTGATTTTGCTTACAGTATATGCCTGTCTCTTTGTATATTTTACTGAGTCAAAATGGTGTCTAAGTAGCATCTTTCCTCTTCTCCCTGTGAGCTGTGTGAGCTTACAAGCTCTAACCAGGTGTTGACTGATAGGCTTATAATCGCCCAACTCCTCTCCCTCCTTTCCTACTCCCTCAGCACTCTTTGCAACATGGCAAAGCATAAGTTGTTGACCGGCCGAGAAACTGAAACTTTTAGAGAAAGCTGACCCATCTGACATGTGAGTGAGATCACCAATGCTGACATCCTGCAGCTCCATGCTAGGCTCGGATACCACAGTAGCCGAGGAGGATGATGAATGTTTATCCCATCAAGGACCCCTCGCCGACAACTGCTGAGGGATGAACTGAACTGCAGCTTGCAGCTGATAAAGTTGCTAATCATCTTTTAACATTAACATCTATATTTACAATCTTTTCTACAAAATAAAGACATCTATGGTTTATAAAGAAAGAAAGCAGACACACCGAAAGTAGGCTGTTTGCTTCATTTTTACCACAGTACTGCGCAGCTATCATTACAATGCAATACTATAACTGATAGTGCTAGACTGATCCCCATTCTATCCATGTGTGCCTTTTCCTAAACACCTAAAACATCTAAAGTGAACTTATATTAGTATAATCGAATTACGAACACCGTTCCCATATTCATCACGCTGTACCTATCATTTTATCATATACAGTAATACTCCTTCAACTGTGGTAAGATTTAATTTTTTTATATGATACGGTAAAACATTAATATTTATAAAATAACAATGATGTATCAAGCATTTTGTCAGTTATCTCACACAATTGGATGATTTGTGGTCTGTCTTCCAGTAAATAGTCAGTCATACAGACAATTAAGTGACTTGAATTTCGAATGAAGTCTGTAAGTACTCAGAGATAGTTTCCCCTCATATTTTTAATAAATAAAGTTAAGATCATTATGTTGAAAATACATACATAATTACAGGCATACTTTTTAAAATTTCATGTACTAAAACTGATACTGTTATGCTGCAGTTTGACTTCTCGCTCTTGACTAAAAGAATCCTTGGAGGGCTATAAAATGGCCAAGATAATCAAGAGAACACATTTTAGACAGAATTCAGTTAGTTTGTAATGACATAGCAATGCTCTTATAGGAGTGGTGTCCAGATTGAAATATTTCCTGTTTTTTTGGAATGGGGGGGTCTCCAAAAATTGCACTATGATATTGCTGTTATAGTTGAGAAGCGTGCTGAATTGGTCTGTATTCCTCATGCAGCATGCACTGAACAGATTTATCTTTCAGTTATTCTTCCAGTAAATTTCTTTTAATGTTCTTTTTATTTAAAGTGCTGGGGTTAGCTGGCCCATGAATATGCACCCAGCCCATTGCACCGCTATCATGGTCAGTCTGTTTGTTGTCACCTATGTCATGTGCCTCCTGGATTTGACTTGGTTTGGGTTGAATGAGTCTTAGCAGGAAAGCATGATTCATTCTCCACTGCCCGGCAACTAGGGAATGTAGGAAGGGGTAGTGAGCCAGGCTTGGGGGGCAGCATTGTGAAGCAAGTTTTTGTATGGTGCAGCAGGGTGCTTTACAGTGTTTCAGGTTTTAGAAGGGTGTTGCACTGTGATGGGGGGTGATGCAGGGTTTAAATAGGCATAAGAGACATAGATGTACCGTATATGAATAACTTGAGCTTGGCTCCAGAATCCCCCCTATCTGCCCTTCTGAAAACCTGAACACTCCTCTGCAACCTCTGCTCAAATGGTACTCCCCCTCTAGCTGTTCCTAGGGTATCCACCAACGTGGGTAGCAGAGCTTGGTCTGCAGCTGCCCCCTTGCAGTGGAACAAACTACTGGCTGAACTCTGTTCCATTGACACACACTCCAGTTTCAAGTCCCACCTTAAAGTCTGGTTCCTGGAAAACTCATCCTGCCGATGCTCCCAGGCGTTCTCACACCAACCCACACTAGTCAACTCCCCAGCCCAGGGGTTACCCACCTACCCACACTAGTCAACTCTCTTGTCTACAACTGTTATAATGCATTTTTCACAGTAATATTTGACTTCCTTGCCTGTACGTATTGTATACACATTTTATTTACTGAGTATTCTGTGTATTACTTGCTCACCGGATGATGCAGTCTCACATTGTACACTGTGCCTACGATTTGTTTGTTTGTACCAAGTCTTCTCATGTCTGATACTGAAACCTTGTATTCACTGTTTTCAAATGGACCTATGCATCAAACCTGTATATTGTGTCTACTATTGTTGCTTGTATCAAATTTGTTTCATGTGTATTACTGTTACCTTGTACTCCACTGTCACCCTGCGCCATGTGTTATGGCCTGGGTCGTGCCTGAAAATGGTCCCTGGGATCAGTGCACTCACCCGGTTATCAAAGTCATAAATAAAAAAATAAATAAATAAAATACACAGTACACTGCTTTCTTTGTAGCATGTTGAATCGGACTTTGAGGCACTGCCTTTGAATCCCCCTCCACACACCCACAGAAAAGAAAAATACTTAGCAACATCAAATTGATAAAAGTTATCACACTGTGTATTAGAAAAAAGTCAGAACTAACTGAGCTCAAACAATTTTAGAAAAAAGGTAATGAAATTGCAGCTGTTAGTGAGGAAAACAGTGGCTATAACTGACTCATGCTGCAGTGCGAAACAGGCACCACTGCACAAACCGCAACATAACATGAATCTTGGTCCTGCTCGCATCAAGCCAGCACTTACAGGAAACCACTGCTTGCCAGAGCTATCAGCTGCCATAACTATCTAATCTATTTAAAAAAGTAATTAAAAAAAATCCTTTTTCAACATACATGTCGGTGAAAAAAAAAAGAAAAACACTAAGAGAATGTGTTCATTTTGCTAGTCAACCACTGGAAATGGAGGACTCTCAGCTTCTTTCCTGTCCTCTTTAAACTAAACAAAATAAATAGTTAAATATTTAAACACTCTTTCCTCTCATGATACCCTCCTTACACATATAAACAAACTTAGACGAAGTACTGTTCACAGTTGTAATTCCTGGTGTTTCTTTGGTGACCATTAGAAATCCCCCTTCCATACTTACCAACTTGCCACGGCAATCTCCACTGCTTACAATGGAGAAAATTGAGACCTTGGCTCCATATAAGGGCTTCCGTTGCATGTGAGGAGGTAAACATTCTGCCAGGGAAATTCTATAGTAGTTTGAATTCCTGTGTTCCATAATAAACATCCTGTGTTCAATAATAAACAAATATTCCATGTATTGAATGTATGGAAAAACAGGTGATTGACAAGTGGGGAAGGATTACTTTTTACTTGTTACTTTTAAAAAAAGTAACTACTGTACCTGTTTTTAATTATAAAATTGCACCTTTTTCATTGAATTGTTTCTCAGTTTACCCATTTTATAAGCATAGTAAGACACTCCAGGTGGAACTTCTTGTGATGTCATGGGACGTATGGCTGCCTGTATTCTTAGCTCCTCTGACTGCAGGTGAAAATTCACATTAAAACTCTCCCCTTGGTCTCTGTAAACCCACCAATCTTACACACAACCATCACTGATTATGGCCTCTAACCATTGGAGGAAGAATATCTCCCAAGCAGCGAAGATTAAAGCCCTGAAAGATGTGGATGGCACTACGGAGATGGCACTTGGCAGTAGGCTGGGATCCCGGATCCCCAGTCTGGAGGGAAGCAAACTGGAGACAGTCCCACAGAGCAAAGCATCATCCTGTCGAAGCTGGATGGCATAATGCAGGCCAACCATCGCACTGAATTCTCAGTAACCGACTTGAGGACAGATCTGTGACAGATGAAGAAATAAACGGCAACCACAGAAACAACTTTAGGAGAGGAGGTCGATGCAGTCAGAGTGCATGTCAGCACAATCCTCTATTTGTTACACAGGGAAAGGGACTTACAGATCCGACTCGCTGACCAGGAGAACTGAGCTCGCAGAAACAAGTTTCAAATCCATGGTGTTCCAGAGGATCTGGAAAAGTTGTTTCCTAACATGACTGAATTTGTCATTCATATTCTGAGATCTGTCCTCTACATTCTGGACTCAGTCACTTTGCCAACAGAACAAGCCTATCAGGTTTGTTTTGCAGAAACCAACTGATCAAAGAGCTCGGCCATGCTCTGTTGTCAGAATATTGGAGCACCCCAAAAGGCAATTGATTCTGCAGATTGTCTGGAAATTAAGGGACATTATGCAGGACAGTCAAAGGATATACTTTGATCAGGATTTCTCAGACTTACTTAATTTATTTATTAAAAGTTTGTGACCGGGAAAGGCACACTGAGCCAAAGCTCATTTTCAGGTGCAATGCAGGGGGAACAATCAGCCAGGAGATACAAATTAATATACAATCAGAAATTAAAATCAAGACATTACACAAGAGTGCGAGTACAGCACCTAGGTAAGTGTTGAGTTACAATAACAAGCTTATTATACAAGCAGAATTGACATCAGACTAGTACAACATATCATGAGTACAGCAACTAAGTAAACAAATTGAGTGTCATGAGGGAGGAGGTATGTGCAAAAGGAGACAGAGTAGCGGCAGGAGGAAAGCACAGGAAATAAAGTGGAAGTAGATAGGCTAGGTGGGTGGAGGCAGGGAGGAGGAGGGACAGAAGGTATTGGAGATAGGAAGGAGATGAAGGTTGGATTTTAAGGAGGCAAGTGAGTGGGAGTGGCGAGTAGCCAAGGGGAGTTGGTTCCAGAGAAGAGAGAGGTGACAGGAAAATGCAGACAGCCCCGCACCAGTGTGAGGGTGGGGAAGGGAGAAGGAACAAGAGTCCCTGGAGTGGAGGGAGTGGGTAGAAGGGTGAGCAGGTGATAAGTGGGAGGAAAGATAGGGGGAAGAGTCCCGAACCAGTATTTGGTGATGAGGGAGAGGCAATGGAACACCCGTCTGTGGGATAGAGGAGTGATGGAGAGGGAGGAGTAGAGGAGACAGTGGTGATATGAGCGAGGGGAAGGGAGGAGGTAGCAAAGCAACAGAATGAGTCTAGGAGAGTATCAAGTCTGGAGAGGGAGGTCACAGGGGCAGAGGTGTAGACAACATTGGCGTAATCAATTACTAGCAGAATTGTTTTAGTAACTAGGTCACAATGAGTAGTTAAAGGGAGGCAATCTGTTATGGTATAACATGCCAAGTTTTGGACGGAGTTTTGTACAAATGGCATCAATATGGGAGGAAAAATCTAGATAGCTGTCCAGTCAGACTCCTAAGTATTTGAAGGTGTGGACCACCTCAAGGGAGGAGCCTTCCAATGTGAAGAATATAGGGTAGGACTGGAGATGAGCCAGCCTCTGTCTGGAGCCAAGAACCATAGAGACTTTTTTTTTTTTTGGTTAAGTTTTAGCTGGTTTTCCTGAAACCAAAGCTGGACTTTGACAAATTCTTGCTGCAGGGGAGTAAATACGTCATTAGTGGGAGAGCCAGAGGAGTAGATCACGGTATCTTCTGCATACATATGTATGTGGGAGGAGGAGCAGATGGAGGGAAGGTCATTTATAAAGAATGAAAACAGAATGGGTCTGAGTACGGAACCTTAGGGTACACCAGCTTGGATGGGGAGAGGGGAAGATAGGGCATTTCCAAATTGGACCAATTGCTGTCTGCTGAATAAGTAGGAGCTGCACCAATTGACTGCAGATTGAGACAATCCTGAAGAGAGGAGTTTGCAGATCAGAAGGTGATGGGAAACGAAGTCGAAAACCTTTGCCAGGTTCACAAAGATAGCAGCGGTGACAAGGCCTAGATCCATTGCAGATTGGATACGGTCAGTGACTCATAGCAGAGTGGTACTAGTGGAGTGCTGTTTCCTGAAATCTGACTGGTAGGGGAAGAGAGTACCAGAGGCTGTTAGATAGTCCAGGAGCCTGGAGTAGATAAGTGATTCTTGCAATTTGGCAGGAGAGAGATGGGCCTGTAGTTGCTGGGCAAAGTTGGATCTCCACCTTTGTGGAGCAGTATCACTTTGGCAAGTTTCCATGCCTGGGGGACAGTGCCAGATGACAGAGAGGTTTAAGAGGTGGGCAAGGGGTTAGGCTATGGCTGGGGCAGAGATGCAGAGGAGTTTTGAGTGAAGTCTGTCAGGGCTAGATTTTGCTGGATTCAAGGACATAAGTGCCTGATAGGCTTCTGTGGATGAGGTGGGGGGTGGTTAAAGCCATTTTCATGTGGAGGGAGAGGTGGACCCGATGAGGTGGAAGAGGGGTTGTCAGGAAGTGCACAGGTAGTGAAGAATTTGTTGTAGGATTCAGCTATGGAAGTGGGGTACTTAATGAGAAATGTAGGCTGGTGAGAGAAGTAATAAAACAAGTTAAAGAAAAGCAGATTACAATCCATCTCAATTACCCAGTCAAACTGAGAATTTTTTCTGGAGAAAGGCTCACAAACCTTTGAATCCTTAGAGAGGCAGCCCCAACCTTCAGAAAACTGGGCATCTCTTGTCCAGAACTGACCATGGAAACATTGGAGCACAACATCAGCAACACAGCTTGGAGGTGAGCTGTACAGTCCTGGAGAATCAACGGCAAATACTCTACCTGCTCACCTACAGTTAGACATAAAATGACTCCTGGATGGTGAACTGAAAAGACTGAATTCCACTGTTACAAGACATTAGTGGAGCAGGCACACAGCAAGTCTCTGCTTGAACAAACTGGGTGGCATTCTTCTATTTCATAAATTCATTATTACAAAGGGAAGTTTCAATGCCAGGGGTACTCTATCTTTTTGGTTTTTTAACTAAGCTGAAAGCTTGTTTACAGGTGTGACCTGGGAGCACAAGGAAGTTAAGTGACTTACTCGGGGTCAAACAGTATGTAAGTGAGGGGCTGTGGGATTCAAACCCAGGTCTCCAGGTTTGCATCTCAGAGCCTTAAACCACTGCGCTATACTGCCTCCTATCTAGTTGATGGCCTGCCTTGGCCAAGGGGGGGGGTTAGTGATAAAAGAATGGCAGCTAGCAGAGAGAGAGTGGTGCCAAAGGCTTCACTACTACCTATTCCACCCTATACTTTTTGTACCTCAATATTTTTCAATGGGAAGAAGTGTGGAGGAGCTACTCATTTGCCCATTTGTGATGGGTCCATTAGCCTCCATGTTTCTTCATCTATCAGGATGAGAGGGGACTCACTGTGTGAACTCTCATGAAAAATATTAGTTTCAACACTGGCGGATGGGGATGGCCAACTTTCAACGACTGCACTTTATTTTGTACTCCCAGGTTGGTGTGCATAAAGTTATATTTTGGGTGGGACAACATAACACCTTACTACAGTGGTATATGATACGGAGAGGGGGAATGCTCTCCAACAACATTATCAGGGTGGTCTATTCCAACAACTAGTATTGGGAGCTGGGCTAGGTGCATGGGGGGTGCTCCTGCCTCTGGGGGAGCAGGCTGGGGAGCATCGCCTTGGCCCTTGCAGACCCGGGATCACATGGAAAACTGGTCCCTCTTTGGAGGATGGACAGACCCCACCACACTTCAGACTTTCTACTAGCACTAGAACTGACATCACAAAGCCTTCTCTGAGCAGCAAACTTGTAACTAGATCATACTATTTCACTTAGGTGTGGGGGTGCACTGGCTGGGAGGCCACATGGAGTTGACCCAGTGAGACCACAACCACACCATGTGTCTTAGTACAAGCAAGCTGGTAACCTGCACTTTAGCAGTGAGGAGGCTGGTAGTGTGGATTAACCTGACCAGACATCTCCCTATGAATAGTTTGGAAAGAGTGGTAAATATGTATCAGTAAGTCAGTTGGGTGCACTTTGGCAGGAACAGTCGCAGCGCAGAATGTCTTCTACTTTCCATTTCTTTGCTGCCCTATCTGGGTCTGTTGGGGGGGGTCCTGGCCGTGGTCTCCTGCCTGCCCAGGGAAGTGGCCCCAGACACTTCCAATATACTCCCAGCTCCAGGAAAAAGTACTCCCTGGATTTCCCACCTCACTGAGGGAGGCTTTCCAGACATGGCTGCTGCCAACCTAGATTTACACTTGAGGGAAGGAGACACCGACCGTACACTACAGGATGTCAAGTCTGTCACCTCCCATTCAAAGGGTGTTTGAGTATGGAGAGAGGGAAGTTTTATAGGTAACAGGAACTTTACTTAAGGGAAACAGGTGGGTTTCATTTGAAGAGGGGGAATGTATGATGTATATCTGTAAGTAAGAAGTTCAGGATAAAACCATTCACATTCTGCGTCAAGAGATGTAACTAGTAACCCAGTTTCAACAGGCCTCGCTTGTACACAACTGCAAGCCACTTTGCATAGTTCTACAATTGCACTCCCCATGAAAAGCGGTCATGGGGCTGATAAAGACCTTGGTAGTACACAAGACATTGCAAGAAGGTCAGTGATTGTTGAGCTCCAGTCATTTCTAATTTTAGCACTGGTTTTGCTTGTTTATATCGTTATCGCTTTTGAGTTTAGTTTTTGTTTCTAAACTACCAGATAATGACACACCTTGCAACTTTCTTTCCATGGGCCCCTCAGTTAAACTGCACTTTTCCCAGGCATCTTGGCATGAAGCTTTCGTACCTAACATTTCCTCTTTTTTCATAGGTACCATACCTGTAAGATCCACCCAAGGATTGCATCAGATTACTCCACAGTGTCGGTTGAAATTACTCTGGGGAACTGGACACAGTCTACATTTTGGAGACTAAATACTTCATTGTTGAATGGGAAAGATTTTAAAGCATTGGTAACCTTGGCAATAGAAGAACACGTGCTTTCATAAGGAACTCAAACAAAAGAAAAGTGGATATGGGATTCATTAAAAGAAAAGCTTAGGGGAGTAATAGTGTCATACTCTTCCCACCTCAAAAAACAAAGAATTGAAAAATAGACAGCATTGGAACATATTGTAAATTAAGAGCTCTAGAAACACAACAAAAACGACATCCCACTGGAGACACAGAATCACAAATGCAAGCCACAAGAAAAGCATTACCGACCCTAATTGATATTCAAATAGATGCAAAATGTAGGTATCTAAATCAAAAATACTATGAAGCAAGTAACAGGGCAGGGTGCTTACTGGCATTCAGACTCCAAAAGGAACAGGTGGATAAATATGTTAAACAAGTAAGGTCCCCACAGAACCAAGGGCAAGTTGGATATACCCTGAAAACCATAGCTAATTAAAGACTATTATGCAGCACTATATTGACAGGAAGGGGGAAGAATGCACCCCAGTGGAGATACACCATTTCCTGGCTAAGGTGGAACTCCCAAGGTTAGGGGAGGCAGACTCTCAAGGATTAGACAGCCCTATTATGGCAGACAAAGTTGAACAGGTTATTAAAGATCTGAAAACTGGTGTTCTTTTCGCCCCTTCCCCTTGTGGTGCACTCTGACGTACGGCGCATGGCAACGCTGCTTGCGTCAGCCACTCTGATGTGCAGCCGATGCACTGCAGTGCCCCCGATCTCCACCGGGAGCCACTGATGCACCGAACAAGCCCCAACCCTCCCCCTTGGGGAGGAGAGCAGCCCAACGGGTGCTTGATCCTGGCCCTGTCCCTGCCGACCCCCTGGCGCCTGGGCTCACTTCTGAACGCGGGTCGTCAGCATGGCGCAAGGTGTGGCATCCAGTGCCTCAACCCTCAGTGCCACCAGGCCAGCTCTTTTGGGGCTCCTTGATACCACTGTTGGTGAACCAGTTCAATTCAAAAGCAGAGTTTGGGGACTTCCCAGATTCCCAGCACCAATCTTTCATAACAGTGATTCCAAAACCTGGGAAACCCACAGACCATTGTGCTTCCTACCAACCTATTTCATTGGTTAATGTAGGTTGCAAGATATTCACCAAAATATTAGCAAATAGGGTAAACACAGACATTCCAAACTTGATTCATCTGAATCAATCCAGTTTCATCCTTAAAGGGGGACAGGAACGGATCATTTATGTGCAGCTGCTTGTAATGTCTCTATTTTCATAAATTATATTAATACCTCTAAAGCATCCATATTTAACTGTGCCTGAACAAACACTGAAGCTGTCAGTTGTGTTTTGTGTGGTTTTCTTTGTATGGACAACATTCTGTGCAGTTCCTTTCATGGAACCAAGAATTTGGAGTTTTGACTATGTCATGTCACGGTTTCATAACCGTGCTGATTCTTCCTGACACCATCCCGTACAAAACACTATTCTAGAGACAAGTAGGGTAGATGTTGAAGGAATTGTGGGGGGGGGGGGATAGGAACACCATTTCATGTTTTTTGGGATTGCCCAGTAATCCAGCCTTTTTGGCAGGATATTGCCCCCATTATAAGTAGGGCCGGCGCACAGGACATGCATTTCACGTATTTAGAAGACAGCCAAGGAACAGAAGTTCTAATCGCCAGTGAAGCTTTGTGGGCATACTGGTGGCAGCGGCCTGTAAAGCAATAACAGGAAGGCGGCTGATTCCATCCTGTCCCACAATAGTGAACTGGATTACTATTCTTAAATCCATTTACCAAACAGAACACTTACCAGCTGAACATAAGCTGCATCTGGATACATTTCAGGGGGTATGGCTACCATTTATGACCCAAATATAAGATCTAGAGGGTTGCTCAGTACTATCCCAGCAGGCATAGGGCTATTGAACAGGCTTGTGGGGCACCACATCGCAACCCATTCACCAAGAAACCTACTCTGGAATAAACACATGCACAAATTCAAAACTGTCATCAATTCTTTGAGTTTGTTAATAGACCTTGGGCCAGATATTCAAAAGGGTTGCGCCATGCGCAACAGGGTTCCGCATGCTCAAGTCCTAAATTGCGCCATTCTGTGATATTCAGCAGGAGGCAGTTGCGCCACTGAAAACAGGCTGAGCAACAGCACAATGCAAATGAATGCATGCTCAACTGGAGGGGGAGGAACCATGCATAAACTGCACAGCCCGATATTCAGCCGGGCTGTGCAGAGTTGTGCAGGCGCAACCCCCAACCTGAGCCTGCAGGACTTTGAGCCAAAAAAAAAGGCTTAAGTCGAGGGCCACCCACAGGTGAGCTGCTGTATTGCAGGGCGCAACACAGCAGCTGCCACCTGTGGCTGGCCCCCAACTCAGTCCCTGTGCCCCCGCCAGCCCGATCACGGGCATAGTGTACTCTCCCCCACCAGCCCGATCGCGGGCATCAATGTGGCTCCCCCTCCTCCCGTTCACATCCCTGGTGGTCCAGTGGACCAAAATGCCCGATCGCAGGCACTAAGTAAATTGAAACCCCTCCCTTGTGCCCGATCGCGGGCAGAAAGTAAATCGAAACCCCTCCCTTGTGCCCGATCGCGGGCAGATATAAATTGAACCCCGAACATGTCCCATGTGCCCGATCGCAGGACAGAATGTAAATTGAACCCCCCAACATCCCTGGTGGCTAGTGTCCCCCACCCCACCCACCCACAGACCCACCACCCCATTCATTCACAAATCTGGACTGTCATATACGGTATGGGCTGCCGCCATTGGCTCTTATGCACCAATGGGCATGCAGCCCCTACCGAGCAGTCATCGGCGAGTGGGGCGGCAGGCGGTGGATGATGCTGCTGCCCGCCGCTGCCGGGGAGCAGGGTGGTGGGGCTTCATGGGTGGGTGGGGTGGGGGACACTAGCCACCAGGGAGATGTTTGGGGGTTCAATTTACATTCTGCCCGCGATCAGGCATTTGGTCCACTAGACCACCAGGGAGATGTTCGTGGGGGTCACTTTACTTACTGCCCATGATCGGGCACAAGGGACATGTTCGGGGGGGGTTCAATTTACACTCTGCCCGCGATCGGGCACAAGGGAGGGGTTTCGATTTACTTTCTGCCCACGATCGGGCACAAGGGAGGGGTTTCAATTTACTTAGTGCCCGCGATCGGGCATTTCGGTCCACTGGACCACCAGGGATGTGAACGGGAGGGGGGGTTATTAAACATACCGCCCGCGATCGGGCATTTCGGTCCACTGGACCACCAGGGATATGTACGGGAGGAGGTGGGGGAGCCACATTGCTGCCCGCGATCGGGCTGCAGGGAGTGTCGGTCCCCGACGGCTGCTGCCTGGCAGGGCGCCAAGCGCAAGTCCTCAAGGATCGGCGCACCTACATGCTAATGGCATGCAAATGGGGCCATAATCAGATGCAAATTGCCCCCCCCCGTGCCTTGCATGAATTATGGCCCCATTTGCATGTCACCTTTTGAATATCGTGATTTTGCGCATGGCGCAACGGTACTTGGCCACCGCAAGTTGAATGCTCCACTCTGGCAACTTGCGGTGGCGCAAGTTCCACTGCGCCATGCACAGTGGCTGTGGCTGGGGGGTGATATTCAAAGGAGTTGCTCAATAGCGCAACTCCTTTGAATATCACCCAGGCCACACCCCTGCGCAACTATTTTGCGCAGCACAAGGGCTTGCGCCTCAGAATGGCGCAGTTTGAATATCCAGCCCCTTATGTCTTGCTTCTACATGTTTTAAGATTTTTTGGTGTTTTTTTTAACTGTTATTCCAGTTATTATTGAGGGTGCTTCAGACAGCACAGGACCGTAATCCTACGTTATTAAATATAGCCAACCATGACCTACACTCACCTATTACAGAAATTAAATTGTTTAATGCCAGGAGTACCACAAACTGATTTTCAGATGGACTTTTATTTTTTATAAGGCCTCCTAAGACAGTTGGACTCATAGACAGAGATACAGTACTGATATGAAAAATCATTAATCAGGTTATTTGCAAGCTACTTAGGCCAAATAGTCATGGAAAAACTTTGGCCACTTTTCCAAATGTATACAAGTACAGCTATATAATTATGTATTTGGCACCCTTAATTTCTGTTTTTCTGTATAACCTGTAAATTTCTCAAAAAAGAACTTGCAAAAAAAAAGACAGTCCAGGTCACTGGTTGTCTGGGGTTAATGCACTTCCAGGTACTAAAGGCACTAGGCGAAAGCGCTAACAAGTGACAACTATCACCGTGTCATGTATTATTGCTTACTAAATACAATACACACTGAGATAGCACAGGGAAAGCCATAGCTCAAGACATTGTGGAGCACTGGGGTGATAGCCAGTTTGTTGCTCAAATAAAATGCACTATTCACTTTGATTAGCTTGCTGTCTCTTGTGTACTGCTTTAATAGTGTTTTGGCAATCAACTGTTCTGGACAAGCTGCTTCATTCTGTTTTCAAAAGCCTTGCAGCCCTTTTGTGTATAACACAAAGGGATGCAAACTCGAACTGTGGTGCAAATAGTTGGACTGTGACTGTTAATGAGGCCCCTTTTTTCCATTTACATAGATACATAGACACTGTCAGCAGATAAGGGCTTACGGCCCACCCAGTTTGCCCATTTGAGCTTGTAAGATCACTTCATGTTTTCCTAGAAGTCAGTTGCCTCTTAGCCCTGACCTCCAGAATTTCCTTATGTCTATCCCATGCATTCTTAAATCCCATGATTGTTTCAGCCCCCACCACTTCCTCTGGCAGGGTGTTCCACTTGTCCACCACCCATTCTGTGAAGAAATTCTTCCTCACGTTTCCTCTGAATCCCCCTCCCTCCAACTTAATCCCATGCCCTCTAGTCCTAGAACATCTTTTTCACTGGAAAATAGTGTATTCTTGCACCCTGTTCCTCCCTGTAAGGTACTTGTATCTCTCTTATCATATCCCCTCTCTCCCTCCTCTCCTCCAGGGAGTACATATTCAAGTCATTCAACTTATCCTCATAGGACTTATGATGCAATCCCTGTACCATCTTTGTTGCCCTCCTCTGAACCTTCTCTACCCTGTCTATGTCCTTATGTAGGCAAGGTCTCCAGAACTGTACACTGTACTTCAGGTGGGGCCTCACTAGTGTCTTGTATAGTGGAATAATGACTTCCCTTTTCCTGCTGGTGATGCCCCTGACTATGCATCTCAGCATCCTATTTGCTTTACCTGCTGCCTTGTCGCACTGTTTCCCTACCTTGAGGTCATCAGAGATGATAACCCCAAGGTCCCTTTCCTACTTAGTGTATGCTATATCCTCACCCCCAACTGATATGTTGTTCCAGAGTTTTTGTGCCCCATATGCATTATCTTGCACTTCTTTGCATTGAATTTCAACTGCCAAGCCCTTGACCATTCTTCAGGCTTCTGCAGGTCCCTCCTCATTCTGTCTAAACCCTCTGGCATGTCCACTCTGTTACAGAGCTTCGTGTCATCAGCAAATAAGGAAATCCTGCCTTCTAGGTCCTGTGCAACATCACTGAAGATGTTGAATAGGAGTGGCCCCAGCACTGATCCCTGTGGTACTCCACTTGTCACTCTTCCCTCTGTGGAGTGACAGACATTTACCACAACCTTCTGTGTCCTGCCACCCAGCCAATTACCTATCCACTGCACTATTGTCCTGCCCACTCCCATATTCCCCAGTTTGTCTAATAACCTTCTATGTGGCACAGTGTCAAAGGCCTTGCTGAAGTCCAGATAGGTCACATCCACCGCCCTCCCCTAATCCACCTCCCTTGTCACCCAGTAGAAAAATTAAATGTGCCTGGTCTGGTATGACCTCCCCCTGGTGAAACCATGCTGCCTTGAGTCCTGTAGTTCATTGGCAATCAGATGTTCCACCAATCTCTCCTTCAGTAGTGCTTCCAAATCTTCCCCACTACCGAGGTCAGGCTGACTGGTCTATAGTTCCCCACTTCTTCTTTGTTCCCGCTTTTGTATAACGGGACTACATCTGCTGTCCTCCAGTCTTTGGATACCTCTCCTGTTTCCAGTGATCAGCTAAATAGGATTGCCAGACGTTCAGCCACCACATCTCTTAGTTTCAATTTAGAATCCTGGGGTGCACCCCATCTGGCCCCATTGCTTTATCAACTCTTATTCCTTCCAGTTCCTTTAGGACCCTTTCCTGTGTAAAGGGACTTGTGTCCATTTCTGCGCCATTCCCACTCCTTGTACTCCCTTTAGGCCCATTACCCTCCTCTTCCTCAGTAAAGACTGAGCAGAAATACCTGTTCAGTATGTCAGTTTTACTGTTGTCATCCTCCACACAGCCCCCATCCTCCCCCTTCAGTCTCACTATCCCTCCCTTTGCCTTTCTTTTTTCACTTATGTACCTGTAAAAGGTTTTATCCCCTCTACTCACTGATTTTGCAATGCGCTCTTCTGTCTGAGATTTGACTTCCCTTACTGACCTCCCAGCCTCCCTGGTACTTCTCCCTATCCCCTTCTGTCTGCATCTTTTTGTATTGCCTGAATGCAATCTTTTTGGCTTTCACTTTCTCCTCTACCTCCTTGGAAAACCATACTGGGCTCCTCTTCCTTTTCTCCTTGCTAACCTGCTTAATGCATAATTCTGTTGCTCTTGTAATCCTTGTTTCAAATATTGCCCACTGTTCCTCAACCCCTGATTCCTGCCCCATTCCCATTAATGCATCTTTCAAGCATCTCCCCATTTTCCAAAAGTCTGCCCCCCTAAAATCCAGGATATGTGTTTTTGTGCAGTTTGGTTCTGCTCCTTCTCTGATTTCAAACTACAGTGACCAGTGGTCACTGTTCCCCAGGTGCTCCCCCACTGTTACGCCATTACAGTGCCCCCGTTTGTGAGCATGAGGTCCAGTATTGCCTTCTGCTGAGTTGGTTCCATGACCAACTGCTTGAGGAAGGCACCTTGAAGGGAGTCCAGGATAAATCTGCTCCTGGTTGATGCTGCATGCTGGGAGGCTCCAATACATGTCTGGAATATTGAAGTCCCCAACCAGCACCACCTCACCCTTGTCTGCCATCCTTTGGATGGCTAGCATCAGCTCCCTATCTGTTTGTTCCTCCTGGCCTGGTGGTCTGTAGATCACCCCTGTGCAGATGGCTGACCCCATTTTCCTTCACAGCTTAACCCACAGTATCTCTCCCCCATTTTGTTCCTCTTGGATCTCTGTGGCCTTTATGCCATCTTTCACATAAAGTGCCACTCTTCCTCCCTTTCTGCCTACCCTGTCTCTTCTGAATATGTTGTAGCCGGGTATGGCCATCTCCCAGTCATGGTTATCATTACACCAGGTCTCTGTGATGGCCACAATGTCCAGGTCCGACTGCACCATGGCAGCCTCCAGATCCTCCATGTTGTTGCTAAGAGTTCTGGCATTGGCACACATGGCTCTCCATGATGTGAACTCCCTGGACTGTTTAGCTGTTCTACTCCAGCCCCCTCCCTGGTTGTCCTTTATCCCTGGTTTTCCCTGCTCCCTGCTGTCTGCCCTTCTGTTGAATTTTGCCCCCTTTCTTCCTATCCACCCCTTGGGTGCTTATCTCCATCTTTTGCACACTGCTTTGTAGAGATATCCAGGTCTCCTATTCACTGGTTCCACTGCTAGCTGTGCGGGGTGGGCAATTAGGTATCTTCCTTGCTGGCCTGCCACCCCCTTGGCTAGTTTAAATGCTTGTCCATGTAGCATTTAAACTTTTCATTAAGTGCTTGGATTCCCCTCCAGGACAGATGCAAGCCGTCAGGCTTGAACAAGCCTCCATCCCTCCAGGTGGGTCCCCAATCACCAATGAATCCAAACGCTTCCTCACAGCACCAGTTCTTCAACCATGAGTTAAGATTCCTGGTGCATGTGCCCCTATGCTCTCCCATGCCTCTCACAGGTAGTACTTCCGAGAAGGTGACAGAAGTAGCTACTTGCTTGAGACCTCTCCCCAATTTCCTAAACTCTTCCTAAACTTCCTTAGGCTCTCCATTTGCCAGGTCATTAGTGTGACGTAGACAGCCACTTCTGAGTGCTGTATCATATTTTTTTAATATAAAATGTATTACTGACTGTCTCTGCTGAAAATCTAATGCTCTAGGAGTGACCTCACCCTCCCCACCAGGTTTCAGCTGAAAGATGCAAGCCAGGAGAAAATGCTGACAGCATGCGAGTTCACACACACTCAGTTTTTAGAGACAATGTGTTACATGGAAGGCTTTAATCCAGGATCCTGTTTGTCTGAGTTTATTACAGCCGTAGTTGCTATATCATATTCATTTTATGACGTTGGAGAGGAACCTGGGTTGTTACACAGAGGTGCAAGGTTGTAAATGCTCCTGTGAAGCCTGTGTGAGGGAGAATGCAGCATGGATCAAAAGAGATGTCATTTGAAACACGAGTCATGCTGAGGATTGCAAAATTAATACTGAAAAGACATCCTGGTTTTTTTGTATAAGATATATATTTTTTATATATAATCTGACAGAGGAGGAGCTAGCTGACCTCACACAAAAAGGGGTTGGCCAATACAGTATCTTAAGAAATATTATGTTTTACTACACAGAGACACATTTTTTTCCCTAGACTCTGACTAAGAAAACATCTTTGGAGCACTTGTAAACAGGTAGTTAGAAAGAGAGTCAAATCTAAGTACTGTAAGTAGGAATTTGCACTGTTTAAACCTTGTTCTTTTAAAAGATTTGTATGTCTTGTGATATGAGTTCTGTATTTTGTGTTTTACATATTTTTAACTATTTTAGTAAAATTCTTTTTAGAACTTACTTGGTCTGTCTTTGACTTTTTTAGTTGTAAGAAAAGTATATGGTTATTGCAGATACTAAACATCAGCTTGAATGGTGGTACCAAACTGGAAAGAGAAGCATTTTAAATCTGAGGTCTTTATTAAAGTTTTTAAGGGTTCATCCCTGTATACCTGGTTAGGTGCCCATAGGCAAAGATATCTGGCCCCCCCGAGACAGAAATATCTGAGCCTGTGCATTGGGTATGCTAGCAAGAGGTTCACAGTTTGAATCCCTCCAGAACTTGAGACCAAAGGTTGATCTGAACTCACAAAACAGACAAGAGGGTTACCTTGCTCTGTTAAACTGTTCACAAGACTGCGCTCGGAGGTTGGCACTTTGGGAGTAGAGGGCCTGACCTGCTGAGTGGGTTTGTGACAGATTGGTTGGCAGCAATGACATAATATTGGTATCACAAGCTTTTTTGTTCTGTGTCAGCTGAGACCGTAAGCTCTCTTACAAAGAAAGAAAAAGACAGAGTATTATTTTAAAAAGGAAACAGAACTATATATCACTTGGTGTACAGTCAAGTTCCTACCTGTTTTATTTTTTTTTTCTAAAGTGCAGTCAGAGTAGCAGTAGTCAGGAAAGATGACTTCCAACTACAGCAGGCACACTGTAGATTACTTAAGGCAGTTGTGCGGGAACAGAGGAGTCCTGTTTGAGGTGAAAGCAAGCAAGCAGAGCCTCATAGATGCCCTGATGGTAGCAGATACCCAGAGCTGTGAGTCACCAACTGTGACTGGAAAGGATCAAACCTCAGGTGTGGAAGGGCTAGTGACCAGTGAGGGGTCCAGAGCTGATGAGAAGGACAGCAGGGCCAATGTCAGTGAAGGGCCACAGCACAGGGGAAGGTCACCAGTATCCTGAATCCAGAGGTACTCAGGCTGCAAATTAAGTTATGCAGGATGGAGCTGGAGGCAGAGCGAGAATAGAGGGAGGTGGACCGTGAGGCAGAGTGAGAACGCCAAAAGAGAGAGAGAGCGAGAGAAGAGAGAGGTGGACCGTGAGGCAGAGTGAGAACACCAAGAGGCAGAGTGAGAGAAGCAAGAGGTAGACCATGAGGCCGAGCAAGAATGCCATGATGCAAAGCGAGAACATAGAGAGGCAGAGCGGGAACAGCGAGATGCAGACCGTGAGGAGCGTGAGCATCAACGAGTTGCAGAGGAGAAGAGAGATGAGCGCTAGAGGCAACATGAACTGGAGAAGCTACAACTCTGACCAGCAGCACCAGAGCAGGTAAGTGGCTTGGGTTTAACTGGGACTGCAGGACTGGGTTACAAATTGAACTCCAAATTAATAGCCAAATTTAAGGAGGGGAAAGATATGGACGCTTTTTTAAGTTCTTTTGAAAAAGTTTGTATTCAGGCTAAAATTCCTAGAGAGTCCTGGAGCTTCCAGCTATCCCTGCTACTTACCGGAAAAGCTCGGGATAGACGGGATCAAATGGACAATGAGGACAGCAATGATTACAGCAAACTAAAAGCTGCACTGTTAAAAAAGTTTTAATTAACTGCTGAATCATACAGAGCTAAATTCCGTAAGCTCAGGAGAAGCCCTGATATAAGCTACGAGGAGTTAGCCATGAAACAACGTCAGTTTTTAAAATGTTGGTGGGAAGGAATTGAGGCAAACTCTGTTGATAAAATTGAAAATGTGATTTTATTAAAACAGTTTTATTGGGCTTGCCCAGCCGAGCTAAAAACCTGACTATAGGAGCCAGATCCAAAAATAGTGCAAGAGGCTGCTGAACTCTCGGACCGCTATGCCAAGAGCAGACCTGCTCTGAAAGTGAATGGGGTAGGTGTGGCAGTGCAGAAAGGGAAAAGCACACCTTCAGGGCAGCAAAAACCCTCACTGCCTCCACCAAAACCAGTTAGCCCCAGGTTTCAGAGAAAAGATTTCTCTGAAGTAAGAAATGCATGTTGGCTGTGTAAAGAAACTGGGCATATTGCCAGACAGTGTCTCAAAAAGTCAAGCAATAATACACAACAGGGTGCTAGAAAAGAAGTGGGTTGTTTGTGTGTCCCTGGAAGCATGCCAGTGAACATGAGGGAACACATGCACCCAGTCATGGTGAATGGTGTACAGACGCAAGGAGTTAAGGGACACAGAGACACCCCTGACATTAGTAAAAGCCTGGTCAGCTTATACCCAATAAATACGTCACTGTACAAGGGTTTACTGGTGAAGAGAAAACATTGCCACTGGCTAGTGTTCTCCTAGACGGGGTGAAACAGTGGGAACTGTGCAACAGGTGGCTGTAGCCAAAACATTAGCCATGGATGTCAACCTGGGTAACAATCTCCAACAGGGGATGGTATGTGCAGTTACCCATAGCCAAGCAGCAAGGGAAAATTGTAGTTCCCTGAACCCCACAGAAGCCATTGTGGAAACCACTGGGAGGCTGGTTCCCAGCCTGTGTCCCCTGATCTGGGGACTGATAAAAAGGGGGTAGAAATTTCCCCAGTAGCAAGTGACCACACAGCTATGGAAGGTTACTCCAAAGAGGGAGGGGTGAACCATTGTCTGAGGATTTGGACTGACAGTGATCCTGAGTGCCCTGACGCTAGTGCTCGGGACCCTAGTTTAGCGACTGAAGGGGACCTGTTCCATGCCTTGGGAATATGTGAGGGTTTTGCAGCTGCTCAGAGGGGTGACCCTAGTTTAGAGAAGCTGAGGGCTTGGGCAGACTCTGATGAAACACAGGGAGGTGACGGCAGACATAAGGTTTATTGGAAAAATGGACTTATGTATACTCAGGCAGTGCAGACTAAGGGAGGCATGCTAGGCAGGCAGCTTGTCATTCCACAGGGGTATCATGAGCAGTTGTGCAAAATTGCACATGATATTCCCTTGTCTGGTCATCTGGAGATCGTGTGCTCAACACAGCGGTTGGCCCAGAATTTCTACTGGCCTAACTTCACCCAGCAGGTGAAGGAGTATTGCAGGTCTTGTTACCGGTGCCAAGAAATAGGCAAGGTGGGTAAGAAAACCCAAGCAGCCCTGATCCCCTTGCCCATAGTGGAGGAGCCATTCCAGAGGGTGGGAATGGATATTGTGGGGCCTTTAAATAGCCCCAGCTCTTCAGGGAAGAGATTCATCCTGACTGTGGTGGATTATGCCACCCGGTACCTAGAGGCAGTTGCCCTATTCTCACTGAGGATGGACAAAGTGGCAGATGCCTTACTTGGGATTTTCTCCCATGTTGGGTTTCCACAGGAGGTTATCACCGATCGAGGGGGTTCCTTCATGTCGGACCTGATGAAATGTTTTTGGGAGAAGTGTGAGGTGGTGCAGAAATGCACGACACCGTATCACCCACAAGCCAATGGACTTGTGGAAAGATCCAATGGTACCCTAAAGTCAATGTCCTGGGCATTTGCTGAACAACGTGGGAGGGACAGGGAGAAATACCTTCCCTACCTGTTGTTTGCGTACAGGGAGGTGCCCCAAGAGTCAACAGGATTTTCCCCTTTTGAACTCTTATATGGACGCCGGGTACGTGGGCCCATAGACTTGATCTGGGAGGACTGGGAAGGCAAGCATGTCACCCAGGGAACTCCCATTGTGGATTACATCCTTAGGTTTAGGGAAAGGCTGAAGGAGCTTATGGGGACAGCCCAGAGCAACCTGGCAGCTGCCCAACAGAAACAAAAAGTGTGGTATGACCACATAGCCAGAGCTTGCTCATACCTGGTGGGTCAGGAAGTCATGGTCCTTATTCTGGTCCAGAAAGACAAGCTGCAAGCTGAGTGGGCAGGACCATACAAAGTGGTTAGGAAGGTAAATGACGTGAACTACATTGTGCAGTTACCTGACCGAAGACAGACAGAAAGGATGTACCATGTCAACATGATGAAGCCATATGCAAATAGGGCTGACATGGTGTTTGCAGTATGTAGTCATGGGGAGGGGACAGATGAAGGACCCCCCCTTCTAGAGTTGCTGGAAGAGAGTAAGCGGGAGTCCTCTGTGGAGGCAGTAAAATTGTCTCCCCAGCTGGCTCCGGACCAGGTCCAGAAAGTAAGGGAGGTTTTAGCAGATTTTGCCCCCTTGTTTAGCGCCAAGCCTGGACTAACCCCCTTAGCGACACACAATGTGGAGAAGGGGACACAGACGCCCATACGGCGAACAGCATATCGGGTGTCAGAGGCTGTCCAAAAGGACATTAGGAGGGAAGTGGAGGAGATGCTGGATTTAGGGGTAATCCAGAGACCCCACAGCCCCTGGGCCTCACCCGTAGTCCTTGTTCCCAAGCCAGATGGCTCTTCTCATTTCTGTGTGGACTATTGTGGACTGAATGTAGTCATGAAGTCCGACCCCCACCCAATGCCCTGGACGGACGAACTCCTTGACAAGTTGGGAGGGGTAACCTACCTTACGACCATTGACCTGACAAAGGGGTATTGGCAGGTAGAATTGACAGACAGAGCTAGGGATAGGTCGGCCTTCATCACTCCAATAGGCTTATTTAAGCTTAAAGTAATGCCTTTCGGAATGAAGAATGCCCTGGCCACTTTCCAAAGGTTGGTGAATCAGGTGTTAAATGGTGCTGAGGAGTACGCCATGGCACACCTGGATGACATTGCCATCTTTAGTACCAGCTGGGAGGAACACCTATCCCACCTTAGGGAAGTGCTGGGCAGGATACAGAGGGCCGGCTCACTGTCAAAGCCGAGAAGTGCCAGGTGGCCATGGGAGAAGTGACATACCTCAAGCATGTGGTTGGCCGGGGACAGCTCCATCCTAACCAAATAAAGATAGCGGTGATCCAGGCATGGCCCAGACCAGAAACCCAAAAGCAGGTCAGGAGTTTTCTAGGGATGGCAGGGTACTGCAGAAAATTTGTACCCAAGTACAGTGCCCTGGCTGCTCCCCTATCTGACCTGACAAAGAAAAAAATGCCAAAAAAAATTACCTGGGGCTCAGCCTGTGAGGGAGCCTTTACCAGACTGAAGGAGGCACTGTGTAGTGCTCCTGTTTTGACAAGTCCGGACTATATCAAAACATTTATAGTTCAGACGGATGCCTCAGATGTGGGTATTGGGGCAGTACTGAGCCAGACGTCCAGCCAAGGGACAGATCACCCCGTAGTGTACCTGAACAGAAAGTTACTTTCCAGGGAGCAAGCTTACTCCATGGTGAAAAAAGAATGTCTTGCCATAGTGTGGGCCCTAAAGAAGCTAGAGCCATACTTGTATGGGCAGCATTTTGTGGTGTCGACTACCATAACTCCCTGGTTTGGCTGACACAGATGGGGAAAAACAATGGCAGACTACTAAGATGGAGTCTTGCTTTACAAGGGTATGATCTAAAAATCGTACGTAGGGCTGGAGCGAAGAATCCGAACTCAGATGGGTTGTCTAGGGTCTATGAGGAGTGAATTGATTTGGGAGGCTCATCCCATGTAGGGGATAGATCCTCCAAATTCAGTCTTGGTGGGGAGGAATTGTGACGTAGACAGCCAGTTCTGAGTGCTGTATCATTTTTTATTATATATAAAATATATTACTGACTGTTTCTGCTGAAAATGTGATGCTCTAGGAGTGACCTCACCCCCCCCCCCAGGTTTCAGCTGAAAGATGCAAGCCAGGAGAAAATGCTGACAGCATGCGAGTTCACACACACTCAGTTTTTAGAGACAATGTGTTACATGGAAGGCTTTAATCAAGGATCCTGTTTGTCTGAGTTTATTACTGCTGTAGTTGCTATGTCATATCCATTTTATGATGTTGGAGAGGAACCTAGGTTGTTACACAGAGGTGCAAGGTTGTAAATGCTCCTGTGAAGCCTGTGTGAGGGAGGATGCAGCATGGATCAAAAGAGATGTCATTTGAAACATGAGTCATACTGAGGATTGCAAAATTAATACTGAAAAGACATACTGTTTTTTTTGTATAAGATATATATTTTTTATATATAATCTGACAGAGGAGGAGGAGCTAGCTGACCTCACACAAAAAGGGGTTGGCCAATACAGTATGCTTAAGGAACATTCTGTTTTACTACACAGAGACACATTTTTTTCCCTAGACTCTGACTAAGAAAACATCTTTGGAGCACTTGTTAACAGGTAGTTAGAAAGAGAGTCAGATCTAAGTACTGTAAGTAGGAATTTGCACTGTTTAAACCTTGTTCTTTTAAAATATTTGTATGTCTTGTGATATAAGAGTTCTGCATTTTGTGTTTTACATATTTTTAACCATTTTAGTAAAATTCTTTTTAGAACTTAATTGGTCTGTCTTTAACTTATTTTTAGTTGTAAGAAAAGTATATGGTTATTGCAGATACTAAACATCAGCTTGAATGGTGGTACCAAACTAGAAAGAGAAGCGTTTTAAATCGGAGGTCTTTATTAAAGTTTTTAAGGGTTCATCTCTGTATACCTGGTTAAGTGCCCACAGGCAAAGATATCTAGCCCCCCGGAGACAGAAATATCTGAGCCTGTGCATTGGGTACGCTAGCAAGAGGTTCACAGTTTGAATCCCTCCAGAACTTGAGACCAAAGGTTGATCCGATCTCACAAAACAGACGAGGGTTAATTTGTTCTGTTAAACTGTTCACAAGACTGTGCTCGGAGGTTGGCACTTTGGGAGTAGAGGGCCTGACCTGCTGACTCGGTTTGTGACAATTAGTACCTAGGTGGAAAATGAAATCAAGTTCACCCTCCCATCTTGCCTTCCTGGCAATCCCCAGGATCTTCTTCCCATCCCTCCATGCCATGGCACCTGGAAGGCACCTCACCTCCCTGTCCTCTCCCTCCTGTGTTCCTAGCAGGATCCCTCTTATGACAGAGTCCCCCACCAGGATTAATTTCCTCCTCCTCTGGGGTCCACTGCTCTCCCCATTTTGGTCACCTCCTCGGTTGACCTCCACATTCTTCCCTTCCACTTCTCTGGGTACCTCTATTTGGTTGTCTCCATTTGCCAGTGCAGCATATGAGTTCATGAGTGGAATAGGATTTGGGATGTGCCTCTGCCTGACCACCCTAACCCTCCCTGAGCTCACTGTCATCCAAGTGCTCCTCGTTCTTGGCATCCTTTGAGGCAGCGGCGTTGGACTGGGTGGTCTCTGGGTAGGGGTGATGGTACTCCTGACCCAGTTTACTTCCACTCTGAGTCTGGCTACCTCATCCTATGGTCCAGAGAGATGCATGCAGATAGGGCAGCACCTCAGCATCCAGAAGGTCTGCCTGGATACAGCTGCCCCTCATCCACTGCATTGCACCACTCGCCACAATATATTGTACTTGTACTGCTATTCCAGTACTTGTCCTAGTAATGAAGAACAAAAGGATGAGCTAGTAATGAAGAACAAAAGGATGAGTAATACTGAAAATGTATCAAATATAAGTTGTATTATGTCTAAAAACTATATTTTTCCAAGTCTTCTGAAAAGTGACCTCATCTTTAACAGCAGTAATCCTGAAACAGAGCTGCTTGTATAATCCATGGAATCGTTTGGAAACCCAGGATATTGGCACTTTTCATCTGGGATTGTTTTTTGTCTGAAGTTGATAATGAGGTATGCAGGTCATTATGCAATGGACAGAAAGAATCCAGCAACTTGATTGGCTGAGGTATCTTTTTACTCTTCATTAAATCCTTAGTAACAAGCAGTCTAAGTGGGTGACCGCTTGAGTGGCCAGCCCTGCGAACACTTATGCTGTATCTTGTACCTGCTGTAATGTCGTGTAACGTAACTTAATGTGTAATTAACCCTGGATGTGTCCTTTTACTGTGACATCATAGATGTGTAATATTGTATTTGCGTATCTATTCCCTGATCATATATGTATACATTTATGTTACTGTACTGTAATTAATTCTAGGTCGCCTCTGAAAAAGGGACGCTAGTCTCACTGGGCCTACCCGGTCAGCAAATTTCAGTAAATAAGTAAATGAATAAATAAATCCAAGAACATACTCAAAATAAGAAAATGTCCTAGCCAACCGTTTGTTTTTTTTGCATACTTTGAACCCTTGCACCCAACAAGTCCAGCATATCCTTCAGACTGGCAACACCTACTGGCCAAAACAGAGCTATTTTTTTAAATGCATACATACACATTAAAAAAAAGAAAATATTTATTTAGTTATGTATCTATTTATTTATTTAATTTTGTTGATCGGGTAAGCCCAGCGGGCCCGGGTGGTCCCTTTTTCAGGGTCAATCCAGGATTAGTTACATAGAAGCCTGTAGGGTACAGAACCCATCAATGGTACAAGTCAATGATACAAAGCAATTTTAGGAATAAACACAGTATTTCCAGAAAATGACAGAAATTCCAGAAGACTTATATTTTGGTGTAGTGTACATGTGCTTTTTGTGCATACGTTCATTTAGGCAGGAGGAGGCTATCAACATTGACAGTGTTAATTACAAGTTATTGTGGTTACAGGTAACATACATCGGGCCATATTGGCCATTTTCATATTAATTAGTTTCCGTTGTTGTGCCTTTAATGCTAGGGCATTGCCCTTGTGGGCAGAATAGGTTACTAGGGGGCTAAATTGCCAGGATCTTATAAATCTTTTTGTTTATACTTTGTCATACATAAAAAAAGATCCATTACATAATGGCAATAATACACTCCAGGGTTTGGTATGTCATGCGCGATCATTATTTCTTGGGTGCATGAGACAATCGACACTGGACCTCATGCCTCATAACGTACAGTACCTGAGGCATGACAATATCCCATGACATACCACACCTTTTTTTTTTGTATCATTTCTTTATGCTCCCCCTGGGCCGGGCATCCTTCCAAAGTGCACTTGCGGTGAGAACTGCTACTCCCTGCCTGAACCCTGCTAATCCAATTGGGACTCCCCCGACAACTGGGCAACCCTAGCGCTCCGGTTCACCCACTGAGCTGGGCCCACTCACCCTCAGCGGCCTATCTGTAATTAGAGAGGGCTTACTGCAGTTGTCGGGTCGGCCAGGAGTCCATTGGAGATCGGGCTGGAGGTGGGATGTGAGTCCTGCCTCTGGTGCTCCCTTTATCTCCACAGTCGCAGGCAGGGTTTTTTCCATTGTGTTTCCCCTCAGGAGTGCGACATGCAATGACGTCTGCGCGTGGCTCACCTGCTGATGTCTGCCGCACTCCTGCCCCCCTCTTGTTCTGGCTGGCGTGCCTGTGCTGCCCCCGATCTCCATCGGGGGTCGCTAGGACACCGAGCAGCCCCAGATCACTCCCTAGAGAGAGGAGAGCAGTCCTCCAGATGCTCAATCCTCTCCCTCCCCAGCCGACCTCTGGTACCCCGGGCTCATTCCCAAACCCAGGTCGCCAACGTAGTGCGAGGTGTGGCGTCCTGCGCCTCAACCCTTAGCACCACCGGGCCGACATATCATACCTTGTCATGTATTATTGCTTAATAATAACTGGGTTAAGCTTTTTCCCATAGGGAAACCGTGACGTAATTTGCTGTTATAAAGGAGCGTTTATAAGGGCAAACACACGCACGGTTTCCCTCGATATGTGCATGCCCAACCTACAGCTCTTCCACCAGATTTCTTCGTCAGTTGAAACCACACTGCCGCCACTATCTCTAGGCAGTAAGTAACTATTTAAAAAAAAACTTCCTAACAAAAATCACACCGTAAAGGGGACAACAAAACAAGAAAAAGTAAACTGCTGCTAAGCGACTGAGGACTCGGCTAAACATCATCCAGACCGCAGCTGCACCAGACCATTTATTTTATATAATTGGCTGTGGCGAAAAAGCCTAACCCAGCAATTATATAAAATAAAATATGGGGTGATGTGTAAACTCAAATTTACACACACCCTCAGGGTTGGATGCCTGGATAAACCCTCGAGCTTCGCTCTTGGGGTTTATATGCCATCCAACCCCTCGGGTGTGTGTAAAATCTCATTACACACACCACCCCATACTTTATTCTCTATATTATCCAGATAAATGATCCAGACTATCTGGCCAGATTATCCATTTTCTGAGTACAGTTGCAGTCATCAAGTTGTCTGGATATTTCCAGATCAGTATTTTGCAATATTTCTAAAAACAGTATCTCCAGTGACCCTACAGCGATACTGTCTGCAATGTTATATCCCCCCAGCATAGTGCTCCAGAGTAATTAATAATTAATTTAAAACATGGATAACAGCAGGTTTAGTGAAGTTGTTTATGATACAATACACAAAAGTTAGTTTCTATAGCATCTTTCATGCAAATTGTATCCAAAAACACTTTACATGACCCATACAGAACAAATAAACAGAGAAACAACAATACAAAATGTTTTGCCAGTGTGTTGACAATACAAGATATCTATTTCTGTAAACAGAAAATTAAAAAAAAAGCATCTAGGGGTCCCAGAAACCCAAGCCACAGTTCAGACACTTATCACTGATGCTCCGTCAAAGATCTTCACAATTTTTTAGCTTTACCACGTATTTAATGACTACCTTTAATCTGGTGACATTTTTCTACACATTTTGATATCTTTCTCAAAAGGTGGGACACCTGAATAGAGGAGCATTGAGCGGTACTCAGAAGCAATGCAGGACCCTGTGGAGAGTCCAGGCAGCACCAATCCTGACCAGCCTAAAGCTGAAGGAAAAGAACCACCATGGCATTTCTAAGTCCCTTCAGTTATGCAAGCCATGGACTGTAAAACTAAATGCATTCTTGAACAAATGGGAAAGCAGGACACAATGTTTGAAGTAGTTTCAAAGCAGCCTTCTCCCAAGTTGACTGGTCCATCATTGATGAAGCACAGGACACCGACCTTACCCTTAAACACATTATGGACAAGTTTAATGAGATCTGTGACATTTATGCACCACTGAGAAGAAGGAAAATTAGAGGAACCACTAATGGGTGGATTACTCGTGAATTACCTGATGAGATGAGGGCCAGGGACAACCTGTGGAGTAGGGCCAGGAGCTCGGGCAGCGCAACTGACCTCCAAAATTACAGAGCTGCTAGAAATAGGTGTACCCACCTCACAAGACTAGCCAAAGTGAAATACTTCAAAGACCAGATGGATAGGCATTGGTGCAATAGGAAGCCATTCTGGGATAATATTAAAGAACTGATGGGTAAAGAAGACCGGAAACACCCCACCATGCTAAACATTAATGCCACCCCAACCTTAGATCCCCACATTATTGCAGAAGCATTCAACTCTGCATTCACAGACTTGAGTTCTCGCCTCCCTCTGGGATACCTCACCTCAGCTGACCCACCTCAGCCTGCGTCAGGACCCAGTTTCACTCAAGCCAGATTCTGTTTCAAGTGGGTCACTGTCAAAGAGGCAAAAACTTATGTCCTAAAGGTCCTAGGTAAAACTAGGCTTGGCAGTGACAACATCAATATGAAGTTGATTGCCTTGACACTTAATGAAGTTATTGCCCCCATTACCAAAATCCTTAGTATGTCTCTAGCCCTGGCTAAATTTCCATCTGTTTGGAAGCTGGCTATGGTGATCTCATTCCCAAAAGTGGGGTCAGATCTAGCACTGCCAACTACTGACCAATTTCTATTTTATCACCCCTCTCTAAGGTGCTAGAGCGAAGTGTCACAGACCAGATCTCAGAGTATCTATTGAAATATGATCTGCAGTGCTCTCAGTAGCATGTATTTTGGAAGAACCATAGTATGGCTACTGCCTCAGTTGAGTTCTCTGAATACATGCATAAGGCTTTGAATGGAGGCAAATATGTGGAATCTATCTTCATAGAGCTCAAGAAGGCCTTTGACACCATCAACCACCCAATCCTGCTTCAGCAACTGCTGTTACTAGGGATTGCCTCTGAAGCTGTCCTTTAGCTCAAGGACTATTTGTCCCTCAGGACCCAGAGTGTTAAAATAGAACCCAGTATCTCCGGTGCCAGGCAAATTTCGTGATCTTGGGCAGTAACACCCAGCCTGAACTGCTGCAAAAGGAATTACAGACTACCTTCTACCAGCTGGAAGAGTAGTTCTGCTCACATAAATTACTCCTTAAGTATAAAAAGACCAAATCTATGTTAATTTCAAGCCACCAGCATAAGAAAATGAATCCAGTCCTGACCATTCTCAACAATAAGGATGCTCCCCTTGAACAGGTTCACTCATTCAGGTACCTAGGGGTCACTATAGATGATATGCAGTCATCCTCACAACACATTGCCCTAGTGGCAAAAGCGGTCAATACTAGGCTAGGTCTCCTATATAGACATAAACAATAGCTCACCCCCTCTGCCCTCCAACTGTCAATCTCCAGCTCCATCCTGGCTCTCATTGTCTACAGTATGATTGTCTATGGAGCAGCATCGGAAACTGCTCTCAAATGTGTCATGACTGCACCTAATAAAGCCAGCAGACTGGCACTTGGTGCTGATAAAGTAACTCACACTTGCTGTCTTTTACGAGCAAGCTAACTGGTTGAATCTGAATTGTAGAATAAAGTTCCAGACGTGTCTGCTGGGCAAAAAGTCACTTCAGGTAAAGGCTCCACCCAGTATTGCGGAGACCATGCAAGCAAATCATTCAAGCTATCAGACAAGAGGCATGAATCGAGGCCCTCTGACCATTCCTTTCCAGAGAACTTCCCTTGGACAAAGGTCCTTTTCTTACAGAGCCCCATTTTGGCTGAATGAGGTTCCTACTCATATACTTAATATAGAGAGCCTCTCTTCCTTCAAAAGGGAACTGAAGTTCCATCTCATTGCCAGTAATCTGTGTATATGTAAGGCAGCCACCTGGCCCTCTGCCCCCCATCACTAGCTCGCATACACACCTTACTCCAAAGCTGGCCACAGAAGTTTCTATATTGCTGTCCCTAGCCTCACCTCCCCAAGTTTCATACATGCGCTGAATACCTTGATCCTAGATTTTCACACCTCTTTTCCTCTCATCAACCCCTCTTTCACTCCCTCTGTATAGCCTCTTCTCTTACCCAGTCCTTCATCTGATCACTATCACTTATCCCACACAACCCTTCCCTCCCTTTCCTGTTCTGTTCTATCCACCCACATGGTTGTCCTAGCTGACTCCTAGCAGTCCATTCTTTTTCATTTGGCTTCCTTAGCCTGCCATCCCTCTTCTGTATCCCTTTCTGACAAAGTCTACTCCCATTGCTACAGCCTTTCACAGCAATAAAAATGAGACTACCTCTCACCTCACCATGCAACATTTTCTATCTGTAACCCTACTACTCCAAATTCTAGCCTTTCCTGTTACCATTGAGACTCTATTTAAATGCACTATGTGCTAACTTTATTTGCACCTACATTATGTACTGCATTGTATAACAATGTTATTTTATTGTTTGCTGACTGCTGTGTTCACTGTATGTATTGTCCCCTACACTTGCTGACGTGGAACCTTTAAAAAAGAGCACTGTGCTCAAAGGTTATTTCTGAATATACAAATAAATATAAATAAAAAAATAGTTTCCTCTGCTGCCAATGACATGGAAGGAAGGGTGCAGAATGTATTGGCATGGCACCCAAACTGAACACAAGTGCCAGCCTGGTGGTGCTGAGGGCTGAGGCGCTGGATGCCTGTCCTCACGCAATGCCGGTGACCCATGTTCGGAAACCAGCATGGAAAAAGGGGAGATATTGCTGATGGGTGATCTGAATATGCCAGATGTTAACTGGAGTGCAGTTGCAGCAGGCACTTCAAAGAGTGGGGTTATTCTAGATGCCCTACAGGGGGCATGCCTTAGATAAGTAGTATTGGAGCCCACTCAAGAGGGAGCAATCTTAGACCTGGTTCTCTCAAATGGAGATGAAGAGAGGATCACAGGTGTAGAAGTGGGTAGCCATCTGGGAACTGAGACCATTGAACAGTATGGTTCACATAAACACAAGCAATAAGTCAAGCCATACAAAGGCAAAGGTACTGGACTTTAGGAGGGCTGACTTTTGCCAAAATGGGTGAGTGCCTAAGGAATGCACTAGCAAATGGGCAGGAAGGATGGGTGGAAGAACAATGGAATAATAAAAACTGCCATCACAGAGGTAACAAGCCTTTGTGTGAAGCAAATAAACAAAACAAAACAATGTGAAACCACTATGGTTCTCAAAGGAAGTGGCAGTGAAGGTTCAAGAGAAAGAAAGCATTCAGGAAGTACAAGGAATCACAGAAGGAGCAGGACAGAGAACTGTATCAGTTAAAGCAAAAGGAAGCTGGGAAGGCAGTCAGAATAGCAAAGGCCCAAACTGAGGAAAAGATAGCCAACTCAGTTAAGAAGGGGATAAAACCTTATACATACATCAGGAGCAAAGGAAGACCAAGGGAGGGTTAGTGAGGCTTAATAAAGAGGAGGGAGGGTGGGCAGAGGGTGACTGTGAAAAGGCAGTATTTACAAAGGAAGTGGGGGAAGTACCTAAAACTAACAGTAGAAACACTCTGGATACAGAAGTTGATACCAGCCCATTTACAGAAGAAAGGGTTCTGAAAGAACTCTTAAAACTGAAGGTGGACAAAGCAATGGGGCCTGATGGGATTCATCCCAGAATTCTGAAAGAACTAAGGGTAGAACTAATGAAACCACTGACTACCCTCTTTAACAAATCATGGGAGGATGGGGTGGTACCCGAGGACTGGAGGAGGGCAGATGTGATTCCCCTTCACAAAAGTGGGAGCAGGGCAGAAGCAGGAAACTACAGACCTGTTAGTTTAACCTCAGTAATAGGGAAAATGATGGAATCACTTCTGAAGGAAAGAATTGTTGAGTACCTAGAGGCCAGAGGGACACAGGACCCAAGGCAGCATGGATTCACAGCGGGAAGGTCATGCCAGACGAATCTAATAGATTTCTTTGACTGGGTGACCAAAGTAGTAGATCAGGGAAGGGCTGTGGACATGGCCTACCTAGACTTTAGCAAGGCATTTCACACAGTCCCACAGAAAAGATTAACATACAAGTTAGCCAGCCTGGGAGTGGTCCCAAGATGATAGCCTGGGTAAAAAATTGGCTGGAGAATAGGACACATAGGGTAATAGTAAATGGAGTCCACTCTGAAGAAAGGAGGGTTACTAGTGGGGTACCGCAGAGTTCAGTATTAGGACCAGTCCTCTTCAATGTCTTTATAAGCAACATTGCAGAGGGACTGGAAGGAAAAGTATGTCTCCTTGCAGATGACACAAAGATCTGCAACAGAGTTGATGCACAAGGTGGGGTGGAAAGGATGAGAAGGGACTTGGCATGGTTAGAAGAATGGTCAAATGTATGGCAGCTTAGATTCAATGCTAAGAAGTGCAAGGTAATGCACCTGGGAAACAAAACCCAGGGTAAGAACTACACAATGGGAGGGTTAGATACTAACAACAACAAAATGGAAAGGGACCTGGGGTAGTCATATCAGATGACTTAAGGTGGGCAAGCAATGTGAGAGGGCAGTAAGGAGGGCTGGGGGGATACTGGGATGCATAGGGAGAGGCATCACCAGTTGAAAACAGGAAGTTGTTATCCCTCTGTACAGACAGCTGGTGAGACCCCATCTGGAGTACTGCATGCAGTTTTGGAGACCCAATCTCCGCAAGGACATAGATGGGATGGAAGCTGTCCAGAGGAGGGCAACTAAAATGGTGCAGGGTCTGCACTGGAAGACATATGAAGAGAGAATAAAGGAGGTTAATATGTATAGCCTCGAGGAAAAGAGGGAGAGGGGGGACATGATAGAAACTTTCAAGTACCTCAAGGGAATCAACCAAGTCCAAGAGGTAGCATCTTTCAAAAAGAGGTGTGCAAGAACAGGGGCACAATTTGAAGATGAGGGGTGGCTCAGAGGTAATGTAAGAGTATTTTTTCACAGAGAGGTTGTGTATGCATGGAATGGCCTTCGTGGAGGCTGTGGAGTCAAAAACAGTGGTTGAATTCAAGCATGCATGGGACAGTCATAAGGCAATTCTAGGGGGTGGGAGTAGAAAGAAGTAGGCTGCTGGTTAACTAGGATCTGCAGCTTATCCATTAGGTAGGGAAATGGGCAGACTGGGTGGGCCAAGCGGTCCTTATCTGCCGTCAAATTCTATGTTTCTTCTCCTGGGGAGGAGGATCCAGAGATCAGCACCTGTCTGCTCCCTAATGGAGGCTGGGGGACAGGACACCATGCTGAAGATGGGGAGGAGTTGGGGCAGACACTTGGAGGGAGCATGTGCGGATGCATGTGCGCTCTCCTCTGCAGGTGACATTGCACACCTCGACTCCTGGAGAGTAAAGCTAGAAAACCAAGCTGCCACAGCAGAATGGTGGAGGGCACCTTGCAGGCTCTGCTCCAGGCCAGCCACGGCACTGGCCCTTCAAATCCGGTCTCCAGTGGGGGTTGGGGAACCCTGCCAGCCCCACCGGGGTGGTAAGCCCTGGGGCCAGGTCAGTGCCGGATGGTGGATGCTGGGGGATGGGGCTGGGGGCTCCCTCCGGAGAAAGCCAGCACAGCAAAAAGGTACAACAAACTGAACACAAGTAAATACACAACTGTGGAGCCATTTGGAAGCTCCTAAAAATGAGGTGAGAGCCCAAAGCATCAGAATAGTCAGGCTACCTGAAGGGAACAAGGGGAATGTCAGCTTTGCTTTTCTCTGACTGTGGTTCCCAACAGAACTGCAGTTAGAAAATGACTCGGCCCCAAATGTGTAAGGCAGCCATTCTGAATCAATATGAGTAGCTCTGCTCTGAACCATAATGCACCTCAAACTGTATTGCTTATCACTACGTGAGTTGATGTACTCTCAGAATCCTCTTGGGTTCCCAGAAATAAGCGAATTTAGGTTGCTTTGGTACATAAGGGTTAAGCCCTAGGCTTCCTAATGAGAGACACTGGTACCAAGGTGGCAGGGGCTGTCTGTTGCAGTACATGTGCTGAGCTGCAATGTTTCCAGGCTGGTCTGTTCTGAAGACAGCCCCAGAGGGACAGGCACTGTCTGATCTCTCTGGCAAAGAAACAGTGCAGTTTGAAGTACTGGGGTCCATTTTTCACAGCCTTTCTGATGTCCATTTTGGAAATGAATAAAATATGACAACTGACATTTTTTTTAATAAATGTCCTCTCTCAACTGTGGACCAAGTAATCTGTTGTTTATATCTCTGAATCTCTCTCTGCCCTGCATACCCAGTCTCATCTAGAAGAGCGAGATCAGCCAGATAATGAACTAATTACATTCACTAAAAATACCAACAGCTTAACCTGACTCAATTATGCCAGTTTGCTTCTGTATCTCCTGCCCCCGTCCCCGGCATGAGGCTGAAAATGGACAGAATTGCTAAGCCCTCCTTTCCGGTCAACAATAAACTAATAAAACTCCTAGTAGAGCTCTTCCCACAGCACTCAGGTTCTGAAAGTTTCGGGTATTCTTCTACAGGTGAGTTCCGGGGGGGGGGGGGTCGGACCCAGACACAGTAGCGTCTCTGCTGTCTAACAGGTGCTAGATGGGGACTCGGGCTCAACAGAAGAGGTAATACAGATGTTATTTTTAAATCTGCAGAATATATGGTGGTGGATGGATGCCCACCTCCAGAGTGCCACTTAATTTATGGTTGGTTTCCAGTTAGGGCCTTTCAGAAGTGAATACCAGTGCCTGTGAAAGAGCAATATGCTCAGTGTCTGCAGAAGAGCAATCTGTTTAAACTACTGTAACCTCCCTGCAAATGGGGGTTCCCAAAAGGCTTCCAGGAGCTTGCTTGAATGCTCCGAGCCTGAATGGTGTTTGGCGTTTAAGCCATTTATCTGTGAGTGCTTTTAGAGCCTCTGGTACTGTCTCTTTAAGAGCAGTCTGTTTGCAGACATAATTAGTTTGTATGGGGGGACTGTGTGTTTCTCTGCTTGAGTCCCACTAGAGCTGCTGCCAATTCGCTCCGTTTTTGCAGTCGCTAGGAGTGCAAATGGAGCCTATCTGAAAGATGTAACTGTTTGCCAGAAATCATTTAGAGTAATAATGAAAATACAGTTTGTCTAACCTGCTTTTCTTTGCAATCAGAACTGTGTTTGCCTAGTTCCCCATTCTAGTTTTGAACTGTTGAACTGGACCAATCAGTGTGGGTTAAGGGAGCTCTAAAATGATGCCTGTGGACGAATCAGACCTTGGACTCGTAATCTGAGCCAGCCACAAAGAGGATTGTATGGGCAGTGACTCTGGGAAATGTAATTTGGACTTGACTTTTGCACCAACAGGGGAGTCTATTTTGGTGGGCCAATCCAGCCAAGAACTGGGAGAAACTCAAAGGAAGTGCCCAGTTTTGTCTACTGGAGTTTTAGTTTAGCTCTGGCAGTGAAGAGAGAAGGAGCCCTGTGCTCCTTCGGTGCACAGTTTTAGTCGGGAAACGCTTGTAAGGCCCCAAGTTTCAGTCTGCAGCTTGTGCAACTGCTTGTTCAGACTGAATCTGACCTGTGAAGAGAATCAAGGAGATCTGAAGAGTAGAAACCAGGCTCACCCTGTAGAAAACTGGAGAAATTGCTGAATCACGCTCGGTCTGTCAGGAACTGAATCTGCTGTGTGTTCTCCCGGGTATTGTGCTGTAATTACGATCAGGATAGAGAAGCAGCCTGCCTGGTATAGTACTTTCTTTTTCCATATAAATGTGTGTAGTGCTTTTGGGGACTCATGTTTCAAATCCCCTGTACAGTGAATTGAGTGCATGAAGCTGCAAATAAACCCCATTTTAATCCAGACTACATCCATTTGCTCTGAACTGCTGTGGGGTCCAGTCACAAGGACCTTGTCCACATGGTCTGCTCCTCCTGGCAATCCAGTATAATCTGCCTTCCATTCAGTTTCAGCATTGAATTTGTGAGTACAAATCAGGGTAGCTCCCTGCCATCATCTAATTGCAAGTGTTCCATCTGATTACTTTTCCTTTCTTTCTCCATGAACTGAGCCTACCGGCTCCGGATTACAATTGGTGTGTGCATGCATTTTCCATCTTCAGGGCCCCAACCAGCGCTGCACCAAAATAGGCTAGCCTCTTATTGCCCTGGGTACCCAGTAAGAGTGACATTTGGGACATTTGGGATTCTGAAATATATTGCACAGTACTGTGATTATTAATACGTTTAAACTAATTAACCTGATTTCCCCGTCCTTGTTATATCCCTAAATAAATCAGATCTGTTTGTTTCAGCAAGTTACACTGCCAGAGGTATTCATTTATGTTAACGTATTGTACTGTGATTTTTGCACTGTATCATCTTGTTTACTGGAGTCCCCAGAGTCACGCTGATTGAACCAATCCTGGGGAAGTGTATATTGCAAGGGTACTGTGATTGATTTGTGTGGGCCACTAGTGGGAAGAAATGGGGGTTGCAGTGACCCAGAGGGCTGTGACCAAGTCATATCAGACTGTCTTAACCCCGACCTCTGGGTGGAGGCACCCGCCATCGGATTCAGGTCCCTCAACCTGTTAGTGGCAAATCGGGGGGGGTAGTAGCCCTTGGGATAGTGCCTCCTGGGGGTTACACTACAACTTATCTGCAGTGATACTAAAGCCCCAGTGTGTGAGTCCTGCCAAGTTCCTCATTGGAGCTCTTCCCCCACCTAGAAAGGGGGGTGGTGGAGGGCCTTGTAAAGCACCTTGTATGTTGAAATAACTTGTGCCTCTGGAATCTTTCATGTTGTGGGGGTCAGCAAGGTGGAAGGAGGGTAGTCTAGGACCTATCACTGCTGCAGTCCCCCAGTGGGAACTAGACACCCTGTAAGCCCAGTGTGATGAAATCTATGGCCAAAGATTGTGTACTTATCAGTTAAAATGCTTCCTCCTTGGTTTATTGTAAAGAATACCCCTGCAGCCTCTGCTGGAGCTGTCTTCATGATGAATGCTGTTGAAGATGTAAGGACATCTAATAAAGCCAGCTACTGTACTTGACTCTGTTCATTCTTGTGAACATTGATTTTGTCTCTGTGTGTTTCTTGGGTCCCCTTTAGTGTTCTCGTTCATAGGCCTCATGTCCCCAGACCTGGATAAACTATAAATGTTCATAGTGGCCACCCTTCCTTGGAGACATCCCAGCTGCAAACTCCTTGCAGGTGAGGGGGCTGCATTGAGAGGCACAGGGTCATTATGTCGCAGGGCAGAATGCCATGCAACTGTCGCATGTCGATTCCAGTCGTATTTTTTCTGTGGGGGCCTCCACCCCACACACCTATTACAGGGCTCGCCCCCAGACCCCCTGCTAAGGATTCCTCAGCGGGAAGGTCCAACTAGGAAAGTGCAGGTCTGGGCTGTCACTGTCGGACGCTATTATGCGTGCGACATTATGACCCGGTACGGCATTTGAGATACTATGTAGGATTTATTTTTGAATATGGCCAATATGGCAAGGTGTTAGTAACATAGTAACATAGTAATTGATGGCAGATAAGGACTGCTAGGCCCATCTAGTCTGCCCATATACCCTACATTTATTAGCAGCTGCTGACCCTACTTGGTCATCGGTTTTAGCCTCTCCTTCCCCCTCTAAGGTTCCCTTGTGCCTATCCCATACATGTTTAAATCTTCCCACAGTGCTTGCCCCCACCACTTCCTAGGGCAGGCTATTCCATGCATTCACCACCCGTCCTGTGAAGAAACACTTCCTCACATTTCCCCTTATTCTGCCCCCTTCCAGTCTCATATCATGCACCCTCATTCTATTACCTCTCCTATGCTGAAAGATGTTGCTGCCTTGCACCTTGTTTATGCCCTGAAGATACTTGAAAGTTTCAATCATGTCTCCCCTTTCCTTCCTTTCTTCCAGTGTATACATAATGAGGTATTTCAATCTCTTCTCATACGTCTTCTGTTACAAGCCCAGGACCATCTTTGTTGCCCAGCTCTGAACCATCTCCACCCTGTCTATGCCTTTACAAAGATGAGGCCTCCAGAACTTTACTCAGTATTCAAGATGAGGCCTCACCAGTGTTTTGTGTAGTGGTATCACCACCTCCCTCCTTCTGCTTGTGATACTCCTACCTATGCACCCCAACCTGCCACTGGCCCTTCCTACAGCCTTTGTACTCTGCTTGGCCACCTTCAGGTCATCTGAGATGATAACCCCCAGGTCCCTTTCTTCCCTGGTAACCAACAGCAACTTCCCCACCAACCTGTAGCTCTCTCTCCTGGGTTTCTGCATCCCAGGTGCATGATTTTGTGCTTCTTTCCATTGAATCTCAGTTGCCACTCTTCGGACCAGTTTTCCTCCTTATTTTCTCCACCCCATCTGGAGTGTCCACCCTGTTGCAGATCTTTGTGTCACCCCACTGAACCCAGTGGTTAGCTTTGAGAAACACACTGTCAGACTGTGTCCAGATCTGGCCTTCGCAACACAAATGCATGTAGACTTATAGAGGAGCAATTTATATCGTTCACAGCCAGCTTGCGCCCTGGGGACTGTAAACTCACTGTCTGCATTTCTTATGAGGGCAAAACTTTTCAGTTGTATTATCCCAGGGAAATCGCATGCTGGGTAACCAAAACAGCTACCAGTTTTTACCTATCCCCAGAGGGTGAAGTGGATGCCACAGATAAGGAATCATGAGTAAAATACTTCTATTTGCTTACTGTAAGTCAGGCTCGAGGGTAAGCCTTGAGTTCAGTGGGACAACAGGCAACACAATCCACGTCCCCTCTGAGCACTATTTAAAGCACATACCCCAACCACCCTATGGATGCTTGCTTTCTTTGCTGCAGCTACATGATTCCCAATTCTTTGGCTTGCCCTCCCCGTCCTCCTACCTGGCTCACTATGCAGCTGTGGCCTGGGCAACCCTACTGCATTACACTCCTGCCACCTTCTGTTGTTTCAGTTCCCATTCCCCTGCTGTGCCATGAGTCCCATCACTCCCCTGCCATTCAGCCTCACCTCTGGTGGCCCCTTGCTGGCCTCCGTTCACCCTCTGGGCGGTTGTTGTCTTGCCTCTGCAGAGGCTCCTGCAGGGTTGTACTTCTGTGGTGCACTGTTGCCCCACTCCTGCTGCTTTGTGTTTTTGGTTCTGCTGGTCTCCTCTGGTGCTTATGTGCTCTGCGACACTTGTGTTTCATTTGCTTGAGAGTACTGTCCTGCACTCTTTGTTGCAGTAGCTGGTCTTTTCTCCAGCTTCTAAATCTGCTGCCTTCCCCCTATTGCTCTCCCAGCCTTGGGGTGGGATTTGCTTTAGAAGGGGACATTCTCTTTTCCTTCCACTTGTCTTTTCCTTCTGGCCTCCTCCACCCTCCCTCCTCTCTCCTGTTATTATCTGGGGTGGGGGCTGGTGTTCCTCCCTCTTTCCTGCCTGCCTACCTTCAGGTTCTCCTGACCATAGCTCTGGCCGTACTTTATCTGCTGTGTTTCTTCGGCCTTTTGCCACCTTTTTGGCTTGACATACATACTACCACTGCCCACCATGGATTCAGAATGCCTTTGGCCCATGGTTTTGTACTTTCTCCAGCTCCCTGCCCTCGCCCCTCAAGGACCCAGTACTCTTGCTCCTTAGTTTCATTCTGCTCCGCTATGCCACAGTGTTGCCATGTCTGAGCTCACTCTACGCATTTTGTGGGCCTCCACTGCACTGCTTCTCGGTCCCCAGCAGCCCGCCTAGGTGGTTGTCTGGTCCTCTCCTCAGGGCTCATCTAAACCCTTCCAATCTTTCAATACCTATCATTCCTACTCTACCTACTAATGTTTAAGCAAACACCCCAACAATCAACAATAGGCGTGTGCCATGCCATTAACTAATAGGCATATACACCTCCAACAAGTGGCACATGCCCACTGTCTGCCCCTCAAAGGCTCAGCAGGATTTTGCACTCTTTGGCTTTGTACTGCAACAAGCTGTATGCATTCACCCTCTCGGTTTCATACTACAACTAACCAAGCTCCTTAAGAGATCAGCTTCTCTTGGGCTGGCAGTATAGCTTAGAGGTTAGAGTAACAAGCTGTGAACAAGCTTGGTACATCCAGCAGACCAGACCTGGATTTGATTCTCACAACCTCCACTTTCATATCGTGTGACTCTGAGCAAGTCACTTAACTGCACAGTGCTCCCAGGTCGCCCCTGAAAACAGGCAGTTGTGCCTAGTGGGCCTTGCCCGGTTACCAAAGACTAAAATAAAAAAATTAAAATAAAATAAATATCCACGAACTTCATTAGAGGAGAGTATTAGGGCTGCCAGGCCTCCAACAGCTGTTTCATTCTTATCCTTTTGCTTGGGGTGTTTTTTTTTTGTTTTTTTTTAAACTTGGTAACTGGGAAAGGCACACTGAGCCAAGGCTCATTTCCAGCTCTGACCCGGGGGAAAGAGAGAACAGGAAATGCAAAAATAAAAGTATACACAGTATTAATGTTTCCTGTTACCCCAAATTCTGGCTCCTTATTGACTTAACTTGAGCCTGTGCTCTGAACCCCTTCCCCTCCTTTCCCTGACTTCAGGAAGCACCCTCAACCCTTACTTTATATTGTCTATGTCATCTTAAACTGTAGCTACCCTACACTCACTCTTCTTCCTCCATCTCTCCCTCCTTCCAGCCCTTCATCTCCTACTCACCTCTCCCCCTTCTCTCTAATTTCTGCATGCGCCCCATAACATCTACCTTGTATTGACTACGTTACCTTAGACTGCATCAGCCCTACCCTCAATCCTCCTCCTCCACCTTCCTCTCCCCTCCAGCCCTTCCTCATCTTACACACCTCCCTCTCATTTCCTACCACATCCCATTCCTTCTTTTTCTATCTCTCCCCCTCTCACCCCTGCCTTTTAGTGTAGTCTTGCTGCCCACCCTCCCTCTACTTCACGCTGTACCTCCCACACATCCTTGACTTTTTCCCTCTTCTCTCTTCTCTCACTCTCTTCCTCCCTCCCCTGCCTGTACCACTCACATACATGTGCCTTAGCTCCTTTTGTAAATACCCGGACATATGTATCCCTCATTAATAATGAACTATATATAGCTGATATAATTTGTACTTCTTATGTATTGTTTTGCTCATGTTATCACCAATGTTCATATGTGACCTGTTTTCTGTATGTACTCCCAACTCTGTACTTGATACGGAACCTTTGTAAAAGAACCTCTGGTTCAAAGGTATTGTAATCCTAGAAACAAATAAATAAATAAAATTAATGATTGGTACAAAGTAAAGTACAAAAAGTACAATTTAACAAGGTACTAGTGCACATAAAACTTAAACAGAGCTAAACAATGATACAATGAGCGGCTTTGATATGCAAATAAAGAGGCCAAAGCAGGTAGAATGAAAGGCAGTGCTAGTCCAGAAAAGGAAGGAGCCTGATACAGGCTTATGCGGAACCCAGGAGTAGGCCCAACCACAGGGATATTTGGGTTCCAACAGGGGAGCATCAGGGAGGTGGATGACAGGAGCATGTGGGGGCAGGAAGAAGTTTTAGCTGGTGCCTAAGAGAGATGGGGGGGGGAGAGAGAGAGGGACTAGGGGAGCAGGTTCCAGAGGGAGAGAAGGTGATAGGAGAAGGCTGACTTCCAGGCAGAGGAGTGAGGGTGTGGAAGAGAGAAGGTGTATGGATCCCTGGAGTACAAGTAGTATAAAGCAGAGCGAATGGAAGAGAGGAGTGAGGGCAGGGTCCCAAACCATAATTTAGAGACGATAGAGGCACAGTGGGACTGACGACATTAGGGTAGTGGGAGGATGGACAGGGATAAGTAGAGGGAGCAGTGGTGAGTACAAAAGGGAGAGCTGGTGGCAAAGCGACAAAAGGCATTAAAGAGAGTGTCCAGTCTGGCAAGGAAAAAAGGAAGGGGCGGTGCCATAGACTACATCTGCACAGTCAAAAACTGTAAGCACCATTTTTTCAATGTAACCCCCCAATTTGGGAGGGCTTATTACTCGCCTTTAGAGAACGCCCCCCAGTGTATGGGGAGTTTGGTGCACCGGGGAGTGTATTTTCTGCTGGCCACCACTTGGGGGCAGCAGACTGGGGACATGTGTATAGAGAGATCTCGGGGAGTTAGGGAGAGAGATCAGTGGGCACTGCAGTACAGCAGTTGAAAGGGGGGTTCCACCCCCTTTCCCTTAGGCAGTGTGGCAGTTTCAGTGGCAGTGCACCAGGTCCCAGGGTGGGGCATCCAAGGGAAGTGAGTAACCAGATAGTTTGCAGTCACCTGGGTCCTGGGTCCCTTGGGTGGGTGGTGAGAGCATCCAGAGAGCATGTTTGAGTGGCAGGTAGGAAGGACCCTAGGGAGTTAATCCCCTAGTTCAGGACTGATATTTCTTGAGCCAGCGGGGCTGTAGGGTTGTGGCAGGGCCTCTGCAGGGAGTCGGTGGTCCTGATTTTCTTTTCCCATGTGGCAGGGTGGATCATGGTCTAGCAGGTGGGATTGCTGGGTGGTGATCTTTACTCTTATGGGGCCTGCATGGAAGGGCAGGCCTCGAGGCTTTGGGTAAGATTCCCGAGACGGGCTGCAGGCGTGGGGTGAAAGAGACCCACATACCCCTGTAGGCCTTTTAGGCCATTGCTCAACTGGGCAACAGAGAAACAGTAAAGTAATGGAGCCACTGTGACTGCTGTTTAGGAGGCTCAGCTCTGGAAGGCCTCGGGAGCCAGGTAAGTTTCTAGGTCTGGGATCACCTTCCCCGGAACACCTGACCCCTAGATGTTTGGGGGGGGGCTACAGTAACAAGCTCTGGGCAGACCAGAAGAGACAAGCAGCCTTTGTTACAGTACAAGGTACTGGGTTAGGGGCAGAGCTTGGAGTGGATGGAATTAATGTGGGCAGAGAAGTCAAGCTTACTATATAGCCACACATCGAGATACTTGAATGAAGAAGCCACTACAAAGGTGGAGCCATCCAGGGTGGAGAAGACATGGGGAGCCTAGTCAATGTCTGGCTGGTGCCAAAGGTCATGGATGTTGTTTTTTAAGTGTTGACCTGGGGTTGGTTGGATTGGAACCAGAGCAGGATGTTGTGGAAATTTGTTTTGAACTCCAACATTCCTTACCTAGCCTCAGCTCCTCTGTGGCTTGAAGTCTGTCTGATTAGAAGTAGAAGTTCACTCACTCCTTAGTTGCAGCAGCAGTTCACAGGTCAGGCTCACGCTTGCGTTAATGGTATCGCACTATATCTAAAGGGATTGCAACGTGAAGCCTTGGATCCCCAGAGGTTTCCTCCACGGGGGAAGGGGGTCTCTCTCCATGCTGATAGTCATAAAATTTGGTAGCTTAATTAGTCTTAGTTTGTTATCTACCACATGGACCTAAATTTAGAGGGATACACAATGTTTAGGAAGGATAGGGGGGTGGCAAGAGGGGTGTGTGAGACATTGATAGTCAAAAATGACATAGTAGTTGGTGGAATCGAGGAGGCAGAAGGAGATTTGTTGGCAATTTGGGTAACCCTACAAACGAGAGGGGGTTAAAGATTAAAAATAGGGGTGGTGTACAGACCCCCCGCAATGGAAGCAGAACTGGAGGATGATCTGGCTGAGAACTTCAGGGGTCACTGTGGCCTCGGAAAGGGCAGGGTGGTGATCATTGGTGACCTGAACATGCCGGGGGAAGACTGGGGCACTATGACATCCTCGGTGGCCAGGGAGCAGAGTTTTTTTTTTCTAACTTTATTTATCTCCAACCCTGGAGTACTCCTTGCAGCGACCTTGGAAGCTCCCAGCCTCTACCTCCCTCCATGACCACTCCTCTCCCCTCACGTCACCAAGCACCACCTCTGGGTCTGAACCCTCCAGAGGTAGGGCCGCCCTATCCACCCAGGGCACTATATCTTATAGGCCAAAGTGCCCAGCACATGAGTCTGGCAGTGGAGAGGAGCTAGCCTGGAGTTGGGAGTGTGAGCTGTGGAAGATCAAGGAGCCTTCATCTATCCCCAGGATTGGGGTTTTTCTCTCTTTTTCATTCCCCCCTCCCCCGCGGAGCCCAGCCAGTGAGGCAACGTAGTGCCGTAGCTCCGCCCAACCATGGCAGACGCCACGCTTACTCAGTCGGCGAGCCTCCATCCGCCGCCAGAGGTCACACCATGAGTGAGCGCCTCCCACACTGTCCCCCAGAAAGAGAGAGCAGTCCTCCGGATGCTTGATCTCTTCACCCCCCCGCCGACCCCCGGTGGCCCCCAGCTCATTCCCAAACCCCAGTTGCCAGTGTGGCGCGAGGTGTAGCGTCCAGTGCCTCAACCCTAAGCGCCACAAGGCTGGCCAGGGAGCAGAGGTTGATGGATGTCTTCCAGGGTGCCTTCCTAGTCCAGCATGTGGGGGAGCCTACTAGGCAGGATCAGATCCTGGACATTGTCCTAGTAGATAGTGACCAGCTAAGGGGCCTGGAGGTGAGCAGCCCATCGGCAGGCAGTGACCATGCCACGGTCTGGTTTCTTATGTTCCTAGGGGGAGAGGAAATTTGCACTAACACAGAAGTAATAGATTTAATGGGGGGCAGACTTGGAGGGCATGGGAAGGATTCTTAAAGGGTGCTTAGATGAGATAAGGCTAGACATGGATGCTGGTAGCTTGTGGGAGACCATTAAGAAGGGGGTGTAGGATTCTTTGAGGGCCCGCGAAAAGGTAAGGCGCAAGCAATGTAGGGTCAGTAAGTTGTGTTGGTGGATCCGGGAGGTGCAGGAGGCGGTAAGGGAGAAAAAGGCTGCCTATGCATGCTTAAAGTGCTCAAGGGGGGCTAGGAAGAGGGGATAGTATGATTTCCTGGCTAAGAGGGTCACCAGGGTGGTAAGGGGGGGCCAAGGTGAAGAAGGAGCTTAACTTGGCCAGGGATATCCACAGGGGAGGAAAGGGGTTCTATAGATACATAGGGGAGAAAAGAAAAGTGAGGGCACAGATCAGCAGGAATAGAAGGGGGGGATGGGCACAGGAAGCTGGGCAACAAGCAGAGGTGCTAAATAAGTACTTTGCCTCTGTCTTTACCGGGGTAGGTGGAGTATCTTTCCACCCCATTGGAGGGTAAAGGAGCCCACTGAACCAGGAGGTCAGTTGGAGACTGAAGGACTGAATGAGACTAGGGCAGGGGATGGGTCATATCTAGAAGGGGAGGAGAGGATGCATGAGGAGGGGGGATGGGAGGGTGAAATCACAGTGGATAGGGCAAGAGAGGCCCTCCGGTCGCTAAAGAACTGAGAAGGCACTGGGGCCAGATGGGCTGCATCCAAGGGTGTTAAAGGAATTGGCAGAGGTGCTGGCAGCTCCACTGGCCTCACTCTTCAACATCTCCCTGATGACAGGGTGAGTGCCTCAAGATTGGAAGGTGGCTCATGTGGTGCCTATCCACAAATTGGGGGTTCAGAGAGGAGATGGGGCATTATAGGCCCATTAGCCTAACGTCTGTGGTAGGCAAGGTTATGGAGGGCATTATCAAGGAGAGGCTGGGGGGGCAGCTGGGAGTTGGGGCACCTGGATGGCAGGCAGTATGGTTTTGTTCTGGGGAGGTCATGCCAGACTAACCTGGTGGAGTTTTTGACTTGGTGACGGGTGCCCTGGACCGACATAGGCCAGTGGACATCCTCTATCTGGATTTCAGTAAGGTGTTCGAGACTTCTGGTGACGTCACCGAAATGTGAGGACCCTACTCACGGAGCTCTGCAGTTTCTGGTCAGACAATCTAATAAAATCCTCCTTAAAATCACAGGAAACTGGGCTATCTTAATTATTACTATTCTATTAAGAATGGCAGCTAAGCAAAATCGCGGCAGAACTGAGAGATCGATGGCAAATACAGCAAAAATGAGACAACTCTCCCTGAGCAAAGATATAGAGGGCTTCACGACAATGTCTCAGCCCAATCGCTCATGCACACCATCACAGTCTTCATCTGAGGCCTAAGAAGAGGATGAAAGACTCCCGAGAGGTACAAACAAGCTATTCAAAAAAATCAACACCATACTAGCTACAGTCCAAAATATATATTTGGCTTTAGCCGACCTCAGACAGGATGTGAGACAACTCGACCAGAAAGTAAACCAGAACACTAATAAACTCTCTGAAACTTCTTCAGCCCAAGAAACTACAGAAAGAATAGTCCTATCCCTCCTTCAACAAGAACGGAAAATGGTAGAACGTATGGAAGACTTAGACAATAGAAACCACTGAAATAACTTTCGGATTCATGGAATGCCGGAAGGGTCAGAAGATGGTTTTCCAACAATGGAAGATTTCGTACTACACCTCTTGAAAACTACTCTATCACTTCCATCGGACATACATATGGAGATGGACAGGGCACATCGATCATTGGGCCCGAGACCAACTGCACCTAATGCGAGACCAAGATCAATTGTAGTGAGGATGGTGTTCTACCAGGCTAAGAACACCATTCTACAGGAGGCATGGTGGCATCGCAATTTAAAATTTCAATCAAGCCCCATCTTTTTTGACCAAGATTATTCAGCCACCCTGCAAGCCTAACGATTGTGAGAGAGTTGCAGGAGAAGAAGGGAATTTGAGCCCAAATAAATTATCCGGCCAAACTGAAAGTTTTCTTACCTGAAGACCCAAAGATTTTCCCCTCCTTAGTTGAAGCAATGCCTTATTTAAAGGAGCAGCAGATCGCATGTCTGGATTTAGTAATGGAAACTCTGGAGTGTAAGCTGCAACAAGAAGCATGGGCGGTGGCGGGCATGGGAGCAAAACCGATGCAAAGAGGTCCCCAGCCGAAGGCATTGCATCCGACTTTAATCTGCTAATGCGGTGGTCAGCTCACTTGAATCGGTCACAGCAGAGTGCACATCATGAACTAAAGCCGTGAGAGGGACCTGAAGCCAGCAGAGAACAGAGCTGAACAGCAAAGGTACAGAACAAGTCGGAATGGACAGTTTGACCCGTTGAAAACCACGGTCTGAAAATCGCAGCTCGATTTACTTAGAGGACTATCTACTCTTTTTCTCTTTTAACTGCTATAGGCCCAGTTTGCTATATGAGAGAGGGAGGGGGAAAGTAATGGCATAATCAGGGTATGAATGGGAGGGGGGTGTTCGACTAGTTCTCTAGATAAAAGGAAACACATGATAATTTATTTCCCTTAAAGAAGAATGTTACTGAATAATAGGGAAGATTTTAAATTAAAAAAAAATAATAAGGGAGGGTAATTGAGACACCCGTCTTATCAAGACCCCAGATTACTAAATCATATCATAGAGTAATTTGGGAAGGAACTGTGTGGGGGGAGGCGTGAAGATTTCTCTGGGGCAGCCCTATCACATTCTTAAAAGAAGTAGAGGATTTCTTTCAGTTCAAAATTCATAGAGACTAAATCGAAGAGCTCAGATTGTTTCAAATCTTTACTACCAAAATCCTTGCTTTTTTCATTTTCAATTAAATATTGGGTTATGGTAGAAAGTGACGTCTGCCACCTGGTGGCCATTTGGGATCTGAACAACTGTGTAATATCTATAGCACGTCAGACCCTGTCTCCCACCCCCAGTGGGAGATAGTATATCTTACCCTATAACGATTAATAGGGATATTTCACCTTGGAAGTTAAGAGGGGAAGAGACAAAGTTGTTAGTCCCTGTAGTCTATTAAGGGACAGAGGGGTTATTATATATAAATTTTTTTCATTTTTCTTTTTTGTATTTGTTCTCTTCCTCAGTAGTTGTGCTAGAATGTTATTAATGTTTAAAGTTCTTGTTATAATTGACGCCGATTACCTCCTTTGGCTTGTTGCTTCCACCATGCTACTAGTATCTGAAGGTCTTTTTAATAAGGATGGCCCGAGAACTGAAAGAGGAGAATTCAACCTATAAGACGGGGATGCTTAAATTAATTCCATACAATGTTAAGGGGATACATTCAGCCACTAAGAGAACTAGACTGCTAGGTGAGCTAAAGAGGCTGGGAGGGGACATCATTTCTTACAAGAGACTCCCCTGGACACTAAAGAACACCTCAAATTACATAGAATCTGGGTCGTGCATGTGGAGGCCTTACCCTCCCTAAACCCTAAGAAAGCAGGAGTGGCTGTCTTGTTAAAAAGAGTAGTTGTTCAAGTTGTTCAAGTACAAGCAGTGGAGGGAGGTATGGAGGGACGTTACTTGAGGGTTACCTGTACTCTGCATGGAGAAACCATTCATTTTGTTAATGTGTATGCTCCAAATCTGGGGACCCCATCTTTTTTAGTGAAGGCTTTTGGTAAAGTAGCCCAGTTACCACCGGGGCAAATTTTCTTGGGGGGAGATTTAAAAACAGCAATGAATCCTAAACTTGACCGCTCTTCTGGAAGAGGGGAGACAAATAGAAAAGCAACTCAGACTTTAAATAATTTAATATCTGAAATGGGACTTATGGAGATATGGAGAGCGCAGCATGCAAATGAAAGGGACTATACCTTTTATTCAGCTTCTCAACAAACCTACTCTAGAATACATCTCTTTCTTACACAGAAACAATATCAGTACAGGACCCTTTCAAGTCAAATACACAACTTTACACTATCAGACCATGCCACCTTATCTCGGATATTCAGTATGGCGCCTGCAAAAAATACACCAATTTGGAGATTGAATGTCTCCTTGCTGTATGATAAAGGCTTTATAAAGAAACTTATAGAAAAAAACAGAAGAAGTATACAACAAAAACATAGCACAAAAGTGTTCAGCCCTTTCCACATGGGAAGCTATTAAAGCAGTGTTAAGAGGAGAACTCATAAGTTTTACATCAGCACCCCAAAAATTAAAAACCTTATCTACATAGAAACTATTAGGAAAATTAAGAAATTTAGAAAATCAGCATAAATAAACCCCCAGCTCAAGAGCTATTTGGAAAAAACTACAGATTACAAAGGAGGAGCTGACCAAACTTGAAAATGATAGGGCAGAGGGCGCCCTCTGGTTCTCAAATCAAAAATATATAAAGGTGGGGGGAAGAGCTTCTCGACTCTTGGCATATAGGCTACTTAAAGCACAGACCTCGAGGTGGATTTCCTCGATTAAAAACCCGAAGAGCCTTAATAACCCATTAAAAACTCCAATGAAGATAGCCAACAGATTTAAAGATTTCTTTCAACATTTATACAAAGAAGATAAAAACCCAAACCAAGTAGTGGCAGAGACCACTCAATTTCTAGCGAAATTAAATTTACTAAAACTGTCACATGCTGCCAGATTAGAGATTGAGTCCCCCAAGAAAGAACAAGAGGTTATAAAAGCAATAAAATCCCTCCCCACTGGGAAATCCCCGGGCCCAGATGGATATGGTCCAGAATTTTATAAGAAGCTTATTAACCCCCTCGCAAAAATACTGACAAAAGTATTTAATACTTGTCTGGAGGAAAGAAAATTGCCACAGTCTTGGAATGAGGCATTGACTACTGTGTTGCCAAAACCAAATAAGCCTTGAGACCAATGTGAAGCATATAGACCCATATCATTATTGAATCAGGACCTTAGAATCTTAACTAAGATCCTGGCCATGTAGCTCCAAAAACATATTGAGACAATAGTGCACGAGGATCAAACAGGGTTCATTGCCCATAGATAACTTGCTGATAATATCAGAAAACTTCTTAATGTCATGGCCCATAAACAAGAATCCATTTCCCCCCAGCTGGCACTTTTTTTAGATGCGGAAAAAGCATTTGACCGCTTGAGTTGGTCCTATTTAATAGAAGTAATGAAACATTTTGGCCTAGAGGGCCGGTTCCTTCAATGGGTCTCTTTTTGTTACAGTAGTCCTACAGCAAGAGCTAGGGTAAACAGGGTAATATCAGAATCTTTGGAAATCACTAGAGGCACAAGACAGGGATGCCCACTGTCCCCACTACTATTTGCCCTGAGTCTTGAGCCACTGGCAGCAGCAATTAGAAGTTCCCACGAGATCAAAGGAATCCAAGTGGGTGATCAAAGGTGCAAAATTTCACCTTTTTGCTGATGATACCTTAGTCTATATTAGTCTGTATATCAGAACTGGAGTATTCCTTCCCACATTTATTACAATTACTTACAAAATATGACAAAATCTCGGGTTTTAAAATTAAAAGAGCGTAATCGGAGTTGCTGTTGCTTGGTGGCTCTATGACAATGGAGCAGAAGTCACAGGTTCCTTTTAGATGGGCAGAAGATAAAGTTAAATATTTGGGAATATGGATCCCTTAAAACCTCCAGAATTTGTTCCGATATAATTACCCTCCCCTGTACACACAGATCTTCATGGATTTACGTAAATGGAACATACTTCCTTTGTCCCTAGCAAATAAAATAGATATAGTAAAACAAAATATATTGCCCAGATGTTTATTCCTTTTCACCACTCTATCAATCCCCATTCCCTTAAAAGACTGGAAAAATTTTAGGAGAAAAACAGCAAAATTTATTTGGTCTGGTTGTAAACCCCGAATTAGATGGTCTATATTACAAGCACCAAAAGAAGAAGGGGGATGGGGGCTTCCTAATTTATCATCATATTATATAGCTGCCCAGCTGATCCACATCCTTAGAATGGTATCAGACAGGCGGGGTAGTAGTTGGGGGGTCTTGGGGGGAAATGCTCACCCAAACATTCCACCACCATGTACTGTAATCTTAAAGAAATAGATAACATCTGGACCAAACATACCATGACAATTTGGGTGAAGGCCCGGCAATGTTGGGAATTTATAGAACCAGTCTGGCAGTATATACCAATCAGATTTATCCCTGGACTCTCAATAGGTAATGCAGATCCAGGCTTGATCAGATGGGAGCGGCAAGGATTGAGATTACTTTCCCAAATGATACAAGGAGAGACAATAATGGATTTTCAAACATTACAACAGGTATACAGGATACCTAAGCAGGACTTTCATAAATATTTACAGTGCAGGTACCTTATTCTTACAGGTCCAAGTATACTCAATGTGCAGGGCATTCCTGCTCCTGGGGTTTCCCTACTCTGGAGTCATGCTAACACCCTAGATAGTAAAAAAATAATATCTTTGTTATACAAAATTCTACAAGAAAATGCTGGTATCTTGGGTATCCAATTTGTTCAGGACAGATGGGAACAGGAAATGGGTCAGTGTTTGCAGCATACACAGTGGACAACAATTTGGAGTAATACACATACGGTTATGGCTACCAGCAACTGGAGAGAATTTCAATGGAAAATTAATATACATTATTTCAGAACCCCAGTTATCTCGCAACACCTAGACACAAACTATTCAGACAAGTGCTGGAGAAAATGCGAGACTGTAGGCTCGCATTACCACATTTTTTGGAGTTGTGGGATAATTGCCTCATATTGGAGGCATGTAAATAATACTATTAAACATATGTTACAGCTACAGCAGGATTTAATGTTTACTAATATGATCCTGGGACTCCCCCCTTAAGAAATGAAATCCAAAACAGATAGATTTTTATTCCAGGCATTGAGAATAGCAGCAGTTAAAGCTATAACTCAAAACTGGCTGAAATCACCCAGCAAAGAACAGTGGTTTAACAATATTACTAATATCAAACATACAAAGGCAATAGCAGCAAAGTTAAAACAACAAGTGGAACAATATAATTCACGTTGGTTATCCTTTTTCCACTATTTGGAGGAGGTGGAGGGAAGAACAGTGCTTACCCAGCTTCTGCACTAGGGGAGAATTCAAGAGGTGTAATGCAATATTCAGCAGACCTTCGGGAATATGAAGTATGTGTGGAAAAGAAAACGCAAACCAAGGGAAAAGTTAAAGTTAATGTTTTTATTTTTTAATATTTCTTAAAATATTTTTGGGGGTTTTTGCTTCTCTTGAAAAAGGGGGGAAAGAGCATACCATTTAATAATGACAATGCAAAACGTAGTATGAACCAATGAAGGGTTTAATCCTGTAGAATATATCCTCTCCAAGGGATGTCGGAAGTCAAGACTTGGAGTTGTTTGATGAGAAGTGGGGATCCTAGGAACCATCATATGGACATCTGAAAAACCAAAATAATCAATGATTAGACCAAAAGCATTATTATAGAATGTAATTTAAAGAATTTAAGATAATGGAATAAAGGAGTTGAATGTAAATGGTAATGAAAAAACAGTTTACCATCTTTGTAATGGTGCAAATGTACAAATTGGATTTTACTTAAACACTGTAACTGTATTATTGCTCTTAATAAAAAATTAGTTAAAAAAAAAAAAAAGTAAGGCGTTCGATTTGGTACCCCACAACGGCCTACTAACAAAGCTGGGGAGATGGGGATGGGGGGGGCAGTTGCTCAGGTGGGTGGAAAACTGGCTTACGGGGTGCATACAGTGAGTGGTGGTTGGAGAGATAGTCTCCTCCCCCAGGATGGTCATCAGTGTGGTCCTCCAGGGTTCAGTCCTGGGGCCACGCTTGTTCAATTCCTATGTCTCGGACATAAGGTGGGGTGTTAGGAGTAGGTTGAGTCTCTTTGTGGATGACTCAAAACTGGGAGCACTGGCAGACGGGCAGGAGGGGAGAGAGGCCCTGAAGGGGTATCTGGATACCCTGGGGGGGTAAAGAAGTGGGGGTTGAAGTTCAATGCAGGGAAATGTAGGGTGCTGCATCTGGGGGTCAGAAACCCAGGACATGCATACACCCTGGGGGGACCACACTGCAAGTCACATTGGGCAAGAGCGACTTAGGGATAGTGGTGGACAGCAAAATGAATAACAGAGAATTGTCGAAGAGCTGCAGCAAAAGCAAACAGGATACTGGGCTGCATAACCAGGGGAATTATCTCCAGGAGGAGGGAGGTGATTCTCCCTCTGTATAATGCCCTGGTTATGCCACATCTTGAGTACTGTGTGCAGTTCTGGAGACCCCATCTTAAGAGGGACATAGCGCTGCAGGAGAGGGTCTAGAGAAGGGCGACCAGGATGATTCAGGGCATGGAGGGTAGGACCTATGAGGAGAGGCTGGATGAACTCAATCTGTATACATTGGAGGAGAGGGGGGACAGAGGGGACATGATAGAGACTTTCAGGTATGTAAAGGGGATAAATAAGGGTGGAGCCAGGGAAGTGTTCAGGCTTAAGAAGGGAAACTACCAGGGGCATGAGTGGAAGCTGGAAGGGGAAGTACAGGGGAGCATGAGAGACACTTCTTCACAGAGATGGTGGTGGAACCATGGAACGCACTGCCCAGAAGTCTGGTGGAAGAGACCACAGTGGAAGGATTCAGGAAGGGTTGGGACAGGTACAGGGGGAAGCTGAGGCCAGGGAGGGCCACCTCAGGGGCTGGAGGAGCGAGCTCCCAGTAGGGGGCTAGCTTCCGAGCAGACACAATAGACCATGGGGCCTATTCTGCTGGCTTTTACTATGATACTATGATACTATGATTGGGAATTGGATGGTGGCTACTTTTTCCTCACTGATTGTTCAGCGTCGTGGTCTTCCCCTCTCTCCTTAGTGGAAGTTATGATTTGACAGTTCTGTTCATGTCTTCAGCTTTGACTTTTGGGCCTCTTTTCTATGGTATCTTTAGGTAAAGTATTTGCCATTCTGTAGCACCTCTATTGATGGAACCCCCTTAAGAGGGTTCCTTGGCCTTAAGTACCCCAAAAAGGGATCTATGACACCAATTCAATAAACATTTTGTCGACCGGTGTTACAGCCACAACTTTACATTGACCGTACATTCCAGTTGACATAAAGCAGTCACATATACTGTTTGTTTTAGGGGTGGGGGGGCTCTGGCTCCTGCACTCTCTGTATTTCAATATAATCAACTCCAGGTCAGAGTTGATTCGGGAAGGGGGTGCAAGACACAGAGAAGCCATGCCAGGTTCCCACAGGTACAGTACAGTGGCAACATCGAACTGGCGCTGTAATGTACTTCGCTTTCGAAATGTCGCTGTCAGATCTCCATACCCCCGAAAGGATGGTACTGTCATTACTTGGGAACAGAGTATGAGAGGACACAAAGATTTTAAATCATTCATGCTACTAAGAGTACTGAGCTACACACAGCTCTCAGCAATCCATTCCTACAGTTGTACAAACATCACATTACATTGCACAAGCATGCATCACAAAAAGCCAAGCTGTCAAATGCACCAGCTGTTTCATACTTAGCCGCCCACTGAGCCACTGGATTGTAAGACAGGCCTGAGAGGATGTCTGAGGCTTGGTGGGGCAGCAGGTGACACATTCCACATCCTCATCCGAGTGATATTTAAACTTAAAGTGCATGTCCAAAGCACCCTGCAGATGCTGGTTTTCTTTGCTCATACCATCCTCCCCTCCTCTCCCTCCAGTGGCTCACCCCTCTTCTTCTGGGCTTTTTCCCTAAGGTACTGTATAACACCTTAAATTCACGCCTGTTATATTTGGCGCGCTAAGCACACCAGACATATTCACTCCGTCTTATTTTCACTTGCGGAACACTAGTGCTGATACTGTACAGTGCTCCACCTAATATTCAGTCTTTTTATTTTCATGCTAATATGAAACCAGCGAATATAGTAAAACTAAAAAGGTAGTGAATATTTCCTCTTATACAGTACCTTACACCAAAGGACTTATCATATCCTTCAGCATCTCTGGCAGTGAAACACCCTGTACCTTTGGTACCCAAAGAGGGGAGTAGTTCCTTGGGAACAGAGAGCATGAAAGGCCACAGAGATTATGCTACCAGCAGTACCAAGCTACCAACAGTTCTCAGCAATCCAACAAGACAAGCTACCAAATGCACTAGGTATTCCATACATAGCTGCCTGCTGAGCCAGTGAAACACCAGTTAAGGTGGGACTATGTTTTTTGCAACACTTGCGGGGACTGATTATTCTGATGCTTTGAATGTGTGGACTTAACATTTACTGACAAAGTTAGAGGCATCAATGACAGGATACTCTGATTCAGCACCTACTGTCCATTTCTATTCAGTACCTAAGAAAGTGCATGGTTTTAAGATGGTGCCCACCACATGATGGTCCTGAGGTGCTGCAGGAACTGATGGAACAGTTTTCCATGATTGTACTGTCTTCGTAATAGGGGATTGTTTGTTTGTCCTGTCCAGGACCTTCTCATAAAAGAATATTTTCTCAATGGAGCTTCCTCCTGGTAAAACAAATAAAATTCAAATACAAATTAAGCAAGATACCGAAGTGTACCAGTAGTAAGATCGCTGCATTCACCACTGTTATTACGCTTTGGTTATAAGTTGCATTATTGTTCTGCACTGTGATTAATGTTGAAATATGAGAATTTCTCTGCAGGGGCTGAGTGTTTGAGACTCTTATTTGGCAACATAAATGTTTGCATATGTGTAACTGGGTCATTGTGCAGATGTTACTGGTGTTTCTTTTTTGGTTCTACCCCTGCCTTGCATCCATTGGGCGAAGGAAGGTTGAGTGGGCTGGGGTCATTAAATGTAAGGCTATGCCTGAAGTTCAGTGGCCAAGCAGCCAGCCACTCCCACTTCCTGAGCTATATAAGCAGTGCCTTTAAACCTCACTGTGAAGCATTTTTTTTTTGCAGCCGAAGGCTCTGTCGGTTTGTTCTCTGAGTTGGCTAGGCCTCCCTGGCTGGCTGTGGCCTGCCCCCCACTCCTGCTTGTCTCTGCTGGGCTTCTGTGCTTATTTTTCTACTTCTGGTTTGCATTTTGCCTTCGGCTGTGTGTGCTTCCTTCCTTTTTTTAGGGAGGGGGGCTTTGTTTCTTAGCTCCTAGCATACTGCTACTCTGGGGCTCCTACTGCTTGCTTTTACTTACTCACAACTCATATTGCTTGCACAGCAACTCCTAGCATTCTGCTATGCAGAGCTCATGCTACTGCTTTCAGTTACCTACAACTACAGCCACTGCTGCTGACTGTTTACTTTAATTACTATTGTACCCAATGCCTGTGTTTTAACACTGTGCTCACCACGATCAAACTACTGCAATGCAACTGCAATCATTACCTGTGTTTCAGCTCAGCCATAGCTGCTTCATGTTGCATACTCAATTCTTTTCACCTGACACAGTTTACTCTGACCCTACCTGTGCTTCTCATTTTACTTGCAGCTTCACTGCACTGCCTGGCTACACCTGCTTTCAAGCATTGTCTCCCTGTTTTATTGCACTTATAACTCTGAGGTCAGCCAACTAGCTCCTGCTGAAGCTGTTAATATAGCTTGATATTAAAATTCTGCCTTTGCCGACGAAAATCCTCAGAGTTTGTCACCTTGATTTGGTTTTGAACTGTCTGGCTGGCTTGCCCCCAAATCAGTGCTGTTTAGTGCTATATGACATGTTATTCTGGTTCACCTATCACAACTACTGCTTACTGACCTATGTGCAGGTCTACACTTGCTTACACAGCTGTTACTACTTGCTTACGCAATCCATTACTTCATGCATACTGCCATCCCTTCGGCTTTGGCCTGGGATTCTGCTGCACTTGATCTGCATTCGACCTTGCAAGGTCTTAGCACTCCATGCTCATTATGATCTCAGCACGCCGTGCTCATTCAGCTCACCAGCTTTCGGCTCTCAATTGATTTCTGGGGCATGCCAGCCATTCTAATCTGGTGCAGAGTTCCTGCAGCTGACAGTCTCACTCTGCATTTAGTCCGAATCATTGAGCATGTCCAACTTGGGGCAGGATCCTTCTCACCTGGGCCATAGCTGGGAATGTCCTTGCCCCAGGCTTGGCTTTAGCTGCCTGCTACGTGACAGCAGCACCTGGTGTAGAATTTAAGACTAGCGGTAAAGGGTGGTTATAATGATCTCCTTTGGCTCTAGTGTTCCACTCTAACGGTTGGCCATTAACTTTAGTGGTTTCCCTAGAAAGGCACCTTCACTCCATTCTCCCTATGACTGCCTCTGGTTTACCTGGTTTGATTTAGGGTGGGTAGACCAGGTGAGTGCCTCAGCAGTTGTTGCTCTCCTCCTCCACCTTAGATGCACGTATTGTTGCAGAGTTTTCTCGCAACCTTCCACGACGTTCCTGCTAGAGGGTTTGAGTGACAGCCTCCCTCCAAATTGTAATATTTTCCACCTCCCTTTAATTGGGTTTTCCAAATTGCAGCTGCAGAGCGGTCACTAAATAAATTTTCCCAAGCCTGGAGGGAAGGCGACCTAGGCCTTGGATCCCAGAGATTTCCTCCTGATAGGGTTTTTTTTCTGTCCTCCGTTGCCTCAGTTCATAACACTTAGTTAGCATAGTTGTTTTCCCTAGTTTCTTTAGGTAGGTTCCATTGTTGGATGGAGGTGGAGGATGTCCTGCCATTCCCTCTCTCCTTAGGGGATCCCCTTCTCTCAGGGCAAGCCATCAGTATCATGCTATGCAAACCTGGGCTGTTACTACGACAACTGAGCATATCATTGCATTATCAAACTGCCTATGCTTCTCTATTATTACGTTACAGTTACTGCTTCTATGTCACTGTTAACTGCTTGCATTATGCTTCGTGTTGCCTCCTTTTTGGGGATGATACTACATTTTTTGGGGGGATTCCTAAGGTATCTTTAGCCATGGGAACCGTCCTGTAGCACCTGTAGGGGTGGAACTCTCTCTGAGAGTTCCTTGATGTCGTACCCTTACAGGGTGGTAATTCCTCTGGAATAGAGAGTGCGAATGGCCAAAAACCAAACCAACACAGTTGCACGAGCTTAACACTATACTAGCTGCATAGGTCAGTGAAATGTAAGGCTATGCCTGGAGTTCATTGGCCAAGCAGCCAGCCACTCCCACTTCCTGAGCTATATAAGCAGTTCCTCTAAGCCTCACTGTGAAGCATTTTTTCTTTTCCCCACCATCCTCCCCTCCTCCTCCAGCAACAGCACTCTCTCCTTAGGGGGATTCCTAAGGTACCTTTAGCCATGGGAACTATCCCGTGGCACCTCTAGGGGTGGAACCCTCTCTGAGAGTTCCTTGTCATCGTACCCCTACAGGGTGGTAATTCCTCTGGAATAGAGAGTGCGAACAGCCACAAACCAAACTAACACAGTTGCACGTGCATAACACTATACTGGCTGCATAGGTCAGTGAAACTCCTCACATGGGAAGGGAGTGAATAATAGGCCTGATCACAATTAGAATACTGATCCCCTAGGCTGCAGTACCAGCCCACCTCCCCAACACCTGTCAGACACCACACAAAAATCAATCTATATCAGTACCCACACTTCAACTGCAATTTCAAACCCTTTCATACAAATTAGGGTAGGTCACTAATAATATGCCCACACACCAGATTTTAGAAACTAACAGGACTTTATTATGATTTTCAGATAACAGCCAGTTACCACTTTCACTGTGTTGAAGCATGGCACCGTAAGCTATGTGCTGTCATATGTCCAGGTCTCTCCACAGAGATGGTGCAATAGGCCTCCCAATGTGCTCACAGAAGATTTCCAGACAAGACCCCTGTACTGTAGGGTCTCCCACTACCCACAGTAGCATATCCTCACAGGTTCAGATAAGTTTCAGTGCAATCACTTTCCTTATCTGCAGTTTCATCCTAGGTACCCAGGTAAATGAAACATTGCTGCAGGCCTGATGCCACAGTGCTCAAGATCTTGCACTGGTTCACTTACAGATATGCAAGATTGCTTTACCCTACCGGACTGTTGGCTAGCACTTTTTTTATAGCAGAATAAATTTGTAATCCAACAGGGAATCACACAAACTCTAATCCAAGCAAGGGGAAATACAAACAGCAGCAGTGGTTTCTGGCTGGCAGACCAGTAGTCACGGGTCATGTACCAAGTTAGAAAGTAGTCTCAGATACTTCTGGGTATACAATGTCGCAACAGTAGGCAGATGGTGGTTGTAGACCAAGATTAGACCTGATCGCTTCATTGCAGTTCCCTTTCGTCCCGATATGCATGAGGCAGTGTGGCAAGTTCGGAAGGGCCGAGACTGATGAGCTACACCACCTCACCCAGTAGGCACTCACTTGATCAAGGGTACAAGTACCCTGGAGGCAAGCTCGTGACCACGTCCTCCCTTCACATACCAGATAGGGTAGAACAGCTTGTTCTCACCTCTGTTTGCAGCAGTGTGTAGATGGCTTCAGCAGATTCCTTCAGGCTTCACAGCACTGTCTCAGTTCAGATGGAAGTTCCAGCAACCGGATTCAGCTCACACCAGGATCTCTGGCTCTGAGGCCTGGCTATGCCCTCAGCTCTCCTCCTCACACCTCCTCACACCTCTCTCTTTTTCAAACACTCAGAAAGAACTGCTTTGAATGCCTCCTTGGCTGGGGAAGGGTTCAGCTTAGGAGGCAGTATAGCGTAATGGTTAAGGGCACTGAGCTGCAAACCTGGAGACCTGGGTTTGAATCCCATCAGCCCCTACTTGCATACTGTGTAACCCTGAGCAAGTCACTGAACTTCCTTGTGCTCCTAGGTCATACCTGGAAACAAGCTCTGGCTTAGTGTGCCTTTCCTGGTTAAATGATTTCCCCTTTCCCTTTCCTAGGCATCTCCTCTCTTAGTCTCTTATTGGCTGTCCAGCTTGTCACTCACATTCTGACTCCCTCATTGGCAGCAAAAGAGCACCAAGTACTCTGTTGCTGTTCCTCTCCAGTACCTGTGTCTTTACCAAGACTCTATGCATTTCAGTAGGTCATTTGCATGGGTCAAAGATCTCACAATGGTGATATCAATCTAGTTACACTCAGTTCCATGCCCAATTGCTGTTTCAGAAAGTTTTTCACTACTGCTGGCCGCTACTCTAACTTTTTACAACACTTAATCAATCCAAGTTATCCATGATGACATCAGTGATCCCTCTGATTTGTCTTCAAGTGCAGAAGTACCCCTTTCGGTGGCAGCGTAGATGAAAGAAGAAAAGAACAAACAACACTCCTCTTCTTCTGGCCTCCAGCACCAGTTCCAGCTGGAGGACACAGGCATCACAGGTGGACCCACCTTGAGCCTCCAGGGGCTTGAAAGGCAAGCCACATTTTTTGGTGGGGGGTTATATATGGAAGGCAGCAACTGTTAGAATTACCTTTGAACACCTACTGTTATATCCTCCTAGTGTCCTCCAATGGTCATGCTAAGCTTAGCATTGCAATATCTCAGTTGGATTAACACATGTTTTGTTTATCCCCTACATTATGTTTCATCAGACTGAGTGATTAGTTAAACCTGCTTTCTAAGATATGTGATGTAACATATCTTTGTCAAAGATGTTCGTGTTTAGCTGGTCTGCCCACACAGCCGTAGAACTACTGTTGAGTATTTTGCTGGGTTCAGTTGGACACCCTCTGGCTTCAGTATTATGATATAATAAACCCTTTGTTACCTGCAGGGAAACATAGCCCTTTGGGGAAAGTCAAGAGATCACTACAATATAACAAAACCTACAATACCACTCTTACAGATTCTAGAACTAAAGAAAGGACAATAAAAGAAGCATCATAAAAGTTGCATAAGACAGATTTATTATCCTATTAGCTTGCCTGATAGGACAGTCATTATACATTGTATACTAATTATGTAACATACTGTACGTACCTGGGAGTCTGGAGCGCTCAAATACTGCAGTGTCATGCAGGGTCTGCCTGCATTTTTCTTGGAGAGGGTGCATGGAGAAAGGGTTTTTATACCAAGATAACATGTAGTCTGGTAATAGATAGCCTGCTTATGTGCATGTGATGATTGCACTTACTGTTACTTCTATTGGTCAATTTGGGGGCAGCAGAGTATTATCTCAGTTGCCCTTTCGAATGCTACAACGTGTAGCATTCTAGTCATAAGAATACACTTATGTCAATGACGTGTTCTTATGAATGAAACATTTTGTAATGTATCATCATGTTCTCTGAAAGGTCCATTCATAAATTATTGCTGTGGTTGCACATGACACCTTAGCTGTAGAGGGTGCTCCTGTATCATTTTAGTAATTATAAAAAATCTGACATTACGGCAGTAGGGGCAGCATTATCTTATTCGTTATGACTTCTTCTCTTTCCTACATAATTATTTGTAGGGCAAAGGTCTCTCTTGCATTTCATAGCCTTAGTCTAAGTAAGATAAAGGTTATTCTTCTTAGTAGAGCTGCTTTCTATATTATATATGCAAAAATAAAGTATGTTTGTGTATGTAACCCTATCCTAAACTTATGTAGATGTTCCCTAGCTATGTGTGTGCATCCCTAAATCTATATGTAATGTGTTTCCCCCCAATTCTATATGTGTGTGTCCCCAGCTCCATGGTGTTTTATTTATTTTTTTTTTTTCCAATTGTTTAACCAGGAGTGGCACACTAAGCTGAAAGCTTGTTTACAGGTGTGACCTGGGAACACAGGGAAGTTAAGTGACTTGCTCAGGGTCACACAGTATGCAAGTGGAGGCTGTGGGATTCAAACCCAGGTCTACAGATTTGCAGCTCGGAGCCTTAAACCACTGCACTATACTGCCTCCCATAACTGTAACTGATATGTAACTGATACGTCTGTGTGAGACATCACCACGTTATATCTGTTTGCGTGTGAGATGCCCCACTTATAGATGTGAGTATTGTGTGGATTTTAGTACTCCCACTTAGATGTGGGTGTGTGTGTAAGTATCCCCACTTATAGATGTGGGCTTGTGTGTGTGTGTGTGTGTGTGTGTAAGACTATCCCACTTATGGCTGTGGGTTATGTACTTGTGTATCATCTGCATAACATGAGAATGCAGGTAATCATGACGTGCCTTGTGCATGTGATATGTGTGTGGGTAAGCTTGTAATCATGACATACCTTGCATACGTCATGTGCTTGTGGGTGAGCATATTCTTACAATCCCCCCCCTTGTTACCTGCGTCTATACAGGTAACACAAAAAAAAGAAAGAAAGAATTAGTGGAACAGGAAAGTGGATAGATTGGGTAGCATAGAGAAACTTGAGTTGAGATCTATAAAATTGAGAGTCTCACAAAGGCAAAAAGTAGTAATAAGAAGTATAAAAATAAGAAAAACTTGAACAATAATAAATCCCTTAAATGTAAATTCCAACCACATGTTGGTAAGTGCAGTGTGTGTAGCTCCATCATGAAACATAGTTTTGTAATGAATCCTCTATCTTCTGAACACTGTTTTAGATTTGAATAATGTGTGTCTTTCCTTTTCATTAACCTTTTAACACCCAAGTGCAATTGATCTATATGAACATTAAAAACTGGTAAGTATTGGTTACATCTTTTAAATGGGTGGGTTCAGTATAGATAGACTCTTGGTCATGGAGGGGCGCTGGTGTAATGACTGTATGACCAATAATAGTACGTTCATGGGGTGTAAAGCAGAAATTGGGTGTTGTCACATTACAAACCATGTTGTTATAAACATAAGACTTATAATTAGTTATGACACACCATAAACCTTCAGAATTGTATGATACTCAAACTTCAGGTACAAGCCATTTGGTAAGTCTGATGGGGCACAAAATTGAGGAGTTGGTGAGTTTAGTAGAAAATGGAATTCCAGCAGCCTTGATGAAAGTGTTGCTGCTGTGCTTGATTGGAGCCTTGATTGAAGAGACGTCTGAAGAAGTATTTTCTCAGCTGAAGTCAGGGATTGCCCCTCCCTCAGGCTTGCCTTCATGTATGGTACCCCCACTATTAGCATCATTGTGGGTATCAGTGCTGGCTGGTGAGGAAACAGTGTGTTAGTTTCCATCAGTTGTATCAAAGTTCATATCGGCTTGGTCAATAGATGACCCTTCTCTGAAGTCTGCTTGTATCCCCACAGAGGTGTGACCACGGTAAAGACATCACACCTGTACAGGTAGTGGTAGCCCTTCCTGGTACAGCAGTCTGTATGGTGGGCTGCCCAGGCATTCAGGTGATGGTGAGGAACAAGGAGATCTAGCAGCTTTATTTGTTCTCGAAAGATGTCTTCTTCCAAGTGCCCAAGTGATTGTACCGGTACCAGTTTATTAAATATTGCAGTATCCTTATCAGATATAGGCAGTTAAACAGTAAATGTGACAAACATTGTATTTATTATATTACAGTCATGTCTGTTATAGCAGGGGCCCTGGTTGGGATGCACTGTAACATAACCAAGATTTCTAGCAGTGGCAATGGCAAATGTACCGTATGATCCATGCACTTCGTAGTTCATGCTATATTGTCACAGTGGGGGCAATACCACTTGGCCATATGTCTGTCATTAATGAGATCTGGGATCTTACCAGTTTTTAAATCTCGTAAGATATTTGTAATGGTGGTGAGTACAAAGCTTCCATAAGCAGAGCAAAGGATTTCCCTACCTATGTGGTGTTGTCTAACCTTCCTATTATTAAAGTGTATTAACTGTGTCTGGTCTGATTGAAAATCCTAGCAATAAAGTGCATGTTATATATGGTGAACCTTTCTTCTTGAGCAAGACTGGCAATACCATGTAGCATAGGCTATATTACATCCTGGTTTAATTTACTATTAAATAATTTAGCATGCCTCCTAATTTTGGCCACATTTTCCCAATTCCAAATAGATAATCTAGTCCCAAAAAAAAACTGTGGCAGACCCTAAAATGCCTGTCACACCAAGAAGACCTAACCTTCTTTTCCCACATTTAGGTCTGAACACCCCATGGTGTTTTGTAGAATACTTCCCTGCTACAGGGTCTTGAGCTCGTGGTAGAATACTTCCCTGCTACAAGGTCTGGAGCTCATGGTAGAATACTTCCCTGCTACAGGGTCTTGAGTTCATGGTAGAATACTTCCCTGCTACAGGGTCTGGAGCTCATGGTAGAATACTTCCCTGCTACAGGGTCTTGAGCTCATGGTAGAATACTTCCCTGCTACAGGGCCTGGAGCTCATGGTAGAATACTTCCCTGCTACAGGGTCTTGAGCTTGTGGTAGAATACTTCCCTGCTACAGGGTCTGGAGCTTGTGTTTGAAATGCTGCCATAATGTCAAGTAGCATTACTGTATGACATTTAGAACTGTTTGTTTTGGAACAATGACCGAATTCAGCCATGTTCCAGTTACATAAATTTAAAATTACAGGCACATGCATGCAGTTTACCTCATTAATTAATACACCTGGAAAAGAAATAGCAGTTAGGCCACTTTTTGGGACGGGTTCAGGTATAGGGCAGTTTTCATAATTTTCAGAAACAGTTTTAGAAATTACAGTATGGTAAGTGGATTCAGTAAGAATAGTGCCCAGCTGGCAAAGTCTTTTCATTGAGATGTTGTGAAAATGAAGGCAAAAATCAGAATTTGCCATAACGGTAATGTTGTGGAGTCCAGCATGATGTAAGTGTACATTTTGGATTGTAATGTTCCATTAGAAGAGATTTGAGTGTTTGGCCAACCTCTGAAAGTTCCTTTGTGAAGGCGGGCCACTTCGAGAGATTTACCATTTAAAAGTACATTAAAGTCAGTAATGTCCACATAATGTCCAGCTGCAAAACAAGAGGGTTAAGAGCATTCACATTGACTTGTAGACTGATATTAGAACCTTTATGTGTTATGTGTGAGGCAGTATACTGCAGTGGTTTAAGGCTCTGAGCTGCAGATCTGGAGACCTGGGTTTGAATCCCACAGCACCCACTTGCATACTGTGTGACCCTGAGCAAGTCACTTAACTTCCCTGTGCTCCCAGGTTGCACCTGTAAACAAGCTTTCAGCTTAGTGTGCCACTCCTGGTTAAATAATTGGATAATTGGATGTAATAAGATTTGGGAACCAAAATCTGAAAGGGGCATAGGATGGATGGCTAGAGGTTAAAAGGTCAACCAAAAAGATGAAGCAGGGCAAATTTCTTTTATTTCTGGGGTCATCTGGATCTGGGACTGGGCCTGGGATTGACTTCACCTGGACAGGAATTGGAAATGGACCAGGTCTCAGTTCTGGTTCCTGGGATGGAACTGTATCCTTCTGGTTGGGGTCTCCTTCCAAGGTGTAGACATCTGGGGATGGTCACATCAGCATAGGAACAGACATATTCCTCTGGCCAGGTTCTTGTATTGGACCTCCTTGACCCAAGCATAGCAACAGGGTCACGAATAGGTAGGCCTGGAAGAGACCTACCCAGGATCATCTTCCATTCTTGGATTTTGGCATTTATTATTTACAATATCTAAATATAGAAAACAGGCCATCTGTTAAAAATACATATCCCTTCCCCAATAAGTGGGGAAGGGGTTTTACAGTTATATACTTAAAAACTTTAAACAGCTTCAACTGATTTGCATGGCACCATTTTTCAGTTGACTGTGTTCTTTTTCAGTTAAATGCTCCTAGATATTTAGTAGTGTGGGCCCTGCTACTGGATCTTAAGTATGTATCTGGTATGCTGCAAGTAAGTTCAGTAACATAGCACTATAAAACCCAGAAGCGTTGGTATTGGAGCAGGATATTAATTCTGCCACATCATCCTTGGTGAGATTTAAAATCACAGGAATGTGCATAAATTGCACATTATTTACAAGGGTACCCAAGAATGATAATGCAACCAGACCACTAGTTGGTTTGTGTTCCTGCTTTGGACATTGGGTGGGTTCTTCCTCTTTTGGGGGAACAACAGTTTGAAACGTGACAGTGCTAGCAATGGAATGAAGTGCACAATACTGTCTAATAGTACCATTCGGAAACTGAGCACAAAGATTTGGGTTTATAAGTGCAGTGTGTGTGTGTATAAACTTGTGTGTTGTGCTTGGGCCTGGTGCATAGACAGGGTACCAATAGGTGGAGCATGCATATGTCTGAAAAAGGCAAACTGTAAACAACAATGAAATCATTTGTAGACATTTCTTTACTGCGGCACTGGAGAGATATTGGTAAACCTCCTTTATTTCTGGATCTGCCAGCTATGGCTCAGTCAGGTCCAGAGGGACTTTTGTTTTGTTGTTTGCAGCCACCATAGGTGTTGCACTGGAAGGGGGCATGATTCTTATCTCCCCACCCCCACCCCGAGCTCCTTCTTTGGCGAAAGCAGCAGCTTGGTTATTATAGTAATGGAAGGGTTTTGTGTGGGTTGGCCAATGCTGGAGCAGAGGCCAGACAACAAATTAGTAAATTCCCATTAAAATTACCTGTAACAGTTTTGCACGAATGTCAGATGACACTCTATTGACAGTAGGGATGTGGACATTTAACCACAAAAGAGTTGGCAATCTTATTTGCCAATCAGTTATCACCTTAAATGGTATATGCTGAACAGATACTGATGGGGTGCCCCTAGAGTATCCCAATGTTTTTCAAATTTTTAACAGCATTACATTTTAAAATAGCCTACTCCATACATTACCAGAGGTGATTTGTAGGGTATTGAGTATTGTTGTACCCGGCCGAGGAGTGGGTCTTATGTCTTGATTCAGTCCCTGGGGAGAGGGACTTTCTTCTTCCTGATAAAGAAAAAAAAACAAACACACAGAAAAAGCAGGCAGTCTTGTAGACCGCTTTTTCTCTGATTGGTTAGCACTGATCTTTAGAATGCTGCTGCATTAGCCTTATACTGATGTATGCCTTCGGCTAACCCTACCACCTATGCCATTGGCAGGGTAGATGGTGTTGTGGCTGCCAGCCACACCTTACTCGATTCCTTAAAAAATCAAATCAAATCAAAACAAATCAAAATAGAGATAAAAAGTGTCCCTTTTCCTCTCAGTTTTAATTTATAAAAACAGTCTTAGCAGAGCCACACAAAATCCTGTGTATTTTATTTACATGTTAAGAAAGTCACACCATGTCTGTAAAAAAAAGTGTTAAAACAAGTCAAAATAATTAGGAGAATCTCTCTATTAATCTTGGATGTCATTCCTAGATGATATGCCCCTGGTGTATCTCATGGGCACAGTAGGTAAATTAATTTGTAAAAAAAAATAAAAATAAAAAAAATAGTTCTAATATTTTTCCTTTTAACAGTTAAAAAACTGCACAGCAAGTGACCTTGCTTTTTTTTCCTGTGAGCTGTCAAAGTAAGCGACTTGTTATGGATGCTGGGGCATTAAAAAACCCATGTCTCCCCCCTGATTGCCCTGCTTGGCAAGGGAATCATGTGGTAATGGGGCTGACACCCCCCCCCAAAACAAAACATAGTGAATACAAGCATGAAACTTATGCTTGTGTTAAAAAAAAAGATACAGTTTCAAAAATCACTAGTTAATGTGTGTTTTTGAAACACTTGTATAAAAGGGAAAAAGAAAATTGTTTAGCCAGGACAGGTACACCATGTTCAAGCTTTTGGGGTATGTGGTATGGGAATACAAGGAGGCCAAAGGTCACACAGTGCACAAGTGGGGCTGGAGGGATTTAAATCAAGGTTACTAAGCTTGTATATGAGTGCCATTGATAACTGCATTCTACTAGAAGTCCACAGGAGGTTCATGCATCTCATGGCAAATAGATTATATTTGGCCAAAAATTAACAAAAGACAAAAAGTAAACTGTAAAAAAAAGTAGTTTATTAAAAGGGATGGGGCCTTTTTTCTCTTAAAAGACAATGCTATATTTATATTTTAACTATACAAAACAAAATACAGGAAAACTATTTATAATAGCATTAAAAATAAAACCAAAGCTTTGAAAGCTTAAGTTTTGGACAATGAAGGGTGCAAGAGATCACAGCTGTGTTATTAGCTAGCTAGTCACGCCTCCTGGCCTGGCTAGCTGCCACAACTGATGATGTGGTGTTAGGCTGAGGTGTCAGCCATTGTAAAAACAAACAAATATGTTTTTATTTTTTGAAAGGAGAGAAAGCAAAAAAAAAACTCTTTTTAAAACCAGCAAATGCATTTTAAGCCATCAAACCACACCCAAATTATAAGTTCCTTGCACAAACTTAATCTTTCTGCGTCATGCGCCAGAGACCATTGCGAATTGCCTTCCACGTACAGCTCAAACTAATTACATCATCCTCTAATCACTTTCATTTCTTGCACATAAACCAACCAATCCAATTCTTTCTAAACATGTCCAATTATAAAAAAAAAAATTGTGACTAGAGATTCTCCCCATATCTTTCTAGGGACTAGATTTATAAAACAGTACACACATTAAACAGTCACAGAGGCAGCTAAGCTCCCCTGCATTGGGTTTATTTTCCTTAGCTCTGCTCTAACCTTGATGCTGTAAAATCACACAAGCTTCTTCAACTTTTTTCTGCATAATTATATGGCACTTTTAAAAACTGCTAGTTTTCAGAACATTTATATAAAACAAGAAAGGAAAAGAAACTAATTCTTACAGCTTGTAGTGTATGTATAGCGTACTTCGTTTTGCTCTGAGCTTATCAGGCTGAGGAGCTAGAAATAGTTTCTCAGAGTAAGAAAACAGAAAGCATAGTTCGACTGGCCAATCTCGTTTAGAAATAAGAGGAAAAAAAGGTATTGAAGTACAGTTTGGTTTTTAAAGCTTGCGTAAGACAGTTATGTGAAAAATTATGTAGCATATTACATTCAAAACTTCAAAGTTGATAAACAGCATATAAGGCAAAGCTTTTACATAACTCTTTTCAAATGCATTTTATATTTTACATGGCTAGTTTGTGCTTTACTAACATAATCTTTCCTTTACAGTTTGTTCTATGGGTGGGGGCTTGCTGGTGACTGTGTCTAGGGGTGGAGGTCTAACAGGACTCATGCTCTCCGGAGGGATGGGAGTTCCCTTTTCCTCTCCTGCATCATGCCTGGGGTTTCTGACACCCCAAGTGGGTTGGCCTTCAGGCTCATCATTGATCATTTTTTTATCCTCTGAGGACACAAGATCAATTGGGGATACATACAAAGAGGCTTTTAAGATGACCCTTAAAGAGTGCATATTTCTCTTGTACTTTTCCCAACAACATTCTACATTCCTACATATCCCTCTGGTTGCTTGGCTACAATCTTGCTTCAAGGATAAATTCTCAGTTTTCAGTGTCTGAATCCTTGAACACAAATCTGAGACAATTAACCCCTTCTGATCCTGTTTTTTCCCCATCACATGTTTAGTAGCAGAATACAGTGGGCACAGACACTGTATTGGGGCACTGTGGGTATGGGCTATTAGAGGCAACATCACCCCATTCTCCATACAAAGTCAAAAGGTTAGACATATCTAGTCTAAACTCTGAACTAATACTACTAGCAATTCTATTTGTAATGGCAGTTTTGAGAGCACCTTCCATATCCTGCTCTCTTAATAGAAGTAAAGAGTGTACCAGTTCCCCCTTACTCTATCTCTGAGCAGTTTGCATCACTGTAGGAAAAACTGCTTCTGCCTCTAAATCCTGTTCTATTCTTGCAGCCACTGTCACCAAATTATGTTGGGTATTTTGCTGGGCTCTGTTGGACACCCTCTGACTTTGTTATTATGATCTAATAAACCCTATGTTACCTACAGGGAAACATAGCCCTTTGGGGAACGCCTGGAGATCACTACACCATAACAAAACATACAATATCCCTCTTAAAGATTCTAGGACTAAAGGAAGGACAACAAAAGAAACAGAAGTCATCATAAAAGTTGCATAAGGCAGATTTATCATCCTACTAGCTTGCCTTATAGGAAAGTCGTTATACGTTGCATACTAATTATGTAACATACATACCTGGGAGTCTGGAGCTCTCAAACACGGCAGTGTCATGCAGGATCTGCCTGCATTTTCCTTGGAGAGAGGCATGGGGAAAGGGGTTTTATACCCTGATAACATCTAGTCTAGTGATAGATAGCCTGCTCATGTGCATGTGATGATAGCAATACTATTACTCTTATTGGTCAATCTGGTGGGCTGATGGGGTATTATCTTAGTTGCCCTTTCAAATGCGTAGCATTCTAGTCATAAGAATACACTTATGTCAATGACGTGTTCTTATGGATGAAACATTTTGTAATGTATCATCAGGCTTTCTGAAAGGCCCATTCAGAAATTATAGCTGTGACTGCACATGACATATTAGCTGTAGAGGGCACTCCCATATCATGTTAGTAATTGTAAAAAATCTGACATTACGGCAGTAGGGGGAGCATTGCCTTATTCATTATGACTTCTTCTCTTCCTACATAATTACTTATAGGACAAAGGTCTCTCTTGTGTTTCATAGCCTTAGACTAAGTAAGATAAAGATTATTCATCTTAGTAGAGCTGCTTTCTATATTATACATGCAAAAATAAAGTATGTTCGTGTATGCAACCCTATCCTAAACTTATGTAGATGTTCCCTAGCTATGTGTGTGCATCCCTAGCTCTATTTGTAATGTGTTTCCTCCCAATTCTATGTGTGTGTGTGTGTGTGCGTATCCTAGCCCCGTGGTGTAAATGATACATCTCTGTGAGACGTCACCACATTATGCCTGTTTGTGTGTGAGATGCCCCACTTATAGATGTGGGTATTGTGTAGATGTTAGTACTGCCACTTATTAGATGTGGGTGTGCACGTAAGTATTCCCACTTATAGATGTGGGCTTGTGTGTTTGTAAGACTATTCCACCTATGGCTGTGGGTCATGTACTTGTGTATCATCCACATGACATGAGCATACACGTAATGATGACGTGCCCAGTGCATGTTTTTTTTTTCAATTGTTTAATCAGGACTGGCACACTTAGCTGAAAGCTTGTTTAGAGGTGCGACCTTGGAGCACAGGAAAATTAAGTGACTTGCTCAGGGTCACACAGTATGCAAGTGGGGGCTGTGGGATTTAAACCCAGGTCTCCAGATTTGCAGCTCAGAGCCTTAAACCACTGCACTATACTGCCTCCAATTGCATGTGATATGTATGTGTGGGTAAGCTCGCAGTCATGATGTACCTTGTGTGTGTCATGTGCTTGTGGGTGAGCATATTCTTACACTACCTCTCACAATGTTGATGACTTGGATTTGGGAACAAGCGCAGGCCATCAGAGGGATGATCAGTTTGAGGGCTCCACTGGACACTCTCCTCTTTCAAGGGAGGGATATCATGTCCTTCTGCTCTACTGCCACCTGGGTGACCATAGGTGACTGTGCAGAGGTTACGTGATTGAAAGCAGGACCTTGGAGCATGCCTGTGGACTGGCTGTGTCACGCTTTGCCAGCTACCAATCACACTGTGCACTCCTGGTAAGTGGGTGGGGAGAAAACGGGAAACAGTGCACATAGTGCCAGGCAGATGAAGCATCCAAGGTGACCCACTCCCACACTGGATCTGAGCTGCAGCACTCCTGGAGAATCCCCACATCCGCACCTCCATCTCAGGTGGCCAGATGGCTACAGGGAAGAAATGTCAAACGAGCTTAAGGTGTACCAGCCCCAGGAAGCAAGCTGGGAGGGCAGCACAGAGGTGGGTGGGGGGACCAGGAGATGTCGCAGCCAGATGTTGATAGGGAAGGTAGCTTGCATTGAGGGTAGCCCAAGGAAGTCCTAACCTGCAGTCAGAGGAGGAGAAACCAAGTTAAAAAAAAAAGATGTTGATGTCTTTAATGAGTTTTATACTGTATGAGAGTATTTTTATTGAAGAATTATTAAAATACAAGTAAAAGAACCCTCTTTTGCTTGACCTCCAAGTACCCTCAAGTAGTGAATATTTTGCCCAAGTTATATCTCAGTTAAGTTGTTTTGGGTGTACTGTGATCAATGTAGGTGGGAGTTCTTCCATCCTGCCAACTGGAAGGTTACCTCTGCTGCTAGGCACAGGCTGTGTGTTAACGTTGTCTTGTCCTTTGAATGCACACCTAACATTAGCTGATTCTGAGCAGGCAGCATCTGCTTTACAGATGTAGCCTCCAAATGGAGTACATTCCTTTTTGCTGCTAATTGGAATGAAGATGTAGAAAAAAACTGAACAGATGTTGTAACATTTCTTTAGTATTTGGGAATAATAATAAACCTTTTCAATGTTTTCCCAATAAAATCAGGAATCTTATTATTTTGTTGCATTTTTTTATTGCAAATTTTTAACTTAGTTATTGTGTGAAAAGTGCAAGCCTGTTGACTATGTGCCACCTGGATGGCCCAGAGGTAAAGCAATCATTAGATTATGAAAACGGGTTCCCTGCAGTCAGGAGCCAAGTGTCGGCCAACTGCAGTGCTTCCAGACAAGGAGAGGCAGGAGGACCACGTGCTGTGCTGTAGCAGCTCCTTCTAACATATAGTACTGTAGGTCTGTCCACAAGTAGTGTGTTTACATGTGTGTGTGTGTGTGTGTGTGTGTGTGTGTGTGTGTGTTTTAGGTCCGAGGTTAGAGGATGCGTGCATGCAGATCCTTGTGACTGTGTTCAGGCATCTTATTTATTTAGAAATTCACACAGTGGGACATCCACATTTAGGCAAAATGCCTTTTCTTTTTTCTTTTTTTTTTATTTATTTATTTGTGTCTAGGATTACAAAGTACCTTTGAGCCAAGGCTCTTTTACAAAGGTTCCACGTCATGCTGGTTACAGGGTAATAGACACTAAAACATAAAACAGTTACAGGTACATGGTTTTAGACAGTAACTTTGCTTGACAAAAATCAGACTGAGTGATGAGTAACTCAAGAAACAATAGGAGGAAGAGGGCAAGAAGGGAGAGGGCTGAGGTGAGGGAAGGCATAGGTATAGAGGGTCAGGGTGAGGCAGCCGAGGGGCCTTTTCAGGACAGACACAGGGCAAGTGCATTAGAAGTTGCATTGGACAGGTAAGTGCAAGAAGGGAGGGCAGAAACTGACACCTATAAGGTCAGAAGCAGCGAAGGAAATGAAGATGTTTTGGGGTGCAAGCACAGGTGGAGGTGCCAGTTATGGAGTGGCGGAGCTTTTTTTTGAATGCCCCAAGCATTGCTGTGAATGAGGTGTCACTAGAGAGCTCATTCAGCCAACATGGAGCCCTGTATGCAAATGACCTTTGGCCTTGGGATGTGCGGCAGCGAGGGATTTGAAGGATTTGGGACTTAGAGCTCCTGGTGTTGTGGTTGGTGATTTTGGGTTTGAGGAGGGTGCTGACTCCTGGTGGTGCCTTTCTCATCATGATTTTCTTAGCAGTGATGCAGGTTTGGTATTTGATTCAGTTGTTCAGTTGCAGCCAGCCTGTTTTGGAGTAGAGGTCGCAGGTGTGGGTGAGACCATAGGAACCAATATGGGTCATCAGGCTTGACTGGGGGAAGTCGAAACATGCCTGAGAGAGATGAGGTTGTGGATCCATGAGATAGGACCATAGTCAATGATGCTGATGATGGAGCTCTGGACAGCTATGGACAGAGCTTCTGAGGTTAGATGTTTCCTATGTTGGAATAGTTAGGCCCATCCTGGTGTTGGCTACTTTTGCCATGTTGTTGATGTGTGAGCGGGGAGAGATTACAGTCGAGGGTGAGGCCGAGGTATTTGAAGTTATGAACTTGTTCGGGTGATTTCTTGCTTGGTTTTAATGGAGAGCTGATATTGTTTGTGTTTGTTTTGGGAGCTGCAGAAGATCATGTTCTTTGTTTTTTCTGGTTAAGTATAAGTCTGTGTTTTGTGAACCAGTTTTCAACTGCAGAGAAGGCCTGTTGGAGGTTACCTTGTAGATGGACTGGATCATGGTGGGATGCCAGGATGACAGCATCATCTGCGTAGAGTAGGATCTGTTCAGGGCAGGATTCTGGTAGTGAGTTCAGAAAAAGGCTGAAAAGGAGGGGGCCCAAGATTGAGCCCTGTGGGACACTGGACTGGACTGGTCTTTGGTCTGAGAGTGTGCCAGAAATTCTCACTCTTTGGGAGCGGTTGTCTAAGTAGCTTTTGAACCAGTTCACCGAGTTAGGTGAGAGCTCTGCTAGTCGAAGCTGGGCAAGTAGGAGATTGTGGTTGACGGTATCAAAGGCTTTAGTTAAGTCAATGAAGGTGGACCCAGTAAGATGACTGTTATCGAGTGAGTGATGGATTGCACCAGTGAATTCAAGTAGCGCCGTGGAGGTGCTATGACCTTTTCTAAAGCTATGTTGCTCCTTGCACAGGATGTTGTGATTGTCTAGGAAGTCGGTGAGCTGGTCTGACACAATCCGTTCTAGGGCCTTGGAGAGTGGAGGTCGGATGGAAATTGGATGGTAATTCTCAGTAGCTGTTTTGTCACCACTTTTATGAATTGGGGTTACCGTGGCAGATTTCCATAAGTCAGGGAACTGGCTGAGGCTGAGGAAGAGGTTGAAAATCCTGGTCAGTGGTCGGAGTACTTCTTCAAGTGTGAATGATAGCAGTTTGAGGTCGAGGGAGTCACTGCTGGCTCTGGAGTTGCAAATGGCTTTGGTAACATAGCTGCGGACCTGATGCATTTTTACTGCTTTAAAGTAGAAGGGAAGATGGCTGGAGGTGGCTGGGGGGGCAAGGGGAACCACTTCAATGAAAAAACCCTGTGGGAGTACAGCACTGAGGTCCGTGAAGGTGTCATTGAATGTATCAACAATGAGTTTCTGGTCAAGTGTAGTTTCACCATTTATGCTGAGTACTGATGGGGGTGATTTAGATTGCTTCCCGGTGACTTCTTTAATGTTATTCCAGAAGTACCTACCATTGCCCCATGAGTTAGTGAGAGCATTATGAAAATAGGTGGTCTTCGTATCCCGGATATATTTGGTGCAGTCATTTCATGTACGTTTATAGTTAGCAATATCAACTTGTCTCCCGGTGTTTCTGGCAATCTCCCAAAGGTGGTCTTGAGCTTTTAGTCATCTAAGTAGGTCTCTGGTGAGCCACGGGTTACATAGGGCTTTGGCCTTGCGCTTCTTAAAGGGTGCAAATATGTTGCATGCTTGGTTGAAGATCCTGATGAAGTGTTCCAGTGCGGTGTTCACGTTGGTTGCAGTGAGAACTGGGGACCAATCCTGTTGACTAAGGAAGTTTTTTGAGATGAGGTAGCTTGCCTCTAGGTAGAACCTGGCTAGTAATGGTTTTGGGGGGGGCTTGATGAATTTATTGGACCAGCAGTAGTTGACGGGGGAGTGGTCCCTAAGTGTGTCAGGGAGGACAGTGGTGTTTGTGATCCTGGTGGGATGGCTTGTTATGATCCAATCCAGAAAGGTGCTGGTACCCATTTTATAGTTTGTCCTGGTTGGGGAGCTAACCATCTGAGAAAGGTTTGCTGCCGCTATCAAGTCCCTGAATGCCCCTGCCTCTGCAGCAGGCCAGTTAATATTAAAGTCACCGAGGAGGATGGTTTCTGAATCAGGTGAGAGAGATTTGGTAAACTCCAGGACTGCGTTAAGCCCATTACCTTGCTCTCTCAGTGGAATGTAGACTGTGACAACTGTGATGGCTTTATTGTGTGCACCAAGAAGGATCTTGACAGGAAGAATCTGTGCAGTGGTGATTTGGGGGGTTAAGTTGATGAGGTGCCCCCCGGATCATGTTCTTAAGGTACAGGGTGCAGCCACCACCTCTTTTTGATGTTCGATCAACCCAGTAGACATTATACCCAAGGAGGGCGATAGCATGGTCAGGAACTGAAGGTGAGAGCCAGGTTTCTACGACTGCTAGTATGTCTGGGTTATGCTGGCAGGCAAAAGTCTGAAGGGCATCATTTTTGTGAAGAAGACTGCATATGTTAAGTGAGATTATTGAGAGGATCCTGGTTGATTGGTCTGAGTTGTTCTTATTGTAGGGGGCTGGTCTGGGATTGGGATGAATGTTTCTTGACAATAGCAGGAGAAGAAGTATACGTTTTAGAGTACTGGTGTGAGGTACCCATGACTGGCACCTATATTTTTGGGCCAGAGAACTCCGAGATTCACCAGGGCAAGTAAATGGGTGGAGCCATGGGTAAAGTGTGGCAGTAGTAGCGGTGGACAGGGGAAGTACCCAATGGCCATTTGGGGGAGAGGGCCATTTCGTAGAGATTGGAGATGTCCAAGGTGGGCACATGAGATCGAGAGGGAGGGTACCATGGAGGGGGTGAGAGAGCGTGAGTTGGTAGATGTTCGGGACAGTGGGGAAACATGAGCAGGGGGGATGTAGGAGTGGGAAGAGGGAAAATAAGGTGAGGAGAAAGGAGTATAGAGTACCGGTGTCATACATGATTCAATGTGAATGGGGGGGAGAGCAGGCACAGGGTGCTGGGTAGGTGGGAGGCAGCTAGTGAAAGTGGCAGGAGGTAGGCAGTGAGGTGGAGGCTTGGGGAGGCAGGAGGAACTAGGTAAGCAGGTGGCTGAGGGAGAATGGGCAGAGGATGGGGCAGTGAGGAGACAAGGGCAGTAGCAAAAGAGGAGGATGTAGCAGAGAGGTAGTGGGGGGGCATTAAAGAGTGTAACACGACAGGGAGACAGGAGGTAGCAGCTCTAGAATAGAGTTCAGCAGTGAAAGGGTGCAGGGGAGCTATGGAATGCCAAAGAGGGGGTTGGCCAGTCACGGAGTGACTGAGTGACTGGCACTAGGAGATATAAGGAGGGTGTCAGGCACAGAAGGGAGGCAGGGGCAGTGAGGAGACTGAGTTGATTAGCAGAGGGGGAAGAGGAGCAGAGAGGCGGGAGATGGGCAGTAAAGAGAGGAGGTACAGGAGAGAGAGTATCCAATAGGAAACGAAAGGGCAGTTCCCTAGGCAGAAGTGGGCGGAGCTAAGGCCTATTTAATTAAGGGGGGGGGTGGGGCGGGGGGTGGTAGGTGGGGCAGGGGGATGGGCGAAGGGCAGGGGAGGTGGGTGAAAATTTTCTTCCGAAACCCACTGAAGTCTATGGGCGCAGAGCCCAGTAAAACAATTTGAATCAGTCAAGATTGCAGGGCCAATCAGTGGCCGCGTGGAGCACAAGAGGAGATGGAAGCAACAGGCAGCAGCCAATGGGAGCCTTTCAGCACTTCCCAGTTCGGCCTGGGAGTTTACCAGCAAGAGGAAGATTCCTTGGCAGTGAGCAGTGATGGTGTGGACAGCAGGCCCAGGTAGCCCCGGCCACTCAGATGTTTCCCCGATCAGGGGCTGAGAGATTAGCCTTGTTGTCTAGCACGTCCCATGGAAACAGTTACAGCAACAGGGAGTTACTAATATGAGCCATCCAAATAGTACTGATACATGTACAAAAATAGGGAGCAGTGCAGATTATCTTTACATTTTACAGTATATGTGCATTACCAGTATTATGTTACAACAGTCATTGCTATGGCAGATTGTGTGTGGCAGTGCATTATGGCACGGGGTCTAGAGAGAACAGCACAGTATATGTGATAAGGTGACAGAAGGGATAAGGTAAGTGTGCAGAAAAGAAGAGATCAAGCAGAGGAACAGGTGCATCAATAGCATTGGATTATTAAACGTCACATGGGGTGAGGAGGTAGTTACACATGACATGCTGAAAGATATGCACAGTGGCAGAATCCTTCATGCTGGTAGGGAGAGAGTTCCAGGTGACTGCAACAGCAACAGAAAAGATGTTCTGTCCAGTGGTCCAGTGGTCTTTCACAGTTTGGATATCTGACAGAGATTTGTTGAGTGTGACCTCAGCACTAGGACTGTGTCAGTCATGTTTGTTAAACAAGCTGAAAAGGTGAGCTGGGTAGTCATTGTGTGCATTTGTGTATTATGGTGAGCCATTTCAGGTCTTGCCTCACCCCTCACCCCTTCCCCCTTCAAGTGAGAGGAGGCCTAGGCTGTTGTATAATATGTACTGGTAACTGAATGTGTCACAACCTGAGCTGTGTTGCAGATCTTGGGAGGGGGGGTGGAGCCTTCAATAGATATCCCAGTTCATTATGCTCTTGGAGGCAGTTACTGCCTCTCCTAACACCAACAAGATGACTTTCTAGAGTACCTGGGAGTGGGGCTCAGCCCATCTAGGATCTAGATCCCACCCTATCACCTTTCACAGATAGTGGACACATTGTAGGGGTGTCACTGTATGGTGGTGAGGTTTCCTCTGCTCCAGGATATTCTTGTGAGCACAGGGCTCAGCATGGAGCCCCCACTTTGGAGACCCAGTTCTGCCACATTGTGTTTTTGGGGGTGCCTGGTTGGCATCTTATCCAAGTTACATGTTTGAGGTTTATAGGTTATGTTTGGACTTAGTACACTTTTATAGTGTATATTCTATACAGTGTTTGTCACAGGGAAGGGGGGGGGGCTTGACCTGGTAAGGGAAGGGTTGTTCAACAGAAGGATTATACAATTAGAACATCATGGGTTCGAAAATGTTTTGGTACTTATTGAATGTAAACAGACTCAACAACCCAGTGAAGAGGGCTAAGATATTGTCTTACATACAGAAGGCATATCCAGATTTACTGTTACTGCAGGAGACACACCTGAGTACCTCGGAGCATGCAAAACTGGGGAAGTTTGGGTACAGACCCATGTACAGTTCAGAATTACCGAGAGATAAGCGATGGGGTGTGGACATTCTCATTGCACATACAATGCCCTCCCAAGGAAGTAAAATTATATAGGACAAGGAGGGCAGACTGATAATAGTGCAGGGCAACCTGTGCCAGATAAAGGTTACTCTGGGAAACCTCTATAGCCCACCAGGAACAAAGACCCCAGAGATCTGGCACTTGCTGGACCTCATCCTGGTACACACTGCTGGAATACTGCTGTTAGCCGAGAACTTTAACTTGCTGCTCTTGAACACATGGGACACTGCCAATGAATCTGCCTCTCCCCAGACAACTTGCTGCCCATAGGATAAGTGCCAAGATCCTGCAGGAACTGAAGTTGGTGGATATACGGAGAGATTACACTAAAAATTGAAGAACCACACATATCACTTTGCTGTACATGATGTGTACACCCATATTGATTTTAATTATGTAATGGCAAGACAAGAACCCCGGGCTCTGATTGGTCAGTCTGTCTGGTACTGGACCTGTGATGTTATCCTAGTATAACATAATGGATCTAGTCCCAGCACACAGATGACTGCATCAGCTGTTACCAGAATCATTCCACACACCCCACTTCAGTGATCCTCAGTCGGAAACCCGCTTAGCTAATTCCTGCTTGTAACCCCCCTTCAGCATCCCCAAGTCGCTTGCCGCCACCAGCCACAACCACGCACACTGGCAACAACCTCCCACCCCACACAGTATTCCCCGAAACACAAAAATGTTTTTTTCTTCGCTTGGCTTCTCACTCCCCCGATTTCAGGAACAGTGACCATTGTAATATAGGAACACAACAGTGTCGCGCTTGCTCCATAACTTACTAGCCACACCTCCTTCATTTTCCTTCACCAGCATCATAAACAACTGAAAATTAAAAATACAATCAATATAAAGTAAAACAAATTTGTACATATGATTGTTTTTCTCCCGCATGGCAGCACTGTGGTAGCTTTACTGACTAATTGGTTCCTTGACTACGCTCCTTCGGTGAAAAAAGTGCTGCATTAGTAATGCCATATAAAACAAAATAAAATAAAAATAGTTACAGTGGCGAGCCGGGACAAACATATATATGCCACTGTGAGACACAGGGACACAGACCTGTGTGTGGGCAGAGAAGGAAAGCTTTGGGGAAGGAAATGGAAGGCAGCATATCCTGGCAGCACCATCTAGTAGGCAAAACAGAAACTGCAGACTTTTTTTCCTAAACATGTTTCCACACTCAGCAAAAATGAAGGAAAAACTTATTTTAAACATTTGTTTTTATGGGTTTTTTTCTTCATAAGTGAGCCATTGTATAACAGCAATAATGCACTCCAGGGTATGTAGTGTGCTGGGATAATGTCACTTCACGGGTGTTGGATGTACTCGACCTTCGGCCCCATGCCTAATCACCCGAGGCGTGACGTTATCCCAGCACAACACACACCCTGTCATGCATTATTGCTTAATTATACACAGCAGAACTACCTGTACTGTATCTTGGACTGTAGATTGGGTGATATGTCATCCGACCACGCCCAGGTATTAACCTCCCTATCCCTTGTAAAGGAAAGGCAGAACACTCATTGGCACCTGAACACCTATCATCTTCATTTTGAAGAGTTTCAGATATTCCTGATGGAGAAGATTCCTGTGATCTTGGAGCAGAACCAAGGTGCAAACCACTCAGAGGCAACCTTATGGACACCCTTAAAACTGTTCATAGAGGTCACATCATTGAGTACACCTCTACAAAAAAGAAAGAGCACCAGCAACGTATCTTGGACCTGCAGCATACCTATCATTTCCTGCAGGAGGGCCATAAGTAGGCAGACAGGTCAGTTAAGGTTTTTTTTTTAATTCTTTGGTAACCAGGTAAGGCCCACTAGGCACACATGCCTGTTTTCAGGGGTGACCCTCGCACACTAGGGAGGTTAATTGACCTGCTCATAGTCACACAGCATGCAAGTGGAGGTTGTGGGAATCAAACCCAGATCTGATGGATATACCAAGCTCATTCACAGCTCATTACTATAAGGTACAGATGGCAAAGGTAAAACAGACCTAGACAACCTCTTTCTGCAGAAAACAGAATTGGCCCTAACATACTTAAGGCAGCAGTACTACAAGGTAGGCTCCCAGGCCACCTGGGTCCCTGCATGTTAGTTAAGGAAACAAACAGCTACAGCAACAGTGACAAGCCTCAGGCACCCTAACACTTACCAAGTGCTCAAAAAACATGACAACAGATGCTTTCCGTTCTTATTATACCAGGCTGTACTCCCCAGAAGCCCATCATGAGGCTGTGGAAATGACAGTGGTGGAGCCAGGATTTTACAAGGGTGGGAGTGCTGGGGTGGTGTGCATACTTTATACACAATTCTTTTAATATCTTTTTAATATTTTATATTGTCTTCTATTATCTTTTTTATTACAAGATTTCCAGTCTAGGCACCTACGGGATCCCAAGAAATTCTGGGGCCAAATTAACCTGCTATTAAAGGGAGCCCCTAGTGCCCAAGAGGGTGCGCTCCTGGTTGGCGATACCCCTAACCAATGATCCCACCTTAATTGCAGAGGCCTTCAGTGCCACTTTCTCCAATCCTGGAGGAACCAAACCCCACCTGCCCCCTGGAGTCCCCAGTAACAGAGACACTGCCTGGGAACGCTCCAGACCACAGTTTCACTTGAAGCTGGTCAAACCCGTCGAGGTACTTCCCTTTCTGCAATGTATACACCCAGACTCCTCTCCGAGACATGACCTGCTTGAATCTAGACTCCTGCGGGCCACTGCTCCGGTTATCTCCCACCCAATTGCCTTGCTTATAAACTGATCCCTCCTTGAAGGAAAGGTCCCGGATAAATGGAAGGTTGCAACCATTGTCCCCATTCACAAAAAAAGGGCCATGGGACAATGTGGGGAACTACAGGCCAATCTCTATTCTCTGCCTGCTAGCGAAGGTGCAAGAGAGATTGGTCTATAATCAAATCCAGGACTACCTCGAAAGGCACCTACTCCTAGCTGACATTCAACATGGCTTTCGGAAAGGCCATGGCACTGATATGGCCCTTATCCTGCTCACATCTGACATCCTTGACACAGTGGACCGAGGTTCACCAACGGGGGCCCTATTCATTAAATTATCCAAAGCATTTCACTTTGGTCAGCCATGAACTTCTCCTCACCAAACTTCACCTACTAGGACTGGACAGACTCTCTGTTACATGGTTCGAGAGCTATCTGCTAAACTAAACCCAAAAAGTCCTATGGAGAGGAACCCAGTCTAGTGCTAAACCTCCGGGGTACCCCAGGGCTCGATCCTTGGTCCCCTGTTATTCACCCTGTTTGTCAACGATATAAAGGGGGTGGGTGGGAGGAATAACCTCATCCTCTATGCAGATGACACTGTCATCTACTGCAGTAATCCACTCCCTAGTGTAATTAGTGACAACCTCCAGGCCAGCCTAGCCTCACTGGAAGCCTGGTTTTACCCAAACTCACTTGTAATGAATGAAGAAAAAATGAAGGCAGTACTGTTTGGGTCCAGATGCCTTGGCCCAGACCGGCATAGCATCCTCAAGCTTCATACTGCACAAGGGAAGAAAATAGAGGTCACAGATAAGATCAAGTACCTCGGAGTACTGCTTGATCAGGTGATGACCTTCCAGCCTCACATCGACACTGTTAAGTCCACCCACCAGAAGTTAGGACTTCTCTATAGGATGGGCAACTCACTTTCTCTCGAGGCTCATTGTGCCATATCAAGCTGCACCTTACTCCCCTCCCTCCTCTATGGGGCTCCCCTGCTACAGTCCCTAAGGGAGGGTGAACATAGAAAACTTACTATGCTCTGCCACAGGGTGGCTCGTTTCGCCACCAACTCCCCCCAAGAAGGCACCACTGTGAGGTCCTTGCTGATCTCCACTGGCCTTCTATGCGACAAAAACTGGCTAATTCCTCTTTGTACCTTACTTTCAAGTTTACCACTGTTGGCCCCCCTCCCCACCTGCATGGGCTGCTAAATCCCAAAGTCCGGAGTCGGGACCTGAGATCCTCCACTGGCTGTCCCCTTGACATCCCTCGTGTCTGAACTAACTATGGAAAATGCTCCTTTAGGTATGCTGCCCCACACTTATGGAACCTTCTTCCTGCCGATTTGGCCAACTGCCTCACTACTCAGAGCTTCAAGTCGGGCCTGAAAGTCTACCTATTAGAATTTAGTCTCTGTGGCTGTAACCGCTAGCCTGGAACCTAGTCTTGGTGACTGAAATTTGTTTGTCCCACAGCAGTCAGCCCATTGGGGTGGCAATATATCCGACATATTGCTGGTTCCATCTGTTTCCCTAAATTATTGAAGGTTAATATGTCATATGTCTGAATTAATTTACTAAGTTATTATATGCATGTAACTGACATGCTTTATAATGTACGCCTTACCTTATCTAATGTATGCTTAAATGTACTCCTGCCAATGTATATGTAATCACTATCTGTAACTAATCCGGGGCGCTCCTGAAAAAGGGACCTCTGGTCTCAGTGAACTTACCCGGTTATCAAAATCTAAATAAATAAATATTACATTTTTGACAGAAATTCAAATGCAATCTATAGTTTTGAATTAAATTTTTGTACAATCAATAAATCAGACTTCTTCAACAAAGTGAAATGCAGCAGCAGCAAGCAAGTAAGTTACAATGGGGGGGGGGGTGCAGCCACACCCTTCACCATCCCCTAAATCTGCTACTGGGGAACATAGTCCTTTCTGGCACCTATCAATCTTCCCAAGCTCAAACAGCACCAGACCGCTACTTTGATGAGCCATATATAACTGAGACAGTTGCAGGAAGTCCTCCATAGGGCAAAATCATCGAAGGCCCTGGGGCCTGATGGTTATATCACTGAATTCTATAAAAGGCAGCAGGAACAAATGTTATTACTGCTATTAGGGGGTGTGCAATAAACCACTGACTAGTGGGAAAGTTCCAACGAGCGGGAAGTATGCCACAATATCGGTAATCCCTAAACCAGGTAAGAATCCTGAGGAGTGCTCTGCATACAGACCAATCCCAGTCTTAAACGGGGACTACAAACTGTTCATGGCTGTCCTGGCCCACTGGCTGGACCCCCTCCTGCCTACATTGATCCATCCGTACCAAACTGGCTTCGTGAGGGCATTCCAAACAGGGGATTACACATGATGAGCCGTAACACATTTTCAACCACGTACATATGGCACATATACCCTTTTCACTAATCAGTCTTGATGCTGAAAAAACATTTGATAGCATGTTGTAGCCCTATCTATTCATAATGATGCAAAAACTAGGAATCCCAATGGACTTCATCATGCTACTGCAAAGGCTATACTACTCCCGTCAGGCCTTTATTAAGGTTCATAGCCATGTATCACTTTTATTCCGATTGGGCAATGGCACTTAACAGATTGCCCCGTCACCCTATTGTTTACTCTCTATACGCAGCCCCTAGAGCAAGCAATCCAGGAAAAGGCCACAGTTAGGGGACTACACATTAGGAGTAAAGAGCACAAAGTAGATCTATATGTGGATGATGTCCATCTGTATCAACCAGACCCAGACATCACTTTACCTGAGGTTTTTGGCGTCATGAAAACATTCAGCAAGATATAAGCATACAAATTAAACACCATCAAAAGAGAGGTCCTCCCATTTTATTAAAACCCATCTCAGCCCTTGCAGCACCAGTTTCTGTTCTACTGGGACTTCAGGGAAATTAAATACCTAGGTATTAAAATCCCCTTATCCATGGTCCACTTATATGAGGTCAATTACGGCCCACTGACCCACTGACTGAAGGAGAATTTGCAGCATTGGCTCACACTCCTATCCCTGATACAAACAGTTAATTCAGTTCTTACTGAGGTGCTGCCCCGCTTTCTCTACATCTTTCAGAATGTACCTTTAGCCGTTCCAGATGTGGACTGGCAAAGGTGGAGGGTTGGCATCTCCCAGTTCGTTTGGGCTGGGAAGAAGCTCAGAATAAAACTGTCTACTTTTATGCTGCCGAAGGTCATGGGTGGCTTGGCTCTACCTGTTCTACATCTATATTGCATGGCTGCCCAACTCCACATCCTTTTTCAGTGGCACCTAACGGGAGCTGGCCATCAATGGTTCGCCATGGAGCGTTATCTACTCCCCTTTACTGACATGGTTAGCTTTGAAATGCAAAAACATAGAATTTGATGGCAGATAAGGACCGCTTGGCCCACCGAGTCTGCCCATTTCCCTACCTTTCAGATAAGCTGCAGATCCTAGTTAGCCAACAGCCTACTTCTTCCTACCCCTCACTAGAATTGCCTTATGTCTGTCCCATGCATTCTTGAATTCACCCACTGTTTTTTACCCCACTACCTCCTCTGGAAGGCTGTTCCATGCATCCACCACCCTCTCTGTGAAAAATACTTCCTCATGTTGCCCCTGAGCCGTCCCCCCTCTATCTTCAAATTGTGGCCCCCTTGTTCTTGCATATCTCTTTTTCTCAAAGATGCTACCCTCTTGGACTTTGTTGATTCCCTTGAGATATTTCAATGTTTCTATCATGTCCCCCTTCTCCCTCCTTCCTCTAGGGTATACATATTAAGCTCCTTTAGTCTCTTTTCATATGGCTTCTGGTGCAGACCCTGCACCATTTTAATTGCCCTCCTCTGAACTGTCTCCATCCTCTCTATGTCCTTGCGGAGATGAGGTCTCCAGAACTGCACATAGTATTCCAGATGGGGTCTCACCAATTGTCTATACAGAGGGATAACAACTTCCTGTTTTCTATTGGTGATTCCTCTCCCTATGCATCCCAGTATCCCATCACCCCTCCTTACTGCCTTCTCACTTTGCTTGCCTACCATTAGGTCATCTGATATGATTACCCCAGGTCCCGTTCCATTTTTGTTGTTGTTTGTACCTTCCCCCATTGTGTACTCTTCCCCTGGGTTTCTGTTTCCCAGGTGCATTACTTTGCACTTCTTTGCATTGAATCTAAGCTGCCATACTTTTGACCATTCCTGCAACCTTCCAAGTCCCTTTTCATCCTTTCCACCCCCCCCCCGTGTATCAGCCCTGTTGCAGATCTTTGTATCATCTGCAAAGAAGCATACTTTTCCTTCCAGCCCCTCCACAATGTCACCTATAAAGACATTAAAGAGGACCTGTCCCAGTACCAACCCTGCAGTACCCTGCTAATAACCCCCCTTTCCTCAGAGTGGACTCCATTTACTATTACCTTATGGGTCCTGTTGTCCAGACAGTTTTTTACCCAGGCTACCACCCTGGGACCCACTCCCAGGCTGGCTAACTTGTTTATTAATCTTTTGTGTGGGTCTATGTCCAATGCCTTGCTAAAGTCTAGGTAGGCCACATCCACAGCCCCTCCCTGGTCTACTACTTTGGTCACCCAGTCAAAGAAATCTATTAGATTCATCTGACATGACCTTCCCGATGTGAATCCATGCTGCCTTGGGTCCTGTGCCCCTCTGGCCTCTAGGTACTCAACAATTCTTTCCTTCAGAAGTGATTCCATAATTTTCCCAATCACTGAGGTTAAACTAACAGGTCTGTAGTTTCCTCCTTCTGCTCTGCTCCCACTTTTGTGAAGTGGAATAACATCTGCCCTTCTCCAGTCCTCAGGTACCACCCCATCCTTCCATGATTTGTTAAAGAGGGTAGACAGTGGTGTCACTAGTTCTACCCTTAGTTCTTTTAGAATTCTGGGATGAATCCCATCAGGCCCCATTGCTTTGTCCACCTTCAGTTTTAAGAGTTCTTTCAGAACCCTTTCTTCTGTGAATGGGCTGGTATCAACCCCCATATCTAGAGTGTTTCTATTGTTTGGTTTCAGTACTTCCCCCTCTTCATTTGGTCTTTCTTCACTCTCTAATGTACCTATTAAAGATTCTATCCCCCTTCTTAACTGAGTTGGCTATCTTTTCCTCGGTTTGGGCCTTTGCTGTTCTGACTGCCTTCCCTGATTCCTTCTACTTTAACTGATACAGTTATCTGTCCTGCTCCTTCTGTGATTCCTTATATTTCCTGAATGCTATCTTTTTCTCCCTAACCTTCCCCACACCTCTTTTGAGAACCATAGTGTTTTTTTCCTTCACTTTGTTTTATTTGTTTCACACAAAGGCGTGTTGCCACTGTGTTGGCAGTTTTGTATTCAGTGCACCCTCTAGTGCCTGGGATTATCTGAATGAGAGAACCCCTGGATTCGTCGGTTATGAATCGTGTGGCGGGAGGTAGTAAACAGCATAAGCATTGCTCCCCAGTTGATATGGGTGTGCCTGCTGGCAAAGTTAGAAGGTTTTCTGTAGGCTTGCCTCAATCCAGCCTGCTGAGCCTGGCAATGGGAAAACTTAATATACTTTTAACCAGGTTGCCTTGGATGTTACAGTTACTACCCCTGCCTTGTGGGTTCAGGCAAGGTTGAGGGGCCTGTGCTCTGGTTTTCCTGAAAGGGGGTTTTGTTTCTAAGAAAAGATTAAATAGCGCGGTGCCCCTTCCCAGAAATAGAGTTAAGTGGGCCTGATGACAGAATAGTATAACCCCCTGAGATGCCATACCTACCCACCTCCCCTCACAGTCACGCCACACATGGAATACCAAAAACGTTTGTGAGATTTTAGAACACATGCAATTACTAGCATTCTTGTGCCGGCCTGGTGGCGCAGAGGGCTGAAGCATTGAGTGCCTTACCTCACACCACGCTGGTGACCGGGTTCGGGAGCGGACTCAGGTCATCGGGAGTCGGCAGAGAAGGGAAGGATTGAGCATCCAGAAAACAGCTCTCCTTTTCTGGGAGGGAGGGGGTAGCAAATCCCATGCTCTAGTGACCCCTAGTGGAAAATGGAGGTGTAGCAACAGTCATGATCTCCAGTAAGAGGTTCGGCTGCAGCGGTGCTCCTGTAAACGTGTGCAGAAGTGTGCGCATTGCACTGCTGAGCCTAGGGGGGGACATAAAAGTGGAAAAGCCTTGGTCACCTGGTAGGTAAAGGTGGGTCAAGTGGGACTGCCCCCACGCACAGTACCGGGTCCTGTCGGCCGAGGACTGGTTCTCCCTCCGCTCCCTGGTCACTCTACTAGATTCTAAATAGAGCACCAGTAGAAGTTGGTGGTCCTGCCCCAGGGGGCTCAGAGCCAGGGGGTTGGGTGGCCAGAGGAGATGGAGAGGAGATGGGCCCAAACCAGGAGTCGGTCAGGGGGCTTCAGGTGTGTGGGGAGAAAGGCTGTACCTGAGAGACCACACCGGAGAGAGGCCAGGAGACCGGTGAGTAGGGGGCATAAAGAAAGTTAAAAAAAAAATTCTAGCATTCTCTAATAATATGCTCATGAGACAGGCTTAAACAGAATAACAATTTTTTTTACGAAACAGGGAAGGTATGAGAGAAAGGAAATGCAAAGATAAATAACTACTAAAATGCAATAATTATAATAATAATAGTAACTGTGCCCACCACCAACTGCAACACAACAATACAGCCACCTCCCAACTGGTACCAGTTTTATCCCAAATGGTTAATAGGAGCTCCCTCGGTCCTTTCTGGGTACCCAACTGGTTAGTCGGTGCAGCTGATTGGCCAGCATTGGTGCGCTTTTAAAACAGCTTTGATGGAACTATGTACAACTCTATGCAGATCAAGGGCAAGCCCTGAATTACTCGCAGTTCTGGAGATACCAGTCTTTGAGTTTGACAAGTTGAAGATCTTTCAAACTGTAGCTCTGGGGTGCTTGAAACCTGGATGTGGGTATTCTGGCTTGACTGATAGCAGTCTCCCTTGTCTTTCTTGCAGATCATTCTGCTTCACTTGCCGCCCTCTGAATGGACTAATCTAAGAGCCAGGGCCATGCACCTCACCCACCTGTTCAGACATCTAGCCCTCAGGGTGAGAGGATAGACTGTGCCTAGCTATGACACTGCCAGGCTGATCCCCCTGACTGTCCGCTGGCTTATCACCTCTTCCTGGAACTCAGGAACACAGACTTCACTCTCTTCAGCCACACTGCAGGCTTACAGTTGTGGTACAAAAGACCTACAGAAGCAACACAGTTTCAGCCACACTGCAGGCTGGCAGTTGTGGCACTAGTGGGGTGCACTGCTTGTCAATTCCCCCTTTTCCCTTTTGCCTTCTCTCCTTACCCCCTCTGCCCTTATTCACATTCTTCTTCATTTCTATCTTTTTGTCTTTCTTGTTCTCAGATACCTTTGGGGATTTGCCTCCCTTAGAGTCCTCCCTACAAACTAATTCAACTTGTTTTTTTTGGGGGGGGGCAGTTTATGCCTCCCTGCTTCCTTCCACCATCATCCTCAGCAAGTTTAAATGCTCACCAGTGTAACATTGAAACCATTCACTGAGGACCTGGGTTCCCCTCGTGGATGGATGCAGGCTATCTACCCTGGATAAGCCTTTATCCCTCCAGGTGGGACCCCAGTCCCCAATGTAGTTGAATCCCTCCCCTCTAGAAAACTCCTTCAACCATTGGTTGAAGATCTTGGTATGGAGTAGCCTATCCTTCCCACTGTTGTAGACAGGCTGTACCTAAGAAAAGGTCACTGAGTCTGCTACCTGACTAAGACTCGTCTCCAACTCCCTGAACTCCTCCAGCACTATCCTAACCTCATCCCAAGCAAGGTCATTAGTTCCTAGGTGGACAATGACATCCAGCTGTCCCTCCCATCCTGCTGCCCCAGTAATCCTCAGGATCCACTTCCCATCACTCCAAGCCATGGCACTGGGTAGACACCTAACCTCCCTCTCCCCCTTCCCTCCTGCCCCCAAATCAGTCCCCCCTTACAATGGAGTCCACCACCAGGAGTTGCTCCTTCTCCTCTGGGGTCCTCTATTACCCTCCTTGGGGACTCCACTATGGAGGTCCCCCAAATCCTCCCTGATCACTACTATGGGTGCCACCATAGTCCTGCTCCACCAGGGTGGAGTATGAATTGAGTAGTGGTATCATGGGGGAGTGCAGCATATCTGTTTACTACCCTGCCTGTTTTAGTTTTTGCTTACTTGCTTGTTTCAAACCCTTTTTTACCCCACCCTAGACTGGGTGTTACACCTATTCTCAAAAATGTATGTGTGACCCTTACTTACTTCAAATTCTTTTTTACCCCTACTCTAGATAGGATAGGGAATTGATAAAGGAGGTTTGGAGGGGTCTGGAGCTTTCTGAGTCACATGCAGGATACATCCTAAATAAGACAACAATGGAAGTTTTAAAATTTAACCATAATCCCACACTACAATTGAAGGAACCACAACAGATGCTATTGAATTTGACACCACTATAGTACTGGCCAAATTATTAAACATAGTGGCCCAGATATTCAAAAGAGTTGAGCCATGCGCAATAGGGTTGCGCCTGTGCAAGTCCAAAATTGCGCCATTCTGCAATATTCAGCAGGAGGCAGTTGTGCCCCCGAAATCATGCTGAACAACAGCGCAATGATAATGAAGGCATGCGCAACGAAGGGGAGGAACCATGCATAAATGGTGCAGTCACGATATTCAGCGACTTAGCCATACTTGTGGGGGTATAGCGAGGTTAGTATACAGCGGAAATGAGCCAAAATAAAGGGAGCAAGGAGGCACAAGAACACTACAGGGAGGCCACATGAGGCAGAACCCTAGGCAGACAGACAGGGCAAGAGGGACAAACAGGGCAGGCCAGGGAAAGGGCACTCTGAACAGCCAGGCACAGGGAAGGTGTGGAGAGCCGCACAGCACAGAGGCCAGCACAGGCAGGTGTTCCCGGTACTTGCAGGGAGGACAGCGGGGGAAATACAGCAACAGCTGCTGGGGGGGTGAATACAAACCAGGGACATAGCCAGTGCTACCTTCCAGATGGAGGCCGTTATGAGGGGGGTGAGAAGGCGGGCGGCAGGGGGGCGTGGCTGTGGAAGGGCCCGTCGGCAGTATGCCCCCAACAGGCAGTACCGAGCCCACACCAGCTTTGAGCTGTACACTGATACTGAGATTGTGGGCCGGTACCGCCTGAGTAGGGCAATTCTGAGGTGGCTCTGTGAGCTGTGCAGTGATGTGATGCAGGCACCCACACGACGGAGCCATGCCCTGTCAGTGGAGACTAAGGTAACAGCCTGCATGTGCTTGCTCACCACGGGTACCTTCCAGAGACCAACTGGGGACACCACAGGCAGTTGGCCACGTCATGCCACCTCACCCAATTCCTCAGCGCACTGCTGCCACATGCTGCGGAGTACATCCATTTCCCCAGCACAGCGGCGGAGCGCACAGCAAACATACAGGAGTTCCACAGGGTAGCACATATGCCTGGTGTGCTAGGGGCAATAGACTGCACTCATGTGGCCATACACACACCACCTGGCCCCGAGAGGGCCACATACATCAATCGCAAGGGCTATGCCAGCATCAACTGCCAGGTGGTGTGCAATGCCAGGGGGCGCATAATCAATGTCTGTGCCACGCACCCTGGGGGAGCACACAATTCTTTCATCTGGCACCAGTCAGCACTGTGCCACAGATTCGAGAGTGGGGACATCCCCACTGGACACCTAGTGGGTGAGTATGACAACCACATGGACAATCATAGGGCCTGGGGGGGCATGGCCAGAGGTGACATGGGTAGTGGCCTATATGGCCTGGGGCAGGGCGATGCTGATCACCAAACTAACCTCCGCCCTCTACACACAGGTGACAGTGGATACCCACTCCGTCCCTGGCTGCTCACACCCTACCAGTGGCCCGCGTCCCCATCGCAGCAATGCTACAATGAGGCACACGCCACCACACATAATGTCATCGAGCGGGTGGTCGGGATGCTGAAGACACGTTTCCGTTGCCTGGACACCTCTGGCGGTGCCCTACAGTACAGCCCCTCAAAGGCCTGCGGGCTATTCCTGGCCTGTTGCATCCTGCACAACATGGCCAACGAATGTGGGATAGCCGTACAGGTAGAAGAGGGGGATAGCGATGGGGACGATGAGGACGCCAGTGACAGTGGTGATGGGCAGCCCCTTCTTGGCCGATGGGACCCCCCGACTGATCCGGCTGGCACAGCTGCACCGGGACACCATCACGGAGGAGCACTTCAGCCAACCCAAGTAAGTCATGGGGCCATGTGCAACCACCAGTGGCTAAGGCAGAACCCACAAACACGCATGGACACACACCAGGGGTGCATGCCATCAAGGGAAGTGGCAGGGCACAGAAGCACACACACAACCAGGGATGGGTGAGGATTAACATGCCACATGGACGGGACACACACACACACACAATGCACCAAACGTGCACAGAGGGCAGGAGGCACACCGACCCAGAACGCCAACCCTAGCAACACACAAGTCCACAGGCCACCACGCCCACTGCCTGTCCATGTGCATGTGTCAGATGCTGAGCACCATTGCACATTGGTGTACAGCACAATGCAGGCATCATCATGCACACGCAACTGCAGACAGCAGCCGGGAGGGTGTGCAGGTGAACTGTGTGTCCACGTGCAGAGCCAGGTACCCACCTGTGCACTGCCCACTGAAACACACAATGCACACAGGGCAGCACCAGGCAGTAGCCACGCGGGAGACAGGTCAGTCACACGACTCAGTGCCCCGGCTGCTACGGATTCATGGGCAGCCCTGCCGAGACCCGCCAGCACTGACAGGCCAACCGCTGGCCTCATGGGGTGGCACCGATGGTCCCCCAGGGGTTCCACTGCATGAACGCGACCGTGCTCGCGCAGGGGTCTGCAGCACACTGAACATGCCTGCACCAGGAGGAGTGCTCGGGATGCCCACAGCTGAACCCAGTGTCGACAGGGTGGGAGTCGCATGACGCCGGGAACGAGGGGTGGATAGTGCACTGCATGGTGTCTGCGATGCATGGACACCTGACTGTGTGCCCATTGTGGCCATGACAGCAGTGAATGCCTGTGCATGCCTGTCAATGGCAGCGGTCACATCCTCCCGCAAACGGTCCATCCCTGCCAGGATCAGAGCAGTGTCCCTGCTGCGACGCTCCTCTGCCCACCCCAGAGCCACATGCAGTGCATCCACGGACGTTGCAAGCCGCATCTGCTGCTGGACTGATGCTTGCAGTAGGCGGGTGTGCTCGTCCAAGAGGTCATCTGCCTCCTCGGCATCCTGTCCCTCAGGGTGTGCACGGCCCCGATGATCAGCACCCTTTGAGGGTGGGCTCTGTGCACCAGGACCAGGTCTGGGCATGTCCATAGGTGGTGCACAGACGCCGCCGCTGAACCCTGGACCCCCAAGCCCATTGGCCAACTGCTGATGCTGCCCCTCCAGCTGCCACTCCCCTGGGCTCAGTGGTGCCACCGCAGTGGCCACAACAGTCCCATTGTCCTGAACAGACACCAGTGCTGCCCCACTGGTGCTGACAGGCACAGGCTAGGACTGTGCTGACACGCAGGCCTCCACGGCAGCACCACCCACAGCCATGGGCACAAATTGCCCTGCTGTGTGGTCATCCCGTGGCACACACGTGTCACTGCCCATGATGGTAGTGTCATCATCACCGGTGACGGACTCTGCGCCGGCCACAGTCACGGCATGCTGGCATCCAGGGATGCCAGCACACTGGGACACAGGCAGGGCTTCCTCCACACCTGTTACAATGACATCAGTGTGGACAGCCAGGCGGCCCCACTGTCACAATGCTCCACGTATACCTGTGGAGGTGGATAGGCCCTCCTCCAACTCCAGCTGACTGTCCTCAGTAGACAGGCCCACCACCGCTGACCCATGCAGATGCTCAGGATCTGAAAGGGAAAGCAAAGTTGCATTACTGCATGTGACCTACCCTGCCCCCCCCCGCATAGACAGACCATGACTTACCATGCAGTGATGGGCCACCACCCATCTGGAAGCCACCACCCAGAACACCCTCAATGGCACTGCATGCTTCCAGCAAGCCTCTCCTCCTGTAGGGTCAGCTGTACCACCTCCGGCTGTCCTCCGTCTATTGCAGCACGTGCTGCCCTGATGGCAGCCACCTTCTCCTTTATCCTCCTCCTGTCCGTGCCCATCTTTTTCTTACACTCCTGCATGGAGTGCTGGTGACTGCCATGCAGGTTCACAGCACATGCCACCTCCTCCCATGCAGCAGCACGGGCTTGAGGTGTTCCCCACCGTCCAATGAGAAGTGGCTCCTGATCCAGGTAGGCCTCGAACAGGGCCTCGGTTTCGACCTTTGTAAAGTTAGGTCTCCTCCTCCTCCCACCACTGTGTTCCTCCTCTCCAACAACCTGCTCGGTCATTATGTAGCCTGTAAGAATGGCAGTTGTTACCTGTGACTGTGCAGTCCCATGCATGTCCCTAAATCCACAGTCCACACTCCCAAACAGCATGCAACTCACCAATAGACTGCAGTAACCGACTATGGCCACTGCAGCACAATGTCGCACTTTTATAGCGCAACCCATGCAAATGAGGCGAGGAGCAACTTTAAGTAGACGCAAATTGCAGTGCTGCACCATTGAATGGCTGATTAGATGATCTGCATATGACGGCTGAATTTCGCGCTGTTGCGTTTTGCGCAATTGTGTTGAACATGCTGAGCCAATGGCACAGTTCTGTGACATGCGTAGTACACACCTCACTGCGCATGCCCGGGTTGCTGACGCAGGCGTCTGCTGCGCTGATGATGTGCTGTGCACAGTAGGCAATGCAGGGCATGGCCACCATTGTGCCAGTGGCACTATAGCGATGGTCACTACTTGGCACTGTGGCACTGGGCCATCATAGGCGCAATGGGCCAACTGCATGGTAGGCCACTATGGCGCTGGCACACAGGCAGCCAATCGCACTACACACATTGTGTTCCAATGGCGCTGTGCGTGTCCATGCGCCAGAGACCCTTGACCCTGTGCCTGACCCTTGCCCCCTAGGCGCCATGCGTCAAGCATGGGTGCACCTCTATCGCGCTGTTCAGTGACAGCGCGATAGAATATCATAGGCTAGTACCGCCAAGCATCTGCCCGTGGGAGCAGCACTGCAGAGCCATATTGCCAACTAGGAAACAGAGAATGGCACGCAGAAGGGCAGACCAGTGGTCTGCTATTGAATTGGCCAACCTAGTGGCCATTGTGGAACCACAGCATGGGCCTCTGTTCGGGGAGGCGCCCCTGGACAGGGCCAGGACCCAGGTGTGGCAGGAGGTGGCCACTGCCCTTGAGGAGGCCACTGGATGGGGGAGGAGTGCACAGCAGTGCAGGCATCGATACAGGGACCTGTGGAGGAGGGAGCCGGAGCTACTGGCACGCCTGCGGGCACGTGCCAGGAGGGGCACGGTGCCACAACCAGGTAGGGGTTCTGTCAACACACTTTTATCATCCATATGGGTAACAGTGTTGTATGTGTCCAGCACATAGGGGAGGGACCATCCGGGGTTGGCTGTGGTGGTGATCACAGGGTGTGGGGTGGGTGGGTCTCGCTGGGTGGGAGGCACACACCTGGGGCAGGGGGACTTTGCTATGGGATTGTACTGATGTTCCTCTCTCCATGTTTGCCCCACAGGCCCGGAGGAATGCCACCATGCACGGGAAGAGCGGAGGCAGGAGGAGCATGGTGCAGCCAGGCGGGGCGAGGGCTCTCACCGCCCACCTGACCGGCCCAATGAAGGTGAGTGCCATACATCCATGATTACTATTGCATGCTGTGTGACAGGGTGGGCAGGGGGCATGGCCACCATCCATCGACACCACTGCCATGCACGCGACTTGTTACAGTCAACACTGTCCAGTGGCAATGCATGTCTGGGAGTTCATCAATGGTGGTCCATGCATGCACCAGGTACATGGTTGTGCCACTGCCTTTGCACCACATAGCCATGTCACTAAACGGCCATGGTGGTGCTGTGCGTGACTTGGCTGGTGGGTGTGTGCAGTGTTCTGCATGGCTGTATGCGCCTGGGTGGGCAGGTCATGTGGATGTGATCACTGCGGGTGGTCACACACCATCACAGAGGTATGTCCCACGGCCGTATGCCATGCACAGTGGGCGGGCTGTATGGGGTTGTGCATTCACACCTATTGGCTGTGCTCCCTTGTCCTAGGTATCCGCCAGCTTCATGAAATCCATGAGGCACTGCGGGAGACATTGTTGGTGGCAAGGGTGTCGCTGGACATCCTGCGACGCATAGGCGAGACAGGGGTCCTGAGGGCTGGGGGCCGGAGGAGCCAGAGCGGGAGACGCTCCCGCTATGGATAGATTAGTCCCAGTACTCCCCTACCCCGGACCCACCTCACACCCCTCCTTCCCCGTCCCATTTGTCCACCTGCCTCTACCCACCCTCACCTTGTTTGTGGCCCCCCAACCTTGTATATAGTTCATATGTTATATTGTATATAGTTCTTGTAATATTGTATATAGTTGATTGTTATATATTTTTTCAATACATTTAACTTTGATATGAATACTGTGGTGGTCTCTGATTTGCAGCGGGCTATAGGTGTCCAGCTGCAGTGGTGTGCATGGCGTCAGGGGTGGTGCGGTCATGGGTGTGTGTGTGTGTGTGTCCGTGTGGAGGTGACTATGGTGTGGGGGTAGCTATCAGTCAGTGTCTGTGGTGTGTGTGTTGTGCCCTGTGCACTGGATGACTGTGTGCAGTGGTCCATGGTGCATGCTCTGTGTCCATGGTGCACCCATCGGCCCATTCATGGCCAGTGCAGCTGACACACATGCATGTCTGTGACCTGCACGGTCCGCTGGCATGTCAGTGGTGGCAGTCCCTGCAGGGCGGCCACTGTACCCGTCACATTGCTGGGTTGCCTCCTGTCACTGGTGTGGTGCATGCCTGCCTCAGGTGGCACTGTGGGTACCACAGTTGTTGTCCCACCTCCATGCTGTGCCTTGTGTGTGTTGCAGGGGATGTGCCCCACTGTCTGTGACTTGTGCTCCGGGCGACTGATGGTGGTGTATGGGTCCACAGTGCCTGCGCAGGGTAGCTGGCACTCCAGTGCCATGGAGGACTGCGGGTTTTGTGTACACAGTTTACATGGGCCCACAATGGGGGATTGGTTGCCCCACCACTGCGTCCCTGTGTTGTTGTGCCCTTGGGTATGGGTGGGTGTCTGTCCATACACTGTGTGGCATCCGGTGTGGTGCATGCTTCCATGCACCACTGTGGGTGGCTGTGCTGGCTGTTGTGGCCAGTGGTGGGACGGGGTGTGTCATTGGACTACTGTGCAGGGTGCTGTACCACTGGTGGTGGTGTCAAGGGCACTCCCTGTCCCGTGTGGGGTACCTCATGTGCCGACGCATGGTTGGTCTCTCAGCAGTACCTCGGGGGGACTGTGCGTGGTGGCACTGTGTCTGCCGTTGTTGCATTGCTGTGTGCTGCCACCCGCTGATGGGTGCTTGTGGTGGGGCTGACTTGCATGGTTCTGTGGTGCACAGGGTTGCAGTGTCACACTGGGGGTGGTGGCATGCATGGGATTTCCTGCAGTGGTGGTCAATGCTCATGGGGGTGTGTCTGGGGGTCATGGTGCAGGATGTGCTCTGCATTGGGGGGGATGGTGTGGCACGGGGTGGTCAGCCCTCCTTGTGTGCCAGTCACAGCTTGCCGGTAGGTGTGATGGGGCACCGTGTCCCTGCTGTGGGTTGTTTGCTTGTCTCCATGGGCCAGTACTTATTCCAGCCCTCCCTCAGTTGTGCAGTGCATGGGGTGTGGGGGGACGATGTCTGTTCTGCTGTGTGTTCCTGTGCCCATATGTGGCATGGGTGGTGGGCCCCTACCTCCCTGGTTGTGCAGTTACATTGCTGTGCTGCAGGGGGGCATCCCTGGTTGCGCTATGGCGCCTCTGGACTGCTCAGCTGCACATCCCTTGTTGCGCTATGGTGCATCAGATCTGCTCAGCTTCCCCTCCCTAGTTGTGCTATGGCGCAGGTGGTGCGATATTTAGTCGTCGGCTGTAGGCGCAGTTTGGCCTGCTCCGTTTTTGGATATCGCATCTCTTGTGCATGGGCTCACCAAGTATATCAAAAAATGATAATTTTTTTATTTAATATTTACACAGTTCAAAACAGTGTAGTTGCTGTCATATGTCTCTGATTATTATCCTTCTTGTTTTGTTACTACATGTAACCCCTTTCAATTCATCTGTTTCTTTTTTAGATGCATTTTCCAAAATACTGCATTATCATGTTCAGTATGTCTGTTTTTCTTGTCAGTTCTTTTCTCATTTTGGTGCTTCCTTTTTTTTTGCTTCATTTTATGTATATTATCTCTGCTGAAGCACAGCATGACCTCCTGCTTTCTCTGTCATGGATAATAATCTAAAACGTATGACAGCAACTACAAGGTTTTTTTTACATACTTGGTGAGTGGGCTTATTATGTTCCAATCTGCTCAAGACAAATTATTAGACATAAAGACCAACAAATCTCCAGGACCTGATGGGCTCCACCCACGTATAATAAAAGAACTGGCCAATGAGTTAGCCAGACCAGTGGGGTTTTGTTCCGTCTGTCCCTGAGGAATGGGGAAATTCCAGAGGACTGGAGTTTGGCTACTGTCACACCCATCCACAAGAACGTGGTGAAATCAGATGTAGGTAATTACAGGTCCATTAGCCTGACATGTGTCCTCTGTAAATTCATGGAGGGACTCATTAAGGAATATTTAGAAAATTGTATCTGGGCTAGGGGACAGTCAGATATTACCCAGCATGGTTTTACACAGGGGAGGTCCTGCCAGACTAATTTGCTGAGCTTTTTTGGAATAGTGAGTAGGGCCCTGGAGAACAGTCTACCTGTAGATGTGGTGTATCTGGACTTCTGCAAAGCCTTTGATTCAGTGTCCCATGAGGGGCTGACTGGCAGGCTCGAAGATCTGGGTGTTGCTCCTTAGATCATCAAATGGATTGAGGCTTGGCTTAAACATAGGAGGCAGATGGTAAACATTAGAGGATATTTATCTGACTGGGGAGAAGTGACCAGTAGAGTCCCTCAAGGTTCAGTGGTGGGCTCAGTGCTCTTTAATATTTTTGTGTCATCCTTAAAAATGTCAAATAATGCATGGATGTCCAAATTCGAGGATGACTGTAAGGCGGGATCTATTGTAAGAACTGAGGTAAATGCACAGAATCTACAAAAAGAGCTGAATACAATAAGTTCCTGGGCTGTATTGCATAAAATGAAAAATGCAGTGTTATGTACTTTGGCCGCAACAATATTCATTCCAGGTACAACTTGTGTGGCCGTACCCTAAAAACTGTGGAAAGTGAGAAGGATCTGGGTATTCTGGTTACAAATGATCTCACATTTACACAAGGCAGCGCTTAGTAATGCCAACAGAATGCTACATTGCACCCTGCACAATATCAGAAGTAGGGACAGAACTGTGCTGCTGCCCTTGTACAGAGCGCTGGTGAGGCCGCTCGTAGAGTACAATGCGCAGTTCTGGAACCCACACCACAAAACAGATATTAGGAACCTTGAGAGAGTGCAGAGGAGAGCAACCAAAAGGATTTATCACCTACAGTCCCTCCCATATCGGGATAGGTTGAGGGAGCTGGACTTGTATTCATTGGAGTACTGATGGCTCAGGGGGAATTTATGTTTGGTGTACTCTGCTTTTTGTAATATGGATCTCTGGGAATACGTAGGACTACATGGGAAAGTTACTAACAAAACTACCAAAACACACAATTACCAACTTAAGGGAGAATTATACAAATCCAGTAGGAGAGGGGCTTGGATTAATCAGAGAGTCGTGTCCCCGTGGAATAGACTCTTTCCTGACATAGTTAGCAGTGACACAATGACTTTATTTAAGAACAAAATAGATGTCGTTCACAGTGGTACAGGGTTACCATAGATGTAACAGCCAACATTCCCTAAAATAATGAGACTCCTTGGTGAAAGCTATTGTCTGGAATCTGACTTATGATACTTATGATACATGAGTGTCCAGGTGACAAAAGACCTATCCAAACTTTATGAAGTCACCCCACTGATACAAAGGGTTTAGGAAGACCTGAACAGATGAGCACTTATAAACTTCACCCTATGCTCAAGAACTGACTCTTTAATAATGAATATCCTTCCCCCATACCAATATCTTTTTCAATGCATTCCGATTTTAGTTCCTAAAAAGCAATTTCAAGCCTGGCAAAAGTCTTTCTCTAAATATCTTTAGGCGGGCAGTTGGCCCCACATAAGATATAAACTACTGCAGCAGGGGAGGTCAGTAGGAAGGAGGGCAGTCCTTGACCTGGAGCTATATTACTTTGCAGTGCACATCCGTGCCTTGCTACTCTAGTCAGTTCCCTCATATAAATCACCCCAGAAGAGGATAGAACAAGTGGAAGGAGCCAGCGCAATGGATAGAGGGTCCAGAGGCAATATTCTGTTATTACACTGTTAGTGGTCCAAAACTCACTGGCGTTGGGATATCGAGCATGAGACAGGCTGATAAATGGACCCTCACCTGTGTCAATTTCAATAGCTAGTGTGGGACCTTGCATTCCCGCCATCTGTTCTAGATTCAACTCATCGGCATTGGGTTTATCAAGGTTTGTGCTCTCTGATCCAGTTTTAGTGTCGAGGGGAGTTGGTCGGCTTTCACACCCTACCGCAATCATTTAACCTAAATAATACTGACCACTTCAGATACCTACAGACGAGAGCATATATCCAGATGCAGAGCAGACAACAGCAGGTGTCACCTTCAATGAGTCACTTACTAGAAACAATGCAGAACATCCTGCAGGGGTGTTACACAGGACACATCTCAGCCCTTTAAAAAGCATTTAGAGGCCTAAATATGGACCAAGCCAGTAAAATTAAACAAAAGCAGGAGGGGAAAACGATGTAGTACTAAGAGACCAAGACTAGTCCTAGGTATTCGAGCTAGCCTTTGAAACAACCAGCTCACCGTTATGGCAGGAATACAGTTGGAAAATTAAAACCCACTTCTTCTACACTCCTGTAATACAAAGGAAATGGGCAGTCGACTCCTCACAAAGCAGTTGGAGGTTATGTAGAGACTGGAAGGCACACCATACACATGTTTTTTGGTCTTGCATGAAGCTGGCCAAGTTTTTGGAGAGAGGTAGGAGATCCTAGTCAAACTGTTTACTCTGGACACCCCACTGGCAATGACGCACCCAATATTGGGACTCCTACCAGATGAAGCAAGAGGAAAGGATGCTGTGTATTTGTTGCATGTGTTGCTGGCAGCAGTGCCGAAAACCACAACTAGAAGCTGGTTGAAGCCCATCACACCAGCACTGGGTAGAAGTCACAGGTGAGATGTACTGGATGGAACTGACATTCCAGGTCAATCAGCATACACTCAGCTTCACAGCCAAATGGTTTAGAGGGATACTATACCTGAGAGAGAGGGGGACATTGATTTCACCCCATAGATTTACCATATAGAGAGAACACTATTGAGGATCTACTGTAAGAAGAATATATAGACAGGTCCCCTGGGGACTTGGGCATTCTGAGCTCCTTATAGTTTATATACAATAAGGCACAGTGAAATGACTGTAATATGAACCTAAGTGAATGCTGTTCTGTAACATATGGCTGTGATTTAAATGTAACTTGTGATGCTGGATGTCTGTACCAACTTACCATTTACCCAAGTTGTTCAATAAACTTGAATAAAAAAAAAAATTTTCAGCACTTCAAAACTAAATGGGCAGCCAAAGGTCTTCCATATTTGGGGATCATAATTCCAGCAGATCTGTCCAAAATAGCCCAACTGAACACTACCCCTTTGCTGAAGGAACTAGAAATGGACACCTCTAGATGGAAATTGCTGAACCTGTCACTGTGGGGTAAGATTAGCCCCCTCAAAATTATGAGCCTCCCAAGATTTTGTATGTTTTGACCCCCTCCTAGTGACAGTACCTGTGGGCACCTTCTTGCACATAGATAAGCTGATAAAGCAATTTTTGTGGGAAGGGAAGCAGCCACAGTTTAGTGTAGCAAATCTTAGAGCCTACTGGTCAGATGGGGGGGGTTGGGCTCCCCTGGATCAAAGTATATGCCCCAGCTGCCTCCCTTTATTAGTCCAAGGGAAGGCTACTGCCCCCTGGACACACCTGAGCATTTCACTGGTGCACCATGGAAGCAGGACATGGAACCCCTCACTTCTTACTAGTCTTCTGATACACCCCCCACCATCTAAAAGAATACCCCACTAGACTTCTGGTGATGTCACGGCCGAATTGCAGCCTAGAGTTGGAGAGCTCCCATCTCCACTGGGGGAATAAACTTGTTCTTCTCACATATTGCCCATAACAAGAAGTTTAAAAATGGCTAGCAGAATGAGAGAAGAACCCAGACAGACCCACTCAATAGCCGAAAAAAATAAAAGCTCCAGAGGATGGTTCTAGATACCGGGTACTGAGTTCGGAGGGTAGCTGAAGCCCTTCTCCAGCCATCACAGGTGGACCTACAGATGGTACAGATCATGAGACAGAGTGCCTGACAAGGAATTATTTTGAGACCTTACTGCATGAAATGAAAGCATCCAGATCAGAAAACAGAACTGAATTTTAAAGAGTACAGGAACGATTTAACCAAATTGAAAATTGGATCAAAGAGATGGAAGATCACACAGCGGTTTTCGAGGAAGGTGCCCTGCAAATGCAATCAACCCTGGAAACTCTGAGTCTCTGCAAGAAAAATGTGTAGATTTAAAGGCCAAATCAAGAAGAGACAACTCGAGAATCTCTGAGTTACCGGAGGGCATGGAAATGGGAAACATCTGTGATTTCATGCAAGATTTGTTAAAAGACATTTTGGCACTACCCTCTAACTTCAAACTGAGGACAGAACAGGCTCACTGTGCCCTAGTGCCCAAACCCCAGGATCCAAAGACACATCCCAGAACAATTATCATAAAGCTGGCAAGTTACCATGCTAAAGAGGAGATAATCCAGATTGCTTGGCAAAAGGGGGATGTGAGGTACAATGGAGCTAGGCTTTTTTTCAACAGGATTATCCCCTGGAGATCCAAAAACAAAGAATGAAATACCTGGATATTATAAGGGCACTGTAATCAAAGAACATCAAGTTTCAGACACCATATCCTGTGAGGATTCGTATTTTCTGAGATAATGGAGTTCAAGTATACCAGACCACGGAGGAAGCAGCAGAAGCCTTAGAGCAGCGGGGTATCCCACTGGAACAACAAACCCGCAATCAGACAAAATCCTGGCCTCGGGGAACTGGAGATGAATGGCAACAGGTTTCCAAATAAGCCAGCAGGGCTGCTGGATACACTTCTGCCTCACTAGCAATTGCGGAGATAAGATCCCTCCTACACAAGATGTAATGGCCAGAGTGGGACACACAAACTAATGCAGCTGCTACATGATGGCACTGGGGAACAAAGTTGTGATGCCTGAGTTTTCTTCCGATGGCGCCTGGAAAATAAAATAAAAAATACAACTCTCTAAACCAGGTATACATGACAGCTTCTCTTTTTCAAGGGCCCAATCAATCCAAATAGCAAAGGGGGGACTGGCTGAATTCAGGGTTATGTCCCCAATGAATTGTACTAAATTCTTACAGCATCAGAGACCGTACTGCAGAACTCGTTCTTTGCAAAGGAGGTCAGTTACTATAATTGAAATAACTGTAAGCTAGAAACGTAGGGATATGATAGAAACAAGGAGCTACACCCCAATAGCATTTTGTTATTATGACCAGATAACATTTTTGTTGTTGCACTCCTTCAGTTGAGAAACACTGTTCTTTATTAATCACCCCACACATTCTATGCCATAACATTTAAGGGTGACCATCTTCATCTGACATAGGCAGGCAATCTCAGTCACAAGACTGGGACTCAGAAAGGAGTCTAGTAGAAAGATTTCCTAGAAAAGGCAGTCCAGTAAATAACTCTGTGCACTGGCTCATATGTAAATTTATATTGCAAACTGGGTTTTTCCTATCTTATTTCTAGTTTGTTGTTACTCTTTAATCTTACCACTCCGCACGCATTGAAACAGTGGAGATACAGTGAAACTGATGAGCATCTATATGTGAGGGTGGTATAAAGAGAGTGATATGGTGGAGGAGTACAGCCCAAAGCAACCACATGGAGGTCATGTTATACCATCGGGGGTGCACTATAGCTTTGCATGGATGGCCTCCTTGTCCCCAAATGCTCCTCAAGGGTGCTCTGCTCCTCTGGCAAAAAGTTGCTTGAGGTTCCCAGAATAAGAACAACTCTAGGAAGTAAATCCTTTGCATACTCAGCCCCAAACCTATGGAATGCCATACTAGAGAACCTGCAAATGGCCAGTTCCTTAGACAGTTTTTAAAAGGGCCTAAAAAACACATCTCCGTGAACGCCATCTATGTTCTTGCCTTCGCTGAACACTAGCTGACTGAAACCTGATTTGCACTTGCTCTCTCCAACATTCTTTATACAGCATATACCTCATACTAAATGTGTTTCACCAGCCTATGTATATCCTATGTTCTTGTATAATACTCTGTTTTCTATATCCTGTTTGATCTTGATATTTGATTATAATCAATGTAAATAAGAACATAAGAATTTGCCAGCAGAAGGAGACCATGTGGTCCATCTAGTCTCCCCGGGTTTTCTAACCCCCACTATCAATTTGTCTTGCTAAGGTGACTATACTGTCTATTCCATGCCTGTTTGAATTCACTGACCATCCTGGCTGCTACTACCTCCAGTGGCAGGATTTTCCAAGGGTCCACCACCCTCCCCGTGAAAAAGTACTTCCTAATATTTGTTTTGAATTTACCTCCCACCAGGAACATGTTGTGTCTTCTAGTACGTACAACCCTGTTTTCCTGGAAGAGGTTCCTGGTTTGTACTGTTTTGATCCCTTTAACAAATTTAAATGTCTCAGTCATGTCTCCTCTGTTCCTCCTCTGCTCAAGGGAGAGTAAATTTAGCTGGCTGAGCCTAGCTTCGTACATTTCGTGGTGCAGACCCTGCACCATTTTTGTGGCATGTCTCTACGTGGTTTCCAGATGGTCAATGTCCTTTTTTAGATGAGGTCTCCAGAACTCCACACAGTACTCCAAGTGAGGTCTCACCAGGGACCTGTACAGTGGGTGGATTACATCACATTTCCTACTGGTACTATTCCTACCAATACATCTGAGGATGCTGCTTGCCTTTAGAGCTGCTTTTTTACACTGCTTCCCTACCTTTAAATAATTTGAGATCATGACACCAAGGTCCCATTCCAGCTTTGCTTCTTCTAGAAGCTGCCCCTCCAGGACATACTTCATGCATGGATTCCTTCTACCCAAGTGCATAACTTTATATTTTTTTGGCGTTGAATCTCAGTTGCCAGTTCCTAGACCATTCCCCTAGCATCCTGAGAGCTGCATCCATTTCTGCGAATCCCTTCCTGTGCGCCCACCCTGTTGTGGTCTTCATATCATCTGCAAAGAGGCAGACTTTCCCTTTCAGTTCTTCAGTGATGTCGCTGATGAATATGTTGAAAAGGATGGGGCCTAGTACTGACCCCTGCAGCACACCACTTGACACCTTCCCCTCTTGGGACAAGGTGCCATTTATTATAACCCACTGTGTCCTGCCTTGTAGCCAGCTTGTGATCCATTTAACTACTTTGTGACCAGTGCTAGCTTGCTCCAGTTTGTTGGCTAGCCTTCTGTGTGGGACTGTATCAAAGGCTTTACTAAAGTCCAGATACACCATGTCCACTGCTGCCCCTGGTCTACTTCTCTTGTAACCCAGTCAAAGAATTCTATCAAATTTGTTTGGCATGAGCATCCTAATGTGAAGCCATGCTGCTTTGGGTCCAGTTGTCCACTTGCTTTCAGGTAGTTCATTACCTTTTCCTTAAGCAATGTCTCCATTATTTAGTCCACCACTGAGATCAGACTTACTGGGCATTAGTTTCCTGCTATCTCCCTGCTACCACTCTTGAGCAATGGCACAGCCGTGGCCCTTTTCCAGTCCTGTGGTACTATCCCCTGTTCCAGTGAACTGTTAAACATTTCAGCAACTGGAGCAGCAAGTTCATCTCTAAGTTCTTTTAGAACTCTTGGGTATGTTCTGTCAGGGCCCATTGCCTTGTCCACCCTTATTTTAGACAATTCTTCAAGGACCCTTTATTTTGTAAAGGGGGATATGTCAGCTCCCCTGGTATGGGGAAGTGTCCTGGCTGGTGCTGGACCATTACCAGAGTCTTCCTGTGTGAAGACCAAGCAGAAGAATTCATTGAGAACTTCGGCCTTGTCTTTGTCATTTTTCACCAGGTGTCCTTCCTTGTTTGTCAGCCGTGTTATTCTTCCTTTGCACTTTCTTTTTTCTAAAATGTATCGATAAAATGTTTTGTCCCCCCTTTTCACTTCTTGAGCCAGCTTTTCTTCGGTCTGGGCCTTTGCCACCCTAATAGCTTTCCTGGCTTCCTTGAGTTTCTCTCTGTAGGCTTCTCTATCCTTCTCAGACTTGGTCTCCTTGTACTTCTGAAAAGCTTTTATCTTTTCCCTAACTATAGTAGCTACCTCTTTTGAGAACCATAGGGGGTCCCTTGCCCTTTTGGACTTGCTGATTTGTTTAGTGCATAGCGCTGTGACGGACACTATAGCATCTTTTAGCTTTGTCCATTTGTCCTCCAAATTCTATGTGGTATCTGTTGCCAGCAGGCGCTTGATCCTTCCCTCATTTTTGGGAAATCTGCTTTCCTGAAATCGAGCACCCTGATTCTGGAGTGGCAGGGGTCCTCGGTCTTGCTAATGGAGAACCAGATTCACCTGTGGTCATTGGTACCCAGATTGATCCCCACTTCTACATCTGATACCCTGGCACTGTTAGTGAGTACCAGATCCTGGATAGCTGATTCTCTGGTGGAATAAACCACCATTTGATTCAGTCCTGCCCCACTAAAAGCCATAAAGAAGTCTCTACTCCTCTCTGAGGAGGCTGTGAAGGTGGACCATTCTACATCTGATAGATTGAAGTCCATGACTAGCAACAGCTCGCCTTTGCCGGCCATCCTCATTATGTCTTCCAGGAGAACCTTGTCCTTTTTGATCTCCTGGTTTGGAGGTCTATAGATAACTCCAACCCAGATAGGGTTCCTGTTTCCAGTCCCCATAGTGATCCATAAGACCTCTGTCTCACCTTGTGTTCCCTGGGTCTCAGTAGCATTTATCTCTTCCCTGATATAAATAGCAACCACCCCCCCCCCTTTATTATCTATGCAGTCTCTCCTGAAGAGAGTGTAACCAGGGATGGTGACATCCCAGGTATGGTTCTCTGTGAACCAAGTCTCCATAACAGCAACCCAGTCGAGGCTGGCCTTGGCCATCATTAATGTGAGATCTGTGACTTTATTTGGAAGGCTACAGGCATTGACACACATTGCCTTCCAGTCTTGGTTGGTCCTGCTTGCCATTACACAGCCATTACATGGGTCTGTAATGCATACCTTCTTCTTTGTAGTCTTCCTGTACATGCTGTTGTTATGAATACTGTATAAATTATATGTAATTAATCTCAGGTTGCTCCTGAAAAAGGGATCCTCGGTTCCAGTATGCTTACCCAGTCAACAAAACGAAATAAATAAATAATAAATAATTATTAAGTTAAATCAATATTTTGCTGGATCTCCATATGCAGCTATCCAACAATTATCCATGTGCCCCTTGGGGAGAGAGGAGGTAGGACTATTTGCAGGAGGACCCACCTCAACTCAACCCCAAATAACAGAACCTGATAAATGTGAGCCCCCACTTCGGTTCTGATGTTGGGGCGGGGCATGATGGCCCTCTTTACAGTTTAGTGTTGAGAAGCATATAAAATAAACATATAGATTACCGGACAGTTTAAGTATGCTATTTTTGGGGGGCCCTATGTTATTTCTCAAAAGAGGTGGTGCCAAACCCCCCTTTTTCATTATCTTATACTCCCAACATTGCAGTGAAGGATACTTATGCTGGAGTAGATGCATTCTTGAAGAGGGACATGATGTGGCTCTCACCAGCCTGTCCTCAAACAGAAGGTTGAAAAAAAGGGGAAAGAGGAAGAAAAGGAAAGGGATGGGGAAGGAAAGGAAAACAAATTATTCTTTTTTTTGGAAGGGGGTTGAATTGACATGACCAAATTATAGAGAGGGTGGCTTGGCTTTGGTGGACTGGGAAGTCACTATATAATTGAGAGATTTTATTGTATCTCCTACTAATGAATGAATGTGCCCCCCCCCCCTTTTTGTTACCAGTCCAAATAGACAAGATAAACCCTGTGTCATAGGCAGGATTGACTCTTGATCTCAACTGTGAAAAGCCAGTATTCTACCCGGGGGGGGCGGGGACAGGGAAATGCTACGAAGTGATTTCAACAAAGGTGGCAAAGCAGGCCGTGTCAGTATTTAGTTTTGAGATACCTGTTGGTGCTGTTGTCCTACAGAGGGCCGCACATGACATGGGTAGTTCGTGCAGTGGCCCCTATATACAGGGGAGGTGACACCACTGCCACTTTGAGATAGGGGATGGAGTGGGGGGGGGGACCCTGGACTCAAAGAAAGAGAGATTATAAATAACCTCCTCAACCTTGGAAGGTTGGCTCGTTTACAGTTATGTTTATTATATGTATTTTATGTTCGTATTAATGTTGCACTGCCAGGTTGGCAGCTCCTTGTTTGTTTTGTAGGCTTAGTAAGCAATAGGTCATTCATTAACGTGGCTTGGTGGGTCCCGGAGGGCGGGAGAGCAGTTAAGGGCTAGCCCCAGGTGAACACTGGGGTGACAGCTGACTTTCATGGTTATCTAAAATGACTACCATGGGGATAAGCATTTTATCATACAGCGTAAATGGCCTTTCCAATCCCATAAAGTGGAAAAAGGTCTTGACACATGTCAAACAAACTAAAGCAGCTTTTGGTTTAATGCAAAAGACACATTCCTCAGATTCAGAACACCAGAAACTGAGTCAGTGTGGGTTTGATGGGGTCTATGTTTCTTCATATAAATCTGTGAGGAGAAGAGAAGCGGCCATACTCATCCCATGGTGGGTCTCTTTCGAGCTCTTAGAGAAGGTGGTGGACACTGAGGGAAGATAAGTCCTCATTAAGGGGCCGTTAGATGGGCAGATCCTGACTTTAGTGTTGGTTTATACCCCACCAGACTCCTCCTATACTTTTTATAGGAATTTACAAACATACTAAATTGTCAGCAGAAACAGGCCTCACAGTCTATTGAGTCTGCTCAAGTGTGCAGCTAGCACCTCATCTCACAACTGCCCCTCCCACCCACCTCTTCAAAGTATCCCTTCCCCTGTCCCAACCCCTCTTGAAACTGCCCACCATCTTACAGGACACAATCTCATCTGGTAAGGTGTTCCATTGTGCCACCACTCTTTCAGTGAAAAAAATGTCTCCTCATCTCCCTCCTGAATCTTCCCCCCCCCTCAATGGAGGGAGGGGACAGCACCGACCCCTTCTTCACTGCAGGGGTCGGTGCTGTCCCCTATGTTATTTGCTGTGTATGCTTCTACTAGGGGACATTATATGACGGTATGGGTTGAGTTTTCATTGTTATGCTGATGATTCTCAACTCTACCTGTCTTTTATGCCTGATCAGGAGTCGGATTCCATCACTATTTTTAACAACTGCCTTCTGGAGATTCAGGATTGGATGAGTGCTAGTTGGCTTAGGTTGAATCCAGGGAAAACTGAGGTGTTGGTTGTGGACCCTGGAGGGAGGATAACAGGGGCTTGGACGGGGAAACCCTCAGGTTTATATCTTGGGGGGGCCCAGCTTCTGGCCTCTGGACAAGTACGTAACCTGGGAGTAATTTTTGACGAAAGCCTGACTATGAAGATGCAAGTGTCGGCCATAGTCAAATCTGCCCTTTTTCATCTGAGGAATATTGCCCGGGTGAAACACTTGGTTCCACGGGAAGATCTTCCAAGTTTGGTCCACGCCTTTGTCACCAGCCGTTTTGATTATTGCAATGCGCTCTATCTAGGGCTGCCGGGGGTGGATATCCGCCGCTTGCAGCTGGTGCAGGAAACCGACGGCCAGGTTGTTGATGGGAGTTTCACGATCTAGCCATATAACACCTGTGCTGCGTGATCTGCACTGGCTGCCAGTACAGTGCTTAGATTACCTTCAAGGTTGCATTATTGACCTTTAAGGCCCTACATGACTTGGGACCCCACTACCTGAAAGAGCTCTTGGTGCCTTACTGTCCTGCCGCCTCTTCGCTCCTCTGATGAGGGATTGCTAGAGATTCCCAGGGTACATTTAAAGATGTCAGGAGGTAGATCTTTTGCCTATATGGCACCAACCCTGTGGAATTCTCTACTCCGCAGATACAGAATGTTAAACCGCTGAAAGTTTTAAAACAATTAAAAACTTTCTTATTCTCCTTAGCTTTTGCTGGAACATATTGAATAAGTGTACTGTATGGTTGTTTGATTTATTGTTTGAGATTTGATTTTATCTGTTTTTATTGTAAAAGCGCCCTGAGCTTGGGAAGGGCGCTTAATATAAATAAAATTTTACTTACTTACTTACTTACTTCAATCTCAGTCCATGCCTTCTCATGTCCCTCACCCTTCTTAACTGGAAAATCCCTTCGGGTGAAGGTAACTGAACATACTGAAGACCTGCTGGTTTGTGGGGGAGACTGGAACCTAACTTTAGATTCCATTTGGGACAGCACATCCAGAATCCTCAAAGGAAAGAATGGGGTGGTGAAACAAGTCAAGGCATTGTTGGGAAAATTGGGACTACAAGATGACTGGCATTAACTAGAAGGATCAACTCCAGGATATACCTTTTTTTCCCATGCACATCAGATGTATTCCAGACTGGACCTTATTTCTAGTAAACCAAGAAAACCTTTCTAGACTGGTTAGATGCAGGATGGGATCAATGGTGATATCGGACCATGCTCCACTTACTTTGGAACTTACCCTTAAACCACAGTGAAAATTTAACTTTTGGAGGCTAAACCTCTCCCTTCTCTAGGATAAGGAAGCTTTGGAACAGATCCCAAAATTAATAGAGCAGGCTGCACAAGACAATAGCACCCCAGAAGTGAAGGAAAGCATAGTTTGGGATACTATCAAAGCTGTGGTTGGGGAAAACTTATAGCTATAATACTGCAAGGAAAACACAAAGAATTGAATGTCAGACAGCCCTTGAGGCACAGATACACAATCTTAAAGTGGCACAGCAATTAAAACTGAACAAACAGAGAGGGAGGAAGTTGGGTACCCATAAAAAAAGAGCTTAATCAATTGTTAGATTGGAAGGTTGAACAAAAATTAAAGTTTCTCAAAGATATTACAAAGGGGGATCACAAGCAGTAAAAGTATTGGCCTGTAGACTTATGGTACGAAGGGCTCAGGTGCAAATAATAAAAATAACACACCCGGGTATGAGCACCCGAGTGCATCAAGGGGATGCCATCCTAGATGCTTTCATGGAGTATTATAGGGAACTATATAGTGCTAGACCAGGGGCTCCCTCAGAACAGATAGAAAACTTCCTAAAACTACCCCAACTTTCTGAAGATCAGAATCGAACTTTGATCCATCCTATTTCAGCTATATAAATTGAGCAAGTTATTGGTAACAGCAAAACAGGAAAGTGTCCGGTAACCGATGGCCTCCTGGTGGAATTTTATAAGATATTTAAAGAACAGGTTCCACCCCATTACAGTCTGTGTTTCAGGAAATAATGACCAAAGAGGGTAGGCCTCCTCCTTCTTGGAGACAGGCGGTGGTCTCTGTCTTGCCTAACCCTGGCAAGGACCTCACACTCTGTGCGTCTTACCGCCCTATATCTATTCTGAATGTAGACTATAAGTTATTTACAACTATTTTGTCCAAAAGTCTGGAAAGCCTAGTCCCACTCATAGTAGATATAGATCAAACAGGTTTTGTAGCAGGGTGCCAGGCAGTGGATAATGTACAGCGTACACTCAACATTATAGAACATCTTAATTCAACTGGCACACCTGCTTTAATCCTGAGTTTAGACACCAAAAAGGCATTTGACAAAGTGGACTGGAGATACTTATACGGGGTCCTTGCCGGGTTTGGGTTTTCAAGCAGCTTTATAGAAGTTATAAAGAGATTATATAGTGAACCACAAGCCTACATTAGGGCTAATGGACAAATATCAAGGGGTTTCACATTTTTGGAGAGGCACTCATTAGAGGTGCCCACTGTCACCATTATTGTTTGCTTTATACATTGAACCTCTGGTGCAATGGATACAGCAAGACCATGGAATAGTTAAAGTGAACATAAACAAGTCTGAGCACAAAATAGCATTGTATGCTGATGATGTGTTACTGTACATGACTGACCCAGATCAATCTCTCTCTACGCTAATGGAGGTGGTGAGAGAATATTTGGCACTATCTGGTTATACCCTTAACTTGAGAAAGACAGAGGTGCTTAAGTTTAATTTTGCTCCCACTCAAGGGTTACAGTGGTTATACCCAATGAAGTGGAACCACCACTCCATAAAATGCCTTGTTAAAACACTTAGAAATACTAACACTTAGCTGGCCCGGTGGCACTGAGGGTTGAAGCGCTGGATGCCTTACCTCGTGCCACGTCGGCGACCCAGGTTCGGGAATTACCTCGGGTTGTCGGAGAGCCAGCGTGGGGGGGGGGAGCAGGACTGAGCAGCTAAAAGGCAGCTCTGTTCTCCTGGGGTAGACGTTACCCCCCCCCGTAGTTCTGCTCTCACCAGGTGGAGGCCTGGTGGGTAGCATAGGTGGGAGGGGGCAGCAGCATAGCAGGAGGGTGCCCCAAAGTGTGGCATGTCTGTGCCTCCACACACGCACGCACGCCCAGGGCACAGGGATGGGGGAAAACAGGGAGAAAAAGCTGATAATAATCTATATGGAAAAAAAAATACTAACACTTACTTATTCCAAGATAATTAATACCACTAGTTAAACAACTGAAAGAGGATATCAAAAGGTGAACCTTGATACCACTACCATTATACGCTCGGGTGCAGGCAGTGACGATGAATTTACTACCAAGATTTTTATTCGCCTTTCAAAGCGCTTCAGTTGGCTTGTTAAACAGTGGATAACAAACATACAGAGGATCATCAGCAAGTTTATCTGGGCAGACAAGCGGCCAAAGGTACACAATACCCTTCTTCTGACCAAAAAACAATGATGGGGTTGGCGGTGTCAGAATTATGTGAGTACTGGCTGGCTACACAAGTTAGATGGGCAATTCTCTGGGGGGCAGACTCAGTTACAAGCACATTGGCACATCCTCGAGGTAGCTCAGGCTGGTGACCAACCATCCTTTATTACCTCCCTTACTTGCCAGCAGCATCATTCAAAAATGGACACATGGTCCTCTATGATGAGAGTTACCTTGTCTGCTTGGGATAGATTTCAATGCTACCCCTTGATACGTAAGGATATATGGAAATATCAGAGGTTTCTTAAAAATTAGAATTTTCCTCCAGGGTTTTAGACCCCTGGTATGAAAGGCAGACTCACTTGGGTTTGCAGGACCCGGCACAGATCCTAAAGGGGGACAATATTTTTACCTTTAAAGAGTGCTGAGGGGCATTTGGAAGTATTCAAAAAGACATACTCGGGTTTCTGCAAATCCAAAATTATGTGCAAGTTCAGTTAAGAAAACAATGTGGATTCAACCTTGGCAGCAGGTGCCCCAACTCTTAAAGATTTGCCTTCCCTTACTTTCTCTAAGGCAGCAATCTTCTGCATTTACCAGGTATTACTAGCACATAGGGAGGACTCCTCCAAATATCTCAAGACAAGGTGGAGGAAGAGGCAGGCTTCCACCTCACCCAAAATGGGTGGCAGAGGCTATGGGGGGGGAGTAAAACATCTACCACACCCAAGTGGCAGAAATTTGTATGGAAAATAAAAGTGTGTTACTTTATTACACTACACTTAAAAGTTAAATGGAACAAGAATGGAACAGCGGGGTGTTGGTGAAAATGTGGAGAGATTAAAGCCACTCACGCTCATATTTTCTACACTTGCCCGGTACTAGAAGATTTTAAAACACAAGTGAACAAGAAGCTGGCTACTCTCTTCCAGGTCACCACACCTCTATAGTTTTATCATATCATTCTGGGCTTACCACCTATCTTAGTAAGGGGCCTGCTGCTCATTGTTTATGGTATATTTGCATAGCGGCAGTCAGGAAGGCCATGACACAAAAGTGACTGAATCACATGCCACCCACCTTTGCAGAGTGGGAAGGGGTGATGAACGAGATCCAGGAGATGGAAAGAATAACATATCTGATGCAAGATAAAACTGAAAAATTTATTGAGAGATGGACTAGGTGGATAGTAGAAAGGGAATTGGATCATTAATCGGAAGAGGGAAAGGAGAAATGCTGGGGTTCCCCTGAGGGGAGAAGGTGGGAAGGCCACCAGTAGAAATCCTCATTTTGGGTGACTTTAAGGATCATTGGGTTAAGCTGCTCCTCCAGGCCATCTGGAGACCCACGCAGTAGCCACTAAAAGAGAAGGACATTAAGTAAAATAAATCAAGTTATTATTGCCCTGAATTGTTAGTTAACGGTTGGTTTTGTACAATTATTGTATGTTTAGATTCACTTGCTGTTTTTTTTAAATCTATTAGATATAAGTGCCTTGATTGAGGTTACATGTTGAAAACTATACACCTGTAAATATACATTCTCTAATATATAATCAAATTATATGGATGAGATCACAGATAGGTTTAAAGTTGTATGCTTGAGAACATTAGCCTGAATTTATTTAGGATAATGCAATCTTTTATAGAAGAAATAAGTGATACATTTAAGCCATATGTTGGAAATATGAAACATGCACAAGTTGAAAAACTAATAAAGCAAGAAAAAAAAAATGAAAGAATACCCCACCAAAGCTGGAACAGTAAAGGCATGACAGGAGGCTCTGCTCCTGACCAAGTGGGGACCACTCCTGGACAAATACATGCCGCTGTGGCTTAGTTTCTATATTAAAATAGATTTAAGAAAAAAAACCTTAACTGAGGAACTATGGGCAAAACAAAGAAATCAATATTCTGGGTCACATTCTGGACTAGGAGATTGAGAGGAGAACAATATCCTGATATCATTTATGCAAACTGCACAGAAGTACAAACTTCTCCAGCAACAGCACTGGAGATACTTACAGATAAGAGCGGCCCTCAAGCCACTACTACTATGCGAGTACAAAGCCCATGACACAGTAGACTGGGATGCCCCAATGACAACATTTGGCATGGGGAGGAGAGGACTACCATGTATTTATAGCCTCCGAGGCAGAATGTACTCCACCTCACCAACCCTGAAGGGGAAAAGGGAAACTGAGCTTGGAAGGGAAATTGGTGATAAAGCATGGCAGGACTGCTGGCACACTGCACAGAAAAGCTGCAGGGACACACAGGGTCACTATATTCAATATGAGACTTTTTTATTTATTTATTTATTGAAATAATCAATTTTACAACCTTTGAGTCAGAGACTCGTTTACAAAGGTACCTCATCTCGGGGGGGGGAGACAACAATTAAGTGAGGTTTAGACAGAGGTTACATACAGGTGAGATACATACATACAGTTGAGTTACACGCAACGTTAAATAAACACAGTTGTTACAGTTATTCAGTTATACCATTACACAGTCGTCTGTGGAACCCAGTGAAGACTTAGGGGGCTAGTCAAGACAGGGTTATGTTCCACTACAGGCATTTACAGCACCAGCTGTTAATAATGTGTTTATGGAGGGCTATTTTGAACAGGCCAATCCTGGGAATCTTTGTGATTCCCTCAGGAAGGGAGTTATACCAGGCCGGGGCTTTACATAGATGGTACGTACTCCAGTAGTACTGCATAAAATGTGCCTCATATCACACAACATGTTGAAGATGCCAAGAGGATGGGGCAGACCTGAACCACAAAATTTGGAACTGTGCTACAATAAAGGAGTTCTGGAGTGGAGTTCAAAAGACATGTGAAAAGTCCCTACAGAAACCAATACAAAGGAGACTTCAATTTTGTATTCTAGGGGACAATAGTAACACTAGAGGATTAGGTATGACTAGGACTAGATGATTGCAGAGAACCCTTCTGTGTAAAAGACACATAATCTTATCAAACTTCTGGAATTCCCTTCCCCCTCAAATTTGCCACCATTCTCTTGCCACTTCATTAACTCTGCCCTCAAGAACTTCCTTGCCCCTTCCTGTGCCTGCCATGACCCTCCCTAATCCCCCGCCATCTCCCCAAGCCCATATTACCATATGCCTACTCCCCACCACTCCTACTTCCCTCTAATCGTGCTCCTCCTAGTGCCCTACTCTCTCCACCTAAAGTGTTCCTCCCCCCTTCTTTCTCTACCCTTAATCTATCTCCTTCCTGTGAGCTTCATCACTGCTTTGTGCAGGCAGGATCCATAGCACACGGTGGGCAACAACTTTACTCCCTTTTCCCTATTTCTCCTTTTACTGCACCCCCTGAGTCACTGCTAGACCACTGCCTTGTGCAGGCAGGGTCACCCAGCACACTGGTGGGGTACTACCCCCCCTCTATTATAGTTGACCTCTGCTACCCCCTCCCACAACATCCCTCCCCCAACACCCCCCTCTCTCGCATCACCATGTATAAATAACTCTCATCACCTATAACCTGTGTCCTACCAGTAGGGCTGTCCACCACCCTGCCCAGATAGGGATAACAGTACACTGTTGAATTTCAACTCCCCCCTTCCTCCCCTTGGATACCCCACACCTACAATACCTCTCTCTCTCCTCACCCTGCCACACTCTTCCTCTCCTCTCCTTTCCTTCCTACCCCCCCTTCTGGTTAACATAGCCTAACACTGGCCTACCCCCTACACTCAATTAAGAACTTATAACCTACCCCATACCCCCTCTTATATGCACTTTAGTCCACCCTGTTGTCTCCGTTTGCCTCGCAAATCGTGTTCTGCTTGCGTTCTCCATAAATCTCCTTTCCCTTCTTCCATTCTGCCCTCCGCAATTTTTTGTTCCCTCCTTCCATTCTTCCTCTCTTTACTCCAATCACTGTAAATCTTGAATATCTATGTTACACTAATGGCTAACAATTACTATTGTGTCACCTTACCATCTAGTGCTACATACTGTTGCCAAGTTATTATATATGTTCCGGTGTTACCAATTGTCACCAACTGTTGCCAAATTGCTATATGTGTCTTCATATCTACTATAGTTAACTGTTGCATTGCTAGCCAACTTTATCTACCTGTAATCCCTCCTGCGCTCAAATTTATGCAAGTAAGCAAATTGTATTCCAACATTGTAACATTTCTCTGTATTCTATCCCATTGTTCCCTGCCCCTCAGGTCACACTGGGAGACAAGCAACTTGTTGCTCAGCGTGCCTTCCTGGTGAAACATTTCAGTAAATAAATAAAATGGCAACAACCCCGCCCCCCAAAAGAACAGTGGCTCAGAAACATGGCAAACTAGCTACCAATGAGCAAATATCTTATTAGGCATTTAAGAAGCTAGAGCTTTTCCGTCAAATATGGGAACCCTTTCTGAGAGTCCTTTCAACACAAACAGAGTGCCTTAAAAAATGTATCCTTGAATCAGAAACATATAATCTGGCCCAACTACACTTATGATGCTAAACAAGGTTAAGCATGGTGTGTGAACCTGCCTCAACCCCTCTCCCCTGGGGGAGAGGGGAGATGAGTTATGACCTATTGTCTTTGGGTAAAAAAATTAAGGAAGAAAGTGGTACTGTTGCTATCTCTAGCATTTTACCTATTCCATAAGCACATATAAAGAAAAACCACACCATATCCAGAATAAATGCAAGACTATTTAATTGGTATAAAAGGAATGTATAGTGTTCATTGATAATTTGGGCACTTTCTGGGCAAATACTTCACTTTATTCTAAAGATGAGCTTCATTTAAATAAAAGGGGAGGAAAAGGTTCTAGGCGATAGTATTAAATGCACCCTGGATGAAATGAATTTAAACTAATTAACCTGGGGAAAACCAGTAGAAACATAGGTCTCCTTAAACCACCTGAAGTTCCAATGGCTAAGGCAGCAGATATATACACTAAGTCTAATAAAACTAAGTGTCATCTTACAAATGCTAGAAGTTTAAATAATAAATTTGTGGAGCTTCTAGCAGTAGCCTCTAGAGAGAAAAAACAAATATAATGGTAGTTACAGAAATGTGGTGCTCAGATAGCGATGCACGGGGAGAAACATAAGTGGATATGACTTGTTCAGTCACAATATAAAAAATAAAAAGGGTGGTGGACTTGCACTCTATGTACTGTAAACTCTGTTTAAGGCCATAGACATTACCATTGAAAAAAATCATGAAGACAGTTGACACTGAAACCCTATGGACAGAAATTGTCCCTAACTCTCCAGGCTCTTTTGTCATTGAGCTATGTTACCATCTCCTTGACTCATCTTTAAAGGTCACTGCCCAGATAATCACAGAACTTGAATCTGCCTGCGAAGTGGGAGAGGTTCTCTTTATAGGAGACCTAAACATGGGAGCTATAGATTGGATAAACCACACTGCAACCTCAACACATAGTAATAAACTGTTATCATCATGGGAACAATTCTTATTAAGTCAATATGTATTACAACCCACAAGAGGTTTGAATATTCTGGATATACAGCAATGGGTAGGGTGGTAGGCTGCAACAACTGCGGTGCACCAATCTTTCTAAAAATTGCCTGGAGTGTGGGAGGATGTTTAGTGTGCAATCACATAGAAAAACTTGGAAAGGAGATTGAGGGTCTGCAGGAGGAATTAAGACAGGCAAGGCAGTTTGGGGGTGGGTTTAGCCCAATACTGGAGGGAGGAAGAAGGGGAGATGAGGGAGGGTGATTTAAGCCAACAGTGGTGAGGAGAGGGTTAGAAGAAGGGAAGCAGAGACAAAGGGGCCCAGGCCAGGAAGAACAATTGCCGGGGGAACCAGGTCAGGAGGCAAAAGACAAATGGAAGGAGAAGATAGGGACTTGTGAGGGGAGGCGAAGAAGTGGCAAAAGTCATGGAGTGGAAAGGAGAGAACAGGTTACTATGCAGAGAGAGGGAGCGGGCATTTGTGAAGGGTCTTCAGAAAATAGTTGTGCACTGCTAGAGAGGAAGAAGGTGGAGGAGGGAAATGATGAAATTAGAGGAGTAATTGATAAATGCTTGGACCAAACTGGAGCAGGGGGAAGTTCTGCTGGGAGAATTGCAACAGGGGTAAAAGGGGGAAATAATGTGCAGGAGGAAGAAGAGGAGCTGGAAATGAGAGAGGGAGATGAATGGAAGCAAGCAGGGTGTAAGAGGGGTGGAATCTTAGTGCTGGGGACTCAATACTAAGAGGAGTTAGTGGGGTAGCAAGGGAGGAAGCAATGATTTGGGTGGGAGGCCATGCCAGGAATGACAGCGGAAAGGTGGGACAGTCTGTTCTGAAATATGCTAGATGGGGTAGGGACAACCTCATTTAATTATAAATCTTGGGACAAACGACCTGGCTGACAAGACAGTAGATACAGTCCAGAGGAGGTTTGAGGAACTAGCACAATTATGTGAGGGAGCAGGAAGATCAGTAACTTTTTCAGAGATACTTCCGGTGCCAAAGGCAAGCACAACAAGGAAGCTGAGAATAGAGGAATTTAACGGATGGCTAAGAACCTGGTGTTGTGCTAAAGGGTGTGGGCTGTTGGGGGGGTGGGGAGGGACCTGGGAGGACAGTAGTCCCTATGCCAAGGACAGACTACACTTGAGTGAGGAGGGAAAGAAAGTGTTGAAACAGAGGATGGAGGGAGTACATAGAGGAAGTTGGAAATTTAAACTAGGGAGTGGGGTGGCAGTTGGGGAAGAGATATGCAGAGACCACAGGTTGGGAAATCATATGAGCTTACCCCCCATAACAGTGACAAAGGACAAATGGCAAGTACTGTTGGTGATGCTAGGAAAGGCGGGCAGGATGGGGGGGGGGGAAGGGTGGAAGGTAGTTACCCTTAATGTTAGGAGCCTTGGGAGGAAAACTGCAGAGTTACAGGTTCTCATGGCAGAGGGAGAGGTGGACATTGCAGCCATCATGGAAACATGGGCCACTCAATACAATGACTGGGACCTGTCTGTACCAGGGTACAGGTTATTTCGTAGGGACAGGTTGATTGAGAAAGGAGGGGGGGTGGTACTATATGTGAAGGAAGGACTGAAGTGTGTAAGGGAGGAAGGGGAGGAGGGTAGTATGGAGTCACTTTGGATGCAAATCCAGGATTCCAAGAATAGGATTCTTAGAATGGGAGTGGTGTACAGGCCACCATCTCAGACGGAGGAGTTAGACAAGGAACTAGCGGGACAGATCAGGAGGACCTGCGAAAAGGGTAGTGTGCTGATTGTGGGGGACTTCAACATGCCAGGAGTGGACTGGAGCACCCCAACAGCCAGAAACAGAAGGGAGCAGGTACTGCTGGATGCCATCCAGGACAGCTTCCTGCTGCAAATGGTCAGTGAACCAACCAGGTTAGGGAATACCCTTGACCTTGTGCTGGCAAATGGGGACTTTGTGAGAGAACTTATAGTGGAGGAACCGCTGTCAGGGAGTGACCACCACCAGTATGGCTCATATTGGATATGGGCAAGGAAGGAGTGGAATCTGGCACAACAGTGCTGGACTTCAGGAGGGCCAACTTTGGGAGGATGGGGGAAGTGGTAAAAGGGTACCTGTCCAGAATTCAATCTAGTATGGACACTAACCAGAGGTGGGAGCTCATAAAGCTGGGGTAGTGGAGGCAACCAAAACCTGCTGCAAAGCCCAGAGCAAGAAGGCTAGGGCTAAGAAACCGATCTGGTTGAGCAAGGAGGTCATGGAAAAGATAAGGAGGAAAAGAGCTGCCTTTAGGAAGTACAAGAAAACAGGGAGGGGAGGACAGGGAGGAGTACTTGACAGAATCGAAGGAGGTGAAAGGCAGAGGGAGACAAGCATCTACGGAACTCAGGCTGGTACAAGGCATTAAGAAGGGGGAGAAGGACTTCTTTAAGTACATCAGGGAGAAAAGGAGCTGTAAGGACCACATAGTAAGGATTAGGAAGGAGGGGGGTTGGGTGGAAGCAGGGTGCGATAAGGCGGAAGCACTAAATGAGTACTTCTGCTCAGTATTTACTAAAGAGAAGAGGGAGGTGACACCCAAGGTGGGAGAAATGGCAGAAGCAGGGTGGGAAGTGGTGACAGATGGGGAAATCATGGAGAGCAGAGTTCGAGAGGGTTTGAAGGCACTGAGCGTGGACAAGGCGCCAGGCCCAGATGGCATCCACTACAGGGTACTGAAGGAGCTGGCAGAGGTCCTTGCAGGACCTTTGGCAGACCTATTTAATACCTCACTACATTTGGGGTGTGTACCTCAGGACTGGAGGATGGCTCATGTGGTGCCCCTCCACAAGAGTGGCCCCAAGGATGAACCGGGAAACTACAGACCAGTGAGCCTCACATCCATCGTGGGTAAGCTAATGGAGACTATCCTGAAGGAGAGGCTGGTGGCCTCCCTAGAGGCCAAGGACTACAGGACAGCAGACAGCATGGTTCATACGTGGCAGATCCTGCCAAACCAACCTGGTGGAGTTCTATGACTGGGTAACTAGGCAACTGGACAGGGGCCATGCAGTGGATGTCCTGTATCTGGACTTCAGTAAGGCATTCGACTCACTGCCCACATGAAAGGCTGAGGAAGAGTTAGTAGTAGGCACAGGGCGGTGCAAAGCTGGTGAGATGAGTAGGAAATTGGCTGCAGGGAAGGCAACAGAGGGTGGTGGTGGGTGGGGAGTCTCACACCCAAGGGCAGTGACGAGTGGTGTTCCACAGGGCTCAGTGTTGGGACCAGTGTTGTTTTGGATATTCATTGCAGACATATCATGGGACATCAAGAGCAAGATCAGTCTGTTTGCTGATGATACCAAGGTAGGCACGGTGGTGGATGACCTGGGGGATGGCAGGGTTGCAGGATGATCTGGCAAAGCTTGAAACCTGGTCAGACACCTGGCAACTGGGCTTTAATGCCAAAAGTGCAAGGTGCTGCATTTGGGATGAAGAACCCAAGGAGGAGTTACCAGCTAGGGGCAGTGCAGCTAGCCCAGACAGAGGAGGAGAAGGATCTGGGTGTGCTAATTACAGGGTCAATGAACATCGGCACAATGTAGGAAGGCAGCTGCAAAGGCCAACAAAATGCTGGGTTGTATTGCAAGAGGTATATCTCGAGGAGGGAGGAGGTGATTCTGCCACTGTATAGGTCATTAGTTGAACCACACCTGGAGTACTGCGTGCAGTACTGGTGCCCGTATCTGAAAGAGGGACATTAAGTTACTGGAGGGGTGCAGCACAGAGCACAAAGATGATCAAGGGGCTGGGGGACTTATCATACGAGAGGAGGTTGAAGGAGTTGAACATGTACTCACTGAGAGAGGGAGAGACAGGGGTGACATGATTGAAACCTTTAAATACATGAAAGGAATAAACAAGACAAGTATAGAGGGCTGTTCAAAGTAAGGGAGGGAGGACACCAGGGGCCATGATATGAGACTGGGCCGAGGAAAGTTCAGGAGGGAGATGAGGAGACACTTTTACAGAGAGGGTGGTGGCTGGGTGGAATGCGTTACCTCCTGAAGTGGTATGCAGTAGAACAGTGGACTGCTTCAAACGAGGATGGGACAGGACAAGGGGGAGGGTTAATGAAGGGGAAGGGTGGAAGGGAGGGGCAGCTGCAGAATAAGGGGTGCTAGCTGCACATTCGAGCAGACTTGATAGACCTCTAGGCCTTTATCTGCTGGCAAATTTCATATGTTCATATATATGTTCATATTGTCTTGGGAACACCAAACTTATATATCCAGAACTGTAAGATTGGTCCCCCTTTAGGCACTGGTGACCACAATTCGGTTTGCATTTATGTAAATTTTTCATGTATTATTTTTATTTATTTTTTTTAGCTTTTGTTAACTGGGTAGGATACAAAATACAGTAATAACTCTTATTTTTACAACTATAAAAATACTTACATAAACAAAACAAAGTCAGCATTATAAGTAATAAAATAGGATTTCCTGTTGTCAAACCACAATACTGAGGAAATGTGGAACAGAATAAAAACCATTATATTCAACATTAGTACTAAATTTATTCCTAAATATAAGAAAACAAAAAAAACAGACAAATACCTAAATGGCTTAACAAAAAGATTAAAAAATGAATTAGTAAAAAACGTAATGGGCTTGGTTTTCAAAGAGCCCTTAGAGTGACGTGGTTACAAGAATCCCAGGGTTGTGGCACCCAGGTGTGTTAGGGACCCTGCACCTGATTTTACAAAAAGTAGGGTCCTGGCACCAAACTCCTAGGGTTTGCCACAAGCCACCATCTGCGTCAAACAGTTGGCAAACCTTCAGGAATAGCCGCAGGGTTCCAGCTCCCCCCTCCCCCAACCGGTACAACACTAGAGGGGCCGGAATGGTTAGGGGTGGTGGTGAATGTGCTGGACAGGAGGGGGCTGGGGCAGAAGGGGGCATGGGAGGTGGCTTAGGGGGAGTGGGGTGACAGCTGGCATACAAGGGAGTGCTGTGGCACCTGGTGGGGTGCGTTTGCTTGTTTATATACTTTATTATTGCCTAGCAATTCTAAGTAGTTATCCACAAAATACCATACCTATTTGATCTATTCTAAATAAATAAACAGATCAGGTACAAGGGGCAAGTGATACTTCCGAATAACACAGCATCGTATGTAAACATAACTCAGCAGACCTCAAACCTAAGTTACGTTTACATGTGATGTGTTATTTGGAATTATACAATGGCAAGAAAATTTCCTGGACTCTGATTGGTCAGTGTGTGCCTGAGACAGTGATGATATTACACAATAACATCACTGTGCTGATTTTATGGATGAGCATATGGCTGATATGGCTCATTTTTTTCAGAAACAAAGATATACTGCCTCACTAAAAATCTACTAAAAACATTTTTGTTTTTATTTTTGTTTTGTTTGTGACATTGAGCCATTGTATAATTGCAATAAGGCACTCCAAGGTGTGTGTTATCCTGTGTAATAATGTCACTCCTCGGGTGGTGGAAGCACTCAGCTTCTCCTCGTGCTTCAACCCACCCCAGGAGTGATGTTATTACACGATAACACACACCTTGTCGTGCCGTATTGCTTAAATATCACTCGCCCATTGTACCTGATCTGTTTATTTATTTAGGATATACTGAATAGGTATGGTACTTTGTGGAAAACTACTTAGAATTGATAGGCAATAATAAAGTATATAAGCAAGCAAATGCACTCCTCTGGGTGTCACAGCACTCCTTCATATACCCAGCTATCACCCTGACTCCCCCTAAGCCACCTCCCATGCCCCTTCTGCTCCCAGCCCCACAATCAGATCCCCCCACCGTGTGCCACAGTTTCTGGCACTGGTGCAGGGCACTTAGACCACCTCCTGGCTGGTCTAAGTTGAGCCCCTTACTGCATCCATGGTGGTGCTTGCAGAATCCCAAAAAAGGGAATGCTGTATCCCCACTATGGTGCAAGCCTCCCCCGAACCCAGCACACCCAGTCTGGGGCGCAAGGCTGGTGCAGTGCCACTTGGTGCAGCTAGACAGTGTTCAAAAATTGGGAATGCCAGATTTGAAGCAAGGTGCCAGTTGCATCATTTATGTTTGATGCTGGCACCTTGTGTCATTCCCTAGGCTTTGAAAATTGAGCCCAAAGTTTTCAATGAATACCAAAAAAAACTCATACATCCTTTCTTTGGAATAAATTTAAACATATACAAAAGAAATGTAAGCAGGAGATTAGAAAGGATAAGAGCAATATGGAACTCTTCTTAGCAAACAATGCTACAAAAAACAATGGTGAAACATTCTACGGATACATTAACTCTTTAAACAACCCAAATGTAGTGTGGGACCATTAACACATAATAATTCCATTGTAAATACAATAGAAGAAATGGCAGAGTTATTTAATAAACACTTTTGTAGCATTTATAGCAAAACAGATAGTTTATATATACCTCCTGCTGACTGTATAAACGAATAAATAAAAATCTCTGAAGAGAAGATAAACAGTAAGATCAAAAATATCAAAGCAGACTGCTCCCCTGGCCCTGATATGATAACAGGTACCATGATTAACCTTATGGCAAAGGACCTCCTACACCCTTTTTTTTTTCTTGTGCCGGGCTCCCCAGCCCTGCAAACTGGCTCACTAGGCTCAGGGGCAGCCGCCCTCAGATTTCAGGCTTACCTCTGAGGGGGCTGCTGGAGGCGAATCTATGGTGGCCAGAAGGGATGGTACAAGAGCCGGCTCATTAACGGGGGCCAGCATTTTTTGACGCTGTAATTCCCTCAGGGGCAGGGACGTGCAACGATGGCCTGCATCCGCCCTGCCCCCGTGCGTACAGGCGTCGACCACAGCAGTACTCCTGGGCTTCGCCAGGGGTCCATCTTGCATCAGACACTCAGCCCCACCTCCCCCGGTGTAGGAGAGCAGTCCAGCAGATGCTCCATCCTACTCCCCCCCAGCCGGCCCTCTGACTCCCAGATCCGTTCCCGAACCCGGGTTGTCGGCGTTGTAGGTGGCAGCCATGCCTCTGCACCAGCAGGCTGGACACCCCCAACACCCTTTGAAGTTGTTGTTTGAAAGAAGCCTAAATAATGGTGAGGTCTCTAAGGAATGGAAAATGACTACTGTAACACCACTCTTTAAAAAAGGTGACTAGAATGTTGAAAACTATCAACCAATTAGTCTTATATCTCTCATCTGTAAACTTCTGGAGGGCATTATAAAAGATAAAATTATGCCTTTATTAGGAAATATTGACCACAAGCAGCATGTCACAAATCCTCTGTGCTATTACAAAAAAAATCAGCAGTCAACTCGGTGTGAAAACACCTTGTGACGTGATTTTTTGGATTTTAGCAAGGCCTTTGACCTTGTTCCATGTGGACACATAACAAAAAATATTAATATCAAGAGGGTTAAACCACAGAATCATAAGGTGGATATCAGACTGGCTAAATGATAGCACAAAGAAGGACAAGCACAAGGAACCCTCCTCTTGCTGATCTCTCAGCCTCTGATCAGGGAAACATCTGAGCGGCCGTGGCTACCTGGGCCAGCCGCCCACACCACCACTGCTCACCACCAAGGAACCCTCCTCTTGCTGATCTCTCAGCCCCTGATCGGGGAAACATCTGAGTGGCCAGGGCTACTTGGGTCAGCCATCCACACCACCACTGCTTACCACCAAGGAACCCTCCTCTTGCTGGTAAGCTCCCAGGCCGAACTGGGAAGTGCTGAAAGGCTCCCATTGGCCGCTGCCTGTTGCTTCCATCTCCTGTTGGACTGTTGTGCTCCGCGCAGCCATTTATTGGCCCTGCAATCTTTACTGATTCAAACTGTTTTGCTGGGCTCTGCGCCCATAGACTTCAGTGGATTTCGGAAGAAAATTTTTGTTAAATTGCTAGACAGCTTGCTTATTTTTCTGTTAAAGTCTCAATTAATGTGTAGACCAGTCTTGATGTTCTTAGCACTCGACTTCTAAAAACTCTGGGTCTCAGCCAATAATCTAGGCTAAATTACTAGGCTGCTTGCTATTTTTTTTTTGTCAAAGTCAAAATTAATTGTGTAGACCTGCCTAAATGTTTTAGCATTGAACTGTAAAGTGCAGTTGGAAACTGCTGTAATTTAGAGCTGTGAAGTAATTCCTGCCCCTCTGCATTCACTCTTTCTCTCCCTCCCCGCTGCTAAACCCTGCATCTCTCTTTCCTCCCTTATAAATTTCATATCTCACTAAATCTCCTTCTGTCCTCCCCTGGTGCCAGTTCAAGCTTATTTCTTGTCTGTGGCAGCCTCCTCCCCCCACCCTTCTGCCAAATCCCTCTCTCTCTCCACTGCACGCGCCCCTGATTTACTCTCCAGTGTCACCCTTTGTTATTACTGTGACTCACAATCTGTTGCTCTGTTCCTTCCCTCAGATCTCTCAGCCCCTGATTGGGGAAATATCTGAGCGGCCAGGGCTACCTGGGCCAGCCATCCACACCACCACTGCTCACCGCCAAGGAACCCTCCTCTTGCTGGTAAGCTCCCAGGCCGAACTGGGAAGTGCTGAAAGGCTCCCATTGGCCCCTGCCTGTTGCTGCCATCTCCTGTTGAACTGTTGTGCTCCACGCAGCCACTGATTGGCCCTGCAATCTTGACTGATTCAAACTGTTTTCCTGGGCTCTGCGCCCATAGACTTCAGTGGGTTTCGGAAGAAAATTTTCACCCACCCCTCCTCCCCCACCTCCCACCTAAATTAAATAGGCCTTAGCTCCGCCCACTTCTGCCTAGGGAACCGCCCTTTCATTTCTTATTGGATACTCTCTCCTGTACCTCGTCTCTTTACGCCCTCTCTCTCCTCCCTGCCCTCCTCCCCTCTGCTAATCAACTCAGTCCCTCCCTGCCCCTGCCTCCTTTCTGTGCCTGACACCCTCCTTATATCTCCTAGTGCCAGTCACTCCATCATTCTGTGACTGGCCAACCCCCCCCTTTGGCATTCCGTAGCTCCCATGCACCCTTTCACTCCTGAACTCTTTTCTAGAGTTGCTAACACCTGTCTTCCTGTCTTGTTACACTCATTAATGCCCCCTACTACCTCTCTGCTACATCCTCCTCTTTTGCAACTGCCCTTGTCTCCTCACTGCCCCATCCTCTGCCCGTTCTCCCTCAGCCACCTGCTTACCTAGTTCCTCCTGCCTCCCCAAGCCTCCACCTCATTGCCTACCTCCTGCCACTTTCACTAGCTGCCTCCCACCTACCCAGCACCCTGTGCCAGCTCTCCCCCCCATTCACATTGAATCATGCATGACACTGGTACTCTGTACCCATTTCTCCTCACCTTATTTGCCCTCTTCCCACTCCTACATCCCCCCGCTCATATCTCCCCACTGTCCCGAACATCTACCAACTCATGCTGTCTCACCCTCTCCATGAAACCCTCCCTCTCGACCTCATGTATCTGCCTTGGGCATCTCCAATCACTACGGAATGGCCCTCTCCCCCAAATGGCCATTGGGTACTTCCCCTATCCACCGCTACTATTGCCACGCTTTACCCATGGCTCCACCCGTTTACTTGCCCTGGTGAATCTCGGAGTTCTCTGGCCCAAAAAAATAGGTGCCAATCATGGGTATCTCACACCAGTACTCTAAAACATATACTTCTTCTCCTGCTATTGTCGGGAAACATTCATCCCAATCCTGGATCAGCCCCTACAATAAGAACAACTCAGACCAATCAACCAGGATCCCTCTCAATAATCTCACTTAACATATGCAGTCTTCTTCACAAAATTGACATGCTTCAGACTTTTGCCTGCCAGCATAACCCAGACATACTAGCAGTCGTAGAAACCTGGCTCTCACCTTCGGTTTCCAACCATGCGATCACCCTCCCTGGATATAATGTCTACCGGCTTGATCGAACATCAAAAAGAGGCGGTGGCTGCACCCTGTACCTTAAGGACACGATCCGGGGGCACCTCATCAACTTAACCCCTCAAATCACCACTGCACAGATTCTTCCTATCAAGATCCTTCTTGGTACACACAATAAAGCCATCACAGTTGTCACAGTCTACATTCCACTGAGAGAGCAAGGTAATGGGCTTAACGCAGTCCTGGAGTTTACCAAAACTCTCTCACCTGATTCAGAAACCATCCTCCTCAGTGACTTTAATATTAACTGGCCTGCTGCAGAGGCAGGGGCATACAGGGACTTGATAGCGGCAGCAAACCTTTCTCCGATGCTTAGCTCCCCAGTCAGGACAAACTATAAAACCTGTACCAGCACCCTTCTGGATTGGATCATAACAAGCCATCCCACCAGGATCACAAACACCACTGTCCTCCCTGACACACTTAGTGACCACTCCCCCGTCATCTGCTACTGGTCCAATAAATTCATCAAGCCCTCCCCCCCAAAATGATTACTAGCCAGGTTCTACCTAGAGGCAAGCTACCTCATCTCAAAACCTTCCTTCGTCAACAGGATTGGTTCCCAATTCTCACTGCAACCAATGTGAACACCGCACTGGAACACTTCATCAGGATCTTCAACCAAGCATGCAACATATTAGCACCCTTCAAGAAGCGCAAGGCCAAAGCCCTATGTAACCCCTGGCTCACCCGGAGACCTACTTAGATGACTAAAAGCTCGAGACCACCTTTGGGAGATTGCCAGAAACACCGAGAGACAAGCTGATATTGCTAACTATAAATGTGCATGAAATGACTGCACCAAATATATCCGGGATACGAAGACCACCTATTTCCATAATGCTCTCACTAACTCATGGGGCAACGGTAGGGACTTCTGGAATAACTTACAGAAGTCACCGGAAAGCAATCTAAATCGCCCCCGTCAGTACTCAGCATAAATGGTGAAACTACACTTGACCAGAAACTCATTGCTGATACATTCAATGACACCTTCACGGACCTCAATGCTGTACTCCCACAGGGTTTTTTCGACGAGGTGGTTCCCCTTGCCCCCCCCAGCCACCTCCAGCCACCCTCCCTTCTACTTTAAAGCAGTAAAAATGCATCAGCTATGTTACCAATGCCATTTGCAACTCCAGAGCCAGCAGTGACTCCCTCGACCTCAAACTGCTATCACTCACACTTGAAGAAGTACTTTGACCACTGACCAGGATTTTCAACCTTTCCCCTCAGCCTCAGCCAGTTCCCTGACTTATGGAAATCTGCCACAGTAACCCCAATTCATAAAAGTGGTGACAAAACAGCTACTGAGAATTACCGTCCAATTTCCATCCTGCCTCTACTCTCCAAGGCCCTAGAACGGATTGTGTCAGACCAGCTCACCGACTTCCTAGACAATCACAACATCCTGTGCAAGGAGCAACATGGCTTTAGAAAAGGTCATAGCACCTCCACGGCACTACTTGAATTCACTGGTACAATTCATCACTCACTCGATAACAGACATCTTACTGGGTCCACCTTCATCAACTTAACTAAAGCCTTTGATACCATCAACCACAATCTCCTACTTGCCCAGCTTCAATCAGCAGGGCTCTCACCTAACTCGGTGAACTGGTTCAAAAGCTACTTAGACAACCGCTCCCAAAGAGTGAGAATTGCTGGCACACTCTCAGACCAAAGACCAGTCCGGTCCAGTGTCCCACAGGGTTTAATCTTGGGCCCCCTCCTTTTCAGCCTTTTTCTGAACTCACTGCCAGAATCCTGCCCTGAACAGATCCTACTCTATGTGGATGATGCTGTCACCTTGGCATCCCATCATGATCCAGTCCATCTACAAGGTAACCTCCAACAGGCCTTCTCTGCAGTCGAAAACTGGTTCACAAAACACAGACTTATACTTAACCAGAAAAAAACAAAGACCATGATCTTCTGCAGCTCCCAAAACAAACACAAACAATATCAGCTCTCCATTAAAACCAAGCAAGGAATCACCATCGAACAAGTTCATACCTTCAAATACCTAGGCCTCACCCTCGACTGTAATCTCTCCTATGTCCCACACATCAATAACGTGGCAAAAGTAGCCAACACCAGGATGGGCCTACTATTCCGACATAGGAAACATCTAACCCCAGAAGCTCTGTCCATAGCTGTCCAGAGCTCCATCATCAGCATCATTGACTACGGTCTCATTATCTATGGATCTGCCACAACCTCATCTCTCAGGCATGTTTCGACTTCCCTCAATCAAGCCTGCTGACTCATTACTGGTTCCTACGGTCTCATCCACACCTTCGACCTCTACTCTAAAACAGGCTGGCTGCAATTGAACAACCGAATCAAATACCAAACCTGCATCACTGCTAAGAAAATCATGATGGGAAAGGCACCACCAGGAGTCAGCACCCTCCTCAAACCCAAAATCACCAACCGCAACACCAGGAGCTCTAAGCCCCAAATCCTTCAAATCCCCCGTTGCCGCATGTCCCAAGGCCAAAGACTGCTTGCATACAGGGCTCCAAGTTGGTTGAGTGAGCTCTCTAGTGACACCTCATCCACAGCAACGCTTGGAGCGTTCAAAAAAAAGCTCCGCCACTCCATAACTGGCACCTCCACCTGTGCTTGCACCCCATAACATCTTCATTCCCTATGCTGCTTCTGACCTTATAGGTGTCAGTTTCTGCCCTCTCTTCTTGCACTTACCTGTCCAATGCAACTTCAAATGCACCTGCCCTGTGTCTGTCCTGACAAGGCCCCTCGGCTGCCTCACCTTGACCCTCTACACCTATGCCTGCCCCTACTCTCAGCCCTCTCCCCTTCTTGCCCTCTTCCTCCTATTGTTTCTTGAGTTACTCATCGCTCAGTCTGATTTTGTCAAGTAAAGTTACTGTCTAAAACCATGTACCTGTAACTGTTTTATGTTTTAGTGTCTGTTACCCTGTAACCAGCATGACGTGGAACCTTTGTAAAAGAGCCTTGGCTCACAAGTACTTTGTAATCCTAGACACAAATAAATAAATAAAAATAAATAAATAAAGAGGGTGGTAATTAAGAGCGTTCCTTCATTGGAGGGTGCTGTGTCTAGCGGGGTCCCTCAGGGTAAGGATTAAATAGTTGGTCTGTAAAATATGCAAGATGACACTAAAACTGGAGGCACTACTGCAACCCAAAAAGACTACATACATATTTAACATTGTCTAAATACCAGAACTGCTTGGGTCACCATGTGGGATATGCATTTTAACCTGGAAAAATGCAAGGTTATGCACCTGGGTTTTAATAATTGTCATCGTAACTATGTTTTACATGGGAAGCAGTTGAAGACAACAACAGTAGAAAAAGATCTTGGGATCTATGTAACAAATGGTTTAGCCCTCTCGAGACAGACAAATGAAACAATTAGTAAGGCAAATAAAATCATATGATCCATTAGAAACAATATTAGGTTCAGAACACCGAGGTTTTATTGCCTCTGTACAGATCATGTGTCTGCCCACATTTGGATTATTGTTCCCAGTTCTAGTGCCCATATAAGAAAAATAACATAAATCAAATAGAAGGGGTTCAAAGAAGAGTAAATAAACAAGTAAATGGGTTGAAGGAATTTAATGGTAGGGTAGCCCCGATATTATGTAGGGGAAGAGCTCCTCCCCCATAGCCTATTTAAACATGGCAGCTGACTTCCGCTCTGCTTAGAGTGAGTCGCACTCACTGTTGTGTCGTTGCTGGTCCGTAGGTGCCCTGTCCTTGTCTCGCTCGTCCTGCCGTTTGTTTTCTCCCCCCCCCACCGTTCGTTTTCTTCCCTATTTTTTGTTGTTGGCTCTAGCTCTGTTTTACCTGCTGCCTGTTTATTTCCTACGTTTCCTCATTCCTCCCCCCCCCGTTTGTTTGTTCCCTGTTGTTTGTTCTTTGGGGTTTGGCTCCATTCTGCCTGCTGCTGTTTGTTTCTACCTGCTTCTCCCTTCTCCTGTTCAGTCCTCCTGTCGTTGTCTCCCCTTGGGCAGTTCAGTTCCATGCCTAGTCCATCACCGCTTCGTTTGCCTCCAGTTAGCATGGGGTTTCTTACCCTACCCCTGCGCCGCCTACCTGTTCCTCTACATTACGACTTTGCATACATTTCAACTGCTGGATTCCTTTCCCCTCTGCCTGCTGAACTCCATCGCTGGATTTACCTGACCTGCCTCCGACACGCTGCTTTGCTTCTCGCTCGTTCCGACCTGCTCAACCTACTCATGCTAATTTCTACATTTCCTCCACCTAGCCGTTGGATGCTACCTATGCTTCCTTGTCCAGCCTCGCTTGTCCAGTTTGTGTTTCATCACCATGCAGGACTTCCAATAAGGCTCGTGCTCATGTCTGCTGGGTTCCTTGTTTGCTTCTCACTGGTAAGGTTTGCAACGGACATTGCCTCAAGTCTGTGTTCCTGGTATTGCAGTGATTTTACATGACCATTGCTGCTAGCCACTTGAAGTATCGCCTAAGTACCACAATCATTATAGCATTTCTTTACAACGATGCCAGCATTCCTATCCTGCTTACGGCATTCTTTGTACCTGAGCTGACTCATGTAGTGTTTTTACGACTCATCGCTAGCCCCAGTCGTGTCCTCTTACCTCTCATTAGCACAATGCCCTACTTGCAGTTCTCCACTTCTCTACATGGTGACAACTGTGCTGTAATGCAGCCGCTCGCTGCCTGCCTTTACAGCCTTGGAGCATTGCTACTGTGCACCACTTCTTGTGTTCAGCATGAATCCACAGCAGTCTCCCTTTGCCATGCTCTTCCCTGTCCAGTGCACTCAGGTCTGGGGGCACTGCTTCATTTCTCCGACACTTGAACATCATCATGGCTTGATTAGTGATGGCCTTTCTCCTATCCTCTGAATGCATTGCACCAGTGCTGCCTCCCCCTTTCTCGGCTAGTTTCTGCCTGCATATCAAACTCTTGCAATCCCCACTGTTTAGCTGTGGACGCACACAATTTAGGAGGGACAAGGTACTAGGACCCCTTCCCTGTCCATACCTATATGGAGCCCGTTTTCGTAGACTTGTTCTATTTACACATCGGACTTTTGCTCCACCTTCTGGCCATTCCTATGAATTGTGGACTATGTTCTAGCTCATGTTGGGGAATCGGGAGGTGTGATTCTTCGCTTCCTGTCTATTCCAATGCCCTTGGCTCCTCAGCTCCTATGCCGCTCCTTCCTGCCTTAGCCTCCATCGGTTCTTCCCTCTAGGGTTTCTGCAGGGCTTGTATGGTTCCTCAGGCCTTCTTCTTACGTATGTTTCTGGATGTTCCCTTCGGCTCATCGACCACGCCTGTTTGCAATGCTTTACGTGATCGCACCTTTGCTTCACTCATAGACTCCAGATTCCGGATGTTCTTTGCCTCGACAGGTTGCCTACTCTTCTATCAAGTTATTTGCTGTGATCCCTACCATCCTCGACCTACAGGATCCATTGGTCTACAGCATCGTTTTACTTTCATATGTCTGCTTTACAGTTACAATGATACTTCGCACTTAACTGGCTCGGGATGCTACCTCCATTTCAATACCTACTTTTCCTCTACGCCACCTCGCCCAGCTTGGGGCCTGGAGATTTACAGCTTCTAGGACCTGTCTTCGCCCTTCAGGCTGGGAGGTTTACCTACTTCTACTCTATGCCTGTCTCATTCAGCTTGGGGCCTGGAGATTCACAGCTTCTATGACCTGCCTTCGCCCATCGGGCTGGGAAGTTTACCTACTACTCACCTGCTTCTACAACCTGCCTTCACCCATCGGGCTGGGAGGTTTGCCTACTTCTGCTCTACTTCTGCCTCACCAGATTGGGGCCTGGAGATTCCTGCATTCTACTATCCACCTACCTGCTGCCGTGTCCTCCAGCCGGAAGCTCTTTTATTGGATCCACATCTGGCCATTTCTTCATTCCTCCTCTATTCTTGGATGCTTTGCCCTGCTGCTTCAGCCGTGTGGAATTGCTGCTGCTTCACCCTTTCCAGGACACTTAGTTGCTCCTCTCATGAAGTCCTTATCCTGATTGTGCTCTACCGCTTTTTGACCCTGTGACAACGCTACTCCATTTGACTTAGCCTCTTCAGTTATCTCCATCCAGGACTCTTATGCTCGACTATTCGGGTCTCGTCTCGTTATTGCTGCCTCAACCATTGCATACCTACAGTTTCAAATGCTAATCCTCGTCAAGTTGCCATCTCTATGCCACGGTCTCTTCAATGCGATCCCTGCCATCCTTGATCTACTGGATCCGTCAGTCCTCCGCACCATTCCATTCTCTACGTCTGCCTTACAAATGTAGTACTACTGCTCTAAACTGACTCAAGATACATCTCCTGGAGGCTGTATGCCCGCACTATTCCTACTGGCTGACCTCCGTAGGTCTGGCTGCATTTTCCTGTTACCTGGAGCTAGTCGCCTCTCTACTTACCTCTCCAGCTGATGAAAAAGCTGCGCTTCTCGTCGAGGGACTAACTGCCACGCTCTATTCTACCAGCAGACTTCCATGGGTCTGTCTGCATTTCTCATACCTGGAATCAGCCGCCTATCTCTCCTACTGCACCAGCTGTCGGTTAAGCTGCGCTTTCGTCAGGGGCTGATTGCCACATCTTGTTCCTTCTCATCTGCCTTCGTCGGTGCAATCCCTGCTCCTACTACCTCTAACTTTGGTTTAGCAGTCCAACTGACTTGCTTACTTTTTGGGCTCACCTTATTTTCTACTTGGATGTTTCATACCTCGCACTAGTGTCTCCGATTATCCTCTACAGCTTGCCATTATTCCAGCTCAGCTCTACAGCCGTTGCCTTCATATCAATTCCGAAGACTATACTTCACTTATCAGAACTGGATTCATCAGTCGGTAGCCTGGCTACAAGCCTTCTTTCATGACACGTACTATACAAGCCCTCTGTTAGAAATCAAGAAGTCATACTACTTCTATTCATCCTGCCTCATTGACGTCAAGTTTGGTTGCAACTATATGCGTCTGGTCTCCTATATTGAATTCGTCAGTCATCAACTTCATCTCCACCAGCACAGATTTCCTGGATTATGCCCTCTATCAACTGGTTCTGCAAATATCCACTCTCCATCATTCTGAATTATACATGGATTCTCGGACTCAGATTTTATTAGGAGGAAATTACTTCACTGGACATTTACAATTCAGTTATTTCTTAAGCTCCGTTCATCTGGATTTAATTCTACAAATTAGAATTCAGATTTAGCTGATTAATTTAGTTTAATTAGGATCTCTCTCCTTTAGTATTCCCAGAAGGACGGGCAGGTGAGTAGCCATGGGTCCTCAGAGGTTTTCCCCCAAGGGGGGGGGTTTCCTCTCCTGAGTGCTACTTGTCACACTCTCCGGAGTTGGAGGAGGTGATTGTCTATTCATATCATTAAGTTGTTATGCACGACTTCTTCAGCATTCAGTTACAGAACAATCGTTGATATTTTATTCTTTTTGGGGCTTTCATAATTCTAAACCAAGCTTCCTTCCTACTGGTGGGATACAGAGAAAGGCCAAAACCATCAAATGTTATCAAACGACTCATTTCAAGCATCCAAGTACCTAAGCATAATACATTCTATACTATTACCTAGTAAACATTGTCCTCTTTATACTGGCCTCTGTATCCAACAACCATATTCATCATTCAACTATATGTTACATAAGCACTCAGCTATGAACCACACATAATGGAAGGGTAGCCCGGTATTATGTGGGGGAAGAGCTCCTCCCCCATAGCCTATTTAAACCTGACAGCTGACTTCTGCTCTGCTTAGAGAGAGTCGCACTCACCCACCATCCTCCTCGACACCTCCTCCTCCTTCTGCGGCACTCTTATCCCACCGGGGGGCTTTCATAATTCTAAACCAAGTTTCCTTTCTACAGATGGGATACAGAGAAAGGCCAAAACCATCAAATATTATCAAACGACTCATTTCAAGCATCCAAGTACCTAAGCACAATACATTCTATACTATTACCTAGTAAACATTGCCCTCTTTATACTGGCCTTTGTATCCAACAATCATATTCATCATTCAACTATATGTTACATAAGCACTGAGCTATGAATCACACATAATTATAACAACAGACTGAGTAGGCTAACCTCATGTCACTTGAAAAAAGAAGGTTACGTGGCAATGTGCTTCTTATAAGGGACATCATCAATGATCCATATTTATTTATTTTTTATCATATCACAGTTTAACGCCCTGCTGCGACAACTTACCAGGGGGCATCCAGCCGCCGGCCCTGCCCGCCCCGGGAAAGCAACAGGCTCGCTGGCATGATGGGGGGGTTCAGTATGGCCGTCGCCAACTCACAGGGGGCTCCCTTATGTCCTGCCTAGCCAAGCTGGCCCTGGACCCCCCTAGTGCAATTCCACGACAGTCCTCCCGGCACCACAGGGCACGGCCATCAAGCTGCTTCGGTCGCGTCCAGCCATTTTTCTCCAGGAGGTTCCCAATGGAGCACAGACATGCAATGACATCCATGCACTGATGTGCAGATATCTGCCGTACTCCTCCTCTGCTGACACCTGTGTTTGCAGTGCCTCCGGGCATCCCCAGGGGCCACTGCAGCACGGTGTGCTTCCCCAACCCACCCCAGGAGTAGGAGAGCTGTCTGCAGATGCTCAATCCTAGTCATCCCCTGCTGACCCCCGATGATCCAGGCTCATTCCTGAACCCGGGTCACCGGCATGGTGCGAAGTGAGGCATCCAGCGCCACCGGGACGGCTAATGATCCATATTTATTTAATGAAATAGGCTTTGAATTAGAGCAAGAAATGTTTATTTACATTTATTTAAAAAGTTTCACCAGGAAAGGCACATTGAGCAAAATTGCTTGTTTCCAGGTGTGTTCAGGGGGAAGAGGAATGGGAATACAAAAGCATACAGCAACAAAACAGTTCAAGAATATGAAGGAATTAGATTATAATACAGAAAAATTATTACTATATACAGTGTGTATATATATATATATATATATATATATATATATATATATATATATATATAAAAAAACTGAGCCCATAGCAGGCAAATTTAACAGAAGTGCAAGATGCAAGAGCTGCCAAAATAGTAAGAGGAGAGAGGGAGTTAAAGAGAGTTACATGTAGCAGAGAGAAAGTTGCGTAGGAAGGAGAGGGCAGAAGTAGAGCTGGTGTGGCGGATTGCCAGAGGGAGTCAGAAACTAGATTGCCAGAGGGAGTCAGAAACTACAGGCCATCCGTTACGGTTAAGGTGCATTAAATATAACACTGTTAGGAGGAAGTTTTATTTTTCACAAAGCATGGTGAAAAGAAACCAGAAGGGGAAGGAAACATATTCAATTCAGTGCTTTACAGTAACTGGCAATTGCTATTTTTCTTTTAAATTTAGATTGTGGACTTTTAGCGACACTGTAATTTCTTTGCTAACTTTACTTAGAATTGTTTTTGGGCTGTTGAAAATTTTAAATGTAGTGGTGGTGTATTTCTTTGCTGTCTTTAATTGTTGCAAATTTTTCGCGCCCCTCCCCTTCCCCCAACTCTTAATTATATGCCCTGTTAAATCTGATTGACAGGAGCTAAACACAGGGGATAGTAATGGGTGTGGAGTAGGAGGGGCATAAAGGGGAAGAAGCCCATCCTCAGCACGACAAGTGTTTTGACTCATTTATTTATTTATTGGTTTATTTTCTTTTTTTAAAAAGAAAAGTATCTGGGGATCAGTGGCAGGATTTTTAGGACAGTAAATTAATAAAAACGGAACTAGGAGAGCTTCAGTAGCAGACAAGTAGTGGAATAGCAATATAATTGCAGTATAATGTGGGGAGTGGTGCAATGCAGTGGCTGTGGGGCAGGCATATTCAGGCAGACCTTCTGGACACTGAGGTGCTGCCCTATCTGCATGCATCTCTCTGGACTGTGGGATGAGGTAGACAGACTCAGAGCAGAAGTAAACTGGGTCAGGAGTACCATCACCCCTATCCAGAGACCACCCAGTCCAATGCAACTGCCTCAAAGGATGCCGAGAACGAGGAGCACTTGGATGACAGTGGGCTCAGGGAGGGTTAGAGTGGTCAGGCAGAGGCACATCCCAGATCCTATTCCACTCAAGAACCCATATGCCACACTGGCAAATGGGGACAACCAAACAGAGGTACCCAGAGAAGTGGAAGGAAAGGATGTGGAGGTTAGCCAAGGAAGTGGCCAAGGAAGTGACCTCAGCGGGGAGAGCAGTGGACCCCAGAGGAGGAGGAAGCAAATCCTGGTGGGGGACTCCATCATAAGAGGGATCCAGCTAGGAACACAGGAGGGGGAGGACATGGAGGTGAGGTGCCTACCAGGTGCCACGGCATGGAGGGATGGAAGGAAGATCCTGGGGATCACTGGGAAGGCAAGACGGGAGGGTGAGCTGGATGTCATTATCCACCTAGGTACTAATGACCTGGCAAATAGAGAGCAAAGGAAGTTCAGGAAGAGTTTAGGAAATTGGGGAGGGTCTCAAGCAAGTAGCTACTTCTGTCACTTTCTCAGAAGTACTACCTGCGAGAGGCAAGGAAGCATAGGGGTGCATGCACCAGGAACTTTAACTCATGGTTGAAGAACTGGTGCTATGAGGAAGGGTTTGGATTCATTGGTGACTGGGGACCCACCTGGAGGGATGGAGGTTTGTTCAAGCCAGACGGCCTGCATCCATCCTGGAGGGGAATCCAAGCACTCAATGATAAGTTTAAATGCTACATTGACAAGCATTTAAACTAGCAAAGGGGGGTGGAAGGCCAGCAAGGAGGGTACCTACTTGCTCACCCCCCACAGCTAGCAGTGGAACCAGTGAACCGGAGGAGTGGCTATCTCTACAAAGCAGTGTGCAAAAGATGGAGATTAGCACCCAAGAGGTGGATAGGCAGAAAGGGAGCAAAATTCAGCAGAAGGGCAGACAGCAAGGAGAACCAGGGATAAAGGACAACCAAGAAAGGGGCTGGTTTAGAACAGAGAAACAATCTAGGGAGGTCAAATCATGGAAAGCCATGTGTGCCAATGCCAGGAGCCTTAGCAACAAGATGGAAGATCTGGAGGCTGTCATGGTGCAGTCAGACCTGGACACTGTGGCCATCACTGAAACATGGTGTAATAATAACCACGACTGGGAGATGGCCATACCTGGCTACAACATATTCAGAAGAGACAAGGCAGGTAGGAAGGGAGGAGGAGTGGCACTGTATGTGAAAAATGACATAAGGGCCACAGAGATCCAGGAGGAACAAAATGGAGGAGAGATACTGTGGGTTAAGCTGGAAAGGAAAATGGAGCCAGCCATCCGCACAGGTGTGGTCTATAGACCACCAGCCCAGGAGGAAGAAACAGATAGGGAGCTGATGCTAGCCATCCAAAGGATGGCAGACAAGGGTGAGGTAGTACTGGTTGGAGACTTCAATATTCCAGACGTGGACTGGAGCATCCCAGCAGCAGCATCAACTAGGAGCAGATTTATCCTGGACTCCTTCAGGTGCCTTCCTCAAGCAACTGGTCATGGAACCAACTCAGCAGAAGGCAATACTGGACCTTGTGCTCACAAACAGGGACAGTGTGATGGGGTAACAGTGGGGGAGCACCTGGGGAACAGTGACCACCAGTCATTGTGGTTTTAAATAACAGAAAGAGCAGAACCAAACCACACAAAACATGTGTATCCTGGATTTTAGGGGGTAGACTTTGGGAAAATGGGAGATACTTGAAAGAGGCATTAAGGGAATGGGGCAGGAATCAGGGGTTGAGGAACAGTGGGCAGTATTTTAAATGGTGATTACAAGAGCAACAGAATTATGCATTAAGCAGATTAGCAAGAGGAAAAGGAAGAGGAAACCATTATGGTTTTCCAAAGAGGTAGCAAAGAAAGTGAAAGCCAAAAAGATTGCATTCAGGCAATACAAAAAGACACAGGCAGAAGGGGATAGGGAGAAGTACCAGGAGAAGCACAGGGAGGCAGGGATGTCAGTAAGGGAAACCAAAGCTCAGACAGAAGAACACATTGCAAAATCAATGGGTAGAGGGGACAAAACCTTTTACAGGTACATAAGCAAAAAAAGAAAAGCAAAGGGAAGGATAGTGAGACTGAAGTGGGAGGATGGGGGCGACGTGGAGGATAACAACAGTAAAGCTGACATATTGAACTGGTATTTCTGCTCAGTCTTTACTGAGGAAGAGGAGGGTAATGGGTCTGAAGGGAGTACAAGGGGTGAGAATGGTGCAGAAATGGACACAAGTCCCTTTACACGAGAAACGGTCCTAAAGGAACTGGAAGTAATAAGAGTTGATAAAGCAATGGGGCCAGATGGGGTGCACCTCAGGGTCCTTAAAGAACTAAGAGAGGTGGTGGCTGAACCTCTGGCTATCCTGTTGAGCCGATCACTGGAAACAGGGGAGGTACCCAAAAACTGGAGGACAGCAGATGTAGTCCCCTTATACAAAAGTGGGAACAAAGAGGAAGCGGGAACTCATAGACCAGTCAGCCTCACCTCGTAGTGGGAAGATCACGGAAGCACTACTGAAGGAGAGACTGGTGGAACATCTGGTTGTCAATGGACTACAGGACCCAAGGCAGCATGGTTTCACCAGGGAAGGTCATGTCAGACCAACCTCGTTGAATTTTTTGACTGGGTGACTAGGGAGGTGGATCAGGGGAGGGCAGTGGACATGGCCTATCTGGACTTCAGCAAGGCCTTTGACACTGTGCCACATAGAAGACTATTACACAAACTGGGGAATATGGGTGTGGGCAGGACAGTAGTGTGGTGGGTAGGTAACTGGCTGGGCGGCAGGACACAGACGGTGGTGGTAAATGGCTGTCACTCCACAGAGGGAAGAGTGATGAGTGGGGTACCACAGGGATCAGTGCTGGGACCGGTTCTATTCAACATCTTCATCAGTGACATTGCGCAGGACCTAGAAGGCAGAATTTCACTGTTCGCTGATGACACAAAGCTCCGTAACAGAGTAGACACACCAGAGGGAATAGACAGAATGAGAAGGGACCTGCAGAAACTTGAAGCATGGTCAGGGGTTTGGCAGTTGAAATTCAATGCAAAGAAGTGCAAGATAATGCATATGGGGCACAAAAACCCTGGCACAATATATCAGTTGGGGGGGGGGGGAGAATATAGCATGCACCAAGCAGGAAAGGGATCTTGAGGTTATCATCTCTGGTGACCTCAAGGTAGGGAAACAGTATGACAAGGCAGCAGGTAAAGCAAATAGGATGCTGGGTTGCATAGGCAGTGGCATCACCAGCAGGAAAAGGGAGGTCATAATTCCACTATACAAGACACTAGTGAGGCCCCATCTGGAGTACAGTGTACAGCTCTGGAGACCTTACCTACGTAAGGACATAGACAGGGTAGAGAAGGTTCAGAGGAGGGCAACAAAGATGGTACATGGATTGCATCACAAGTCCTATGAGGACAGGTTGAAGAAACTGAATATGTACTCCCTGGAGGAGAGGAGGGAGAGAGGGGATATGATAGAGACATACAAGTATCTTACAGGGAGGAACAGGGTGCAGGAATACACTATTTTTAAGCGAAAAAGATGTTCCAGGACTAGAGGGCATGGGATGAAGTTGGAGGGAGGACAATTCAGAAGAAACGTGAGGAAGAATTTCTTCACAGAACGGGTGGTGGACAAGTGGAACACCCTGCCAGAGGAAGTGGTGGGGGCTGAAACAATCATGGGATTTAAGAATGCATGGGATAGACATGAAGGAATTCTGGAGGTCAGGGGTAAGAGGCAACAGACTTCTAGGAAAACATAAACTGAACTTACAAGCTCACATGGGCAGACTGGGTGGGCCATAGGCCCTTATCTGCCGACACTGTCTATGTATCTATGTATCTAACCTCTGGAATGCCATCCCACAAGATATATATCTTTAAGGGCAAATTAGATGCATGGATCATGGGAAATGGTATGAAGTAGTACTACGAGTTATGAGATGGGAGCTATTTATGGGCATAACTGCCTTTGGCTCCCTGATTGACGCTCCTTAGTATGACATCCTCCACCCAAGGTGGTCTGAAGAATTACAGGCAAACATAAGAAGCATCTGTTTAATGAATTGAACAGCAAATGAGTAACAGAAATTGTATTAAATTGAAAATGGTGAATTGTTTATTGTTGTTAACGATGTTGTTTCTGTTTCTCACTTTTCCTATTTTTTTCTCTTCCCAATACCTCATCTGTCACAGCCCTTGGATCTCCCTATCTCTTTACTGTCACAAGTTCATCGGATTTGATGGCAGTCACCCTGGGCCTGCAGTCAGAAGCGGGAGTTTAAGCTGCTCCGAATGTCGATATTTGCTGTTAATGTATTTATTTTGTGTTTGTTTTAAGTTTTGTTAAGTTTTGTTTATGCAATTTAAGTTTTATTTTAGCGGTAGTTTGGTTTTATTTTGTTTCTGTGTGCACTTTTGAAGCTGCCTGAGTCACTGAGATCAGGGGAGCTGCCATTACCTATCCGACTGGTGGAACGTTTTTCAGGATTCGCATGCCTGCAACTTAATCTATCTGCCTGAATATTGGCGATCTAGGGGATCTAGGAGAGCTGCTCACTGCTTACTGCTTACTTTGTTATACTTGTGACTTGTGGAAAGTTTCAGGATACACTCCCTCGGTCCGTAAATGGTGGTCGGCAGTTTGTATTCTACATACCTTGCACTCGTTCTAGGACTTGGCCGGGTCTGCCCTCGGGAATTATTACATTCTGCCCTGCTCCGGTGGAAATCTGTGAACTGTGTGGACACCAACACGGTTCCTGTACTGCGGAGATCGGTTTTCTGAGAGTTGTTCGGGTGAGGTGCCCCCTCCCCCCCATGCTTCTTGGCTGCCTCCCATCATTCTGCCCAGGACTGGGAAGGAGTCGCCTGGTTCTGACCTCCGGTGAGCCAGAGGGGAATTGGGACTTCCCCTAAGCCACCTCGGGGACTGGCTGGTAGCTGGTCCACCGGGGTGCCTGTAGGTGCAGGTTGCGGATGGTCAGGGGTGTGGCTAGCCTGGGTCGGCACAGTTGGGGGTGCTTATTAGCCTCCCTGTAATTACACTCTCCATTTTTATCCTCGCTTGGTCCCCAGAGTTATCTAGGAAGACTAGCTGGACCAGGTGTTGTTAGCGAACAGTTTTCAATGAACGCTGCCTTGAGGAACTTGTTGACCTGGTATCCATCTCCTTACTCTGACGTTCAGTCAATGTGGATTGATTTTCTTCTGGTTGCTAATCTGTGCTGGGATAGCTGATTTGTCCTAATCCCTGTCCCTATTCTGCAGGTATATGGGTGGTGACAGTGCTGTGCACCCGTTTTTTTTTTTTTTACTTTTGTGTACTGTTATTGATTTGACTCTTTGTGGATTTATTGTGGTTTTCCCCCACCATGTGAGAGGTGGTGCTGGGGTCGGATCAATTATGGATTTTCCATCCAGAGTGGTGAGAGCTCTCTGGTTCTAAAACTCATACTGCATCATATTTTTGAGACTGATTTTGTTTTCATTTTCCATTTGTTTTGAATAGTTACATCTTGGACTGTGTAATTTTATTTTCTTTCCTCTTTGTGTAACCCCTAGTTGGCACTATCCCAAGGGCTCCTACCCCTGCCTGCTTGGCTAGTAGCAGATTAAGGGGCCTAGGTTCGATGACGGGTGCCTCCACCCAGAGGTCAGGGTTGATAATGGTCAAACTAACCAGAGCACAGCCCTCCGGGACACTGTGACCCCCCCTTTGTTCCTGCTAGTGGCCCACACAATACACAGTAATTACCTTCCCAATACCTCTGATATGCTTGGCAAATACCCTCACAGTCTGCACTTACCCCCAGGGCCGATTCTTCAAGTTTGAATCGGGGGACCCCCTGTGAAACAAGACAGAACAAATAGCAATAGCACAATACTTTGAGCACAAACTAGAACCACAGCCTGGTTGGACTGAAGGAAAAAGAGTAGATCTGAATTATTCAGGGAGTTTTGAACAAGGATGGGGGTAATCAGGTTAATTAGCTTAAATACTCGATTGTTCACACTACTGTGCATGCACTTAGAGAGTCTCTACGACAGTCACTCTCTCTGGGTACCCTGGTGGAGGGAAGGTGGGCTAGCCAGGACCATTGCCCGGGGCAGGCCGGCGTTGCAGCTGGTCGGGGCCCTGTGAGGAAAAGAAACAACATGCACCACACTCTAATTGTAATCCGGAGCCGAAGGGCTCAGTTCGTGAAGAAAAAGATAACAAGACAATCAGGTGACACACTTTTGATTTAGCTATATGTTGCAGGGAGCTACACTGGTGATTACTCACAATACCCAAGGCAGGACACAGGCAGGACGAACATGGAGACAGCAGATGAACTCTCTGGAGTGCCAGGAGAAGCAGGGCCCACACGATTCGCAGAGGCATCGTTCCTGTTCAGGTGTGGAGCAGGGGGCTGATCCCCGGGCAGGTCTCTCGTCAATGGCTCTTCTCTGTGCAGCAGGGTAGGAAGGCGGGCCCTCGTGGCAAGGCCCAGCCTCATGGAGCTAAATCCGGATTAAGTCCATTTGCACTGTACACACTTCTACCTAGCAGAATACAGTTCATAACATGGGCAACCAGATCACGACCCCCCCCCTTCCAGTACACAGTACATTTATATGTAAATACATTTTACTATACCAGGCCAAACACTCCCCGGTCACAATTGCTAAATTCTCAACGCCACACAGCAGTTCTTTGAAAGGATTTCGGGCAGGCAGATCGCATACAGCAGGTTGAGCCTGGTCACCTTCAGTGGCTTCTTCATTCACACAGAATTGGAATTAGTCTGCAAATTAACTCTCCTTCTCTCTCAGTACAACAGGCAGACTTGAAGGCCTCAACTCGGCCTTACCACAGTTCTTCCGCTCTAAGCTAAGCAGACTCTTGCTCAAATATCTCGAGCTGCTCCCCTCTCAACTCCCCACTATGATCTGGCTTGCCAGCAGACAGCTCAGGGGATTTCCCTTCAGATCCAAAAGGTTTGAATGGTCAGTGAAGCTGTCAATCACAATGAGAGCTCCCCCTTCAGTGGTAAAAATGGACCCTGGAGCCACTATCGGAATCGTGGGCCGCAATTCAGGGCAGTTGCAATTAGCTGGAACTACCCTGAGTTGCAGCCATAATTGAGTGCAGTCGTACTTCTATAAGTTTCAACGGTGATCCCAGCTCTGCTTGCACTGACAGTCTCCCCTCCACCCCGCCCCCTTCACCACCAGTGCCCATTACCAACTCAGGCAAGTGTTTTTATTGGCTTAAATTAAGGCATCCTGAATCTGCCAACCATATTGTGGCCCTGGTTCTACGGAGCCAATAGAGTATGCAAGGGGGAGAAGCGAGGGAGTTGTGCGCACTGCACATGAGGCCGTGATGGGCAGCAGAGAAAAAAGAAGCAGACAGAGCAAAACAGTAATCCGAGTGGGATGGCGGTTAATTTGCGCAATGTGTGGGGTCGGGACTCGGGACTTCAGTTTCCTTAATCCACTTTTCTTGAGTTGACCCACCAGGACAGCAGGAGAAGCAACAGGAAAGATTGAGAGAGAGGGAGAAAAGATGAAAGAACACAAGGTCAGGGCAGACTGCAAAGCAGGGCCTAAGGACTTTAGTGAGGGAGTTCCTGGAGCAGAACACGATGCGGAGGTCGGCCACGAAGGTGAGGTGTTTTCTCAGTTTTGGGAGTTGGGAAGGGTCAGTGGTACTGCCCTTGCAGGTGTATGAGGTTGTGTCGTGATCAGCAAAATTAGGAAAGGGAGTGGTGGGAGGAGGTGGAGATAAAAAGAATAACCGCTACCCCCAAAACTGGGACAAACGCAGAGAACTGAGGTGAGTAATTGTCATTTGAAATAAATGTGAGAATTGAACTGCCTTTAGCAGTCCCATAAAAATATGTGCCTGCAATAAAGGTTTCTTAGAGTCTGTCAGGGCTGCTGGTGGGGGTTAAATGTGCTGGTATATGGAAGGCAGTAATGTGGTTCCAAGAGGTTTTAATTGCACTTAAGAGTTGTACTGCAGACACCTGCAAGCTGGTAACTAAAAGTAGAAACATGTATGATTATGTTAAAAGAGGTATATGTCAATATTTACTAATTGGGAGAAAATTCAGTCCTTCCTGTGAAAAACATGCATTCCCCTATGACTGACTGAGTGCTTGTCCTAAAATATTGTTTGGCAAGCTCGTCTGAAAACTTGTTATTTATTAGTTTTACCCTCTTGTCTCTGTCATTGCCTTCCTCTGCTTAGTACTCTAGGACGCCAGTGCAGCTCCTGCAGCTTGGATGGACACCTTTTAGGGGATAAGCTGGGGTTCCCATCCAGTCGGTTGAGTGTATGAGCACCATAGCAAGTTGGGGTTGGTAGATCCCAAAGTAAGCTAGCATTATGCTGCTCACAATCCCAGGGCTTTTCCTTCCTGTTTCTCCACTTAGACGTGCCATGAGTTAACTGGCACACATGCATACAAAGCGACCACCCATCGTGCCTGCTCATTCTGCTCCACCACCTGTGGTCCCCAAGGTAGCAGAGCCTGCAGCCTACCTTCACCGGAGCAGGAGCATCCTGTGGAGCACTCGTCTTCCTCCCCACAGCTGGACCCCGATATCCAGGGCTCATTCCTGAACTGGGGTCACCAGCATCTTGAGCAGTAGCCCTATCACTGTGCTGATGAGCTAGCATTATACCAGTTCTTCACAATACTCTTAAACGCACTTCTGAATGTGTCTGCTTACACAGCTTGTCTTTTACTAGTGTTGCAGTATTCTGCAGATAGACTGGTTTTCAGGTTGTCAGTCTTGGGGGAGCAGGGAGGAAGTCCTCCCAGAGGAGGACTTGTCTTGAGGAGGCCAGCCAGGTTGGGTGTCTGTGGTCCTACTAGGCTGCTAGGCGTGACAGTGAGAACGTACATGGTGGCTGGTGTGAGTAGTGCCTAAGGCCTAGTTGCGGCTACTGTAGCAGAACCGGGTCGGGAGTCCTCTGTAGTCATTCGTCATGTTGTGTTGCTGGACGCAGCCTGGGTCTGTGTCGCTGACGGGTGGCAGTATTGGTGTGGCTTGCCTTGCTCTTGCTTGGTGGGAGTCCATTCGGAGCCTGGAGAAGCCATCCTAGGCTATGGCACAGCATGCATCTCAGTTATCGTGGAGCGAGTGAGGAGTTCACTTCAGTCTGTCTGGTGGAAGGAAGTTAGGAGGGAAAATTGGTCTGGATAAGGATTCTGAACTGGAAAAGTAAGTAAACTATGAAAGTGCTGTGGTGCATTTTTTTTTTTTTACACAGGTTATAATCTCAGGCAGAGAAGAAGGAAAAACAACATTTGTACTATACTGTATAGTGTATGAGAGGCAGCTCATTTGTGGCTGTGGCAAAAAATATGAAAACCTCAGTCTATCCCATCCCGTAGTTAGTCAAGACAGTGCATGAGCATTCCACCTTGAGTCTCCTAGTCCTATCCCTGACAGACTCCCATTTTTTCAGATTCCATAGAAATAAAATAAAAGGAGAGCTCCTTTACTGCTGACCCAGATTTATATCAGTGGTAGAAACAGAATAGAACTGTTGTTATTGTGAATTGATTTTGAACACTCTTCTTCTAGTAAAAGTGCTTAAGGTATATGGCACACAAGTGCTGTTTTTCTTTTTCTATTGGTGTCTGAGACTCCCATCGGCCCATCCTGGTCTACTCTCTCTTCAGTCATGTTGTGTGGCACTGTTCAAAAAAAAAAAAAGACATATACCTGGGCAGCAAAACTGCAACAGATTTTCCCCTTTTACACACACACACACAGTCTGTTCATATTCTGGATGGACTCTCACATTGAGTGTGGGGGTTGGGGTAGGTCGATCTTAACATAGTTTTACTAGCCAAAACCATAGTACAAATTGAGCAGGGCTAGTGCAGTTACATAAAAACTGTTGGCAGATTAGGACCGCTAGCCACTAGGCCCATCTCATGTGCCCGTAGGCCCTATACATTGTATGTGGCCACTGATCCTATGTGATCAATGTCTTCATCACTCCCTCCTTCTCAAGGTTCCCTTGTGCCTGTCCCTGGCATGCTTAAATCCCTCCACTGTGCTTGCCTCCACGACCTCCTGTGGCAGACTATTCCAAGCGTCAACTACACTTTCTGTGTAGAAAAACGTTCTCATGTTACCTCACGTTACCTCTTAATCTACCCCTCTCCAGTTTTATATTGTGCCCCCTTGTTCTAGTAGTTTTTCTACATTGGAAAAGGTCCCCCACCTGCACCTTTTTAATGTCCTTGAGGTACTTGAAAGTTTCAGTCATGTCCCCCTGCGCTCTCTTCTCCTACAGTGAGTACATGTTGAGGTCCCTTAGTCTCTTCTCATATGTTTTGTGGTGTAAGCCCTGCACTATCTTTGTTGCCCAGTTCTGGATAGTCTCCACCTTGCTTATGTCCTTGTGCAGGTGTTGCCTCCAGAACTGCATGCAGTACTCCAGGCGAGGCCTTATCAATGTTTTATACAATGACATCACCACCTCCCGCCTCCTGCTAGTGATACCACTGCCTATGCATCCCAGCATGCCACTGGCCCTCCCCGTTGCCTTTGTGCACTGCTTTGATACTTCAAGTTTACCAGAGATGATAGCACTTAGGTCTCTTTCTTCCTTGGTGACAGTCAGCCCCCCGCCCCACAATCTGTAGCTTTCTCAGAGTTCCTTCCACCCAGGTGCATTAGTTTGCACTTTTGCATTGAATCTCAGTTAACTCTACATGTCCATCTTGACTAGTTCATGTTTTCAGAGCTGTTAGCGAAGTTAACAAAAGTCTCTATTTAGCAGGTTTTTGTCCTCATGCATGTCTGTCTGACAATTTGTCCCATATTAAGACCAGTGCCCCTCATTTCCCTACACTTTGAGTGTCTGTATCCAATATTTCAGTGACAAAATGCCAAGTGGTATACAGGGTCTGCTCCGCAGGTGGTGGGTTTTATCACAGCCTCACCATAGCTTTCCCCAGTTTCCCATCCAAATCTCTTAACTCTGTTCCTTCCCTGGACACCGCTGCAGGTCAGACTCTGAAATGACCATCCACAGATCCATAGCTGCCAATGCTTGACAGTGTACAGGGTCTTCAGCTCTTCTAAATGGACCAAGCCAGCCAACACTGGTGGTTGTGGATACTGTGGAGGTGTTCAAGAGGGGCTGGGACAGGAATAGAGGGAGGGTGCATCTAAACGGGATCAGCACTAGGGGGCCACCAAGGCAGGGGATGGGGGTGGGACTTTGGGGAGGGGGACAGAAAACAGGGCCTAAATGGGCACTGATCCCTGAGTAGAATCAATAGACCATAGGGCCTACTCTGCTGGCTTCTCAGTATGTAACACCATCCATACAGTCTCACCCTACATTCCCACCCTTATCCCTCCCAGCTAAATAAAGCTTTAGATCATGTTTGGTCCCCAAAAAAAAACCTTAATAAAATACATAGTTTGAAAGGTTAAAATCGACATTCCTGGGGTGCATAGATCATCCTATATAGAAACTGATGCAGTATAGCATCATGCCTGTGCACTGTTTCCCCTGGACAGAAAAAGAATGAAAGAACACTGTTAAAGAAAAAAATATTTTTGTTGGGGCAGAGCACAGTAAAATCAATGCTTCTAAATATAAAAATGCCATAGTTTTCTATATCTCAAACCCCTTAGGTTTGCGAAGCACCCATCCAAAGAAATCTTAGATGTGCTCCTGGCTCACTGTACAAAAACTTCCAGAAGTGCATGTCTCCAGCTGACTACAGGGTGTGGGCTGAGCAGCATGTCTTTCTCTGCCAGGCTCTGTTCATTGCCCTGTAGAAGGCGGTGAGAGTGTGGTGAGGTGCATGATGATGTCAGCTGTTGTGTGTGCAGAGCTATGTCTGCGTGACTGAACATTTGCTGTTGTGATGTCCTCTGGTTTGGGGGGGGGTTGTGAAGAAAGAGGAAGATAGAAGGCCGTTGTACAAAACAATGTGGGGTTCACTGTATGTGATCACATTGCAGCCTTTTTCTTTTTTTTTTTGGCAGATGGGACAAAAAGGAATAGGGAAACATGATAAATGTGCAATAATCAGAGTATTTCGTGGCTTGAATGGTTTCCTGTATAAATGATCAAAATTTGCCATTATAATTGTGGGCTACTGCAGCCATTTGCGGGCTATGGCAATTTTGAATCACCTTACCCTGCTGGCTAGTGCAAAAAAAGATTAAGGTTGACCCCTGTGAGTGGTTGTGATGTGTGTACATAATCAGATGTAAACCAAAGTTCAATTTATTAAGCAATGAGGCATGACTGGTGATTAGCTGTCTGTTAATTAACCCCTAGTGGTGTAATGTGGCACGAGATATGAAGTTAAAAAAGTGACAAACTACTATTTAATAAAATGCAGCAATGGTGAAAGTTGAAAAAATTGGTCAGATTTTCTTTAGTTAGTTTAAGTCATAAATTTCAAACTAGTTGGAAAAATCAGTCATATTATGTGGTAAGTCAGTCATAATCGGTTTTTCAACTGACTCTGGGGTCTAGGCAAAAGGCGCCAACAGTCCAAAACTGCAATTCCCAAACTCTGTGTCCATTTAGCCCCTATATGTCGGCTCCATTTTAGAGTTCCCAATTACTGATTGGTCCAATTTGGCAGTTCGGGACCAAAATGGTGGAGATAATCAGAACAGTCCTTGCTGCAAAGAAGGCAGGTTAGAACAAACTACATTATTATTACTCTAAGCGATATCCAGCAAATAGTTACATCTTTCCACAGGGCTCCCTCTGCGCAATTAGCGATGGTAGAAATGGAGCAATTAGTTAGCAGCCAGAGTGGGACTCGAGCATGGAACAAGCAGTCCCCCCTTTCAGATTAATTATATCTGCAAACAGGCAGTCCTTAAAGCGACAATACACGGAGGCCACACAGGCACTCACTGGCAATACATTTAAACAGCTATAGGCGCCGAACACCAACCGGGCAGCGAACACTTAGGCAAGTTCATGGAAGACTTTTCGGGAACCCCCATTTATAGGGGGGTTACACCTGTCTTATTTTTTAGTGTGCAGGTGTGTATGTGAGTGTTGGGGTGATTGATTGGGTGTGTTGTCTATATTGTTTTACAAGTTATTTATTTATTGCTTTTACCTGCAGCTGTTGTTGAGCTGAAGATGTGCTGGCAGGTGGCTCCCCTGGTCTGGTGCTACTCCTCCTCTGAGCTTCAGGACCTTCGTCCCTTTAATTGTCCTCCCGTGCCGGCAGCAGTTTATAGATGTTGCAGGGCTCTGGGAATAGTAGAGAGGAGACAGATGGGGGCTGGGGGACCCAAACCTTGGGGGGATGTTGAGCAGGATGGTTGGATTGGGGTAGTCAGGACAGGAGATACCCTGGGGTGAAATGGGTTCCAGAACATGGTCCTCCACATCTGGTCCCCATACCCAAGGGCTCCAATGTTTTTGGGCCAGTGGCCCAGTTGGCCCCGGAGCCCTGTCCAACTCAGGTGGTGTTGTGCAATGTCAGATCTATTAGGAACAAGATGGCCATTATTGCTGATCTTGTTGGACAGCTGATCTGGCTTGCATCACTGAGACCTGGCTGGATGATAATTCTGGCCCCATTTTGGAGGCGACCATTACGTCCAGGTTCTCGGTGATACACCACTCAAGATTGGACCACAGGGGCAGGGGTGTAGACATCTGTTTTAGATCAGAATTGGGCCTTGTGGGAGTACCAGTTCAGGAACCCAGATTGTTTGAGTGCATCATTGTTGAGGGTATGGGGTGCAGGATCATTCTCATCTACCATCCACCTGGGGATGAGAAATTGTTCCTGCAGGAAGTCACGGACTTCGTTGTCGACATGGAGCTTGAGTTTCCCAGTCTGATGGTACTGGGTGACTTCAGTGCTTGTGTCGATGATGAACTTTCACATTTTGGTCAGGACTTCCTCTAACTTATGTGTTCATTGGTCTTCACATAGGTAGTTGCCTCTGCAACTCATGATCATGGTCACTCACTTGACCTGGTCTTTCTCCTGGGGATGGAGACCACTGATTTGGTGGTGAAACCTGTCAAATGGTCTGATCACCACACCGTAAGGTTCAATTTCCAGGCTCCCCTCTATAGGCCTGCCCCTGTGGAGATGGTCAGATACCGCCCTTTGAGGTATGTGACTGCTGATGACCTGCTGGTGGTATTAGACCTATCGAGACTGCCGGGCACAAGCGGGAGCCCAAACAACTTAGTCCAGGCCTATAACAAGGCCGTGATGGAAGCTCTGGACTCTATCGCTCCTGTCCGTGTTCATCCTCTCTCTCTTCGCCCTCGGTCCCCCTGGTTTGATGGGACCTTAAAGGAGTTGAGATGAGTTGGATGTTGCATGAAGGTTAGAGCGATGCTGATGGAAATATGCCCTGGATGCTGACCACCTTAGACTGATGGAACATTATCTGGTCAATCAATCAGCAATCACCCATAAGAAGGCAGAGTTCCTGTTCAGGGAGATTGCTGCAGCTCAGAATCGACCAGCTCAGCTGTTTGAGACTGTGGACAGGTTTTGCAACCCAACTTGTCTGCAGGTCCAAAGTGCATTTTCACAGTTCGAGTGTGACGGGTTTGCTCGATTCTTTGCTGATAAGGTGGCCGACATCAGAGCAGAGATCCAACCAGCTGACTCTATGGGAGTTAATGGTGATTGGTGCTTGGCCACTGCACCTCGGATTTCTTGGTCTTCTTTCAACCAGCTGGAGATCATCGATATCATGCAGATTGTCCAGAACATGCGGCTGATGTACTGTCATTTGGACCCGGGCCCGACACGCCTCATATCGGGGTGTATTGATTCTATCTGCCCTGTCCTGGCCAAGATTGTGTGGTGCTCCTTAGAGATGGGTGAGTTCCCTAGCTCCCTGATGGAGGCAGTGGTGACACCACTCCTTAAGAAGGCTTCTCTGGACCCTAACTGCTTGGCTAACTACAGACCTATATCTAACCTTCCATTTGGAGGAAAGATTATTGAGAAAGTAGCTGCACTGCAGCTGGAGAACCACCTTACCATCCATGATATCTACAATTCTCTCCAGTCTGGTTTTCGGAAGAGGCATAGTACCGAGATGGCTCTGGTTTGGGTCCTCAATGATCTCCTGATGGCTAGAGATCAGAAGTGCCGTTCCATCTTGGTGCTCCTTGATCTCTCATCAGCTTTCGACACCATGGACCATGGGGTGTTGCTTGAGCACCTGAGGGTCATCTATGGCCTGGCAGGTTCAGTCCTCAGATGGTGATTATCATTCCTCTCTGGCAGGTTTCAGAGGGTGGTGCCTGGGTTGTTTTCCTCGGACTCATTCTCCCTGCCTAGTGGGGTCCCTCAGGGTTCAGTGCTCTCCCCAATGTTGTTCGTGGTGTATATGCTGCCTCTAGGAGACATTGTAAGACAATATGGGCTGAGGTTTCACTGTTATGCAGATGATACCCAGCTCTACCTGTCTTTCACGCCTGACCAGGATAGTGCAATCTCGGTCTTCAGTAGCTGCCTCGCAGAAATCCAGGCCTGGATGAAATCCATCTGGCTGAAATTGAATTCCAATAAGACTGAGGTGTTGGTTGTGGATCCTGGTCTCCAGATAGAGGGGTTGGCGGCAGGGCGTCCTTCTGGGCTTTTGCTAGGGAGTAGTCTGCTTCCTTCCTCTGAGCAGGTGCAAAACCTGGGGGTGATCCTTGATAATAGGCTGACACTGCATTCACAGGTGTCCGCAGCTGTCAAGTCCTCATTTTACCATCTTAGGAACATCGCTTGGATTAAGCACCTTGTTCCATCCGTAGACCTTCCGATGCTGATCCATGCCTTTGTGACCTCGCGCCTGGACTACTGTAACTTCCTCTACCTAGGTCTTCTGGGGGTTGATATCTGCCACTTGCAGCTGGTGCAGAATGCTGCAGTGCGGCTACTGATGGAGGCTCCTCATTCGAGCCACATCACACCTGTGCTGTGTGAACTGCACTGGCTGCCTGTTCAGTGGCGGATCACCTTCAAGGTTGGTCTCCTGACCTTTAAAGCCCTGCACGGACAAGGTCCAGGCTATCTGCAAAAGCTGCTGAACCCTTACTGTCCTGTCCGCCCACTCCACTCTGCTGATTGGGGTTGTTAGAGATTCCCAGGGTACGGTTGAAAACCTCTGGTTCTCATGCTTTTATGTTTGTAGCCCCAACCTTGTGGAATTCTCTACCTCATCAGATTCGAGAATGTCAGACCATGGAGAACTTTAAGACAGCTCTGAAGACTTATCTGTTCTGCCAGGTCTTTGGTGATTCCATGTAATATTCTGCTCCCATCTATATTTAAGCAATAAGGCATGACAAGATGTGTGTTATCGTGTAATAACGTCATTCCTGGGGTAGATTGAAGCACGAGGTGAAGCCGAGTGCTTCCACCACCCCAGGAGTGACATTATTACACAATAACACACACCCTGGAGTGCCTTATTGCTATTATACAATGGCTCGATGTTATACAAAATAAAAAAAAAAAAATGTTTTTAATAGATTTTTAGTGAGTTTCTTAGAGAGGAGGAAAAAAGGCTCTATGAATACAGCCAGCAAACGTGATGCTAATAAGTGACAGTGATATTGTACTGTAATATCATCACTGTTTCAGGCACACACTGACCAGTCAGAATCCAGGATTCTTTCTTACCATTGTATAATTATAGTTTTGTCCTGAATCAATTGGTTATTGTTTTATCTGCTTTAAGTGTTTTAAGACTTGTACAGCACTTTGGTTTTAGATATTACGCTTATAAATAAAGTTTGTTATTATTGTTATTATTACAGACAGGGCTGCTTTCTTCCTTCATCTGCCATAGGATGCTCTGTAAGTGTAATCACCATTTACTTTGGAACTGTAAATAATACATTTCATGACAAACTGTGATTATTTTATTTTTATTTTTTTGAAATCTAGGATTACAAATACCTTTGAGCAGGAACTGCTCGTTTACAAAGGTTCCACTTTAAGAGAAATTAATTGCTAATGTATCCCTATTGTATTTTATGTTCTAGCCAAATGAAAAAAAAAAACTTTAATGAAAAGTATATTGAAAAAATTCCCATTTAGTGAATAGCTTTGTGCCTCTGAAGCATGCAAAATCTAATTCTGCTTTTATCATTTTAAATCATTGTTGTGCCAGTGCCATTTCACATGTTTGTTTGCAATGATGCAATTGTACATAACTTCTTGTGTTGTCACCACATTGTGTAATGCAAGGCGGTGTGATCTAGTGGTTAGATCACTGGCTTGAGAACTGGGGGAATCACAGATTCAAACTTCAGCAGTGCCAAATAGTCACTGTGTGACCTTGCGCAAGTCACATAACCTCTCAGTTCTCCAGTCAATAGAGCTTTAGAAATGAGTAGATAGATACAGGACCTCACAGGAAATCAAAGGTCTCAGCTGGCAAGCCTAGTTAAGTAGGTTGTAAAATATAGTAATGGTTTTGTGATGATATGTGATAGGATCCCTGGCTGATATAAGAATTCTTACAGAGCTTACAGCAAAAACAGAGCTCATCAGCATTACCAGTCCTTTACAGGAGACCATCTGCAAACAGTGTGAACCAGCAGAGCAGGTATCTCATAGATAGGAAGAGAGAAAGAAAAAGAGAACCCTTTTATTACTGCTTCCTTGTCCATGGAGATTGTAACCCCCCCCAAGATTGGGGTGTAATTTACAGTGCATTAGGAAGTGCATATTTTGGGACAATTGTTTTGGGTTATTTTGACCCAGGCCCTAAGGGGTAATAATTGTCACTGCCCCGGGGGGACTGCTGGCCGCACTGGAGTACTCTGGGGGGGCCTGTTTTTTTTAAGGGAGCATGAGAAGAAAGGAAGGGGAGTTGGCGCAGGGTCAGCAGGACTGATTGCCTGCTCGAGGCGCCATTTGGTTATTTATTTCAGGAGAGAGGAGGGAAAAAATAAATCCTGCTCTGGACATGGCAGCGGCCATTGGAAGGGCACACCAGGCTATGGGAAGGGAGAGAGACTTTCATCCCATGGGAGAAGTGAGAGGCCGAGCAGCAGGAGGGAGTGTTGGAGCCAAGGCTTGAGGCAGAGTGAAGAAGAATGTTGAAGATGTGGGAGTAGTATTCGAGAGTCATTGCCTTGGCTGGGACATCCATGGAGATCTGCCGCCTGGATTTTCATGAAGACAGCCACCCAGGAGGGAGTCCATGAATCTGGAGCCATTGGGAGCAGGAAATAGCAGCCCTGAGGTGAGAGGCTAACATGTTCCTAGCTCCAAAGGCCATACTGGCTGTGGGGATAAGGGAATAGTGACCCCGAGGTGACAGGCTAACCTGTTCCAAGCTGCAAGGGAGAGTGTGGGTCTTGTGGGACCATGAGAAGATGCACTTTTACTATTTTTGGATAAACTGAGCTGCCTAATTCAATGAGGTCATCCAGATCACACCCCATGGAATGGATAGTATGTAACTGGGACATTATGGACCCCTGCACTTATGTGACCATGTTGGTCCAGTGTGATATGTTTCCCCCCTGAACTGTGATTAACTTATTGCTCCTTGGAGTTGACTTTTACATGTTATTAAATGGGATCCCACTGTTATCCTTGTACCTGCAGTGTCGTTTCAGTTGTTTGCAATGACTTTGACTGCCACTAACCAACAATTTTCTTCTAGCCCAGCACCTGGAGGCCAGCCACATCTCACCCCTTGATGGACCTGGAAAATGTAAGCTACAGTATCTGGTGCAGTCTCTGTTGTGGCCACCCCTCCCCATGGACATTTACCATCAACATATCCCTAGACATAGTGGAGGGGTGGGCTACAAATGTGAACCAGCAGAGCAGGTATCTCGTAAACAGAACAAGTAAGAGAAAAAGAAAACCCTTGTATTGTTTAGGATAGGCAATTGGCTCCAGGACCAGACCCAGAGGGTCGTAGTTGGTGGGATAGTCTCATCCCCAAGGAGGGTCATTAGTGGGGTCCCACAGGGATCAGTCCTTGGGCCCCTTCTGTTCAACGCCTACGTATCTGACATAAGGACAGGAATCAGGAGTGAGATGAGTCTCTTTGCAGATGACTCGAAACTGGGGGTGGTGGTGGATGGGGAGGAGGGAGGGTGGCCCTACAGGGGGACCTGGAGGCTCTGGAAGATAATCTAGAAGTGGAAGCTGAGGTTCAATGCAGGAAATGCAAGGTACTCCACCTGTGGCCAGAAACTCAGGTCAAGTGTACACCCTGGGGAATGCTACAAGTCTCGGTGGCTGAGAGGGACCTGGGGTGGTGGTGAATGTCAAGATGAACAACTCTGAGACTTGTAGGAGGCAGCAGCCAAGGCCAACAGGATGCTGGGATGCATCGCTAGGGGATCACCTCCAGAAGGAGGGAAGTGATACTCCCTCTGTATAACTGCTTGGTGAGGCCGCACTTGAGTACTGCATGCAGTTTTGGAGGCCACACTTAAAGCGGACATGAACCTCCTGGAGAGGGTCCAGAGGAGGGCAACCAAAATGATTTGGGGCTTGGGGGACAGGACCTATGAGGAGAGGCTCGAAGAGCTAAATATGTACACATTGGAAGAGAGAAGGGACCGGGGGGACATGATAGAGGTCTTTAGGTACATGAAGAGGGTAAATAGGGGAGGAACAGTCGAGGTGCTTCGAAGGAAGGAGGAAGGGGCCACTAGAGGGCATGGCTGGAAGCTGGAGGGGGAAGATACAGGGGAGAAAGGAGGAGGTGCCACTTCAGTGAGAGGGTGGTGGAGCCATGGAATGCACTGCCTAGGGGGCTGGTGGAGGCAGAGACAGTGGAGGGGTTCAAGAGGGGGTGGGACAGGTACAGGGGAAGGGTTCTGGAATCAAAATCCAATGCAGCAAGAATATCTGGAACTGGGAAGGGAGAAGCCAGAAAAGGCGAGGGGGACAGCAAGGTCAGCACCCAGGTTGGGGACTGACCAAACGAGCAGACACGAAAGACCATTAGGCCTATTCTGCTGGCATTTTAGTATGTTAGTATGCTGTTTCCTTGTCCCTGGAGATGTAAATTTTGGAATAATCTATGAAAGATTGGGTCTGTTGCTATGCTGATCAGAAACAGCCAGTCACCTAATAATTTAGTGATTGCACATGGGAGAGCAGGGAACCAAAAAGGTCATGTCTCAGGAAGAAGGGGGTGCTGTAGATTTCATACTAGAAAGACATACTGACATGTCTGCGAGAGAAAAAGCTGCAATAAAACCTACTGTTTTATATAGCTTTATTTAAGAAAATCTATTTCTTTTATCGTAAAGTGGCAGTGTTCAAATAAAGGCCTTTGTTTTGGAACCCTGGAAAGGGACCTCAATTGAGTGTTCCCAGAATTGCTTACCCTATCACATGTAACCTAATTAAGCAGGTATGTCCAGCTGAGCTATAACATCTCATTTCCTGTGTGGTCCTGCATCTACCCATTTCTACAGCTGGATTGACTGAAGAAATGAGAGGTTATGTGACCTGCTCATGGTCACACAGTGACCATTTGGCACTGCTGAGGTTTGAACCCATAATTCCCACAGTTCTCAAGCTAGTGTTATAAGCATTAGAACACATTGCCTCACATTACACAAAATGATGCCAGCACAAGTTATGTACAATTACATCATTGCAAACAAATATGGAAAATCAACTGGCACAAAAGTATTGAGAATAATACTAGCAAAATTTAATTTTGCAAACCTGACGGGCACAAAGCTCTTCACTAAATGGGGATGTGCAATTGAACCCCAAATGTTTTGGAAACTGGTGGCACTGGCACTATGAAACATTTCTCACAATGGTATAAATGTTATTTTGTTTCCATGAACAGTGCTTTACAAATCTGCAATTTTGCAGATGCTGGTTCCTGAAAATGCCATTAGGACAAGTTAGTAAACATGACACTGAGAGACATGGGGATCAGGAAATCTTCATTAGGAATTTCTGGCAGTACTCTATTTTACCTCTTTATTCCCCTTCTCTGATGTTATTTCCTGTGCTAGTGATGTCGAAAATGGATGCCTGCAGCTCTAAAGGGGGGGGGGTACTAAATGTATTCAATGTCCTGTGCAGCCAGTATAATGTTAACTTATGCAACTGTGTTAGATTGGTTTTGGCCATTCGCACTCTCTATTCCAGAGAATTACCACCCTGTAGGGGTATCAAAGGCAAAGAATCCTCAAAGAGGGTTCCACCCCTAGAGGTGCAACGGGACAATTCCTGTGGCTAAAGGTACCTTAGTAATGATCCTAAGGAGAGAAGTGCTGCCACTGGAGGAGGAGGGGAGGATGGTGGGGCAAAGAAAAAGTGCTTCACAATGAGACTGAGAGGAACTGCTTATATAGCTCAGGAAGTGGGAGTGGCTGGCTGCTTGGCCATCGAACTCCAGGCAAAGCCTTTCCAATTCAATGTCTTACACAGCCAATATAGTGTTATGCTTATGCAACTGTGTTAGTTTGGTTTTGGCCATTCACACTCTCTGTTCCAGAGGACTTACCACCCTGTAGGGGTACCAAAGGCAAGGAACCCTTGGAGAGGGTTCCAGACCTACAGGTGCCACGGGACAATTTCTGTGGCTAAAGTTACTTTAGGAATCCCCAAAAAGAAATGTAGTACAAGCATGTCCCAAAAAGAATGAGGTGACACAAAACATATAAGCAAGCAGTAACTGTGACGTAGGAGCAGTAACTGTGAAGTAGGAGCAGTAACTGTGACGTAGTAGTAGATAAGCATCGGGCAGTTTGATAACGTAATGAGATGCTCAGATTGATGACATAATGAAATGCCCAGGTTTACATAGCATGAGTCCGAGGGTTTGCGTTGAGAATGAGGGGATCCTCTAAGGAGAGAGGGAATGGCTTGAATACCATCCACCTCCATCCAACAGCGGAACCTACCTAAAGAAACTAGGGAACAACTATGCTAACTAACAATTATGACCTGAGGCAATAAAGGAGAGAAAAAATTCCTGTGAGGAGGAAATCTCTGGGGAACCAACGCCTAGGTCGCCTTCCCTCCAGGCTTGGGATATTTTAGTTTGTGACAGCTCTGCAGCTGCAATTTGGAAAACCCAAAGATAGGGAGTTGAAAAATATTTTAATTTAGACAAAGGCTCTTACTCAAACCCTCTAGTGGGAATGCCATGGAAGGTTGCAAGAAAACTCTGCAACAACACGTGCAACCAAGGCGGGAGGAGGAGAGCAACGACTGCTGTGGCACTCACCTGGTCTAACCACCCTAAACTCAAACCAGGTGAACCAGAGGCAGTCGTAGTGAGAATGCAGTGAAGGTGCCTGGCTAGTGAAACCACTAAAGCTAATGGATAACCATTATAGTGGAACACTAGAGCCAAAGGAGATCTGAGTAGCCATCCTTCACAGCTAGTCTTAAATTCTACACCAGGAGCTGCTGTCGTATAGCAGGCAGCTAAAGCCAGGCCCGGGGCGAGGACATTCCCAGCTAAGGCCAGGTGAGAAGAATTCTGCCCCAAGGTGGACACACTCAAGATGCAGACTAAATGCACAGCGAGATCATCGGTCGCAGGAACTCTGCGCCAGAATAGAATGGCTGGCATGCCCACCGAAACTGAATGAGGGCTGAAAAGCTGGCAAGCAGTGAATTGAACACTGGTGTGCTGAGATTGTAATGAGCAGCGAGTGCTGAGATCTTGCAAGGTCGAATGCAGAATTGAGTGCAGCAGAATCCCAGAGGCTAAAGCAGAGGGGATGGCAGTAGGCATGAAGCAATGAATTGCGTAAGCAATGAGCAATGATTGCATAAGCAAGCGTGGACCTGCACATAGGTCAGTAAACAGAGCAGTAATAATTGGACCTGCACATAGGTCTGCATAACATAACAGCAATGAAACAGCACTGAATAGAGGGGCAAGCCAGCCAGGCAATGGAAAGCCAAATCAAGGTGACAAATACTCTGATGATTTTCGACAGCGAAGCCACGATTCAAAACAGAAATAATTAGCCACATGGGGCCATGACTTCCCAAACACTTCCCAGTCCCTGCCATAGGACAAACAAGAAAGTGATAGAAGGGCCGAGAACCACACGCTGATATTAAAGCTAGTTTAACAGCCGCAGCCGTAGCCTGTAGCTGACCTCTGAGTATAACAGGGTGAATAAACATAGAAGCAACATCTGAATGGAGTACACTGAATTGTTAAAACTTGCAATAAACATAAATAAGGAGACACAATGCTGCTGAAAGCAGGTGTAACCAGGCAGGGCAATGAAGCTGCTGCAATGAGGTAAGTAGAATGAGAGCATGATTGAGCTGCATAGCTAGGTTCAGAGTAAACTGAGTCAGGTGAAAACAATCGAGTATGCAACATGGAGCAGCTATGGTTGAGCTGAAACACACAGATAATGACTGCAGTTGCATGTAGTATTGTGAGAGCTGTGAGTAACAGAACAAATAGTAGGAGCTCTGGAGCAATATGCTAGAAGCTTAGAAACAAAAGACAAAACCAAAGACACACAAACACAGAAAACAAGGAACAAAGACAGAAGAAGCACACACAGCCGAAGGCAAAATACAAACTAGAAGCAAGAAATAAACAGAGAAATCCAGCAGACAAGCAGGAGCAGCAAGGTGGGGGGTAGGCCCCAACCAGCTCAGAGAACAGACCAACAGAGCCTTCGGCTGCAAAGAAAAAAGTGCTTCACAATGAGGCTGAGAGGAACTGCTTATATAGCTCAGAGAGTGGGAGTGACTGGCTGCTTGGCCATCGAACTCCAGGCAAAGCCTTTCCAATTATGTCTCTAGCCCTAAAAGAGTTGCAGGTTTGGTCAATAGCTTATATAGAATAGATTTCACATGACAACATATTGCCACCTTTCTTTGTACAGGAGCGTTCCCCTTTAAGTTATTTAACTGATAATAATCCTACAAAAATGCTATATTTTGAAAGTCTTGTTCAGCAACAAAAAAGTCATATGCTGTACCATTTCTCACACTGATGGTAAAACACTATACCATTTGGTCCAGGATACTGAGCTTAAGGTCAAACAAGTTCAATTCCTTTTGCCTCAAATCAGACCTAGCACTTTAAGAGCCATTGCCTGCTACACAATGAAAAGATTATGCTTGAAGGTTTTCTTGGTATTATTTAGAAAGTACAAATGTTTGTCAGGGGTCAGTCATGAAAGGATGATTAAGAAGATGCTCTTCTCCTTTGGGGAGTGGGCAGCAGGACCTGCTGTGATTGTGCCGCCTGGATGATAACAGGTAGCAGTGCAGTCATAGCATCTTGAAGGAAGAGAAGACACCAGATGGTAGTGCGTGTAGCCATGCATGTGAGTGCGCACACTCACACCATGGTGTCCTTGCTGCCAGCATCCAAGAGGGAAGGGAGTAACACAAGTGGTAAAGCCCAGATGTGAGCAGGAAGAAGCCCGGTGCTCTTAGGCCCTGCCCTCCCAAGTGACCAATCCATCTCCCATGCTAGAGGAACAAAGAAGGGATACTAAATGAACCCCCCCCCCCAAAACAAAAACACCTCAAACAGAATATGCCCTGTGGCATTGTGAGATGGGGGTACATACCAGAGAAGGGAAGGGACAGGGCTTGGAGTTGGGGCAGAAGGGAGCAGCAACTGTGACAGAGGATAAAAAAAATAATAAATCAAGGCACCAGTGGTACTACAGGCACCAAAGTAACATTTATGTGGCCAGAAAAAAGGATAATAGGCTACCCCTGGCAATGAAAAGAGAAATGGCTTGGGGGAGGAGGTCTGAGACACAGCATCAGTCACCTGTAGTGAGAAAGAAAAAATGTTCTGCTCTGGGGGTTGAACCCAGGCCCCCTACCCCCTGCTTATTTAGTAACTTGTAGCTTTACTAGAGAGGAAATGTATGCAGTGGCAAAGAGCATCCATCCAGCACTAAGTGCAGACCCCTTCCCCAACACACACACACACACACACACAGTTACAGTGAATTTTCATAATGAATAGTCTGCCTATCTGAAGTAATGCTTGCCATGTTGCATTTAAACCACAAAGTCTGAGCTGGAACTTCTCAAGTTATCAGCAATACAGAATGTCAAATCTTGCTGAATATCTATCAGTAAAATAAGAAATGACTTCTAACAATTTTTCTCATACTCCATATATAGAAACATAGAACTTTTGGCAGATAAGGACTGTTCGACCAACCCAGTCAGGTCATTTTTCCCTGCCTATACTGTCACCACAGATCCTACCTGATCTCCAGCTACCTCATCACTTTCCTACCAAGAATCCTTTGTGCCTATGCCATGCATGCTTGAAACCCACCACTGTTTCTGCCCCCACCACCTCTGCTGGAAGACTGTTTCAAGCATTCACCACTCTTTCAGTGAACAAGTACTTCCTCATATCCCTCTTAAATTTCCCCCCATTCCAGCTTCATTGCATGCCCTCTTGTTCTTGTGCAGCTTCTCCTCTGAAATATGTTTCCCTCCTGTACATAACTGAATGATCTGGAGGCATGATCCCATTGAAATAACATCCAACTTTATGGGCTTCCAGAAGGGATGGAGGATGGAGACATGGAGGATTTATTAAACTCATAAAAAAACTACTGGATTTACCCACACACTTTGACTTGGACATCGAGACAGCACATCGAGCAAGTGCACCTAAATTGAAAGGCAAGAACTCTAAACCTCGATCAGTTGTGCTCAAGTGCATTAATTACTGTATTGTACAAAGATGAAGGTCCTCTAAGCAGCATGGGATTCAAAAGAGGTGGTGTTGGGCAATGCATGCCTATATTTTGACCATGATTTTATACTCAAAACCATCAATGGCACAATATACAAGAAATACTAGCCGGCTCCATGGTGCTGAGCAAAGGAGTTCACTCAGCACGCTGGTGACCTGGGTTCATGCCACGAGCCCGGGTACCAGGAGCAGAGACCGTCAGGGAGGGGATTCACAAGTGTTCATTGGCTACTTCCCTCACAGGGGTGAGTGGTGGGATGGGCCTTGGCACCTGTGGGCGGATTGGGCGACATGTTTGGGGGATGTGAGGCCTCAACTCGTGCCCCCCCCATACGTCCCTGCCCAAGGTTGCCTGCAGCTCACACAAGGCTGAGAACTGTAGTGGGCAGGGCTGAAAACAGGAAAAAGGAAAAAGTGGTCCCTACCTGGCCGGATGATGAGTGCCAGCCCCTGTGGACACAAAGCTCTAGAAAGTCCAGTCCAGCCCTGCAGCCCTCGGAATGTGTGGATCGCCAATAAGGCACTTCCCCCCAGAAGAGAGGAACCCTTCCAACACAGGGATATGTTGGGCTACCCAGGGTAAGCTGCAAGAAGGGCTGGTAGAATGCTGGTGGGGACTTAGGATCTCCAAAGGAGTGGCCGGATGGGGGAGCCACATGGGGAAGGAGCAAAAAAAAAATACTGAAAATCCTCTGTGAGAAAGGTATAAAAGCTCACCTTTCTTCACCAGCTCAGATTAGAATCTTTACAGAGAAAGGCCCAAAATTCTTCCACAACCTGGACAATACACGAGGCCTGCTGCCTTAGCTGGGAATTGTCACACCAACCAAGAGTAGCCCGGATACTGCAACTGCAGAACATGACCTACAGCAGCAGGAATGGTTACCTGTAACAGTAGGGCACAAGGTAAAGGGAAAAGTTGCAGGGACCCTGAGCGTCATCCAGAGTCAGATATTTCAATCCCACCATTGTAAACTAATGGCCAGCACTTCCATGCCACACTGGCTAAAGAATAAATCTCCCTTCAGCACTTCCTCCCCTTCCCTTGGCGTACCACTTTTGGCTTGTTATGGTGCTACTAAAAGCGAAATAGCTTCTTCTTCAAAAATGGAAGCACCCCCTTCCTCCCTCGGTCCACTCCTGGCATGTAGTCCTGTCACGGCTTGCACTTTTTGAAAGATTATCCCATGCTTCTTTAGGGCAGCATGCTACTTTTTATAATAAATGGGTTCCCTTTCTTAGCTCTCGCCTTTGCTCAGTTCCTCTTTCCCCCCTTTCATAAACCCCCAACCCTTAAGAGTTGGACCCATGTCATACTGCCTCTGTTGGTGTCTTTTTACTATTTAAGTCAGTCTCCGGGTCCATGCACTGCTTATGATGCAATCAATAGTATAAATATCTTTGGTTGTTTTATATCTTCATAGAGTTATTATTTGCTTTAAGCAATTTGGTTATGACACATCCCAATTGCTAAGATCTGGTAATTACTCAGGTTGTCCTTTGTATCTTTTTCTTTCCCAATATGTTGCTTTATTGTCTTAATTTGTGTAGGTGTAACCCCTAGATGGCGCTATCCCAGGGGCTACTACCCCTGCCTGATTTGCCACTAACAGGTTGAGGTGCCTGGATCCAATGGCGGGTGCCTCCACCCAGAGGTCAGGGTTTACAATAGTTAAACTAACTTGGTCACAGCCCTCTGGGACACTGCAACCCCCCTTTCTTCCCACTAGTGGCCCACACAATATATCAGAATTACCTTCACAGTATACACTTACCCCAGGACTAATTCCGCACTGGGACCTCCTGTGAAATAAGATACAGTGCAACAATCACAGTACAGTACTTTAACATAGACAAATACCTCAGGCAGCATAACTTTGCTGAAACAAGCAGCTCTGATTTATTTAGGGGATATAACAAGGACAGGGGAAATCAGGTTAATTAGCTTATCACTTTACTATCTACCATGGCTCTGTGCACAGGCCTATCCCTACCAGTTACTGTCCCTGGGTACCCAAGCCCTAGTGGCTAGTCCAAACCGTGGCAGCTGGTAGGGGCTTCACACAGTGAAAAGAAAATTAGTTTAAACAGTCAGCAGTACAGTGATTCCATTTGGATTTAATGTGGCAATTCAACAGGGGCGACCCTGAATCAGTACTCACGACCTCCAAACAAGATGGGGTCCTTCAACGTCAGCAGGGCTACTCTTGAGCTCCACCGAGACTCTTCACACATTTATATGGTAAAAAGAAAGTACTATACCAGGCAGGCTGCTTTCTATCCCGATCGCAATTACTGCACAATACCCGGAGAACACACAGCAGATTCAGTTCCTGACAGACCGAGTGCAATTCAACAATTTCTCCAGTCTTCTACAGGGTGAGCCTGGTTTCTACTTTCAGAGATCCTTTGATTCTTTTCACAGGATGGATTCAGTCCTAACAAGCAGTTACACAAGCTGCAGACCGGAACTCTGGGCCTTACACACGTTTTTTGACTGAAACTGTGCACTGAAGGAGCAGGGTTTCTTTCCTTTCACTGCCAGAGCTAAACTGAAACTCCAACAGACAAAACCGGCACTTCTTTGAGTTCCTCCCAGTTCTTGAATGGATTGGCTGTCACTCACAATAGACTGCTGCTGTTGGTCCAAAAGGCGCAAGCCTAAACTACATCTCCCAGAGTCACTGCCCATACAATCCTCTTGTGGCTGGCTCAGATTATGAGTCCAAGTTCTGATTCGTCCAAGGCACCATTTTAGAGCTAACTTACCCCCACACTGATTGGTCCAGTTCAGCAGTTCAAAACTAGAATGGGGAACTAGGCAAACACAGTTCTGACTGCAAAGAAAGCAGGTTAGACAAACTGTATTTTCATTATTACTCTAAATTATTTCTGGCAAACAGTTACATCTTTTCAGATAGGTTCCTTTGTACCCTAGTGACTGCAAAATGGAGTGAATTGGCAGCAGTTCGAGTGGTACTCAAACAGAGAAGCACACAGTCCCCCCATACAAACTAATTATGTCTGCAAGCAGACGGCTCTTAAAGTGACAGTACCAGAGGCTCTAAAAACACTCACTGATAAATGGCTTAAACGCCAAACACCATTCAGGCTTGGAGCATTCAAGCAAGCTCCTGGAAGTCTTTTGGGAACCCCCATTTGCAGGGGGGTTACATAGGTATATTACTATTATTTTCCCAGCTTATTCTGATGGTTGTTCAAAGTTCTTGTCGGTTTTTAATGTTGTTCGTGTTGTGTGTTTTGCTTTAAAATTAAATAAACAGTTTCATGTTAATTTTTTTTTCTGCAGTACCCAATTTTTTGGTCCTGAGTTTAGTTCGGCATTTTGACTAAACTTTGTTAGTGACATTTAACATTTTATGGAGGGAAAACAACATACCCCCCCCGTTACTACGCAACGTGACAGTCTTGTTGACATCTGATTACGTGTCATACGTACAAGGTGCACTTGCCCTAGAGACAATTCACAGTAAAGATGCTTGCCATACAAACCTTTTCTTTTCATTAAAGTCACAGAAAAAGTGCTGTAACATTAAAGTCATGACAAAAGTGCTGTAAAAGCATTAAAATTAGGCACCTTCAGTGATTATTTATTAGGCAGTTTTCTTTTGCCTTACCAGTAAGGGAATAGTATTTAATTTTGATGTTGCAAGCATTACATGATCACCCAGTCCACCAACGAGGTTCAAGAGACAGCATGAGGCACAAATCACCTGAACGCCAATTCAGAGACTCCAGTGCAACATTATTTGTGTTTTCATAATAACGAAGCAAAGGTGGTGTAATCAATAACCCACAACAGGGCATGTGTTTCTAGAGAATTAAGGTACAGTATGCCTCAGGTGAACTGAAAGGCATGAGGCCAACAGCCGGTTGACTTTCAACTCACCAGGAAGTGCATTAATTCTCAAGAACCCTATGCCCTGGAGTGGGTTATTGTGCTTATAAAATGGATTTTTTTTATGGAAAAGGTTTTATTTTCCTTTAGTTATGTTGTTGCTAGGTAGAATAGGTGAGAAAAGGTTTTATTTTCCTTTAGTTGGGTTGTCGCTAGGTAGAATAAGTGAGTTTGGTAACAAAGTCCATGTGCCTTTGAACGAACCTGGGAACTGCATTCATGTTTAAGAAACCTATGCCCTGTTTTGGGTTTTTGTGTTTAAAAAGTGGGAAAATGTATTTGAATGGAAAAGGCTTTATTTTCATTTAGCTAGGTTGTAGGTAGATTAGAACAGGTTAGTTATGAACTGTGCTTTTGCTAGGTAAATAATCAAGGGTCAGGTGCTGTGTTTTAACCAATGAAGTTGTTTGAGTTGGTCAGTGTGTTTATACCCCATTTTATAAAGCAAAATTATTATCAACTAATTTCTGGCGGGGAATTTGGATATGAAAAATACAGCAGGAATTCACAAAAACACTAGATCTCTCTTTCATGATACTTTCAAAAGGAAAACAAATAAATAAACAGGAGCGCTATCGGTTATGGAGGCAAGATAGGAGATGTGACACAGTTTTGTGTGCTCAGGCCCACCTGCTGTATGCACAATCAGGCCTTAAATGGAAAGTCGAAAAGGGCTTCATGTTTGGTCTCCTCAGTGATGGGGTGCCTAGAGCCACTGGAGGTGAGAACAGCCACTGAGGAAAGGTCTGAGTTGAGGGCATCACAGTGCTAAGTTTTGAGACTACAAATCACTTCAGAGGGCTAGCTGGGCAGGAGCAAGAAGGAGGTGGGTGTACATGACTTTTGGGGTGGTATACCCTGTACCTACCACTGCGTCGACTGTTGATGTACTACTATTTGTTATTGTTTCTGTTGTACCTTTACTCTGTAATAATGTCTGTACTCGTGTCTTTTGACCCGGGTCATGTCTGTAAATGGTCCATTGGACCAGTGCACTTACCTGGTTATCAAAGTCATAAATAAATGAATAAATATATCCCCCTTTTTGGTGATATATCTATCAGGTTTCACTACACTTGAGAGAGGGCTAATATCTTACCTTGCCCTCAATTAAGATACACTCTGGCTCCGGCAAAGGAAATGTTTTCTAGAATGGAACGGGTCGACTCTGATGGTGGGAAGGCAGCTCTCAAGCACAGATTCATCTGCTATATATATTTTATAACTGCTATATCCCTAGGTGACACTGAGGCACTCTGGGTAACAGCTGAGATGGGGAATGGGGTAGCCATTAGGTTAGGAGTTACCTACAGGACCCCATCGCAGGGGGAAGATGGAGACAAAGAAACATTGGAGATGATACATAAAATGGCAGACAAGGGCAAAACAATTATAGTAGGAGACTTTAACTTACCAGACATTAACTGGGGTTCTCAGACAGCACTGACAACAAGAGGCAGGGAATTTGTAATGGCCCTACAGAGGGCTGGGCTGAAACAACTTGTTGATTCACTAACCAGAGGTGGAGCTGTCTTGGACTTGGTTCTGACCAACAGTAACAGAGTAAAAAGGGTCGAGGTAGGGTGCCATCTTAGCAACAGCGACCATCATATGGTCAGTTTCCAAATCAACACAACTATGGATACCAGCCATTCCAAGATCAGAATTTTGGACTTCAGAAATTCAAACGTTTCCAAAATGAGAACCAGCCTAGCAGAAAAACTCAGGCACGGGGAGGAAATGTGGGAGAACCTCAAGAGAGCTATCAGGAGATAACCAAGCAGTGCGCTTGGAGGATGAGCAAGGCAAATGAGAGAAGGAAACCCCTCTGGTTCTCCAAGGAGGTGGCTACTACAGTAAGGGAGAAAAGAAAGGCCTACAAGACATATAAGGCATCAAACAAGGATGAAGCAGGAAAACTTACTTAGTTGCACAGAGGGAAGTGGGAAAAGTAATAAGAAAAGCTAAAGCTCACATCGAGCTAAGGATAGTACATGGTGTTGGAGGGGGAGACAAAACCTTTTGTAGGTACATAAGAGAAAGGAGAAAGACTAAAGGAGGAATAGTAAGGCTAGCAGTTTCAGGAGGGGGACTAATAGAGAAGGACAGTGAGAAGGCAGAAGTCCTAAATAAATATTTCTGTTCCATGTTCACTAGGGAGAATGCAGGGGACAGCCCAAACCTGCAAAGCAGTTGCACCCAGAGCCTGGGGTAGACTCAAGCCCCTTTACGGAAGGACAAGTTTTGGAAGCCCTAAATAAATTAAAGGTGGACAAGGCCATGGGGCCAGATGAGAGTCACCCAAGAGTTCTCAAGGAACTGGGGAGTGTGATAGCAGTGCTCCTGGTGGAGCTCTTCACCAAATCACTAGAAAGCAGGACACTGCTTGAAGACTGGAAGAGGGTGACAGTGGTCCTACTTCACAAATCAGGGAGCAGGGAGGAGGCTGGAAATTGCCGTCCAGTAAGCGTCAGATTGGTTGTAGGAAACCTGATGGAGACACTGCTTAAGCAAAGAATAGTAGCACATCTGGAATCCAGCGGGCAACAGGACCCAAAACAGCATGGTCTCATGGCTAGAAGGTTATGCCAGACAAACCTGGTTGACTTTTTTGATTGGGTAATGAAGACAGTGGACCAAGCGGGAGTGGTGGATGTGGTCTATCTGGATTTGGTAAGGCCTTTGACTCGGTTCCACACAGAAGACTGGTAAAGAAGTTGGACCACATTGGTGTAGGTAAGGAAGTGGTGGGTTGGGTGAACAACTAGCTTAAGGGAAGAACACAATGGGTGCAGGTAAATAGAGTGGTATCGATGGAGAGGGACGATACTAATGGAGTGCCTCAGGGGTCGGCGCTGGGACCCCTATTCTTCAATGTGTTCATAGTTGAGATCGGTAATGGACTGGAAGGGAATGGAGTGGACACTCCAGAAGGAGTCAAGGGCATGGAATCAGACCTGAGGAAACTCGAGGAGTGGTCAGACACCTGGCAGTTGAAGCTCAATGCCAAAAAGTGCAAGGTCATGCACTTAGGCAAGGGAAACCCCAAGGTGGTGTAAGGACATGTTTGTCATTATTTTTATGACTGCCAATACCATGTATGTAGTTACTAGTATATTGCCACTGTAAGAATATTACAATGCAGTAATATTAGCTGTGCCCACCCAGCTCTCCCAGATGGTCCCAACCTAGTCTGTCTGCACAAACCCTTACTTGTCTCCAGTGACCCTCTCTCCTTCCTGCCTGTTGTAGAGGCAAAAGTCAGGATGTATAGGCAAACCAGGAGGAGTTATAAAATTCACAAGCTGTGTTTTATTATTATCAATAACAATAAAATAGAATTTGTACAGGATGGCTTTTCAGTACAGGCTGTTCAAACAAAATTCTTCCTTCTGAGTGCATCTCCAAATCCAAATCTGGAAAACCAAAAACTGTTCTCTTTATAAGATCTCTTTTTCTGACAGTTTAATTGTGCATCCTGTTTATCATAAAATGTATCAAGTTTGTCAGTTTATTTCCTGACTAGAATACATCCAGGCTCAACAGGTGCAATAAAATAGAGCAGTCTGTCTTGGGCTGGTCTTCTGTTTTCTCACATAAAAAAAATGTAACAAAATAGAACATTATGTCTGGGGCTGATCTCCTCTTGGCAGTTCTGTTAACAAGCTTGAGGAGGTCAAAAGGTTTCTCAAAGTCTGCTCTCTGTGTTACAGATTTCTGCTTTTTCTATTAATCCCCATAGCTTCTGCAATGCATTTCAAACAAAATAACTATACATATTTGCAAACCAAGGTATCTCAGGTTCATCTAAATATTTGCATATATTTTAACCACAGAGAAGCAAGGGAGAAAAAAAGAATGGAAACAGCAAGTGAAGGCAGGGAGACAGCGGAGGGGGGAGGGGGCATGGGACCTTTCAGACTGGCTAGATCCTCGGTGCCCGAAGAAAAGTTGATTGTGTAATCAGACAGGGAAGAGAAAGAGAGAGAGACACACACACACACACACACACAAGTGGCAGAAATAGGAGAAGAGACAACAGATCCTTGCTTTTAACTCTGTATGCATAATGGGAAAGGGCCTTATTCAACCATGTCACATACCCCCTTCTTTAAGAGGGGACCTGTAAAAAGACAGGTTCCCTCTTTTCTTCTGGCACCTAGTGACTGGCCACTCCAATGGTTGCACAGTTTTCCCCTTCCATCTTCCTTCCTTCATTTGCTGTTTTCTTTCTTTCTTTCTTTCTTTCTTTCTTTCTTTCTTTCTTTCTTTCTTTCTTTCTTTCTTTCTTTCTTTCCCTTGCTTCTCTATGGTTATAAAAACATATGTGGATCTTAGTATGAGACTGGATTTCTTGGTTTGCAAATGTATGTCCTTTTATTGTCGAAATATTACAGAAAGTTGTTTGGGGATGTTCTTAGGAAAGATAGCAAGTTGAAACAGAGAGTTGACCGTAAGAAACCTTTTGACTTCCTCAGGCTTGTTAACAGGATTGCCATCAGGAGACCAGCACCAGATAATCTGTTCTATTTTGTTACACACCTGTGAAACGCAGAAACATAGTAGCCTGTGGAGTCTGGATGTTCTATTTTACTTCAGGAAAGAAATTGTTACATTCATTATGAAACAAAATGGGTGTAGAGTTAAAAAAAAGTGTTAGGCAAAGAGCGCTTATAAAAAAAAGCAATATTTTTTGGTTTGACAGATTTAGATCTGGAGATGCACTCAAAAGGACTTATGTTTGAATAGCCTGTACTGACAAGCCATCCTGTACAAATCTCATTTATTTTTATGTTACTGTTAGTAATAAAAAAGTGCTACTTGTAGATTGTCTAACTTCTTCTAGACTGCCTATGCTCCCTGACCTTTGCTTTATGACACTGCCTATTCACTAATATTCCCCTGTCTATCCCACGCATGCTTGAAGTCCCCTACTGTGTTCACCTTCATCACTTCCAGTGGCAGTGTGTTCCAGATGTCTACAACTTTTTCAGTGAAGTAGTGCTTCCTCACAGCCTTCTTAAACTCCCCACCACCACCACCACCACCCTCATTGCATGCCCTCTAGTTCAAAGAGACTCCGCTCCTGCATCCTGTTTACCACTGTGAGGTAGCTGTACATCTCTGTCATGTCCCCCTCACTCTCCTGTCTTCCATGGGTACATGTTGAGATCCCTCAGCTTCTTCTCATAGGGCTTTTGGTACAACCCTGCACCATTTTAGTTGCCCTCCTCTGGGCTGCCTCCACCCTATCTGTGTCCTTTCTGAGGTGCATTCTCCAGAACTGAACGTAATATTCCAGATGAGGTCTCACCAGTGAGTGATACTTGTGCAATACCACCTCCCTTCTCCTGCTGGAGACGCCTCTCCCTTTGCATCCCAGCATCCCACTGGCCCTACCCACTGCTTTGTCACACTGCCTGCCATTTTGAGATCCTCAGATATGATAACTCAAAGGTCCCTTTCCTGTTTAGCGACTGCCAGCCCCGCCCATCCTATACTCAACTCCTGGGTTCCTATGTCCTGGGTGCATGAATGTGCACTTTTTGTCATTAAAGTCCAACTGCCATTCTCTTGACCACTCCTTGAGTTTCCCAAGATCCCTACACATTTCCTCTACCTACTCCTGAGTGTCCACCCTACTTTAGATTTTGGTGTCATCCAGAAAAGATCCTACCTTCTCTTCTAGTTCTTCTGCAATTTCACTTACGCAGACATTGCAGAGGACTTGTCCCAGTACTAAGCTCTACAGCACCCCGCTGGTCATTCTTCCATCATTAGAGTGAGTGCCATTAATCACCATCCTCAGTCTCCTGTTAACCAGTTTCTAACCCAGATCACCACTTTGGGCCCCAGCCCTATTCTCAATTCCTTTATCAGTCTCTTGTGTGGCACGGTGTTGAAAGCCTTGCTAAAGACCAAATAGGCCACATCTACTGCCCTCCACTGATCTAGTTCTCTGATCACACAATGGAAGGAATCAATCAAATTCATCTGGCATGGCCCCCATGAAAATCCATGCTGTCTGTGATCTTCCAGCCTATTGGATACAAGATACTCTACCAACCTTTCCTTTAACAGAGTTTCCATTAATTTCCCCACCACTGAGGTGAGACTGGCCAGCCTGTAGTTGCTAGTCTCCTCCCTGTTACTCCTCTTATGCAGAAAGACCATGTTTTCTCTCCTCCAGTCCACTGGAATCACACCTGTTTACAGAGATCTGCTGAATAAGGCTTTCAGTGGGGCAGCTAACACCTCCCTGAGTTCCTTCAGTACCTTTGGGTGTATCTCATCTGGTCCCATAGCCTTGTCCACTTTCAGAGCTGCAAGTCCCTTCAGGGCTGTTTCCACTGAAAATGGTCTTGTGTCCACCTCTGCCCCTCTCCCCCTTGTTCCTGCAGCTACCTGGTGGTCCATCCCCTCCTCCTCCACTGTAAAGGCTGAGCAGAAGTACCTGATCAGGATGTCTGCTTTTTCTTGGTTCTCTTCTGCATAGTCCCCCTTCCCCTCCTTATCTTCACTATCCATCCCCTTATCTTCCTCTTCTCACTTACATACCTGAAGAACGTCTTAACCCCTTTAGCTACTCCCTTGGCTATCCTTTCCTCTGTCTGCACCTTTGCTTCCCTCACTGCCTTTCCTGCTCACCTCTGTTTTACTTGGTACAGCTCCCTGTCTTCCTCCCTTTGCATTTCTTAAAAAGTGGGGAATAGAATGGAGTGCCTCCTGGCATGACAGATGCATAAACAAACCAATGGCAGGGAAGTTCTACAACCTAGGGAGAGAAGAGGGGCTCAGGGCTGGTTTCCAGGCCAGCTCTAACAGTACAGAGCTTTGCTGAGTATTATGAGGCACTGTATGTGGCAGATGACACTACACAACATGCAGAAAAAATTTGCTCCTACCTACAAAAAGTAGGCTTACCCTCTTTAACCCAAGTGGAGGCAGCTGTAGTAAATACCTCAATAACCCTGTCAGAATTAGAAGCAGTTACAAAAGATCTAAAGACTGGTATGGCCCCAGGCATGGATGGCCATATGGCTGAATTTTATAAAAAGTTCAGAGAAGACCTGAACTTAAATTTATTTCTGTGTCACCTGGGACTGAGTGGGAGCTGCCTCTCCTAGCCTCCGAGGAGTCGGAGGGGAATTGAGGTTCTCCAGATGCCTAGGAGGTGGACCTGGTGGCCTGTCTTTGAGGGCACATATGCAGCTGCACCGAGTTGTGGGTGGCAGGAGGGGCGCTACCCTATTTGGGCAGATAGGGCCCCTCGCTTTCAGATATTGCTCACCCCAGTTGCAAAAGCCCTTGTTTTTTTTTCGGGATGAGACACTGTCTAGTGGGGGACTGTTTTATTGGATTAAGTCCTCCTATTCAACCCTGTTTTGGATAATCTGTGGAACTTTGCAGTCCTAAATGGTAATTTGTTGGCTGAACTGCATCTGCTTGGTGGATTGACTTTCCTCTCCTTGGGTGGTGAGAGTGTCTTTTTATATATATCCCCTGATCTGAGGAATTACTGTGTTTTTTGATCTACTGTGGCTTATTCTGGATCCTTCTTCCTTTAACATCTGAGAGACACAGCTTCTGGAACCTTTTGGATTTTGTAATGCTATTGACACTGCTATGGTGACTAATTCAGTGATTATTATTGTGTTTAGAGACTATTTGATTTTCTTTTCTCTGTGGATTCTTCCCCTACTGCATGAGAGGCAGGGGGGTCGATCTGCTCAGTGATTATTATTATTTTGTAGTTCAGAGACTATTTTGTCTTTTTTTTTTATGGACTTTTCCCCCACTACGTGAGAGGTAGTGGGGGTCGACAACTTGGGTACTGTAACTATTTTATTTCAGAGGCAGTGAGAGAGCCTCGGTGGCCTTTAACAATTAACTTCAACTTTTGTGGCAGTGAGAGGGCCATCTTTGGACATTTTTGCAAGGGTTATGTGAGAGCTACCCTTGTTCAAATTCTAAAGGTTTTGGCAAAAGACACTATAACATATCTTATTGGACATTAATTATTAAGATTACTCAGAGCTGTGCTTGTTTAAATCCTTTTTGGATTGCTGATTTTAGGTTTTAAATTGGGGGTGGGTTGGATTGTTTTTATGTTATTGAGTTAACTTGTTTTTGGAGTTTTGTGTTTTTCCTATTGCTTTTTGTGATAATTGGTGGCATGTGCTTGCTTGCCCCCCTGTCCTGTGCTATTTGGCCTCCACCTCCATGTTCCACCCATTCTCTTCCCTCCACCTGTTCATATCTACCAGCTGTCAGGCACTTGGGATTGCTTGCAGGGGAGGGGGGCAGGGGAGGGCAGGGGGGTGCGGACAGTGGAGGTCTAATGATTGGCGCTCTCCCATTGGGGTGGTTAGGACCAGAAGACGCCCTGGGACAAAATGGTGCCTGGAATGTGGTGATCCTTGTCTGGTCCCCATACCCAAGGGCACCTCCTCTTGGGGGGGGCAAGTAGCTGGGACGGCTTGCTAACATCGTCCAACTCGGGTTCTGTTATGCAATGCCAGCTCCATTAGGAACAAAACTGCTCTTAATGCAGATTTTGTTGGAACAGCAGATCTGGTTTGCATTACCGAGACCTGGTTAGATGGGAATGCTGCCCCAGTTTTAGAGGCAACTATTCCCCCTGGGTACTCAGTTATACATCGCTCGATATTGGATTGCGGAGGGGGTTGCAGTCTGTTTTAAGACCAAATTGGGCCTAACTGGGGTACCAGTTGAGAAGGCCACATCATTTGAGTTTACTGTGGTAACTGGTGTGGGGTGAGGGACAATGCTCGTTTACCGTCCACCAGGTGATGAGAAGCTGTTCCTGCAGGAAGTAATAGACTTCGCCGCCGACATGGCATTGGAGTCGCCCAGACTGATGGTTCTGGGTGACTTCAATGCTTGGGTCGACGACGAATCCTCACTTTTTGGACAACACTTCCTCCAGGTGATGACATCAATGGGCTTCACACAGGTTGTTTCCTCAGTTACTCACAATGGTGGTCACTCTCTTGATTTGGTCTTCCTCCTGGGCATCGAGGCCTCTGACTTGGTGGTGGAACCTGTCGGTTGGTCCAATCATTACACTGTTAGGTTAAATTTTTCTGCCCCCCTGGATAGGTTGGCCCCTGTGGAGATGGTCAGTTATCACCCTTTGTGGGATGTAGTCCCTGAAGACCTGGCGGCAGTGATTGACCTCTCGCAGTTTGGTGAGATCAGCACAGATCCCAAGCTGTTAGTGATGGCCTATAATAGGGCCATTTCCTCAGCTCTCGATCTGATTGCTCCTGTCTGCCTTCACCCCCTTCCGCTTTGCCCCAGGGCCCTATGGTTTTATGGGTCTCTGAGGGAGTTGCGGAGGTTGGGGCATAGGTTAGAGTGTCATTGGCGGAGGTCTGCCTTGGATGCCGACCACCTCATTTTGTTAGAGCATTATAAACTCTATCAATCAGAGATTTCTCATAAGAAGGCAGAATTCCTGTCCAGGGAAATCGCTGTTGCACGGAATCGACCAGCTCAACTCTTCCAAACTGTGGACAGGTTGTGCAACCCAATCTGTCTGCAGTTCTGTCGAGCTTTTTCACAAATAGAGTGTGATGAGATCGCTTGATTCTTTGTGAATAAGGTGACTGACATCAGGCAGGAGCTCCATCAGGCTCACTCTATGGGGGATGCTGTTGGTTGGTGCTCAGTCACAGAGCCCGGTGTTTCCTGGAGTACCTTTGATCTGCTGGAGTTCGTTGATATTATGAGTTTTGTCCAGGGGATGCATCCCACATGCTGTAGTTTAGATCCGGGCCCTACTTCCCTGATTTTGGGTTGTAGTGATGTCATCGGCCCGGTCTTAGCTTGGATTGTCCGGTGCTCTTTGGAATAGGGTGAGTTCCCTAGCTCCCTGAAGGAGGCAGTGGTGACACCTCTCCTGAAGAAAGCTCCCCTGGACCCGGAGAATCCAGCGAACTACAAACCTATCTCGAACCTTCCTTTTGTGGGAAAGGTTATCGAGAAAGTTGTGGCAGCTCAACTGGAGAACCATACAACCATCCAAAATTTATACGAACCTCTCCAATTGGGTTGTTGTAAGAGGTATAGCACTGAGACTGCTCTGGTTTGGGTGCTTAGTGATCTGATGGCGAGGGATAGGAGAAACTGTTCCATCTTGGTACTCCTTGATTTGTCATCAGCTTTTGACACTGTGGATCATGGGGTTCTGCTCGAGCACCTGAGGTCAATCTGTGGGCTGTCGGGGACAGTACTCAGATGGTTTACATCCTTCCTCACCGGTAGAACTCAGAGTTGTCACGGGAATATTTTCTTCCAAGTCTTTCTCTCTGCCTTGCTGGGTACCCCAGGGCACGGAGTTGTCTCCCATGTTATTTGCAGTGTACATGCTGCACCTCAGAGACATTGTAAGACGGTATGGGCTGAGGTTTCACTGCTATGCTGATGATACCCAGCTCTACCTGTCTTTTGCCACTGACCAGGTTAGTGCTATCTTGGTACTGAATTGCTGCCTCATGGAAATCCTAGATTGGATGAGTTCTAGTGGTTTAAAGTTGATTGCAGGAAAGACTGAGGTTTCGGTGGTGGGCCCAGGTCACAGGACAGAGGGGTTGAGGACTGATCTCCCCTCTGGTTTAATCCTGGGGGGGGCTCAGATCCTTACCTCTGAGTGGGTACATAACCTGGGAGTGGTGCTTGACGATGGGCTGACCCTTCATCATCAGGTGTTGGCAGTCATCAAGCTGGCCTTTTACCATCTTAGGAACATTGCTAGGATCAAGCATCTCGTTCCAGCCACTGACCTGCCTGTTTTGGTCCACGCCTTTGTGACCTCGCGCCTTGACTACTGTAACTCCCTTTACCTGGGGCTTCTGGGGGTTGACATCTGCCACCTGCAGCTAGTGCAGAACGCTGCTGCACGTTTATTGACTGGGGTATCTAGGAGATCTCACATTACCCCAGTGCTGCGTGATCTGCACTGGCTGCCTGTTCAGTGGCGGATCACCTTTAAGGTAGGTTTATTAACTTACAAAGCCCTACACAGACAGGGTCCTGACTACTTGAAAGAGCTCCTGGTTCCTTACACCCCTCTGTGACAGCTCCGCTTGACTGATGAGGGGTTGCTGGAGATTCTGAGGATTGGTTTAAAGTCATCTGGGGCCTGTTCCTTTGGGTTTGTCGCCCCTATCCTCTGGAATTCTCTGCCTTGTCGGCTATGGGAGTACAGAACAGTGGGGTGCTTTAAGCAGGCATTGAAGACCTTTTTATGGGGAAAAGCTTATTCTGAATGTTCTTGATTTTATTGGTATTTATTGTATTTTCTGAATTTTAATTACCTGTGCAGCGCCTTGATATTCGAAAGACGCTATATTAAATAAAGCTTATTATTATTATTATTAAACCCCGATTGATGCGAGGTCATGGGCTTCTACAGAGACCTAAGGCAGACTGGATGGACCATTGGTCTTTTTCTGCCATCACTTTCTGTGTTTCTATGTTAACTAGAACTCCTGAGAGTATACAGAGAAGTACTGAAAGGAGGGGGGCACACATTTAATTTTGGGTCTACCACTCCCAAACATATATACATACCAACAAAGATATCCATTTAAAAGACCTCCTGGATGCTTACCACCCAAATTGCATCTTTCGCCCCTCCATTGTGGGCTTGCTCATTGTCCCTACTTCTTGCCTGAAACAGTCTAGGGACAGGGCATTTGGTGTGGCAACTCCATTGTTGTGGAAAGCTTTGCCTGGGAGCTTCTGCTTCATCCACATGGTGGAGGCCTTTATAGTCTCTTTGAAAACTTGTCTGTTTACATTGGTATTCCTAGACAGGTTTTCAAAGTAATTTAAATTTGTATGTATTATTATTTTATTTATCCAATTTTTTTATATCGTTGTTTATATTTTATGTTACTGATTGTACAGCACCCTGAGCCTTTGAGATAGGGCCCTTTGTAAATAAAATTTGCCTTTCTTTGTCTATTTAAAACCATGTGCCTAGAAGCAGTTAAGTGCATCACATGTCACTGGCTTAAATCAATTCTTCCGACAGTGACAGAAAGGAAAAATAGGATGCAACAGATTATAACAATGGAAAAGATCACTTATGATCTAAAACTCCATAGAGAGAAGTTTGCTAAGAAGTGGAACAAATAGAGCTGTTACTGTGCTATAGTGGAATAAGAAATCTCTACTCAAGTGATATCGATAAGGAACCCTCACTTAATGAATTGAGCCAAGAATTTTAAGGACCTTACATGTCCAGAAAAACCAAACATAGATTGTAATGTACGCTGTTGTATCTTTAAGACTCTTTCAGTATAAGTCATGCAATCAGGAAATGGAGTGCATCTGTAACCAGTTTGAGCCAGTGTTGAGTTAATACTTCAGCTTGTCTGCTGAGCTTACTGAGTTCTGTTAAGCAGTTAGAAAAGAAAATACGACAGATGTTTTACTTAAATGAATCTTGCAGTCTGGTCTATGATCCTGACTCGCTTTGATAAAGTGGTCTCTAGTGAAAACTCCACAGAGACTAAAGAAAGAATCAAAGGTATCAAGAAAAGTACACAACATGGTGTCAGAAATGACAGCAAAACCAGGAGAGACACAGTAAAAACACAGTGAACCCAGGACAAGAAAACAGTGGCTACCCAGAATATAGCAAAAGACATTTGCACAGTTTTAAACAATTACAGAACTGAAAGTGCTGTGTGTGTTAGTCATGGAGCAATTCAAATCACCCAATCCCTTAGTGCTGACTGGGAATCTCAGTGAGAATTGGACAAAATGGGGGCAAAGGCTGCAACTTTACATGACAGCAACTGGTGCCAGTAAGAAATCCAAAAAATTGAAAATAGCAGTTCTGTTAGACACTATTTGTGATGAAGGATTAGAATTATACAACACTATGAACGTCACATATGCAGATCCTCAAGCACCCACAATGGCTGAAGTGCTTGCAGAATTTAGAAAGTACTGCAATCCAAGGAAAAACACTGTGTTTGAAAGACATCAGTTCTGGGCACACTCAATGCAAGAGTCAGCTGGTATAGATACATGTCCAACTAAGATGAAACAAAAAGCAAGGAACTGTGAATTTGGTGACACAGAAGACCTGATGCTGAGAGATAAAATTGTGTTTAGTGCGACCAATGATGACCTAAAAGAGAAACTGCTAGCTGATCCTGATCTTGTTTGCCAACTTTCTTTATGCCCCCTACTCACTGGATCTCATGACCCCTCTCTGGTGTGGTCACTCAGGTTACCGCCTTCTCCCGCACTCCTGAAGCCCTCTGACCAACTCCTGGCTTGGGCCCATCTCCCTCCATCTCCTCTGGCCACCCAGCCCCCCCGGCTCTGAGCCCCCCAGGGTGGGACCACCGACTCCTACTGGTGCTCTATTTATAATCTAGTAGAGTGACCAGGGAGCAGAGGGAAAGCCAATTGTCAGCCAGCAGGACCCAAAACTGTGCGTGCAGGCCGTCTCACTGGACCCACTTTCGTCTACCAGGTAACCAAGGTTTTTCCACTTTTCTTGTCCCCTTCCCATAGGCTTGGCATTGCAGTGCACACTAACGCGAGACGTGTGCATACCCACGCATGTTCACAGGAGTGCTGCCGCAGCCAATCCCCTTACAGGAGATCCCAACTGTTGTTACACCCCAGTCTCCACTGGGGGGTAGCCAGACAGCAGGATCTTCTACCCCCCTCCTTCCCAGGAAAGGAGAGCTGTCCAGACACTCAATCCTTTCCTTCCCCGACAAACACCGATGACCCGAGTCTGCTTCCAAAGCCAAGTCGACGGCATAGTTCAAGGTAAGGTGTCCAGTGCCTCAGCCCTCTGCGCCACCAGGCCAGCTCAGCTGATCCTGATTTAACAATAGAAAAATATATAAATATATGCAGAGTGAAAGAGATAACAAAGGCCCAGGTGCAAGCAATGGCAAGAAGCACCCTGTAAAGGTCAGTACAGGTTCTTATACAGCACAGTGGTGAAAAGAACAACAGAAAATGGAACAAACAGAGCATACAGAAGGTTTCCAGTACAAGTGAACTGAAATGCAAATGTGGGAAAGTCCACCAGCCAAAACAGTGTCCTGCATATGGAGCCATATGTCACAAATGCGGAGGAAAAAAAAATCACTATTCCAAGGTTTGTAGGACCAAAAACCCAGAAGCAAGTACCAGTAAAAAGAAATCCAGAGAGATGGACTCATTATTGTTTGAGTAATGCAGAAAGTGAACACCAGCAGAGGGGAAAAAGAGCTGGATGAAGCCTGGTATGCAGATGTTAATATTGAGAAAACCGTTGTTAAATTTAAACTTGACACAGGCACAGAGGCAAGTGTAATTCCAATTGAAACGGTAAACAAGTTGCCAAGTCCTGTAAAGATAAGGCCTACCAACACTTTGCTAGTAGCTTATGGGGGAACAAGAATTGTACCTCAAGGTTGTGCCACATTGCAAGTGGAAGTGCAAAACAAGAATGCTAGTCTGCTGTTCTTCATTACAAATGAAAACACTGCACCTTTACTTGAACGGAGAGCATGCGTTGAACTGGACTTGATACATAGAATTAATTCTGTGCAAGTGCAATCTCCAGCAACAAAAGAAGCATTAATTGCACAGTATCCTATAGTATTTAAAGGTCTAGGTCATTTCCCGGGAGCACATCATATTCACATGGACACTACAGTCATTCCAGTAATACATGGCTGTAGAAAAATTCCCTATGCAGTCGTGGACACATCAACAGACACTTTACAGCACTCTCTGGCTATACCCTTAATACCACAAAAACTGAGGTCCTTAATTTTTATTACTCGGCATCACTCAATATCCATAATCAGTACCCCTTGAAATGGGACCTCATCGCGATGAAATTTATCTTGGAATACACATATCCCAACTTTATAACCTAAATTATGTACCCCTAATAACCCAACTACAATCTGACCTTCAGAGATGGTCACTATTACCCCTCTCACTGCATACTCAAGTGCAAGCCTTAAAGATGAACGCCCTCTTTAGACTGCTTTACTAATTTCAATGTGTCCCATGTATAGTATCTAAAAAATATTTACTAACCTGGCAATCATTGTTGCTTTCATTTCTATAGGGCAATAACAACCTAGAGTTAGGAAACAAATACTCTTCCTCCCAAAACAACAAGGCAGTTAGCCTTCCCTCGCCTCCCTGGCTACTGGGCCGCAGCCCAAATGAGGGTGGCTTTGTTGTGGGGAAATCACCAATATACTACTCACTGGAAGACTATTGACCTGGCAGAGGAAGTGCATCCCCCTCTCCAGGCCTCGCTGTTCCAATCGAGACTTTTAAGTCACACCCAAAACTCTGCCTTTAGTGGGAGGGTGGCAGTGTTTGAAGGCTGGAGAAGAGGAACCTCCCTTACACTAAGGCTCAGCTTTGGAAATACCTATGGTGGACAGAAGATTCGTCAGTCCTCTCAGTATGGTTTAAGCGGCAAGCCAGGCGAGGACTATGTGTCCCATGGCAGCATATACAAGCTGATACAGTGGGTCCCTTTGAGATAACTCAGCAACAATTTGGCTGGCTCCCAACAGATAGATTCAGGTACTATCAACTACAGGATTATATAAATACTTAATTACATGAGCAGGTGTTAGTGCCTAAGGAATCTAATGCAGATTTACCATTTCAAAACATATGGCTCTCACCTGCAAGTGGGAAAGCTATTTCACTCCTGTATTCAAATTTCTTATGGGACCAAACCTTTTCCACTGCTTATATTAAACACAAATGGGAGGAGGACCTGACTCTCTCCCTACATGACAAACAAATGCTTAAAATATGGATAGGCACTTGACAGACAACTTCATCATCAATATAAAATCAAATCAAATCAAATCATGCTTTATTTATAAAAAGCACCTTTCCAAAACCAAAGCACTTGTACAATAAATAGTTAAAATACTCAAAAAAGTAAAACAATATGATAAAACCAATCAACGTATGGAGGGTGTTTATGTGGAAGTTATGGGTATGATACTTATATGTCCCCACCACGGTGTCCGGGTGGAACCTCTCTATCCCTCCCAAATGCTGGAGACAATGCGGCGAGGCCTCAGCCACACATGCTCGCATTTTTTGGACTTGTGCAAAGATTCAACCCTTTTGGGTAGATATGCGACATCACCTTAAGTGGGTATTTGATCTCATGAATCCACTAGACCCAGAGCATTTAATATTAGGCCTTTATCCCATAGAGTTACGAGGAAGGGAAGCCAAATACTTATGACCAATTTTAATAGCAGCAGCCATCAAAGCTATAACTAGGAGATGGCTTCTCCCAGACCCGTCTGAGGTAACAGACAAGTATTACACAACATATTTCTCAATTTGAAAGAATTACATTGGCTTTACAGCATAGGCTGCCAAGCTTTTAAAATAGATGGATGCGCTGGGAGCTGTACGATGGTATTGACACATAGAGCCTTTGTGCACCCTCAGAGCTTGTTTATGGCTTCATCCTAGTAGGACTTTTCTCCCCTTTATACTCCCTTTTCTAATTTACAAGTTTACTAAAAGCTACTATTAATTTAAATAACCCCGTTAAGTACACAATCAGTAACACTGGACAAGCCTTTTCTTGTCGTCGAGCAGTTTGATACGGATGGGATTGTGACATATATGATAGTTCACCCTGAACAACAAAGTTCACCATTTCTATATCTGCTTCATGGACCCAGAACACTGATGTTTCAATTGGTACTTTTACCAAAGCTGTCATGACCCACTATTGTAGTTCTACTGTTTCCTTTTAGTTTTTTTTATAAGAGTTTTCATTGTATATGATACTTTTTATTATGTGTAATAATACCTACTGGTTGATCTTGTTGTATATCTTAAGTTGATATGATTTAAATGATTCAATAAACTGAGTATAAAAAAAAGACACCTTACAGCAAGTTATAAGTCCAGTGCAGGTGCCCACAGCCTGGGTGAACAGTCTTGTACTCATGGAAAAAAGAAATGGTGTGCCAGCCCAGTAGTGCTGAGGGTTGAGGCACTGGATGCCACACCTTGCACCACACCATTGACCCGGGTTTGGGAATGAGCCTAAGTCGCCTGGGGTTGACAGGGAGGAGAGAGGATTAAGCATCTGGAGGACTGCTCTCCTATCTTGGAGGGAGAGTCGCACGTCATCCCACTCACTGATTGCCCTCTAGTATTGATTGGAGGCAATATGGGTCAGAAGGCATGCTCTGACGTGGTTAGTATGGAGGGGGGCAGGATGAAAACAGGAGGGGAAAAAAAAGGAGCCTGGCAGGGCTCCATGATGGTCTGCCGTGCCGAGGACGACCCCAGCTTCTGGATTGGGTCCCTGAGAAGGGGCACCACCTTCTCAGCCCTGCCACAGGAGGCAAGCCATCTGGGAATTTCTGGGGTTGACTAAGTGCAGTGCGGTGGGACTCTCAACATTTTTCCATTCTGACCCCTGTGGATGTACAGTGCAAGCTGGCTGGAAAGCAGATATTCACCATACTTAATGAAAAAGATTGTTACCTGTGGATAATCCTAGATGAAGAGTCTTCATTGTTGTGTACTTTTAATACCCCATGGGAGCACTACAAGTTTATCAGACTACCATTTGGGATAAAATCTGCAAGTAAGGTATTTCAGCACAAAAATTGCAAAAGCTTTTGGTGACATTGACGGCGTCCACATCATAGCAGCCGACATGATCATAGCTGCATCCACAAAAGAAGAGCATGATCAAATATTGCATCAAGTCAGGGAGAGAGTGCAAAAGATCAAAGTCAAATTCAACAAAGACAAAATACAATACATGGTGAATCAAGTCAAATACTTGGGCCATGTCATTACTTCAGAGGGTGTAAAGCCAAATGAATGGAAAGTTCAGCAATAAAAAACATGAAGCCACCAGAGGACAAGAAAGGATATGTCTACTGGGCATGACCAGATACCTAGCACAATATGTTACCAATGGGGGATATTCGACTGCACCACTGAGCGTGCTGCTTAAAAAAGACATAGGGTGGAATTTTCAAAACACTTAGATCGCCGCAAGCCCTGATGTGCTGATGATACGGTGCATGAAGCTTGCAGTATCTAACAGGATTTTCTATCCCATACTGACACTTGCTGCAAGTTAGACCGACGTTTTCTGATCTAATGTGCAGCAATCCTGGGGGCTGTTTTATGGAGCTTGCACCAGATGTTTGACACAAGCTGCTGTAAATAGTTGAAATTGCCTCAACTGCGCCTGTGACTGTAAAATTTTGCTGCAGTTGAGGCAAAGGGTTTTTTGGGGGTATTTTTTGTTGATTTATTTCTTTGGGTCCCAGTCAGCATCCATCTTTCAGCCACTCATCCAGCCCCGCACACTGACATCAGGCAGCATACCCCCTCTTCCCCCATGGTTTACCCTATGTGGCAGGGTGGTGAGGAGTCCTCCTAGCTCAACTCACCCCGACCAGGATCCAGTTCAGGGAGTGCCATTCAGAGTTGGGACCTGCAGCATGTGGCTGCTTCATCCTGCATGACCAGGGACTGATTTTTCCATTTTCTTCCCTTGCATGGATGGGGCGTGCAATGGCGCTGACAGATGGAGCATGCATGTGTCCACGCGTGCTCGCTTCAGGTGTCTGCCCCATCTCCGCCTCTTCACAGTGTCGCGACTGTCCCCAGCCTCCGCTAGGGCCAACTGCCGCCGTCACTGATGTCCTCAACACGGAGAAGGAGAGCAGTCCCTCAGATACTCAATCCTTCTCCTCCCTTGTCAACCCCTGGCAGCCCATGCTCATTCCCGAACACAGGTCGCCATGTACTGTGAGGTAAGGCATCCAGCAACTCAGCCCTCAGTGCCACCGGGCCAACCTTGCAGCAAAGGGTTTGGCGCACCACCAGAACCTATGTGTGGTGGCACAGGGCTGAAAACAAGCCCTGTGCTTCCCTTTGAAAATCCTGACCATAGTGTGGCAATGGGGACTGGAGCATGAAAAAGCTCTGTAAGGTTTAAAGGAAGCCCTGACAAGAGCACCAGTTGTTAGGTGTTATGATCTAGGCCACAGAAAATGTTGCTGCAGCTACTAAGGTATGATTTGATTATGTCAAATACTCCAGGGAAACTCATGTGCATAGCTGACACGCTTTCAAGAGCAGTTGAAAAGAACACTTCTGACAAGACTGAAGAAATCTTTGATGAAAAGGTCATATACGCAATGAAGATGACAGAAACTTTAAGCCCAGAACTGCTGAACATCCTTACTGTGGGAACCCAGAAAGATAAAACACTGAAAACCACAATAGAAATGTACAAGAAAGGATAGACAGAAAAGAAAACAGGTGCCACCTACTTTACAAGCATTCTGGCCAATATGACAGTCACTTGCAGTAGAGAAAGGACTGATCATGTCTGGAGACGCAGTGGTGATACCGCAAGGTGCCAGAACAGAAATGCTAAAAAAAATTACGTGATGCTCACCAAGGGACCCAAAGATCAAAAGCTAAAGCCAGAATGGTAATGTACTGGCCAGGAATGTCTAAAGACAGAACAAATGGTCGAAAGTTGCAAAGTGTGTCAAGAAAATCTTCCAAGCAATCAAAAAGAAACACTGTTGTCCCACCAGATTCCTGAATTACTCAGGTACAAGCTAGCTGCAGACATTTTCAACTTTAATGGGAGATCTTTTTTGCTGCTTGTAGAGTATTTTTCAAAGCATCCAGAACTGCTAAGACTGCAAGATAAAACATCTAGCACAATAATTGCAAAACTCAAGTCAGTATTCTCAAAGCATGGGATACCGAAAGAAATGGTCACAGACAACATGCCTTTCTCTAGTAATGAGATACAGTCATTTGCAGCACAGTGGCAAAAACAATTGATCCATTCCTGTCCAGGATACCCACAGTCAAATGGTCAGGCTGAGAGAATGATTAAAACTGTGAAACTGATCTGTAAGAAAACATCCCACACTAGAACTGACCCACATTTTGCACTCTTGAGTCTACAGGACACTCCCATTTCAGGTATGCAATACTCACCTTCTCAGCTACTAATGGGCAGAGTGTTAAGAAGTACCTTACCAGAAACATGACAGGCACTTCAACCACATGTACCTAAAGGAGCCCATCACAAACTTAAATGACTACAAAAGAAGCAGAGAGGCTGGCCCAGTGGCACTGAGGGTTGAGGCGCTGGACGCCACACCTCATGCCATGCCAGTGACCCAAGTTCAGGAGTGAGCACGGGTGCCGGAGGTCAGCAGGGGAGGGATTGGATTCAGTGCCCACTGGGCTGCTCTCCTATCCCAGGGGGAGGGTATTAGGGAGCCTGATGCTCCAGCAGCCCCTGGTGGAGATCGGGGAGCCGCAGAGCACTGGATTGCACATATAGCATGGCCGATGTTGACAGGATTGCCATGTGCCAATGTGTCGGATCATGCCCACGCAGGGGTGGGGAAGCAGCACAGAACAAAGGAAAAACCGGGCTCATGTGGCAGGCGATGGCACCAGTCACCCATGCCCTCTGCCGGGTTCTCCTCAGCTGGCCTTCCAGTTCCTCCCTCCAGGGCTCACCTGCAGTCAGGGTCTGCCTAGTAAGAGAGCCCAAAGAGGCAAAGGGCTACCCTCCCAGTGGCAGGTGATACCAGAGGTAACGGCTGCGGGGGGGGGAGAGAGAAGGCTCAGTCCAAGGGTTTCATAGGTGGGCAGGACAAGGACCAGATGCCTGAGAGATGGCCCCACGAGCCACGACCAGAGTGAAATAAATTAAAAAAAAGAAGCAGAGAGAGTATTACAATGGTTCCACCCTCGGAAAGCACCCATCGGGATGCACCTGGTCATAAGGTTGCCAAATCCCAATTTCGTTGTCCTGTATTTTTGTAGGGGTCTGCACCCCCTGTTGCCCCATGCCACCCCTTTCTAATTATTCTAACTCCAGGGGGTGGCCCTTCTGGGAGGGCATGGTGAATCTCCCCTTGTGGCACCCTAATGACAGGTGCAATCTGACAGGAGTCCTGATGGCTGAAAGGGTTTTACAACTGCAGTGCTAAAGACTTATCTATTCTACATCCAGAAGACAGAGTATGTATGGAGACAGCTCTCAAGGATGGCAGCCAGCAACAATTGAGGACACCAGACCTGAACCCATATCATACACCATTGTTACACCCAGTGGTGCACGTTTTCACAGGAATAGGCATCACCTGAGATGCGACAGGACTGTTACAACAGCCACTAAAGCAGCAAATGGAGAACAGGTGATACAGATTAGTGACATTTCAGAACAGTGTGAAAGTGCCTGAGATGGAACCAATTCAGATTTCTGAATCAGTAAAAGGCCAATGCACAGAACCAAGTTTGCTACCAGAGTCTCCTACAGGTATACAGAGGCATACTCAAAGAGGAAGGACAGTGAAGATGCCTGTCAAGTGTCATGATTATATTTTAGGTTAGTGGTACACACCTGAATCCATCAAGGGTAAGTGTTGAAAACTTTTCCTTTAGACATTTTGGAAGATTCACTATCCTTAGGTGTTTAAAGAGACTTTAAAATGGACGTTTGAAATATATGAATTGTTTGGGGGCAACTCAGTTAAAAAGGGGGCTGTAATATATGCTGTTGTCTCTTTAGGACTCTTTTAGTACGAGTCATGCACTCAAGAAATGGAGTGCATCTGTAACCAGTTTGAGCCAGTGTTGAGTTAAGACTCCAGCTTGTCTGCTGAGCTTACTGAGTTCTGTTAAGCAGTTTGATAATATAAATAAAATAGCTATTTTACTTAAATGAGTCTTGGAGTCTGTTCTGTGATCCTGTTCCTGTTTGCTACAGTGGTCTCCAGTGAAAGCCCTATAGAAACTAAAGAAAGAATCAAAGGTATCAAGAAAAGGATACAAAAATAGACACATTTTTTTTTACATCAGGAGATATGACCTGGCTAAAACTGGTTACAGATGCACTCCATTTCCTGAATGCATGGGTTGCAGGAGGATCTGTCAAAGCTGGAGACCTGGTTGGACACCTGGCAGCTGGGGTTCAATGCCAAAAAAATGCAGGTGCTGCATTTTGGAGCTAAAAACCTTAAGAGGAGCTACCAACTGGGGGGGTGAGCAGTTAGCTGTGACTGAGGAAGAGGAGAAGGATCTCGGGTGCTCATTATGGGAGCAATGAACAGCTCAGCACAGTGTGGAAAGGCGGCTGCAAAGGCCAACAGAAAGCTGAGTTGTATTACTATGGGCATACCCTCAAGGAGAGGGGAGGTGATCCTGCCATTGTATAGATCGCGGGTTAGGCCACACCTGGAGTACTACGTGCAGTACTGGCACCCATACCTGAAGAGGGACATTAAGTTACTGGAGGGGGTGCAATGCAGTGTGACAAAGATGATCAATGATCTGGGAGACATAACTTATGAGAGTAGGCTGAGGGAACTGAACATGTACTCACTGGAAGAGAGGATAGAGAGGGGAGATATGATTGAAACCTTCAAGTGCCTGAAAGGAATAAACAAGTCTTGTACGAAGGGGCTTTTCAAAATGAGGGAGGGGAAGGACACCCGAGGCCATGATATGAGACTGGAAGGGGAAAGGTTAATAATAATAATACCTTTATTTATCAAGTGCTATTCACAAAGTATCAAAGTGATGCACAATCCACAAATTAACAAAACAATAAAATTCTAAAATCAGACAGCCGTCAATATATATATAAAATACAGCTACAATGATCCAACATAAATTAAGGAACATCTTCAAAGGCGAGTCCAAATAAGTTTTTAAAGTTCTCCACTGTCAGGTATTCTCGTATCCAACGAGGCAGAGAATTCCACAGGGTTGGGGCTACAAATGAAAATGCCTGTAATCCAGAAGTTTTTAACCATACCCTGGGAATCTCCAGCAATCCCTCGTTGGCTGATTGGAGTGGTCAGAGGGGCCAGTAAGGGTGCAGGAGATCCTGCAGGTAGCTCGTTCCCTCAGTTCAAGAGGGAGGTGAGAAGACACTTTTTTATGGAGAGGGTGGTGGCCAGGTGGAACGCATTACTGGCAGATGTGGTATCCAGTAGAACAGTGGACAGCTTCAAAAGGGGATGGAGCAGGGCAAGAAGGAGGGTCAAGGGAGGAGGGTCAAGGGAGGGAGGGGCAGCTGTAGAATAAGGGCTGCGAGCTGCACAATCGAACAGACTTGGTAGACCGTAAGGATTTTTTCCGCTGGCAATTTTCGTGTGTTCGTATGCATTGTCACAGCTGTTTATTAAATGGTTTTGTTAAAGTAAAAATGAGATGGCAGTTAGCAGAAAGCATAATATCTTTCCATGGGAGGCACAGATCCACTGAAAAACACCACCTAGGGAAGATAAAGATAAAAAGTCTGTTAAATGTCATTTACACATATGCCTTACCTTATTGAAGCTGCTGTAAAGTCACAAATTGTCATCATATGCATCAACCTGTATATTTTATGAATTACCTATGAAATGTACATGGTGACATACCGCTCAATAGCCATATGTTAAGAAAAAAAGTATGGTGGCCCCGAAGTGCAAAACACACACCAAAAAAGTGAAATGCAATCTAATAAGTAGCGCAACAACCAAAAGAATGAAATGCAAACAAAAAATAAAGCAACAAAACCAAATGTGAAGTGTCGTACCACAAAAAAAAAGTAACAAAACAAAAAGAAATGTAAAGAATTTAAGAGTGAATGCAAACAAAAAGCACAGCACAACTAAAATGCAAATGCAAACAAAAACCACAACACAAGTAAAAAGTGAATGTAAACAAAAAACCACAACACAACGATAACGTGAATGCAAACAAAAAACCACAACACAACAAAAAAGTGAATGCAAACAAAAAACCACAACACAACAAAAAACTGAATGCAAACAAAATAGCACAACAGAACAAAAAAGTAACCACAACACAATAAAAAAACACAACATAAGGAAAGAGTGAATGCAAACAAAAAAAAACACAACACAACAAAAAACAAAGCACAACAAAAAACTACAACAACAAAAAACACAACACAACAAAAAAGTGATAGGGATAGTGAGATAGAAAAATCAGCTATTTATTGTACCCATGATGCCTCACTATGTAAATCAGTAACAGGCTTTTGTATTTCTGTACTCACTACAGCAGTAGGAGACTACATTTCTCAGTAAAGAAATCTTCTCAGCTATATACTGTATGCACAATGCCTTATTTTGAAAATAAATATCTGAGCTCATATATTGTTGTAACCACTACAATAATAAAAGACTGCACCTCTCAGTAAGGAAAATGGAAGAGAGCTTCATATTATACACACAATGCCTTGCTATATACATCTACCTATTAAGTGCTATAGAGTAGTCACCACTAGAAAAATAGGAGACTGCACCACTGAGTAAAGAAAATCTAAGTCAACTTTATAATCTACCCAGAATTCCTTGTTGCTGTATGTAAATCAGCATATTAGCTGTTACACTGCTGTAACCATAACCAGAATAAGAGTTAGCTGATTTAACAAAAAGGGGCTACTTCATGTCCAAATGCAGTTGCAATAATTAATTAAAATGATTTGCAAGCAGTAGTAGAAACATAAAAACATTTATTTATTTAGCTTTTGTTAACCGGGTAAGTGCACTTGCCATAAAATGACTATTTTCAAGCACGACCCGGGAAAATACAGACATGCAGAAACTTAACAGGATAACAAATTATAAGTGCTTTACATACAATGAGTTAAAGAGGATACAATATATCAGAACATACAAAGTAAAGCACTTTACATACAATGAGTTAAAGTGGATACAATATATCAGAGACATACAGAGTAGACCATTCATAAGTTCATAGGTGCCTACCTATACAATGAATAGAGAGGACCTTGGACAATAAATTATCAGGTGACATATCATATGAACAGAACAAGGTACACAAAAACAAAAACATTTAATATGAAAGGAAGAAATAACCATTGAGAGCAGGGGATATCATTAAGGAAAAGGTCGATAAGTGAGGAAGAGGGGAGCAAGCCATGAAATTAGATTATATGAGTGTATGTAAGTGTAACAGAGATGCATGCAGTGCAAGATTGTATGTGGGCAGGGAAAGGGAGCCGGGACAGGCTGAGGCAGTAAGAGGGTTATATAGAGGTGAGGAAATACTACTGTACAGCCAGAGACATCAGTCATTAGGTAGGGTGAAAGCAGGAACAGATATCAGCAATCAGCAGATTCGAGCGCAGTTTTCTCTTAAAGCATGTGTGGGGGCTAGAAAGTCTAATGTCAAGGGGAAGGGAATTTCACAGCTGTGGAGCTGCATGCTCAAATGCAGCAGTTCCTTTCCTAGTATGGCACCTCGGCAAATTCAGAAAGGGTAACTTAGAAACATAGAGGTTGATGCAGAAGGAGACCACTAGGTCCATCTACTCTGCCCATTTGTTTTGGACCTGTTTTGACACTCTAGTTGCCCTTTGCAGTCAGGGCTCCCCTGTGTCTTACCCATACATTCTTGAATTCACCCCCCCCCAAGTGTTGACCCCCACAACCTCTTGGGGTAGGCTGTGCCAGATGTCCACCACTCTTTCTGTGAAGAAAAACTTCCTGGTGTTGGTAGAGAACCTCCCTCCTTGCAGCCTGAGGTCATGTCCCCTGGTTCTGGAGCCCTTCTTGAAGTGAAAAAATTCCTGTGCCTGTACCTTATTAATGCCTTTTATGTACTTGAATGTTTCAATCATGTCCCCTCTCTCTTCTTTGCTTCAGGAAGTACATATTCAGTTCCCTAAGTCTTTTCTCATAGGACATACACTGCAGACCCTGAATCATTTTTGTCACCTTTCTCTGTACTGTTTTCACCCAGTCAATGTCCTTCCTGAGCTGAGGCCTCCAGAATTGAACTCCGTATTCCAGGTGAGGCCTGGCCAGTGATCTATACAGTGGTAGTACCACCTCTCTCCTCCTGCTCATGATTTCCCTCCCAGTGCAGCCCAGCATTCTGATGGCCTTCAATGTTGCCTTCTCACACTGCTTACTAACCTTCAAGTCATCTGAGATTATGATTCCCAGATCACAATCTTGGTTTGAGGCCACCAGTCTTTCGCCTCTTAGGTAATACTCCTTTCTTGGATTTTTCTTTCTTATGTGCATGACCTTGCATTTTTTGGCATTAAATCTCCTCTGCCACACTCCAGACCATTCTTCTAATTTCTTGAGGCCAGGTTCCATCTTGCTCACTCCTTTTGAGGTGTCCACCCTGTTACACATCTTGCTGTCATCTTTGACCAAACACACCTTCCCTTCCAGTCTGTCAGTGATGTCTGCTATAAAAACATTGAAGAGCAGAGGCCCCAGCACTGAGCCCTGGGGCACCCCACTGGACACCCTGCCTTCCATCGATTGCATTCCATTAACCTGTACCCTCTGGGTTCTGCCTTGTAACCAGTTTTGTACCCATCTGACTACTTCCTGACCAACCCCTGTGTGGTCAAGCTTCTTTACCAACCTTCTGTGTGGAACCAAGTCGAAGGCCTTACTAAAGTCTAGGTAGACCACATCTACTGCCCCACCGTCATCCACTATTTTTGTAGTGTAGTCAAAAAAACTCAAGCAGATTTGTCTGGCATGACCTACCTGCTGTGAAACCATGCTGTTTATGGTCTTGTTGGCCACTAGTTTCAAGGAATGCTATGATTCTCTGTTTGAGTAGTGCCTCCATTAGTTTCCCTACTATAGATGTGAGGCTCACATTGGTCTGTAATTACTAGCCTCTTTGCAACTGCCTGACTTGTGAAGTGGAACCACTATTGCCTTTTTCCAGTCTTCGGGTACCACACCTCTCTTCAAGTATTTCATGAATAAATGTGCCAGAGGGACTGCTAATTCTGCCCCCAGTTCCTTAAGGATTCTGGGGTGCATCTCAACTGGTCCCATGGCTTTGTCTGTTTTTAGTTTATTTAGCACCTCCCATGCTTCAGCTTCTGTAAAGAGACTTGTGTCTACCCCTGGTCCTGGGGTGCTGTGTTTTTTCAGGGCTGGGCCATCCCCTGGATCCTCTTTTATAAACACCAAGCAGAAGTATTTGTTGAGGATTTCGGCTTTCTATGGGTCATGTTTGGTACTTTTCCCTTCTTCAGTAGCAATCTTTACTATCTGCCCTTTTGCCTTCCTACGTTCCCTAATGTATCTGAAAAATGATTTGTCTCCTCTCTTTGCCCCTTCTGTTATCTTTCCCTCTTTCTGGGCTTTTGCCTTTCTAATTTATTTGTTAGGCTCTTTCATTTTTTCCTTGTATGACTCCCAGTCTTTCACAGTTCTGGTTTCCTGATACAGTAACAACAACAAAAATCAAAATAGACCTAGGAGTAATTATATCAGATGACCTAAAGGTGGGCAAGCAATGTGAGAAGGCAGTGAGGAGGGCTGGGGGGGATACTGGGATGCATAGGGAGAGGCATCAACAGTAGAAAACAGGAACTTGTTATCCCTCTGTACAGACAGTTGGTAAGACCCCATCAGAGTACTGTGTGCAATTCTGGAGACCTGATCTCCGCAAAGACATAGACAGAGAGGAGACTGTTCAGAGGAGGGCAACCAAAATGGTGGAGGGTCTGCACCAAAAGACATACAAGGAGAGACTAAAGCAGCTTAATATGTATACTCTTGAGGAAGGGGGGGGACATGATAGAAACTTTCAAGTATCTCAAGGGAATTAACAAAGTACAAGAGGGTCAGAGGAGGCAGCGATCCCTCGATTCGAGGATGATCTCTATCATGGTTCACTGATGGGTCCTGAGGTGGCTCAGTAATCCAATCCTAGAGCCACAGATTCATCCACAGAAATTGTAGATGTTTCCATGTGGGAGAGCTGCCTGCTGGCTGGGGTTTCTTTCCCTTTCCTTCCTATGCTCTCTCTTTTTGGCTTTGAGGGCAAGGCGTTTCTCTTCGAAGCAGACCCCCGCTTGATGGAGGTTCTGGCGCCACTGAGATCGGTTGGTGGCCAGCTCCCCCAGCTCGCGATGTCCATATCTGTTTTCTTGAGATATGCCTTCAGTGTGTCTTTGTAGCCTTTCCTTTGACCACAACGGGATCTCTGGCCGTGACTGAACTGGGAGTATAAAATTTGTTTGGGGAGTCGAGAGTAGGGCATCCATACACAGTGTCCAGTCCAGCAGAATTGATGTCTGAGGATCATTGCCTTAATGTTGGTGACATTGGCCTCTGTGAGAACACTGACATTAGTGCGGTGGTCTTCCCACTTGATGCAGAGGATTTTCCAGAGACATTGTTGGTGGTACCTCTCCAGGCTCTTTAGATGATGTCGGTATGTCACCCAAGTTTCACATCCATAAAGAAGGGTAGGGATGATAACCGAACTGTATACCTGGATCTTGGTGTTCTTTTGTATGTCACAGTCAGTGAAGATGCACCGAAGTAGTTTCCCAAATGAGTTACTAGCGCAATGGATCGTGTGCTGAATCTCATTGTCGATATTCACTGTTAGGGAGAGATGGCTACCGAGGTAAGGGAAGTGCTCTACTGTCTCCAGGGTCTGTCCCTCGATGGTGAATTGTGGAGGGTCATTTACAAGGCCTTGAGCAGGCTGATAGAGCATCTTGGTCTTCCTGATGTTACGTGAGAGTCCCAGACTTCAGTAAGCTTCTGCAAAGAGGTCTAGCGCAGACTGGAGGTCACTCCTGGTGTATGGCACAGTCATTAGCATACTGGAGGTCAATGACAGATGCCTTGCAAACTTTGGTCTTTGAACGGAGACGTCCAAGATTAAAGAGCCCTCCATCCATTCTGTATTCGATGTCAATTCCAGTGGGAAGGCGGCCTTTGATGAGGACTAGGATGACTGCTAGGAAGATAGAGAACAAGGTTGAAGTGATGACACTCCCTTGCTTGACCCCAGTTTGGATGATGAATGGGTCTGTCTTTGAACCATTATGGAGAACACTGGCAGTCATCTGGTCATGCAGAAGCCTCAAGATCTTGATGGATTTTGTAGGGCAGCCAAATCTGGCCAGCACCTTCCACAAGGCTTCATGATTGATGAAGTCAAAGGCCTTTGTCAGGTCGATGAAAGCCATGTACAGGACCAGATGTTGTTCCTGACACTTTTCTTGGATTTGCCTGGCAGTGAAGATCATGTTGGTTGTCCCACGAGATGGTCTGAATCCACACTGAGATTCCAGCAGGACTTCTTCTGTATTGGGAAGGAGACGGTTCAGAAGAATACGGGCGAGGATTTTCCCTGCGGTGGAGCATAAAACAATGCCTCGATAATTTCCACACACCGACTTGTCTCCCTTCTTGAAGATGGTAACAATGTTGGCATTCCTCAAGCTTCTGGAATCCCCTCATTGTTCCAAATTCGGAGAATGAGTTCATGGAGCTTTAGTACCAGTTCCTCGTCCCCAGCCTTGTAGACTTCAGCCGGTGTGCCATCTGGTCCCGCAGCTTTGTTGTTTTTGGCCAGCTTGATGGCATGTCTTACTTCTTCGATGGTAGGAGGGTTGGTGAGATAGTCTCTTTCAGGGTGTTGAGGGACAGAATTGATAGTGGCATCTGCCACAGATGACTCACGGTTCAGAAGTGTCTCAAAATGCTCCTTCCATCTAGCTTGAGTGCCTTCATTTCCCTTTAGGAGCGTCAAGCCATCTTGAGATTGGAAGGGAATGGGACCATGGGAGTTTGGACCATAAATGGTCCTTGTAGCCTGGAAGAAGCTCTGCATGTCATGTTTGTCAATACAGAGCTGGATCTCCTTGGCCTTGTCTTGTCACCATTTGTTTTTGATGTCTCAGATCTTCCTTTGAGCTTCTGCCTTGAGCTGCTGGTTTGACTCATTCTTTTGCTGGCATGCGATATCATCTTGCCATGTGCAGTGAGCTCTTCTTTTCTGGTTGAGCAGGTCTTGAATCTTGGTATCATGTTCATCAAACCAGTCCTGGTGATGCTGGGTGACACAGCCAACAGATTCAGCACATATTGAGTGGATGGTGGTCTTGAACTCCTTCCAGTATCTCTCAGTGTTATCATTAGCTGCAGGCATGGCAGAAAGCCTTGCTTGGAGACATTGCTGGAAGTCCTCTTGAACCATTGGGTCTTGAAGGGACTTGGTGTTAAATTTCCCTTGCATTGATTTTGGCTGCCTTCAATGTTTCTGAGTGAGCTGGATGTTCATGACAGATCTGACAAGACGATGGTCTGTCCAGCAGTCATCGACTCCTCACATAGCCCTCGTGATATAGACATCCTTTCAATCACGGGTTCTGACAATGATGTAGTCAAGGAAGTGCCAGTGCTTGGATCAAGGGTGTCTCCAAGTAGTCTTATACTTGTTGCTCTGTCTGAAGATGGTGTTCGTGATGACCATGCCATGCTCTGCACATTTGTGCAGGAGTAGGATGCCATTGGAGTTTGTCTTTCCTAACACCTCCTTCCCGATGATACCATTCCAGAGATCTGAATCACGCCCGACTCTGGCGTTGAAGTCACCAAGGAGAATGATCTTGTCTTCCTTAGGGGTGTTGGTCAGGACTCTGTCAAGGTTGGAGCAGAACTGTTCCTTGACATCCTCATCAGCATTAAGTGTCAGGGCGTATGCACTGATGACAGTGGCATGCTGATTGTTGCTGAGCTTAAGACGAAGGGTCATGAGGCATTCATTGAAGCTAATGGGGAGCTCTGTAAGCTGATTGATGAGCTTGTTCTTGATGGCAAGGCCAATGCCGTGAATGCATCTGTCTTCAGCAGGTTTCCCTTTCCAGAAGAAGGTGAAACCTCCACCCTCTTCTCTCAACTGGCCTTCATCTGGTCGTCTTGTCTCACTTAGGGCAGCAATATCGATGTTACATCTTGCAAGTTCCCTGGCGATAATAGCAGTTCTTCTTTTTGGTCGTTCGCTATACTGGTTGTCCATCAGAGTACAAATGTTCCATGTCACAAAAATCATTGTCTGTTTCTTGTTTTGACCGCAGAGAGAGTGATCCTGCTGGATGCAGCTATCCAGCCAGGAGAAGGTGTGACAGCCTAGGTTTAGGGCACCTTTTCAAGCCCCTTCCCCATGCGGGGTGAGCAGAGGAGACCCTAAAGAGAACTGCTCGGTCACAGTAGCAGCTGCCAAATTGCACCCCTGTCCCAGTCCAGGTGCCAGATAACCATCAAACTACCGCTGCCTACATGCAGATTCATGGCTAGAGACTACCGAAATCACTGGTCCTGTCCCCGTCACCTCTAGTCTGTCGCTGCAGGGCTTGGAAGGTTGGTTGTGGGGATGTTGGGTCCCATGGTAGAAGCCTGCATGTGACTTCTTTTAGTGTGGGGAAGCTGGTACGCCTACAGCAACCACACAAACTTGACAAGCAGGAGATCTAGCACCCAGTGGCAAGGAAAGTCCAAGACGACTGGAGATCCACATTTTATTGCAGCCTTCATCCGCCTTCATAGCCATTGAGATCCTAACATCTTCTTCCGCCTGATCCACCATTGAGGACTTTGGAGGTTGGACCACACTTAGTCTGGGACCTCACCTCAGGCCTGTTCGCCACAGGTGACCCTACCAGGAGTACGAGACTCAGGACGACATAGCTCTGAGGGTCATTGGAACACACAAGCCTCTCCACCATGACAAGGTCTCGGTCCAAGAAGAGGACAAGAGGGTAGCATCTTTCAGAAGAAGAGATGTGCAAGAACAAGGGGGCACAATTTGGAGATAGAGGGGGATGGCTCAGAGGTAATGTTAGAAAGTATTTTTTCACAGAGAGGGTTGTGGATGCATGGAACAACCTTCCTGAGGAGGTTGTGGAGTCAAGAACAGTGGGAGAATTCAAGAATGCATGGGACAGACATAAGGCAATTCTAGTGGGGGGTAGGAGGAAGTAAGCTGTTGATTAACTAGAATCTGCAGCTTATCCATCAGGTAGGGAAATGGGCAGACTAGCTGGGCCAAGTGTTCCTTATCTGCTGTTAAATTCTATGTTTCTATGTTTGTTACGATATACTGTACACCTTCTTTTTTTCTTTGGCTATGATAGCCACTTTCTTGGAAAGCGATAGAGGATTTATTTTTCTTTTTGCTTTGCTGACCCATCTGACACACTGATCTGTGGCAGTCTTTATTGCTGTCTTCAGTCTCCTCCACATGACTTCACCTCCTCAACCTCTATTTCCATTAACTGGCTACTTATGTTGTTCCTCATTTTTTGGAAGTCAGCCTTTCTCAAATCTAGCACCTTTATCTATGAATGGCTGATGGCCTGTGATATGTTTACCTTAAAGTTTACCATGCGATGGTCGCTGTTGCCCATACAGCATCCCACTTTGATGTCCTTGATCCTTTCTGAGTTTGTGAGGACAAGATCGAGAATGGTATCTCCCCTTGTTGGGGTGTTAACAAGTTAGCACAGTCTCGCACCTTGTAGTGACAATGAGAAGTCCCTACTTCTTGTTGTTGCTGCCGTTAGTGTGCTTGAGTTAATATCTGGTAGGTTGAAGTCCCCCACCGGTATTACTTTACCTTTATTAGACATTTTGTGGATTTCCTCTATTAGGTCTTTGTCTGCTTTATCTCCTTGATTTGGGGGCCTGCACATGATGCTGATTCTGAAGGGTTTTCCCTTGCCGATGTTTACTGTTAGCCACAGTGACTTGAAGTCCCCAGGTTGCCCCTTTACTTCTGTGGCTTTTATTTCCTCCTGAATGTAAATGGCTATGACTTTCCCCCCTCTTTTTTGCCCTGCCTATCTTTTCTGAATAGACTGTAACTGGGAATGACCATATCCCATCCATGGTTTTCCATGAACCATGTTTCTGTTACTGCCACCCAGTCCAACCTTTCTGTTTCCAAGATGGCTGTGAGTTCGGGAAGTTTGTTGGTTAGTCTCCTAGTATTTGCAACTATTGCCTTCTAGGAATGTACATCTTCTTTGGTACAAGGTTGTACCTTCTTCCTTAACTGCTCCAGTTTGTTCTTTCCAGCCAAGAGATTATGGAGGTTGCTGGTTCGGATGAATGATGGCTGTGATTTGTTTTCTGAGGATGTATGCACATATTTGGTGTTTTGGGGAGTAATGACCAGCCCACCAACGACAGGGGTGTAAGATGCATCATACTGCCCTTTACTTAGTTTAAACTACCTGTACAGACATCAATTTTTTGTCCGAGTGCTCGCTTACCTTCTCTGTTTAGGTGCAATCCATCATATTTAAAAAAAGCTCTTTCCCAAAAGTTGTGCCAGTTCTCTATGTAGTGGTGTCCCTTGTCTTGGCACCAATCATGCAGCCATGAGTTTAATTCACTTACTTCAATCTCTCTGACTCGCTTGGTACTTTTCCCTTTTTCCCACACTGGCAGCACTAATTTGGACGGAAGGGAATAAAGTTTGTTGGCCAGGTTCTCAAAGTGTTTCTTGGCCTCCTGAACTGTGTGATTTACCAAGTCATTGGTTCCAAGGTGAATACTTATATATGTAACATCCCCTGATTCCTGCACAATTGTCTTTATGCAGTTAGTGTCCTTTCTTGCAGAGGCTCCTGGTAGACACTTCACCATGATGTCACTTTCAGCAATTTGTGTTAGGTGGAGTTCTACACCTCAGATCATGGAATCCCAAATTATGAGAATTTTGCTTTTGTTTATATTTGTGTCATTTTTATTTTGAGTTTCAGTATTTTTGTTGTTGTTGCATTTGGTTTTGGTATTGTTGTTGGTTATATTTTGGGTATTAGTATTTTTGTTTTAATCGTAGTTTGTACTGGTTTTAATTGGCGTGTTAGCCTTTTTTGGTGGTTTGATTTATTTACCTTGTAATACTTTGTCTGTGGTTGGTAGCAGTGGAGTGAACCTGTTTCTGGTTTGGATGGCCGGGAAATGCGCCTGGTTTTTGGCTTCCTTCCTGGGCCTCCTATGATGCCTCTTTTTCCTCACCACCTGCCAGTCTCTGGGCCCTGCCTCAAGTCCTGCTCCTTGGCTGACATGCTGGTACTGGTGGTGGGGGAGTTGAGGAGGTGTGCTATGGAGTTCCCTGTATTGCAGGTTGTATATTATAATCCAAGCACCCTGTAGTTGGGCTGCAAGATCTGCTATGGTGCAGCACTCATGGCAGGGTCCTGATTACCATTTGTAGATCCTATTGTACAATGCACCACAGTTTTCACAACTGACAAGGTCATTTTTTTGTTTGTTTTTGTTTTAGTTGAGAGGTAGTGCCGATTCCTGTTTCTTGGCAGGAAGTGTGGATGAAAAAGAAAACAGAAGAGTGAGGTTTTTTTTGTTTGTTTTTTTGTACCTTACTACCTCCTATCAGGTATTGTGGGTGGCACTACATGCCCATAAAGCAAGATCACTCAGGGGGAGAATGGGTGGATGTATCCAACTGTTCCCTGTGTGCTGTAGAAAACAATCAGGTAGCTGGTGAACAGACAAGATCTAACTAGTACTTCTGCAAGGTAAGAAGGAATCTAGTTACTAGCTCGGTTGTTCAGCCCTCTGGCTCAGAACAGCTCTGTGGAGTCCCCATTTCTCCTTCATGCTGAAAAAACAATCAGTATTATAATTGCTTTCTTTTTCTAGTGTTACAGCTTTGTTAAAAGTGTGATAAGACACTGCAGGGATGTATAACTACACTATAATTACTGGTTTGCATTTTTTCCCTTAGTAAAAGCCAGTTGTAATTTGGCGTTATAACCAGCTGGTCATAACAACAAACATGTGCCGCTTTCATTACAGGAAAACCACGAGCCACAGTGGCTCAAACTCTCAGCAGCTTTTCTTTCACGTCGTGTGGCATTGTAAATAAAATTTTTTTTTTTGCTCCATCCCGGCCACCGGTCAGTCACTCCTTTTGGGCCAGCAAGGCCCACCACCATCATGTTCCCATCACCATCCGCCACCCCATGACCCCACATAACCAGACAAAACCCTTTGTTGGGTGGGTCCCTTCCCCATGGGTTGCAGGCATCCATTGTGTATCCTGGGCATGGCAGGGGACAATGTGGACACCTCCAGGCTATCATGGCAGCAGGGACTGGCAACCATCATCCAGCCAGCCGAGGGCAGATTTTCCAGTTTTCTCCCTACCCACCCATACCCTCCTACAAAGGGCCAGCTGTAGCTGTTTCCTGGGGGCAGGGAAGTTCAGCAGCGTGTTGAGGCCACACACTGCCAAGAACACCACCCTGAATCACCCCCAGGCACTGACAAACAGTAGTCTGAGGCCACCCACCTCCCCCAAGAGGAAAGCATCCAAAGGATGCTCGAAATCCCCTCCTTGCCAGAATCTGTTCCTGATGTCCAGGCTCGGGGCACAAACCCAGGTCGCCAGTATGCCGAGCAAACACCTATCACTCGGCACCATGGAGCTGGCTCATGTTTCTTTATTTTAATAGATTAAGCAGTCAGCACGAGGGAGGCTGGGGGTATTTTGATGTTGAAATAGTGAAAGGAAGCTGGGATCATTCTGGGGCCTTTCTGTTCTGCCCAATGCTCTCTTCTGTCCACCTTCATTCACCAAAACTCGGAAACTGTATCTCCTGCTTGGTCTCCTTCCACCTCACTACTGTGGCCCCTTGCCAGGCTACCGCTGAGGGACCGAAGGACTTTCACTAAAGAAAACAGCAAACAGGGCTATACAGAGCCCTCACCACCACTGCCAGATCACTACTCTCAGGGAACTGCCAACTCTGCTACAGGTACTGCTACTCCCCTTCTTGTCACTGCCTCTCTGCATATTTTATATAATTGCTCAGATGAAAAAAACACGACCCCAGAAATTATACAAAATAAAATATGGCATTGGATTTGTGATTATTATGCTATAATTTATATGTGAGGTATTGCTTACAATTTAGAATTCCCAATAAAAGTCTTACCAGAATTACAAGATGTAACAAAATTCAATTTTATTATACAGAGTTCAAACAGACCAGACACATATGTCAATATATCAATATAAAATTCCTAGTTTTACTAAGCCATTGTACTGTAAACACACCCAAACACAGAATATCTAATACATTTCAGATTTGCATTATGACGTGCCCTGTCACCATTGGCTAACTGTTGCAGAGTACAAATAGTTTATACTTACATATGCAACAGGACTATGCAGATTGGGGTTTGAGACACCATTGCATCAAATGCATAATAAACAAGTGATAAAAGTCCCTTATACACTGTCTCTTGAGAATAGCCTGGTTCATAAGTTTCGCTAACTTTACATATTTAAGAATATCATAGGTGTTTTCACGTAGGTCAAAATAACCTCATATTAGCCTGTGTGTCCACTCGTGCTTGTCTCTTTCTGGTACAAAATAACAGAACCTTTTCCAGAAAAGTATAGCACCTGGAATTTATATAAACAAGACAGTTTGTCAGCTAAACTTATGATACAGTCAAAATGATGGATACCGAGACATAAACATACGCCTTAGTTCTCATAACAACTTTCCACCAGAGCTTTCAATTAGAGGTATTTTCTTTAATTTCTAATTATCTGTGTTTAACCTTTTGGTGGTGAGAACTGAGATGTGCCTGACATAAAGCAATGTGTGCGCTCAATGAACTAGCAGCTGCGTGTGTATGTGTGTCTAGAGCCTAGTACTATGTACAGGTGCCTAATGTGCAGACAATAATATGCTCATATTTATGCTAATATGCTCACACTAACAAGCATTTATATATTTAAAGTTTAAATGTAAAATCTCAACTGTCACAGTGTTCATAAAGGCACACTGTGCTCGTGGACCTAACTAATGTACTGTAATGTAAAACCTGTCACAGTATTTATAGATATACTGTGCTCATAGATCTAATCTAACTAATAATATGCACATGATTATATGCATTCCAATATTCCCAGCTTTGCAACACTTAAGATTTTACTTTAGGTGTCTCACCTTAAGCAAGTGGTGTCATACGGTACATTTGTGCTTGTATTTTAACTTGAGACAGGGTATACTTAAACTTTCGATACATACAACTGCAAACAGTTAATATAAATTGCAAACACAGAAATAGGCAGAAAATTACCAGTGTAGTAGGATGCTGAATATAAGTTTGTAGAAAAGACCACCAGTCCAAGGTGGGCAAAGTACAAATCTTCTTACTGATGATATCATTGTCTATTTATAGAACAATTTTTTAGCCTTTTGGCCCAATAAAGTTCGTATCTCTGGTGTTAGTGTAGGGATCTTGATTGTTCTCAGTGGCACTATTCTGCGGACGTCTTCCAGGTAGGCCAATTCAGCTTGAACAGTAGTGACATTCAGAAGCACAGACTGAATGACATAGCCATTAACAAAAGCAGTAAAAGTAGGCTGATAACAAAAGCTTGAAAACCAAACAGCAGTCATTTTTGAGTTCATAAGTCATTTGATCAGTAACTGCAGCAACACAATAATGTCCATCTCCTGCAAAAGCAACACACACTTGTATATATTTAGTCCATTGTTTAGTTTGCAAGTGACAGTTTTTAGCATCATCAGAAATACCACAAGAAGACTGTGCCCCCTGCGTAATGTCACATCTGCACAAGAATCAAATTTAATCGAAGTGTTGGATGAACTCCACTTTGACAATTAGTTACTTGTAGCAATCTTTTTAATATGTTTTCAAAACACACACTTCATGAGGAACCCACTTCCTCAGCCCCTCATGTTTTACCTAGATTGATACATAGTGACAATTACTATCATGTATTTTATCAGCTTAAACTATTATTGACAAACACTGATCAAGGTTCCACAGCCCACTTTCCTGTGGCCCACTTTGGTCACATAGCAATATTCCATTGTAAATCTAAATATAAATGAAATAATTATTTGATCACATTCTCTTATATGTTACATATATATCATTATTATTTATTTTGTGTAAAAGTTTTTTTTATTTAAATAACATGAACCTTTGGACCCTCATTTGAATTGAATGATACACTCTATTCAAAATTGTTATGCTGCTTACCTGTCCTTTGGTGGTACTTATCCCTTCTAACACAAAACGTGGTGTTCTATAATTCAAATTTATATCTGTATAAAAATGCAATCATAAGTATATATCACTCCATTTGCTTATATCATATAATCTTTTACTTTTATGTTATGTTGTATTCCCTTTATATATGATACAAATGAGTACTTTCCCCTTAAGATTATTGTTCCCTTTATAATTTAATTTTGGTCCCATTTGTCATTTTTAACATTAAGTTTCTCACCAACTCATTTACAATTCTTCTATGTAACACTCTCCTTGTGATGCGCTCCACCAGGTTCAGGTTAGACGACTTACTTTAGAAGTCTATTCTGGTGCAGCTTATATCACATCTCTGTGTATGCAGTGCACTCATACAGCACTACTCTGTAAAAATAAATGGGGCCACTAAGACTTACAAAAGCTTATAAAAGCATTTCAAATTCTCCAAACACTAGTAAATATTATACACTTACTCTCAGGAGTCGATTCTGGCACAGCTTGTCTCACAGTCCCTATGCGTATAGCCGCCATCGCTCATTCATGTGCAGTTTAAATACTGCCTAAGAGTGGGGGGAACCAAACATCATTAGTGACATCATCAAACTGTCTCCACCTTCAGTGTGGGCTATCTTCACAGCTGTAACCATGCCAAATAAACCTGCACAATAGCGCTGTTGAGAAGAGTGTAGGGTGGAGAGTAAACAGCACTCTTGTGGTCTATGAGATAGCGGTTCACTCCCCACCCAGGGCTTATTGCCCTAATAATGTAATGCATGTTGTTTTAAATTCTTAACAAAAACTTCTTTTTTAGATATTCTAATTCCTTTGTTATGCATGTGGCCCTGGTGTGGGCACAGTGATAAGGAAGAAAATGGGAATGGGACCACTTGTTCGACACTGGAGTCATTTATCCATAAATACCTATGAAAATAAAATAAACATACAAATAAAGCCATGAATAGGGATTTCGGGAGGGGGGTTGTTTTGGAAGTAAATGGATCACGGGTGCGTACTAGCTCCTGTTCCTCAGAATAGCAACATTCAATCATTTATAGAAAGTACTATATCAAACATAATAAATATGTGTGAATCTTAATTGCTCAAAAGTCTCAATGTCCTATTGATATAACTGCCAGTCACATTCTTTATTTAGACTAAATCTGTGGCTCGTACGATCCAGGGCAAAGATCCAAAAGACCGCCCTTTTGCAAAGTACATCGTCCCATATAATATCTTAGCAATTTAGTTCTTTGACATATTCTAGTCCCCAAAATCTGAGGCTCAAGACTGAATGTCCTGCTGTGGTGAAATATCTTGCCACTGATGATCCTTCATCACGTGTTCATATTTTACTCTTGTGTTCACTTATTCTGGTACTTAGAGCTCTGGATGTTTTGCCCACATAAATCCTGTCACACGGGTAAAGGATGACATAGACCACATGGTCTGTTGCACAAGTAATGTGCTATTTATTTCATGTGGTATTTCTTATTCATAAAAGGACATTCAAAGAAGGTCTTATTCCTTCTGTTCTCACACTGAAAACAGTGGCCACACTGGAAGTTTCCATTTTTTAATTTTTAAGGGACCCAATAATAATTGTTTTTGTTGCCTGACCTCAGTCATATGTGCTGTGTGTACTAATTGATCCCTTATGGTTGTATTCCTTTTAGATGCTATCAGGGGAAATTCACTGAATTTTGTGTTCTAAAAAGTCTCCTGTCTGTACTATATGCCAGTTATCCTTTATTATTCTGCTGATTTTATCTTTCAAGTGAGTATAATTAGTGGAGAACACTATTCTATCGTTCACCTCTTGTTTGTTACCCCTGTGAGCAAATCTCCTCTCTGTATGTTGTCCACTTCTTCTTGTGCTTTGTTTACCAGGGATATCTTATACCCCCTACTAACAAAACTGTGGATCATGTCATCTGCTACCCTCTGATATTCTTCTGTCCTCACTACAGTTGCACTTAGCTCTCATAATTTGGGCTTTGGGAATGCTATTCTTCAAACTGGGGTCATGAAAGCTGGTAAAATGTAAGGTCGTGTTCCTATCTGTAGGTTTTCCATAAAGTGTAGTCACTATCCCTGATGTAGTCTTATAAATTTCCAAATCCAAAAATGGAATTAATGTGTAATCTTTACATTCCTACTATTTAGATATCTCTTGAATCTTCTTAAATCCTTTGTTATGCCTTTCCACATCACAAGGATGTTGTCAATAAAATTCCTCCAAAATAAAACATTTTGGAAAAACAGATTACTGGCAACATTCAGAATGTGTGTTCTCTCAAACTCACACATATAAATATTTGCATAAGATGGGACCATTGTGCTCCCTATTGCTGTCCCTCTCACCTGAAGGAAAAATGTGTCCTCAAATATAAAGTAATTTTTCTGTAATACAATCTCAGCTAGTTGTTTCAGAAATTCACTCGGAGGGCGTTTATCCTTTCTTCCATTTAATGCTCCCATTAATGCTTTCAGCCCCTCATTATGTTGTATAAGCATGTACAAGTCTTTTATGTCAAAGGTGACTAGGATGATGTCATCAAAATCCTAATTGTTACAGTTAATGTCCCTTAACATTTCAATCACATGTCCAGTATCTTTAATGTATGTTTCCATTTTTTCAACCTCTGGTTGTATGTGATAAATTACATATCTTGATAATGGTTCCAGAATAGAACTGAGTCCCAAGACGATTGGGCATCCAAGAGGTCTAAATGGATCCCTGTGGATCTTAGGCAGTATGTAAAACAGAGGAATTCTGGGACTCTTATTTAGTAGCACTGTTTTCAGTGTGGGGATACAAGGAATAAGACCTTTTTTGAATATCCTTTTATGAATAAGAAATACCACATGAAATAGCACATTACTTCTGCAACAGATCACGTGGTCTGTGTCATCCTTTGCTCGTGTGGCAGGATTTATGTGGGCAAAACATTCAGATATCTAAGTACCAGAATAAGCGGACACAAGAGTAAAGAGTAAAATATGAATTATTATTGAGTCCCTTACAAAATGGAAGCTTCCAGTGTGGCCACTGTTTTCGGTGTGGGAATACAAGGAATAAGACCTTCTTTGAGCATCCTTTTATGAATAAGAAATACCACGTGAAACAGCACATTGTTTGCACAACAGACCATGACATCCTTTGCCCATGTGACAGAATTTATGTGGGCAAAACATCCAGCAACCTAAGGACCAGAATAAGTGAACACAAGAGTAAAATATAAACACGTGATGGAGGATTGTCAGTGACAAGACATTTTACCACAGCAGGACATTCAGTCTCAAGCCTCAGATTTTGGGGACTAGACCATGTTAAAGAACTAAATTGAGAGGATATTATATGGGACGATGCACTTTGCAAAAGGGAGGTCTTTTGGATCTTTGCCTTGGATAATATGAGCCACAGATTTGGCCTAAATGAAGAATGTTACTGGCAGTTATATCAAAAGAACACTGACAGACTTTTTGAGTAATTGAGATTCACACATATTTATTATGTGTGATATGGTACTTTCTATAAATGATTGAATGTTGTTATTCTGAGGAACAGGAGATAGTATACACCCGTGATCCATTTGCTTCCAAAACAACCCCCTCCCAAAATCCCTATCCATAGCTTTATTTGTATATTTATTTTTATTTTCATAGGTATTTATGGATAAATGACCCCAGTGTCGAACAAGTGGTCCCATTCCCATTCTCTTCCTTATCACTGTGCCCACACCAGGGCCACATGCATAATAAAGGAATTAGAATATCTAAAAAAATAAATTTTTCTTAAGAATTTAAAACAACATGCATTACACTATTAGGGCAATAAGTCCTTGGTGGGGGGCTAACCGCTATCTCATAGACCGCAAGAGCGCTGTTTACTCTCCACCCCCTACACTCTTCTCAACAATGCTATTGTGCAGATTTATTTAGCGTGATTACACCCACGAAAATAGCTCACACTGAAGGTGGAGACAGTTTGGTGATGTCACTAGTGATGTTTGGTCCTCCCCCACCTTTAGGCAGTGTTTAAGTTGCACATGAATGAATGATGGTGGCTATACACAAAGAGACTGTGAGACAAGCTGTGCCAGAATCAACTCCTGAGAGCAAGTGTGTAATATTTACTAGTGTTTGGAGAATCTGAAATGCTTTATAAGCCTTTGCAAAGTCTTAGTGGCCCCATTTATTTTTACAGAGTAGCGCCATATGAGCGCACTGCATACACAGAGCCGTGATATAAGCCATGCCAGAATAGACTTGTAAAGTAAGTCGTCTAACCTGAATTTAATATTTGGAAAATGAAATGAGCTGTATTTTAAAAGCTTTTGCAGAGTTTTAGCGGCCCCATTTATTATTTTTCAGAGTAGCGCTGGTGGAGCGCACCACAAGGAGAGTGTTACATAGAAGAATTGTAAACGAGTTGGTGAGAAACTTAACGTTAAAAATAACACATGGAACCGACATTTAATTATAAAGGGAACAAGAATCTTAAGCAGAGAACACTCATTTGTATAATATATAAAGGGAATACAACATAACATACAAGTAAAACATTATATGATATAAGAGAATGGAGGGATAGATACTTAAGTTTGCATTTTTATACAGATAAAAATTGGAATTGTAGAACATCGCGTTTTGTGGTGGAAGGGATAAATAACACAAAAGGACAGGTGAGCAGCATAATAATTTTGAAGAGAGTGTATCATTCAGTTCAAATGAGGGTCTAAAGGTTCATGTTATTTATATAAAAAAATAACTTTTACACAGAATAAATAATAATGATATATATATACATATATGTAACATAAGAGAATGTTATCTAATAATTATTTCATTTATATTTACAATGGAATATTGCTATGTGACCCAAGTGGGCTACAGGAAAGTGGGCTATGGAACTTTGATCAGTGTTTGTTAATAGTAGTTTAAACTGATAAAATACATAGAGAATAATAGATAGGCAACTGTGTGTTATGGATTTTTTTTACACACGAAAGGGGTGTGATGACCCATGAACCTCGAGAGCGAGGCTCGTGAGGTTTATGAGGTCATCACAACCGAGGGTGTGTGAAAAAAATCCATAAATACACAGTTGCTTATTTTTTTATTTTTTATAATAACTGGTACAGAGTTTGCTCAGTGTCTCAGTCTGTCCCTGATTTACAGACACACACACTCACACACACACTGCACTAGGGAAACTTTTTTTATTAAGAAAAATAATACTGCTAACTGTGAGGAAGCAGTGACATTTGAGTGAGTGGGGTTGGGCAGAAGCCCCGATGGAGGCGCAACAACGGACGTTTTAAAGCGCGCTGGGTCAGGAGAAGCCTCGACCAAAGCGCGATAACGGCAGGATCAACCAGATAGCTTTTTTTAAATTGTTTTCCCCAAAAGGAAGGATTAACAAGAAACAGTAATTGATCAAAATTACTTACTGCAGCTGGTCTAGGATTACTTTAGGGACTGGTCTGTCCATCGCAAAGGGAAATTTTATATTTTCGGCCCACCCACAGAGGGAGTAAGGGCCAGTAATGTGGCAGGCTACACAGAATGACATTGCTAGTGAGAGGAAGTTTTAAGAAATGCCGTAATAACTCGATTTCGAGTTATTACGGTGTTTTGGAGAACCTGAAAGCAGGTTGATGAAGGGAGTCACCGGTAATTTTATGATAGTAACTGTCATTATGTATTAATCTAGGTAAAACATGAGGGGCTGAGAAAGTGGATTTCCCACGAAATGTTCCCCGTGAAGTGTGTGTTTTGAAAACAGATTAAAAAGATTGTTACAAGCAACTAGTTGTCAGAGTGGAGTTCATCCAACCCTTCAGTTATATTTGATACTTGGTCCATTTTTGGATGACCCAATAAAAAAAGAATTAACCCCCATGAGAGGAAGGGTAACCTGAACCACCACCCAGACAACAACTGCACAAGAATACATCTTGCAGCTCTATACAACAAGAAGGATCTGGTTCAACCCAGTCATCATGTACCTGCATAATGAAAAGAGGAGCAGGCACAAGCTGTGAATGATATGATTGTTCCACTTCACCAAGGTTAACAATGTTTGTCAAACTTAAAACAGACATTTGGCATGGTATAATAGGTATTTGCAAAACAATAGGAACCACAGGTGAAGTATGATTAAACACATATTCATGTCCAGCAAAATACACTTTAGGTAGTTTTCTGAGAAGGCGTTCAGTAGCATCAGTGGGATTGACATTGTGCAAGAACTTCTGTAACATAGTGGTATTTATAAAAGCAAGAAGTTTTACTTGTCTCAATATTTCTGAAGGCATCTTGCAATCTATTAAGCACAGACTTACTGTAGGCAATACAAATGTCATTCTTTTTCATTTCAAACATATCATTGGCCTCTATATTACTGATAGTTGGGTGCAGTTATGTAGGATCAGAAAGTCATGGAATATTTCTCTCATGTTAACTATGGTCTTATAATGTTTGTCTAGGAGTCCCTGCCTAATGTGTACCTCATTATCTAGCACTCCCTGTTTAAGCATATTTTCAAAATTTATCTGATGCTCTCTTACTGATTCTTAATCTATTGTGCTCCTCACTCCCATACCTGAGCCAAAAGCACCTGCAATGTATCCCCACACACTTCTCTTTCTCTTTTAACGCATTTGCCCAGCTGTGGTAGAAGCTGTGGAGGATCAAATCTAATATTTCTATTTCTAATGTCTTAATCCACATGTCAGTAATAAAAACACTATATAACTGTGTTAAATGTTGAGGGCAAATATCCTTAGGTCACACAATACTAGATAAGTTTAACAAAACAGAAACAGTTACATACCGAACATTGTTATGTACAAGCTTGTCATTTCTTTGAAAAACATATACATTGTCTAACATAGGCTTTATAGCATATCTAGAAGGGCATTTATTAACGCCTTTTCTTTGCAATGTTTTCTCAGTATTGCCACTAGGTGGCATGGATGTAGAAAGGTTTAGCATAATATGTGGGGCAGGACCCAAATATGTTGGATAAAATCCATACATAGACTCATTTCACACTGGAGCTGGAGGGGGCAGATTGAGGCAGGACGTGAGGGGGTGTTACTTCTCAGAGAGGGTTATATAACCATGGAACAGGTTGCTGGAGTGGGTGGTGAAGGTGGATATGGAACAGGTTGCCGGAGTGGGTGATGGAGGTGGATACAGTGGAAAAATTCAAAAGAGCATGGGATAACTATATGGGACTAGGAAGAAGAGGTGAGAGAGGCAGCAGGGTGAGAGGTAAAAGGCAGTCGGGGGGGCTATCTTGGGCAGACTCAGTGGGCTGAATGGGCCTTTTCTGCTGGCAGGATTCTATGATTTGTCCCTCTAATTCCATTGCCCACCAATACACATGAGTACATTCCTTCAGTCCAAGGTCCTATGGAAGGTGTGCTTACACTCTGAATGAGCCCAAACTTAGATGGCCTTCCATAATTATGTCTCTGTGCCCAATCCCACCAATTGCCAATGAAATCTTGACTGTCTATTGAGGCTTTTATAGCCTGGTAATCAAGCACTTCAAGTTTATCAGAATGCTAGTTAGGATGTGTTGTGGGATGCATAACATGACATTGCTTGAGATTTAACCCCTCAGTACTCCATTTACACAGTCTGAGTTCTCCATCAGTATAAGGCACAGTCCCTGTCCCCAGACAGTGCAAGCAGAGTGACTGTCCCAATTTCATTGTACATTTTGAATAACCAAATGCATTGACATTAGTAACATACTGTGGACCCCCAACCCCTTTTTCACAAGTTTTTGGGAATGGTGGCCAAACCATGAATGCACAGGACTGGAAATAGTCTTCAGTCTCCTCAGTATGGCTTGGAGTCAGCACCCATCCTAAAATAGATAAGCTGAAAAGCAAAACTTAAAATCTGTTAGCCACTGAACTTTTTTAACTGCATCAAATGAAAATATTTGTGTACTGGCTTTTTCCCATCCTGTACTCGGATAACTATATGGGACTAGGAAGGAGAGGTGAGAGAGGGCAGCAGGGTGGGAGGTAAACAGGCAGTCAGGGGGCTATCTTGGGCTGTTGGACTGACCCTGTCCACCACAAGGTATGGACCCTTCCATGCAGCCACTGAAAATGGCTTCTTTTCAGATAGGACTTTGAGCATTACTTTATCGCCTGCCTCCAGCTATTGATTGCTGGCTCTGCCATTACAGTATGCTTTGACCTGTTTCTTGTGCTCACCCATAATCTCTGCATGCTGCTTGTATACCTGTTTCAATTTTTGCAGCAAGGATTGCACAAAGTTTTAAATTTTTACACCCTGCTCCATTTGTGGTGGTATTGGAGCAAACAAAGCTTGTTCAGACAGCTGCATTTGTCTGCCTGTCATGATTTCATACGGTGAGATACCTGTGATTTTAATTGACTTTGCTCTTAACATTATTAAAATTAAAGGTAATTGTTCATCCCAGTTTGTGCCAGACTGTCTGGCCATTTTTCTCAAACTGTTTTTTAGCATTCTGTTTGTTCTTTTAACCTGACCTGAAGACTGTGGTTATTATGGGATGTGGAACTTTTGGTCAATGCCCATTGCTTGCATTGCTTGTTGCATCGCTTTACCTTTAAAATGTGGCCCCTGATCAGAATCAATTAAGATAGGCATGCCCCATCTGGAGAACATTTGTTCTACTTACACCTTAACAGTAGCTTGAGCTGTCATACTATGCATTGGAAAAGCTTTAATCCATTGAGAAAATGAGTCAGTAATAACCAAAACAGCAGTGTACCCCAAGAGGTCCTAGGCAGGCCCCCAATGTAATCAATTAGAATTTGTTCCCATGGACCTTTAATGTTAGGCAAGGCCAGACGGCCTCACTTTGTTTTGCCTGTAGGATAGTGAAAAGCACACCGAATACAATTTGCACAGTGTTGTGTGATGTCATCTTTAACTCCTAGACACCAAACAAAAGTAAGCAAATATTGCAGTGTGTAGGGAGCATCACCATGACCTCTGGTGTCATGTGCTATGCATAGCATTTATTTGCGAACCACATGTGGGGCAATCCACAATGGGTGTGGAGTATCAGGACCCTGCCAGGTTAGAAGACCTGAAAGTTCCTTTATAGTACCCCCATCCACAGTACAGTTTAGTAAAGCATACAATGCAGTGCAGTGTCAGATTTTTTGCAGCTGAATTAAATCAGGTTCTTTTTTTGCATGCCTAACTTTTGCTGTCTTATCAAAATTGGGAGGGAGGGCTGAAGGTTTTCACAACAGAGCACCATCCTTGGTTGCCTGTTTAGCTAGAAAATCTGCCATGGCATTGTGTTCTGCAACAGGACCTCGCTTTCATGTGCTTTAACCTTAATCATTTTAATTTTAAAATTTTTAGAGTTCAGTGTAATCCCTGCCTCCCACAGAGCAGCTAAAACAGCAGCATATTTTAAAGGCTTACCATCTAGTGTAACAAATCCATGAATTTTCCACACTGGAAGGTATGTGGTGAGAGCTAGACAGACCCAGTGTGAATCTATGCACACAATCCTTAATGACATTTCTGTTGAAATTTGCAAGGCACAAGTAACTGCTGGTAGCTCGACAAATTGAGCTGACTGAATCTTACAAGTGTAGATCAGTGGAGGCATAGCATTGGTGGGATTAAATACTGCAAAAGCAGTTCTGGGCTTACCTTTTACATACATAGATGAATGATTCACATAGATGGTAAGAGAGGAGGGCACCGTGCCCTGCTCATTAAGGCTAGTAAGAGAGATTTCCAGGAAAGGGGAAGGGGGGATGCTGAACCAAGGCTGTATATAGACATTCATGAGGAAATTCATCTGACAGCAAGCCATCGGCTACCAGTGAATCCTCCTTTACCTGCCGGACTTCAATGTCCATGCTCTGCAGTAGCAGAGTCCATCAGGCTAATCTGGCGCTGGATACCGCTCCGTCTTTGATGTGGGAGGACAGCAAAAACTTGAGCGGTGTGTGTGCTGAAAACAAAACAATTTTACTTTCTCCCACAATATATCTGAATGCTTTAACTACCCAAAACACAGCCAACAAATATTTCTCACACAGAGAAAATCTCTTTTCCACCTCAGTCAACATCTTACAGATGTAAGCAATCAATCTTTCTTTTTCATAACAAGCCTGTGTGAGTACAGCAGACAATGAGACAGTGAAACACTTTTAACTGCAGTGTGTAAATGAAATAGCTTGTTATGATCTGGGATGACTAGTGCAGGAGCCTTTGCCAAAGCTCCCTTTAAAGCAGTAACTGCCTGTGTGTGGACCTCCGTCCAGACCCAAGCTGTGTTTTTTTTGAGCAGCTGAACTCTGCTCATACTTGGGCTGTGTGGCTGGGTGTTTGTGTTGTCTCTGTCAATAGTTTAGTTTTGTGGATTTTCATGTGTTTTGACTTGGAGGAACTAGACCATTCTTGGATATGTGATCTATGAAAGTTTCCTGGACTAAGAAACTGGAAAACATCACCAACAGATATTGGGATTCTCATGATAAATCAACTATTTTGGAAGCCATCACAATCAAAGTAAGTACAGCTAAGAAATTCTACAAGCTCTGACCTGGGGAATGCAAACTGAGTCCACATTTCCATCTGCCTTGTTGCTAGGGGGAACTGCATGTCTTTGAGAACCATTCACAACTATTTAAACAAAGGGAAGACACTGACAAAGGGTTTTAACTTCCTGCATATGCCCCAGGCCAGTGTTCCAGGAATTTAACACATCCTTTGTCTTGTTACCATAGATCAAACAGTTTACTGGTTATTTTCCTGTGGATTTGATTATTTTACATCATTTGGCAATGGGGCAAATCCTCCCCCTGGAGGCACACCACCGAAATTGATCTGTCCCTGCTCATGTGTGAGCCTTGGGCATAAACGAAGTCTCTCTGTCAGTGCGCTCCGAGACTCCTCAGAACCCCTCCCTCAGCCACTGATTTCAGTTTCTCCAACCTCATGATTGCAGACCTTAGACCAAACCTCCTGGGAACACCTGCTCCTCCACAAAGGCTGCACTTATCGAGCTCTGTCCTCCTCAGAATTAAATGGAGGAGATGCAAGAATGCTCCAGACCTCCTTAGCACACCGCTTTTGTACCTAGCATCACTCCTGATAATACTTTCTGGGATATTGAACTGAATCCAGGCCCGCCCAGCAGTGGGGCTCCCGAAAGGATCTCTCAGCAAAACTAAGGGATTTCACATCGCATATGAACATCAGAAGTCTCTTAAATCACCTGCCTGAAGTAGAAGCATGGCTCAGTGTACACGATCCCGACATACTGTGCCTGTCGGAGACCTGGCTGAAACCTGGAACCCTGATACCTTGTGCACCATGCCTGGCTACTCACTTATTCGAGGGACAGACCGGGTCAAAGAGGGGTGGAGGAGTTGTCCTCTACCACAAATCTTACCTGGACGTTAGTATCATCAATGACTCAAACCCCCAAACCACGAAAGCGAATCAATGCACGACTCCTGTCTCTTGGCTCTAAAAACTTCCCATAATCTGTATTTATAACCCTCCCTCTGGGGGAGTAAACGGGCTCCAGGAAGCACTCCAGCTCACCCTAAAACGCATCAACAAAAATGAAGCTATCATCCTTGGTGATGTCAACCTGAACTGGCTAGGTCCTTCTCACAACTCCCTGGCTTCACTAGTGCAAGGCCTAAATTTTCATCAATAAATCACGGAAAACACTAGACTGTCTGGGCCACAGTCTGGTACACTTATTGACTGGATCCTGACAAACAGACCTGAACATACGACTTGCTCTGGGATCTTGGCAGATACCATCACTGATCACTCCCCTATCTACTGCCAGTGGCGCGAAGGGCAGCCACCCCCCTCCCCCCCACCTCGGCAGGTCACCTTTACGAATTTTGCAAACATGGACACAGACTTCTTCCTCTGGGACATCTCAAGCATTGACTGGTCGGATATATACCGTATGGGAATGTAGAGGCTGCCCTGAACACATTTCTACAGCATTTTCTCCTGTACAAAACAAGCATGCTCCAAAACCACGCCAGAGAGTCAGGGAAAACAAACTAGATGGCTATATAAAGATCTTCTAAAACAACTAAGATACAGGGACAAGCTCTGGAAAACCTACAAAAGCTCTCAATTGACTAGGGACTAAGAACTACAGGCAAGAAAGAAATTCTTGCAGGAAGAACATAAGGCTGGCAAAAGTGCGCACTATCAGAACCTGCTAAAGAACTCAGCCCATGACCCCATAAATTTTGGGGCACATAAAAACATGCCTGGGAACACCTCAATCAGTTACACCATCTGACATGGAAATAGGTGGCTCCCATTGCATAACCCATCGCCATTGCAAATGCTTTCAATAGCATGTTCTCTGACCTCTCCCCCTATACCAGCGCTCTGCCACCAGCTGCCTCCACTGCTGACACTGTGCCTCTTACTGACTCTGCCACCTTCGCAAGTGACTCAAAACCTATATCACACCTCCTCTATTTCAAAGCTATTACCAGCTGTCAGGTTCTGAACCATCTAAAAAAATTATCGGAATACACCAGTCCTAGCTCTGACCAGCTTGAACCTCGCCTTTTAAAACTAGCTGCGCACTTTATCTCTAAACCACTAGCAAGAATTTTCACCTTGTCCCTCACCAGCGGTGCAGTCCCAGAACTATGGAAAATGGCCAGGATCTCCCCTATCTTCAAAAAAGGAACAAAAAGATATCTCTAATTACAGGCCTATTGCAATACTATCCCCACTCAGCAAAATCCTTGAAAAACTGGTTGCCATACAGATCCAGAAATTCCCTAAACTACCAAGCAGCTCAATGATGCACAACATGGGTTCAGAAAAACACAGTACGTCATGATGCTCTAGCCAAAATCACCACCGATATCCTCACTGGTATGGATCAAGGAAAGGTCACAGGGCTGTCTTTATAGACCTAACCAAGGCATTTGACCTAGTTGACCACCCCCTGCTCCTATCCTTCCTAAGGAAAATAGGCTGCTCCTCCCCTGTACTTGAATGGTTCAGGAGCTACCTGACCAACAGGTCCCAGGCTGTTAAATTCAACGCAGCTATCTCCTCCACTGTGGTAATGAACATTGGAGTGCCCCAAGGCTCCATTCTGGGTCCTCTTCTATTCACTCTATTCATCAATAACCTCCCAGATGAAATATCTGCCTGTTTCTTGCTCCTCTACGCAGACGACTTAGTTATCTATGCCAGCTCACCCAATGTAGAGCAAATTAACACCTCGCTTAATAGAGCCTACTCCAGTGTCCAGAATTGGTTAAACTCCCACCACCTCATTCTGAATTCCTCCAAAACCAATGCCATGCTACTCGGCACCACTCAAAAGATCCGAAGGTGTTCCACTCCCCTGAGCATCCTTGATTTAAATGGAAATCCTCTGCAGATAGTTGCCTCCTTTCGTTACTTGGGCATCCTACTAGATCAATCGCTTGACTTAAACCTTCATATCCAAGCCACTTGCAAAAGCGTAAACTGCAAGTTAGGGGCAGCCTACAGAACTAGCTATGTGCTTACCTCCTCCGCTAAACTTGCCATAGCCAGGGGATCCTGCTACCAACGCTTACCTCACTGTGCGCTATACTTACCTCTGCCACAAATCTGCGCTGCACAAATGGGATGTTACATACAATAACATATGCCGATACGCCTCACAATCCCCATGACTTCTTCATCACTGCCAGCTATATGAGGACCTTGGGTGGCTCTCCCCCTCGACCATCAGGAGCTACTTCCTGGCCTGCCTAAATGATTCTATACTGAGACAAAGTCAGCCTGCTGCACTGGCGAAGCTCCTTCTTCCTGCAATTCCAAACCGCACGCTCAGATCTGCTGATAAAGACCTGCTGGAAATTCCTCGCTGCCAGCACTAATAAAGGAACGGCCCTTCCAACACTCAGCCCCTATGTTATGGAACCAGCTCCTCTGACCTCAGGCAAGCACCCCTCGATCCTCTTTCAAACGTGGCTGAGACTACACTCGGCCATTTCAGATTCATGCACCTGCTTTGATCCTACTTGATCCCTGAATCTTCCCTGCCCTACTCCCCTGCCCCTGCTACTGGTTTCCATACTACCTCCTTTTGTTCTCTCCCTAAATCCAACCCCTCCTCAAACTCACCTATCGTTATCTTAAATTATAATTATGTATAGGTTTTATGAATGTATGCACTTACTTACTACTACCTTCATTACTGTTGTATCTTGTACTGTTTTTATCCTCTGCCTACCCAGGCACTGCCCAAACTTGCCACAGGTGGATGTTGGTACTGTAAGGCCTCACCTCCTCCCTCCCCTTCACTTGTCCTCCATTACCGCAAGATGTCCATGGCAGCGACTGCCACCGGCCTTATGCCCAGCCTGGGAACCACGAGCCCGGCTGCACCACCTGCCTCCTACCACTAAAGCCGTATTTCAAGCCGCCTTTACTCCCGCCCACCCACCACCCCTTCCATTTCTTCTTCCCTGACAGTGGTACCATGAACCTGGCGTCCTCTAGCCTGCCGCCGGGATGTCTCTGACATCCTCTCTTACTTTCCTGGGCACCCTGCTGCTGCTCTGGCTGGCTGCTGACGGCCGACAGATTACAGCTCCTTCCACCCTTCCTCCCGTCTCTTATCCTCTGCGACTACCTGGGCACTGCCCAAACTTGCCACAGGTGGATGTTGGTAAAATAAGGCCTCACCTCCTCCCTCCCCTTATCTTGTCTACCATTTGCCGCAGGATGTCCAAGGCCAGAGACTGCCACCGGCCCTCATGCCCAGCCTCAGAACCACGAGCCCGGCTGCACCTACACGTCTCCTACCGCCAAAGCCGTATTTCATGCCGCTTTTTCCTCCCATCCACCCCTCCCATATTCTTCATCCCTGACTGTGGGGCCATGAACCTGGCATCCCTCTAGCCTACCGCCGGGATGTCTCTGGCATCCTCCCTTACTTCCCTGTCCCCCTGTTGCTGCTCAGGCTGGCTGTTGCTGGCCACCAGGTTACGGCCTTCTCACTCCCTCCTCCTGACTCTCTTTCTCGCTGCTGGGTGCTCTATATGTTTCCCATATATGCCCACCCCCTTCTGATATGCACTGGCCGACTACTTCTCCCGCTGTTCCTGTTGCCTGCACCCTCCTGTCACTCCACATCATCCTGCCTGGCTGGGAACCACAAACCCGCAGTCTCATACACATTCCCTGTAAAGCCGTAAGCAGTCCTTTTGGCCCCTACACTCCCTTCCTTACCCTTACCTGTACCAACACCCCCTGTAAACACCTCTCCTTGCTCTTGGCCTGCTGGTCACTGCTTAGTATAGCCTAAATCCATGTTAGACTAGCTGGAACCACCTCTATATGTCTGGAATGTACTTGTATGGTTGTTGCCTCAATTGTATTGTTGCTTCCATGTGTTATGATGTATTGTACTCTCCCGGGTCGTGCCTGAAAATAGTCACCTGCTGGCTTGCGCACCTACCCGGTAAACAAAAACTAAATAAATAAATAATGGAGCTAAAATTTCTGCATAATCAGGCATAACATCTCTGCAAAAACCTATTATGCCCAGGAGGGAATGAAGGGGTCCCTCACTAGTGGGAAGGGGCAATGGCAGAATGGTTTGAACCTTTGATTGATCAGGACACTTTTTTCCTGACTCAAAGTAACACCTAAAAACTTCACAGAATCTTGACACAACTGAATTTTAGCTGGGTTTACCTTTAAACCAACTAGTTACAGTTATTACAACAGTAACAAAAGTAAATGCAAATGTTTCTGTGTGCAGCAATGTATCATCCATGTATTGACAATATTTTCCTGGAAAGCCAAATCTGACAAAGCCTGCCTCGTATGCCTGAAAAATAGCAGGTGAATTGTGACACCCTTGCGGAAATCTAGTAAATGTAAATTGTGTCCCCTGAAAAGTAAAAACAAACAAATACTGACTCTTGGGGTGTAACGTCAATGATCAAAAACCACTTGAGATGTCTATCACTGAAAACCACTTAGACTGAGACACAACTTGCATCATCATCTCTTGGTATGATGCAACTACGGGAGCCATGGGTGGAATACATTTGTTTAACTGTCTGTAATCTATAATCAGTCACCACAAGCCATCCAGCTTTTCCACTGGCCATATAGGAGCATTAGTAACAAAAGAACATTTTCTAACAATGCCCTGCTCTTCTAGGTTGGTTATAACTTTTGCAACTGGTTGTATGGCTTCCCTGGGAAAAGGATATTGCTGCTGCGGCGGCTCATGTCCTGCGATGATAATCTCAGTTTGCACATGTCCGCAGTCATGTTTGTGTGTAGTGAAAACATTAGCTACTTGCTTGCATACTGCCTGTACATTTTTGGGTAAATTCAAGTTTTCCCATGGGATGTGCTCTATTACCTTGATGTTATGCACTGCATTGTCCATCGGTACCAATAGTACAACACCATCAGTATTCGCCCCACTTGCAAAAGTTGTAGTTTAGCCAGATACAGGATGATGCCATTCAGAACCATCCAGTTACTGCCAACAAGAGTTCCTGGTCTGTCTAAATGCACAAATGTAATCTGACCTTGCCAGGTACCAATTGTAACATGAATAGGTTTTGTCAGAGGTGCAGTGATTTTTGCACCATAAACCCCTTGAATATTCACTGTATTTTCGAAGTACTCTGCTCTGAACCATTTTCCCAATACATAAATAGACACCCCCATAGCTAACGTAATAATTGTATGTCCAACACCCTCTGTATAACATAGAAACTTAGAATTTGATGGCAGATAAGGACCGCTTGGCCCACCTAGTCTGCCCATTTCCCTACCTAATGGATAAGCTGCAGATTCTAGTTAATCAACAGCTTACTTCCTCCTGCCCCCCACTAGAATTGCCTTATGCCTGTCCCATGCATTCTTGAATTCTCCCACTGTTCCTGACTCCACAACCTCCTCAGGAAAGCTGTTCCATGCATCTACAACTCTCTCTGTGAAAAAATACTTTCTAACATTACCTCTGAGCAGTCCCCGCTCTATCTTCAAATTGTGCCCCCTTGCTCTTGCACATCTCTTCTTCTGAAAGATATTACCCTCTTATACCTTGTTAACTCCTTTGAGATACTTTAAAGTTTCTATCATGTCCCCCCTCTCCCTCCTTTCCTCAAGGGTATAAATATTAAACTGTTTTAGTCTCTCCTCGTAGGTCTTCTGGTGCAGACCTTGCACCATTCTGATTGCCCTCCTCTGAACAGCCTCCACTCTGTCTATGTCTTTGCAGAGAAGGGGTCTCCAGAATTGCACGCAGTACTCCAGATGGGATCTCACTAACTGTCTGTAGAGAGGGATAACAACTTCCTGTTTTCTACTGTTGATGCCTCTCCCTATGCATCCCAGTATCCCCCCAGCCCTCCTTACTGCCTTCTCACATTGCTTCCCCACCTTTAGGTCATTTGATATAATTACTCCTAAGTCTCTTTTGATTTTTGTTGTTGTTATTAACTCACCCCCCCCATTGTGTACTCTTCTCCTGGGTTTTTGTTTCCTAGATGCATTACCTTGCACTTCTTTGCACTGAATCTGAGCTGCCATGTATTTGACCATTGCTCTAACCTTGCCAAGTCCCTTTTCATTCTTTCCACCCCACCTTGTGTATCAACCCTGTTGCAGATCTTTGTGTCATCTGCAAAGAGGCATACCTTTCCTTCCAGGTGCTCTCCAATGTCACTTATAAAGATATTAAAGAGGACCGGTCCCAGTACTGAACCATGCGGTACCCCGCTAGTTACACTCCTTTCTTCACTGTGGACTCCGTTTACTACTACCTTTTACGTCCTCTTGTGCAGCCAGTTTTTTATCCAGACTACCACCTCAGGACCCACTCCAAGGCTGGCTAACTTGTATATTAATCTTTTGTGTGAGACTGTGTTGAATGCCTTGCTAAAATCTAGGTAGGCCATATCCACAGCCCCTCCCTGGTCTACTACTTTGGTCACCCAGTCAAAGAAATCTATTAGATTCATCTGACATGACCTTCCTGCTGTGAAACCATGCTGCCTTGGGTCCTGTGCCCCACTGGCCTCTAGGTACTCAACAATTCTTTCCTTCAGAAGTGATTCCATCATTTTCCCCACCACTGAAGTCAAACTAACTGGTCTGTAGTTTCCTGCCTCTGCCCTGCTCCCACTTTTGTGAAGTGGAATCACATTTGCCCTCCTCCAGTCCTCAGGTACACTCCATCCTCCCATGATTTGTTAAAGAGAGTAGTCAGTGGTGTTACTAGTGCTACCCTTAGTTCTTTTAGTATTCTTGGGTGATTCCCATCAGGCCCCATTGCTTTGTCCACCCTCAGTTTCAAGAGTTCTTTCAAAACCCTTTCTTCTATGAATGGACTGGTATCGACCCCCCCATTCAGAGTTTCTCCCTTGTTTGTTTTAGGCACCTCCCCCTCCTCATCTGTTGTGAATACTGAGCAGAAATATTCATTCAGTATCCCTGCTTTTTCACTGTCACCCTCTGCCCACATTCCCTTCCCTTATTAAAGTCTCGGTATCCCTACCTTGGTCTTTCTTCACTCCCTGATGTACCTATAAAAAGCTTTATCCCCCTTCTTAACAGAGTTGGCTATCTTTTCCTCAGTTTGTGCCTTTGCTATTCTGACTGTCTTACCTGCCTCCTTCTGCTTTAACTGATAATGTTCTCTGTCCTGCTCCTTCAGTGTTTCCTTATATTTTCTGAATGCTGTCCTTTTCTCCTTAACCATCCCTGTCACCTCTTTTGGGAACCATAGTGTTTTTTTCTTTCATTTTGTTTAATTGATTTGCTTCACACAAGGGCTTGTTGCCTCTGTGATGGCTGTTTTGATTATTCCCCATTGTTCCCCAACCCTCCTTCTTGCCCATTTGCTAGTGCTTTTCTAAGGCATTTTCTCATTTTCCCAAAGTCAGCCTTCCTAAAGTCCAATACTCTTGTTTTTGTATGGCTTGACTCTATGGCTGTGTTTATTGCGAACCACACTGTTTGGTGGTCACTTGTTCCCAGATGTCTACCCACTTCTAAATCTGAGATCCTTTCTCCTTTCCCATTTGAGAGTACCAGGTCTAAGATTGCTCCCTCCCAAGTGGGTTCCAACACTAGCTGTCTGAGGCATGCCCCATGTAGGGCATCAAGAATGACCCTTCTCTTGGATGTGCCTGCAGCAAAGGTACTCCAGTTAACATCTGGCATATTCAGGTCCCCCATGAACAATATCTCACCTTTTTCCTTGTCCATTTCCTTCCCCTGAGATGGGGGTCTGTATACAACCCCCATGCAGATTGTGGTGCCATTTCCTGTCTCCAGGGTGACCCATAGTGACTCATCAACTTCCTGTTTACTCTTCAGTTCTGTTGCTTTAATCCTTTCCCTTATATAGAGAGCTACTCCTACTCCTCTTTTACCCACCCTGTCCCTCCAGTAGACTGTGTATCCTGGTATGTTGACTTCCCGCTCATGGTTCTCTGTGTACCATGTTTCAGTGACTGCCACAATATCCAGGCATCCCTCTTCCATTAAGGCCACTAGTTCAGAGAGCTTGTTGCACAGACTATGGGCATTGGTACTCATCACCTTCCATTTATTTTTTATGGCCTTACCCCTTTTAGCCCCATCCCTGTCCTTAACACCTTTTTCTGCATTTATCCCTGTCCTGCTCCCTACTGACTTCTCTGCGTTGGTGTTTACCTCTCTAACTACTGTGCTTTGTGGGGGGAGACTGGGATTTCCCTGCTCCTTTTCAGTGTCTCCCCCCCTTGGCTAGTTTAAATGCTTGCCAATGAAGCATTTAAACCTCTCACCTAGGATCCTGGTTCCCCCCCCCCCGGACAGATGCAGACCATCGCTCCATTATAAGCCTGCATCCCTCCAGGTGGCTCCCCAGTTCCCAATGAAGCCAAAACCCTGAGCTCCACACCAATTTTTCAACCATTCATTGAATCCCATGGTGCGGAATACCCTAGCATCATCCTTGCCATAGACAGGCAGAACCTCCGAGAAGGTTACCGTACATGCTACTTGTCTAAGGCCCCTCCCCAACTCCACAAACTCCTCTTGCACCACTCTGATCCCATTTACAGCCAGGTCATTTGTCCCAAGGTGGACAATGACATCCAGGTCCCTCCCTCATGCAGCTGCTCCCACGATCCTGAGGATTCGCTTCCTGTCTCTTCAAGCCGTTGAGCCAGGCAGGCACCTTACCACCCTATCCCCTTCCTCCCCCATGTCTACCCCCCTAATGACTGAGTCCCCCACCAGGAGTTGTTTCCTTTCCCTGTGGGGTCTCGTGCCACCCTCCTATGGGTCTCCTTTGTGGAGATCCCCAGCATCCTCCTTGTTCTCCACTGCAGGTGCCTCCATAGGGGAACCACTCTTTGCCAGAACAGCATATGAATTGTGGAGAGCTACAACTGGAGGGATGAACCTCTATTCCACCATCCTGTCCCTCCCTGAGCCCACCTTGGTCCAACCACTCCTCTTTTTTGGCAACCTCTGAGGTAACAGTGGTGGCCCTGGTGGTCCCTGGGTGGGGGAAGAGGTTTCACAAATCCTAGCCAGGTCAGCCTGGAGATGAGCAACCTCATCCCTCAGACCAGAGAGGTGCCTGCAAACAGGGCAGCATTACAGCCTCCAGAATGTCTCCCGGAACACTGTTGCTCCAGAGCCATTGCATTGCACCACTCCCATCTTGACTTATTTTGTGTCCCCTCTCCTGTTGCTTTGTATGCTTATTGTCTCCTCCCTCTATGTATTTTTACACTTACTTTCCTACTACCTATGTGCCCTTACAACTCTCACCCTTCCTGTTCTGGGACAGGAACTTCCTGTAGTCTTCAGTAGTCTCTTTCCTCCGTGCTTGGATTCAGACCTCCAGCAGCCAGGGGGGAATAGTTTTTTGCTTTATTTTTAGGTTCCTTCAAGGTTGCTGAAACTAATGTGTCTCAGTGATTGCTCCCTTCCTACTGCCAAACAGGAAGTTCCTGTTGTCAGTCAAATTCAGTGGCTGTAAAAGTAGAACTGGCTTTGTGTGGGAGGGTGGAGGGGTGGGAAGGAGGGAAACTAGTAAAAAATCTGTAGTTCTGGACTTCTGTTTCTTGCTCTGCAACCAGTTCACTTTTGCTAGAAACAGCCGGAAGCTGTAATTGGAGACAGCTGCTTTTGTACACCTAAGCTGCTAAGCCACACCCCCAATTAGATTCATTCTCTGCTCTCAGTAAATTAAGGTGATACTGCCCCCCTTCCTCAGAAAAAAACACTTTTTTTTTTTACTTAAATGAGACCCTCTTCTTCTAATAAAGTATCTGTTTGCTTAATCCAAACAGGTACTACTTCTGCTGAGACAGACGTGATTAATTGATAAAACATCTGTGTTCTGGACTTCTGTTTCTTGCTCTGTAACCAGTTCTCTTCTGCTAGAAACAGCCAGAAGCTGTAATTGGAGACAGCTGCTTTTGTACACCTAAGCTGCTAAGCCACACCCCCAATTAGATTCACTCTTTGCTCTCAGTAAATTAAGGTGATACTGCCCCTTTCTCAGAAAAAAAACTTCTTTTTTACTTAAATGAGACCCCCTTCTTCTAATAAAGTATCTATTTGCTTAATCCAAACAGGTACTACTTCTGCTGAGACAGAAGTGATTAATTAGTAAAACATCTGTAGTTCTGGACTTCTGTTTCTTGCTCTGCAACCAGTTCTCTTCTGCTAGAAACAGCCGGAACCAAGCCATAGCGTGGGACACCTCCACCTGTCGAGTGTAATTGGGCAGAGTGTTGTGACAGGTGGAACGAGGGCTCAGTGTTCCTAATGTGTGTGTAGGACCAAAGGTCCCACAGCCACATAATGCAAGTGATTATTTTCTTCCTTTAATCTTTGAATTTCTGCCTGCATCTCCTAAATGGTGGGAGTCAAACCTGCTTCTGCCAGTCTCGATTCTTGTTGCCTGTTCTGGCCATCCTCCTAATCTTGCCAATCGTCATCTTGATCTTGCCACTGGTGGTTATTTCGGTAATTATTACTCCTGTCCTGCCAGTCTGTCCTGTCTCCTTAGTAGCCCCTATTCCCTTTATAGTACCTGTTCTTTTTACCTCTGTAACCACCTCTACCTCGACCTCTGTCCTGCCTGACACCTCTACCTCAAAGAATTTCCCTTCACCTACTGGTGTAGATTTACCCTTGCCTTCAATGTTATCCTGAATCTGATAGGCATGCTGCGCTTTACTTATGACATCCTCTATATTCATTTGGGATGTGACGGTCATTAGAACCATTTCTTGGGTTCAAGGGAGAAGACCCTCAATAAAAAGTCTTCTGTAAGATGCAGAATTTCTGTCATGGTCTCCAGCAACAGCATCAAAAGCCTGCCACAGTCTGTTATCAAATTCACGTGGCATTTCATTTTGCATTTAGCACACATATGCCCCAAAAGATCTGTGTGATTTTGGACCCTTGTTAAAGTGGTCAATGCTAGGGTGGCAGTGTTCAGGGGGATCTCATTGCCGTCGTGCCCCATCAGTAACCATTGGGGGGCACATACACATGGCAGATCCCTCATGGTGTAAAATTTCCTGGCCCAGCATTCTGCACCTTCATGAATCACGCTGAATGTGGGCATGCCCCCTGGCACACCCCCAGACTGTCTGTGGTGCGTAGCTGCTCAGGCAACCAGGAGATCTGGTGCACAACTGGCTGGCACACCAATACTGAATGCTGCTGGGTGTCCACAGATGTGCAGCATGTAGGCTTTGTACATAGAGCCCACTATGCAGTTTATGTTCATGCGTAAGGGGGCAGGACCATATCTCATGACTGGCAGAGCCACGAGTGAGTTATTAAAGTCCTGCCTCCTCATAAGAGATGATAAACTACATATTTTAAATCAGATCATTGCATACTCCATAAATGTATAGCCTTCAGTTCTAAACTGGTCTGTCAAATGATTGTTTGAGGTGGGTAGCATGATGTCATTTGTCCAGTTTCCTTGGAAAGGGGGAAGAGTGTTGCTCGTACTGGACCTGGGCATGCAATTGTAAGGCTGTCCCTACAAAATATGAATCAGGAAAACCTTGCCAGGGTAAATGGCCACAAAACAGCTCTGTAATCTGGGTGGGCTATTGGAAGCCCCTCCCCATTCTAAAAATTAGGATGTAATCAAGGAACAGGGTGATGGTAACTATTAGTTCCCTGGCTGTGGATATGGCACAACAGAGAAGCCTACATGCCCCCCTGTAAGGCAGTTGTGTACCCAATATTACCTCACTAAAATTTATTTCAAGTGTAGAACTCTTCTCTAGTGGTCAGAACACAAGTTTATGAACCAGGAAACCCAGGTCTACATCCCACCAGAGCTGGTTACTGTGTGAGCATGAGCAAATCTTTTGGACTCCTAGGGTGGGATATTCAGAAGGGTTGCACATGGCACAACACAGTTGCACCATGCGCAACCCACTGATGCACCCCTGTGCGATATTCAAAAGGGGAAAGCGCGTGGCACAAATCCCGATGCGCCAGGGTGCATCAGTAATGTATGCCGGTGCAAGTAGGGGGGGTCTGCCCATGCATACCCCCGCACATCCCAATATTCAGCCCTGGATATGTGGAGCCCATGCAGGTGCAACCTCTACATGTGCCGCATACAGTTGTCCCAAAAAATAAAGGAGTAACAGCTGGCCACCCACAGGTGAGCCGCCTTATTGCAGTGTGCAACACGGCAGCTGCCAGCTGTGGGTGGCCACCCGAGCTCCAGCGGCACCCTCCATCGGGTAGCGCCCCCCATGCCTGATTGTGGGCATATGTATAATAATTACAATGTCCTATATCCCTGGTGGTCCAGTAGACCACTGACAGCCCGATCGCAGGCATCTGTAATAAATACAAAATGTCCTATATCCCTGGTGGTCCAGTGGATCACAGGCAGCCCGATCGCAGGCATATGTAATAAATATAAAATGTCCTATATCCCTGGTGGTCCAGTGGACCACTCGCAGCCTGATTGTGGGCAGAAGTCTAAAGACAGATCAAATCCCATCCCCGGTGGTCCAGCAGTACCCCTCCCACCCTCCCACTGAGCCCTGCCACCCTGCTCCCCGGTCCAGCGGTGGCGGCAGCTCCACCTGCAAGCTGCCCGGCCACCCCACCACTGACTGCATACAGTACAGTGGTATGCCCATTGGCCCACAGCATGGGACAATGGGCATGCAGTTATACTGTACTACACTCACATATCTGGACTGTGTAGTAGTGTAGTGCCGCTGCCATTGGCTGCACGCTGTGACCAATGGGCATACAGCTAACATTGTACAGTCACGGGCTGTCGGGCAGCTTGTGGGTGGGGAGCTGCCGCCCACCGCTGACTGGGGAGCGGGCTGGTGGGGCTCAGTGGGAGGGTGGGAGGGGGTACTGCTGGACCACCAGGGATGGGATTTGATCTGTCTTTAGACTTCTGCCTGTGATTGGGCTGTGAGCAGTCCACTGGACCACCAGGGATATAGGACCTTTTAATATTTATTACATATGCCCGCGATCGGGCTGCCAGCGGTCCACTGGACCACCAGGGATATAGGACATTTTAAATATATACATATGCCCATGATCGGGCTGCCAGGGGTCCACTGGACCACCATGGATATAGGATGTTTTAAAATGTATACATATGCCCACGATCGGGCAGTGGAGCACTTTGCCACTTGTGCAGGTGGCGTCGGTCCCTGACGGCTGCAGCCCGGCAGGGTGCCAGGTGCAAGTCACCAGGGATGAGCACACCTTCATGCAAATGGGCTATAATGACATGCAAATGGCCCCATTTCACCTTGCGTGCATTATGGCCCCATTTGCATGTGCACCTTTGAATATCACGGCTGATGCGCCTAGCGCAACGGCACTTGTGCTGGCGCATCCCCCTGCCCCTCTCTGGCCACTTGCACTGGTGCAGTACCACTGCACCATGCACAATGCGGGTGGCCACAGAGTGATAGTCAATGGTGCTGAGCCATGGCGTAGCACCGTTGAATATCACCCTGTCAGCACCCTGGCACATCCCAGTTGCGCTATACCCAGGCTTACGCCACAGCCTGGCGCAGTCTGAATATCCCATCCCTAGTGCTTCAATCAATCCAATTGTAATAAGAGGTAAAATCAGAACACCACAGAAAACAAAAGCTGAGCTATCCTGGATGAATAAATAAATAAACAAAAATAATCCTTCTTTGCCTTTGTAAACAAACCCCCATCCAAATCCACCTTTTACCCATGCTCCCTTACCATTAGAAGTCTTATCCTCCTTTGCATCAGTAATGGGGGTTCTGTTTACAACAATACAGTCTGAGTTCTATGAGTCAAGTTTAAAAACAAAAAAAAATGACTAATTTTGGGGAAGGAAGATCAGTGCACTCCACATCCCCTCCCACCCAAAGTCCTTTTAGCTACTTCCCTGAAGCCTCATTATGTGGGAAGACTGGGTAATAAGGGGCATGCAGCTAGATGGGCATGGGGTAAGGAAAGCACCAGGTTGGCAGTAAGGGTGAGTCTGTGCCACTGTCTGGAAGTAGATCTTAAATGAGTCATGACCACAGACCTCTTCCTTTTGACCCTGCACCTGCCTGCTATTTTTTTTACCTCACACTTGGCCAGTTGCATGTTCCTCATTATGCTGCTTCCCCAACATAATGGGGCCTATGAAGAGCAGCTAGCAGGACTTGAGGGGGAGTTATGGTTGGTGGAAGGCACGTAGAGCTGTGGCCCAAAGATAACACATTTTTGTAATATGGTGCTCAAGACACTGTCAGTGTAAATGGAATTTCCCTCCACCACTCCAGGTGTGGTTATGGCCTGAATATTAATTCCTGAATGCCACAAATAGGGAAGTATAAGTATTTTTCCTTGCTAGGGGAAACTTACTCAGGGCTATAAAAAAGTTATAAAAAAAAGGGATAGCTTCTTGGCCAACATTTCCCCCACTATAGCCATTTACTGACCTCTGCTATCCTCATGGATTGATTTGTTGAAAAAAAAATTCTGGCTCCTGACTCTGCATCTGGATAAGCACCAGCACTGTCTTCAAAATGACCCTCTCCCAGCCTGCCATCATTCCTAAATTGGTAAATAGGTTAATTTGCCCCCTTACTGACTTCTGATCCATAATTTGAGGAGGGCACTCATACTGTATATCTAGACAAGTCCACTCACCTCCTTCCTAAGTCATAGACCTTCCCTAACCCAATTTATGTATTTAGCTCTATTTGTAAGTAGGGGTGGTAGCCAGGGGCAGATGTGGCAAGCCCAGTGAGGTAGTAGGGGTCAAAAAGTAACACAAGCCTGCCAGCTAAATGCTGTTAGAATTGTGTTTACTGGGCTAGTACAAATTTCTTTTCACTAGTCCTGCTGGCACATATTGGAGGCAGGAATATTTTTATAACTATGTCAGTGGGTCTACTTGCTCTGCTTGTTAGAGGTGTAGAAAAAGTTAACTTCGACCCAGGAAATAGGCATACAGTACTGATGTAACCAACAAAAAGCTTAGGCAAGTGATGAGGGCTAGGGTTACTACCTTTTAAGCAGCCCAAAATGGGACATTTCTTACTGAAACATGATTTTTCGTAGGGCAGTACGTATACTCGACCAATGCAACAGGCTTCTTTTCTCTATATAATCAGAATTAAGGCTAAGTATTGTATTTTCTTAGTTTCTACTATTGTGTTTTATCATTTTATGGTGTTTTCATTAAGGTATTACAGTTTTCTGCAACATTTAGTGGAAAGTTAGAAAATATTTTTTCTACTATAATGTCAGGACTTGTAGCATTTTTCAAGATGTTTTGCAGGACCCAGCTGCCCAAATCAGGACTGTCCTGTGAAAATCAGGACCGGTGGTAACCCTAATGGGGGTATCATAGAGATACAAAATGTTGAGTGAGAGCTGGCAAGGGACCAAGGAGACTTCATGCAGTTCGCAGACCATGCAGTGAGGAACCTGGGGCTAGGAAGGGGAGTTCCACTGGATGCCACACTGTGCTTAGGATTCTGGGAAAGAGGAACAATGGTCTAGCTGGGAAGGTCACAGGACCACCAGAAAAATTATTTGAACACCAGTTCAGAAGCGATCCTTGGGAAACTGGGTGGGTGAGAACTTCCACCAGCACTGCCAGTCCCTAAGAAGTCCATGTATGGCACAGTTCCATGCAACTAAATGACATATTAAATATTGTGGAATGAATACTTTTTTGTATTATTCTTACCTCCTTCACATAGTCCCCCATAACTCCCCTCCTTCTGGCTACTTCTGATGGATTGCAAAACACACACCAAAAAAGTGAAATGCAATCTAATAAGTAGAGCAACAACCAAAGAAAGAAATGCAAACAAAAAATAAAGCAACAAAACTCAATGTGAAGTGTCATTCCGCAAAAAAATAAAGCAACAAAATAAAAAGAAATGTAAGAATTTAAGAGTGAATACAAAAAAAAAGCATAGCTCAACACAATCTCTCTTTATATTTAGTTGTACTTAAAAGGAAGCTTAAGTTATTGCTTTGGAAAACTCAATTTGTACCTGCCAAATTACTTATTTTTTTATTGTTTGAGCAAGTTGCGGTTTCCGAGGCACCCTCCTTCTGCTTGCCGCTCGCCCACCTGCACTGCCCTTAGAACTCCACCCAGGGACAGTGAAACTACGGTGGGTGGCAGGGTTCCTCCCTGGGAGAGGAGAGCTGCCTTTTGGCTGCTTGATCCTGCTACTCCCACCCCACCCGAGATGACAGCTTTTATACACACATCAGTTTATTACTGCTATAACAGGCCTATAATGTGAGGAAATTCTTTTCACGGAGAGAGTGGTGGAGCATGGAACCGCCTTCCTGGAGAGGTTGTGGGGTCTAAAACAGTGGAGGAATTCAAACATGCATGGGACAGACATAAGGCAATTATAGTGGGGGGTTGCAGGAAATAGGCTGTTGGTTAACTAGAATCTGCAGCTTATCCAGTAGGTAGGGAAATGGGCAGACTGGGTGGGTCAAGTGGTCCTTATCTGCCGTCAAAGTCTATGTTTCTATGTTTCTATGTTATGGGAGGTACATAAGCATATAACCTTAGGTTCACAGTTAATGGGTGATAAAACTGGAGTACCAATCCTTTTAAGACTCTCTTTGTTTTAAAGTCCAGTGGTACTGTACCCTGGATCAGAAACTAAGCTTAAAGTGATACAGCATTTTGTGATCACTTCTTTGTGAAGACCAGGTTTCATTTGTGACATAGTTGTAGCTATGTCCTGCAAATAACTCCATTTTTGTTTCACTTTCTCTCCTTCCTGCTTAAATGTTTTGCCCACCCCTCCCCCCTTCAACCTTTATTAAATACTCTCCCTTCCCCAGCGACACCGCCCAGAGGCAATCTTCATCCTCCCCTCTCACTAATATTGCAACTCCCCTTAAAAATACAGAATGCGGTTATAGGGCCCAACACTTGTCGGTGTTAAGCTTAACTCTTTAAGTCTCATTTACTGTGTTGTATCCCCTGCCCCTGAACTAAGTTCTCATCATAGTATTTGGGTGGTATTTCCACCATACGTATTAGTATTCCAATCTGCCTAATTCCAAACCTTACCCTTGACAACAACAAACAACATGAGCTGCACTACTCTCCGACTCTCTTTGTTTTAAGGTCCAGTGGTACTGTACCCTGGATCAGAAACTAAGCTTAAAGTAATACAGCATTTTGTGAACACTTCTTTGGAACCGCAGTTTGATACTGTTCACCATCGTCTGCTTACGGAACAGCTACTGAAAGCTGCGCTCTCCCAGGACTCTACAGCATGGTTTAAAAGTTACTTGGAAAATCATTCACAAAGAGTAAATGTCGATGGTGTACTCTCTGATTCTAGACATGTCTGCTCAGGTGTCATCCAGGGATCCATACTGGGCCCACTACTTATCAGCCTTTTCCTGAACTCCCTTCCACAATCTTGCTCTGAACAAATCCTCCTCTATGCTGATGACGCTGTAATTCTCACTTCCCACAAGGACCCCAAACCCTTACAACACAGTTTGCAGCTAGGATTCACCTCTGTTGAAAACTGGTTCACTAAACATAAGCTGGTCCTAAACCATAAAAAAAACAAATAAATGCTTTTTTGCAGCTCCCGTAACAAGCACAGGCTGCACCCCCTTACCATTACTACAAGCCTTGGAAATACCCTCGAGCAGGTGCAATCTTTTTTTTTTTTCAACAGTTTTTACCTCCTTGCAGCCACAGTCCCTGCTTTCAATCCAGCCACCACTCCACTCTGCCGCTGACCCCGAAGCCTGCATGCCCAGCTGGCAGATGCAGCTACACCTACAAAAGGGGCTCCTCCCATGGCCCCCGCACCCGGTGAGGAAACTAGTACCAGCACATGCCTCCAGGCATCGTCGGCCGGTGGAGCTGCGACCATCAACTGCTGTGGAACCATGCTGCCATATTTTTCCCTGTTCTTTCTCCCATAGGGAACCCGGACGTGCAATGATGTTGCACATATGTGTAGACGTCTGCCATGGTCAGCCCCCCAGTTACACCATTGCTTACAGTACCTCCGGGCATCCCCAGGGGTTGCCACAGCATAGTGTAAAGTCCCCAGCCCACCCCAGGACTGTGAGAGCTGTCTCCCGATGCTCAATCTCAGTCCTCCCCTGTTGACCCCCAACGAACCAAGTTCATTCCCGAATCCAGGTCGCCGGCGCAGCGCAAGGTGTGGCGTTCAGCGCCTCAACCTTCAGCACCACCGGGCCAGTCAGGTGCAATCTTTTAAATACCTTGGAATCTCACTTGACCCTAACCTATCTTATGGGACCCACATTGATAGTGTTGCCAAAGCTGCCAATACTTGTCTAGGTCTACTCTTCCGGAACAGGCAACATCTTACCCCGGAAGCCTTGAAGGACATTATACAGAGCTCAGTGGTCTCCATCATAGACTATGGCCTCAACATCTATGGCTCAGCCTCTGCTACTACTCTCAGATGCATAGCAACCTCCCTAAACAAGGCCTGTCGGCTCATCACTGGAGCCCACCGTCTCACACATACATGTGACCTATATTCTCAAATGGGATGGCTTCAACTCTCCAACCACATTAAGTATGTAACCTGCACTATGGCGAACAAAAATGACCATGGACCTTGCCCCTCCTGGAGTCCAAGCTCTCCTGCACCCGAGCACTAATCCACACAACACTAGAGGATCTGAATCTCACCTCTTGCAGGTCCCCCACTGTCACACCTTGCAGGGCCAAAGATCCTTTTATCATTGGGCCCCCAACTGGATGAATGCTCTCAGTACCGACATCTACTCCATCCCCACTCTAGGCACGTTCAAATCCAGGCTCCGGCTTCATCTCTCTGCCTCTAGCTCCTGTGACTGCCTCATCTAATCAGCCCTCCTCACCACTACCATAGCCTCCCTCATGCTCTTCCTACATTGCACTTATTCTTATTCTACCCTTGCCTCCCATTACCCCCTTCCTCTCACCCCTCCCTCCTCCTTCTACCAACACAACTCTCTGGGATATTGACAATGCCGTTGGCTGCTCCTAGCCTCCTATGTGCCCCCCCATTTGTTCCCCCTTTATTTCCTCCCCTCTCTCTGTTGTCCCTGCCCTGGATCTCCCTATGAGTCCCCACTTAATTGCATATTATCTGACTACTGAGCTGTGTACCTCAAATGTTGTAATTTCTGTTGTACTCTCCTGTATTGTACCACTTCTGACGTGGAACCTTTGTAAAAGAGCTTTGGCTCAAATGTACTTGTATTCCTAGACTTATATAAATAAATAAAATAAAAAACTCATTGCTATCACAATTGGGTCAGTGGGCCCAGGCACTCTTCAGGTCACCTGCCCCTCTTCAGTCTACCCAGAACGCTGCCTCGGAACCGGCCACTGGCTAACAGTACCAGGAGCAACCTCCACAGAGGAAGCATACCAGCTGTCCTACTACAATGGGACCACAACAGGGGAGAATGAATCCGACACACACCACAGCTCTGCCAGGCTACCACCTCTCACACACACCCCTCAGAAAGTGGAGAAGCCTCTCCAAGGTAAAATAAGGAAATGCAAGTCACGAATCTCTAGAACCATCTGCATCATAGTGAGGAAACATCCTAATGCTACTGTTATCTGGGAATGTGCACCCAAATCATGGCCCTCCACTGCCACCCAGATCTATGGGTATTAAGACAATAGCTGCAATGAATATTTGCAGCCTAACAGCAAAGTTTACACAATTACAAGCCTGGATGGCCCAACACAAACCGGACATAGCATGCCTAATTGAGACTTGGCTGACAGGCAATATAAAAAACAGTGAAATAGCATTACTTGGATACCAGGTATTTAGGAGTGACAGGCATTGCAAGAAGGGTGGCAGCTTTCTTATCTACACAAAAGACTCCCTCCACAGCTCCATCCTCCCTACATCCAGGATGGCCGCAGACCACAAGCTCCTTGTTGTGAAAATACAAGTTGAACAGTTTGACAGCTTGGTAAGACACTGACCATTGCATCAGCCTACCTGCCCCCCAAAAAAATCACAGGACGGTGTGCCCAAGGTCCTGGATTGAAGTGGCCTCCCTACCCAAGGGTAGTGATTTAATTATCACAGGGGATTTCAATATAAAATGGGAAAGCGACAACTCCACGCCACTCAAGGGTACTGTGGCAAGCGCATACCTCACACAACTAGTCATGGAACCAACTAGAGGGAACCACAAGACAGGCAAGAGATCACTTATTGACTGGATCTTCACAAACTCCCCATCATGAATATCTGAGGTCAAGGTGCTACCAGATATGCTGAGCAACCACTCCCCTGTCACCCTCAGATGGTCAAATAAGTTCAAAAACAGACCCCCCCCCATCACTATACAGAGCAGGATCCTGAAAAGAGGTCCATTAGGATTGCTTAAAAATGCCCTATCCCGCCATGACAGGTCGCCCATTGACACACTGTCAGACCTGGACCAGGCCCTGAAGTACTTCACAGATGGAGGCATTTGATACTTCTCCTGCCAATGACCTCTGCACAGCTCAGGGCCCACCAACCCATGAGTTCCCCTCTACCAAGGAAGCCTTCTCCCTCCTGCCTGTCTCTCTAAAAGAGGTGGAAGACCTACTGCTGCAACTGGACACCAGGAAGGGAGCAGGCACTGACTTCATAGAGCCATAATATCTGAAATGTGCCTACCATGTGCTTGCAGTGCCAATCCCCCACCTAGTCAACATGTCACTCTCCCAGGATAGCCTCCCCCCTCAATGGAAAATAGCCCATGTCATCCCTCTATTAAAAGCAGGTGACCCCTGCGATCTAAATAATTACAGACCGATCTCCCTCCTCCCCATCCTGTCTAAATTACTAGAAAAAATAGTGCGTGGCTAGCTAGGGGCATACTTAGAATCCAGAAGCCTATTAAACCCAGTTCAGTCTGGATTCGGAGCAAAGCACAGCACCATAACAGCCCTAGCTAAGGTGACCAATGATTGGCTCCTAGACCTTGACAACAAGAAGCATGTCTGTGCTGTTTTCTTGGATCTTAGTAAGGCATGCGACACAGTCGATCACAGCCTGTTTCTTTCCTCTCTAAGCACCTTAGGCCTGGACCATGAATCTATGTGCTGGTTTGCAGACTACCTCAGAGAACGGAAACAGCAGGTTAAAGCCGAAGGTGATCTTTCTCCATTAAAACCTATGCTGAGGGGCGTGCCCCAGGGCTGTATCCTTGGTCCCCTCCTCTTTGCAGTCTACATTCACATCATCAATGACCCCATCAAAAAAGCCAACATCCACTTATTCGAGGACGACACTGTACAGTACTTGAGCCGTCTCACGCCGGAAGCAGCCTGTGAAGACCTCCAAGCTGAATTTAACTTTCTACAATACCAGCTCATAAACAAAAAGCTTTTGCTCAATGCGAAGAAGACAAAAGCCATGCTCTTCTACCCCTCCTTGCATGCGGCAATTCCTGCTGGGGGGAGCTATCCCACAAATTACCACTGATCTTGGAGAAACACTAGAGTATGTAGCTAAATTCAAATATCTAGGAGTTTGGCTCATAGAAAAATAGAAACATAGAATTTGATGGCAGATAAGGACCGCTTGGCCCACCCAGTCTGTCCATTTCCCTACCTACCTAATGGATAAGCTGCAGATCCTAGTTAACCAGCAGCCTACTTCTTCCTACCCCCACCCCCTAGAATTGCCTTATGACTGTCCCATGCATGCTTGAATTCCACCACTGTTTTTGACTCACAACCTCCTCCGAAGGCCGCTCCATGCATCCACAACCTCTCTGTGAAAAAATACTTCCTTGAATTACCTCTGAGCCGCCCCCAATCTTCAAATTGTGCCCCTTGTTCTTGCACACCTCTTTTTTGAAGATGCTACCCTCTTGGACTTTGTTGATTCCCTTGAGGTACTTGAAGCTTCTCCTTGTCCCCCCTCTCCCTCCTTCCTCGAGGCTATCACGGCGTATTAGCTCCTTAAGTCTCTCTTCATATGTCTTCCGGTGCAGACCCTGCACCATTTTAGTTGCCCTCCTCTGGAGAGCTTCCATCCTGTCTATGTCTTTGCGGAGATTGGGTCTCCAGAACTCCACGCAGTACTCGAGATGGGGTCTCGCCAGCTGTCTGTATAGAGGGATAATAACTTCCTGTTTTCTATTGGCGATGCCTCTCCCTATACATCCCAGTATCCCCCCAGCCCTCCTTGCTGCCCTCTCACATTGCTTGCCCACATTTAGGTCATCTGATATGACTACCCCCAGGTCTCTTTCCATTTTTGTTGTTGTTAGTATCTCACCCCCCATTGTGTACTCTTCCCCTGGGTTTTTGTTTCCCAGGTGCATTACCTTGCACTTCTTAGCATTAAATCTAAGCTGACATACATTTGACCATTCCTCTAACCTTGCCAAGTCCCTTCTCATCCTTTCCACCCCACTTTGTGCATCAACTCTGTTGCAGATCTTTGTGTCATCTGCAAAGAGACATACTTTTCCTTCCAGTCCCTCTGCAATGTCGCTTATAAAGACATTGAAGAGGACTGGTCCTACTACTGAACCTCAAGTGCACCCCACCAGTAACCCCCTTCTTCAGAGTGGACTCCATTTACTATTACTCTCTGTGTCCTATTCTCCAGCCAATTCTTTACCCAGGCTGTCATCTTGGGACCCACTCCCAGGCTGGCTAACTTGTATATTAATCTTTTGTGTGGGACTATGTCAAATGCCTTGCTAAAGTCTAGGTAGGTCATGTCCACAGCCCCTCCCTGATCTACTACTTTGGTCACCCAGTCAAAGAAATCTAACTGATTCATCTGGCATGATCTTCCCGCTGTGAATCCATGCTGCCTTGGGTCCTGTGGCCCTCTGGCCTCTAGATACTCGACAGTTCTTTCCTTCAGAAGTGATTCCATCATTTTCCCAATCACTGAGGTTAAACTAACAGGTCTGTAGTTTCCTGATTCTGCCCTGCTCCCACTTTTGTGAAGGGGAATCACATCTGCCCTCCTCCAGTCCTCGAGTACCACCCCATCCTCCCATGATTTGTTAAAGAGGGTAGTTAGTGGTGTCACTAGTTCTACCCTTAGTTCTTTTAGAATTCTGGGATGAATCCCATCAGGCCCCATTGCTTTGTTCACCTTCAGTTTTAAGAGTTCTTTCAGAACCCTTTTTTCTGTAAATGGGCTGGTATCAACTTCTGTATCCAGAGTGTTTCTATTGTTTGTTTTAGGTACCGCCCATTTGTAAATACTGAGCAAAATATTTGTTTAGTATCTCGCCTTTTCACAGCCACCCTCTGCCCACCCCCTCCCTTTATTAAGCCTCACTATCCCTCCCTTGGTCTTCCTTCACTCCCTGATGTACCTATAAAAGGTTTTATCCCCCTTCTTAACTGAGTTGGCTATCTTTTCCTCGGTTTGGGCCTTTGCTGTTCTGACTGCCTTCCCAGCTTCCTTTTGCTTTAACTGATACAATTTTCTGTCCTGCTCCTTCTGTGATTCCTTGTACTTCCTGAATGCTTTCTTTTTCTCTTGAACCTTCACTGCCACTTCCTTTGAGAACCATAGTGGTTTCTTACATCGTTTCGTTTTGTTTATTTGCTTCACACAAAGGCTTGTTACCTCTGTAATGGTAGTTTTGATTATTCCCCATTGTTCTTCCACCCCTCCTTCCGCCCATTTGCTAGTCCATTCCTTAACCACTCACCCATTTGGCAAAGTCAGCCCTCCTAAAGTCCAGTATTTTTGCATTTGTATGGCTTGACTCTATTGCTGTGTTTATTGTGAACCATACTGTTCGATGGTCTCTAGTTCCCAGATGGCTACCCACTTCTACATCTGTGATCCTCTCTCCATCTCCATTTGAGAGAACCAGGTCTAAGATTGCTCCCTCTCAGTGGGTTCCAATACTAGTTGTCTAAGGCATGCCCCTGTAGGGCATCTAGAATAACCCCACTCTTAGAGTGGCTGCTGCAACTGCACTCCAGTTAACATCTGGCATATTAGATCACCCATCAGCAATATCTCCTTTTTTCCATTCTAAGTATACTTTCTATCATTTCCTTGTCCATTTCCTCCCCTGAGAGGGGGGTCTGTACAACCCCTGTTCGGATTGTGGTGCCATTGCCTGTCTCCAAATTGACCCACAGTGCTTCTTCTCCTCCCTGTTTACCCTTTTGTTCTGTTGCTTTGATTCCTTCCCTATGTAAAGAGCTACTCCTTCTCCCTTTTACCCTCCCTGTCCCTCCTGTAGATAGTGTGTATCCTGGTATGTTTACGTCCAGTCATGGTTTTGTGTACCATGTTTCTGTGACTGCCACGATATCCAGATGTTCCTCCTCCATCAAAGCCACTAATTCAGGAAGCTTGCTACCCAGACTACGGGCATTGGTACTCATTGCTCTCCATTTTTGATGGCTTTACCTTCTGTTGCAGCATCCCCACTGACCTTTCTACCTCGGTCTTTTCTCATTTAGTACCCTGTTTTGTAGGGAGGCTGGGATTTTCCTGCTGCTTATCAGTGCCTCCCCTTGACTAGTTTAAAAGCTTGCCAATGAAGCATTTAAACCGATTGCTCGAAAGACTTGCTCCCTTCCTGGACAGATGCAGACCATCCTGCCAGTATAGGCTGGCGTCCCTCCAGGTGGAACCCCAGTCCCCAGTGAAGCCAAACCCCTGTGCTCCACACCATTTTTTCAACCATTCATTAAACTGCATGGTGCAAAGTACCCTCACCTCATCCATGCCATTGACAGGCAGCACCTCCGAGAAGGATACTGTGTGTGCTAATTGTCTTAGGCCCCTACCCAACTCTACAAAGTCCTCCTGCACTGCTCTAATCTCATGATGAGCCAAGTCATTTGTCCCTAGGTGGACAATGACGTCCAGCTCAGACTCCCGTGCAGCTGTTCTCGTGATCCGGAGGATGCGCTTCCTGTCCCTCCAAGCCATGTCACCAGGCAGGCACCTTACTTCAGTTTTCCCTGCTCCCCCCAGTTCTATCCCCCTAATAATTGAGTCCCCCACCAGGAGCTGCTTCCTTTCCCTGTGGTGTCCTCTGCCTCCTTCCTGTGGGCCTCCCTTGTGACAGTTGTCCTTAGCCTCCTTAGTCTCCTCTCATGGTGCATCCATGAGCTATGCCCCCAGAATGGTGTATGGATTGTGGTGTGGAACAAGTGACTGTGTGCCTCTGTTCCACCATCCTCACCCTCCCTGAGACCACTGTGGTCCAACTGCTGTGCTTTCTTCACAACCTCTGAGGTAGTGGTGGTGGCTCCGATGCTCCCTGGATGGGGGAGGTTCCCTTCCTACTGTCCAGTGTGGCCTTGAGGAAGGTTCCCTTACTACTGTTCAGTGTGGCCTGAAGACGGGCAACTTCCTCCCTCAGGGCAGAGAGTTGTCTGCAAATAGGGCAGCATCTCAGCCTCCAGAAAGACTTCTGGAAGACTGCTGCCCCACAGCCATTACATTGCACTACTCCCCACATGTTCATCTACTTTTTTTTTTTCATCATAAAATTTCCTTCGCCAACCATCTTGAAGAACTACAGAAGAAACTAAGGCAAAGATTAGGACTATTCTACAGAATTAACCACCTGCTCACAAAGGAGGCCAAGATTCAACTGGTTCAAGCTACCTTCCTATCTTTAATAGATTACGCGAACCTGCTCTAGAGCCACTGCACTGCCTCTGCACTGGCTAAGTTGGACACCCTCTACCACAGAGCTATCAGGTTCATTACTGGCCTTCCACTTTCCACACACCACTGCTCCCTGTACTCTTCATTAGGCCGGACTTCCCTTCACTATAGAAGGAATAGAAAAGCCGCCCTATGGGCCTTCAGAGCGGTGACCAACAAGCTCCCCGTATATGTCTCAGACTGTATTCTCCGGAGTGTGTTAGGCACCTACGCTCTAAGGAGATATTCCCTAATTGCCCTCCAAGTTCCAAGGGTCAAAACTTATTTCAGCAAAGCTGCTCTAAGCTTCTCTTTACCCACATTGTGGAACGGTTTACAAAGAAACTTGAAGCTGAGCTGCCTGTTGGCCTGAATATCTTCAAGGCGCTCTACGATCGCTACATGAAAGCACCTTGCAAATGTTTTCCTCACCGCTAGCCCACTAATTCCACAACTCCCCTTTCCATCCTGATGCTCACCATGTTTCTACCCCTGGCTCTCACTCTTTCCCTATTAACTCTTCCTGCTGCACCCACCCTTCCCTGTCTCACGCCAGCCTGGCTAAAGTCCCACCCCATCCATAGCAGTGTCCCAATTATCTACCACTCCTCCGTCATTATCATAATAAACAAGTACACGACAGCCATCATCACTTTCTGTGGTTTTAGCTCAATTTTTCCCCCAGTCGTTAGTAATATATCCCTCCTCTTCTTTACCTCTCTAACCTGCCACCCCACACATGGCCTCTTTCCCCTATATGTGTAGTTGTCGGCTGCCTTACTTAAAAGACCTCTGCTTATAACCCCTGTATGCCTATGGTTGATTGTACATCTGCTGACTTCTTCAGCTGTAAAATAATGCTGTTTTTTTATTTATTTCAACCTTGTTCTGTACTGTATACACTGTATATACTTTTTCTTCCTTGTATATTATTGCTTTTTGCATACCTGCTTCTGTATTGTACTTTGATGTATTCATGACCAGGTTCACTTTGCAAATGAGCCTTGCTCAACGGTGCCCACCTGGATAAATAAAGATTTTTATTGATAAATAAAGATTTTGATTGATTGATTGATTGAATCAACAATACATACAACCGATACGTGCCATTAAAAAGGAGGAAAGTGCGGAGGACCACTAATGGTTGGATCACAGGCGAGCTCCTAGCCATGATGAAGGAGAGGGACACTCTCTGGTTAAAAGTCAAAGCCTCGGGTAAAGACCATGACTACAAGCTGTACCGGGCAGCTAGAAACCACTGCACGCATGTAATATGGAGGGGTAAAGCAGATCACCACAAGGAACTGCTCGATAAAAGTTGGAGTGACAGCAAAAGGTTCTGGGGAAACATAAAGAATCTCTTGGGGGAGGAAGAAGAAAAGAGAAACCCACAGCTGCTCCACATTAACGGCTCTACTACCAAGAACTCATGCCTCATCACAGAGTCCTTCAACTCTGCCTTCACAGGTCTAAGCACAATACTCATTCCTGACTACCTACACCCCGCCAAGGTTCCCTCAGATGACAAAGCATCCAGTACCTCTCACCCTACCTTCTACCTCAAGAGAGTTACAATAAAGGAGGCAGCATTCTACATAAAGAAAGTGTTCAGGAAGACCAGAATGGGTAGCGATGGAGTAGACGTGAAGCTGGTGTCTCAAACTCTTGACGTGCTTGGGCAGGGATAAACTAACGGTGCCGCAGTCTTGGCCTTAGACGCCGAAAAGGCGTTCGATCGCGTGGAGTGGGGATATCTGCTTGAGATTCTTGAAAGGATCGGTCTGGGCCCCTGGTTCAGGTCATGGATTAAGGTACTCTACACGAAGCCTCTGGCCCAGATCGCAGTCAATGGGAGTGTCACCACAGGGTTCTCATTAGGACGGGGCACCCGGCAGGGCTGCCCGCTGTCGCCCCTTCTTTATGTGCTATCACTGGGACCTCTGGCTTCTGCTTTGAGAAATAGGGCTGATATCCGGGGGTTTAGGGGAGGAGGTGTGAAGCACAAAATAGCTCTCTATGTGAATGATCTATTGCTTTATTTACAGAATCCAGCCCAGGATCTCCCTCTGGTCCATCAGTTAATGAGGGACTATGCTCGTTTGTCTGGACATAAGGTCAATTGGTCTAAAAGCGACCTCCTGCCTGTTGGTTTAAAAGACAGAGCCCTTTTGATCTCCAATTTGGGAGGCTTGCAGTTAGTAAAAGTGATCAAATACTTGGGTATCAACATATCTGCTAACTTGGGCTCTCTATATGCCCTAAATTATAAGCCAATCCTTTCCAAGCTGGCTGATGACTGTGACAGATAGGCCTCCCTGCCATTGTCTCTGATTGGGCAAGTGGGTGTGATTAAGATGTCCATCTTACCTCGCTGTCTATACTTATATTAATCCCTCCCTTTGCATATTCCTGCAGCATACTTTAAACGACTAAATGCAACTTTGCATAAGTTCATGTGGAGGGGCAAGCCAGCTAAAATCAAGAGGGCAGTTTTGCAACTTTCGAGAAAGAAGGGAGGTTTGGGGCTTCCACACTTCCAGAGCTACTATTGAGTGTCCCAGCTACCCTATATTGCAACGGGATGGGACTAGAGTGGGAATGCGTGGATAGGCCTAGAGGAGACATTCCTAAATGGTAAACTCAGGGAGGAAATATTTCTGTAGGCCCTCATCTCAGACCAACCACCCGCTCTGTTAAACCTCTTTACTGCCAACTCAGTGGGAATTTGGAGGCGATCTCATAAATTCACTAACTATCATAACAAGCCCACCACCTACTCCAGCATTATGCAAAGAGTAAAATGGGGTGGTCCATGTACAGTTGTGCTGATTCAAAGACTACTGGCATGGAAGCGCAGAGGCCTGGTAAACATGCAACAGTTATTTACTGGGGGCATTATATGAACATATGAAATTTGCCAGCAGATAAAGGCCTAAAGGTCTATCAAGTCTGCTCGAATGTGCAGCTAGCACCCCTTATTCTGCAGCTGCCCCTCCCTTCCACCCTTCCCCTTCATTAACCCTCCCCCTTGTCCTGTCCCAGCTGTCTTCTCTATCTTTAGGCAGGAATGGGGTATCCAGGTTGGGGACTTTTTTGTGTACCTGACTATCAAAAATTGATGTGGTCACTTGCTTGACCAGGAGGGTGGGGTGTGCACTCCTTCCCCCTTCAAAGAGGAGCTCTATAAGCCCCAACAGGGATCCAAACCATTGTCCATCTATTATGGGATTATAAGAGGCTGACTGGCTGTACACCTAACGGCCGTTAGGGAAAAATGGAGTGCTGATCTTCAAGTCCTCATTGATGATGTAACATGGCGAATGGCATGCTCCCACCTTTTGATTTGTTCACGTAGTAATAAACTATGACAGGTACAGTTAAATTTCTTATATAGGGCGTATTATACTCCCAAAAGGTTACATTCTATGGATCCTCAAAAACCAAGTGAGTGCCCTAAATGCGAATGCCAGGAGGGAGACTTTATACATCTGGCACTGCTCCGTCCTAGGGTTGCTCCCTTCTGGCATGAGGTGCACCAAATCATGGGTGGGGGGTTGGGTTATACCCCCTTGAGCTCCACATTGGAGTTGCTACATGGCGCGGACCCTCGACATCCGGGTGCTAAGCAGAACAGCCCACTGTGGTCGCTGGCTCTCATTATTGCTCGCAAGATGGTGGCACAAAATTGGATGGCTAAAGTTCCTCCCACCATAACCCAGTGGGCCAGCAATCTCATATATTGTCTGTCTCTTGAGAAGGCCCAGCTGTGTGCTATGGGCAGACGAAGGGAGTTTGAAGAAATATGGTCCCCCCCCACCATTCTGGCCATTGGGAGAGGTGACTTTCCCAGTTAGAGGTCTGAGCAGCGATTTGGTAACATGCCTTCGCTACATATACCCTGTACAATATTGGTTATTGTTATTTTACCTAAATAAGTCACTGTACTGTATTGTTATCTAGCTAAACAATTTTCTCTATATCTATAGGGGTTATCAGTGGCCCATCCTCGGGGATGTCCGTTCCCTTCCTCTAGGCCCTCAGTTGGCTATGTACTGCTATTTAGATAGCTCAGACCCCCATGAGCTCTTCCTGTAGATGCATGGACACCCTGCCTTTCCCAGCTATTTAGAAGTCTGTAATTCTCTCTTATTTGAGCAACTTGTAAAACTGTATCACATTGGAAATATAATATGATCTGATGTATGTAACACTTTCAATAAAAACATTTTGAAAAAAAACTAAAAACTCTTGATGTGCTCATCAAGTCTATTACAAAACTATTCAACAAATCCCTGACCCTGGCACAATTTCCGGCCACCTGGAAGCAAGCGCTGGTCACTCCTGTCCACAAAAGTGGGGACAGGACCAATGTGTCCAATTACAGGCCAATCTCAGTCCTCTCCCCCCTATCCAAGCCCTTGAGAAGATTGTGGTGGACCAACTAACAAACTACATCAGCAAATACCAACTGCAATGCCCCAACCAACACGGGTTCAGGCAGGGGCATAGCACCACGACTGCCCTTGTAGAGTTCACCGACTATGCTCACAAAGCTTTGGACAAAGACAAACTAGTAGGGGCGGTGTTCATAGACTTAACAAAAGCCTTCAACACCGTCACCCACACCCTCTTACTGGCCCAGCTTCAAAGCCTGGGGGTGGCTACCAATGCAACACTCTGGTTCCGAGACTACCTGTCCCTCAGGTCACAATGGGTAAAAATAGGACAAACAGTGTCTGACCCCAGGGAAGGCATGCTGGGGTTCCCCCAGGGATCCATCTTGGGACCACTGCTCTTCAGTCTTTTCCTAAATAATCTTCCTCAAGCCTGTGATGCCAAGATAATCCTATATGCGGGCGACACTGTCATCCTCAACAGCAACTCTTTAATTGAGCCACTCCAAGCAGCACTTCAGCACTCCTTCAGTAAAATAGAAGACTGGTTCTACAAGCACAAATTTCTGCTCAATTACAAAAAAACCAAGACCATGCTCCTATCCAGCCCCCAGTTCAAGAAAAGGTCCCCCACCATAAACATCACCAACAATGTACTCACCCCCTTGGAACAGGTACACTCCTTCAAATACCTTGGAGTCACCATGGACGACACCTTATCCTACGCTCAACATATCGACCAGGTGGTCAAGACAGTGAACACCAAGCTTGGTGTTCTTTACAGGAACAGAAAACACCATACCACAGCAGCCATCCGCCCATCAGTCTCAAGCTCCATCCTCTCCACCATTGACTATGGCTTGGTTGTCTACAGGGCAGCATCAGACCCTGTGCTCAAGAGGGTGCACGTAGCTCTCAACAAGGCCTAAAGGCTCATCCTGAACAGCAATCGAATGACCCACACCTGTCCCCTCTATGAACAGACACACCTGCTGTCTCTTGGGTGCAGGACTAAATTCCTCACATGCCTCCTAGGCAAAAAAGCATTACTGGGGAAAGCCCCCTTCCCCCCATGCATAGCAGGCATCTTCTCCCTCCCAGGCTCAGAATATATAACCAGAAACAGAACGCAGGGGGCCCTCATGGTACCATTCTGACGCACAGCTCTTGGACAGCGCGCCTTCTCCTACAGAGCCCCTCTCTGGCTTAACGAGGTACCTGAGTCCATTTGGAACTCCACTAGCCTGTCCAGCTTCAAATCAGACCTTAATGACTACGTGACCTCCAGCTCTGTATGCACCTCTTCTCCAATAGCTGATAGACTCTGGATGACAAGGCCTGGCTCTGCTAATAGCAACTATTCTCAGCATAAGACAGAAGTCACCCTCCCACATGCTCCTTGACAATGCCTCTGAATCACTGTAAGGGGCTGCTCCAGTACACCCCTCGCCCCCCTCTCACCCCACCCATCTCCACGCTAGGATGGGTCTATGCCTCCCTGGCCTCAGCCCTGCCTCCTTGAGCACTTTTACTGGGGCCCCCTCCTCCCCTACCAAAACCTGTCCTTACTGACCCTCTGTCCAACCTAACCTAACCTCTAGTGCCTCTGCACCTAATCTGCACTTATAATTAACTAAAATTGATGTCCATATGCTGTATAGTGTTTTAAATGTCTAAGAAACTCTGTAACCTTTTCCTGATTGTTGTGCTGTTCAGTGTCTCAAATGTCCTAAAACTCTGTAACCTTCTTGATTGAATGTCTATACTCTGTTCACATGACATGGAACCTTTGTAAAAGAGCCTTGGCTCAAAGATTATTTCCAAATACCAAATAAATAAATAAAGGCCCCGGGCCTTCAGGGTTGGCATAGTAGATCTTTGCACCTGCTGTTGAGCAAGGGGAGAGACAAGACCTGTAAGAATTGGAAGTATGGAGCCCATATTTTTTTGAAATTCTTTATCTTATGCAAAAAGAAGTGGGTCAACCTGGAGTTAGAGAAAGAGTAACCAGCGCTGTTTCCCATTCTTGAAAGAATGGTATATCTGTGTTCCTCCACCTCCGAAGCAGGAAACACAGAAGGTAGTTTAGCATAGTTGTTTTTTGTTTTTTTGTTAACTTTCTTTACTTCAGTCACCGGACTTCCAGGGACCCTTCAGGCGCCCTGCCTGAATCCCATCTGGTGAGGAATCAGGGACAGAGTCCTCCTCACCAGCCGTGAGAGAGGGGAGGACCCGAGAGAGACAATCAGGTAGGGACCGGCGGTGGATGTGTGCACTGTTCCCTGTGGACCGCCGCCTCACCTCCTGTAGTCCGAGGTTTTCCACCATGGTTTCACCCCCGAGGCAGATGTGCAGTGACATAAGCGCATAGGGAAACACACCTTCCCTCTCCCGCAGACATCTGCCACCGCCCCCTATCCTGTCCCCACCCATGTGTAGTGCCCCCAGTCTCCACCAGGAACTGCTACACAGCGGGGAAACCCCAAGATCCCACCCCAGGAGAGTAGAGCAGTCCTCTGGATGCTCAATCCTTTCCTTCTCCTGCCGACCCCTGCTGACCTGAGTCCGCTTCTTAACCCAGGTCACTAGCATGGCATGAGGTATGACGTCCAGCACCTCAACCCTCAGAGCCATCGGGCCTGCCCAATGTAGTTGTTAAGGGCATTGAGTTGCAAACCTGGAGACCTGAGTTTGAATCCCATCAGCCCCATCTGCATACTGTGTGACTCTGAGCAAGTCACTTAACTTCCTTGTGCTCCCAGGTCGCACCTGGAAACAAGCTCTGGCTTAGTGTGCCTTTTCGGGTTAGGCAATTTCCCCTTTGCTTTCCTCCATAGCTTCAGTAGAAGTTAACATGAGCTGTGTTCTCTGATGAACTGAAAGCTTTGACTAGGGATCCGGGATTCCAAGCAAGATCAGTCCTGGGGATGGGGGGATGTGAGCACAAAGGATTTTAGAGCAATGGCCCAGAATCCTTTTCCAATATTTTTGGATGGGATTACATGATCATAGGATATGGAGTAGGTCTGCTGCAGGTGATTTGTACCTCCAACAGGTGTCATTAGACAACAGGCCCATTGAATTGAGATGGGCAGGGGTCCTGTACCAATAGTGCATAATCTTATTTTGGATAAGCATGTTTCGTGGTTCAAGACATGCCTGATGGATGAACTTCCAGGAGTGGGTCCAGACATCACACGGAATGGTTGTCTGCAATGCCCGCTCCCATTTCTGCTTGGGTTAGAGCGAAGGGTCTAATGTGGCTTATCCGAGGGCCCTGCAAATAATGCCCGATAGGCCTGATTTTGCTCAGAGCCATACCTGGATAGGTAGTTTTGGTAAATCTACACCAGCATGTTTAATACAAGAGGAACTGACACAGGACTGCCGAACCCAACTAGTGCGTAATCTTAACTGGAAGTACCTCCAAAGGTCAGATTTAGTGATACAAAATCTCTGCAGCAGGTCCTGGAAAGAATACATCGTGCTGGTGCAGGGGGCAACCACATCACCTCAAAAGTGAATATGCCTTTCCTTCCTTGTGAACCAATTCATGGGATGTAAGCCAGTACTACAGGAGGGGTTGTTCCAGAGAGGAGTGTAAGACCCTATCCATGTGCAATGCTTGGTTCTCTCCCCAACTTTACTCCATGCCTCATGCACTGCGGATATTGTGTATCATTTACTGATTGTTTTGGGCAAGGCATGGCCCAGGTAGAGGGAGGCATGGGCCCCCCCCCCATGCAATTCCATTTTGATACCAATCCAAGCTGCAGACTGAGCCCCTGGATGTGTGAGCAACTTGCATGTTTTTCCTGCCAGAAAAGCGTAGTGATAATTTAAAAAATGAGGCAGTCCCCATCCCCTTGGTCACTGAGCACAAAGTTTAGCTTTCATTGTACCGGGAGGGGTACCTTCCCACAGACCCCCCATAATACCATCTTTTAAACTAGGTGTGCTTGATGGGGATGAGAAGATGGGAGAGCACATGGAGGATCCTTGGGGCAGCAATCATTTTAATTGCATTGATTTTCCCTACAAGGGACAGCTTCAGGTGCCACCATCTCAATAGTTTGATGCAAAGTTTAGTTATCAGGGCCTGAAGGTTGGCTGTCACCAAGCATGAAATGTCTGGGATAATGTAGATGCCAAGGTATTTAATTTGGCCGGGAGCCCATGCCAACCCAGATCATGCTATCAACTTGGGTGATGTGTGAGAGTTCAGAGGAAGGATCTCGGATTTGGACACATTGATTCAGAGCCCCGAAAGAGCTGTAAAGGAGTTTAAAAGGGAGAGTAAAGCAGGGAGCGCTTGGGTAACATTCTCACAGAGCACCAAGCAGTCATCTGCATGCAGTTTGGTTTAGAATTCCTAGGGTCTGACTCTTGATTCCCCTCGGGTCATGGTGAAGACAAATTGCAGCGGCCAGAGCCTCAATGACTATGACAAACAAAAGTGGGGAGAGGGGGCAACCTTGCCGAGTCCCTCTAAAGAGGAGGAAAGGGTCAGAAAGAGTGTTGTTGGTGAGAATTTGGGTTGTGGAGCAGTTATAAAGGGTCTGGACCCAGTTGATAAAGTAGGGACCAAAGTTGTTTTTTTTTGGCCCAGCCCCCAATTCCAGTTGGAGCTCAGCCCCTGCCCTGCATACCATCCCCCCATGCCCAGGCCTACCCCCCGCACCCCCCCAATAGATACTAGCGGCAAACCCGGCTTACCCCCAGGGCAAGGCCACGGGAGTGGGACCCCCCCCCCCAGAGGACAATGGTGGAAGCGGAGACAGCGGCAGAGCAGGGCGTCATACCTGGGGGCCAGGTTTTTTCTATCCTGTGATCCCCATGAGGTGAGGCATGCAATGACGTCAATGTTCATCCTGCCTCCCATGTAGTTAGGCACCGGCCTGTCTGTGTGTCCCCTAGCCTCTGCCAGAGGTCACTAATGGGCTGGACACTCCCTGCCCCCCCAGAAAAGGAGAGATGCCCCTCAGAAGTTCAATCCTTCTCAGCCCCAGCCTGCCCTCCGACCCCTGATTCCATTCCCAAACCCAGGGTGTAGGCGTCACAAGCAGATGCCTTGCCGCTGCACTGGCGGGCCAGCAAGAAGGGACCAAAGTTAAAAAGTCTGAGAATTGCTAGCAAGTAGTCCCTCTCCACCAAATCGAATGCTTTTTCAAAGTTGATGGTAATTGCTGCTCCGGGGATGAGAAGACTTGACACTACCTGGAGAGACCAGAGCCCTTAAGTGATCTGAACTTCCTCTCCCTTTAATGAAGCCCACCTTGGATGGATGTATAATGTCCAGTAGGATGTTCTCCAGCCAAAGGGCAAGAGTTTTGGTAATACTTTTTGCATTTGAATTTATTAAGGACATAGGCTGAAACCTGGAAGGGTGGGAGGGAGGGTCTTTGCCCTCTTTGGGTAGGACTGTGATGACGGCTTTTCTGATAGTGTTGGGGAAAGCAGAATTGTTATGGGATTTATGCACCGTTTGCAGCAAAGGTTGAGTAACTTCCTCTTTAATTATTTAATAAAAATTTATCAGAAGGCTACCGCTGCCCTGGGCTTTGTGGAGAGACGTAGCTTTGATAGCCTTAGATATTTCAGCAGCAGTGATAGGGGCCTCCAAGACTTCCTTCTGTGCCTGTGACATTTTGGGCAAGGATAGATGCCGTATAAAGTTGTCAAAGTCCTGTGTATTTAGTTTGGTATGAGATTGATATACAGTTTGCTAAAACTGTTTCATGACTTTGTTAATAATTTTTAGGGATGATTGCAGGTGCCCTAAATTGTCCTTAAGGTGGGAAGTAAATATTTCCACCTGTTGCTTACGAAGATGGAAGGACAGTAATTTACCTGCTTTCTCACCCTGTGCCCAACATGTATGTTTAGTTCTGGTAATTTGCAGCTCTGCCACTCTTGTGGCTAATAGGTTCAACTGAATCCTGAGGGAGGATATCTCACATATTATGCTTTTGTTTTTTAAGCTCTGGGGGTTCCTTTTGTAAATGTCCTCCTTATCTTTGAAGGGCGAGTCTAACCTCTAAAATTCTTTGTTGTGAGTTTTTTTTCCTGTGGGAGGAAAAACCTATAATTTTTCCCCTAATCGTGGCCTCAAATGCTTCCCAAATTAGGGTGGGAGTGGAGGACCCAGGAAGATTGTCTTGGAAGTACAGTATGGTTTCCTTTTTAAAACACTTCTGAAACTCTTTGGCCTGGCTTAACAGGGGGTCTAGTCCCCAATTCTGGGATTTGCCCGGGGCATGGTCCATCATGGATGTCATGGTCACTGGAGAGTGGTCAGAGATATATATAGGTTTAAAGGAAATGGGGAAACCTTGGAAGTATACTAGGGGAGGCGAGCCAGAAATCAATCTTTCTGGCCATATGGTATGAGTCAGAAAAATATGTGTAGTCTCTACTGGATGGATTAAGTAGTCTTCAGGAGTCTGCCAATTGATGCAGAGATATTAGGTCCTGCAAGGTCTGGAGGGCCCTGGTATGAGGTTCTGGCTCTCTGTTAGATCTCTCAAGACAGTAGTCCATCACCAAGTTAGAGTCTCTCCACCAGCAGCACGATGCACCTCTGGGCTGTCAAAAGACATGCCCAGGAGTGCCTGTGAGATGCTGTTAAAGAATGCATGGTCATCTATATTGGGACCATACAAATTCCCAAGGATAACAGAGCCTTTTAGGGGTTTTCATCTTAGTGAGTACCCACCTCCCATCGGAGTCATTTGACTGAGTAAGGGGGTCCATTGTATGTTTTTGTGTAGCAAAATGGAAACCCCGCATTTGGCAGTTTTAGAGTTACTATGTATTTCCCACCCCCACCAACTTTTTTTTGAGTTTTTGATCTTCTTTATGATCTAATTTTGTTTCCTGTAGAAAGGCCACCTGTGTACACAGTTTCTTCAGGTAGACCAAGACTTTTTTCCATTTTGTGGGAGAGTTGAGCCCCCTCACATTCCAAGTGGTTAATATGGGGTTAGCAATGATTTAAAATATAAAAATAGGTACAATCTGTAGGCAGTGAGGACCGAACCTGGGGGGGGACCTCTTATGGCACCCTGTGGTTGTTCCTCTTGTTATTGTATTGTATTAGACAGAAGTACGATTTTGGAGCCCTCCACTCTAAAGCAAAAGTGAATGCATGAGACAGAAAGTTACCCTGTGCAGAAGTCCTGTCCTTCACAAACTTCTTTTTTATCTAAACCTGTGTAGGTTAACAACAAATAGAACAGATAGTATGAACAGTTATATGTCACAGTTAACAAGCTGTAAAACCTTTGAAGCCAAAAGGCTTGAGAGCAAAATATGACAACTAAGAGAAAAGGTACAATAGTCACGCTAGTAAAGGGCACATGCCTCATGCTTAACATGTAGTGGGGAAATGGGCCACACCCTGTGACCAGAAGGTGAACTTTACAACCTTCAGCAGCTAAGTAGCCCTACCGTGGGGGGTGGGGGGGGTGGATTCCATACCTATCAATGCCTCTGAAAACCACTAAGGGCTAACCTTGCAACAGTAGGACTTGGTGTAGTCTGGGGGGTACAGCACACCAAGGGGGATCAGAGAAGGGAAAATTATCTCAGCTGTAAGCCAGTAGCTCTCTAAACCATGACGTGAGTTGTGATCCAAAGCTATGTCCAGCCATGGTTGGGCACTGGTGCAGAAGGGCAACATGCAGTTATGTGGGAAGTCAGAGAGTTCGGCCATCTGCACACATGGAAGGAGGGCATAAGCCTGTTGCAAAATAGCTGCCAATAGGGGTGTATCAAAGTGGATTGGTGAAGCTTCGGGTAGTCAAAGGAATGAGCTGGTGACCACCATGCCTATTAGTCAGTCATCATGTGATTATGTGAGATAAATTTGGCTTGTTGGAAACTGAACCACAGAGGTGAACTGTCAGTAAGCTGTGAGCCTTTATATCCCTCACAACCCATGGTATGCTGGCTTAATTAAATCCCATGGTATCTAAGAAGGTCAGGGAAGCAGACAAGCCATACTGCAAGGAGAGGTAAAAGGCTTAGACAGACCGGAGGGTCTCGGAAGGAAAGGGGGCTTCTGATCTAAACTTTAGTGCGGCCACTCTACATGAGCAGCGATACAGCACCCTAAAGTCTGTCCTGAAACTGCACCCCATTTAATGTAGCAGTGCCGTGCTGAGGCATGGCTATCAGTGCACTACCAATGGCAGATTGTACATCTAAAGTACACTGGTGTACTGGGGCTGACCATATCTGATGTAAAAGGATACAAGCAAAGGAGGTATGCCAACCATACTTAGGCACATATCCACAAAGCAGGGATTTGCTTTACCTTGCATTTAACCCAGCTAGTGTCATCCCTACTACATTCGTTATAATACTGGGAGACCTAAGATAAAAGAAATGTGCTATGGCAAACACTGAACTGATTTGTCAGAAACCTGCACTATAAGCCCACCTAACTAAACAAACCTCTACAACTTTAAACAATGAATTTGTAGTCAACAGTTACTACTTTGTACATGGTTTAGTTCAGATCGTGGCTGTCTCAGAATTGGAGAGACTATCACATAGAACGAACTTGCTAAAAAATAATCATACCACGGGTGGGGTCGAGTCCCCCATCCCCTATGCCATGGTAGATCAGATGAATGCTTGCAAAGTACATAGGCTTTCCTGATCATACCAATATCCATCAGATCAGGCAGACATTTTAGGCAGGATTTTTATTAGGCACTCAAGGAGGCGCAATGTCCGCTTCGGTGTTTCACTGTGGAGGATAATGTGTGGAGCCACGGATGGCAGCATCTCCCTCCTGATTACCAGGGCAGTCTGCCCACTCAGCACAAATTGAAGACCAGTCAGTTGTTGGAAGTTGAGGTGAATCAGATGAAGGTCAGGGTTGCCAAGTGCCTGCAGACAGAGCTAAGGAGGAGGGTGTAAGGTCTTGCAGCAGCTCAAATCTGTTGGTTGCCTTCACAGGTGTGATGAAAGGGGACCCTCTGCTGGCATCTGATACTGCAGTGATTCTCTGGTGACTTCTGGATCAGGACCTGGGTGGCAGGGCTTTCAAGCTGACATTGTTCCTTTTCTTTTGCCAACCCCTATTCACCTGGTGCCATTGCTCAGCACTGTGGGCAGCCTCGATTGAATGAGTTGCTTGGGAGGGATTCTCCACTGGTGGCAATGACAGATCCACAAGCAAGGCTTCAGTGCCATGTAGTTTTGACGGTGGTTGAGGAGGAGAGGCATTTTCAAAGTCTGCCATGTTTAAATAATATTCTGCTTCACTCGGTGACTGAAATGTGACAAACACTCCATTAATTTTAATCCGTAACATGGCAGAGTAACACGGGGAAGTTGCAACATTGCGTTGAAAAAATCTTTGTTGTACTCGTACCCCTGCATATATATACCCTCCATCTGCGAAAAAGCTCTGGGGATAAGTCCTAAAAGAACTGCAAAGGTGGCCCTTCCCAGTGTAGCTGCCCTCTTTCCTGAACAATTCTTAAGATAGCCTCCTTCACCGGGTACCGGAGTAATTTACAGAGAATGGGACGTGGTTTCTCTCCAGGTTTCAGTCTGGGAGCCAGAGACCAGTCTGCCTGTTCAATGTCTGGAGGAGGGCAGTTAGGGGATTGCAGGATCGTCAGGATGGCAGTGTACAGGAAGGTTATCATATCACAGCCATCTGTGCCCTCAGGAATGCCCACAATTTGAATGTTATTTCTGCATGTTCTATTCTCCAGATCATCCACTTTTTCAAGCAGATATTGTAGTTTCTGGTGGTGCTCCCAGGTTGTACTCTGGTGAAAGCTAGTGATGTCTTGCTGCAATTTTAAAGCATGTTCAGTGGTGGAGACCCATACTGCCAAGACTGCCAAATCCTTGTTGATCTGCCACGTGGTGGATTTCAGTTCAGTAGTATCTTGAAGAATCTGCATGAGCATGGCCATAATGTTTGACAGGTTCATGGAGATATCTTACACTGTAGTGCACATCCTGTAGATTAGCAAGTGGACAGTAGATTTTAGCCAGTTAGTGGGTTAGTCCTAAAGGAACAAATCCCTTATGCCCGACTGAAGCTGAAACGTGATCCAGCAGTAATCTTCGGATTACAGGTCGAGTGAGTCAGCAAGTTTAGCAATTTTGATACAATTCAGATGCCCACAGTATCAGCTCCCTGATTTAGTCCATAGTAGATCAAATTTCCAGCTACAGTTGCTGAAAGCCAATGAATTCCACCTCAGCTGAATTGTCTTTTTGGATTATGCTGCCACCATGTTCAATGGCTAGCTCCACCATCGTTCAATAAACACAATTCTAACAGCATTTAGCTGGCAGGCTTGTGCAACTTTTGACACCTACTACCTCACTGGACTTACCACATCTGTCCCTGGCTACCACTCCTTACTTACAAATAGAGATAAATACTTAAACTGGGTTAGGGAGGGTCTGTGGGTTAGGGAGCGGGTGACTGGACTTGTCTAGATATGTGAGTGCCCTCATTAAATTATGGATCGGAAGTCAGCACGTAGGGAGGGCACATTAACCTGTTTACCAATTTAGGAATGATGGCAGGCTGGGAGGGGGTCATTCTGAAGACAGTGTTGGTGCAGGTGCAGGTTGCAGGATTCTCCTCATTTACTGCCCTCCTGGGGTGGGGGTAGATTTCCTGCAGGAGGTGGTGAACTTCGTTGTCAACCAGGTGTTGGAGTCCCGCAAGTGTTTAATCCTGGTGGACTTCAGTGCCTGGATCGATGACAAATCCTCGCATTTCGGTTACGACCTCCTCCAGATGATGCATTCACTGGGCCTGTTACAAGCTGTTGCTTCTGTGACTTACCAGCACGGCCATACAGACTCATTCTGGTGTTCCAACTGGGTCTTGAGGTCAATAACCTCAAGATTGATCTGGTCGTCTAGTCTGAGCACTGTACCGTGGAGTTCACATTTGGGACCCCCTTCCCCATGCAGATGGTCAGCTATCGCCCTTTAAGGGGCATGTGCCCTGAGGGACTCTTGGTGCTAGCTGACTTATCTCAGGTTGATGCGGCATGTTCGATCGGATCCAGGATGACGGTGGCACTATTAATTGTTTCTCCGGCTCTGGATGCTCTCAAGACTCATGGTGATATGACCCAGATCTTCTCACTTGAGGTCCCCCTGATTTGATGGGGACCTCAAGGTGATGAAGATCAAGGGTCAGAGGTTGGAGCATTGCTAGCAGAGATCCTGACTGGAGGTCGATAGGCTGGCTCTACGTGCTCACTATGTTGAGTACCAGGGGACAATTTCCCATAAGATGGCAGAATTTCTGTCCAGAGAAATTGCTGCTGGGAAAAACAGACCATCTCGCTATTTCAGACTGTAGACAGGCTTCTTCACCCTGCCTGCCTGCAGCCAAAAAAAGCATTGTCATCCACCCTGTGTGAGAAGTTTGCTCTGTTTTTCTCCAACAGAGTGTCGGCCATCCAGTCGGGGAGCCCGCTAGGGAGGCATTCGCCTCGCAGTGGTTGGGCTGGGAGATTCAGAGGCACTCCACCTGTCTGGGAGGAGTTTAGGCCAGTGGAGATGTCTGAAGTGACTAAGGTGATCTTAGAACTGAAGCACACCTTTTGTGAACTGGACACGGCCCTGATGCATTTCTTAATGGTGTGTGTCAAGGCTCTTGGCCCAGTGTTCACCAGGTTTGCCAGGTATTCAGTGGTGGAGAGGGTCCTCCCAGCTGCTTTGAAAGAAGTGCTGGTGAGGCCCCTCCTAAAGAAACCGTCTCTCAACCATGACGTCCCGGCAAACTACAGTCTTATCTCCAACCTTCTTGGGCAAGGTTGTTGAAAAGCTAGTGGCACAACAGCTTGAAGATCACCTGGTGTCCTTGTACATCTATAAGCCATTTCAGTCGGGTTTTCGGGCTAGACACAGCACAGAAATAGCCTAGTGAGGATGCATAATGATTTGCTCAGAGCCAGAGATAGAGGAGACAGGTCAGTTCTTGTTCTCCTTGATCTCTCCTCAGCCTTTGACACTGTGGACCATGTTGTGCTTCTTGATCTGCTCTGTGAATTTTGTGGACTCGCTGATACTGTCATCAGATGGATTGAGTCCTATCCCTCAAACAGGGTGCAGTAGGTGGTGATGTGGAATTTCTCCTCCTTTCCAATGCCCCTGTCTTGTGGAGTGCCACAGAGCTCGATCTTGTCGCCGATGCTGTTTGCAGTGTACATGCTGCACCTGGGTGAGATCATTCGACAGTACAGCATGGAGTTTCACTGTTACACAGATAATACCCAGCTGTACTTGTCTTTTGCCACTGGAACATCAAGAGCTGTTGACGTGCTTAACAACTGTTTGGCTAATTTCAATAATGGGATGGCTTCCAGCTGGCTGAGACTAAATCCAGAGAAGATGGAGGTACTGGTGATCGAGCCTGGTCAAGAACATGATGGGTTGCCACCTGGGGCTGATACAAAGCTTTTCCTGGGGACTGCTCCATTGGTGGCTTCCCTGAGGGTGCGAAATCGGGGCGTGATCCTTGAAGCCAGTTTGACTTTTGAAGATCAGGTGTCATCTGTGGTCAGCAGTGGTTTTTACCATCTGTGGAATACTGCCCGGATTAAGCCCCTCATTCTGCCTGAGGACCTGCCGATGATAGTGCATGCCTTTGTGACCTCCAGGCTTGACTACTGCAACTCTCCGTACTTCGGGGTCATGGGAGGGACTCTTCGCAGACTGCAGGTGGTGCAGAATGTGGCAGCCCGGTTACTGACGGGCCTCTCGAGGTCCAGTCATGTGACCCCGGTCCTACAGGCTCTGCACTGGCTGCCAGTCAGGTGGAGGGTCCTTGTCAAGGTGAGTCTTCTCACCTATAAGGCCCTATACAGACTGGGCCCTGGTTACCTGGCAGAGTTCCTGGCACCGGCCACCTCTGCTCGCTCCCTCCGCTCCTCTTCAAGGGGCCTCCTGGATGTTCCCAGGGTTCATCTTAGGACCTCAGGAGATTGTGCATTTAGTATCTCTGGGCTGACCCTGTGGAACTTGCTACCACCTGCTGTCCAGGAGGCTCCCTCGATTGAGGTGTTCAAGTGGAGGCTGAAAACCCACTTCTTTGTCCTGGCTTTTGTCGATTCCTGATTCCATCCTGATTTAGCCCCCTTGTGTGACAGTCTGAAACCCTTTTATCATTTTAATTGCTGTGTTTAGTATTTTATGAATTGCCATTATTATATTTATTTATGTTTGTTTTATTCCTGTATTCTTGTCATAACCTCAGCTAGGCACCCAGAGCCTCCGGGATTGGGCGCCCTACAAATAAAATTGCCTTGCCTTGCCTATCCTGATACAGTGTCAGGAGCCAGAATTTTTTTTAAACAAATCAATCCATGAGGATGGCAGAGGGCAGTAAATGCTATGGTGGGGGAAATGTTGGCCAAGAAGCTATCTCCTTTTTTTATAACTTTTTCATAGTCCTGAATAAGTTTCCCCTAGCAAGGAAAAATACTTAGACTTCCCTATTTGTGGTATTCAGGAATTAATATTCAGACCATAACCACACCTGAGGTGGTGGAGGGAAATTCCATTTACACTGACAAAGTCTTGAGTACCGTATTTAAAAAAAGTGGTTTATCTTTGGGCCACAGCTCTGCGTTCCTCCCATCAACCATAACTCCCCCCAAGTCCTGCTAGCCATTCCCCATACCCCCCATTATGTGGGGGAAGCAGAATAATGAGGAACATGCAGCTGTCCAAGTGTGAAGTAAAGAAAACAGCAGGCAGGTACATGCTGAGTCAGAAGGATGAGGTCTGTGGTCGTTACTCATTTAAGACCTACTTCCAGACAGTGGCACAGACTCACCCTTGCTGCCAACCTGGTGCCTTTCTTACCCTATGCCCCTCCAGCATCATGCCCCACCCTCATTACCCAGTCCTCCAACATAATGGGGCTTTAGAGGAGTAGCTAAGAGGACTTTGGGTGGGAGGGAATGTGAAATACACTTATCTCCCTCCCCTAAAATTAGTTAGTTTGCTTTTAAACTTGACTCCTAGAACTCAGACTGTATTGTAGTAAACAGAAACCCCATTACTGATGCAAGAGAGGATAAGACTTTTTTTTTAATGAGGACATTTTTCCTAGACTGCCGGCAAGACTCAGTAGCGGCATAGCGACCATCCACTCCGCCTCCCTTACAGGGATCACAGGGCATGGAAGGGGGGACTGTTTTTTCCCCATGGTAATGGAAGTAGCTGTGGGAAGCCCTAACCCACTGAGGGTACTGGCGAGAAGTACTAAGGTCCAGGCAGGAAGTTGTACAGAGACACGCTGCTTCCATCAAGCACCCAACAGTGCCCTCCCCTCCCGACACTGTCCGCTGGTCAGATCAATGCCCAACTCTCCCCTTGAGAGGCGAGCTGCAGAATGGCAGCTCAGTATAGCTCCTCCCTCCCTCCTGCCGACCCCCAACAAACCAGACTTGTTCTCAAACCCAGGTCGCTGGTGCAGCGTGGAGGATAAGACTTCCAATGGTAAGGGAGTATGGGTAAAATGTGGATTTTGATGGGGGTTTGTGTACAAAGGCAAAGAAGTTTTGTTATTTATTTATTTATTCACCTACCCAGGACAGCTCAGCTTTTGTTTTCTGTGGTATTCTGATTTTACCTCTTATCACAATTGGATCAACTGAAGCACTAGGAGTCAAAATGATTTGCTTATGCTCGCACAGTAACCAGCTCTGGTGGGATGCAGACCTGGGTTTCCTGGTTCACAAATGTGTGCTGTGACCACTAGAGAAGAGTTCCACACATGAAATAAATTTTGGTGAGATAGTATTGGTTACTCGACTACTTTACATGGGGGCATGCGTACTTCTCTGTTGTGCCATATCCACAGCCAGGGAACTGCCGGTTACCATTACCCTGTTCCTTGATTACATACTGATTTTAGAATGGGGAGAGGCTTGCAATAGCCCATCCAGATTACAGAGCTTTTCTGTGGCTATCTACCCTGGCAAGGTTTGACCGATTAATATTTTGTAGGGACAGCTTTCCAATTGCCTGCCAAGGTCCATCTAAAAAAATGGTACAAAGAACTGGGCAATAGATTTTTACCATGCTGCTTAACAGGGAACACCTAGGATCACTGTTCATTTTAAAATGTGTTTAAGTGTTTACTAACTGTGTGTATTGTATTGTATTGTATTGTATTGTATTGTATTGTATTGTATTGTATTGTATTGTATTGTACCAAATGTGCATAATGATATGGTGCTTGCATGGAAACTGCATGGGTGCTTCCTTGTATCTCATTGTAAATGAGCTTTGCTCAATTGAGTTACTCTCTTTCATTGTTTATGATTAAAGTTTATGAATAAAGTACAAGCAACAATCTTCTCCCTTTCCAAGGAAACTGCACAAATGGCATCATGTTACCCACCTCGAACAATCATTTGACAGACCCGTTTATTTATTTATTTATTTTTTGCTGTATCTTTCTCCCCTTCCCTGGCCCCAGTTGGCCCCTTGTCCGTCTGCCGTCCCCTGCCTCCGCTCCTTCAGGCCCTCACCCTTGTAACTCCCACAGCTTACTCCCCATGGTGGGGCAGAGGGGAGCCCCCTACTCACCCATCTATCCAGGATCCAGTTCAGGGTGTTATCTCCGGAGACGGAGTACAGGGGGCAGCCATCAAGCCACAACAACCAGCCACCAGGTTCTTTTTCTGTTCTCTCCCTTGTGGGAGCTCGGCATGCAATGACGCAAGCAGCAGGCACATGCACACACCCATGCGCATCCCGGCCAAGTGTCTGCCATGCTCCAGCCCCACATTCTTGTGGCAGCAACGAGCCGAGCCCCAGCCTCCACCAGGGGTCAGATGCATGCCGACTGCAGGTATCCCCCCTCCCCAGAGATGGAAAGCAGTCCATCGGATGCTCGCTCCATCTCCTCCCCTGCTGACCCCCGGTGGCCTGCACTCATTCCCAAACACGGGTCACCGGCATGACACGAGGTGTGGGAGGGAGGTAGTAACAACAACAAAAATGGAAAGGGACCTGGGGGTAATCATATCAGTTGACCTTAAGGTTAGCAAGCAATGTGAGAAGGCAGTAGGAAGGGCTGGGGGTATACTGGGATTTATAGGGAGCGGCATCACCAGCAGAAAACAGGAAGTTGTTATCCCTCTGTTCAGACAGGTGGTGAGACCCCATCTGGAGTACTGCGTCCAGTACTGGAGACCCCATGTCCGCAAGGACATAGATAGGATAGAGGCAATCCAGAGGAGGGCAACTAAAATGGTGCAGGGTCTGCAAGAGAAGCCATATGAGGAGAGACTAAAGGAGCTTAATATGTATACCCTTGAGGAAAGGAGGGAGAGGGGGGACATGATAGAAACTTTTAAGCACCTCAGTGGAATCAACAAAGTCCAAGAGGGTAGCATCTTTCAGAAGAAGAGATGTGCAAGAATAAGGGGACACAATTTAAAGATGGGGAGAGTTCAGGGGCAATGTGAGGAAGTCTTTTTTCACAGAGAGGGTGGTGGGCACATGAAACAGCCTTCCTGAGGAGGTTGTGGGGCCTAAAACTGTGGAAGAATTCAAGAAGACATGGGACAGACATAAGGCAATTCTTGGGTGGGGTAAGAAGAAATAGGCTGTTGGTTAACTAGGATCTGCAGCTTATCCTGTAGGTAGGGGAAATGGGCAGACTAGGTGGGCCAAGTGCTTCTTATCTGCTGTCAAAGGCTATGTTTCTATGTGTGGCATCCAATGCCTCAGCCCTCAGTGCCACCGGGCTGACTGACAGACCAGGTTAGAATTTGGAAGGGAAGGCTATATATATTTATGGAGTATGCAATGATCTGATTTGAAATATGCAGTTTATCACTAATAAGGAGGCAGGACTTTAAAGACTCACTTGTGGCTCTCCCACTCATGAGATATGGTCCTGTCCCTTTACACATGAAAATAAACTGCATAATGGGCTCTATGCACAAAGCCTCCGTGCCACATATCTCCGGACCCCCAGCACCATTCAGCATCATGCGCCAGTCAGTTGTGGACCAGATCTCCTGGCCACCCAAGCATCTACATGCCATAGGCAGTCCAAGGGTGTGCCGGGGGCATGCCCACACTCCACGTGAGTCACTAAGGTGCAGAGAACTGGGCTGGGAAATGTTATGCCTCTGGAGACCCTGCCATATGTATGCACTCCCCCAGTGATTACTGGTGGGGCGCGATAGCAATGGGATCCCCCTGCACACTGCTGCCCCAGCCACCGGGCTGCCATGGTGGGCTGGGGGCAGTCGTTTGAGTGAGTGCCTGTACTTTTACACATTCCAGTCCCACATCTTCCAAAACTCCCCTGCACCTGTGGCATAAGGGATCTAGTCTGTGACCCAGGACGGGCATCTGATTGGATGTTTACCTGGGTCCACTGCTTCACACCCGTCCACTCCCATGCTGGGGGAGTGAAGCCACGGACAGGTATCCTGTGAGTGCTTGAGGTTGTGGATCCATGCACCCTGTGCCTGTCCACGGCCACATAGGCAGAGCCCCATGTTTACTGTGGCAAAGTGCACCTACATTCTGTGGCAGGACGTTATAATTTCTGCAGCAGAACAACTGCTGATTCTGCGGCCCCTCCTCTCATTAGACCGACCAATCCAGGCTCGGCTCCTTGAGGCTGTTATAACAGCCACTGTTTGCAAACATCCCTTTTTAATAATTGAGCTACAGTGTGGCCTAGAGGATAGAGCACCAAGTTGCAAACCTAAAAACTCAGTGGGCCTGAGTTTGAAACCCACAATCTCACTTGCATGCTGTGTGTCCTTGAGCAAATCAGTTAACCTCCCTGTACTCTCTAGTCACAGCTGAAAAGGAACTTCTCAATGTGCTTTTCTGACCTAAAATAATAATAAACAAAAATAAGAAGTGGTACAAAGGCTACAGATTTGGTGTGATATTGTACAGTGCTTGATACAGCATGAGTGTATGACATTTTAAAAGCTACAATATGTATGTGTTTGCTTTGGACAGCATAGAGTGATACCACAAGGTACAAAGGAACAAAAGTCACGGCACACACTACACATTCAAAAAAGACAAGGTAGTCAAAGAGTTGCTTCAAATGACTTAAACCAGTCCATATAATGCTCACCACATAAGTGTACAGCCAAGGCACAGAGATCTACAACAGTTGCTTCTAACATTTCAACAAAATGTTGTCTTTATCGAAGATAGTGCCACTAGTGGTAATCCCATGAAATAGCCCAAAGGGCTTTGTTACATGTTCTACTTAATTAAAGTGCTAGTGGTGCTTTTAAGTTAACAACTTATAAAAAAGAACATACACAATATTTACAACACTTATACTGTTTTTTTTATTTTCCTAATCAACTACCCCTTTATCTGGAATGACTCCAATAAATTTTTCTTTCAGTAGCTTGAATTCAGTTTGTTTGTAAATAGGGTCTAAGCAGAACAACAGTTTCATCCTCAGAGCGGTAGTATACACAAAGTGTCAAGTTGTGCAAATACTTATACTTATTTTATATTTAGTGTTTGTTGATCGGGTAAGTGCACTACACAAATTCTGTCTATTTTCAGGCATGACCCAGGGGAGGGGATACAGATGAATGCCAACTGACTTTGAACCAGATTAAGCTGTTGGTGATATTTTTAGTGAATGGAGGGAAATTTGGCCAGGGCACCGGGGAAATTCCCCTACTCTTGTGGTAGGGGGCCCCCTTGTGAAGACTGGACTAGGGCTCAGTATGTCTGAGTCAGTGGAGTGTGAGGAGGTGTTGGAAGAATGCTCTATGGAATATGTTGCGATTCTTGCTGAAGAACCTGAACGAATGGATGACATGGCTGTATTGAGTGCTCCTTTACCTGAGGAAGATTCGGCTCGGCCTGGTGGTGCTGTGGCTTGTCCTTTGGATACTGCTGTGCTTGACCCCTTTGCAGTTCTGACCACGGAGGAAGACAAGAAGAGGAAATGCCAGGAATATTGTCCTATAGCCCCTCTTGGTGTTGCAAAAAAAAGTAACGTGCATGCGGCAGACAACCTGGTGTGTGAGAAGTCGGGTGCATCGGCTGATACCTCAGATGATGACTTGTTTCCATTTTCGGCCCGGCATGCCGCTTGGTCTCCTGAAGCTGCTGCTTTAGAAGGTTCAGGGTGGGTTAAAACCCTGACTGCCTGGATTCCTGCCAGGGAACGGACTGAACCAGCTGGTGGAACCTTTGCTGTTGCAGGCTATGGAGGGAGGACTTGTTTTGGAACCGGACCACGCCATTTCGTCATTTCCGCCTGCCTGTACTGCTGCTGGGGATCTCGTTTCAGTCATTCCTGGACCTGCTTTGTAGTCTCCATTATCAGGTTTAGTTTTATCTGCCTCTTCGGCTCCTGAGCAGGTTGTTAATACTGTTGACATTACTAGATCTCCGGACCACCGGACTGCGGCTCCTGTATCAGGTCAGTGTACCCAGACATTGGAAGCAGTTCCACCGGACGATCCTGTAGGCAGAACTGTTCATCGACCCCTTCAGACTGATTCTACAAAACCAGCCAGTTATGCCTCTCTGTTTAAAAATACAGATGTCCCTGCTAGAAAATGTTTGTAACACGTATTTGTTATAAATGGGGTTTGGACCTACCCCCAGACCGTAATTATGTGGGTAAATCTTTAATTATTGATTCTTTGAGAATTAGGCCTTCAGAGGTTTATGCCTTTATTCATTCTTCTGGAGACCATAATTTTGACATTTCTTTTCGTTCAGCAGCTTTGTTAAATAAATTCTGGACTGCGTATTATGCTGCTCGTACAGACCCTATTTGGAAACCCTTTGTGGTTATACCCATTACTAGACCAACTGCTAAAGTGATTACTGTTCTTTTTCGAAATGAAGGAGTAAATGTCTTGGATATTTTGTATTGGTTGGAACAATGCTGTACAGTTAATGGGGTGCCTCATGCTCTGATTGACGATAATGGGTTTTGGACGGGAGGGTGGAAATTTAATGTGCAACTTTAAATGACTGAGGCTGGGATTCAACATCTCCCAGATTGTTTCTATTTAGGGAGGTACCGTGGTATTTTGTTCTATCCAGGTCAGCCCTGCTCTTGTTATAGATGTGGTTCACTGTCTCATTTGAGATCAGATTGTGACCAACTAAAATGTGCATCCTGTGGGATGTTGGGACACTCGGTTTTGTCCTGTACCGTCCCCCCTACTTGTAATTTATGTGAAGAAAGTACCCATGTTTTTGTGGCTTGTCCTTGGGCAGGCCATAATACCTCTGATTATGCTGAACATGATTCTTACCTTGCTAAGTCCTTTACTTCTTCTCGGACCTCCCTCCCCCTCAACCCCCCCCCCGGCTCAGGTCTGGTCTGCACTTCTAAGTTACTAACCCCTTTTGTTCCACCCTCAGTTGGTGACCCGGAACTCCAGAGACGATTCGATGCCCGGAAATCCCCCACGAAGAGTCTCCCCTTACTTAGTGTTTCAGTTCCTCCCCCTGCTCAGTCCCCTCCTCTTCTAGTAACTGAGGAATTGGAGTCAGGGGAGGTTTTGGAAATCTCACCCCCAGTTGCTAGACGACTTCGTTCCACCAAGCTGGTGGAGGAAGTGTCTCCATTTTCAGTTCCAGTTGCTAATCCTTATGAACCTTTGCAGAGTTGGGGTGATGCTATGGACTAGGAAGAGTTGGTGGACTCCCTTCCTTCCTCTTCTATTCCTGTGGCTTCCCCTCCACTAGTACCCCCAATTGATAACTCAGGAACTGCCTTAAAGAAGAAAGCTACTAGAACCAGGAGAAAGAAATGATTTGGTCCTTTTCATTACTGTTTTTTTTTCCTTTTTTCTTTTTTATGTCTTCTGTTCGTTTGGCTAGTCTAAATGTTAATAGTATTCGATCACAGTATAAACGTGCAGCTACTTTTGCAGCTTTACATAGTTTATCTTATGAGGTTTTTTTCTTGCAGGACGTTAGGCTTTATGCTACTAGGGATGCTACTACAGCCACAAGAGATTGGGGGTTAGGACCCTCTTATTGGTCTCTAGGCCAGGACCTTTGTTCAGGTATTGGGTATTGTTTTACCACATCTGGGTTTATTTTACAGAAATTGGTGGATTTAGTTCCAGGGAGAGTGTTGTTGTTCGACGTGTTATGGAATGATTTGCCTTATCGGTTTATTAATATTTATGCTCCGCGCAACAGAAAGCTGCTAGGATACAGCTTTTCAGATTAATTAAACCTTACTTGTTTACCAATAGGATAATTTTATGGGGTGGAGACTTTAACACTAGTTTAGATGTTTGGCCCCCTAAAAAAGTATATTGTGACACCCAAACATTGCGTACCTCTTCTTGCTGAGATGGATTTAGTTGATGTGTTTGCTCAACATTCGCTACATACATTTTCAAAAGGTAGCTTGACATCTCGGATAGATTTTTGGTTGTGTTCACGGACTGTTGGGGAGGTTAAGGGTGTAGTGGTACCTATGGCAACTTCAGATCATCATTTATTGAGATTACAGTTTTATTTGGGAGAAGTGCTTTCACAGGGGCCTGGGGTTTGGAGGGTTAATGCATCCTTATCATTGATTCCGGACTTTCATCAAGGTTTTTTAGACTTGATCTCTGACAGTACTTCTGTGGTTTTCCTCTATGATTCTGTGATTGATTGGTGGATTGATACCAAAAGGTGTTTAGTGGCCTATTTTAAATTTAATTCTGGACAGTTAGCTGATACTAGACACCATACCTCTCAGCTCCTTCGAACTGAATTACTTGCATAATTTACAACATCTTATTTGTCTCATTCTGATTGTACTGCCCGTATAAAAGAGGTTAAAGCAGCTTTGACAAAAGTACAGTATGATAGACAGAAATCTATGGTTTTTGAACAAAAATTTCGGACTTCTGGGAAGCAGAGTCAATTCAACCCTTTTGACATTACTAGGGAGAAATTTTGTGATAAACAGGTGTCTCAACTTCTTGATAATCAGGGACAGTTCGTTACAGGGAAATTACAAATCATGGAATATGTTACACAATTTGTGAAGCAAATGTTTGACTCTCCAGTAGCGGAAACCCCTGAAATGGCGATATTGCTGCAAGCATCGGATGTCCCTACCTTAACATTAACTAAGCAACAGGAGGTTGTAGCCCCTTTTACATTGGAGAAAGTGAAGGTGGTTATTTGTGGTCTTAAAGATAAGGTGGCTCCAGGCTCTGATGGATTGTCGGCTGAAATTTATAAATCTTTATGGACATTTATGCCGACTCAGTTATTAGCCGTATTTAATGCTTTTTTGACTGAAGATCGATTATCAGACCAAATGTATGAAGGTTTGATGCTTTTTCTTTATAAAAAGGGTGATAAATTTGATTTGGGGAATTGGAGACCGATTACTTTGTTGAATATAGACTATAAAATTTTTTCCAAATTATTGGAGAACAGGCTTTCGAAATTGTTGCCTCTTTTAATTTCATCATTTCAGTATTGTTCAGTTGTAGGTAGGTCCATCCGAGATGCTTTGCTTTTGGTAAGAGAATTATTTTCTCAGGGACATCATGGAGTTATACAGGGTTTTTTATTTAATTTTGATTTATCAAAAGCCTTTGATGGGGTATCACAAGAATTTATTTGGTTGACTCTCCGAGCTTATGGGTTTCCTCAGATTTTTATTAATTGGCTTATGTTGTGTTATTCATTAGCTTACGTGAGGCCTTATGTAAATGGATGGATTGGACCACCCTGTTACATTCGCTGGAGAGTCCGTCAAGGTTGTCCCTTGAGCCCATTATTGTTTGTCATAGCATTGGACCCCATTATTAGATTACTTTATAGATCCCCCAGACTATTGGGGATTTCGGGTCCCAGTTTTAGTAATCAGAAAATAATCTGTTATGCTGACGATTTATGTGTTTTGGTGCCAACTATACAGGTGGGTTGTTTATTATGTGCAGTTCTCCCGATTTTCTTATCTATTATTGGTTCTACTTTAAACCTACGGAAGAGTGTGTGTTTTAACTTGGCTACAACTGTGGTGGAGGTTTCTTCCATTAGGGGTATTCAGCTAGTGGATTCTTCACATCAGCTATTGGGTATTTATTTTGGTGTCCCAGATATGGCTCAGTATAACTGGGAAATATGTCTGAATAAGGGCAGGGAAAAGGTGTGTAAATGGAATAAATGGTTTATGGGGAAGAAGAAACAGATTTTTTTGATTAAAACTTGCCTGCTGCCTTTATTTTTACATGTGGCATATATTTTTCCTTTACCCAAATGTTTTTTTGTGCCTCTTTTGAGCCTTTTTTTCTCTTGTTTTTGGGGTAGCCATCTTAATCCAGTTAAAAGGAATTATTTGTTCAATAATTATCGACGGGGGGGTAAATATGGTTCACCCGATAGTATTTTTTTATTCTCTTTTTTTTCCCCACCAATTTAAAGCCCTTAGTTATTAATTCCTTGCAGTCTTGGATTCCTTTAGTACGTGTTTCCATTTCGGGAATTTTGCAAGAATGGCTTCTGGAGAGTTTCATACATAAAAATAAACGGAAATATGTTTTATCCTCGGATTGGGTTATAGTGTTTGATATGATTAGACAATGGAGTATTATGGTATCCATAGTTACGGAATTGTCTCGTAAAAAGTTGTATGCAGTGGTAATACAGTCTTATTTTTCAGAAGAAGTTTTTCCGGATTTTATTCTGTCAGAAAAGGCTCAGATCGGAAATCGACTTATTGATACCAGGATCCCTGTGGCTATGTGGGATATTGCTTGGTTGAGAGTGCATGGTAAGATTAATGTACGAGGGAATCACAGACACAAACAATTAAAGGATAAGTATTGTTTTCGGTCTTTCTGTACAACCCTTACAGAGACTATGGATCATTTATATTTTTCTTGTCCCTTTATTTTGCAATTTTGGTTTTTTTGGTGTCATCACTTTTGGAATCAAGTATGGCGTAAGTGGGATCAGAGAGCTTTGTTTTTTGGTTTATTTCCGGCTTCATGGGATGTGTGTAATTCTAGTACTTTAAATCTCATTGCAGTTGTGATATTGTATTGTGTATGGCAGGTTAGGTGTTGGTTTTTATTTCAACAACATTCTCTCACCCCTGAAGAATTGTTTACGAAAGTACTAGCTCATATCGATCATCTTAAGGAAGGAGAAAGGAAACTCCTTAAACGGAATATTTGGGAACGATATTGGAAATTTTATTAAACTAGTTACCTATTTCTGATTGTATTTTGCTTGTATCAATCTTGTTTTGTATTTCTTATCTTGTTTAAGATAACAAAAGAATTTCTCTGGTTTTCCTTTTTTTTTACCTTATTGTATAAACTTTTGTATTATATTTGTTAGATGTATTCCTTTTGTATGTTATTTTGCGCTTTTTATGATTTTAATAAACATACCCCTACTCTTTTGCTAGAGAGTGCTGTGACAGTGTTTCTGGTAGCCAGAGAGGAGTGAGAGAGCACAGGAGCAGGACATATGGGTGGCTGAGGAGTTGGTCTCCTCCTCGGCCCACACTTTACTAGAGACCAGCATCATTATGGATATCGTTATGGAGGAGAAGTTTGTGCTGGCCAAGGATCGAGTGGAGGAAGTGGTATGAGATGACGACAATGTCCAGCCTACCGGAGGGCTGGAAGAGGTTCCTGTGGGGTCTACTGCAGTACCATAAATTGCTTTGGAAGCTGAGATCTGCCGATTGATAGAAGAGGAGGAACGCAAACTCAGTTCCCTACAAGAATATCTCCCGCAGGAGCTATTGCAGCAGCGAGACGTCTCAGAGCTGCCAGTGCATCCAGATACAGCGTGATCACAGGAAGAAGCAAGTGAGTGGTCAGAAAGCCCAAGGGGTGATGAAAACTTACTTCTGCAGGCACAGATGGATCCAATATGGTCTCCAAGCATGCAGGTAAACAATATTACGGTGGCAGTCTCGGATGGGAGCAAGGAGGTTGTGCAGACAGAGCAGCAGTTGGATCCTGAAATGCTACAGGACATAGTATTGCCAGGCAATAGTAATGACAATAATATGGTGGATATTTGTGTTGACAGATAAGGGCCATCAGTGAAAGAAGTCCATTTCAATATAGGTATGACAACTGTGGAGGGGTCATAAGGGGGCAGGGAAGGATGGGAGTGGAAAGCAGAAGAAGGGGAGGGCTATGCTGTTTGATTCTGGATGTCACTCTCCTTCCCTAGAGGACAATAACACTACTGAAATGGTTGCTAGTCCCTCTTCAACTCCAGTGGGCTAGGTAACCTCAGCTCTAGAAGCGGCTGACTGGGTACGAAACCTAACAGGTGCTGGGTGGGATGCAAATCTTTCTAACCCAAAGGATGGTATAGCATTATCAAAACTAATAATGCAGAACTCTGATAGGCCCGTAGTGGCTGAGCAGCCCTCTGCATCTCTTGTAATGCCTGGGCAGAATTCCCCTGTATCTGAGATACAAATGGTAGCTATCTCGGATCAGAATCCAGTTTTAAATGTGATCCAAGGTCTGGAAGGTGATGCACCCTTGATAGAGGATGAGCCCCCCTTCCCCCCCTCCTGAAAGAGAGGAACAAAGATTATTACAGAAGCCAGGGGATGTTGAGACCCCTCGGACACTGGAGAGACCGGAAGTGGTGCCACAACAACTTAGTAGTGTTTGGCATGAGAGGGTTAAGGAGCAGTTCTTCCCTCATGATGCAAGACATGCATCAGAGCTGGCAGCTAGGTGGAATGCTGTCCGGTTGAAATTTCATGGTGACATATCTGAGGTTCCCGACAGGCATTTTGTGAGCAGAGAACTATTGAAAGGCAGCATGAAATATTATGCTTAAGAGGTGTATGCCTTAATACATGTGCTGGGAGATTCCCTGTTCGACATCAGTTTTAAACATCCAGCAGGGCTGGACAGGTTTTGGAAACAATACCAGATGCTGAAGCACACCCCCTTGTGGAGGCCCTTTTTGGCTATACCCTTAATAAAAAAAGTAACTATTCTATTTCGCAACAAGGGGGTCAATGTTGCAGATATAACCTACTGGTTGTAGCAGCATTGTGTGATAAAAGGTTATCTTGAGCCCATCATAGATGATGAGTAGTTGTGGACAGGAGGATGGAAATACCAAGTCACTTTGAAGATGGAGCAAGGCCAAACAAAACATGTACCAAACTGTTTTTTTCTTTGGGCCAGGACAGAAGGGTGATTTTTTTACCCGGGACAACCAAGAGCATGTTTTAAGTGTGGAGATGTGGGGCATTTAAGTAATGCTTGAGAAAAACAAAAATGTGGTTTGTGTGGGGAAGTGGGCCACATAGGAGCACAGTGTCGCCAGTCTATGAGATGTAACTTGTGTAAGGAGCATGGGCATACTTTTCGTACACATTCATGGACATCTTATACTAGTTTAGATCAAGTCATAAGGGCAGAACAAGATGTTTATGTAGCTACTGCCCAAAAGGAACAGATGCGCATTAGAGTTTTTTTTTTAAACTTTAATTTTATTGATAGTTCGCAGGAAATTTGAGTACATTTGCTTAATCCATCAGTACAGTCAAAATGTGCTGTTACAGTATGTTGTACAGTCATTTCATACATATTGTGCTTAGACCAGTTTGAACTAATAGGCCCTTCAAGCCTCTTACACATTTCAGAGAAACTAAATTAAGTCATGAGGAGGAGGAGGATTTCTTTGTCCATTTACCCCGTCTATGTCTCTTTTTCTATTCATTTCCAAACCTCCCATCTCATGCACCTCTGAATGTAAAGTGAGGTCCTATGGTTGATTTTAAATGTGAGCTCCTCAAGCTCAGCTAGACTCTGTACAATTGATATCCAGTCCTGCTCCTTGGGGGGTGAAGGATTGAGCCATAGCCTAGTTATGGCTATGGGCGCTAATTACAATTGCCCATAGGTAAAATAGAGTCAGATCCTAATATTAGCAGGGGGTGCCAAGATCACCTCAATCCAATCGAGGGGTTGGTCTAGTGTGAGGATTTCCTTATGGCTGACGTGACTTCTGCCCAAAACCTTTGCAAATTCGGCATGCCCAAAATTTATGGAGGTAGTCCGCCTCCCCCTTCCCGCATCCTCTCCAGCAACTAGCTGGGTATTTTATGTTTCTTTTGTTTAAGGTCTTTAGAGTAAGGAAGAAGCGGACCCTTACCTTCCAGGCAAACTCCTGCCAAAGGGTGGACCTGGTCGTTTTTCTGACTACATTAAAAATGGCTCCCCAGTCTAGATTTGGGTAGTCAGGATTGGTTTCCCCCTGCTATTTAGTTTTAATCTTGGTTAACGGATCAACTTTCACTGATCTAAGGGATCTGTAAAGATGAGAGATTAGTCCCTTCTGAGCAGTGGTGGATTGTATCTTCTGAATGGCTGTTATTAGGGGGGCAGCCCTGGCAGGGTCCATCTCTTTCTTTTGAAGAGATGTTATATATGCTCTGACCTGAAGGAACCTAAAGTGGTCCGAGCTTTTAAGTTTGAACCTGTTCCTGAGGGAAGCAAAATCCTGGACCAATTCACCTGGGACAAACTGACACAGATATTCCAGACCCGATTTACCCCATTGTTTATATGTAAGATCTAGGTGATTTGGAGGAAAGTCCTCCACCCAGGCCAAGCTTTTTAGCGGCCATACCGAGGATTGTAATCTATATTTTTGCCAGAGCCTATGGACTGAATGGATAGCATCCCCCACAGAGTGTAATCTAGGTATAGGGTGACAATGGGACAAGGGGGGGGGTCACCATATCGGGCCTCCCAAGGGAACGCCTCCCCTCCTCCTCACACCCCTCTCCATTTCTCCAGCCGAGGTGAAACTGGGACCAACTCATTGTAGTTCATTTTTTAGTTGGACCACCAAGAAGTAGTCCTCCAACTCCGGTAGAGATCTACCTCCTCCGTCTTGGTGGGCCTGCATGATTTTTAAATTTATTCGGGGTCTTTTGTTGTTCCATGTGAAACTGGAAATCATTTTATTCCACATTGAAAAATTTGACTTATGTATGTGTAAAGGTAGGCACTGAAATAAGTACAGGAATTTGGGCAGTACCGCATTAGAGAGTTAATGTTAAATCCAACCCCAGTAGATCCTACACCACAAAGAGTGGCTAGGCCCAAAAAAGTTATCCCTATATCTGAGGTCACAGTCGGGGGCCAGTATGTTCCTGTGGTAGAACCTGAAGTGCAAGAGGTGAACGTTACTAAGAGAGAGAGAGAGAGAGAGAGAATGGAGGTGTCAGTAAGAGAGACTGTGGATGAGCCCCTCCCTTCTCCCCTCCCCTTCCCTTTCTACAGGAGGTACCCATACAGGAATGTCCACAGCAGGCAGCAGAACAGGGTCCTGAGGGGTCAGAAACAGCTAGTAATGTTATGCCACCACTGGAGGTAACACAAGACCCCCCCTTCCAACGCATCACCCGCTCTAGGTCAGGGAGACACTGGTCAATTCCTATGCTGTCCTCCTGGAGCAGGAGCCAGAGGATGAAGAGACGGACTCTGATATCTCTTCAGTGACTGCTTCACAGCCTGAAGGGGTGCAGGAAGTAGGTGCTGGGTGATAAGCCAAAACCTAAGAAGAGGAAAAAAAGGAAGTGATTAAGTTAGCATACTGGTTCCCTATATGTGCTTGATTCCCTCTACTTTGTATGGCAAGGAGCTTTTCTTTTATTACTATTAATGTTAATAGTATAAAGTCACAAGAGAAAAGGAAGGTAACCTTTGCAAATTTAGCTACCAGCACAGGGCAGATTGTTTTGTTGCAGGACACAAGGCTATATATTTTGACGGATATTAAGGCAGCACAGAGGGACTGGAGGTAGGGTTCATCCTTGTGGTCCTTAGGAGAAGAACAGTGTTCCGGATTAGGTTTCATGTTTCAGGGGCTTGAACCAAAACTTTTACAAGTCTTGGATATTCACCGAGGTAGGGTCTTTATAATTGATATAGTCCTATATGGCATTGCATATCGATTAATTAATATCTATAGTCCTCAAACAAAGGCAGATCATTTGGCTCTTTTTAAGGAGATTGGGCTGTACTTGCATACTTCAAAACTAGTGCTATGGAGGTGATTTTAATTGTGGACTTGCAAACAGAGATTGGGGTAGAAAGACACAAAAGATCTTTAGTGATACAAATACTTTAAAAAAATCCTGGGACAGAATAGGTTATGTGATATTTATGACTTATTGCAGAAAGAACCATGTCATACTTTTCATAAAGGGTATTTGTCCTCTAGGATTGATTTTTGGTTTGTGTGTGACAGATTGACTAGTGGGGGAATTTCGGTATTCCCCCTTGAAACATCTGACCATGCGGTGGTACAGGTTGTGATTGGACAACAACAGAGACTCCACATGGGGAGAGGGTTTTGGAAACTGAATGTAGAAATGTTACAAATAACAGACATACAGCATGCGATTAATGATATTTTTTAAGGTAAGGGCTGATGTAAGCTTTCTATATGATAGTCTCATTGAATGGTGGGAGTATACTAAGAGGGACCTTAGAGACTGGTTTATCCAGATGTTGGGGGCTAGGGCTAGATCTCAATATACCCAATATTTGGGTTGGAGAGCGCAATACCTTGACTCCTTTCACAGACATATGAGAGGGGGAGTGTTATCCCAGAACAGCTACGCTTAATTAAGGAGAAAATGTATACCTTTCATAAGAAGAAAGAGTCTAAGATAGAGAAGCAACAGCAGTTCCAAACTAGAGGGATGCAAGATCAGGTTAACCCATATGTTGTGGAATTGTAGGGTGGAAAAAATATTTTTCACTGGTTTGAAAAATGACAAAGGGGCTTTAGTGCAGGATAGATGGGTAATAAAGCAAGTGGTCCAGGACCATGTACAGGTTAAATTTCAGGTACCAGGCTCAGACCATAATCACTCCTGTTTTGAACAGCTGGAGATTCCAATTCTATCACCAGAGGAAAAATTGAAGGTAGTAGCCCCTATTGTGGAAGAGGAAATTAAGATGTCAGTAAGTAAATTATCGGCTCAAACTACACCGGGTAGGGATGGCATACCAAATGATTTTTATAAAGTTTTTATAGACATTCTGGCTCCTTGGTTACAATTGGTGTAAGAGGCCATTTGGCAGGAGCATAGATTAGTTCCTAGCATGAAGGAGGGAGTGATGACCTCTTTGTATAAAAAGGGAGACCCTCATGACATAAAAAACTGGAGACCACTTAGTTTGCTCACCTCTGATTATAAAATCTTGACAAAAATATTAACAGTTTGATAGGCTAAACTTGCACAAACATTGCTACTACCAGCTCAAACATGTGCAATCCTGGGGCGAAATATAACTCAGAATTTAATTAATATATGGGAGATTGTGGATCAGGGGTTACAGTCAAAACTAAATGTGCATATACTGACTATTGATCAAGAGACTGCCTTTGATGCCATTAGGCAAGAGTATGTTTGGGTAGTACTATGGTATTATGGAATACCTAATTTATTGATAATTTTATTGAAAACCTTATATGCTGATGCACAGGTCACACCCTTGATTAATGGATATCTAAGAACCCCCTATATTGGTATAGAATGGGGTTCAACAAGGTTGTCCCATGAGCCCAATTTTATATGTGTTTGGATTGGATCCACTTTTAAGATTGATAGAATCTGACGAGGGTATTAGACCTATTTGGAACAAAGCAGGAATAGTTTTTGGCAAAGTCTCAGCTTATGTAGATGACTGTATCTTTGCAATGGCATATCTGGACTCTGGGAATATAGTACTACAGGTAATACGACAGTTGACACATGTAACAGGCATACAGATTAATACAGGGAGGAGCAATATACTGGTTTTAGGGGCAGCCCGGGAGGTTGATACTTTTCCTATTTCTATGATGAAAGGTAATGTTGAGATCTTAGGTCTTTATTTTGGTACAATATAGGTGGAGAGTTTCAATTGGGAGAACATATATGATGTAGTTTCTCAGAAAGTGACTTCCTGGTAGACTTGGAAGATGATGAGGAAGAAACAGTTTTTTTGACTAAGAGCATATATTGCTCTAGTCTTCCTGTATGTAACACACATTTTCCCCCTGCCATACAGTATGCATGCCAAAGCTATGGGTCTTTTCTTTCTTCTCCAATGTGGAAGTAGATTGAACCCAGTAAAAAGAGCACACACGTATAGGGCATGGAAAAATGGTGGGCTGAATATGATACACCCCATTGGTGTATCTTTTTGGTAATTTTTTTATAGTTCTATAAGACCATGTCTAGTGGAGAAAACAAATGTGGGAGTTCTTTGTATGTCATTGTGGGAAACCCCTTTTTTACAAGCTTGGAGTAGGGGGAAATGGCACACCTCTGACAAAAGCCTCCCTACCCACATACAAACTACATTAAAATATATCAGGACATGGAAAATTGAACTTAGTTGGTTTTTAAATCAGGAAAAGAAATAGTTTTATAGAACCACTGTGGAAACATTTTATTTTGAAGAACCAGTGTTTCAAGTGACTTCCAATGTTAATATAGTGCAATTACTAGCCAGTATAACAAAGCTATGGATCCATTTGAAGATGCAAGATGTGAACTGGTTATGTGGTCATCAAAAACTGAATGTGAAAAATAACCAGAAGCATAAGCAGTTAGGAGAAAGAGGCTGTGGTGAACCGAGATGTCAGGGACAGCTAGAAACCATGAGACATTTATATTTTGATTGTGTACATATACAAGGTTTTTGGCAGGCGTTGGTAGTAATATGGAACATTTTGGAACATGACATACGAGATAGGGGTACTGTTTTTGTAATCCTTGCCTGTATAAAATGGTCTATCTGGAAAGTTAGATGTTTTCGATTCCTACAAAATACAGATGTTCAGTTGAATGAAGTACTGTTTAAAATACAGGATGAATTGGATCAAGTTTATGGTTATGAACAGCGCACCCTAGGACAGGAATTATGTACCACTCTAAGGTAAAACACTGACTGGGTGGGCTGATAGATTATAATCAGGTCAGCACACTGTGTTGAGTTTTCATATGTTTTTTCCATTTACAAAAGGACTGGATGGGGCCTGAGATACATTTCTGGTCTCGTTGGCCAGATATGATTGGTGACGGGAAACGTATGTAGATCTCACTAGAATTTTTTGGAGGGAGGTTTTTTTGATAAGTATGGTAAGTCACTGGCTTCATGTGTTTTTTGGTGATGGGATTACTGTATGTAGATGTATGACAATATGATAAATAATAATAATAATAATAAAACTTTATTTATTAAGCGCCTTTCAAGCACCAAGGCACTGTACAGATAAATGATAAAATCAAAAAATACACATATAAAATCAAAGTAATCACAACAACCTCAAGCCATGAAAGCCTGGCTCCACAAATAGGTCTTGAGTTCCTGCTTAAAAGACTCCACAGTCGTGCACTCCCAAAGCCGGCAAGGCAGAGAATTCCAGAGGGTTGGGGCTATAAACACAAAAGCCCGAGCCCCAGAGGATTTTGAAATAACCCTCGGAACCTCCAGCAACCCCTCATCAGCCGAACGGAGCTGTCATACAGGGCTGTAAGGAATCCGAAGCTCTTTCAGGTAGTCGGGGCCAAGTCCATGCAGGGCTTTGAAGGTCAAAAGACCTACTTTAAAGGTGATCCGCCACTGTATAGGCAGCCAGTGCAGATCGCGCAGCACAGGGGTAATGTGTATCCTTCTGGATGCCCCTGTCAATAACCTCACAGCAGCATTCTGCACTAGCTGCAAGCGGCGGATATCAACCCCAGGAAGCCCCAGGTACAGGGAGTTGCAGTAGTCAAGGCATGAGGTCACAAAGGTGTGGACCAACACAGGTAAATAGCTGGACAGAACAAGGTGCTTCACCCTGGCAATGTTCCTAAGATGGTAAAATGCAGACTTAATGACTGCTGACACCTGATCACAAAGGGTCAGCCTATCGTCGAGTACCACTCCCAGGTTATGCACCCATTCAGAGGTAAGGATCTGATCCTCCCCTAGAAATAAACCAGAGGTTTGGTCAGACCCCAACCCCTCTATCCCACGACCCGGATCCACAACCATAACCTTGGTCTTGCCAGCGTTCAAATTTAACCAGCTCGAATTCATCCAGTTATGGATTTCAGCGAGGCAGCTATTAAATACTGAAAAAGCACTAACCTGGTCTGGGGCAAAAGACAGGTAGAGCTGGGTATCATCAGAATAACAGTGAAACCTCAGCCCATATCATCTGACAATGTCTCCGAGGGGCAGCATATATACTGCAAACAACATGGGGGAAGCACCGAGCCCTGGGGAACAACACACTGCAGCGAAAAGGGCCACAGGAAAAAATACCCGACACAACTCTCTGTGTTCTCCCAGATAGAAAATAAGAAAACCATCTGAGCACTGTACTAGACAGTCCACAGATGGACCTCAGGCACTCGAGCAAAACCCCATGGTCTACAGTGTCAAAAGCTGAAGAGAGATCAAGGAGAACCAAGACAGAATGGTTTCTCCGATCTCTCACTACCAAGAGATCATTGAGCACCCGAACCAGAGCAGTCTCGGTACTGTGCCTCTTGAGAAAACCAGACTGGAGAGATTCGTCGATACTATGGATGGTCAAATGGTCCTCCAGCTGGTTTGCCACTACCTTCTCAATAACATTCCCAATAAAGAGAAGGTTAGAGATAGGTCTGTAGTTGGCAAAAATATCTGGGTCCAGAGTAGCCTTCTTCAAAGGGGAAGTCACCACCGCTTCCTTTAGAGAGCTAGGAAACTCACCCAATTCCAAGGAGCACCAGATTATTTGAGCCAGAAACGGGCCCACAATCTCAACACAACCCAAAATCAGGGAGGCTGGACCTGGATCTAAACTACAGCACATAGGGCACATCCCCTGGATGATCTGCATAATATTCTTGAACATCGGCAGGTCAAAGGAACTCCAGGAGGCCGGGGGTACCATGGCCAGACGCAGACCAACAGCTTCCCCCTTAGAGTGTTTCAGGCGGATCTCTGATCTGATGTCGGCAACCTTATTCACAAAGAATTGAGCGATCTCATCATACTCCTTTTGTGAAAAAGCTTGATGGAGCTGGAGACAGGCTGGGTTGCACAGCCTGTCCACATTTCTGAAGAGCTGAGCCGGTCGATTCTGAGCAACAGTGATCTCCCTGGACAGGAATTCTGCCTTCTTATGGGAGATCTCTGATTGGTAGAGCCGATAATGCTCCTCCAAACTAAGGTGGTCGACTTCTACAGCATATTTCTGCCAACAATGCTCTAACCATCGTCCCACACATCGCAAATCCCTCAAGGACCCATCAAACCATGGGGCCCGAGGATGGAGAGTGAGGGGACGAACACGGACAGGAGCAATTGAGTCAAGGGCCAAGGAAATGGCCTGATTATAAGCCAAAACCATGGACTCGGACCCAAGCTGGCAACAGGAAACTCTAGAAGGTTCAATACCGCCATCAGATCTTCGGGGCACACGCCCATAAAAGGGCGTGTGATCAACCATTCTACAGGGCAGACCAATCTAAGAGGAGCACAAAAATTGAAGCCCACGGTGTAGTGATCAGACCAACTAACAGGTTCCACAACCAAATCAGATGCCTCAATCCCCAGGAGAAAAATCCAAAGAGTGACCGTAATTATGAGTAGCTGAAGAAACAATCTGTGTAAGGCCCAGTGATGTCATCAACTGGAGGAAGTGTTGATGTATGTGATGTTTTTTTCTTATGCTTGTTTTTGTTTTCTGAATAAAAATTTCCCCTACTCTTTTCGAGAAGTGCCATGGGATCTTTAACATTCACCTGAACTACCACCAGAACAGGCAGATGGGACCTCGGTTTAACGTCTCATCTGAAAGACAGCACCTCAGGAGCGCAGCACCCCCCTCATGCTGCACTATAGTGTCAGTATTGGGATTCAACCCAAGTAACTCAATACAAAACCACCTATTTACAATTCTTGATTTTAATAACATATCAAAACTCTAGTTTGTTACACTATTAATGTAACCCCTTGTTACCCGGGGTTACTAGAATCCCAGTAAGACCTAGTGGTAGGCAGGGAAGGCAGCTTGTGAAACTCCAGTTAAATGGATTTCACACTGTCTCACTCTGTTCTCAGTCTCAGCTGAGACTGAGGGATGACATCACCAATAGAACTTTCGCAGCTGCATAAGCCACATTGGAATCTGCAGCAGAGGGAGTTAGATAGAATGTTGGGAGTTTTCAAAGTAAGTTCCAGTTTGTTTTTCAGTAAGTGAAGGTGTGCTCAAGTGGTGGAGACTGCTGTTTGGGTCTGAGTGCCCCTCCCTCCGGGGGGGAATGCAAAGATCCCCATGCAGATTCCTGGGGCAATCCCCTTAATTCTGCCAGGAGGAAGAAAAAAGCTGCCTATTCAGTTCAGCCTTAGTTTTGGAAAGTTGGAAGATTTGTGATTCGCCTGTGGGGCACCTGCAACTAAAGGGTGAGTGTTTGCTCTAACATGAGAGGGCAAAAAAGTTTTCTTCAACCTGTGACATGTGAGGAAATCTAGGAATTGAGCTACAATTTGGGAAGCCTATAGGACTAAGGCCAAACAAGTAGAGTAGTGCCAAATGCTAGAGTGTTGTGTGATTTCAAGTAAATTGTAGAGGGGATGCGACAGTTCGTCTACCATTTAATCTACATTCAGAAGTTTCAGTTTTCCAGAGAAATGGCCGGGTATGGGCTGTGGGAGTTGGAGGTGGGCAATCCCCCCATCTTTAGTAACCAGGTCCACCTCTATGGATTTTTATTTATTTATTTATTTATTTAGTTGTTTAACCAGGTATAGCACACTAAGCTGAAAGCTTTTTTACAGGAGCGACCTGGGAGCACAGGGAGGTTAAGTGACTTGCTCAGGGTCACACAGTATGCAATTGGAAGCTGTAGGATTCAAACTCAGGTCTGGTCTGCTGGATGTCACCAGATTTGCAGCTCAGAGCCTCTGATCACTGCGCTATACTGCCTCTTTCTGCTTTCTGATTTCTGCTGTGGTTGCTACTTTGCCTCATGCACTTGGCCAGTGATGGGGGAAGTACCCAGACGTGGAGTTGCAAAAGGGAAAATCTCTCTAGGAGTCGCAGACTCTAAGTGGTGTGGGGAGCCACAACAAGTGTAAAGAAGAATTCTCTTTGTGAGATGGGAGTCATAAGAAGTAAGGAGGAAATCTCTCTAGGAGTCTCAGACTCTAAGTAGTGTGGGGAGCCACGACAGGATAAGACTGTTCACTTGGGAGCTTAAACAGCAGGGATAATTAGAGGGAAATTTAAATGTGTTGTTTGCCTGGTGTTAGGGGGAAGGGACATTAGCTGCAATTACCTTGTCTTTAAACAGGAATTACCTTGGCTTTCATTGTTCACTTGGGAGCTTAAACAGCAGGCTGGTAGGAAAGAGGTCTGTAGTTATATTCTGTTTTAACTGAAATATTTGAATAGTTTGTAAGTGAAATTAGTTCTATGTGTTAAAAATTATTACCTTGAATTAGAACTGTTACTTGGGCTGTGATATTGTAACTTTGGAGGCTTGGGGATAGTTGTTTGGCAGGGATAATTAGAGGGAAATTTAAATGTGTTGTTTGCCTGGTGTTTGGTAAGAGCCTCCCACCCACCCTGTTTTGTATGCTTTCTTAAATACTGAAAAGCCACTGGGAGTTGGGATTGAAGGCTGAGTATTTGTTTGGGACTGAAATTGAAGCAACAGGAGCCAGGGCCTGTGACATCATACGGTACCTGATGTCTGCTTACACACACTGTTAGTGGGACCAAACATACACTGGACTGTATGTGTTTTGTGAGGCTTGGGAACTTTATTGGTGGGGTTGAAATTGGGTTTGTAACAACTACAGTCAGTATAGAGAGAAACTGTACCCAGGGAAAGGGACTGAGAAAAGGATGTGCTATTATAAACAGAGGGGATAATCAGGGTGGCCATATTCCACCATGGCAGGCATCTTCGGAAGGGTTGTAGGCTTCACAGGCTGTGGGATGGCAATAATTCTAAATTGGGCCTGGAGAGAGGGAGGCTGCCCACTCTGTAGACAGCTATCTTGTATCAGGAATGAGGTATATTGGTTAAGGAATAAGCTGTGGGAGCTGGGGGGTGTCCAAGGATAAGGGGTGTGGATATGGGCAGCAGAAGGGTGGGGCTGAGGGGAGGCTGGGGCAACGCTCTGAAATTACAGGACGTTATGTTACAGCAAGCAGGAGAGGGGATATTAGGGACAGAGGACCCTTAGATAGGGAAGTTGACGCTAAGGGGAAAGCGTACGGGGTAAACATTCTGAATACAAAGAGACTAGAGGGGGAAGAGTCAGGAAGGGCTGTTGTGTGGAAGCCTAAACAGCAGACTGTGGAAGAGCTCCTAAGGTGAACAGTGCAAGAGAGGAAGAAGAGGGTCAGTTTAGAGATGCAGTCAGGGGAAACTCGGGTTACTTGATGGAGGCTGACATAGAGTGTTACAATAAATTTGAGCTACTAAGCAACCTAAAGGGGGAGGAAGGGGTTGGTGGAAATGAGGAAACTTATACAGAGGCTGGGGGGAGGGAGTCGGATACCCATACGGCATCACAGACCAGCTACGGAAAGGATAGACATAGACCCAGAGGGAGAAGGGGAAACATATATGTTAAGCAAATGGGGGAGATGCAACATATTCAGACATGAGGAGGAGAGCATGATTAGAGAGAAACTGGGAGACAAGGAGGTGGAGAGGAGCCCTTCAGCAGGAGATCAGTACCAAGGATGGGGCCCTAGCTAAAGGGACCCACAGAGAGCCTCTGGAGGCAGGGGTACTATTACAAGGGGAGGATGGTGGTGGGGAAGGGAAACCATCAGGGCCAGGATAAATGGTTCAGATAAGAGAGGTTAAAGGGACACCTATTCAGAGGGGTTTGAGTTAAGTGGGCAAAATAGCAAGGGAGGCAGAAAGGGGAGGGTGACAAGGGGGTCTCTAATAAGACAGGAAGACTTCCATGAACTTGAGATCATGAATAAGGGGGGGGAAGGGGGGCTGAGAGGGCATAGTGGAGGTAACCATAAGGAGGATGGCAGTGTTAAGGTTCTGTTACTGGGAGACTCGATGATTAGGGGTAGCCAATGGGAGGGACAGGGGGGTGGATGCCATAGCCAGGTGAAGGTAGTGAGTGTCTCTGGGCTGACAGTGCACAGAGCAAAGTTCATGGTGTATGAAATGGTTAGGGATTGTGGAGGGAAACCGGATTTCCTGGTGCATTTGGGAACTAATGATCTAGAGGGAAATAGTGTTTTGGAAATCCAAGCAAGGTTCCAAAGAACTTGCCAGAGTCTGTCGGGATAATGGATGCAACATTTCTTTTCAGAGATATTACCAGTACCAAAGGCCTCAGTGGAGAAAAATAAAAGCTCACAGAGGTTAATGACTGGCTCAGGAAGTGGGGTGAAGAGAATGGGTTGAGTGTTAGGGAACTGGAATGGAGTTTGGGAGGATAAGGGACTATATGCCAAGGACAGGTTTCATCTTGCCCCATTAGGGAAGGAAGTCCTTAAACAGGGATGGCTGACTACATACAAGAAAGGTGGGGTTTAAACTTGTAAGGGGGAGGAATAAGGAGGGCTGACCAGAAGCCCTCTCCAGATGAGGGAGTAAGCCTCAAGCGAGGGAGGAAACAGACTGGAGGTGGAGGTTTCAGGAGGAGCAGGGAGGATGGAAGTATAAGGAATCTGGGTGGGTTCAACAAAGAGGATCAGGGATAAGGGGTGAGGTTGGTGTTAGTAAATGCCAGGAGCTTGGAAACAAGTTGCCAGAGTTCCAGGCCATGCTGTTCGAGGGGGGGTGGATGTGGCGGGCGTCAGGCGTGGCCAACAAAAACCATGACTGGGACCTAAATGCTGAGGGTACACTATGCTTAGGAAGGATAAAAGGAGGGCAGAGGGGTGGAGTGGCTATGTTCATTAGAGATGACATAGAAATTGCTATGGTAGAAGAGGCGGAGGGAAACGTGGAGGCCTTATGGGTCACCCACGATCCCCAGCAGGAGATAAGGTCAAGCTGGGAGTAGCATATAGGCCCCCAGGATGAGTGATGTTCTAGAGGATGGTTTGCTGGACAACATCATTGCCCAGTGTGGTCAAAAGGGAAGGAGTGGTGTTGATGGGGACCTTAATGTATGCAGGTACAAACTGGGGAACCATGTCCTCTAAGGTGGCTAAGGCAGAGGCTGCTGGATGGCTTCAGGATGTGTTCAACACAGCATGTGGATGGAGCCCACAAGGGAGGGGCATGTCCTGGATGTGGTTCTGGCAGATGGGGATCTGGTAAGGGACATGGTTGTACAGGACCCCCTGACTGGGAGTGACCACAATACTGTCTGGTTTCAAATAAGCATGGGGGAGATCTAGGACACTGGCAGTGGACTTCAGGGGGCAGACTTTATGGGCATGGGAAATATTCTCAAGGATCACTTGAAGGGATTACCTCAACGACAAGTGTGGAAAGGAGATGGGAGGTCATAAAATGGGGACTTCATGAGGCAGTCAGGATCTCGCTAAGTTGAAACGTAAGGTGCAAGGTCACATAAACCATGCTGGTGGTCCAGCAGTTCAGGTAGCAGTCAGAAAAAGAAGGCGCCTACAAAAATATAAAACAACAAGAGGGATAGGGATAAGGAAATGTACCAGCTTGCATCTAGAAAAGTCACCCATGATGGTGAGGGAGCAAAGTCCAGTAAAAGAGCAGCGGCTGGCAACAGGGATACATGGAGGGGAAAAGGGGTTCTTCCGTACACATTGGGAGCGGAGAAAACTAAGGGCCATCTCAGCAGATTGAGATCAGAAGGAGGTGGGTGGAAGAGGCGAGGACCAGGCAGAGGTATTTAATGAGTACTTTGCCTCTGTGTTCACTAGGGAGGGATGGGATATCTACAAAGCAAGGCATGAAGGGGATAGAAGTGGCAGGAGTGGGATCAGGGAGCAACAGAAATGGAGCAAGAGAGGAGGGAAAGGTACCCCAGGATTGTCACATCTGGATAAGGATAAAAGACCAGTAAGGTGGAGGGGACGGATGATGCTATCTCCGCCAAAGGGTGTGATAGCCCTCAAGGCCCTAAAGAAACACAATCTCCTGGGCGGATGGCATTCATCCGAGAGTACTATGAGAATTGACGGACATACTGGCTGCACCCTGGCAGAGCTTTTCAGCAGGTCACTTGAGACAGGAGGGTAACCTAGGGATTGGCGAGAGGCACATGTGTACCAATCCATAAAGGGGCTCGAGGGAAGTACCAGGGAACTATAGACCCATTAGTTTGACCTCGGTGGTGGGAAATTAATGGAGAGTATACTAAAGGAACGATTGGGGTGTACTTGGAGGAGGTGGGAGGTCTGGATAGTCGGCAACATGGGTTTGTGCCAGGTAGATCATGTCAAACCAACCTTGTGGAGTTCTATGAATGGGTAACATCAGAACTGGACAGGGGTAAGCCTGTGGATGTATATTCTTGGACTTCAGCAAGGCGTTTGACTCTGTCCCCACAATGGTCTGGGTGGAGAAACTGATGGGGTTAGAGTAGGCCCTTTGATGGTCAGATGGATTGAAAACTGGCTAGCTGGATGCACTCAGAGAGTAGTGGTCTGTGGGGAGCTCTCAAACCCTAGAGAGGTTGGTAGTGGGGTACCACAGGGCTCGGTCCTGGGTCCAATCCTGTTTAATGCATTCATATCGGACATCAGGGAGGGTATAGGGTGTGAAATGAGTCTCTTCGGGATGACTCCAAGATGGGAGCAGTAGTTGAGGAGAAGAGGGGAGGTTGGCCCTGCAAGGGGACCTGGACACCCTGGAAAGCTGGGCTCACTCATGGAAATTAAATTTCAATATCACCAAGTGCAAGGTGTTGCATCTTGGTCGGGGAAACCCTAAACACAGGTACACCCTGGGAGGGGAGGCGCTGGAGGCCTCAATAGGGGAAAAAGACCTAGGGGTCATGGTGGATGCATGTATGAATAACTCTGAGCAGTGCAGGAGAGCAGCTAGCAAGGCAAACAGGATGTTGGGATGCATCGTAGAGGATCACCTCTAGGAGCAAGGAAGTGATTCTGCCGCTGTACAATGGACTGGTTAGGACCACACCTTGAGTACTGTGTACAGTACTGGAGACACACTTGAAGAGGGACATACAGCTCCTGGAGAGGGTACAGAGGAGGCAACAAAGATGATACGAGGGCTAGGGATTTGACTTATGAGGACAGACTTGAGGAGCTCTGCCTGTTTTCATTGGAGGAGAGGAGAGACAGGGGACATGATTGAGGTCTTCAAGTACCTCAAGGAATAAATAAGGTAAACATGGAGGGATCTTTAGACTAAAGCAGGGAGGTATCACCAGAGGGCATGGTTTGAAGTTGGAAGGTGGAAGGGTGAGGGGTGAAAAGAGGAGGAGATTTTTCACTGAGAGGGTGGTGGACCCTTGGAAGGCACTGCCTGGTGAGCTGGTTCAGAGATCCACAGTGGAGGGCTTCAAGAGAGGGTGGGACAGACACAGAAAGTGGATGTATCAGATGATGGCCTGTCCTGGGGGGTGGTGGGGATGGATGATAGGGGTTTTTGGAGCACAAGGGATGGGAGGGTCTCGGCACCCAACTAAGGATCTAGGTTTGAGCAGACTCGATAGACTGTAAGGCCTAATCTGCTGGCAAATAGTATGTTAGTATGTTAGTATGATAATTGGTTCATTCTTCCAATGGACCGTGGATCAAGTGGCTGGAGGGGGAGCTGGGCCAGTCGGGCTGTGTACCCAAAGCGCGTGCAAGTCCGGGCTGTGTGCCTGGTGGGTCCAGAGCCTGAAAACAGTATAATTGGTTCATTCTTCCAGTGGACCACGTTGTAGTCTCTAATCTGCATTACCAGTAAATGTAGCCCCATGGGGTCCTATCTTTGTTGTGTTCAGCTAGTTTGTGAATAAAAGCCACGCTGTAGAATCCCATTCCTGGTTCTGGACATTACAGTTATTGCTTCCTGTGTTCGGATTTACTTGGGTGCCCCTGTGCAGAGTAGCCAAACCTAGGTCCCCCGTGCCAAGTAACCTCATCCTCCCCGAACTCAGGTCCCCACCAGGTACTGCTGTCAGCTTCAACAGCATGCCACCCGTCGTTTTGGTAAAAAGGCAGGGGTGAGGGGTTACATTAAAAATTTTATTTTTTTATTTTATTTATTTGAGTCTAAGATTACAAGTACCATTGAGCCGAGGCTCTTTTACAAAGGTTCCATGTCAGTAGAAGTACAATACAAAAATCAGGACAATTAACTAACAAAGGCAGGATAACAGGTTAACAATCAATTACTTGAACGTGCATACATACATTTTGATTAAACTGATGCCAGGGGCATTTTTAGGGAACACAGTGTTACAAGACAGGGAAGGACACAATCAATTAGAGTAGTCAGAGGCATTGTCAGAACACATAGAGAAGTGCAGGTGAAGGAGTGGGGTGCTTAGGGGAAGGAAGGGAGAGAGGGTGAAGGTGGGGGGTGTGGCAGGATAAGGGTAGAAGAAATAAGTGCTAAGTTGAGAGAGTTGTGACAGAAGATATGCCAAAAATGCACAAAACAGGTAAAAACTATTACTTTTCACATACATATGGGCATTCTTAAGTCAATCTCTGATAGGTGTGTGCCAAGAGGCACACTGCTCAAATGTAAAAAAAAAAAATGGAGGAGCAAAGCTGACAGTGCCCCTTTAATGGATTACCACTAGTAGCACTATCTTTGATAAAGACAATGTTTTGTTGAAACGTTAGAAGCAACTGTTGTAGATCTCTGAACCTTGGCTGTACACTTATGTGGTGAGCATTAAATAGACTGGTTTAAGTCATTTGAAGCACCTCTTTGACTACCTTGTCTTTTTGAATGTGTGGAGTGTGCCATGACTGTTGTTCCTTCGTTGCTATTTATTATCACTGATCACCCATACCCAGTGCTGCTCTTCTTCCTACTTCTGATACCACAAGAGATAGTTGTCATTGAAGCACTTCTGTCTCGTTACAAATTGCAAATCCTACAATTAAACATATTTTATGAAAAATGACATGTCTCTAATGATACAGCACATGTCAAAACTTTAAGAAATACATTCTCCTCTCTGCTTCCACTGTTGTTGAGAGGGACCACATCTGCCCTCCTCCAGTCCTTAGGTACCTCTCCTGCCTCTAGTGATTCATTAAAAAGGGCAGCCAGACGTCCAGTGACATCACCGTGATGTAGGCTGCTTGCTTCAAGAGCTCCGCTGTCTCCACTCTCAATCGATTGGAATCCTCCTTGTTGACAAACAAATTTACATTGTAAAACAGTAGCCTAATAAGTCTAGATGCCGCCTAAACAGAATAAGGTCCAAAACATAAATACATGACCTCCTGCAACTAAAATGAAACAGCTACTACTAAGTGCAAAGAAGGAGGGCTCCGCGGCCTGCGTGCAAAAAATCTACTCTGCATCGAATTCTTCCTCAGACTTGTGGGATGAAGAGAGCTCACATAGTAGAAACATAGGAAGAAATTTTAAACAAATACTGAGCTTAGTGCAGAAGATAGAATCAACGGTGCCAGACCTGAGACAAGATATTCGACAACTAGACAAGAAGGTATCCAAAAATACTATCAAGGTCTCATCAGTAGCTGAAGCTCAGGAATCATTGGAGAGGATTCTACTATATCTTCTGCAACAGGAGCGACAAACTATAATGAATATGGATGATTTGGAGAACAGAGCCCGTCGAAACAATTTTCAGGCGCATGGGGTGCCCAAAGGAGCAGAAGAAGGGTTCCCCTCTGTTATTGATTTTGTGCAAAATCTCTTATGAGCCACACTGTCCCTTCCCTCTGACCTTCATATGGAGATGGATTGGGCTCACCGTTACCTAGGACCGAGACCAACAGCCCCAAATGCCAGACAACGATCGCTGGTGGTTCGAATGGTCTATCATCAGGCCAAAGACCAGATATGACAGGAGGCATGGAGACACAGAAATTTAACATTTCAGGGAGCAGCACTCTTTTCTGATCATGATTTTGCCACGTCTCTACAAGCAGAGAGACAGAGAATCAGAGGAATTATTAAGGTAATAAGCGAAAAGAAAGGCATATGTGCGCAACTGAACTTTCCTGCAAAAATCAAGATATTTCTCGAGGAGGGCCCAAAGACCTTTTCTCTTTGGTGGAAGCGGCACCTTTATTATGAGAATGGAAATCCCTTTACCAAACCATGAAATGGAGAAGATGGAACAGAGGCTGCTCCAGAGTCCGTTATTGAGTGCAGGCAAAAAAAATGGGAGAGGGATGTCAGGATCACTATTAAAGGATAGTGCCAAGGATCTAAACAAAATGCTAAAAAACCCGAGTAAGATAAACACACAATCACAATGAGGAAACTCATTCGATACAGCAGAAGAACTCACAACCCCAGTTAAGAAAACAGAATGAGTAACAGAGCTAACAGCCGAGAGGCTTGCAGGTACTCTTTACAGCTCCTCACATCGAACTGTGGGTCTGGGGGTAGAAAATGCACGGTAATCAACCACAAGAGGGGCAAGAACTGTCACTTGGAATTCACTGAAATTATCTAGAGGAGGCTTTGCTATTCAAATGTGTATGAATGTTTAAGTTTACTAGAGCAAAATGTTAAAGGCATATGGTTGGAAGCAATAACAAAGAGGGGAGGGATAAAATGATGTTCAACAGGTGAATCTATTTAGCAAGAAGTAAAATGTACGTATACTAAGGGTACTAGAACGGAGAACTACACAAAAATAAATGTCAGAGGGGCATTTACTATTTAAGTTGATGAATGTGATGATTGCTATAGTTGGGTGAGGAAAAGCGCTATTTCTCCTTAAGCAGAATAAGTGAAGAGCTGAAAGGAGAAACAGAAAAGCTCCCTGGTTGTGATTACATCACAAGGGAAGGAGGGGAGACTGGGCAGCTATAGGAAACTCGACTAAATGTCCAAAGGTCAAGTGGCATTGCATCCAAAAGTCAGAATAACGTCTGTATTTAGCAAGGAGATGAACATCTACTACTTGCTAAACTTCTTACCCCAGCATTTGCGGCACGGGGTCAATACAGCATGGCAGAATAAGTGCAACATAATCGCGTTACGCCGATCCATTGCTAATTTTTTTCCTGTTGCTGCACTCTACACCCCCATTACAGGAGGGGATAACTCCTCGACCCCCATTAAGGATTCTAACTCTGGGGGTCCAATATGGAGAGGTCCAGGTTTTGGCATAATGCTGTGCGCTATTAAGTGTACGACATTATGACCCAGTACGAGCATTTTTGCTAGGGGGTTGGATATAAAAAATATTTGGTGTGTGAGAGGGGTGAGAGGTGGCGGATTAAATTAAGTGCATCATCACTCGCTCTACTCTCCTGCACTGAATTCAAATCTAGGAAGTTGCATTTTTGTTAAAAATTTTAAATAAACCTGCAGGTCGTTCAAGCAGGATGTTGGACATGTTCATTACAATATATTTTACAATATTATGGTTGTTGGAAATGGTTACATGGTGCTCAATGGGTACTCACAGTTTGAAGGAGTGATTGTACAAGGGGAGATGGATGATATTGTTATACACTTGAGAGTCAAAAAGGTTATTGTGATACAGAAGAAACGAATAATGATGGTAAACAAAATGAATAATTTCACTGTGGTATCTTATAACATTAAAGGAATGCATTCCCCGGTTAAAGAGACAAGACTGCTGGGGGAACTAAAGAAAATGGGTAGTGACGTTATATACTTAAAGGAAACGCACTTAAATGAAAAAGAGCATAATAAACTTCGTAGAGAATGAGTGGGTAGGGTGGAGGCAGCAGCTTCGGATAATCCGAGATGAGCAGGGGTAGCCATTCTAATAAAAAGGGGATTTCCTCTGATTATTTACAAAATAGAAATAGGGATGGAGGGCAAATATATAAGCATATCAGGGGAAATAGGATGGGAACAAATCCATTTTATTAATATATATGCGCCCCCAATCAACAAACAAACAAACTTATACAGGAGATACTGCACAAAGTGGCAGACCTAACAAGTAGGTCTGATTATTTTAGGGGGAGATTTTAATACAGTGGGGAACCAGAGAGATCATCCGGGGTTACAACAACCAATAATGATGCAACAAGAACTCTATCCAGTTTGGCTAGGGAACAGGGGCTGCAAGACATCTGGCATAGCCAACATAAAGGGGAGAAGGACTATTCTCTTTTTCCAACTGAGCACAGGGTTTACTCAAGGATTGACATGTTTTACACACAGCAGCAATACATGTACAAAGTTCTAAAATCCACTATCCATAATTGTACCCTATCAGACCACACCCCCATATCATTAAAAGTGGAGATGGCCCAGTCAGAACGCCAGACAAGTTGGAGATTAAATACCTTTTTATTTAATGACAAAAGCCTGATAACAAAACTAAAACAAGTAATAGACAAGGTAGTAGCAGTGAACCGCCAACAAAAATGCTCTGAGCTTTCAATATGGGAAGCCACGAAGGCAGTGGTTCGAGGTGAACTGATCAGTTATGCCTCTCATAGGAAAAAACTTACAGCAAACATGAACAAAAAACTAAATAAGGACTTGCAAGGACTAGAGACATTACATAAACAAAATCCACAGTCCAGCAGAATACATAAGGAGCTACTGTCAATTAGAGACAAATTGGAAAACACAAAAAATGAAAAAACAGAGGAAAAACTGAGGTTCCTGGGTCATAAATACCAAGAAGTGTGTGTGTGGGGGGGGGAGGCAGCATCCCACCTGTTAGCATATAGATTACATAAATCACAAACCGAGAGAACAATCCCAAAAATAGCTAACAGAAAACAACCGATTCAACCTCGGACCAAACCTAGGGATATTGCTCATCAGTTTTTAAAATACTATAAAAACTTGTACTCAGAGGAGAAAGTAGGAACAGAAGTGATAGAACAGACAGAAAACTTCTTAAAGAGTCTGCACCTTCCTAAACTAACACAAGATATGGTAGAGAGACTGAACATCCCTATCACCACACAGGAGGTTAAAACAGTTATTAAGGCACATTCCACAGGAAAAACCCTGGGGACAGATGGGTTTAGTGCAGAATTTGATAAGCAACTGAATAACACACCAGCCCCAGTACTAGCCAGGGTCTTTAATGAATGTTTGAAGGAGGAGAGGTACCCACAGACATGGATGGAAGCCATAATTGTGGTCATTCTGAAACCAGACAAGGCCAGGGATCTTTGTGAGAATTACCATCCTATATCATTGTTAAATTAGGACATGAAAATCCTCACCAAGATACTCTTACTTAGACTGCAAAACTATATGTAATACTTAGTGAATATGGACCAAACAAGATTTATCCCAAATAGACAACTGTCGGACAGCATTAGGAGACTTTTGAATATCTTAGCATATAAAGGTCCCACCGATTCATCCCAACTAGCAATTTTTTTAGATGTTGAAAAGGTGTTAATTGGAATTATCTAATCACAGTATTGAAACATTTTGGGATGAGGGGTAACTTCCTTAACTGGATTTCCCTATGCTATAGTCAACTAAAGGCAAAGGTCAGAGTATATGGCACCAAATCCCTGAAACAGACTCATTTCAATAATCTCCAACAGGCTAACCTTGGAGACCCTAAGATCTTGGCATCCATTGGCTCCCTCCTAAACCCCTACTCCAGTAAGGCAGCCCTGCAACTAAACTCCCTGGATGGCCTCATCATGGACCCGCTGGAAGTGGCCAGGGTTTTCAATGACAAATTCTCTGATCTATCCATGTTATCTAAGTAAACTCCCAAATGGCCAGTCAAATTGCTTGGCCCCCCCATTCAAACCCCCTGTCGATCTCCGCCGGGCCTACCACCCATCCCCAAATCCCCCCATTTTGTTTTAAAGCACTCTCAACTGCCAACACTGCTAAGCACCTCAAAAGCCTCCCAAATCATGGCTCCCCTGGGGCTGATGGACTATCTCCAATCTTCCTCAGGCTCATCTCCCCATCCATCATCGAACCACTCTCTTGTATCTTTAACCTTGCCCTTTCCACCTCCTCCATGCTTGATCCCTGGAAGACTGCCAAGGTGATTTCCATCTTCAAAGCCAGTGACCCTCTACCTGCGGACAACTACCGTCCAATCTCCATCCTCCTCTACCTTAACAAACTACTCAAGAAGACTATCCACCATCAGCTTGCTGAGCACATGGGCAAATACAATGTCTTGTGTAGCCAACAGCATGGCTTCTGCAAGAACCATTCCACCACTACTGCCCATGCACTACTGACTGACCATGTCCTCATAAACATGGACAATGGTAACGACACTGGTGCAGTCTTCGTAGACCTATCCAAAGCCTCCGACATGGTCAACCATACCCTCCTCCTCTCCAAACTACTTTGCCTTGGCTGTTTCAAGAAGGTTACTTCCTAGTTCAGGAGCTACCTCACTGATTGTTCCCGATTCATGAATATTGGCCCTGCCCACTCCCCCACCCTGCCCATCTCAACAGGTGTTCCCCAGGGCTCCATTCTTGGCCCCCTTCTATTCTCTTTATTTATTAACTCCCTTCTCTCGGACAGTCTCAGATGGCACTCTCTCCTCTATGTTGATGACCTTCTACTTTTCTACAGCGATAAATCCCCTGCCCACATTTCCTCTGTTTTAACTCAAAACTATGCTGCAGCCCACAATTGGTTTGGTGATAACCTCCTCCTGGATAATGCTAAAAAAACAAAATCTATGCTGTTCAGATCCAAGCCCTTCTTGTCTAAATCCAAAACTCACTTCCCTCTCAACATCATTTCCACTGATGGCCAAGACCTTGAAGATGTCAATACTTTCAGATACCTAGGTGTTCTACTCGACCCATCCCTCACTTTCTCTGAGCACATCAGCTCATTAGTTTGAAGGTTTCACCAAAAATGAGGTGCTGCCTACAGATTCTGACAACACCTGACCTGGAGGCCTGACTTGCCATCGTCCAGAGGAATCTGCTCCCAATCTTGGACTACTACTCCCCCATTTATGCTAGGACATCTACAACCCTTATGGCCAAGCTGTCTTCTACCTACAACAGTGCCTGTCATTTCACCTTGCTGGCCCCTTGCACTACACACCACTGTGTCCTTTACAATTCGCTAGGATGGCTTCCACTGCAAGGCCACTTTGACCTTGCCCTGTGCTGCATGGTGGATTCCGCCATCTGTACTGGCCAGGAATCTCCCCTTGCAGCCCTCCTCAAGGTCCAAACTTTACACCGCGGCCTCTGCTCAAACAGTATTCCTCCTCTGAATGTTCCCAGGGTCTCCACCAATATGGGCAGTAGAGCCTTGTCAGTGGCAGCCCCTATGCTGTGGAATTAACTGCCTGCCAAGCTCCACTCCATTCACACCCACTACCACTTCAAATCTTGCCTCAAAGATTTGCTTCTGTAGCCTTCCTGCTGCCACTGCTTCCCTGAGTAGTTCTTCATTTCCCACCTGCCCTTACCACAAGAGTTTCTTGCCTATGTAACTCCCTTTTTAAATCCTCCAATTCCCCTTCCTCTCACACCCCTTCCCCTCTCCTTCTCTCTACTAGCCCCACCTTATCCTTTTCATGCTACTCCTGAGGAACATTGATTATCTTCTATGCAACTTGCTGTATATCAATTTCATGTATATATATATATATTTCTCTTTATGTATATGCACATCGGATTTATGTACTATATCACCTCGTATCATGTGGATTTATGTATTTTGCTACTTTATATCTTGTGCAGTATTGTAACCTTTTATTATTTGTCAGACTGTCTACTGTTCTGTGCATTGTTGTTTGTGTTTTACTCTGTGCCACTGTATGTGGCCCAGGTCGTGCCTGAAAATGGTCCCTGGGATCAGTGCACCTACCTGGTTACCAAAGTTATAAATAAAATAATTATCCAATCCCTTTCACGTAGAACGAGGTACTTGACAGGGGTGCCCCCTGTCACTCCTGTTGTTTGCCCTAAGTTTGGAGCCCCTGGTGATAGCCATTAGAAATTCAACATCTATCCAGGGTATAGCAATGGGTAGCACCATCTGCAAAATCTCTCTACATGCGGACGATGCGCGTATTTATATGGTCAACCCAAAGGAATCCCTTCCATCACTTACGGAAATATTAAAACTTTATGAGAAAATCTCAGGATTCAGAATAAATAATAATAAGTGTGAGGCTATGTTTATAAGAGGTAAGCTCTCTCAGAAACTAAAAGAGGCCAGACCCTTCACTGGGTTACAGATAAAGTGAGATACCTGAGTATTTGGATACCTAGGCACCTCTCCAACCTATACAAATATAACTACACCCCACTGCTCACACAGATTTACTCAGATTTTAAAAGATGGAGATGTCTTCCTTTAACCCTCTCCAATAGGATAGAAACATTGAAGATTAATGTTTTACCACATTGCCTATTTTTATTCACAGCCCTCCCTATAACTGTACTCTCCAAAGACTGGAAAAATCTGAAAAAGAAAATATCTCAGTTTATCTGGGCCGGGAAAAGACCAAGAATTAAGTGGCAAGTACTATTGGAGGATAAAAAAAGCTGGGGGTTGGGGTTTACCTAACCTTCCCAACTACTACATAGCAACTCAGCTTCAATTTCTGGTTAAGATAATTAATCCCAGACAGAGAGGGGGTTGGTACACACTGGAAGAATGTGTCCATCCTCAGATCCCTCTTTGTTTTCTTCCATGGCTAATTTTATCAAAAGACTTAATAAACATTCAGAAACGGTGGTCAAAACATATGCTTTCAATTTGGTTGAAGGCCAGACAAGTCTGGGAGCTTCCCACTAGAATTTGGAAATGTATTCCCCTAAAAAATATGCCAGACTTCCCAGTGAAGGTACTAGATAAATGCTTTATGAGATGAAAAAAAAGGGGATTAAGGTTTTTACATCGGATGATAGATGACGAAGGGGTTAAAGACTTTCTAACCTTACAAAGAGAGTTTGGTACACCCAAGCAAGATTATTACCAATATCTACAGTCTAGACATTATATTCAAACAGGCCCCAGGGTCACTGAGTTACAGGCCGAGCCAGTCCCAGAAGTAAAGATGATACAGGAAAGGGTCTGGCAGTCCAACACCAAAAACCTGATTTCGAAATTATACATGCTCTTGCAAGAGGGCATAGGGACATTAGCTATACAAAAGATTCAAGACAGGTGGGAGGGGGAGTCTAAACAACTGTTGAGTGAAGAGGAATGGGAGAGTATTTGGACAGAAGTACACAAAACCACAGCCCTAGCAAATAGGAGGGAATTCAGATGGAAAACATGTGGTAGATATTTTATTACACCTACAGTATTGAAACACTATGGTATTTACAGTCTAGACACTTGTTGGAGAAATTGTGGCCAGAAGGGAATACACTTTCACATCTTCTGGGAATACCCGAAAATACAAAGGTTCTGGCAGGAGATAGGCCAGATAGTACGAAAGGTATTAGATATTGATGAACCCCTGACCTTGTCGAACTTGGTGTTGGGCCTCTGCCTGGAGGGACTTAGTTCAACAGCCACTAGATATATGTTTTACATTTTTAAAGTGGTGGCACTGAATGTAATAACACAAAACTGGTTAACGCCTAGAAGACTTAAGGTAAAGCAGTGGAAAGGAAATGTCACCAGTATTAAAAATATGGAGGCCCCGGCACACCGGTTGGATTTCCGCCTGCGATGCCAGTGACCCGGGTTCGGAAAGCAGGCCAGGAGCTGGAGGGCCAACCGGAGGAGGACTTAAGCGTCCAAGGACCGCTCGTCCTCTCTCTGGGGGTACCAGAGCTTGGCTCTTATCTGACCCGGGTGCAGACTCGATGTACAGCAAGCCCAATGCTCCAACAGAAGGGGCGACATGCCAGACATCGGCGCTTCAGCGCCTTGACATCCGGGGACCTGGCACGTCAAGAGAACATCAGGAAAAAAGCCTTGCAGCCTCCCGGTAGATGGAGCACCAGGTCCCGACCTTCAATGCCCCTACCTGCCCAGAGACAGCGTGCCAATGAAACACAGAGAAGCGTCAGGGTGTAAGGGCTCCCACCCTGTACCCGCCTGTGGGGGTACAACCACAGCTCCATGGGGCACGGACTGCAGCGGTCACCAGGTAGGTGAGCATGGGCTGATAAGGCCGTAGGTGTCTCCTGAAGATGGGGAGAGCTGCGAGGAGGGGGAGCATAAAAAGAAAGTAAAAAAAAATTAAAAATATGGAGGCCATAACGGCCAGGCTTAAACTACATGTAACAAAATAATTCTAGATGGATGCCCTACTATAATTATTTAAAAGAATCAGAAGGGAAAACGGTACTAGAACAACTACTAGTTTAGATCTACTACATAAAGCAAATAAGGTGGCTGGGGGGGGTCAGGGGTAAGTCAGCAGGTATCTGGTCTAGAATTTTCCCAAAACCAAGTATCCATAATAGTGTATGTATGCTTATAAATGCATAACCTTATACAAGTAAATTGGTAAGCAAGTAAGTTCACCCCAAAAGATTGAGCACCAATAGTTAATGTTAAAAACGTTTATTTATGTTTGTTTATTAATCTCAATTTGGTAATAAATTAAGCAGATTAACAGAGCTCATAACATGTCAATTCCTGGGATTAATTCCTCTAGGAGAATATAGTTATGATTATTAATGAGGTGGCATTGGAAGTAACAAGACGGACACTTCAAGAGGAAGAGCAGAGGTAAACCAGGATCTATCACTCCGCTTAGGACTGGAGAATTATACTGGATACAATCTATGAAAGAAAAAGCAAAGAGAGAGACAAGGACTTAAAATTGGTCAAATGCTGCACATACTAAGATGATACTTCAACAAGGATACAAAACTCTGGAATTGTCCAAACCATCCTTTAACTGTCCCAGAATATCTTATTTTGGAAAGCAGTCTTTTCGCTTTTTTAAATTCAACATGAGCTATGTACAACTGCTAGAAATGTATTAATGTTTTAATTTGTGTTTGAAAATAAAATACAAGTTCAAAAAAAGAAAAGGGCAGCCAGTGGTTCTGCCAGCACTTCTCTGAGTTCCTTTAGTACTCTAGAGTGGATCTCATCTGGCCCCATTGCCAGTTAACTGCTTTTATTTTCCTCGAGTTCTTCTAGGACTCTTTCCTCCGTGAATGGGCTGGTGTCTACCTCACTCCCTTGAATACCTCTCTTACTGACTCTCAGTCCTTCACCCTCCCCTTCCCTGGAGAATACTGAGCAAAAGTACTTGTTCAGTATCTCAGCCTTTTCCAGGTTATCCTCCATCCTTTCTCCTCCTTCCTTTTTCAGCTTAATGATCCCATTGCTGGTCTTTTTTGTCTTGCTAATGTGTCTGACGAAGGTCTTGTCGCTGTTCTTAATAAACTGGGCTATATGTTCCTGTCTGTGCTTTAGCCCTTCTAATTATTTTTCCCAGATTCCCACTGCTTCTCCAGATATTGTTCTCTGTCTTCATCCTTTTGAGTTTCCTTGTATCTTCTGAAGGTTCTTTTCTTTTACTTTCCACCCTAACTCGGCCCCACACCTTGTTCCTCTTCCAGTACTACCCCCTACTCTACTGGTCCCAGCCCCACAGCCTCCTCAGCTATCCCTAACAGGATGAAATTTATCCACCTGAACATATGCAGTCTGCTACACAAAATGTACGTTATCCAAACCCTTGTGGTCTCTTACACTTGTGACATCCTAATTTTAACTGAAACATGGCTCACTGGCAAAATCCCTGACAACTCCATCGCAATCCACAGTTACTCCCTCTACAGGCAAGACAGGGCAGGCCAAGGTGGGGGCGTGGCCATGTATATCCAGTCCACATTGCAAGTTACAACAATGCTTTCATTCTCAGTCCCTGCTACCTACGAGGCCCTAGTCACACAAATTTCTTTCCCATTCACTGCCCTTCTCGTTGTATCTGGCATATATTGCAGGCCTAGCACTACCCCAACAGTCACTGCTGATCTTTTATCTTCCATTACCTCCATCTCACACTCGGCAGAGGTGTTCATTCTGGGTGACTTGAACATAAATTGGTTGTCACCTAAATCGAGTAAGATTAATGCACTCAACCTCACTCAACTTAGCAAGGAGCCAACACATCCTATTGTAAAACTCATAACAACACCCTTCTTGACTGGACTCGTACCACTCACCTTCACCGTGTCATCAAGACCGGTATCCTCCCTGATGCACTTAGCGACCACAATCCCATCTTCCTGGTTCGCAAACCGTACCATCCAAAACCACCTCATAAAATAATTCAGCTTCACTCTTTCAAATACCTAGACCTTGCTCCTCTTCAATCCAAGCTTGCCTCAACAGACTGGGCCCCTCTGACTTCAGCCCCCTCCATTGACTATGCAGTTGCCTATTTCAAGGATAAATTCATCTCCACCTGGAATAACTTTGCTCCCTTCAGGTGGACCAGAGTACAAGGCTTACACCTCCCCTGGATTACCCCTGAATTATTGGCCTGCTTATGAGAGCATGACCGTGCCTGGAAAAAACACAAATCATCAAGGCTCCCAGTGACTATACCATATACAGAATGCTCCGCAACTCATGTACCAAAGCTACCAGACTGGCCAAGTCCGAGTATTTTAAATCATCTTTCCACAAAAACATCAATTCCCCCTCCAAATTCTGGCAGGTGCTGCGTGCTCTTTTCTCCCCTACTTCTTGACCCACCCCTCCTGTTCCAAACACCAACAGTTCCCTGGTATTGGAACCATGCTTGGTGGTCAGTGAATTTAATGCCTATTACACCTCCTGTGCCAAGTCCCTCCTGTGCTCCCTCCCTCCATACCCACCCACTCTCCTTTTCCCTCCTTCCAAGCCATCACTTGACTCCTACTCCTTCTCCTTCTTTCAAATCTCCCCCACTGATGCTCTAAGTGCCCTGCTCTCCCTGAATCCTTTAAAAGGTTCCTTTCCAGATTAACTTGATCCCAGACTTCTTTACCTCTCTGCTCCTGCTATTGCCTACCCTATCTCCTTAATCTTAAACCTTTCTTTTATGACAGTGCAAGTCCACACATCCTGGAAGCATGCTGTAATTGTTCCTCTCCCCGAGGGTGGTGACTCTTCTGCTCCTGGTAACTATCACCCTATCTCTCTCCTCCCTACACTTGCTAAACTCCAAGAACACCTAGTTCTTTCCCAACTTTCCCCCTTTCTCTCTGATACCTCGTTTTTTAACCTGTTCCAATCTGGCTTTCAGAAGAACCATGCTACCACCACCTCCCTCCTCAGGCTCACTAACTCCATCGTTACTGGGATGGACAATGGCCTGATCACCTCAGCCATCTTTGTCTACCTAGCCAAAGCTTTCAACACTGTTTCCCACTCCCTGCTCCTTGGCTCCCTCCCTGCTTCTGGCCTAGCAGCATCCACCAGAAACTGGTTTAAATCTTACTTCACTGGTAGGACACAATCATAAAGAATCTCTGATTCCACCTCCCCTCCTCTTCCTATCGAAACTGGTGTCCCCCCAGGGCTCAGTGCTGGGTCCCCTGCTTTTCTCCATCTTTATAAATAATCTTCTTACAGCCCACTCCACCTCCTCCATCCATATTTAGCCAATGACATTGTCTTGTTCAGTTCCAGCAGTAACCCTGTAGCCGTGGCAACCAGCTTACAGCATGACTTCAACCAGGTCCAGCTCTGGTTTGGGTCACACTAGCTCTCACTCAATGCCAAGAAGACAGTCTCTATGACCTTCGGCACCAGGCTGAGACTCTTGAGGCTTTCTGACATGCTCTCCTTCCACACCCTAGACAGCACAACCCTGGAGGATGCTTCCTCATTTAGATACCTCGGGGTTTGGCTTGACAAACACCTCAGCTTCTCTGTACATATCAACGCCATCTTGAAGAAACTGTGCCCCAAGCTTGGTGCCCTGTACAGGAACTGCAGTTGCATCCCATTGCCTGTGAGGCATGAACTTGGCCTGAAGATGATACTCTCCATTTTCAACTACTGTGACGTAGTCTATGGTGCTGCTCCCAAATCTTCCCTGACAAATTGGACTCTCTCTTTAACTCCTTCTGCCACTTTGCTCTAGATGCCACCACTCATACTCACCACTGTGACCTTTATCATTCACTAGCCTTTCCTCCGCTGTCCAACCAGTAGCTTACCCACATTGCCAAACTGACCTCCAAATTCTGGCTTGGTGAACTCCCTACCTCTGATTCTCCCTTATCTCACCTCCCCATATCTCTCACTCCCTGAGATCTGCTGACACTAGCACCCTGTTGGTCCCATGCAGATGTACCCTTGCAGGCCAAACTGGCTTTTCCCACCACTTCCCCAAATCCTGGAATGCTCTCCCCCACAAATTTGGCACTCCTCCTCCACCTACTCCCTTGGTACTGCCCTACACAACTACATCTCCTCCTGCTGTACCTGCTTTAATCCCCCCAACCCCTTTTTACCTTGTCCAGCCCACCAATACCTGATCCCCTTGCAGGAGTCATGCATCTTGAGGGGGTAACTAGTATTGTGGCTTGCCACCAGCTTTCCTGTTTTCACTGTTCTTGTCTGCTGCCGCATACCACCCCCTTGCAGGGTTCTCTACACCTTGGAGGTCTACCTTGGTCTCAGCAGTCTTTCCTCTTACCTCACCCATCCTCTAAATCTCACAGTTCTTGGCTGCTCTCAGATCCCACCCCCTGGCAGGGTTCTCTACACCCTGGAGGGGCACTTGTTATCGGCAGTCTTCTCCCCTCCCTCTCGCCCTCACCCTCTTCATAAACTACTCCTACCTCCCTTTACTACTCGCTTAGCAACTTCCTTCACTTCTAAATCTTGGGCAACTGCCTATTCCCACCCTTACTTGCACCTAGCACTTATTGCCTATCTATGTGTGCAGCTCTGTAAATATCTTTGCACTTTGATTGTACTGCTGCATCACTCTCTGACGTGCTTACTGTTCATGTATTCTGTGTCCACCTTCTGGTGTATTCAATTGTCTATGCTCTAACTGCCTATACTGCTCATTATTGTGTACAATGTATTATTTTTAATCAAATGCTCCCATATTGTATCTGTTCTCTGTTTCTGAAATTATTGTTTAATCCTCATTCTTCCTCTCCCCCCCCCCCAAGTCACACTGTGAGATGAGCAACGTGTTGTTCAGTGTGCTTTCCTGGTGAAACATTTCAATAAATAAACTAAATAAATGAACTTTCTAGGCCACTACCTTCGAGAACCATAATGGCCTTTTCTTTCTTGTACTCTTGCTATGCATTTTGACACAGTGACCTGTTACTTCTGTTATGACTCAACTGAGTCTAGATTGCTGTTTTTACACATCTCCCCCTGTACCTTTCACTGCTAGGGCTCATTTGAGATTTCTACCCACCTCCTTGAAGTTAGCCTTCCCAAAATCTAGGACCTTTATCCTAGTTATCCAGTAGAGTTAGATAAGTCAGCTTCCAGGCTAAGAGCAGTTCTGCACATAAAGCCCAATATTACAACAGAATACTTTTTTTTTTTTGTAATTTTGTAATTTTGCCTGGCTCCTTCAGAGGAGGCCTCGTACCTTCTCCTACTCTGTCCACCAGGGCAATCCCCACGGCATTCCATCCTCTAGTGTCATCTGCTCGTAGGGCCAGGGGTGTTTCATTTTCCCCCTGTTTTTCTCCCATTCTCCTGAGATGCCTGCGCTTAGGACAGATGTCCAGGCTGGCTGATGTGCTGATGCATGCCGACAGCCACGCACGGAACAGTGTCCCCCCTCCTCGACTCCAGTAGAGCCGCCTGTGCCCTGAAAGCCCATGCATCCACCGGCTTCAGGGGCATCAGGTGCTAGAAGCACCCCTGGTTTCCCACCCCAGAAGGAGAAGAGCATCCGTTGGGATGCTCAATCCTCCCTCCTGACCCCCTCTGACCCCCAGTGACCCGAGTCCATTCCTGAACCCGGGTCACCGGCGTAACGCGAGGTGTGGCATCCAGCTCCTCAACCCTCAGTGCCACCAGACTGGTACACACACACCAGCACAGAATACTTTTTGATGAGCAAAATGAAAAGAAAAATACTTCAGAAATAAAAAGCTACAATTGACTGCTACTTAAAATGTTTATTATTTTCCAGTCTGCCTGTCTTGGCTCCACTAGCTCTTTAACAGAGTTAGGGTAGTGCTTAATAAGGCTTGTCACTTTGCACTTCAGGCTGACATGCTTACACTTAGCTATTCCTTTTATACCCTGACTGCTTCTCCCTAAACGAAAGGCTAAGATATCAGATCTGTTTTCACACAAAAAAAGCACTAATGGACCTTACCTCATTAGCAATTCATAACTTCTTCCACACCATTAACAATCAATACACTACCAGGAGTATGTCTAGGAATGCCCTAGAGATACCTTTCTGTAAAACTAGCCTTGGCAAGTGCTCCTTTGCAGAAAGGGCATCTAAATGGCTTAATGACTTGCCTGAACCCCTTGTAGGACCCTTAAAATTGCCCAGTTCAAGAAAGCGCTGAGAACAGAACTCACAAAAAGTACCAAATGTACCTGTTACAGCTAATTAGGTCCTCTTGGCTCATTCTCTCCCCCCTATATCTTATGAACTGTGTGCACACAGGGAGGTCTCCAATGCTCACTGTTGATTATGCTCCCCTAGAGCTGCTGTTTTTTAGTTACTGTACACTTCATGTGTTCCGTTGACAATGCTCTACATGAGTTATGGATTTCTACTGCTGACTAAGCCCCATGTGAGCAGTTAGTGTATTACTAACTGTAATAAACCCAAGATTACTGTTATGAATCATCTTCATAAATACAATTAAACAAGATAAACTGCAGTCAGGTCTTATACCTTATGTTAACCTCTTATATATTTTCCATTCAATTTGTTTTTTTTTTCCTTTTTGCACCCACATTTTTATGCACCACCCTTGTGTATGATATAAACATGTATTGGGGGAGGCCTTTGTTTTATCTTTCCTTTTGCTGAACAACTGTATATCTAAGTTTATTTTGAGAATATGAAATGTCTTGTGTTTTTGTCAGTAAAAAATTCCACTAACTCTTCTTCAGTATGTGCCCATGGGATCTTCTATCTAGACACCAACCAACAATGAGCAGGAGGGACCACAGTTTAACATCTGATTCAAATGACAGCACCTCAGTTGTGCAGCGCCCCCTTATACTGTGCTGTAGTGTCAGTTATGGGTGTTACCCTCAAATACCTGGTGTGGGTCTAGAACCCACAGCCCTCTGCTCTTCCAGCCCCAGGGCTGACTATGCTACATACTAAGCCACTGACATTGACTAAATGTTATGTTCCTACCTGGATTTGAACCTGCATCCCTTTGCTTGGTAACCCAAAACACATCCACTGTGCCACCAATCTGCCCAGAAAGACAGATTACTGTGGAAGAATGGCATTGAGGGTTGCTCACAATAAGTAGGGGTACTGCTTTGAATAGGAAATGCCCAAAGCAAGGAAAGATAGCCAACTTAGTTAAGAAGGGGGATAAAATGTTTTGTAGATACATTAGGGAGCGAAGAAAGACCAAGGAAGGGATAGCGAGGCTTAATAAAGTGGAGGGTGGGTGGGCAGAGAATGACAGTGAAAAAGCAGGGATACTGAATGAATACTTCTATAAACATAGACATAGAATTTGATGGCAGATAAGGACCACTTGGCCCACCTAGTCTGCCCATTTCCCTACCTAACAGATAAGCTGCAGACCCTAGTTAACCAACAGCCTACTTCCTCCTACCCCCCCCCACTAGAATTGCCTTATGTCTGTCCCATGCATTCTTGAATTCCCCCACTGTTTTTGACTCTATGGCCTCCTCAGGAAGGCCATTCCATGCATCTACAACCCTCTCTGTGAACAAATACTTCCTCACAGTAGCTCTGAGACGTGCCCCCCCTATCTTCAAATTGTGCCCCCTTGTTCTTCTACATATCTTTTTCTGAAAGATGCTACCCCCTTGGACTTTGTTGATTTCCTTGAGGTATTTGAAAGTTTCTATCATGTCCCCTCCTCTCCCTCCTTTCATCGAGGTTATACATCTTAACCTCCTTTAGTCTTTCTTCATATGTCTTCTGGTGCAGACCCTGCACCATTTTGGTTGCCCTTCTCTGGACAGCCTCCACCCTGTCTATGTCTTTGCAGAGATGGGGTCTCCAGAGCTGTACACAGTACTCCAGATATGGTCTTACCAACTGTCTGTACAGAGTACCAACTACGTCCTGTTTTCTACTGGTGATGCCTCTCCCTATGCATCCCAGTATCTCCCCAGCCCTCCTTACTGCCTTCTCTCATTGCTGGCCTACCTTTAGGTCATCTGATATGACTACCCCCAGGTCCCTTTCCATTTTTGTTGTTGTCAGTATCTCACCCCCGTTGTGTACTCTTCCCCTGGGTTTTTGTTTCCCAGGTGCATTACTTTGCACTTCTTTGCATTGAATCTAAGCTGCCATACATTTAACCATTCCTCCAACCTTGCCAAGTCCGTTTTCATCCTTTCCACCCCACCTTGCATATCAACCCTGTTGCAGATCTTTAAGTCATCTGCAAAGAGACATACTTTCCATTCCAGTCCCTCTGCAATGTCACTTTTTAAGACATTAAAAAGGACTGTTCCCAGTACTGAACCCTGTGGTACCCACTAGTAACCCCCTTTTCTTCACTGTGGACTCCATTTACTATTAACCGCTGTGTCCTGTTGTGCAGTCAGTGTTTTACCCAGGCTACCACCCTGGGATCCACTCCCAGGCTGGCTAACTCGTATATTAATCTTTTGTGTGGGACTGTGTCAAATGCCTTGCTAAAGTCTAGCTAGGCCATGTTCACAGCCCCTCCCTGTTCTACTGCTTTGGTCACCCAGTCAAAAAAATCAATTAGATTTGTCTGACATGACCTTCCTGCTGTGAATCCATGCTGCCATGGGTCTTGTGCCCCACTGGCCTCTAGGTGCTCAACAATTCTTTCCTTCAGAAGTGATTCCACCATTTTCCCTACCACTAAGGTCAAACTGACAGGTCTGTAGTTTCCTGCCTCTGTCCCACTTTTGTGAAGGGGAATCACATCCGCCCTCCTCCAGTCCTCAGGTACCACCCCATCCTCCCATGATTTATTAAAAAGGGTAGTCAGTGGTGTTACTAGCTCTTCCCTTAGTTCTTTTAGAATTCTGGGGTGAATCCTGTCAAGCCCCATTGCCTTGTTCACCTTCAGTTTTAGGAGTTCTTTCGGAACCCTTTCAGGCCCTATTGCTTTGTCCACCTTCAGTTTTAGGAGTTCTTTCGGAACCCTTTCTTCAGTGAAAGGACTGGTATTGACCCCCCCCATCCAGAGTACTTCTATTGATTGGATTAGGTACCTCCCCCTCCTCATCTTTTCTGAATACTGAGCATCCCCAAGGACAGTCTCCTCCTATACGAAGGGAGGAATCCTGCCACCTGGGTGATCACAGGTGGGTGCATGCTGATGCATCAGTTGGGTTGGGGGGAAAGACTGATTTGCTAGTGGGGTGCGTGGCCACACTCCTTGCCTGCACTTAGCTCTGCCCAGTATCTCCCAGTGGGCAGAGTGAGAACACTGTAAAACAGAGCCCACAGTATTGCAGAATGAAGCACCCAGCCTCTCAGACTCCGACTTGTCAATGCCCATCTGCCCACCAGAACTGTGCAGTCAGTGGGGAGTCTGGACAACTCACTTCTGCCCCACCAGATAGGATATATCGAGAGGTAGAAGGGTACAGGGTAAGAGTTAGGGATGTCAAGAATGGGGCTGGGAGATGGGACAGTGCACATATAGGAGCAGCTGTGGGAAGAGAGAGATAAACAAAAACAAATTCATCTGTCACAATGCTAATACATCAACGTTTGAAGAGACAACAGATAATATATTCCCTCCCACCCCCCAACCCCAGTATTAATGTAATATCCCAATAATGCAAGAAAGTAAAATACTTACATTGCAGGACAGATCTGCTCATGAATTAAACAGGGAAACAACATTTTACATAGAAACCCAGAATTTGTTGACAGAAAAAGACAATTTGGCCCACCCAGTCTGCCCAGATGGCCCTTGCCTAGTCTCTCTCCATAGACCCAAACTGGTCTCCCTGCAACCCTCCCCCCTCCCTGCCTATTTACTAATATTCCCCTATGTCTATCGCATTGCTGGCAGTCTGTTTTAGGCATCCACCACACTTTCAGTGAAGTAGTACTTTCTCACATCCCTCATATAACTTCACTCTCTCCAGCTTCACTGCATGACCACTGGTCCTGGCTCTCTTTCTCATTTGAATAAGACCCCTCCTGCACCTTTTTCGCCCTCATGCAGTATTTGTAGATCTCTATCATGTTCCCTCTCTCTCATCTCTTCCAGGGAGTACATGTTGAGATCCTGAAGTCTCTATTCCTAGGGCTTTTCATGCAACCCCTACACCATTTTAATTGCCCTCATCTGGACTGCCTACTGTACCTCCTGTCTACGTCCTTTCCAAAGTACAGCCTCCAGAACTGGACAGAATACTCAAGATGGGGTCTCGTGAGTGATACAGTGGCAACACCCCCTCCAACCTCCTGCTGGAGATACCCTTCCTTATATACCCCAGTATCCCACTAGCCCTATCCACTACTTCATCACACTGCCCTGTCACTTTGAGGTCATCAGATGTAACTCCAAGGTCCCTTTCTTGCTTAGTGACTGTCAGTAACATTAGAACGAGAAAAATTTTAAGTGTTGCCAAAAGTCCAATTCAAATGTCCTCCTCCTCCTCCTCCCTGTGTCCTTCAAGCCCTCCTCTTCAGCTACTGCTTGCTCCCCCATCTGAGTAGCCTTTTCTCTGTCTTTGTCCAGCCACTCCAGGTGCTTCATTACCTCTTTAGGGTCTGAAACAGAACAGGGCTTGTTGCAAATGGTGCGGTGTAAACAGCAAGTGACAGTAAGGCAAATGGAATTTGTTTTATATGGAGTTCTCTTTTAACTCTATCAAAAGCCTTATGCCTCTACTTGTGGCATAGGACCAGTCTTGGAAGAAGAGGATCTTCTGATTTTCCACCACAACTGTTTTTCTCTTTGCAGCAAGAAACATTCTTTCCTTGTCTCTCACTGAAAGAAAAGCCAGCAAGACAGTTTTGGGGTGTTCCAAACAAGCAACCACTCAACAAAATGTGATCCAGTACGCTTGTTCCAGGCCTGAGGCTCAGTAAGTTGTAACTCATTTCAAAGTCACTGCACTATAAAGTCAAAAGTTGTCACCCTCCATACCTTCTGGCAGCCCCAGGACCTTAATATTCTTGGCTCTCAAAAGGTTCTCAGAGTTTGAGCCAGGCGTGCATTTCCTTTAATGAGGTAATCCACTGCTGCTATAGCTCAGTCCATGGTTTTGTTTGCACCATCTGCATTCACTTTCACCGAGTCTATGTTATTTTCTACTGTAGCTAGTCTTGATGTTATAAAGTCAAGTTTTTCCCATGCCTCTTACTGATAAGCAGAGCTGGCTCACAATCTTTTCAGGAGCCTCCAGGGCTGCTCCCATCTGGTTTTTGCTTCCACCAGAGCCCAAGGCCTTAATGCTGTCTTGATGGCTGCCATGTGATTGGAAGAAACCGTGGTCATTCTGACTCTGTGCAGTGGCTTTCATGGGATTTTCCATGGCTGAGATATGGTACAATTGTCACCAAAGTGATCCTCATGACAGCAACTATTTAGTTATGTTAAATAAGTTGACTTTTTCTGCAGTTTGTGAGGTTAAAGTGTTATATTTAATCCTGTCTGCTGTAGCTCTGCAGAAATGCTGCCACTCAGACAGATAACTCTGCCACCAAAACTGTGCCATTTTGTCACAGAGTGCTTTACCCTGGCAGGTGGCACTGTAACTTTTTCTCTGTCAGTGCCTATCCACCCAGCCTTTGGGTGTAGGGTTACTTCGTGACCGTCCAGCCCTAACAGCTGCTACTCCCTCCACTGCTGTCCTCCGAGCAAAGACGACCACAGAGCGGGGCATGAGCATGCCAACTGGCATGGAGAGAGCACTGAGGCTTTCTGGGACTTCTCCTTCCCCTGACTCACCCCCTGATCCCCAGTTCCTGGCGCAGTGCAACCTCCTGATAAAGACCTTGAGTACACACTGTGCTCCTCATGGCAGGGAAGCAAGCTTCCATGCTCACTGGCAAGGGTTGCTGTGGTATCACACCATTGTACTATCCATCTCTGGGGTGCAGAGCACTGCCCAACAAGGCCATTTGAATGCCAGCTACCGAATTTACTTCCACACTCAGGTCACCAGTTCAGCCATTTAGTGGGCCCTGTATTTATCACTTTCAGCAAATTCCCAACAGTAATTGTAGCAAACAGTGAACTAAGCCAGCCCATCGGCGCAACAGTTGGATTTCCATTTACGAAGCCAGGGACCCGGGTTCGGGAATGGACTCGGGTACTGGAGGGCCAGCTGGGGAGAGAGGGCTTGAATGTTGGATGACTGCTCATCTTCTCTCAGGGGGAGGGCAGCGAAGTGACCCGGTGCTTGCTGACCCCTGGCGGAGGCTGGGGGCATGGCAATGCGTGGGGTCCCACTAATTAATGGGGCATGGTGAACATTGCATATGCCTGATGTTAGTGGCATGCCACACCCCCGGAGAGCAAACAGGAAAAGAACCCCGTAGCCGACAGGATGAAGGTCGCTGGCTGCCGCGAGACCACAAGCAGTGCCCGAACCACTCCAGTAGCAACTGGGCCAAGAATTGTGCTGGTTGCCCCACCAGTGCCCTCCCTCTTGGAGGAGAGGCACCCGCCCAACAAAGGGTTACATCTGAGTTACCCCGGGGGGCTGTAATACGGGGTGATGAGTGGCTGCATCGAGGCAGTGTGGCAGTGAGGGGCATAGGAAGGCCTGAGGGAGAGGCTGGTCTGGAGCTGGGGGGAGCAAATAAAAAAAAAAGTCAATTGAAGGGGGGCACTAGACAGCCATCTTCGAGGCAAGATTGTTTTTTAACCTGGTCCACCTCGTGGCTTACTGATTTTGCAGAGAAATTTCAAATAAGTCATTCAAGCTTACTTGAACTTTACATATTCAGACTCCAAAGGTAATAAGTAGTAGTAGTAGTAGTAACATTTTTATTCAATTGACAAGCAAAAGAATAGGAAGCTCAACTGAGACAAGCTCATTTCCAGTGAGGTCCTTAATACATACATTCATATAAACAACATCATAGAAAAAATATCTGACAAAAAAACAACACCACCACAAAAAATAATTTACAATAACACTAAAATCCTTGCAAATATACAACATATACATCACACAATTCCCATTCATAAAGTGCAATTATAGAACATATTTTGGAGCATAACATACATAATTACTCATCATTTAACCTTTTATCAGCTTCAGATTTAAACCAACTTTTTATTTCTCCTAAATTAGGACTAATTGGCCTCAGGTGAGTTGGCAATGAATTCCATATATTAGGACCCAAATAGAAAAAATATTCTCTACCCAAATCCGTCCTTCTTCTGGGCAAAACATATTCCATACCCTCAGCAGAGCGTAACCCTTCCCTGATTATCCTGACCTGAAATTCATCAGTGATATATTCCGCTACCTTACCCCTAACTGAATTGACCATATATGTCAAAACATGAACTATCCTTCTATCATAAGGACTCAATAAGGATTCGAGGGAAATTTTTTTTCCCAGTGGGGAGACCTAAGAATCAACAAACAGGCTCCTCCAAATCAGCGGAGCAAATGCCTAACAAGGCTGGTGATGCCACCACTAGTACTTCAGGGAAATCCTCCAGCCCATCAGCGGAACCCGCGTGGCAGGCAATGGTGGAATCTATGAGGGCTATGGACACAAAAACTGAAAAGACCCTCAATAGATTGGAAACTTAGGATGCTGCTATTAAGGAACTGGCAAACACCATGAGGGAAGCAGACACACGATCCACAACCACCCAGGTGGCAGTACACACTCTGACCCAAGAAAATACATAGATGTGGGGCAGGCTGGAAGCATTAGAAAATGAAACTAGATTGGGTACTTGAGGTTTGTGGGGATACTGGAAGGTGCCAAGGGAACACATCTTTTGGACTATCTTAAGCTGTGGCTGCAAGTGTCAATACAGCTATTGGAGGATTTTCCCTGGCAGTCATTCATTCATCAAGGCCTACCATGTGAACCCACATGTCAGGCCCTTGACACCAGCGGAGCAGCGTACAGTCCTGCTGCGCACCTCTGGTTCCCATGTCTAAGATTCCATCCTCTTGGTTGCTAGAGTGGCATATCCACTACAAATAAATGATGCAGATTTGAAGATATTTCCCAGCCTATCCTTTCAAACCAGATCATGGAGAAAGCAGTTTGACCTGGTTCGCCACCGATTGAGAACCCTGAGCTCGTGCACTCCTTTTTGCTGCTGGTATGACTTTGAATCATGAATGGAGGAAAATCATGGCAGTTCTCAGATTCAAAGAATGCGGGTCAATGGACTGTGAAGACGGAGGAGGAATTCGCTGCCAGAGTTGCTACCTTTCATCAGGATGAGGATGAAGACTCCAACTCTGAAGACTGAAAAAAACCTGGCCTTGCTACCCAGTGACTGAAGTTTAGTTTTGTTTCTCATTCCGTTTTCACAATACCCTGTTACCCTGACTCTCTCTTCCTCTCCCCTTGCTGTGTGGGGAGGGAATGCATATGTTTAAATATTAAATCAATATCGGGAGGTTTGCTGGACATTTTGAATATTATCTTGAGGGTAGCTGTTTATTTTTGTGGGTGTCGGGATGTGGGGGTCTGGAGGCTCCTCCATTCCTGTAAATAGTATTACTAATTTGAAGCCACCAAAGGTTATGGAATAATGTCGTACCAGCAAGCTCAAGGGTAACAGGGGAAATGTTATTTCTGGCTTCAGTCAGCAAGTTGGCAGGGCCAGGATCATTTAGATCTAAAATGTAAGTTCTTGAGGTTGACTTTTACTATTCCTGCAAAAGTATTGGCATAGTTTCTGTGGCATCGACTATAGGAGACCTGGGGGAAGGGTGCATGTTTACCTTTCTCTTATCGTAAATGATGGTTTACAGCAAGCTTACTGCTTGCATTAGACATCCCTGGTTAATTCTTTTTCTAAAAGTAGGATATCACCACAGCCACTGAAGAGGCTAGCATTTTGGGATATACACTGTGTAGTTTATTAAATAAATGTCGGTTTCCCCCAAAATCCTGGATAACAGACTATAGGGAGGATTGCTTTGAATATCAACTTTTCAGGAATAATTAATGAATCTGTATGAATTGTCTACACTTACCTAATTCCTTGTATGAGAATGTACTATATTGTAAGTGTGTTTTGCCTGAAACTAATAAATACAAAGTTCAAAAAGCTAACTGAAAATGAATGGCCCTCCCCAGAAAGGTCAGTGTATCAATAATATCTTAAAAATCAAAACTGCTGGACTGCTGGCACAGCAGTTGGATTTCCTTCTGCAACGCCGGTGACCCAGGTTCAGGAGCAGACTCGGGTCATCGGAGGGCTGGCCAAGGGAGTAGAGTAGGCTGGAGCGTCCAACGACAGCTCACCTACTCCGGGGGGAGGGTAGGGAAGCAGCTCAGCATCCGCTGACCCCTGGCAGAAGCTAGGGTGTTAGCAGCACGTCAGGTGCCTCAGGGCTTGATTGGTCCCAGGTGAAGATCTGGAACCCAGCGGAGTTCAGAAGGCAGCTAGGGGGAGGACATTGCGGACGTCGGCGCTTGCACCTTGACATCAGGGGCACTCGCTTTGTCCACAACAGAACAGGGGAAAACACCTTTCAGCTCCAATGGAGATGGAGCACTGAATCTTTCCCTGCATTTGCAGCCACTTTCCTGGCACTCCTCAACCGACGAAACTAGAATGGTCGGGGTGTTCAGTCCTCACCTCGGCTCCATGGGTGACAGGGGGTAGACCAGGTAAGGGGGCTAGCAGAGGGATGACTCCTAGGTGCTCCTGAGTATATCGGAGCTGGAGAGAAGGGGCAGAAAAATAGAAATTTCAAAAAAAAAAATCAGACCTATGGAGGCCATCACACTGCCTGCTCAGGTTGCAGCAGGATAAATTTAAATCTAGACAGCTTCCTTCCTTTTTTTCACTAAAGGGAAGAAGTAGAAAATATCTCAGTACTAGAACAACCTCTGGCTTACTCAACAGCTGACGTGTGCACTCCCAGTTCACCGATTTCTGTATTGTACATGAGTAGATAAAAAATACAGCTGAGCACTTAGGTTTGGTTTGTTTTACTGCTTTTAATTTTGTACCTAGTGTTACATGTTATTTTATGTAAATTCAATGGGTCATGCATAGCAGACATAAATCAGGCTAAAGGATGAAGGACATTAGGCTGCTGTATGAATGGCCCTGGGCATAACAGGCACAACGGGTGAAGTTATGAATATCAGGGGGCAAAACCTGAAAACAGAAGGAAAGACTGGTTACTTCACAGAGTTTCTAGGCTCTAAAGATACTTACAGCTGTTATACCATCTATACAAGAGAATATGCCTTTCAGACTCAAGTTCAATACATGTATTGTCTTGTATGATGTAACTTATTAATTTGTCTGCAATAAACTTCACAAGTTTCAAGAAAATGAATGGCCCAACAGATCCTTGAATGTACTGCACACTTCTGAAAGCCAACATAGCTGAAAATGCTCTCATAAAACTGAAAATAAACATACAAATAAAAGAATTCATGAATGGGATTCATTTATGTTCAAGAAAACAGATGTTGCAAAAATTCTTTCCAACCTTGCAATTGCTTGCTGGATTGCAAGTCCCACATAACTGGATTTGAAAACAGCAGTACACCTCGGATATGCTATTATGATGTAGAAGTGCAGCTGAAGTGTTTACTTTTTTCTAGTCCTCACTTTAATTAAAAACTCCCGGACTGCCACAAAAAGTGCACTAAAGATGGGTGGTGATCTCAAGGTTCAGGATCAGTGCAGGCAGAAAGAAAGACTGTAAAGCTTTAGCTATTCCATTGCATCTCATGAAATGAAAAGCAATAATATTGCATAAGGTCACTGCCGAGTCAAAAAACTATTATTAGACTACTCTTGCACATTTTAATCAGGAACATTAAATATTGTCTTTTACGTCTGTTATCCCATGCTTACTGCCCTGGAGCTCAAAGAATAATAACCAGGGAAAACAGGAAATTACTTGTAGCTCCTAGCTTTAATTCAGTTTTTTTTTTCAAATGAAACTGTTGTGTGTGCTGTTAAGAGCCATGCCGCACACAGGTTGAAGGTAAAATGGCAACAACTTTATTAACCCTTACAGGGCTGCAGACTGGCATATCCATCCACAATTCCATACGTTGTAATTCTATTGGCAGTCTAAAGGTTATCAGGAAGTTCCTCTGCATAGTTTCTCCGAGAGGCCACATAGTAAACTAGATAGACTGGCTAATCGACAGCACCACCTATCACCACTTCTCCTCTTTTGGGATAGATAACAATTTTACAGAGGTTCAAGCAGTCTTATAATAATAACTTACTATTGTACTTTAACTTTTTAAACTATGTTTAAACATTTCCGTTATTGTTACCATTAGCTATCAATGAAAGTCTGAATAGACTGCCTGAACATTTCCAGCTCAGTGGGAGGATTATTCTTCCTCTGGGTCATTTGCCATGAAATTATTATAATACATTCAGTCCTTTTTATTTACAAGTCCAATCTTTGAGGTTGGGCCGACATCCATCCTGATCAAGTCATGATACTTCGTCTCACGGATGTTTGTTCTGTGACTGGTCTTTCAACAGCCTCTTCTGTGATCTCAGTAATGGTGCAGGATTTTCTATTTCTAGTGGTACTGGTTGTACCCCTTCCAGTTGATTTTGTGGTGACTCTCCTAGAGGCAGTGACAGTCTATCTTCCAATCCCTGGCCTTCTTCCTCTCTGGAATGATAGTAAACAAAGTGGGACCTGAACTGTCCCTGCAAAAGAAGATATTGGAATGAGGAGACTGCTGCTCTGTGACCTGTGCTGAAATCTTCATGTGTGGAATCCAGACTCATTCTTCAGGCTGAAGTTGTGCCATAGTAAGAGCTCTGTGTCTTGAGTCATATTTTTCCTTGGTCAAGAAATGTGAGATTCAAAAGAGATGGCAAAATAGGTACGGTTGTTCTCAGTTTTTGGCCCATCAGCAGTTCTGACAGACTATAGATATTGGCAAGTGGTGTGGCTCAGTAGGCAAGTAAAGATTTGAACAGATCATTAGTGTTCTCAATAAGTCTCTTTGCTGTCTTGTACTGCTCTGCTGGCTTCTCCTTGCCTTGCAGATGTCTTGGACTGCTTGTACAAAGCCACAGTCTTTTGCAAAATCAAGAAAGACTGAATAATTGAACTGTGGACCGTTGTCCAATACTAGAGTCTCAGGCACTCTATGGTGAGTGAAAATTGCTTTCAAGTGTCTGATAACATGACTTACAGTGGTAAAGTTCGGATTAACAACTTCAACATACCTCAAATGATAGTCCATAACTGTAAGGAATTTCTGACTTTTCAGGTCGAAAAGATCTGTAGCAACATTTTGCCATGGTCTGTCCAGAAATTGAAATGGAATCAATGGTTCTACTTGACTGCTGTGGATTTTGATATAGGCTTCACACTTGTTTATCAGGGTTGTTAGTTGTGCACCAATCCCTGGCTACCACACAATCTACTGTGCTCTCCTGCAACATTTTTCTGTGTTCCAGAATAGCCAGGCACTCAAGAATGACAAACCAGTCTTGTTAAAAGTAACACATAATGCAGTTACTCTTTTGGTGAAGTTTAATAATTCACAAGCAGGTTCACAGTGTAAGCTGAGAGAGAGCTAATCAACCTCAGGAGACCCTGATGCTTCAACCGTAGTCTTTGTAAGGAAGCAGGACAGCACAGCATACAAATAAAATGTTAGTATATTGTTGGGAGTGTTAATATGAATAACTGGACAACAGTTTATTAAGTTTACATGAACCAGAGAGTTTATAGAAAGCAAGTCATTGTTGCTTACTATTTGAATGAATCAGGTCAGTTCCACCTGCAATAAAATAACAATCTTGATTATTTTTAAGACAATTATCAACACTCCCAATAATATACTAATATTTATTTGTATTCTTTAATAAAGCCCACAGCTCTGAGGAAGGCACAAAACTATGTCCTGAAATATCAGCATACAAATAAGTCAAGCCATTCTGGATATTATAATTCAATATGGGCACTTAAAGATGGAATAAGAAATGATGAATGAATGAAAATGAAAAGTGAGATAAAAGAAATATATGTAAACTCAGAAAATAAATATTTGGATGATACTATTTTGGAGGTATTACTTTTGGTTGAGAGGCTTGGCTAATAAAGGTAGAGGACCCACTAGCCAACAGTGATCACCAAACTGTGTGGTTTAATATCACTATGTGCAGGAAGCCAGAGAAATCAGTTACTCAGGTAGTAAACTTCAGGGGGGCAGATTTTGGGAGGATGCAGGAAGTACTGAGATGGAAACTGGAGGGCATAAGGCAGGAGATGGATGTGGAGCAGAAATTAGACATTATTAAACGAGGGGTTACAGAAGCAACAGAAGCCTGCACCAAGGCTCAGAGTAAGAGGAGCAGAGCAAGAAAACCTTGCTGGTTGAACAGTGAGGTTGTGGAAATGGTGAGGGCAAAACGAGTGGTACATCAGAGGTTTATGAGGACAGGGAAGGAAGTGGACGGGGAGGAATATACAAGATGGTCCAGAGAGGTGACCAGAAAAGTGAGAGAAGCCAAGGCCCAGAGGGAGATGAGATTAGCATAGGGAATTAATGGGGGGAGAAAGACTTTTTCATATCTATCAGGGAGAAAAGAAAGTGCAAGGAGACAATAGTGAGGATAAAAAGGGGTGGGGAGTGGACGGAAAAGGATGAGAAACAGGCAGAAGCACCGAATGCTTTCGCTCAGTGTTCATGGAAGAAAGGGGAGACAGCTACCAGCATGGGCTGGGAGGATGGGGACGGGGGAGAGGAGGTGACAGATGGAAGAACTGAGGCAAGTAAAGTCCTAGAGGGACTGAGAGCACTGAAGGTAGATAAGGCACCAGGGCCGTATGGTATCCACCCCAGGGTGCTCAGGGAGATGGCGGAGGTGTTGGCAGAGCCACTGGAGGATCTGTACGGAACCTCACTGGAGTCAGGATGTGTGCCATTGGACTGGAGGATGACACATGTAATACCATTATACAAGAGCGGGCCAAGGGATGAACCGGGTAATTATCGTTTGGTAAGTCGCACCTCCATAGTGTGCAAACTCATGGAAATGATACTAAAGGAAAGACTGGTGTTGTACCTGGAGGACAATGGCCTCCAGGATGTGAGGCAGCATGCGTTTGTTTCAGGGAAGTCTTGTCAAACCAACCTCATACAATATTTTATTTATTTATTTAGTTTTTATTGACTGGATAAGTGCACTAGACAAATCCTGCCTATTTTCAGGCACAACCCGGGGGAAGGGGATACAGATGAATGCCAACTGACCTTGAACCAGATTAAGCTGTTGGTGGCATTTTTAGTGAATGAGGGAAATTTGGCCAGGACACTGGGGAAATTCCCTTACTCTTTTCGATAAGTGCCGTGGGATCTTTAACATCCACCTGAACTACCACCAATCCAGGCAGATGGGACCTCGGTTTAACATCTCATCTGAAAGATGGCACCTCAGAAGTGCAGCACCCCTCTCATGTTGCACTACAGTGTCAGTACTGGGATATTAACCCAAGTGCCAGATGTGGGAACTGAAACCACAGCCCTCTGATCTCCCGGCCTGAGAGGTGAGTGTGCTACCTGCTGAGCCACTGACACTAACAATATTATGACTGGGTGACAGGTGAGCTGGATAAGGGTCATGCGGTGGATGTTCTTTACTTGGACTTCAGCAAGGCCTTCGATTCGGTGCCTCATGGGCAGCTTGGGGAGAAGCTAACTGGGGTAGGGGTGGGGCAAAAATGATGAACTGGATTACAAGCTGGCTGAGTGGCAGGCTGCATCAGGTGGTGGTGAGAGGGGAGCTCTCAGTTCCAAGGCCGGTGACAAGTGGGGTGCCACAGGGCTCCATGCTGGGGCCAGTATTGTTTGGGCTCTTCATGTCAGACATTGCACATGAGGTGGTGAGCAAAGTAAGTCTGTTCACTGACGACACCAAAATCAGAGCAGTGGTGGATGGAGAGGAGGGATGGAAGCAGCTGCAGGGGGACCTACGCAAGCTAGAGGAGTGGTCAGAGAGGAGGAAGCTGGGGTTCAATGCAAGGAAGTGTAAGATTATGCACTTTGGGGTGAAGAACCCAAGGATAGAATACTGGCTGGGGGGGGGGAATAAGCTGGGGATCACTGAGGAGGAGAAGGACTTAGTGGTAATGATAACACAGACTATGAACAACACAGCCCAGTGCAGGAGAGTGACTGCAAAAGTGAACAAAATGCTGGGGTGCATAGCGAGGGGGTTTTCATCCAGGTGAAGAGAGGTGATCTTGCCTCCCTTACAGGTCGCTGGTAAGGCCGCACTTAGAGTATTGTGTGCAGTTTTGGAGGCTATACCTAAAGCGTGATATCAGGCTACTGGAGGGGGTACAGAGGAGGGCAACAAAGATGATATGTGGAATGGAGAGACAATGACAGCAGGCTGGGAGACCTGAATATGTCTACTCTGGAGGATAGAAGGGACAGGGGGGACATGATAGAGACATTCAAGTATCTGAGGGGAATCAATAAGGATGGAGCAGATGGGGTCTTTAAGTTAAGGAGGGGGAGGGTCACCAGGGGGCACAGGCTAAGAATAGAGGGGGGAGATTTAGGAAGGAAATGAGGAGACACTATTTCACAAAGAGGGTGGTAGCAAAATGGAATGTCCTACCAGAATGGGTGATATCATGTAAATCTGTGAACAGCTTCAAAAGGGCATGGGACAGGGAACAGGTGAGAGTGAGGGTGGGGGAGGTGGGGGTGGCAGTGGGATGACAAAGGGGAGGGGGGTGGGGCAGCTGCAAACTAGGGGTGTTGGCTGCACACTCGAGCAGACTTAGATAGACCGGGTGGTCTGTTTCTGTTGGCATATTCATATGTTCATGTGTTCGATAATTTAGAAACATAGAAACATAGATGGCAAGAGACCAAGAGTCTGTCTAGTCTGCCCATGTGTTTCTTGGACCTTCTCAGATCCCAGAACCTAACCCACCCTCCCCCTGCCAATGCCTTCTCCTGCTCCTGTTGCTTTTGAACAAGTTTTAGCCTTGTCCTACCCCAGCTTGAATGATGTCACAGACTTTGCTTCCACTACCTCATCTGGCAGTTTATTCTATGGTTCCATGACTCTTTCTGTAAACTAGTATTTCCTAAGCTCCCTCTTGAAGCCCCCCCTCAGCTTCCACTCATGCCCTCTAATGTTAGAGTCAGAGACTCTGTTGAACAAGTCTGAGGACGGCACCTTATTTACTCCTCTCAGGAACTTGCATATTTCAGTCATATCTCCCCTCTCCCCTCTCCCCTCTCCCTCCTTCTTTCCAGTGAGAATATATTTGATGCTTCCAAACACTCCTCATACACTCATGGGCAGGAAGGAGGGGTGGAAGAACAATGGGGAATAATAAAAACTGCCATCACAGAGGTAACAAGCCTTTGTGTAAAGCAAATAAACAAAATGAAACGAGGTAAGAAACCACTATGGTTCTCAAAGGAAGTGGCAGTGAAGGTTCAAGAGAAAAAGAAAGCACTCAGGAAGTACAAGGAATCACAGAAGGAACAGGACAGAGAACTGTATCAGTTAAAGCAAAAGGAAGCTGGAAAGGCAGTCAGAACAGCAAAGGCCCAAACCGAGGAAAAGATAGCCAACTCAGTTAAGAAGGGGGATAAAACCTTTTATAGGTACATCAGGGAGCAAAGGAAGACCAAGGGAGGGATAGTGAGGCTTAATAAAGGGGATGGAGGGTGGGCAGAGGGTGACTGTGAAAAGGCAGAGATACTAAACAAATATTTTTGCTCAGTATTTACAAAGGAAGAGGGGGAGGTACCTAAAACAAACAGTAGAAACACTCTGGATACAGAAGTTGATACCAGCCCATTTACAGAAGAAGAAAGAGTTCTGAAAGAGCTCTTAAAACTGAAGGTGGACAAAGCAATGGGGCCTGATGGGATTCATCCCAGAATTCTAAAAGAACTAAGGATAGAACTAGTGACACCACTGACTACCCTCTTTAACAAATCATGGGAGGATGGGGTGGTACCTGAGGACTGGAGGAGGGCAGATGTGATTCCCTTCACAAAAGTAGGAGCAAGGTAGAAGCAGGAAACTACAGACCTGTTAGTTTAACCTCAGTGGTAGGGAAAATGATGGATCACTTGAAGGAAAGAATTGTTGCGTATCTAGAGGCCGGAGGGGCACAGGACCCAAGGCAGCATGGATTCACAGCGGAAGGTCATGCCAGACAAATCTGATAGATTTCTTTGACTGGGTGACCAAAGTAGTAGATCAGGGAGGGCTGTGACATGGCCTACCTAGACTTTAGCAAGGCATTTGACACAGTCCCACACAAAAGATTAATATACAAGTTAGCCAGCCTAGGAGTGGGTCCCAAGATGACAGCCTGGTAAAGAATTGGCTGGAGAATAGGACACAGAGAGTAATAGTAAATGGAGTCCACTCTGAAAAAGGGGTTAGCAGTGGGGTACCACAGGGTTCAGTATTAGGACCGGTCCTCTTCAATGTCTTTATAAGCGACATTGCAGAGGGCCTGGAAGGAAAAGTATGTCTCTTTGCAGATGACACAAAGATCTGCAACACAGTTGATGCACAAGATGGGGTGGAAAGGATGAGAAGGGACTTGGCAAGGTTAGAGGAATGGTCAAATGTATGGCAGCTTAGATTCAATGCTAAGAAGTGCAAGGTAATGCACCTGGGAAACAAAAACCCAGGGGAAGAGTACACAATGGGGGGTGAGATACTAACAACAACAAAAATGGAAAGGGACCTGGGGGTAGTCATATCAGATGACCTAAAGGTGGGCAAGCAATGTGAGAGGGCAGCAAGGAGGGCTGGGGGGATACTGGGATGCATAGGGAGAGGCATCACCAGCAGAAAACAAGAAGTTATTATCCCTCTGTACAGACAGCTGGTGAGACCACATCTGGAGTACTGCGTGCAGTTCTGGAGACCCAATCTCCGCAAAGACATAGACAGGATGGAAGCTGTCCAGAGGAGGGCAACTAAAATGGTGCAGGGTCTGCACCGAAGACATATGAAGTGAGACTTAAGGAGCTTAATATGTATAGCCTCAAGGAAAGGAGGGAGAGGGGGGACATGATAGAAACTTTCAAGTACCTCAAGGGAATCAACAAAGTCCAAGAGGGTAGCATCTTTCAAAAAAAGAGGTGTGCAAGAACAAGGGGGCACAATTTGAAGATAGAAGGGGGGCGGCTCAGAGGTAATTTAAGGAAGTATTTTTTCACAGAGAGGGTTGTGGATGCATGGAACAGCCTTCCAGCGGAGGTCGTGGAGTCAAAAACAGTGGTGGAATTCAAGCATGCATGGGACAGTCATAAGGCAATTCTAGGGGGTGGGGATAGGAAGAAGTAGGCTGCTGGTTAACTAGGATCTGCAGCTTATCCATCAGGTAGGGAAATGGGCAGACTGGGTGGGCCAAGCGGTCCTTATCTGCCGTCAAATTCTATGTTTCTATGTTTCTATACAAGTGCCCTTTAAGGCCCTGGATCATTTTGGTCACTCTTCTCTGAACCTGTTTATATCCTTTTTCAGATGTGGACCCCAAAACTGGACACAGTACTCCAGATGGGGCCTTATCAGGGACTTGTAGAGTGGCAGTATTACCTCCTTCCTCCTGCTGTCAAATCCCCTCCATATGCACCACAGCATTTTGTTGGCCTTGCTGTAAGCTTTGTTGCATTGGCATGTCTGTTTAAGAGTGTTGCTTATGATGACATCTAAGTCTCATTCTTCCTGTGTGGCACTGAGCTGGACTCTGTTGAGGTGGTACTCTGTCCTTGGGTTCTCTTTACCCAAATGCATCATCTTACATTTATTTGCACTGAACTTCAGCTGCCAGACTTTGGACCAGTCTCCAGTTTCTGTGGGTCTTTTTGTAGGTCCTTAATTGCCTCGTCACTGTCAGTCCTTCCTCCTAGCTTGGTATCATCAGTGAATAGGGCAATTGTGCCCTGAATGCCTATGCTGATGTCACTAATAAAGGCATTAAACAGGACTGGCCCCAACACTGAGCCTTGGGCAAATCACTAGTGACCATGCCTTCATCAGACCTCACCCTGTTGACCACTACTCTGTTTTCTGTCCCTAAGCCAATTACCTACCTAACTGACTGTGCATTTGGCTGCACCCAGGTCCTCCAACTTTTTCAACAGGCAATAATTTAGATTAGTTCTTTGTTGGGACTTGAACAAGGAAAGGGTATGTGGTGCCATGAGTTCTGCTTTGAGACCTGTAAACCCTTGCTCTTAAGCTGAACCCCAAACCCACTAGTTCACCTGTGACAAATGTTCTCATAACATTTTGTATTCTCTGCTAAAGCAGGTATGAACTTCTCCAGTTGCCTGACCATTCCAAGGAATCCTTGAACTTCAGACACATCTATGGGACTTGTCATCCTCTGTACAGCTGCCAACTCCTCAAGGTCAGGTTCTATACTTTTGTCTGAGGTATGTCAAAGGAATAGAACTTTGGTTTACCCAAACTTACATTTCTTGGCATTCAGTGTGAGCCCTTTTGAACCTTTCTTAGGGCTGCATAGACTCTCTGATCATGCTCTCTGATGTGATTAAAATTAAGGATATCATCCACATGGTACACAACCCTCTCCAAGCCTTCCAGAACTCAAAACATTCTGTGTTGGAAGTGCTCAGGGGCGGACAAGATGCCAAATGGTAGTCTTTGAATGCAATATCGTCCAAAAAGCATAATGAAGGTGTTCAGTTTCTCTGATGCCTTTGGCAGACATACCTGAGAAAATTCTGCATTGGCATCCAGTGTGGTGAAAAGAATTGCTTCTACCAGCTCCTCCAGTGTCTCTTCCACTGAGTGAAGGATGAATTTATCCTATCTGACCAACTCATTCAGCTTGGTTAGGTCAACACAGATCCTTATGGCACCATCTGGCTTTGAGATCACTACCATTATGGCACACCAATCTGTGAGTCCCTTGATCTTGGTGATCATGACCAGATTCTCCATTCTGGAGAGCTCCTATTAGACCTTGGACATTAGTGGAACTGTGACCTTTCTTGGTGCTGTCAGTGAAAATGGTATGGCTCCTGGTGTAAGCTGAATATGGTAATCTTCTTTGAGTTCTCATAGACCATTGAATAATGTTGCCAACTCCTCACTCCACCTGCTTTGTTGCACACTATCGAGTCTGGCAAGGAGATGAAGTTTCTCGATTGCTCATGTGCCTAGCAATGTGGTATGGAGGTTCTTCACAACATAAATGTCCTCTTGACTTGCATTCTTTCCTTTAGTTGCAGCAGCAATGAACACATCTCACACATATCCAAGGGGTATCTTCTTGGCCCCATTAGGACTTTATTTGTGGCCTCAAAGGTATGCAGTGTTTGCCCCACAGTTCTTTGAAAAGATTTTCTGGCCAGGTTGTGATGTCTGAACCTGTGTTTATCGTGAACTTTGTTGGCATCTTGTTGATGAGAACTGTTGTCTTTAAGCTAGTTCCTTGAGCCTGAACCGATCCCAAAAAAAGCATACTCTGTGTCATACTCTTGCACTTCCTGGACTTCATTTACTGTTGCTTTTGACTGATGTACACACTTGTAATGGCCTATCTTGTGGTACACATGGCAAGTGGCATTATTTGCTGGACACTGAACTGGTGGGTCTGACGGCTTGTTCCTGCACCTCCCATACGGCTTTTGTGTGTCCCTTCCCTTGTGAGGTGTCCATCTGCACCACTGATCCTGCATCACTTTCAGAACTGTATTGCATTTCTTCAGACTTCTCTGAATGGAAAAATGTCTGCCCTGCATGGAATCTGCTTGTAGGGTGCCTTGTTCTAAACCTCAGCCTGCTCCTGGCCTTCATATGTCTCCACTCTGCTGGGCCATTGTGATGGCCTTCTCTAAAGTGAAGTTATTGTTAAATTGCATACTTTTGGCTAGTCTGCAGTCTCAGAGCCCCATGACAATCCAGTGCCAGATCAGTTCCTCTCATAGGTCTCCGTAGTTACTGTGCTTAGCTAGGGCATACAATGCTGTAATGAAGTCATCAATGGTTCCCCTGCTTCCTGCCTGTGTAAGTTAAATTTGTCCCTTTCAAGATAACATTTCTGCAGCCAGAGAAATATGTGCTTAATTTTTCTTGGACCATATTATAGTTTTTCTTTTCTGCATCCATTAATATTATCCCCCTGAGGATGTCATCTGCTTTGTCCCCCATACAGTATATCACGGTGTTCACCTGATTCTCCACTGTTGATTCTGCTAGGCTGCTACCTAGACAAAACCTTTCAAAGTGCATGAGCCATTTTGGAAAATCTTCTGGGTTGGCAAAATCAAAAGGTTCAGATGACTGGATCTGGTAAGTCGATGTTGTTGCTGTTACTTAGAAAACTGCACTGAACAAAGTCACCTTAAGCTGCATTGTACAGTTAAGCAAAATTGTTGACTATCTCTTTAAATATTCCAGATCTTGAAACTTTTTTATTTTGTAAGTATGCTTCAGTCCAACCCAGTTGCACTGTCTCTTTGCTCTTTGAGAGAGAAGTTAGTTTACTTTTTCTTTTAAACAGCCTGCCTTTTCTGCACCTTCAGCTCTTAACTGACTACTGGGAGGAAAGAATAAAGAACCCAAGGTGGATTTTACTGCACTCTCCCTATGATAGTTATGAAGAACAGTAATTTGCCAGCCAGCCGGCAAAGCAGTTGGATTTCCGCTTGCTGTGTTGATGACCCAAGTTCAGGAATGGACCCAGGAGTCAGAGGGCCAGCCGAGAGAGAAGGATCGAGTGTCCTAGGGACTGCTGTCCTTCTCCGGGGGGGGCGGAACAGTGTCTGGCACATCACAGACCCCTAGTGGAGGCCACGGGTACCACCATGACTAGCGCCATTACGTTCAGGAGGCGAGACGGATGCTGAATGTCACTGCACATCCCCACATCCCAGGGATCAAGCACTGGAAAAAAGCCATCCCCCCCTGGCATGATGACCCACTCTGCTCTGCCGTTCACTGCCTCCGCCGTCCGCCGGGGGGGTCTTGCTCCCGTTGCCCTGAGGGGCTTTGTCTACAGTGTCCATTGAGGGAGCCCCCCCAGCTGGCCTGCCAAGGGAGGCAAACCTGAGCATGGGGGCAGTGGGCTGGGAGGATCTGAGCTCAAAATGGGGGGAAGGAACCAGAACAAAAAAGAAAATAAAAAAAAAGAACAGTAGTAATGGAGCAGCCTTACCAGCTGACTGGGCTTCAGTTCTTCTCCTGCTTTGTTTCTCTCCTATGCTGCTTCTGCTGCTGTGCTGCATTTGGTCCCAGTGATAGGCTGGTGCACTGGCTCTTGCTCAGCCTCTCCATTGACGGCTTGGCTGCTGCTCTGGTCCACGCTGTACCCACAAAAAAAAAAAAAAAAAGACTCCTTCTGCTTTAAAGACTTCTGGTCTGCTTTAAATTTACTGTACTCATATGACACACACAATTAGTTAGTTGCCTTATTGGTCCTTGGAAGAACAGATCCAGAAACAAATGATTTGATACCTTTTATTGGATCAACATAGATGTAACAAAAGAAAACAGTGCTTAAGCTTTCAAACCAACCAAGTCCTTCCTTGGAAGCTTATACCAGTTGTTTAGAAAATCACATTCTGTTATCACCCAGATCATTAATAAAAAAAAAAAAACAGAAAGAATTCTCATTGGTTTAAAATACCTTTTTTAAACCATAACAGAGGTTTAAATGCAAGGCACTAGATTGAGTCATCTTGCTCTGTGAAGCACTCCAAGGTCAAATGTCACCAGAAGCAGATAAGAGGAATCCTACATGAGAGGCCAGACAGTTTAACTAAGTTACAAAAATGACTGAGTGATTGTGTTATGAGAATACACTCTTAATTAAACACAAGATCAAAACCCACTTAAGTACATGTTAACAATGAGATACAGCTGGAGACAATTTACCAACTATATACTCAACCATAAACATAAAAACCTTCAGAGCTGTAATCAGATTTTTACACAAAAAATATCAATATCAATAAACAAATATATCAATTGTCTGAATTAGAGCCCAATCAAAAAAAGCTCAGTCTGACTCAATACATTGCTATGCTCAGTGTACTTTCTCATTGGGGGACAGAGATAAGTTTCTAGAGAAACCCCTAGTACCAAAACATCATGGAAATTCAACAAGACTGCATTGCCACAAGTGATGGACCATTTACACATCAGAGCATCTTCACTGGGTCTTCAGGCTATTTTAAACCTTTAAGTCACATATCTCTATTAGTATTAACTTCACAGAGTTTAAACCATAATTCCTCCTCAGCACTTGCAACCAGGCACATGTTATAAAACAGAATCCTCCTCTCGTGTAAAACATATAGGAATCAGTATAGGGAGTAAGAGCAACATTGTTAGGGAGGGTGCCTAATAACTTGCTGCTGTATACAAGTATATATCATTACTACAGCCTGAAAGGTCACCTGTTAGCTAGTCTAAACAAACTACAACATCATTAAACTTCATGTTCTTAAAATGAGAATAGACAGAACTTCCGGTGGCACTATAGAGCCGTAGACAGGGTTTCTGATGAGCTCCCTTCCGATAGCTAAATAAATTAGTTTCAAAATAAGTATAAATATCATCAAAACTAAGGAATCCATTCCCAGTTGGTGCAGCTAGGTGTTCTTATCAGCTACATGCTGAGCAACACACAAAATAAATATCAGTTGCTTGCCGACAACAGAGACTCTCAAGACGGAGCTGTCCCAGAGTCAAATACAGTCATGGTGCAAATGAGGAAACTAAAAAAGGCCGCTCTTCAAAAGCACAACAAGGCAAAAATCAGTGCCCGGACCAATCAGAGACAATTCTGCAAGTTATCCAGGAGTTCCGGACTGAGATGCAGGATGCAGTACGTGACATTTGGGCTGATTTGGGAGTCTTGCAACAATGATCTGATCAGGTAGACTGTCAGATCTCGGCCAACTCATCTCGCTTGGATCATCTGGAGGCCGCAGTCACAGACCTGGCAAATAATCAGTAGCAGATGGTTCTCTACCAAGAGCATGAAGACAACCAGGTCTGCCACAAAAATCTCAGAATATACGGCTTTTCTTAAAAAATGAGTAAGGCTGGGACATGCTGGACTTTTTGGATCAGTTTTTGCGCAACCTTCTGGACTTGGGGCCTGAATACCTCAAAGATATTGAGCGAGATCACGAGCGTTGGGTCCAAAACCTTCAGCACCCGACGCCCGGCCTAGCTCTATTATTACTTGCTTTCTAAATTACTCAGTAAAAGAACAGCTTTTGCAGAAAGCCTGGGCACAGAAAACTTTAAAATATGACCGCAAATGCATACCCTTTGATAATGATTATGCCCCTACCACGCAGAGACTCAGACAGGAGTATATCCCTCTAGTGGACAAGGCAATGGGACCAGATGGGATGCATTTCAGAATACTGAAAGAACTCAGGGAGGTACTAGAGGCACCACTGACAGCCGTATTTAACAAATCACTAGAGGAGGGAGTGGTACCACAGGACTGGAGGAGGGCGAATGTGGTACCACTACAGAAAAATGGGAGCACAGTGGAGACTGGAAATTACAGGGCAGTCAGTTTGACCTCAGTGGTGGGGAGAATCATGAAATCCATGTTAAAGAAAAGGGTTGTGGCATACCTGGAGGCTAGTGGGGCACAAGACCCAAGGCAACATGAATTCACAGCAGGAAGATCTTGTCAAACAAATCTGATAGATTGTTTTGACTGGATAACCAGGGTGGTGAATCAGGGAGGGGCAGTGGACATGGCCTACCTAGATTTTAGCAAGGCATTTGACACCATCCCACACAGGAGGCTAGTAAACAAGTTGCACAGTCTGGGAGTTGGTCCTAAGGTGGTACACTGGGTCCAAAATTGGCTGAGCAACAGGACACAGAGGGTGGTGGTAAATGGAATTCAATCCCAGGAGAGGGGGGTGACAAATGGGGTGCAACAGAGCTCGGTTCTGGGACCAGTCCTCTTCAATGTCTTCATTAGTGATGTTGTGAAGAGGCTGGAAGGGAAGGGAAGCCTTTTTGAGGATGACACCAAGATCTGCAATAGGGTAGATACTCCAAACAGGGTGGAAAAAAATTAGACAAGACCTAGGCAAATTGAAGGAGCGGTCAAGAGTGTGGCAGCTTAAATTCAATACAAAAAAGTGCAAAGTGATGCACTTGAGCCACAGGAATCCTGGAGAGGAATACAAAATATGGGAGAGGGGGATACTAACAATAACAAAACTGGAAAGGGACCTGGGGGTAAACATAATGGATTACCTGAAGGTGGCCAAGCAATGTGAAAAGGTGGTGGGGAGGGCTGGAGGGATGCTGGGGCACACAGGGAGGGGCATCACCAGTAGAAAACAGGAGGTGGTGATGCCACTGCGTAGACAATTGGTCAGGCCACAGCTGGAATACTGTGTTCAGTTCTGGAGACCGTATCTCCGGAAGGACATTGACAGAATGGAGGTGGTCCAGAGAAGGGAAACAAAACTGATGAAAGAAATACACCAGAAAACAGGACCTATATAACTTAGATAGTAGAAGCTACTGCAGTACGCTCCTTACTTACATAAAGGGCAACCATGACAGGCCTTGTTTGGCTACACTTATTCACCAGCCTTTGTATAATACTCTGTGTGGTTAGACAACCTGACAGAGCTGATTCCAACAAAGCTGCATGCTCTACCATGCTGGTCTCCCCATATACCAACACTATGAACAAATTATGCTGCCACTGTACGCCTTTGATCCCCTCACAGTTTGTGGAATCTCCTTGAAGTGGAACTGCTAACCAGTATCCTCTACATGGTCCTATACCCTATCCATTCAAACTAGGTATGGCTTGGTGCCATTCTGCATGGATCCTAGGATATGTATCTGTAGAGCAGCACAATAGGATGATTCAGTCTTTGGACCCATGTACTCAAACCTATACCAGATGTAGAAAGACTCGTGCCTTTATACTTTTCCTTGCTGCCCTGAGGAAAATTGTGCTCCTTCTACTTCTATGCTCAGGTGACGTCGAACTTAACCCTGGCCCTACGAAAGTGTTCTCATCTCCTTCTAAACTCACACCTTTAAAAGGAATTAGCTTCTTGCATACTAACGTGTGTAGTCTTTTAAAGAAGCTCGATTCAGTCCAGGCTTGGATTATTCATACTGCACCAGACGTAGTTATGCTTACGGAAACATGGCTCCGGGCGTCCACCCCAGACAGAGAGGTAAACATCCCTGACTACCTCCTCTTCAGAACTGACAGGTAGACCAGGGATGGAGGAGTAGCCATTTATGTTAAAAACAAATTATCAGAATCTATATTAGATGCTACCTCCTTTGCCTGTGGATTTGAATGCCTGTCTCTTAAAGTCAAGCTTTCCCCATCAGTGGCATTCCGCATCATAGGCTGCTATAGACCTTCAGCAGCAGGACCGCAACTTTGGACACACCTGTCATCCCACCTGGATACTACCCCAATGGAAACAATCATACTAGGCGACCTTAACTATGATTGGCTGACTAAGGTCTACTACTTCTGGAACAATTCTGCGACTCTGATGGACCTACTCAACTTATTACTGAGGTTACTCACATCAACAAAAAAAATCCAATGAGAAGCACCCTCTTGGATGTTCTCCTTGTTAACAGACCTCATGCCTTTTCCCATGCTGGTATCCTCTTAGCGGACGTTAGTGACCACTGCTTTATTGGTGGCATGAGAACTGTTACCAAACCTCTATCTACATCAAAGTTTTCCACTAAAAGATCCAGATGGAACTTCGATCCTATTGCATACTTCAGTGATCTAAAAAACTCTTTGCTATGGCAGAGTTTCTACCTGGCTAAGTCAGTGAGCGATGCCTATGACGTTCTTCATGAAATCATATCCAGCGCCCTAAACAGCCATGCTCCCCTGGTTAAAGCACGAATAAAAGCCAGAACCCGTCATTGGTTCTCACCGGATCTGAAGGCTGCCTTACTCAAAAGAGATTACCTCTGGAAAAAGGCTCGTAAATCTCATGCCGACACAGACTGGTGTCTCTTCAGGGCATCTAGAAACATCTGTACTAAGTTGGTCAGAGAGGCCAAAGCCAACTTTTAACAAACTGAGCTACTCTCTGTCATAGAAGAGCTATCTGGCCACTCTCCAGGAAGTGCGCTTCCTTCCAAAATTACCACTGATAATATTGTCATTATCGATAAATTAGAGATACTGCAGGCTTTCAACAATCACTTTTCCACTGCTGGCCTGGCGTTTGATAATGCACCTGTAAGTAGCCTTCTTTCTCAGACTAACACCCAGCCTTCAGAACCAAGTAGCAATAACATGGACTTCTCCTTTTCACCTACCACCATAAAAGAAGTTGAAGATCTTCGCTCACGACTAGATACTAAAAGTGCTGGGGACTACTCTTCACTCCATATTTCTTGAAAATAGTATACCATATACTTGCTATACCTATAACACACCTATTCAATCTGTCCCTAGCACAAGGCTCCATCCCCAAGGCATGGAAAACTGCTCATGTCATTCCCTGTTTAAAGCAGGGGACCCTGTGACCTAAATAACTATAGACCAATCTCCTTCTTCCCATACTTTCAAAACGTCTGGAAAAAATTGTGGATACACAGCTGAGATCTTTCTTAGACAATGCTAGACTACTCAACCCAATGCAGTCTGGCTTTAGAGCTAAGCATAGTACAATTACGGCACTGGCAAAAGTTACTAATGATTGGCAATGGGACCTAGACAACAAAAAATTTGTTTGTGCCGTGTTTCTGGACCTCAGTAAGGTTTTCGACACTGTCGACCACTGCTTGTTCCTCTCCACCTTAAAAACTATAGGCATTGGCTCAACCGCACTGGGATGGTTCCAAGGCTACCTCTCTGATGGACAGCAACAAATTAAGGCTGATGGAGAGATTTCTCCACTTAAATTGATAAAAATAGGTGTCCCCCAGGGCTCCATACTGGGCCCATTACTGTTTGCCATTTATATCAACAGCTTGGATGTAGGCATCAAAAATTCCAGTATTCACTTGTTTGCTGATGACACAGTGCTCTACATAAACCAGGAATCTCCTGAAGTTGCCTGCGCTGACTTAAAAGCTGACTTTAATACTCTGCATCACCAGCTCATTAGCAAAAAGTTACTACTAAATGCAAAAAAAAACCCAAGGCCATTCTTTTCTCACCATCAGGCCCAGGGGCTTACTATGCTGTTGCTAGTCCATTACTATCAATCTCTACCTTATTAGGAGAAAATCTTGAATTTGTGACTAAATTCAAATACCTTGGTATTTGGCTAGACAACAAACTCTCTTTTGTGGAACACACGGAAGAACTGCTGAAAAAACTGAGGCAGAGACTTGGTCTTTTTTTCAGAATTAAACGCCTCTTGACCACAGATGCAAAAAGACAGCTTGTCCAATCTACATTCCTTTCATTAATTGACTACGCCGACTTCATTTATGGCCATTGCCCTGCCTCATATCTTGCAAAACTGGATGTATTATATCATAGAGCACTGAGATTTATAACTGGCCTCCCGTACTCCACACATCACTGCTCTTTATATGCAGCCACAGGGTGGCCCTCCCTTCAATACAGGTGTTATAGAAATGTAGCCCTATGGACGCTCCGAGCCCTTACCAACAAACTCCCACAATACGTTGTTAACTGTCTCCCCCTTAGTCCTATTAGGAACTATGCCTTAAGAAGTCAATCGCAGGTTTCTTTGAACGTCCCAAGGGCCAACACTCACTTTGGAAGGGCCACCATAAGCTATGCCCTGCCTACTCTTTGGAATAGGATACAAAAATCGTTGAGACTTAGCTCACCTGTCAGTCCTGCCTTCTTTAAGACCCTCTATGACAAAACGTTTGCTAAAATTTGTAATTGCTTGTATCGCTCCTAGCAGCTTGACTATTGTTCCTCTCTTCTTCAGCACTAGTCCCAGCTGGTTATTCAAATCAGCCCTTGCCACTACTACTCCCCCCTCCTCTGCCCCACTTGCCCTTAGCACCCTCTGCATCCCTCTTATTCACCACCACCCTTCTGCCGCATTTACCTAAGGCTTACACACTGTTATGCGTACCTCCGTAGCTTAGGAATTTCCATCCAGGCCTGTAACGTGTTTCTACTGGACAGGAATATAACTAATCTTTCTTTTTTCTTCTATGGTTTGTATATGACATCCATACACATCCTGCTCCTGTGGAACTGTATATATATATATATATATATATATATATATATATATATATATATATATCTATATATAAAATGTCTGGTTGTATTATGTATATCTTTCTTGTACACGTGACTTGGAATGTAAATACTCTGTGCCTATCAGTATTGTAAACATGTTGTTCCTTTTGTATTATGTATATTTATAAGTAACTACAATTTTCCCAGCCAACAGCAGGTCCACCTTGTAAATGAGCTTGCTCAATGGTGATCGCCTGGATAAATAAAGATTTGATTGATTGATTGAAATGCCCTGCTCTGTGACTGGAAAGATTAGATCAGTTGTGACTGTGAAGAGAGAAGGAGCTCTGTGCTGCTGCGGTGTATAGTTTCACGCAGGAAGCGCGTGTGAGGCCCTAAGTTTTGGTCTGCAGCCTTTGTGAGTGCCAGTTTGGACTGAATCCGAGTTGTGAGGAGAAAGAAGCACTAGAAGTGTGGAAACCAGGCTCAACCTGTAGAAGACTGGAGAAATTGCTGAATTGGCGCCGTCTGTTAGAACTGAAGCTGTGTGTGCTCCGGTATTTTGCAGTAATTGCAATCGATCGAGGAGCAGCCTGCCTGGTATAGTACTTCCTTTACATATGAATGTGCATAGTGCTTGTGGGGAATCACTATTTCCAATCCCCAGTGCTGTGTGCTGTGTGTTGAAGCTGGCAGCAAACCCCAGCTTGTCTCAGACTAAATCCGTCTTCTATCAACTGTAAGTGGGATCCAGTCACAAGGACTTTGTCTCCATGCCCTGTTATTCTGGCAATCCAGAAGAACATCTACCATCCAGTCCTCAGCTTGGGTATTGTGAGTACAGTACAAATCAGGGTATTCCCCTGCAGTCTGTGTTCATTCACAGGTGTGTCATCTAATTCTTATTGTTTCCCTGCTTCATGGACTGAGCCATCCCGCTACGGATTACAATTGGGTGTTGTGCATATAATTTCTTCTACAGGGCCCCATCCATCTGCACCTGCCGGCCAACCCCAGGCAACGGACCTGGCTAGCCCCCCTCCCAACCTGGGTACTCAGAGTGTGACTTTTCAGACCCTGTATGTGTGCACAGGACTGAGATTTAATGCCACCAATTAACCTGATTTCCCCCTCGCGTGTTACTGCCCCCTAAATAAATCAGATTTGTTGTTGTTATACTATATACTGTCTGTGGTGTCGGTACTTAGGGAAACAGTATTGTGTTTTGCTGTGTATGTTGTTTTACCTTATTTTACAGGGGGTCCTCAGATACGTGCTGCAGAATCAGTCTCGAGGGTAAGTGGTATCTATATGAGTGAACAGTGTGTATAAGTGGGGTATTGGGGCTGTAACTCTGAGGTACTGTGTGAGCCACTACAGGGAATAAAAGGGGGACTCAGTGTCCCAGAGGGCTATGACCAAGCTAGTCTAACCACTACAAACCCTGACCTCTGGGTGGAGACACCTTCCATAGGACCTAGGCCCCTCAACATGTCCATAGTCAAACAGGCAGGGGTAGTAGCCCTTGGGATAGCGCCACCTAGGGGTTACACAACATCCCCCCGAACTTAAAGCCACTGTATCTTGGTATTTTACTTTTACAGAAAATTGACAGAGCTCCCCTACTGTTCTTTGCTCTCTCCTGAAAACTTGACTGCAAATGCTCCACTATTAGAGAATATATGGTACACAAACTAAGCTGTTCAGCTGTATGTGCTTGGAAGAAGACCTATCTATCTTGCAGGGAACACTTGGGGCTCATTATTGACATTGAGCATGGTCATGGATAGTTAGCTAACCTCTGCTGTATTTACTCGATGCTCCAACTATTGCTGAGCCCTTTGTTGGTGGGGATATTATTAAACCCCAACAGCGATCCTGTTATCACTTGTGATGGGTCTCGACTCCCGTTCTAGCCTAGATGTTGAATCACTATGGGTTCTCTTAAATAGTACTCAAACATTCAGAATGAATGCTATCCTGATGCCAAGTTAATTCATCTAATTTGGACCGAAACCCCTCTTTTTCAGCTATTACTGATGGCTTAATGGAACACTTGGGCGGTAGTGACTTTAATTTTGAGTTTACATTTTGTGAAGCAGCCTGCTTTGTCCATTGTTCGATTAAATGGGGAGGGGGTGGAGGATGAGCCCAAGCAGAGGGCACTGCTCTCAGTGCAGTATTTATGGTCCTCTTTTGCAAGTGCATAGAGATTTTCTCTTCTCAGTTTTGCATAGTAGATATTCAAGAGGAAATGCATAAGTTTAATTCTTAAAGGATGACTTCACCAAACCCCTGCTGTAAAGAGGGATGGATCTGCCCAGCCAGCTGGTTTGGGGAATGCAGATAGCCTGTGATTTATATATATTCTACTCACAGCCTAAGAATATGTACTGTCTCTAGTAATGTACAAATTAAATCAATTGTAGGATTTCCCCACCTATATATGGAGTAATAGTTCCCTTTTTTCTGTTTTTTTTTTTTTTTTTTGCAGGTATATAGGAGGAATGGCCTAGGGCTGCCTCACCTGAAATCTGAATAGCACTTTAAGTTAAAATGTGAATTGTTATTTGCCCCTCCAGCTAGTGGTAAAACAAGCATTTTTTAATGTTACTGTTACTGTATGTGCATAGTTAGACGTACTTATTAAGTTAGGTGATATGGATTATTGGTAAGCAGCACTTGTCACTTTATAAAATTGCAGTATATGTATTTATTGTATTTGTAGTACAAGTAGCATTATTACTATTTATTCAGTATGTGTGATTGGACTGTCTCTTTAAAGGGCAGCACTATTTAAATGGTCATGGACTGCACTATGGTAACACCCCCTGATGAAGTGCTAGGCACGAAACCAGTCAAGGTTACAGTTTATTCTTGCATTATTAAGCCTGGATGTATATTTTTGGCAGCACTTTTATCCACTAAAGCTTTTCTGAAACAGTGGAGAGTGCGGACTTTTGCTGGGACTAACAGTTACAGTACGTGGAGCAGAGGTTCAGTCAATTTTTAATTTATTGGTGAACTGGATCTGGCTCAGTGATACAGCTAAAGATTTGGGAAGGATGGAGCAGAAGGGAGGGAGGGGGGTTTGAAGCCTGGAGATAAAAATCAAGTAATTGGTGAAAAGTCTTTCTGAGGGACTAACAAGAAAAGGGGGCAGTGTATTGGTCAGGTTTTGGTGGCTCTGACCTACAGGTGCAGCAAGCCTTTCTACATAAGCAGCTTGTTATTTTTGTAATCAAATGTGGTCCTACTTGGCTACCAGACCAATCTTTGCTCTGCCATTAGCTGTATAGTTAAACAAAGGTCGAGGGACATCAAGTTAAGCACCGGTAACAGACTGGCTTTGTGTCCTAAATTGTTCTCTGCCCCCTGCAGGACAGGAATCTGCCCCATGTCCTTTTGCTTCATCCCCCAATTCCTATGGCTTAGAAGGGGTGACGGGCCTGGAGACAAATAGAGGTGGGCAGTATGGTGGGACAAGATGCCTCTCCCCGTTGGGGAATGTTGAGTTAAGGGGGGTTGGACATCTTAACTAGAGCTTCCTGATCTTGGGGAGGGGGGTGACAGAGCTTTGAAATGGGATTTAAATGGTTTAATGGGCAGTTTACTTCCGAGACACCCACATTACGATGTGCCCATGCCAGGGGTTATGAGGTAAAGGATGGGGTGCTGCATACTGACAGGGAAGACTTTTATTGGTCCTAACAGTAGGAGGGAAAGTATTTCATTCACAAGTGCTTTGAAGCAATCAATACAAATAGTCCATGGGGTGGGGGCTCAGATTTCCCTGTTGAACTGACCTTTTATGGCGTCATCACTTAGATTTTTATTTTATCTTCTGTTTCAAGTAGTTTTTTTTTTTTTTTTATAAAGTTAGGACATATTAGTCCCTTGAAGGGCATTTTATACACGCTCTACATCATGAGCCCTCTACCCCATTGGATTAGTAGTTTTTGTCTCCAGCCAATGGGGAAACTGCTGGAGAAGTATTGTTCTCCCCTCCACTTGGGAAATCAATTTGTATACAAGTTCTGGTTATTCGGGGATAACGTTTTATATCCCATCACAGTTCCTGTTTTTTGAGGAACATAAAGTTTTCTATTTTAGGGGGAAGGGGCAGGTAGGTTAAGTTTGTTAGTACTTATTGTTAGCAACAAAATTGAGGCACTCAGCACAAAATGGTACTACAAGACAATATTTATTATCAATAAGATGGTAAGGTGTTCCCTGGTTGGGGGAAACCGACCCTACAATGATTTACTTAGGCTTCTTCCCCAGTCAGAAGCGTTCGGTTCTTTGGGACGGCTAGGAGGGCAGAGACATTTTCAGACTATGGCCTGGTCTCAGTGTTGGGGGTTGGCATCATCTTGGAGGGAGCAGCACCACCCAATCAGGATTTTATGATGTCTTCTGTACCTGTAAAGATACTTTCACAAAATATTAACGGATTAACAAATCCAATAAACAGAACAAGGCCCATGCAATTTCTTAGAAGAAGGCCAGCTGATTTGTGCTTTATACAAGAGTCTCATTTATCTGACACAACATACTAAGCTAAAATGGGATCAGCGTTATGAGGTTTATGCCTCCTTTCACCCTAGTAGTAGGAGGCACGGGGCAGTGATCCTGGTTCCCCAGGCTACTCCTTTAGAAGTTCAAAATAGCTATTCCGACCCTCAGGATGTGTATGTGTATATGTGTGTGTGTATGTATGTGTATATATCTATATATCTATATATCTATATATATATATATATTTTATTTACTATACTTTATTTCTGCCACCAGCGCGGAACCACAGCCCAGTCACACAGACCTCACCACTCCCACTCCCACATGAGCAACTCCTTGATACCCTCTGGCTTACCCCCCAGCGTGGGGTTGCGGCCCTGGCCCCTACACGCCTCAAGCATCGGCATAGGTCAGGGAGTCAGCCTGGGAGCTAATCGGAGCAGTGAGGCGGGCGTCATCTAAGTGGAAGGCAGCGGCATTTTCCCAGTGTAAGGGAGGCGGAGACATGCAATGATGACCAGCATCCACCTTGTCCCCTGAACATGTCGGCATCGACGTGAGCAGTACACCCAGCCTCCGCTAGGTGTCCGCATAGTGCCGAACACTGTGCCACCCTCCTCCTCAGGAGAAGGAAAGCAGTCACTGGATGCTCAATCCTTCTCCCCCCAGCCAGCCCTCCAGCATCTCAGGTCTGTTCCCAAACCTGGGTCACCGGCATCTCAGGTCAGCACCCTGCCCCAATGCCAGCAGGCCAGCCCTCAGGGTAGCTATATTATAAAACACGGCACTTTATTTTCGCAAGAAATTACCCTGGATAGTGTATACCTCCCACCTCACACTATGGTCCCTGATGTGAGAACTTTTTTTAATTAAGTCTTGAATCTTTTGAAGGGGATATTAATAATAGGAGAGGACTTTAACATGACATGGAATGTGGAGTTGGATTCCACAAAGCCTCATGAGAATCATACCACTAATGCTCTTCGCTTCCTAAAAGACACCTTTGACCAATTGGGGATTACTGATATTTGACGTAAATTGTTTATAACACAAAGAGGTTACACATTTTATTCTCCACGATTCTAAACATACTCTAGGCTAGATTACTTTTTTGTCTCATGTGAGGATTTTCATCTAGTTCAGGATTTTGTTGTTGCCCCTCGAATACTTTTGGATCACCATCCTGTATGCTTATGGTATCAAGAAGCTCACTATCCCAACATCCAGTACCCTGACCAGCATTGCCCGATAGATGAGGAATCCCAGCGGTAATTAACCTGATGGTATTCCTCCTGATGAGGTAAAGTAGTGGATGTAACAGAATGCTACCTTACCCCTTCTGCTGTAGGTGAAAGGACGGCTGGATGGGTCTGCTGGCCGAGCTGCTCCGGTGATGTGGAGAGGTGAACCACTGGTAGCTCGGCTAGTGTGCTCTGTGAGACCTGGGTTCTGGTCCAGTTTGCAGCCTTTTACAGACTTCACCACCCCCCACCCCGTAACTAATAAATTGTTTTCTCCGGGGTCCACTCCATCTCGGAACTAGATATTTTAGTTACAGAGGGCGTGGGGAGTGGAGCCCCCCCTGCATTGCTGTCTGTATTCCTTGAGTGATGCCCGACATTGTACTGTCAGGCATCTGATCAGTTCATGGCTCTAAATTTTGGGACTGTAAACTCAGTATCCTGAGCATTAGGGTACCAAGTTTCAGTTTTACATAGTATATCCCACCATTCTTTACTCCTGAAAATCGATCCAGGGAAGAAAAAGTGTTACACTCTGGGGTGCCTAAATCCTCTCCTATTGAAGGACCCTCAATTTCAGGCTCTGATTAAAGACCAAATCTCTCAAATACTTAGTGAAAATGAGTCAGCCCAGTGGCGCTGAGGGTTGAGGCACTAGACGCCACACCTTGCACCACACCAGCAACCCAGGTTCGGGAGCGAGCTCAGGTGCCGGGGGTCGGCCGGGCGGGAAGGATAGAGCTTGATGACAGCTCTCCTCCAGGGGGTTAGAGCAGGCTCCCACTGTAATGCTACCACCCAGGGGAGCCCGGGTGGATAGCGCGGTAGGTCGAGCAGCTGCAAGTGGATTGGGTGGATGTCGGCAGAAGGGCGGAGCAAAGAGGTACGTCTCAGCATGCCTCCTAGCTCATAGCTCCTCATTGTACGCCGGCATCGGGGGGAAAAAAACAGAAAAACCTCCTCGGCTTCTCCTAGGCAATGGCACCTCACTGGCAAGGTCTCCGGGCTCATCGAACAGACTCTGCTACACTGACCCCACAAGCTTCAGTGTGCTGGTTTGAGGAGGTAAGGGGCGTTCCTCCTCACCCCTACCCAGGGGGTATACCGGGGGTAAGATTGTGTGTCCTACCCAGGGGGTATACCAGGGGTAAGATTGTGTGTGGCGTATGGTGCTCTAGGGGCAGAGCTCGATGGGGAGTGGGGCCTGCAGGAAGTAAGATGTCGGAGAGAGTGGAGAAGGGAGGCAAGTAGGAGCATAAATACAGAGTTAAAAAAAAACTTAGTGAAAATTATTCAGAGGAAAGGTCTGCATCTATTATATGGGATACATTGAAGATGGTTATTAGGGGAGCTATTGTGGCTTATTCAGTGTGGAAAAAGAGATAATCACAGGCCAGATATACAGCCCTAATGGAACAATTGGGGACTTATCAATTATTATATGGGGAAGGGGACTGGGAGGTAAGGATGAAGATCCTGGAAAGCAAACAGGAAATACAAAAAAATAATAGACCTTAAAGTCCAGCAATCTTTAATGTATTTAAAACAAAGTAATTATGAGGGATTGACTAGAGGCACACACATGCTGGCTAGAAAACTCAGAATGCATAAAAATTCAGCAATAATAATTAAACTGTGGCACCCTATGACAAATAAGATGGTTTATGGGGAAAAGGAGATTCAGGATGTATTCATAAATTATTATCAGTAACTATATACAGTTGGACCCCCGTCTACTGTTAACCAACAACAGGTTTTCCCAACGCCTTTGTCCCTATCTCAATTAACAGATCAACATCGCCAGATGCTGGAATCCCCCATTAGGGCGGAGGAAATTCTGACTCATATACAAGCCATGAATTATCTCAAATGTCACAGCCCTGACAGGTTTAATGCAGAATACAAAAAATACTCAGGATTACTTACAATGCTACATGTATACCAGGAAGTTGCGGGGGGGGACCTTCCTCCTGGGCCTATGCTGTACTGTCAGCATTGCCTAAACCAGACAAAGATCTGGCAGATCCATCTTCTTATCGCCCGATCTGTATCTTAAACATTGACTATAAGATTTTTATGCCCATCTGGGCAACCCACCTAGAAACTATCCTTCCTACTATTATTCATCCAGACCAGGCTGGTTTCATAAAGGCTAGAACTACAATGGATAACATACGCTAGACTCTACTGCAATGGGAGTACATTCGTACATGAGATATACCAGCAGCCCTACTAAATTTGAAAGCTGAGAAGGCATTCAACAGGGTGTCCTGGGCCTTCCTCTGGGACACCCTGTCAGCCTTATATTTCCCAGACTCCTTTTTGACTTGGCTGAGAAATATTTATGCTGACCCAAAGACATATATCTGAGTCAATGGAGCCTTAACTCCCCCAATATCATTACTACGTGGAACGAGACAGGGGTGTCCTCTTTCCACTCTTCTCTTTGCATTATATCTGAAGCCTTTGGCCTCCGCTTTCCCTAGAGACAAGACTATAGAAGGGGTCCCACTGGGACAAACGCAACACAAGATTTTGTTGTTTGCAGACAATGTGCTCCTTACAGTTTTTTCACTCGAAAACTCGGTCCCCAGGATCTGAAAAATATTAGGCGACTTTGAAAAATTGGTGGGCTTTAAACTAAATATATCTAAAACTGAGATAGTAACCTCTAAATACTCCTTTGGCTGACTTAAGGAATAGGTTCCCCTCACGTTGGTTATATACCAAGATTAAATACTCAGGTATTCATATAACGAGAGATATCAATAATATTGATTATATAAATTATGAACCCCTAGCCCTCTAAATTCAATCTGACTTTCTTAGATGGAACAAAATCCCTTTATCATTTTTCCAAAGGGTAGAAATAATCAGAATGAATATCCTGCCCAATTTATTATATTTGTTTCAGAAAATCCCTATATCCACCCTCCCAAAATTTTATTTTAAATCTTATAACAAAATGATATCCAATTTCATTTGGGGGGGAGCAACACCCTATAATTCATCTTTCTATACTCTATTTACCTTTGGCTGCGGGGGAGTAAATTTGCTGAATTCTAAAAATCTGGATCCAGGTGAAACACCATAGACATTTTACTGAAGAAATCTACTTACTGCTAATACCGGCTGATAAAAATTTTGGCTCAGCATAGTCAGATTCCACTTTTAAGGGATGGCGCCATATGGGTCTGTGCTATCTTTTCCAAATACTTACTAACCAGGGCACTACCTCTTTTGAAACTCTGCGGAAAGAGTATGGGCTCCCTCAGAGAGATCATTTTAGATATCTACAACTACGGGATTACATTTCCCACCAATCACAAGCTAGGACTAGGTTGCCTAACCCAAAACCTCCTTTACTAGTTCTGATAGAACTCACACTCCAGGGCACATTACGGGACATCTTACAGGATATGTATATCATATCCTAAGATATGCATTAGGGAATACTACTCTCTCCCCAGAAAATAAGTGTGATGTTTGACTAGGGACATCTTCAGAGCATTCATAGGAAGACTGCAGAACCGCAGGGGACTCTGGTTCACTGGAGACAGAAGTGGGGAGGGGGCACCAGGAGGGGAACTCTTACAGCCAGAGGATGGTGACTATAGCACCATGGTAGGAGGGAAGATTGAGGAGAATGATGCAAAGTGAAAAGAAGAGTGGCATGGAGGGTTCAGGTCCTGGATGCCACACCTCTCATCACACTGGTAGCCTGGATTCAGAGGTGGACTCAGGCCACTGGGGGTTGGCCGGGGGAACAGGATTAAGCATTCACGTGATAGCTTTCCTCTTATGGGGGAAGGGTTGTCCCTTGCTGCTCCTGTACTGTCACCACATGGAGATGTGGTGGGGCAGCAGTTTTGGGCAGAAAAAGGAGCAGTTGGTGGTCAATGCATGGCATGTGCATTCCTTTATATGCACGCACATCTGTGTTTTTGCACACCATTGACAGCATGGTGCATGATCCACACCAGATCTGCACCACTGCCCAGCCAAAGCCACTAACCAGATTCAAGTACTACTAAGGTGGGGAATGTCCCCACCCCATTGGCCCATATGTCCTGGGGAGGTGAGTGCCAGCTGAAAGTGGGGTTGGACTGAAAGGGCCAGCACCAAGAAGAGAAACATCAATACGAAGAAAGAAGGGCAAGTAATCCCTTGAAAGGACAACCACCTGAAATGAAGGTCACTGGGGGTGAAAGAAAAGAGTGTTTCCCAGATAAGCAACAAAACATAGGAATTCTAGAAAACTTCTATCAAGGGTACCACCAAAAGTACTGTACATTACTGTTAAGGTCTGTGTAATGGAAAGGGTGTGAACACTGAAGGACAATGGAATAACCTGATACGTATCTACCTTACAGACCTACAACACACAAGGATGCAGAGGTGAACAGTGTGGGGGGAATGCAGGGGTGCAGGATAGTGGTGAACCAGTGGCTGCTCTGGGAGTTGGCCCACTGTCTTGGCCACTGTCTCAGTTTCAGGAGGTTCAAGGCCACATGGGCAGAACTGAAAGCTATGAGGGCTGAGATATGCAACTTGAGCATTGCAGCCACCTGGCCCCATAAGGTATCACTGTTGCAGCCATCACCAAAGGCCATGCAAGCCAGAGCTGGAGAATGGACAGTGGTAGGGGGAGGAAGGGAAGGGAAGGGGGGATGGAAGGTGAAGCCTATGGAACCAGGGCTGTATATGAGCAATAGGTTCACCCTACTGCAACCAGTTAATCTTTCCAAGAAAAGATGGGACCGGCATGCCCATTAGGCAGGGATTGCCAAAAGACATGCTAGCAGGGTGCGCAGCTTCAAAGGGTACAGGAGGAAGGTACTTATGGTAGGGGATTTGATAGTAAGGGGCACGGGGAGGAAAGTGGGTCTAACCTGATGGTTAAGAGGTTGTGCTCTGCTTCCCAGGAGTGACAATGAACAGACTCATGGCCAGGGTAGAGGAACTCATGGGAGAGGTCCAGATCTGATAATAGTGCATGCAGGCATTAAAGAGCTAAGCAGAAGAAGCATGGAAGAGGTTAAGGCAGGCCTCCATGCTCTAGGGAAGATAGTGAAGAAAAGAGTGGATGTGGTAATTTTCTCTGAGATACTACCACGTCCAAGCCCAAGAAAGAAAGGGAACAGTTTCATAAGTTCCAGTTCAATGCTTGGCTAAAGGGGTGGTGCAGAGAACTGGGATTTTATTTCCTCAGGGACTAGGGCCCGACATGGAATGGGTAGAGGCGGATGGCCTACACCATAATGAGGAAAGCAGTAGTAGTATTTATTTATGTCTAGGGCTCTTCTGTTGAGGCTCAGGATGCCATTACCAACATAGAACAGCAGAGTCACTAAAAAATATTCATACACAATGATAAATATCCCTCACATAGTCCAACCCAATAGCATAAAACTCTTTTTAACATAAGTTAATAAGGGTAGGAGGGTGCTATGAGTAAGATGGGCACAATACATTAGAGTCAGTTTAAAATAGATGAGGGGAGGTAGCTTGGTAGGGAACATTAATACTGACCAAACCCTGCTGCCCAACTGGCCTCCCCCCAACCAAATGATAGTTTGAGCTTGGTGAAAAGTGGGGAGAAAAGTAAGGGGAATGGTGGGACCAGTTGCTGGAAGATGATTTGGCAGCTATGCACCAGTACAATAAGTCTGGGAAACAAAATGCCTGAACTGGAAGTGCTGGTTGAAGTGGGTGATACAGACCTGGTGGCATTCAAAGTGATGTGGGCAAACCTGAACCATGACTGGGACATGTTCATACCAGGATATACCTTGTTCAGAAAGGACAGGGCAAAGTGCAAGGGAGATGGGTAGCACACACTTTATGTTAGAGAAGGAATCAAAGCCACAGAGATAAAAAAAATCTGGGTAGCTCTGGGGGTGTAGAGACTGTGAAGCACTAGCAACCACAGAGAGGGAAAAAAATTAGAGCAGTGGTCTACAGACTACCAGACCAAGACCAGGGGTCAGAGAGTGAACTAGGAGAGATTATGAGGAGTGCAGCCAAGTCCGGGGAAGTAGTGATACTATGGGACTTTGGCATGCTGGACATGGACTGGAAGGTCCCAGTCACAATGAGTGCAAGGAATCAGCATGCCAAGAAGCATTCCTACCACAACTGGTTCAGGGCTCAACAAGGGAGTGAACTCTGCTGGATCTGGTACTCACAAAGAAAAAGTTACTTACCATAGTAATCTTGTTTCTTCCCAGTGATACTTGGGTATTCATAACGTTCTACAGTGTGTCTTTAAGCCGGAACTACTCGGAGAGGATAGAACACATGCAAATGATGGAACTCTGCACGTGACAACTATTCAAATGCTGCCTTGAACTAACTGTCTTAGTTCTAAAACCCCTCAGATTTCCTGGATGCTTAGAAAGGCAGACCTCAAGAACTAGGAATACTGGAAGTGTTAGTAATCAATAATAATAATCAAATTTAACAATAGTTAAACCCATAAACCCATAAAAAAAAACTCCAACTGGAGGGAGAAAACACACATATACCCCCAAAAATGTCAGAGTCACCTGAAAGAAGGAGGAAAACACATCATGAACCTTGATAACTGAAACTGTGCCAGGAAGTGGCATGTATACCCTGAGAGCACAGTATGCAGGAATGCAGAGGCTAAAGGTTCTGGAAGGGGAGGCAGGGTGGGAAGTTATGACTTATGAATACTTGAGTATCACTAGGAAGAAACAAGATTACCATGGTAAGTAATTTTTTTCTTCTAACCCCAGTAATATTCAGGTATTCCTAACTTTCTGCAGACTACGAAGCAGTACCTTTGGAGGTGGGCACAGAACCTTATTTAGGAAACAGACTTCGCAGGACCTCTGTGCCAAACCTAGCATCACCCCTGGATATGATATCCAGATTGTAGCACTTCATAAAGGTGTGCACTGTCTTCCAGGTAGCTGCCTTACGGATGCCAACTAGTGGAACATCTCTGGCAGCTGCTAAGGTAGCAGCTGTCCCTCTTGTGGAATGGGCCCTCAATCCTGTTGGAGGCTCCCTTCTAGCTTTGGTGTATCAGAACTGGATACACTGGACTGGCCATTGAGAAATGGACCTTTTTGATGCTGAGTTACCTTTTCCCACATCCCCATAAGTCAGGAACAGCTGTTTTCTGCCCTGCCTGTGGTTCTTAGTGGCTGTCATGTAGTAGCTGAGAGCTCTCTTGACATCGAGACTGTGAAGCCTTCTTTCACCAGAAGTGGAATGTTCAGTGAAAAAGATTAGTAGGGTAATGGACTGGTTCAAGTGAAAATCAGAGACCACTTTAGGGAGAAATTTCCTGTTTGTCCTCAGGACCACCTTATCCTTGTGGAAGGAGATGTAGTCCTATTCGATGCAGAGAGCCTGAAGCTCACTGAATCTTCTCGCAGAAGTAATTGCCACTAGGAAAACTGTTTCCCAAGTGACGTATTTCAGATGAGTGGAGGACGTGGGCTCCAAGGGAGGTCCCATGAGCTTAGCTATACACACACTGAGGTCCCATGCTGGCACCAGTTCCCTAAGAAGGAGATACAGATGGGTCAAGCCCTTGAAGAACCTCCTGAAGACAGGATCTGAACCTATTGCCACATTTTTCCAGCAGAAATGTAAGCAGATGCTGCAGCCAGATGTACTTTAAGGGTGCTGGGTTGCAGCCCCAGGGAATGTAAATAAGAAAGATAATCAAGAACAGCTGGAACCCCAACTTGTGCTGGTACCAGCAACCTGGCTGAGCACCAGATAGAAAATCTTTTCCATTTTGAAGGATAGGTTTTCTTAGTGGAAGACTTCCTGTAACCTCTCAGAATGTCTAAAACAGCTTCACTGCAGTGTAGAACTGCATGTTCTAGGTCTTCAAGAGCCAAGCTTTGAGATTGGGAGACCTGCGATTCAGATACATGAGTCTACCCTGGTTGGAGGTTAACAGGTTGTGCCTCTGAGGGAGATGTATTGGCTTGGCTACAGACATGGAGAGCAGAAGAGAGTACCATGGCTGCCTGGGCCAGTCTGCGGCTATCAAGATCATTGATGCTGACTGGGACCTGAGATTGAGCAATACCCTGTACACCAGAGGGAAGGAAGAAAAGGCATATAGGTATTTTCCTGACCAATTCAAAGTCAGAGCATCCAGAGGTAGCGTGCCCTGATCTGGAGGTCTGCAACAGTACTGAGGCAGGTGGTGGTTCTGGTGGGATGCGAACAAGTCTATCTCTGGGATGCCCCACCTTCTGAATATTACGTCCACCACTTGCCTGTTCAGAGCCTTTTCATGATGGGCCTGATTGATTTGACTCAGAGCATCTGCTAGGGTGTTGTTCTTTCCTGGCAGATGGATTGCCTGTAGAGAAACTACCAAGGAGTAAGCCAGGCTCCAAATTTTAATGGCCTCTGTGCAGAGAGGACCCGACCTGGTGCCACCCTGCTTGTTTATGTAATACATTGTGGTGGTATTGTCTGTTCTGACCTGTACCACCTTCCCTTGTATCAGTGTTGTGAAGGTTTTTAGTGCCAAAAACACTGCTCTGAGCTCCAGCAAGTTTATGTGCTGGAGTGAATCTGCACTTGACCAAGTGCCCTGGGTTGTGTGATCCCCTAGATGGGCACCCCACCCCAGTAGAGATGCATCTGTTGTGAGAACAATAGATGGGGACTCTCTTTGGGAAGCAACCCCTTCCCTCAGGTTGGGTTCCTCTTTCTACTACTGAAGTGCTTGTAACAAAGTCTTTGTTACTGGAATCAGCTTTGAAAGGGAATCTCTTCTCTGGCACCAGTGTGCCCTTAGGTGGAACTGGATGTCCGTCATTTGGAACCTGAATCCTAGGACTGTGCCTGTGGCTGCAGTCACGTGGCCCAGGAGTTGTAGGAACTGCCTTGTAGTTTTTTGACGTGCAGCTTGAATTAATTTGCAATCAGCTGAAGGCTTCTTATCCTGTCCAGAGGCAGCTAGGCCCTGCCTTGCAGGGTGTTGATTTCTGCTCCTATGAACTGCAACTCCTGTGCAGGTAGGAGGACTGATTTTTTGTAATTTATCAGGAACCCCAGGGACCCCAGAAGATCCTGGGTGGTCTGCAGATGCTGTCTGACTTGGTCTGGTGATTTTCCTACCACCAGCCAAACACTCAAATATGGGAACACCATGGCACCCTGTCTTCGAATGTGTGCCACAACCACTGCCAAACATTTTGTTAATACCCTTGGGGTCAAAGTTAGGCCAAATGGCAGGGTTGAAAACTGATAGTGACCTGATGGGAGTCTGAACTTGAGCTATTTTCTGTGAGACTCCCTTATGGGGATGTGGAAATAGACATCTTTTAGGTCCAGTGATGCCAACCAATCTCCTTTTTGGATTGTTGGCAGAATCAGTGACAAAGTTACCACTTTGAACTTTGTTTTTTTTTAAATGCTTGTTTAATGCTCTGAGGTCCAAGATAGGCCGCCACTCCCCATTTCCCTTTGTGGTAAAGAAGTACCTGGAATAGAAACCCTTTCCTCTCTGCTGAAGTGGGACAGTTTCCACTGCCTTTGACAGCAGGAGGTTTCAAACCTCTGCCTCCAGCAGCTTCTTTTCTGTGAGGGAGGGTGAACTGAACACCCTGGTTCTGACAAGAGGAAGAGATTTGAAATTCAGAGACAGTCCCTAACTCACTACCTTCAGGACCCACTTGTCTGTGGTGTTCCTTTGCCAAGCCTGGAGGTAGTGAGACAGTCTGCCTCCGACAGGTAGAGAGGAGGCGGCCTGTGAAGATGTATCAGGGTATTTGCTTGCTTTGGGGTTGAGGCTGGGTTTGAGCTCCCCGCCTGGAACCCCTTCTGCCCCTACCTCTGAAGTACCCTTGCTGGGGATACTGTTGGTATTGAGGTACAGCCATGAGCTGAAAAAAGGGTCTAGTATGGAAGGACCTGCCCCAGCCTCCCCTCCCATAGGGTCTAATGGATGGAGAGGCTTTTTCCTTAGCAGAGTTACTCTTATAGGTGGCCTTGTATTCATCCACTTTTTTCATATAGGCCACTGTTGATTTACCAAAAAGTCTATTTCCCTCCAAGGGAAAACCTAGAGCCTTTGTTTGGGTATCCTTTGTAAGATTTGTAGCTCTTAGCCAGGCAAACCTTCTTTAAGCAACAGTGTTTGTCATCCATCTAGCTGCTGTGTCATTGGTATCGGCAGCCATTTGGAACTGATACTTGGCTGCCTCTAAGCCAAATCTGGCAGTATCTGCCAGGTCATCAGACAAGGGTGAAGGGGCTTTTTGTGCCATGGCCAATATAGACTGCCATAAGGACTACAGCGTAGGCCTGGAAGTTTGCTTGTCTGATAGCCAAAGAAGCTGACAAGTATTCTTTTTTGGCCATACTGTCAATCTTCCTGGACTCCTAATCCGGTGGATGAGAAGCCAGAGACACCTTAGTCTTGTCACAGGCAGCTGCCTGCACCACCGCCTGGTGGTCAGGATGGGAAAACAGAAACTCTGCCCCTTCCCTTTCCAATTGGTATTTCTTATCCAGCATGTTATCAAGAGGGGGGACAGAATTAGGGGTCTGTAAAATCTTCAAGGTATCCTACTTGAAGCATTTATTGACAGGCTAGAGGAGTGTTTTTGTGGGTGTTAACCCCATCATTTCAAGATATTCTACCTCTTCTTCTTACTCACAAAAGTAAAATGTGAGGAATAATCCTCAGTAGTTCTAGGAAGTGAACCAAATCCTGCTCGGGAGACCTCGGGCCCAATGGGTTCCCCTTCATACTCCTCTTCATCATAATCTTCTTCCTCAGTAAAATAGTATTTACCAGCACTGCCAGTTTGTCCAGTTGGAACTGGGGCAGATAGCTGCCGGCCAGTGGGGAAAAAGACCTTGTAAGGCCTGGACCACTTTAAAGGCCTGAGCAATTTCTTGAGGGGAAGGTAGTACTAGAGCACCCACAAAAGTCCCCTTTTTTCAGTTGGGGGTTCTCTGTGCTTTGTTTTCTTTGTCTTTTTTGGGGGAACCTGGGAGTCAGATGGTTCAGCAAGCTTCTTAGTGTCCTTGTCACCCATCTCAGGGGTTGAGGCAATCACTGAAGTGGTTTCACCCATGACAGACGAGGGTATCAGCTGGTCAGAGCCAGAGGGACCCTTAGGTGGAAGAAGTTTTTTCTTAAGCCATTCCAGGTGTTTCTCCACTGTTTTTTCTGGGAAGGTTTTACAAATATCATATTCTTCATTAAGGTGACCATATCCAAGGTAAGCCACACATAGACTAGGTGTGTCTGCCTTAGCAAACACTTCCTCAGAATCAGAACAATTTTAAAACCAGGTTCACCGGGTTTTTTTTAGGTTTCTCTGACATTTTATCAGTAACTGATAAAAATGTTAACCGCTAAATAATAAAAGACTTTTAAAAGATTTTTAGCGGTTGCGGTTGGTTTCTGAACAAATAATGAACCGATGGGAACCGGAACCGAGGCAAAAAGTGAGCCGAGATTAGCGGTTCAGTAACCGATAAAGCGGTTACAAAATATAATTTTAAAATAACTTTTTTAAGAAAACTAACAGGGTTTTTTAGTCAGAAAACCCACAAAATAACCAAACTAAGTTGGTTCCTCAACGGTTAAACCGAACCAAGAGGAACTGACGAAAAGTATTAAAATAGTGGTAAACTAGGTTAAATTAACAATAACAAATAGTAAAAGGCAGCAAATTAAAGAAAAAAATATATTTATTTGTTTTTATAAGTCTCTTCACATCACAGGAACAAGTTGAAGAGCGAGACTCGAAGTGACTAGACTTTACAGGCAGAGAGTGAAATCTGAGGGGTTTTAGAACTAAGGCAGTTAGTTCAAGGCAGCATTTGAATAGTTATCATGTGCAAAGAGTTTCATCATTTGTATGTCTTCTATCCTCCCAGGCAGTTCTGACTTAAAGGCACACTGCAGAAAGTTAGGAATACCGGAGTATTACTGGGGTTAGAATAGTGAGCACTTACAAAAATATAATAGTCCAGGAACCTCTGGGGTCCAGTGACCACAAGCCAATGAGATTGGAGATCCAACTGGATGCCAACATGTCCGAGGACAAGTTCAGTGTAGGTGTGGGAATTCAAAAAAGTAAGTTTCAGTAACAAGTGAGGGCTGCTGAGAGAAATCTTAAGAGGAAACGAGATGATAAAATGCGTGGAGGGAGAATAGGAGGCAAAGAGTGCTAGAAATGACAGAAAACTGTACTGGGAGGGTTAGTAAGTGTAAGAGAGCAAAAGGCCCACTGTGGGTCACATTGGATGTCAAGAAAGCAGTGAGAGCAAAGAGGAGGGCATTCAGGAAGTACAAGGGCAACCAAAGGGAAGAAGACAGTAGGAAGGTCAAGGGGACCAAGATGGAGACAGAGCTTAGACTTGCAAGGAGGGGTCAAAGATGGAGGACAAGATGTTCTTCAGGTATATCTAATGTAAGCTATATATAGTAGATTCACATTTATTTTTTATCCAAAACAAAAAAAAAAGTGCTTTATAATATCACCAGATTTCGGAGCTGACCTTCTTCATCAGGTTTACACTGGAATTTGCCTAAAACACATGTAAAGCAATACTAATTTCCAACCTATTAAATTCAATTGAATAATAAAAGGTGATATATTTCATAAAGACTAATTCCACCTACTTAGGTAAGTATGTAGCATAATCCTGTGCACAACCTTTCTGTGAGTATCTACATGATGTCAAAAAACATATACATTTTTATAAATATATTAAACATTTGAAATGTATTTTAGATGCTCAAAATTGTAAGTTTATTATCAAAAAGACTTTGATACATTTCTTAGTCTTTAAATTGTTAATAAGTTATTCATTTCCTAGGGAAGGAATATAATAGAATATTCATTATATCCCATTTCATTTAAAAAATTTGTATTCACATGTATATGCTAATTAAAATGGTCAAATCTCACTCTGCTTTTAGATCTCTTCAGTACCTTTCAAGGACTGAAATGTTTTACCATTCTAGTCTTTATTCATTCATTCATTCATTCTTTATTTTTATGAGGCGCTTTTCTTATAACCAAAGCGCGTGTACGGTACATAAAACAATAAATAGACAAGATTAAAACTAACATAAATCATTAAAAGCTGTACTAAAAAGATGTGTCTTCAAAGCTCCTTTAAAGCTTTGGACAGTCGGGCAATTTTGCACCTGACGAGGTAGAGAATTCCACAGGGTCGGGGCCATAAAACTAAAACGATCTAGCCCCTGAAGTTTTTAAACGAACCCTGGGACCCTAGCAATCCCTCGCCAGTGGATCGGAGGGGCGGGAGGACAGTAGGGCACAGGAGCTCTCTCAGGTAAATAGGTCCCTTAATCGTGGTAGGGCTTTATAGGTCAGCAAACCGAACTTGAAGGTGATTTGCCAGAAAACTGGCAGCCAGTGCAGTCCGCAAAGCACACGCATTATATGGCTGGACCTAGAAGATCCAGTCAACAACCTGGCTGCCGCATTCTACACTGGCTGCAGATGGTGAAGTTCAACCTCCGGTAGCCCCAGGTAAAGGGCATTGCAATAGTCAAGGCGGGAGGTAACGAATGCATGGATCAACGCTGGAAGATCCTCTGGAAGAACCAGGTGCTTCACTCAGGCGATATTCCTCAGATGGTAAAAGGAAGTTTTGACTACCGCTGACACTTGAGATTTAAACATCAGACAGTCATCAAATACTACGCCCAGATTCCGCACCTGGTCTGAAGTCGTCAGCTGGACGCCCCCAAGCCATAAGCCTGAGGGCAATCCAGCTAACAAACCCTACTCACAGCGACCCTTGTCCACAACCAACACCTCAGTTTTTTCAGGGTTTAACCACAGCCAACTTCCATTCATCCAGTCTTGGATCTCAGCAAGGCAGTTATTAAATACCGAAAAGGCAGCATCCTGGCCAGGCACAAAAGACATATACAGCTGGGTATCATCTGCATGGCAATGAAAACCCAAACCGTATCGTCTAACAATCGCTCCTAATGGCAACATATACACTGCAAACAACATGGGCACTAGAATAGAACCCTGCGGTACCCCGCAGGATAGGGAGACTGATGCCGAAGAAAAAATTCCCGACACCACCCTCTGTGTCCTACCCTTGAGGTAAGATCGAAACCACCTGAGAACCGTATCAGACAATCCACAGATGGACCGCAAATGCTCTAACAGCACACCATGGTCAACAGTGTCAAATGCTGCAGAGAGATCAAGAAGTACCAAGATGGAACAGGTCCTACGATCTCTCACTATTAGGAGGTCATTTAGTACCCGAACAAGTGCTGTCTCGGTACTATGCCTTTTTCTAAATCCAGACTGGAGAGAATCATAGACATTGTTGTTGGTCAGATGACCATCCAGCTGCACTGCAACCACCTTCTCAATAACTTTACCCACAAAGGGTAAGTTAGAGACAGGTCTGTAATTTGCTAGACAATCCGGGTCCAAGGAGGGCTTCTTCAATAGAGGCTTAAGTATAGCCTCCTTAAGAAGATCTGGAAAGATCTCCCTCTCCAAGGACCTCCAGACTATCAAAGCCAGGACTGGGCTGATTTTATCCACACAATCTACTAAGAGACGTGTGGAGCCAGGAGTCCAAATCACAGTTGGTCAGTCGCAGCGCTCGGATGATCATCACAATGTCATTGATTGTGGGGAGGCTGAAGTCGGACCATGCAAACTGGGTGTCTGACATCTCCTGCCGACCATCACAACTCCCATTGGAGAGTGAAAAATGGACATCTGATCTGATTTTGTCAACCTTATCTGCAAAGAAGAGAGCCAACTCCTCACACCGTTCTGGAGAAAAGGCTCTTCTGGGCTGAAGACAGACTGGATTGCACAGTCTGTCCACAGTCCGAAAGAGCTGAGCTGGTCTATTCTGTGCAGTCGCAATCTCTCTGGACAGGAATTCTGCCTTCTTATGAGAGACTTCGGATTGATAGACCATATAGTGGTCCATCAAACTAAGTTTGTCATCATCCAAACCGGACCTCTGCCAACACCTCTCCAACCTTCGTTCAACTCTCCTCAACTCCCTCATGTTCTCATCGAACCAAGGAGACCTGGGACGAAGAATGAGAGGACAAACATGAACAGGTGCAATGGAATCCAGGGCCCCTGTCACCGCCTTATTATAGGCATGTACCTGGTCCCCTGGATCCAAGCAATCTATCGGTAGGCCCGATAGGTCCAGCATCGCCATCAGGTCATCCAGGGACACGCTCCTTAAAGGGCGGTACCGGACCATTTCCGAAGGGGCTGACCTAATAGAGGTGGCCTCAAAACTGAACCTAATGGAGTGATGGTCCGACTAATCCAACCGGTTCCACCACCAAGTCAGATATCCCCATCCCCAGAAGGAACACCAGGTCCAATGAATGTCCACCAATATGGGTCGAGGAGGAAATAACCTGTGTGAAGCCCAGTGATATCATCAACTGGAGGAAGTCTTGACCAAAACGTGAGAGTTCATCATCGACCCAGGCATTGAAGTCCCCCAGAACCAACCATCTAGGGGACCTCAATGTCAGGTCGACAATGAAGTCTGCAACTTCCTGCAGGAAAACATTCTCGTCACCTGGTGAACGTTATACAAGAAGTATCCTGCACCCCACACCCTCGCCCAAGATACACTCAAAGGACCTGGTGACTCCCACTGGTACTTCCACCAGGCCCAGTTCTGTTCTAAAACAGATGGCAACAACCCCGCCCCTATGATCCTGCCTCGGGCGGTGTATCACCGAGTAACCGGCTGGAACTGCTGCTGCCAAGACTGGCCCAGCATTTTCATCCAGCCAAGTCTCGGTGATGCACGCCAGGTCAGGTGACCCAACAAAATCAGCTATAATAGCTGTTTTGTTTTTAATAGACCTGGTGCTGCACAACACTGCCCAAGTAGGATGAACCTCCGAAGATGACCGCCTTACCTGCTGATCATAATCAGAACCCTTGGGTATGGGCACCAGACAGGGAGGTCCCCTTTCCTGGGCCCATTTTGCCCCAGGGTGTCTCCTTGTCCCCTCTATCTCTATCCGCCCACTCCTTTCCATTCCCCCCCCAGGCCCAACACCGGCCCTCCTCCTCCCCCTCACAATCCCCAGAGCCCTACATCTTCTATAGACCTCCGGCGACAGGGAGGGACAGGAGAAAGGACGAAGGTCCCTGAGCCTAGAGGGGGAGTAATACCTGACTGTCCTACTATCATTCCAGCACATAATTAACACTACAACAAAATAATCTAACAGTTTTAACCCACCTCAGAAAAAATTTACATAAACAACTACTTTACAAAATTAACATACAGTTATAAAATATAAATCTAATAAATGCAACAACCAAATAACTTAAAACTAAATATAAAATACAATATCTATTTAACAAATCTATACCCCTTAATTTAGACTTCTAATAAATAAATAAATCCTATCAACGTCCATATTGTTAAGTGTCCAAAATGTGCCTTCAAATCTTCAGTTTGTAAATATCACTTTGTCTCTCTACTCTCACCCACAGTGCTCTCACCACTGTGGGGGAAAGGAGCTTTCCAGACTATACAAGCCCCTAACATAAAATTGGCCCTTAATATTAAAAGGCCCCCTAGTCCAAAAGCCAATACCACAATTTCCTTTGAAAATAGTAAAAGAGTTCCAAGGTCTTTTTATGTCCACACCTATGTGCTCTCATCACTTCAGTATGGTTCATAATTATACCAGCCTCCTCTCATGAGGCTGGAACAATCCCAAACGAGCTCAATTTTAGTCTTTCCAAATGATATATAACGGACGCTGGCCCAAAATCAAAAATTCAGAGGTACATCACCAAACAGACGGTCCAGACAGTTCCACCTTCCTTCCAGCGTTAAAGTTTCTCAATCACTAGGAATCCTTCGCAATGGCAAGCAGACAGGTAGCATGTGTATTTCACTTACAAATTCTTTAAACACTCATCTACATCTTGTGCCTGTGAAAAAGACGTGACTACAATAGTTTTAAAATATCTAAGATGATCACCAGTACTATATGTATACAAGACTGTCGTACCATTCATAAAGTCTTTAAATGACACTCATCATGCTGTTCTTGGATATGCAGCATGGCCTCCCAGCTCTCTCTATAAGAAAAGGCAGCATGCTCTCATGAAACTCACCCTTTTGTAGTGAGCAGGTACTCGGAATTGGGCGTCCCTGTGCATACACTCTGAGTGATGTCACTGTGTCACATAGGCATAGCCCGTGCTTAAACATGGGTATTAGCAGAATTAAGTGCTCAACCTCACTATGTGAGGCACCTAGTGCCAATTAAATTCACTGCACTAAGCATCCCGGTGCAGGGATGCACTATTTACTTCAATCAAAGCCTATTATAGAAGTTTAAATAGGAATACTTCCTCTGATCTATTATTCTAAACAGAAGTCATTCATAATAGAATATTTTTGTTTACCTATTTCTTTGTGCAAATAAGTGTTAAATATCGCATTTTTAATAATAAACTTCTACTTCAATTTTTAGACAACATGTAGAATTTAGATAGAAATAATCTGCATTTAAATTTAGGATTTCAGACCCACGAGTATCACAACTATGCTATATAGGGAGCCAAATCCCAGAATTGCCTCCCGAATAACAAAACATTTCAATGTCCAGTCATTTCAGGGGTGAAAAAATGAGCAGGACTTGGTGGAGGGAATGGTTCTGAGAAAAAAAATGTACAGTATATACAGTTTTTAAGCATGGTATAATTTATGTTGGTGTATTTTGCAGGGAAGAATACATTTTAAGGCAAATTTCTTTAACTGAAACAAGAGGCTGCCAATCTATGCATCAGTTAGTCTAGCACAGTGGTTTAAGACTCTGAGCTGCAAATCTGGTGATATCCAGCAGACCAGACCTGGGTTTGAATCCCACAACTTCCACTTGCATACTGTGTGACCCTGAGCAAGTCACTTAACTTCCCTGTGCTCCCAGGTCGCTCCTGTAAAAAAGCTTTCAGCTTAGTATGCTACTCCTGGTTAAACAACTAAAAAAAAAAAAAAAATTTCGGGTCTGTGGCCCAAAATATAACAGTTATGTAAGAACTTACTATAACAGTAGATCTTTGAGGGGATCTCAGTCATCAGGTCACATATATGAACTTCACTGTCGGTAAAGCAGGATCCACACAAAGATTTTCAGCAGTACAATTTGGGCTGTCCACACTGACGTCGTCTACTGGCATCGCCAATCCTATAAAAGCATGAGTGGCCCCACTCCCCCCTCAGTTCTTTCCCCTAGAGACTAATGGAGCAAAGCTCATGCCATGGGGGACACTGTCGACGATGCACAGGTCAGAAAGCACAGGAAAACCAGAAGCAGTTGTAAAATTCGCAACAACTGATTTATTATTAATAACAGTAAAATAAAAAAATAAAATTGTACAGTATAACTATTTACAAAGGCAGTATAAACAGAGAAAGTCCATTTGGGTTTCTTCTCAATTTCCAATCTCAGTCTCTCTCAGTCTCTGTGCCTCTCTTTCACAAAACATTGCAGCTCCTTTTTATAAGTCTGTGCAGGAGCTTGATAAGAAAATAGCATGCATATCACACAGTGTTCTTGTAAGTTTCCAATGTTGTTGTAAGTTTCAGCAGGTGCAGCAAAAAGAACACTGTGACCCAGAACTGACCTCTTGTTTACAGTTTCTCAGAGAGTTTGCAAACTAGCTTCTCAGGTTAACCCCTTGAGTTCCAAATAGCTTTTTGTAATCATTTCAAGAATATAACTATATACATTTCAACAGTAAAACTATATACATTTCTAAACAAAGGGATCCCAGTATCAGTTACATTTCCGCATAATGATTCACATATATTTTATACCAGCAGATATGCAAAGGGGGAGAAAAGACAGAACAACAATTGAGGGTAGAGAGATAGCAAAAGGCAGAGAACTGCAAGACCATCTGGGTGATCAAGTCCTAGGTCTCATGAGAAAATTTGGTTGCACAACAAGACTAAGAAGAGACAGAAAAGGAAAGAATAGAACAGAACAGATCCTTGCATTTAAACTCCTTCTCCAGAACAACAGGGACAAGGCCATATTCAACCCTGTCACAGGGACCAAGGAAAGAGAGGTGCCCAGGCCTAAATAAAAGGCTTGATACACCGAATAGCCAGTTCTGAGAAAGAGCCCCACAAAGGGGGATGGTGGGAGGGAAGGCAGACCTGATGACTTAGAGTCCCTTGAAGATCTACTTTTACAGTAAGTTCTTACGTAACTGTTCTATCTTCATCGGGGGGTATCTCAGTCATCAGGTCACCATATGGAATGAGTCTCAAGCAGTTACAGATGCACATAAGCAGTCTAGGAGGAAGGCCATAGAAACATAGTCTTTGACAGCAGATAAGGACCACTTAGCCTACCCAGTCTGCCCATTTCCGTACCTACTGGATAAGCTGCAGATCCTAGTTAACCAATAGCCCACTTCCTCCTAACCCCCCACTAGAATTCCTTCATGTCTGTCCCATGCATTCTTGAATTCCCCCACTATTTTTGACCCCACAACCTCCTCAGGAAGGCTGTTCCATGCGTCCACCACCATCTACATGAAAAAATACTTCCTCACGTTGCCCTCCCCCCCTCTAAATTCAAATTGTGCCCCCCTGTTTATTGCATATCCTTTTTCCTGAAAGATGCTACCCTCTTGGACTTTCTCAATTCCCTTGAGGTACTTAAATGTTTCTATTATGTCCCCCTTCTCCCTCCTTTCCTCGAGGGCATACATATTAAGCTCCTTTAGTCTCTCTTCATATGGCTTCTGGTGCAGACCCTGCACCATTTCAGTTGGCTTCCTCTGGATTGCCTCCATCCTGTCTGTGTTCTTGCAGAGATGGGGTTTCCAGAACTGCACACAGTATTTCAGATAGGGTCTCATCAACTGTCTGTACAGAGAGATAACAGTGTCTGGTTTTCTACTGGTGATGCTTCTCCCTATGCATCCCAGTATCCCACAGCCCTCCTTACTGCCTTCTCACATTGCCTGCCTACCTTTAGGTCATCTGATATGACTACCCCCAGGTCCCTTTCCATTTTTGTTGTTAGTAGTAGCTAACAACAACATTGAGTACTCTTCGCCTGGGTTTTTGTTTCCCAGGTGCATTACTTTGCATTGAATCTAAGCTGCCAAACTTTTGACCATTCCTCCAACCTTGCCAAGTCCCTTCTCATCCTTTCCACCCTCCCCTTGTGTGTCAACCCTGTTGCAGATCTTTGTGTCATCTGTAAAGAGGCATACTTTCCTTTCTAGTCCCTCTGCAATATCACCTATAAAGACATTAAAGATGACCGGTCCCAGTACTGAACCCTGTGGTACACGACTAGTAACCCCCCTTTCTTCAGAGTGGACTCCATTTACTATTACCCTCTGCATTCTGTTGTCCAGCCTATGTTTTACCCAGGCTACAACCCTGGAACCCACTCCCAGGCTGGCTAACTTGTTTATTAATCTTTTGTGTGGGACTGTGTCAGATGCCTTGCTAAAGTCTAGGTTGGCCATGTCCACTGCCCCTCCCTGGTCTACTACTTTGGCCATCCAGTCAAAGAAATCAATTAGATTCATCTGACATGACCTTCCCGCTGTGAATTCATGCTGCCTTGGTTCCTGTGCCCCACTGGCCTCTACGTACTCAACAATTCTTTCCTTCAGAAGTGATTCCATAATTTTCCCTACCATTGAGGTCAAACTAACAGGTCTGTGGTTCCTGCCTCTGTCTTGCTCCCACTTTTGTGAAGGAGAATCACATCTGTCTTCCTCCAGTCCTCAGATGCCACACCATCCTCCCATAATTTGCTAAAAAGACTAGTCAGTGGTGTCACTAGTTCTACCCTTAGCTCTTTTAGAATTCTGGGGTGAATCCCATCAGGCCCCATTGCTTTGTCCACCTTCAGTTTTAGGAGTTCTTTCAGGACACTTTCTTCTGTGAGTGGATTGGTATCAGCCCCCCTATCCAGAGTGCTTCTATTGTTTGGTTTAGGTACCTCCCCCTCCTCTTCTTTTGTAAATACTAAGCATAAGTATTTGTTCAGTATCCCTACTTTTTCACTGTCACCCTCTGCCTACCCCCTTCCCTTTATTAAGCCTCACCATCTCTTACTTGGTCTTTCTTCACTCCCTAATGTACATATAAAAGGTTTTATCCCCCTTCTTAACTGAGTTGGTTATATTTTCCTCAGTTTGGGCCTTTGCTATTCTGACTGTCTTCCCCACTTCCTTCTGCTTTAACTGGTGCAGTTCTCTGTCCTGGTCCTTCTATGTTTCCTTATACTTTAGGAATGCTACCCTTTTCTCCATAGCCTTCCCCACCACCTCTTTTGAGAACCATAGTGTTTTTTCCCCTTTGTTTTGTTTTGTTGATTTGCTTCACACAAAGGCTTGTTGCCTCTGTGATGGCTGTTTTGATTTTTCCCCATTGTTCCTCCACCCTTCCTTCTTGCCTGTTTGCTAGTGCTTTCTGAAGCACTCTCCCATTTTCCCAAAGTGAGCCCTCCTAAAGTCCAACACCCTTGCTTTTGTATGACTTGACTCTACAGCTGTGTTTATTGTGAACCACACAATTTGGTGGTTGCTTGCTCCCAGATGGCTACCCACTTCTAAAACCAAGATCATCTCTCCTCTCTCCATCTCCATTTGAGAGTACCAGGTTTAAGACTGCTCCATCCTGAGTGGGTTCCAGCACTAGCTGTCTTTTTTTTTTTTCAAAGTATTTTATTAAAAAGATGTTGTTACAGTGAATCAGGCAATTGACATCATTCATTAGAATAGCACTACCATAGTACAAAGCATTGTACAGCGATGAATATTAGTAGCATTGATGCGTTGACAATACAGCAGACTTACTAACATTGAGATAAATAATTCAAATGAATGAATTAAGTCATTACGACAAGAAGTATCTTGTGATCTAGGATGGTTGGTTAATTGACACAGCAGTCAAACTTTTAAAAAACATATATACAAGATTAAGTAATAAGAATGGAAGGCCCCCCAGACCTATATGGAGTATTTCACTACAGGACTCTTTTTCCCTAAGGCTCTGATGGGTCCTAGTGGGGAACCTACCCATCTCTATCGCTGCCATGAGTGGGGTCCAGGTGTCTAGGAAGACTTGCTTTTTCCCGGTTGCAAAAAGTTGTGCTCGTTCCAGGGACATGCACAACTTCAAGTTATGAGCCCATTGCTGGATAGAGCAGGAGAGGGTGACACTCATGCCTGAGCTACGGTTTTGCATGCATTAATCAAGGCTAAAGACCAGAGATAATTTTGTGGTTTTCCCCAGGATGACAAGGGTCAGCACCCAGCATAAGCTCTAGTGGGGATTTGGAAGGGTTATACCCCAAGACTTCACACATAATATGGTGCATTCCATGCCAGAAGGGGGTCACTTTTGGACATGTCAGAGCCATGTGCAAGAAATCACCTTTTTTCACAGTTACACTTAGGGCAATCACTTGACTTCTGTGTGTCCATTGCATGCAATTTAATGGGAGTTATGTACGCCCTATACATAACATTGAGTTGGACTTGCCTAAGTTTATTACTCCGGGAGCAATTCTTAAGGGACTGACTTGCCACCCTCCAGATCTTATGATCAACTGTTGTGAGCAAGTCAGTACTTCAAGCTTTTTGTATCCCTGCAGTGGCCTGGATGTCATTCCCCTGTAGTGTCAGGTAATATGTAGTTAGTGGTTTCCTATCCGGTTGGGGTTTGTATGACTCTTTCTCAGATGGAGATGGGGGGCCCAGTCATTCAACAATGAAACGGAAGTCCCAAACCAGTGTCTAAGCAGTTGATAAACAAAGTAATCCCTCACAGAAATACCCCATATGTGCTGTAAGGTTGTAACGTCTACTATGTTTCCTCCCTCACAGAGTTGGAATTACACTAGACAAGCCTCTTCACTTCCAAACCAAAAGCCTATGAATTAGAAGGACTATACAGGCTCCCCTGGCACGAGCCACTGGTATGATTCCAGCATATGGAGAAGCTCATTTGGTATGTTTAATTTGTTGATGGGCAACCACCCATATCCTCAAAGTGTTAGAAGTGAAGGGATTGGAAACCTCAAGAGTGTGACCAGGCCAGAGGGCTACTGCCAACAGGTCAGTACGCAGAAATACACCCAGTGAGTCCTCTTCCAGACTAATCCATCCTCCCCCTCTCTGAGTCTCCTACCAGGAGGAAGGCCAGATGAGAGGTCCAGTAATAGTGCACAAAGTCAGGGAGCCTGACCCCACCGAGCCTTTGTGGTAATTGCAGTATGGATCTCTTAATCCTGGCTGCTTTGCCACACCAGAGGAATCCATGTAACATTGCATACAATTGCTTAAAATGGGTCATTGGGAGCCGGCCCGGTGGAGCTGAGGGTTGAGGTGCTGGACGCCACACCTCACGCTACGGCGGAGACCCGGGTTCGAGAATGAGACTGGGTCATTGGGTATCGGCAGGGGAGGACAAGGATTGAGTGTTGGAAGACAGCTCTCCTAGTCCTGGGGAGGGCTGGGAATCCACACTGCACTGCAGCCACCCCTGGCGACGCCCAGAGGTACCGCTTGCGCTGGTGTGACTGAGGAGGGAGAGCGGCAGATGTCAGCACGTACATGCACAGACGTCATTGCATGTCTGCGCTCCCAATGGGAGAAAAAGTGGAAATGGCCGGGCGCGACCATGCAGCCTAATGGCCGTGCCCTGCCTCACCGGGAGGACTCACGTGCAGTCGCACTGGGGGGATCCAGAGTCGGTCTGGCTGGATAGGGTATGGGGAGACCCTCCAGTGATCAGTGATAGCCGTGACAGATCCCCCATCATGTGAGTGAGCCTAGTGCTGTCCCAGTGGGTAGGGCCGGTGGCTGGATGCCCCTGCCGGTAGTCGCTGCAGCAGGCAGATAAATAAGATTAATTAAAAAAAAGGAAAAAATGGGTCATTGGGACCTTAATTGGAAGAGCCTGATATAAATATGGGCACCCAGGTAAGACTGTCATCTTAATCACCACAACCCGTCCCAGTATGGATAGTGGAAGGGCCTTCCATCTCTCTCAGTCTTCAAAGAGTTTCAGCAATAGGGAGGTTATAATTTAATGCATGCAGGGAACTGATTTTGGCTGAGATTGAGATGCCTAGGTATTTCAACTTTGAGACCAATTGTAAGCCCCCAAGGTTCTCTACCAAAGTAGCTCTCTCTAGTTTACCAGTTGGGAGCAGTTCACTCTTTGTCCAGTTTACTTTATGGCCCAACAATGTACCGTAGTCTTGCATTAACTGATGCACCCTTGGTAGGTCCTCAGTGGGGCACTGTAGAAACAAGAGTAGGCCATCGGTGTATAAAGAAACTTTATGTTCAGTGCCCCCTCCCCTGAGCCCTCTGATCCCCTTATGTTCCCTGAGCGATGCCACCAGAGGTTCCAAAGAAAGAACATACAGTAACGGGGATGGGGGCATCCCAGCCTGGTTCCCCGTCCCAGAGTAAAGGGCTTGATCACCACCCCGTTCACTGCTATTTGGGCTTGTGTATAGGGATTTCACCCAGGAGACAAAGCTGGGGCCCATTCCCACCCTCCTCAGTGTTTCAAAAAGGTGTCCCCACTCCACACGGTCAAATGCTTTCTTGGCATCTAGTGCCAACACTGCCACCCCATGTTTATGAGCCATCACTTCCCAGCTGTGCACCACATTCAGGGTTCTATGGATATTATGTTTCCCTTGTCTCCCCTTCACAAAACCAGCTTGATCTGGGTGCACTAAATCCGGGAGAACTGGGTTCAACCGTGAGGCCAAAATCTTTGCAAGAATTTTGTAGTCAGCTGTAAGTAGAGATTGGCATGTAGGATGCACACCAGGTGGGGTCCTTGCCTGGCTTTGGAAACGCAGTAATGGTAGCCAACCGTGTGGAGGGGGGCAACTCTCCAGTGCCCAAACTCTCCTGGAGCATATCAAACAACGGGTCAATTAATAAGTTGCTGAATACTTTAAGAAAATCTATGGGTAGGCCATCTGGCCCTGGGGCCTTTCCTCCCTTTAAAATCTTAACAGCAGCCCTCACCTCTTCCTTAGATATGGGAGTATCCAGATACTTAGCAGTCTCTGTAAGGTGGGCAGAGGGGCTTTTGAGAAAAAGTGATCTATCTGCTGCGTGGTGGGAGTTAGCTGAGCTGAGCAAAAAGAACTATAAAAGGCATTGAAGGATTCCCTAATTTCCACTGGTTTCTTTACTAACTTACCCTTTGCATCATGGATCTGTCCCACAGATCTTTCCCCCTTCCTGTGGCATAACTGCCAGACCACGAGTTTATCCCCGTGGTCCGCATCATAGTATGCTCCTGACTGTGATAGTAAAATAGTACATTCTGTACCAACTTACCCTTTGCATCATGGATTTGTCCCACAGATCTTTCCCCCTTCCTGCGGCGTAACTGCCAGGCCAGGAGTTTACCCCCGAGGTCCCCATCATAGTATGCTCCTGCCTGCGATAGTAAATTAACATGTTCCACTTTTGTGCTGCTAAGCATATTGTGTTGCCATTTAAGTTTTTGAATAACCCTGTACAATGGCATTGTAGGGTGCCCTTTGTGTGCCTCCTCACAGGCCTCAATCTTTATATGTAGTTGGGTAATCTCCAGGTCAGATACTTTTTTAGCATAGGCAGAAAAAGCTATCATTTGTCCCCTTATGTAGGTCTTTAAAGCTTCCCATCTACTTTGATGGGAGGTATCCCCCCTTCTGTTGAACTGGAGAAACTCCTAAATATTCTTGGCTATAGCCCTCAAATAATTCTGATCTTTAAGGAGCAGTGGATCTAGCCTCCATTGTCTGATCGCCTGGGGGGGAACCAGGGAGAGCGAATTCTAAAGTGAGAGAGGTGTGGTCAGAAAGTAAGATAGGTGAGTAGTGTACTTTACTGACCCCTGGTATTTATTTAGTTTTTGTTTACTGGGTAAGTGCACTAGCCAAAAAATGACTGTTTTCAGGCACGACCCGGGAAAGTACAGAACGTAACAACATACATAACATTTCAAAAGTGCATAACAGCATTACATATTGTTTAGTTTAGACCAGAGAACATGGAATACAACAACATATCAATGACAGAACAGCAGAGAACAGTACAGGCAATGCACAATAATGGAATAAGAGACAATAGTGCCACTTGCCCCCACGGGCAGCGGTCACGATCCAGCCATAGCACCTCTACGGTGCAAGAAGCCTGATCCACCCACCTCCCAAAGAGATAGATAGGGTATGACGCTTGAAAAATTGCCACGATTTCTCTGAACTGTGTGAACGCTGAACCGGATCATCACTTGCAATTTGCTGTTTTCAATTTCAGCGCCTTCTCAGCGTAGTGCTATTGACTCCACGCCTGTATAGAGCTCCGTGATTGGCTGGTCTCACTCACCTGAGACAGGGGCACCTGAGACATGTGGCTTAATGTAAGTCTACATCCCTGTACTCGGCTTTTAATTTATATATTTTAATTTAGCCTGTTCTGCTCGGCCTGTGTAAAGTAACTTACCATTCCTCCCCTGCTGCAGTTTCTCTCCAACTGTATGTGCACTGATTTAGTGCTAGCTCTGCAAACTTCCCCTTGATTTTTCCCCAATTAAGCTTTCACTCTGTACACTGCCTTGAACTGAGTTTGTAAAAAAGTTTTACTGGCTTTGTTAATATATATTTTTTTAATTCTATTTAAGACTGTACTGGGTTTACATGCTTACTGCTATGGACTTAGAAAATTCAGTGAATCGTAAAATCTGTGTAGCCTCTGTGTTGAGCCTAAGGCTCCTGCCCTTGACTTTCATTCTTAGTCATCTTCCTTTGTCCCCCTGTTCTCCTCTGTCTCTGTTCTGTCCCTCCTGCCCTTCCCCATCAATCTGTTCTTTTGTGCTTGTTTTGGATCCCCGAGTTAGCCGACACCTTGCCTCTGTCTGAGACCGCCCCCTGTCTTGTCTTTCAAGTTGGTGCTCAGCTGTCTTTGTGTGTCTCTGTTTAGACACACGCCCCCCCCCCCACCATCTGCTCCTATTTAATCTGCTGTCTCCTTCCTTACAGATGCCACTTGTCCCCATGGGCAGCAGTCATGATCCAGCCATAGCACCTCTATGGTGCAAGAAGCCTGATCCACCCACGCCCCAAAGAGATAGATAAGGTGCCACTTGCCCCCACTGGCAGTGGTCACGATCCAGCCATAGCACCTCTACGGTGCAAGGAGCCTGATCCACTCACCCCCCCAATGAGATAGATAAGGTACGACACTTGAAAAATTGCCACGATTTCTCTGGGCTCTGTGAACACTGAACCGGATCATCACTTGCAATTTGCTGTTTTCAATTTCAGCACCTTCTCAGGGTAGGGCTATTGGCTCCACGCCTGTGTAGAGCTCCCTGATTGGCTGGTCTCACTCACCTGAGACAGGAGCACCCGAGACTTGTGGTTTAATGTTAGCCTGCATCCCTGTACTCGGCTTCTAATTTATATATTTTAATTTAGCCTGTTCTGCTCGGCCTGTGTAAAGTAACTTAACATTCTTCCCGCTGCAGTTTCTCTCCAACTGTATGTGCACTGATTCACTGCTAGCTCTGCAAACTTCCCCTTGATTTTTCATCCCACCCTCTCCCCCTGCTAGGCCTTACTAACATACTAATTGCCAGCAGATTAGGCCTTACAGTCTATCGAGTCTCCTCAAACCTCAGATCCCTAGTTGGGTGCCGAGGCCCTCCCGACCCTTGTGTTCCAGAAACCCCTATCATCCATTCTCACCCCCCTGGGCCAGGCCATCATCTAGTACATCTGTTTTCTGTGTCTGTTCCACCATCTCTTGAAGCCCTCCACTGTGGATCTCTGAACCAGCTCACCAGGCAGCGCATTCCAAGGGTCCACCACCCTCTCAGTGAAAAACCTCCTCCTCTTTCCCCCCTCACCCTTCCACCTTCCAACTTCAAACCATGCCCTCTGGTGATACCCCCCTGCTTTAGTCTAAATATCCCCTCCATGTTTACTCTATTTATTCCCTTGAGGTACATGAAGACCTCAATCATGTTCCCCCATCTCTCCTCTCCTCCAATGAAAACAGGCAGAGCTCCTCAAGTCTATCCTCATACATCAAATCCCCTAGTCCTCGTATCATCTTAGTTGCCCTCCTCTGTACCCTCTCCAGGAGCTGCATGTCCCTCTTCAAGTGTGGTCTCCAGTACTGTACACAGTACTCAAGGTGTGGTCTAACCAGTCCATTGTACAGCGGCAGAATCACTTCCCTGCTCCTAGAGGTGATCCCCCTCACGATGCATCCCAACATCCTGTTTGCCTTGCTAGTTGTTCTCCTGCACTGCTCAGAGTTATTCATACTTGCATCCACCATGACCCTTAGGTCTTTTTCCCATGGTGAGGCCTCCAGTGCCTCCCCTCCCAGGGTGTACCTGTGTTTAGGGTTTCCCCGCCCAAGATGTAACACCTTGCACTTGGTGATATGGAAATTTAATTTCCATGTGTGAGCCCAGCTTTCCAGGGTGTCCAGGTCCCCTTTCAGGGCCAACCTCCCCTCTTCCCCCTCTTGCCTTCTTTAAATGCACACAGTCTCCACCCACTCCTATCTAATGTTTCAATTTATTGGTTACTTACTGTCAACAACTGCAATTCCTCCTATCCCCCTTTTGCAACTAAGCCTTCTAGCAGCTTTATCTCATTCTGTCTTGCTGAGGCATACCATTTTGGTACTTTAGGTTTTCTTATTGCTCACTAGCATATCCTGTCTTGCTAAGGCAGTTGATTTAGGTCAGGTGATCTCTCTAGTACTTAGTCTGCTCCAGAGCAGTAGCTAAGAAATTTGCTTCAAAGCCTCTCTGCCCCTAGTACTACTCTATAGTCAGGTGAACTCTTTTCTTATTAGACTGACTAGGAGCTGTACTTAAGGATTACTGCTTCAGGCTTCACTGCCTATAGTAGTATTCTGCAGGGATTAAGAAATTCTCCTCCATTGAGAATCCCTTCTCTTGCCCGCACTTGTAGTGCCATTGGGTGATAGTCTCATAATGGGGGCATATTACCTGCTTCTATGCTTGTCTCTGCTCATCTTACATGTATTGGACCTGAACATGAATCAAAAAATAACTTCTAGAGTACAGAATGGCTCTCTTTTTACATTGTCCGACCGGGACTTTTCCTATCAAGTAGAAGAACTTGTATGTGCTCTAACTTCCCCTAGCCCACTGCTGGTCCTTCACCTGCACCGGCATACAGAAACTCTCCTAGAGCCTGCCCACAGGGCTACACCACCTTCTGCATACTCCTCCCTACTCTAATTGACTCTCTCGGTCAGGGTATTATTGTATGCAGCATCAGGAAAACTGGGAACTAGCCTCAGAACTCCCTATACTGCCACGACAAATCACGTAACTGAAAGAAGACCCAGCCACCCACACTTCTCCTAGGACTCTGCAGGAAACTCTTGTTCCTGCTTTTACCATGCTCAGAAAATGTTGAGCTTAATCATCCAGGCCCTCTGGCACCCATGGAATCCCCAGCAGAGCTACAAAGCCTCATGGGGCTTACATTCTTGCATGTTAATGTATGTAGCCTATTAAAAAAAATCACTTCTGTTCAGGCCTGGGTATGTCATACTGCTCCAGATGTTCTGGTGATTATGGAGTCCTGGCTCCGACCGGTGACCAGTAACAACAAAGATAACATCCCTTCCTACTCTTTGCTCAGAGCCAACAGGCAAACCAGAGGTGGTGGGGTAGCTATTTACATCAAGGATAAATTCCCTGCCTCCATAATTGACTCAACCTCTGTCCCAAAACAATTTGAAAGCTTGTCATTAAAGATTGAAATTGCCACCGGTGTCTCATTATGTATAACAGGATGCTACAGACCCCCATCAGCTGGACTACAGTTGTTAAAACATTTTGAAAACATCCTGGGTTCGGCGTCCTCAGAGTGTATCATACTAGGGGACTTCAACTTAGACTGGCTGTCCAGTGCATCCACCCCACTTAAAATGTTCTGTGATTCCCTTGGGTTGTCACAGCTAATAAACAAATCTACTCATCCTAACAAGCTCAAACCTAATAACAGTACTCTCTTGGATATCATTTTAGTTAACAAACCCCATTTATTCTCCCATATTGGCGTCTTTTTCTCTGATATTAGCAATCATTGCTTCATCACATGTGTAAGATCCACTCTTAAATCCACAACTGTACCAAAATTCTCCTTTAAAAGGTGTGTACGCAACTCTGATCTCCATGGGTATATATCAGACCTAACAGACTCCATGCGATGGCAGGACTTCTATCTAGCCAAGTCCCTGACTACGGCTTATGATATTTTCTCAGAAATTGTGCTAGGGGCTCTCAACAAGTATGCCCCCATAGTAAAAGTTCGTGACAGAAACAAATCCTTTCAGTGGTTTACAGAAGACCTGAAAGATGCTTTATGGAGTAGAGATTTACTCTGGAGAACTGCTAGGAAAACTAATTTAATAAATGACTGGAATTCTTTCTAGAGGGCGAGGAACCTCTGCACCAAAATGGTCAGAGAAGCCAAAGCTAATTTCTACCGCTCTCAGCTGGAGAGCTCCTCAAGAAATGCCTCTAAATTCTGGAGGACTATCAAAGACATTGAAGGTCACACCACTGTAAATTTCCTACCTACTAAATTATAGATCAACAATACTGTCATCTCCCACAGATCGTCTATCCTCGTTCTCAATAATCATTTTGCCACTGCAGGGCTAGCCTTTGACTCCTCTCCTGCGAATATCTTCCACCAAAAACTTAGATTGGATACTCAAGAAAAACCCATCCTCAGTCCATCCTTCTCTCTGCAGCCTACCTCCCTGAAACAAGTCGAAGATCTTCTCCTTCAGCTGGACACTAGGAAAAGTGCTGGGGCCAACCTCATTGACCCGTACTTTTTAAAGGTCGGCTACTGTGTCCTTGCAGTCCCAATTACTGATCTCTTCAACTTATCCTTGTCCCAGGGTGATCTGCTGCCCATTTTGGAAAAATGCACTTGTGGCCCCTTTGTTTAAGTCAGGAGATTCTACTGACCTCAATAACTACAGGCCAACCTCCCTACTTCCAATCCTGCCAAAGATGCTGGAGAAAATAGTGAACTCCCAGCTTCGGAAGTACCTGGAATCAGAAAAATTGCTCAACCCCTTACGATCCTGTTTTAGAGCACAGCACAGTACAATCTCTTCTCTAGCCAAGGTGACAAATGACTGGGAGCTTGAATTAGACAAAAAAAAAACTTTGCGCAGTTTTCTTGGACCTAAGCAAGGCGTTCGATACCGTTGATCACAGACTGCTTCTGTCGTCCCTCCAGAACATTGGTTTAGATTCCCTATCCCTTAAATGGTTCTCCAACTACCTCTCAGGACGACTTCAGCAAGTAAAGGCAGAAGGGGAAGTTTCTCCACCAAAACCCCTATTGAGGGGTGTACCGCAAGGTTTCATTCTTGGTCCCTTGCTCTTCACCATTTATATTAACAACGTAGATGCCCCCATCAAAGAAGCACAAATACACCTATTCGTAAATGATATGATACTCTATGCTAATAGCCCCACACCTGAAGCGGCCTGTAAAGCCTTTCAAAATGAATTTAATCTGCTGCAACATCAGCTTATAAACCAGAAACTGCTCTTAAATGCAAAAAAAAAAAACAAAGCAATGTTCCTTTCGCCCCTTTAAAATGCAATAAATCCTGCAGTTGCTGGGACACTCCCACAGATCACTACCATTCTAAGTGAGCAGTTGGACTATGTACCAAAGTTCAAGTACCTGGGGTCTGGTTAGACCATAGACTTACTTTCACAGATCACTTAGAAGAACTGGCAAAGAAACTTAGACAAAGACTTGGTCTGTTCTTTAGGATTAATAATCTCCTCACAAGAGACGCTAAACTGAAACTGGTTCAAACTACCTTTCTTTCCTTATTGGATTACGTAGACTTTCTGTATAGTCGGGAACCTGCAGGTACCCTAGCCAAACTCAATACACTTTATCACAGAGCCATAAGATTTATCACAGGTCTTCCATACTCAACCCACCACTGTGCATTGTAGACGGCAGAGGGATGGTCATCCCTTGCTTACAGCTGGCAAAAAATGCTGCGCTGTGGACATACAAAGCTATCTCAAATAAACTGCCCCAGTATATCTCTGTCTCTTTACCTTTGTGCACTCTGGGGAAGTATGCCCTGAGAAGCATTTCATATATCTACCTGTATATTTACAAAGCAAAATCTCGCATTGGCAGAGCAGCCATCAGCTTTGTGCTCCCTCAACTGTGGAACAAGCTGCAAAAAACTTTGAAATTAACTCACCCCATCAGCCTAGCAGCTTTTAAATCTCTATATCTACATCAAAATAAGGAGTCCTGTGCCTGTCTACCCTAAATAGTGACTCCTATAAGTCCAAGCACACTCTAATTACTACTGTTAAAAGACTGATCACATCTATAATCGACTCTTCCCTCTCCCCTTTTTCTACCCTCATATCTGTCCCTTCCACATTCCTTTGACCCTGGTTCCAGCTCTACATTCTCCAGAGTGTATCACTATATATCTTTTTATATTAGGTTTTATTTGTGTTCAGTGCACCTGATATGCATATTTCTTTATTTTTATGAAAAATTGTGTGCTACCCAAAACTAGCTGTATTTTCTGTTCCAAACATATACTACTGTCAATGCTACCTGCTGATACTCTGTATATACTGTATTATTGTATCTCACTTTATTTGTATTATTACTATTTTCTTGTGTGTTGCATCCCATGTATATTGTCCCTTGTTCCTTGTTAACAAACCCAGGTCCACCTCAAAAATTAGCTTGCTCAACAGTGATCGCCAAGTTAAATAAAGACTTTGATTGAATGAATAGTATTAGAGACTCAGACAAATAAACAGATAATGGCACAAGTGTATCACTATGGAAAGCTCAGGCTCTCATGACAACATGTAGAAGGTGTAAGAGTATATAGGAACAAAATAACTAGATATCCCCTGAGGATAGCAGCTAGAGGATAAAGGGAGGTAGGCACAGAGCAAACGGTAAGAAAAGGAGGAGAACATTTTTGGAAGGACCAGTGCAACAGGAAGGGTGGAGGTGGGCCTCGGTAGAGGCAAGGACAAGGTTCGACAAGGGTCAGCGAAGCAGTAGTCTGTCCAATCATGCATAAGACTGATGTGCATGTGAGTCGAAACTATAGTCTCTATTTGTGGGGTGAATGTGTCTCCACAGGTCTACTAGGCTAAATTCTAATTCCAATTCGCCCAGAACTCATGCATTTCTGGAGGGTGGGACTGGGGTCAGATTAGACCAGTCTAAAACATGTCTCTGATGCAGTTAAAGTCACCTCCCATGATCCAGAGCCCCACCCATGCCGCTATGCCCAGTGCTAGCTTTTGAAAAAAGCCTGTATCTTCCATATCAGGGGTGTATATTGAACCAAATGAAAGAGTGCCTGCCCCTGACATTTCTGCCCATACTAAGGGGTATCTACCTGCCAAGTCAGCGATCTGTCCCAAAACCTTAACCTGAGTTCCGCGAGGAAACCATACTGAGGCACCCTTTTGCTTTTGAGGAGAAGGTAGAGGATTTCCACATTCCCCCCAACGAGGAACCCATTTTCATTGTTTCACCTGGGGACATGTGGGTCTCCTGTATCAACACCGTCTGCCAGTCCAATTTTTTGGCTATGCTTAAAAAGCGTTTCCTGTTGACTACTGATTTTAACCCATTGACATTCCAGGTTGCCACTTTAATTGGACTAGCCATTATCAATTACCTGTTGTAGACACACTGCAACACATCCTATCATTGACCTCCTAGATAAATCTCCTATTTTTTGATGGTTTTTACAATTAGATACCAAATTAAAATATGTTAATTCAGAGCACAACATCTTTGTTTTTCCCATTTGAAACCAGTTCCCCAAAGTTACTCTCCCCTGTAATGCCCCCAGCCAAGATGGCTTTGCCACAGTCAGAAGATTCCAGCAGTAGTCATATCCTCATGAGGCTTGGCCACTTGGCACCCCATCCCTGTAAACCCAACTGTCCCTCCCCCTCTCAAGAGTCTCCACTACCTTCCCCCATTTTACCCTCTACCTCCTTCCCTTTTCCTCTGGTGTTGTTCCATATCCTCCCCTTCAGGCACCACGGTGGCTGAAGTAAACCTTTGCAAACAACTGGCAAACATCAAGATGGTTAAGTAGTTGAACATCCTAAGCAGAATTTTAGGCACAAATTAAACTCTTAAATTCCTATGGGGGCCCCACAAGATCAACACACTGGGACTTTTAAGAACTTATGGATAGGGTTCTCGGTGGGCTTTAACAGAAATATAACCACCCATGATATAAGTAAAGTTCAGGCAGGTGTATTATTAGAACAAAATGGCTAGCTGTGTCCACTCAAAATTAAAAGTATACAGTCCACTGAAATTAAAAGAATAGTCTGTAGTGGACTACGAATCTTCGCAGTCTGTCCCAAATTCAGCCACAACAAAAATAAACTTTAATATCAAGTTTAGACTGCTCCATTAGTAGTGGACAAAAAATGAGAAGATAGACCTCCATCTTCTAGGCTATCCGTCTAGCCAGTTCTGAGCCTTGGCGCCCCTTCCTGTCGTCACCCACATCCCCAGGTATGGTCGGGGGGGGGAATGATAGTTAGTGGACACCTTTTCTTGCCTGTTTAAATGCACAACTGATGCAACTGAGGGCACTTAGCCTACACAAATAATGGAATATAATTTTTATCAAGTTAGTGGATCCTCTAGTATATGTGACCCTCTAGGACTGAATTTTTTTGTCGAAGCTGGATCCCAGAATTGTATGGGCCGATATCCGGGCCTGCTCCAGCTCCCGTTCCCAGAACCATCGATTCAGTCACATATCTGAGGAAGTATGGTATTAACCATTGGAAGCATCATTATTGTCGCCTCTCTGTTTCAACTCCTCCTCAACCCATTTCTCAGCTGCTTTGGGACAAGAGAAGAAAATCGGGGAGCTTCCTGGTCTGTCTATTTGCAACTTAGCTGGGTACATGAAAGCAAAGGACCACCCCATGGAATAAAGCTTTAACTTGACAATATAAAGTTTTTGTCGCTGAAGCTGCAATTCCCTGCTATAGTCCTGGAAGATATACACTTTCAAGTTCTTCACAGAGATTGAGCCTTTAGACTTAGCATTTTTAAGAACCACCTGTTTGTCCACGTACCTTAGGTTTATTTATTTGTAAAATCAGTTTACAACCTTTGAGCCAGAGGCTCGTTTCCAAAGGTACTTCATCACATAAAGGTATTTGATGAGACAGTGGCGTGGTCTTCCCCAAGGCTTCGGAGCTGGGCCCACCCGATAAGCACGCTCTACTTCAAATGTTGAGGCCTCTTGTGGCATATCCAAGTGTTCCACAAGCCAATTATGCAGGCCCTTGCCAGGGTTCCGACCTTCCACCCCCTCCGGGAGGCCTTCTATGTGCAGACTGGATCGCCGTGATCTGTTTTCTTGATCATCAACCCTAGCTGACAGTTCTCCCAGCGCTTTCTTTAGGTCATTCCTTTCATTGGTGACAACTGACAGGGAGTCTTCCAGGCTGCTTACCCGATGCTCCAACTTGGAGATCTGCGCCAAGTGAGTCGCCATAGTTTCTGAAAGGCCCGTAACCACGCTTTGCAAATTGGTTATTTGCGCTCTGATATTAGTAAAGCATGCCTTCATTTCATGCTGTATTTAGGCCAAGGTAGCTGGGACCCTTACCAGAGAGCACTCTAATTCAGACGTTTCATTCCGTTGTTTCGGCCTCAAGGGCCTGTTGTCTCATGCGGGTCTCCGCTCCTCAGCGAGATTCTTTAGATGGTTCCACTGTCACAAAATATAGTTTTGTTTATTTTTGCATTTAACCGAGGCTATTTACCCCACGTTGCCACTCCACCACAATATTATTTATTTTTATTTTTTTATTTATTGTATTCTAGGATTACAAATTCCTTTGAGCAGGAACTGCTTGTTTACAAAGGTTCCACGTCGAAGAAATAGAGGGTAAACATACATAGAAAGGTTGACATATTTACACATACTTACACAATAAAAAAGAAGCAAGAGGCTGAGGCTTAGTTAATTACAGTACCTCAAAATGAGCCAATGCTAGGTAGAATAAGACAACATCCATGGAAATAAGAGCTGCTGGTGAGAAGGTAGGGAAGGTAAGGGTAGGCGGGCTGGAAGGCCGTGTTGAAGGGTAAGGGATGAGAGGTAGGAGTGCATAAGAGGAGGGAGGTGAGGATAATTGTCAATAGGTGCCAGAGGGAGGGGGTGGGTGAGGCAGGAGAGGAAGAGGGGTGAGCAGGGGAGACAGGAGAAGGAGGGAAGGAAAAGGGAGGTAGATAGCTGTCCTGACTAAAGTAAAGTGCAGGGAGTGTAGGGCCCAAAATTAGGTGATGCAGTCACGATGACTAGTTGAAATGAGGTGTAGTTGGAGTTGTCTTTTAAAAGGGCCAAGAGCAGCAGCTGTAAGTGTTTATTTGTTGAGAGTATTGTGCCACTGTGGAGCTCTGTGGGCAAATGCCCTCTGGCTCATTGTAGTCTGGCATCTGGGGACCAGGAAGGTTTGTTGTTGTGAACTTCTAGTATGCTGAGTGTTGTGGTGATCAGTGAGGAGCTTTTCAACACCAGGGGGCATGATCCCGAGGAGGACCTTTTTGGCTAAGAGGCAGGTTTGATACTGGATCCGGATGAGGAGGGGAAGCCACCCGACCCGAGTGTACAGAAACATAGAAACATAGAAGTTGACAGCAGATAAGGACCGTAAGGCCCATCTAGTCTGCCCATTTCTTTTTCTGCCTTATGAATGTGCCATTGGCCTTTGCTCTGTCAATGGCCTATCTATTCATACTCATCTGTTTTGCTCCCTTATAGCCTATCCCATGCCTGTTTGAACCCCTGCACTGTATTCATATCCACCACTTTCTGAGGTAGGCCGTTCCATGCATCCACCACCCATTCTGTGAAAAAGAACTTCCTCACATTACCCCTTTATTGCCCTCCCTCTAATCTCATGCTGTGTACTCTTGTCCTGCTATTTTTCTTATATTGAAACATGTTAGGCTCTTTCACCTTGTTAATGCCCTTAAGGTGTTTGAATGTTTCAATCATATCACCTCTCTCCCTCCTTTGCTCTAGGGTATACATATTGAGCTCCATTAATCTGTCCTCATATGTTTTCTGTTGCAGTCCCTGCACCATTTTGGTTGCCCTTCTCTGGAGTGCCTCAATTTGGTTAATGTCCTTGTGAAGGTGTGTCCTCCTGTACCACACACAGTACTCCAGATGGGGCCTAACCAGTGTCTTGTAAAGAGGGATTATTACCTCCATCTTCCGACTTGTGATACCCCTACTAATACACCCCAACATCCCCCTAGCCTTACCTACTGCTTTAGTGGTCTGCTTGGATGATTTCAGGTCATCGGTGATGAGAATGCCCAAGTCTTTTTCTTCCCTTGTGACTGTCAGAAACTGTCCTCCCAGCCTATAGGTGGCTTCAGGGTTTCTCTTCCCTATGTGCATGATCTTGCACTTCTTTGCATTAAACCCCAGTTACCACTCTTCTGACCATTTTGCTAGTTTATCCAGATCTCTTCTCATTCTGCCCACCCCATCTGGATCATCTACTCTGTTGCAGATCTTGGTGTCATCTGCAAACAGACAAACCTTACCCTCCAGTCCATCTGTAATGTCACTGATTAAAATATTGAAGGGGACTGGCCCCAAGACTGATCCCTGAGGTACCCCACTTGTGACTTGCATCTCTTCTGACTGAATAACATTTATCACCACTCTCTGTTTTCTGCCCATCAACCAGTTTGCCACCCAGTTGACCAACTTCTGACCCACCCCGAGCCTACCCAGCTTATTAATCAATTTTCTATGTGGAACAGTATCAAAAGCTTTGCTGAAGTCAAGGTAGGTGACATCAACTGCTCCTCTTTGGTCCACCACTCTGGTTACCCAGTCAAAGAAATCAATGAGATTAGTTTGACAGGACATTCCTTTTGTAAACCCATGCTGTCTTGGATCCTGTGCTCCTATGGATTCCAGGTGTTGCACTATCCTTTCCTTAAGGAGTGCCTCCATAATCTTGCCCACTACTGAGGTAAGACTAACTGGTCTGTAGTTCCCTGCCTCCTCCCTGCTACCACTCTTGTGGAGCAGGATCACATGAGCCCTTCTCCAGTCTTCTGGGACCTCTCCTGTGCTCAGAGACTCACTAAACAGTTCTGATAATGGCTCTGCTAGTTCCACCCTTAGCTCCTTTAGTACTTGGGATATATGCCATCAGGTCCCATTGCCTTGTCCACCCTGAGCTTATTGAGCTCTTGTAGGACCCTTTCTATTGTGAAGGGACTAGTGCACACCTCCCTCCCCGCCGTATCCATGGTGCTGAGCTGTGGGCCCTGCCTATCTTCTCTCAGTAAATACTGAGCAGAAGTATCTATTTAGATAGATGCTTTTACATGGTCCTCCTCCTCACATGCCCACTTATCCCTTTGATCTTTTCAATACCCCTCTGGACTTTCTCCTTTCATTAATGTATCTATAGAAAGTCTTGTCACCTTCTTTTACTGTTTGTGCTAGTGTTTCCTCTGTTTGGGCCTTTGCCTGCCTTACTGCCTTCCCTGCTTCCCTTAGAGAAGTTTGATATGCCTCCCTATCTTCATCCTGCTGCACTCCCTTATATTTCCTGAAGGCCAGCCTTTTGGATCTGACCTTTTCTGCTACTGTGTTTGAGAACCAAAGTGGTTTCCTTCTTCTTTTACACTTCATTTTCTCTCTATCACAACTACAGGTCACATGTGTGTGTAAGTTGGTCAGCCCCTGTTGGAAGCATAATTTCTAGATGGGCCACAGGGTGCCTCCAAGACGATTTTACTGGTGTGCCTTGAGGAGCTTGGCTAAAGTGTGTCCGCCATGTTTGAAAGCTAGCCATGCCCCCCAACGCTAGCTGTCTGAGTCATGCCCCTGTAGGGCACTGAAAATGACCCTGCTCTTGGATGTGGCTACAGCAAAGGTGCTCCAGTTAACATCTGGCATAGTCAGGTCCCCCATCAACAATAACTACCCTTTTTCTGCCATTCTAAGGATGCCTTCTTTCATTTCCTTGTCCATTGCTTCCCCCTGAGATGGGAGTCTGTACACAACCCCCGTGCAGATTGTGGTGCTATTTCCTGTCTCCAGGGTGACCCACATTGCCTCCTCTTCTCCCTGTTTACCCTTTAGTTCTGTTGCTTTGATCCCTCCCCTTACGTAGACAGCTATTCCTCCTCCTCTTTTACCCTCCCTGTCACTCCTGTAGATTGTGTACCCTGGTATGTTGACATACCAGTCATGGTTCTCTGTGTACCATTTTTTCTGTGACTGCCACGATATCCAGGCATCCCTCTTCCATCAAGGCCACCAGTTCAGGGAACTTGTTACCCAGACTACGGGCATTGGTACTCATCACCCTCGATTTTTTGATGGCCTTACCTCTTTTTGCCTCATCACTGTCCTTACTGCCTTTGTCTTTTTCTCCATTTACCCCTGTACTGCTCCCTGTTGACTTCTCTACCTTGGTGGTTACCTCGCTAACTACCCTGTTTTGTGGGGGGGCTGGGATTTCCCTGCTCCTTTTCAGTGCCTCCCCACTTGGCTAGTTTAAATGCTAGTCATTTGTGACTAGATCTGTTACTTAACTTCTGTGAAATAGGTGTCTGAAAGGAAGAAAAGCACTCCTGGCCTGGGGTGGAGGGTCAGAGTTGTAGTTGATTGTTTCTGGACAGCATAGGTTTACTCCCTCCCACCCTTCCCCTCACCCCATCTGCTCCAAGTGCATAACTTCCTTTATAGCAGAGGTTCTGACATCACTTCCCCAAAACTGCTAACAACATACACCTGTTCATATCCTTAAAGGCACAGCACACTGAATAGGGGGTAGAGACACTCACAAGCTTGCACGCCCTTAAACGAGAACAAAAAAAAAGAAAAGCATCTGTAACAGGAAGGGACACAGACATGTGGGGTGTGGTGCAATGCACTGACTGTGAAGCAGCAGTCTTCCAGGAGACATTCTGGAGACTGTGTTGCTGCCCTATTTGCAGGCACCTCTCTAGTCTGAGGGAGGAGGTTGTTCATCTCCATGCTTACCTGGCAAGGATTCGGGAAACCTGCCCCCCCACCCAGGGACCACCCAGGCCACTGCCACTACCTCAGAGGTTGCCAAGAAAGAGGAGTGGTTGGACCATGGTGGGCTCAGGGAGGGGGAGGGTGGTGGAACAGAGGTGCATCCCTCCAGTTGTGTCTCTCCACAGTTCATTCACCACTCTGGCAGAGCATGGTTCCTCTATGGAGGCACCTGCAGTGAAGACCAAGGAGGATGCTGGGAACCTCCACAATGAAGACCCACAGGAGGGTGGCACAGGACCCCATAGGGGAAGGAAACAACTCCTGGTGGGGACTCAGTTATTAGGGGGGTAGAAGTGGGGGAGGGGAGGAAAAGGGAGGTAAGGTGCCTGCCTGGCACCATGACTTGGAGGGACAGGAAACGAATCCTCAGGATTGTGGGAGCAGCGGCAAGGGGGAGTGAGCTGGATGTCATTATCCACCTAGGGATGAATGACCTGGCTGAAAATGGGATCAGAGCAATGCAACAGGTGTTTGTGGAGTTGGGGAGGGGCCTTAGACAAGTAGCACACACAGTAACTTTCTTGGAAGTGCTACATGTCTATGGCATGGATAAGGCTAGGGTACTCCGCACCATGAGATTCAATGACTGGTCGAAAAACTGGTGCAGAGCTCAGGGATTTGGCTTCATTAGGGACTGAGGCTCCACCTGCAGTGATGCAGCCCTATACAGGCATGATGGTCTGCATCTATCCAGGAGGGGAACCAGGATCCTAGGTGATAGGTTTAAATGCTTCATTGGCAAGCATTTAAACTAGTCAAGGGGGGAGGCACTGAAAAGGAGAAGGGAAATCCTAGCTCCCCCAAAAAATCAGGGTAGTTAGTGAGATAAACACCAAGATAGAACAGTTGATAGGGAGAAAGGCATGGGTAAATGGAAAAAAAGACAAAGGCAGTAAGGACAGGGATGGGGCCAAAAGAAATAAAGCCATAAAAAATGGAGGGTAATGAGTACCAATGCCCATAGTCTAGGTAAAAAGCACCCTGAAATGGTGGCCTTGATGGAAGAGGGATGCCTGGATATCGTGGCAGTCACAGAAACATGGTGCACAGAGAACCATGACTGTGATGTCAACATACCAGGGTACACAATCTACAAGAGGGACAGGGAAGGAAGAAGAAGAGGAGGAGGAGTAGCTCTCTATGTAAGGGAAGGGATCAAAGCAACAGAACTAAAGGGTAAACAGGGAGGAGAGGAGGCACTGTGGGTCACTCTGGAGACTGGAAATGGCTCCACAATCCGCACATGGGTTGTATACAGACCCTCGTCTCAGGGGGAGAAAATGGACAAGGAAATTATAGAAGGCATCCTTGGGATGGCACAGAAAGAGGAGATATTGCTGATGGGGGACCTGAATACGCTAGATGTTAACTGGAGCACCTTTTCTGCAGCCACATCCAACAGCAGGGCCATTCTCGATGTCCTTCAGGGGGCATGCCTCAGACAGCTAGTTTTGGAACCCACTCGGGAGGGAGCAGTCATAGACCTGGTACTCTCAAATGGGGATGGAGAGAGGATCTCCGATCTTGAAGTGGGTAGCCATCTGGGAACAAGCGACCACCAAACAATGTGGTTCACGATAAACCTAGCTGTAGAGTCAAGCCACACAAAAGTGAAGGTACTGGACTTCAGGAGGGCTGATTTTGTCAAAATGGGAGTGCACCTTAGAAAAGCACTAGCAAATAGGCAAGAAGGTGGAGTGGAGCAACAGGGGAAACATCAAAACCGCCATCACAGAGGCAACAAGCCTTTATGTGAAGCAAATAAACAAATCAAAATAAAGAAAAAAACACTATGGTTCTCAAAAGAAGTGGCAGGGAAGGTAAGGGAGAAAAAGATAGCATTCTGGAAGTATAAGGAAACACAGAAGGAGCAGTACAGAGAACTGTACCAGTTAAAGCAGAAGGAAGTGGGGAAGGCAGTCAGACTAGCAAACGCCCAAACTGAGGAAAAGATAGCCAACTCGGTTAAGAAGGAGGATAAAACCTTTTATAGGTACATTAGGGAGCAAAGAAAGACTAAGGCAGGGATACTGAGGCTGAATAAAGAGCAAGGTAGTTGGGCAGAGAGTGACAATGAAAAAGCAGATATGTAGATTTGTTTCTCCATACTAATTAATAATGGAACACTGCAATAAAATATAGTAAATGGAGAGTTTCTATGATAATTATGCAAATAGGGGAGGAGAATCCTGTACCACATGATGCCATAGCACTACAAATGAATGACAAATACTATGACTAGTTAGTTCATTTTAGGGCTCAGCAAGGGGCTGTACCCTGTATCTCACTGGTTCCTTCCAGTGGTTATTTTCATCTATACGGTGCCTGTGAAGTTCGATTTGTTATGTTTATTTGGATGCATGAATCCAGTTTTTTTTTGTCGTACAGTGCGCTTAGAACCATTTCTGTTGGAAATTGCTGAATAAAAGCTGATTGATTTTGCACTTCAGCTGGTGTCTATGTTTGAATCCCACATTTCTACTACTAGCTGGGATACTGAATGAATACTTCTGCTCAGTATTCACAATGGAAAAGCAGGGGGAGATACCTAATCCAGTCGATAGAAGCACTCTGGATAGGGGGATTGATATTAGTCCTCTCACAGTAGAAAGGGTTCTAAAAGAACTCTTAAAACTGAAGGTGGATAAAGCAATGGGGCCTGATGGGATTCTCCCCAGAATTCTAAAAGAATTAATGGAAGAACTAGTAACACCACTGACTACCCTTTTTAATAAATCATGGGAGGATGGTGTGGTACCTGAGGACTGGAGGAGGGTGGATGTGATTCCCCTTCACAAAAGTAGGAGCAAGACAGAGGCAGGAAACTACAGACCTGTCAGTTTGACCTCAGTGGTAGGGAAAATTATGGAATCACTTCTGAAGGAAAGAAGTGTTGAGTACCTAGAGGCCAATGGGGCACAGGACCCAAGGCAGCATGGATTCACAGCAGGAACGTTATGTCAGACAAATCTAACTGATTTCTTTGACTGGGTGACCAAAGTAGTAGACCAGGGAGGGGCTGTGGACATGGACTACCTAGACTTTAGCAAGGCATTTGACACAGTCCAGCACAAAAGATTAATAAACAAATTAGCCAGCCTGGGAGTGGGTCCCAGGGTGGTAGCCTGGGTAGAACACTGGCTGGACAACAGGACATAGCGGGTAATAGTAAATGGAGTGCACAGTGAAGAAAGGGGGGTTACTAGTGGGGTACCGCAGGGTTCGGTACTGGGGCTGGTTCTTGTTAATGTCTTTATAGGTGACATTGCAGAGGAACTGGAAGGGAAAGTATGTCTCTTTGCAGATGACACAAAGATCTGCAACAGGGTTGATATGCAAGGTAGGGTGGAAAGGATGAAAAGGGACTTGGCAAGGTTGAAGGAGTGGTCAAATATATGGCAGCTTAGATTCAATGCAAAGAAGTGCAAAGTAATGCACCTGGGAAACAAAAACCCAGGGGAAGAGTACACAGTGCATTTTGGAATGACCTTGGGTTGTTGGAGAGCTGGCACGGGGTGGGGGGAGGTAGGAAGTTAGATTGAACAGCTGAAAGGGAGATCTCCTCTGCTGGGGAGATTGTCACCCCCTAGTAGTTCCACTTCCAACGGATGGAAGTCTGGTAGTGTCATGTAGGCAGCAGGGGGTGACATGTAGTGGGAGGGAGCCTCGAGGTGTGGTGTATGCATGCCTCCACACATGCACACGCTTGCCTGAGGATTAGGGATGGGTGAAAATGGGGGTTAAAACTGAAAAAATCTACATGGGGGAAAAAAAGAAAGGTATGGGAAACATCCAATTGAGCCATGGTGTGGCCTCCCACAGCCTCATGAAAAGCCGAGATAGCCAAAAGGTGCACCTTGACGGAGGAGTACTGGAGGCCTGAGTCTGACAGGGATATCAGGTAATCCAGGATCTCGCTCACTGGACAAGTGAAAGGGTCCAGGTGATGCTTGCCAGCCAATATTACGAACCTCTTCCACTTCATGGCACATGTGGCTAGAGTGGAGAGCTCCTGAGTGACCACGAGGACACCCACCACCCTCTGGGATACTCCAAATGGGCAATGGCTACATTATGTCCTCATGAGCCAGGCATGCAGATGAAGGAACTTGAGGTTGGGATGGACCATGGTCCCCTGAGCCTGCGTCAACAGATCCCTGCAGAGGGGCAGTGGGACCGGAGGTTCCTCCGCTAACTGTTGCAGTAATGGAAACCATATCTGCCATGGCCAGAATGGAACTACCAGAATCATACTGGCCCCCTCCATCTGTAGCTTGATCAGCACCCTCTGAATCAGAGGAAATGGAGGGAAGGCATAAAAGAACCTCCCATTCCAGGAGAGGGATAATGCAACTCACCAGAAAACTCCAATCCCTGGAGCTAGCAAGCAGAAGTTGGGCAGTTTTGCTTTGAGTGGGAACACAAAAAGGTCCAACTCTGGATGACTCCATCTAGTAAACAGATCTTCTGTGATGGTTGAGAGAAGTTCCCATTTGTGCATGCTGGACTGAGTCCAACTGAGGCTGTCCACCAGGGTGCTTAGCACACCTGGGACATGGACACTGATAGAACCAGACTGTAGTCTAGCACTCAGTACCAAACTTCCCTGCAAAGGAGATATGAATGTGTCCCTGACTGTTTGTTGATATAGTAGATAACACTGAAGTTGTCAGGCTGGATCAACAGCTGACCAGGGAGGAGATGGTCTTAAAAAGCCTGCATGGCATATAGGACCACCCGCATCTCCAGGACATTGATATGCAGAGAGGTTTCAACCTGGGACCAAAAGCCCTAAGTTTGAAAGGGACCCAGATGTGCCCCAACCTGAACCAGAGACATCCATGGTGAGGATCTGCTGGAGGGAGAAGATCTGGAAAGAAACCCCTTATGACAGGTTCAGAGGGTCCATCAGCCATTGCAGCACCTTGCGGACTGAGGAGGAGATGAGCACCAGCTATTCTAACTTGTCTGTGCATTGGTCCCATTGCACCCTGAGTGCCAACTGGAGGACTTACATGTGCAGCCAAGCCAGTGGAACCATGGGAATGGCTGTGGTCATCAACCCCAGCAGCCTCAGGCATACCCTGGCTGAAATATAACAGCTCTGGGCAACCTCCTGAGCCTGAGCGATAAGTCACTCAGCTCTGTTCTGAGGCAGGAAGGCCATTCCCTGCATGGAGTCCCTAACCACCAGTATATATTGTAGCTTTTGGGATAGGCTTATGATTGACTTGGAGGCAGTATAGCACTGTGGTTTAATGCACTGAGCTGCAAACCTGGAGAACTGGGTTTGAATCTCACAGCCCTCATTTGCATACTGTGTGACCCTGAGCAAGTCACTTAAATTCCTTGTGCTCCCAGGTCGCACCTGGAAACAAGCTTTGGCTTAGTGTGCCTTTCCTGGTTAAACAATTTCCCCTTTTCTCTTGTCCATGATACCCAGGGAAAGGAACAGCTGAAGGGTTCTCTACAGAGTCCGGAGAAGCTGTTCTCTGGATGGGGCCTTGAGGAGCCAATTGTCCAGATAAGAGAGAAAATACAGTCTCTACCTTCTGAGAGCTGCAGCTACTGCTGCTAAGCATGTGGTAAAGACCCACAGTGCTGAGGATAAGCCAAAGAGCAATACTTTGAACTGGTAGTATTGACCCTGACACAGAAACCAGAGAAGTCTCTTGTGTGGAGGAAGCAAGCAAGCAAACTTTATTTATATAGCACCTTTCATAATCAAGGAAACACCATGATATGCAGGTAAGCATCCTGTATGTCCAGGGAGCACAGCCAGTCACCTTGCAAGAGGTGAGGCATCAGGCCTGGCAGGGTTATTATGCAGAATTTTTTTTATTATGCTCTTTTTGGCCCAAGCTAGTCACCATCCACCCATCCACATGCCCAGCGCCTCCACTCACCACCCCACGGCCATCCCATTGGGTACACTCTGGATTGCCCCCCCAGAGTGGCGCCACAGGAGGAGGGCCCAACCACCCAAGAGATGACAGGATTCAACCTCAGGCTGCTTTCACCCTGGGATTATGCCCTGGCTTACCCCACAGGGCAGGGCCACCAGAAGGGGGTCCGTCCTCCCTATGAAAGATGGGATTCATCCCCAGTGGTGTCACGGGCAGTAGAGCAGGACCAGTAGCATGGGGCAGCAATCATCCTGCCAGCCCTAGAGTTTTCCCATTGAAGCTCCCTCAGGAGGTGGGACATACAATGACGTGAGGACTTGAACGCCAACATCTGTCCCTGCCTCCAACTGTGCAGGTGCTGGACACTGGAAGTACCTCTGGCCTCAACCAGGGGTCACTCTATGTGCCGGACATTTAACTCCCCCTCCCCTGGAGGAGGAGAGCAGTCCCCAGGATGCTCAACCCTCTTCTCCCCTGGGCCAGCCCTCTGACTCCTGAGTGGATGAGATGTAAAATTGAGGTCCCATCTGCCTGTTCTGGTTGTAGTTCAGGTGTATATTACAGATCCCATTGCACTTCTCAAAAAGAGTAGGGGAATTCTTTTATTAAAACTTAAAAGCAAAACATGTACACAAAGGTGTTTCTCTACACAAAATCATAAATGCAAAAACCAATAATGACATAAATAAGTATTTCATCAAACATTCAATACAAAAAAATCTTTGTCATTAGAGTCCTAAAACTGAGTGCTAAATACTGAGTACCCCCTCCCACTAGAAGAGTAGGGGAATTATGAAATCTAAACAAATCCTAAACAAAGTTATACAAGTCATTATTATAACACATGATTGAACTAATAAACAAAACATGAATCAGTGTTTACTCATACCAATACCCTAAACATACAAAAAAACAGTATAGACCCATCCTCTCCCCGTCATAAAAATATCATGAATTAAAGCATCACAATTAATAACCTTTTTTTCCCCATCCCAGACACCCAAAAAATGTGGCCCTTTAAAACAAAATTATATTATCCAATCCAAAAAAAAGGAAAAAGCTTAATAATGTGTAGAAACCCCCCTTTCCAAAAAACATATATATATATATTTTTTTCCAATTACCCAAATCGTAAATGCCTAAAGGACACAAAAAAGAAAACAATTAATTTCACATCCATACATTCCTGTATTGCTCGAACGGAATAAAAAATTAAATCTAATCCAATAACAGATTAGGAAAATGATGCTAAGAAAAATAAAGACCTCAAAAAAAAAAACCAGTCCCTTTTATCACTCAATAAACCTGATTTTAAGAAAAAACAAAATCATTCCACTTCTCTTTCCATTTCTGTGGAGAAAGGCACTTGCGTTCCTCAAGTTTTAAAGGTTGTAAATCAGTCACGACCATGTGCACCAAATTAATTTCTGGTATATCCTGCTGTTGCAGAACTAAACGACATCTACTGAGCCAGAGGCAATATAAAAAATACACATGGATGATTTGTAAAGTACTTAGACAAATACCTACATTCAGCATTGGGTAAATACCATAATATAATGAATCAGCTAAAGGAGGAATTATTAACCAACTCATAAAATTCAACCATCTATTTTTTAAAGCATCCCAAAATCTAACCGCATATGGGCACTGAAAGTACAAGTGATTCATAGTTTCTAACTTGCCCAGACAATCTGTCCTCGGGCAATAACGCTCCTGTAATGCCTTATGCTTCTGATTACTTTTAACGTTTACCTTATTATGAATCGCTAGACAAGCGGTATCCCACATATGAGCTGGGATCCTATTATTAGTAATATAAATAGAAATCTGTTTTTGTTGAACCATAGAGAAATCTGCAAAAGGGCAATCTGTAAAATATAAATTCATTATTTCCATATATAAAACTTTCCTAGATGCATCTAGTGCACTCGTATAACTAATGTTCCATAATTTAATTTGATCAAAAACAGATTCCCATATATCTGATAATCGGGGCTTTCTTTTATTTTTATGTAAAAATTTGGCATTCTCCCATTCACCTACAACACTTTTGACTTTTGGAAATCCGCGCACTATCCACCATTTCGAATCCTGCTTAATAAGAAGAAGTATATTAATAGAGAAAAAAATTGTAAAATAAAATACTACTGGATTAATCGTATCCAAACCCCTTCTGCCACTGTCATACAAAATATTCCTTCTGACCGGATTTAATCTGCTTCCCCAAATACAAGTGAAAAATACCCTCAAAACCTGAAATTCTAGTTGCTTCTTTAATGGAAAAATAGCACTTAAATAAAGAAACACCGGTATCAAAAAGTTCTTCACATAATACACTCTCTTCTTTTTTGTTACTTTCCAATGATTCCAAATCTCCACCTTCCCTTTTGCTATCTCTAATGCATGCTCCCAGTTAGAAAGAGACATGTCCTCACCACCCCAGTAGATTCCCAAAATTTTACACGGCTGTTGTGCCACCGAAAAACCTCTTACATACTGAGGGGTATCGGAAAACCCACTTAAATCTAGAATTTTAATTTTATTAAGGTTTAAAGTAACCCCTGTTGTTTTCCCCACCTCCTGAATTAAATCCCTGGCTAAACAAAATGAATGTTCATTTCCTAAAAGCAAACACACATCATCAGCGTAAGCTACCACTTTGCAGTTGTGAACTAACGGACAATTTATTCCCCGTATCAGTGAGGAATTATTCAAAATCCTCAATAACGGGTCTAAAACAAAAATGCATAACAGAGGACTCAAAGGGCATCCCTGGTGTAAGCCTGTATATATTAAATGAGAACCACCTTTCCATCCATTCTCATAGGGAACTACAAACGGCAGTGCATAACATAACTTTATCCAGTGAATAAATTCTACAGGTAAGCCAACAGCTGACAAACAATCCCACAAAAAAGAGTGCGAAACTGTATGAAAAGCCTTGGCTTGATCCAAACTTATTAAATAACCCGCATCTACTGAAAGACCATTCCTTACTGCTGAAAAACCAATGATCTCCCTCAACATTAACAAAGCATCAGAAATATTCCTCCCTAGGACAGCACAAAATTGCATCGGGCTTATCACCGAAGGCATTACCTCCACTTATCTATTCCCTAATAACTTTGCAAAAATTTTAAAATCGACGTTTAACAAAGTCAAAGGTCTCCAATTATTCAAATCCTTAAAATCTCCAGCTTTATATAAAAATATTGACAGCCCCTCATATATCTGAGTATGCAAAGTGTTTTCTTCCAAAAAGTAATTATAAATGTGGAGAAAAATAACCGGAATCATAGACCATGAAACTTTAAATAACCAACAGCTTAATCTGGTTCAAGGTCAGTTGGCATTCATCTGTATCCCCCTTCCCCGGGTCGTGCCTGAACATAGGCAGGATTTGTCTAGTGCACTTACCCGGTCAACAAAAGCTAAATAAATAAATAAATAAAATAAATTCATTTGACAACCCATGCAACCCTGGTGCAACATTATCGTGTAGCGAATTTATTACTCTACTCATTTCTTGAGATGTAAAAGGGCGTACCAGGAGAGAATTCTGAGAGCATGTAGTCCACGGAAGTGACGCCATCTGTAAAAACACATTAGTTTGTGGGTCAAAACCCTGCAAAGTCCCAAACTTCTCTTTGATATAATCTTCAATTAGTCCCATAATACCTTTATTATCACAATGTTCCACTCCAAAAGAGTCCAGTAAACCCGTAAAGACCTGTTTATTTATTTATCATTATCTTGCTAGCTAAAAAAGGATTAATCTGTTCTGATTTACCCTGGCTACCAAACAATTGTTCCTTATGTAGGGACTTCATTCGAGAATATTGGTAATCCTCCATGTTATGTCTTACTATAGATATACAGTCCGATAAATCAATTTCCTCCAAACTTTGTCTAGATAATAATGTCCTTAACTCACACCTATAATTCAGATATATTTCCTAATTAGATTTCACTCTGTGTGAACCCACCATTTTAAAAAAACAAGACAAACATGTTTTCAAATCAGACCACCAATGACCTACATTTTCATAAAGACCCAAAGTAGTTATTTTATCTTGGATAACCTCTTGCAATTCCTGAAGAATATTTGCATCAGACAACAAAGACACTTTTAACCTCCAAATTCCTCTCCCAGTCATGCGTCTTGGGGGGGGATTCAAAACGAATACCTATTAACCAATGATCTGAAATCCCAATAGGAACCAATTCAGGGGAGATAACTTGAAAGGATTGATTTACAAAAAAGAAATCTATACAAGAAGAAATAGTACTCTTATAAAAGGTAGGCTCCTTTAACAATGGAGTGTTTGCAAAGGTATTCTTTAACTCAGTCTGAGACACCACTTGTTTTTAAAAAATTTTATCGCGATATTGTTTGTCACCCTCTCTTTTCTCCTTAAAGTTAATGTTGAAATCACCTCCGAAAATTAAGTGATGCTTAGAGTATAAATAAGGCTGCATCTTTTTTAGTAAATCAATACGAGATGATTTTACTTGGTGGTTATAAATGTTTATCAAGCGTAAGGAAATGCCCTGAAAATCAATATCTAACATAAGAGCCCTACCCACTCCATTTCTACTGATTTAGGAGCTAATACAGTACATCAAAAGTTCAAAAACAAAAACCCACCCCACTACAGGGGTCTGTCCCCAATGACCAACTAGAAAACCCCATCCCCAATCTTTAGTAGACTGCTGGATATCGGCTATAGACTGTAATCTTACATCTTGTAAAAAAAGAATGTCATAACTCAATGAATGCAAAATACTAAACATAGTAAAGCGACGTTTCCTGCTCTTAATGCTATTTACATTTAAACTTGCTATACAAAGTGTTAACATCTAAGGAGGGTTTTTTTTTGTTTCCCATTCGATCTTGTAACCCGCTTCGAGGTAGAAGGTAGACAAGTCTCTTCAACAGATGAAACTACCTCTCCACCCCTCTCCTGTAACTGGGTAGGCATATCTTCAACCCCCTCTAAATCGATAGCATGAGCCTGTTCCATCTGATCACTCCAAGAAGGAAGAGAAGAAAATCTGTTTGAAAGTGATACTAAGGGTGGATTTTTTTTTTATTTAGCTTTTTGTTGACCGGTTAAGTGCACTAGACAAATCCTGCCTATTTTCAGGTATGACCCGGGGGAGGGGGATACAGATGAATGCCAACTGACCTTGAAGCAGATTAAGCTGTTGAAACAACACTCATACCTTTACCGCTCCCCTTCCATTTTACTAACATGAAAGGCTCCTCTGGCCTTAGGGCTCTTGAATTATCAAAAAGGACTAGAGGGTTTTCCACTTCCTGATTAGACCCCTGCATATTGACCAGGGAACCACTAAGTATATTTGTCTGAGGCCTAATTGGAGATCCCTGAGGGGTAACAAAGAGAGTATCTTTCTCTATTACCTGGGCCTGTTCAAAACTCACTCTCGAGGAGTCTAGATTCTCTGAACTTAACTGAATATTAATTTGAGAGGGAACAAACCCCCTATTTCCTCTCCTCACAGCCCCCATCTCTCGGACGTCTGATTTCCCATACTCTGATTCATAAGAGGGTTTTTAGCCTTATGCAAAAAATACGCCTGATCAGAAGCCTCATCCAAATCGACCGTGCCCCATGGACAATCCTCAAAAACATGCTCAGAATCCCCACATAGGTTACATATGGGGGGGGGGCGTCGGAGTCTTTTGCCACATACCCAAGAACTCCATAAGAAAAACATTTAACTTTGTTACAATCTGTATTTAGATGTTCAAACGAACCACACTTACAGCAGCTTTTAGGCTGGCCAGCGTAAAAGATTATTCCCCTATCTCTTCCTAAAAAAAAGGAACTAGGTAAATGCTGTATCCCAGAATCATCATGAGATAATTGAAATATAAAAGTCCAACCACCCATCGAAAAACCATTGGCATCAATTATAGGTCTTGGATTATCCATTATCTTACAACGCTGTTCAAGCCAGTATATTATGTTCGCCACATTTACTCCTTCATTGCAAAAAAGAATAGTTACAATTTTAATCATTGGTTTGGTGACAGGAATCGCCAAAAAATCTTTCCATATTTCCTGATCCTTCACCTCATAGTACCTTTTCCAAAATCTGTCCAATAAATGCATCGAACAAAAGCTTATATCATATTGGGAATTCCCTGGTGAATGAATAAATGCATAAACGTCTGAGGGGACAAAACCCAAACTGTTAAGTAAAAGGGATTTCCCCACCCATATTCTGTCCGGGACAATCTGGGCTAATCCCTTGTAGCACAGTCTAACCAAAAATCTTCATTGCGCTTCTTGTGCAGGATGCTGAAATAACCTGACAAAGGATTTCTTTTTCCCCTTATTTATGTTCCCCGGGGAGGCAATATCTTCCTCTGTTTGTGAACTAGAGCCCCCACCTTCATTATCACAGTCACCCGTATTTTGAAACTTTGTACCTGATGCTGAAAGTGGCCCTCCATTCCCTTGACAAATATCTGACACAGCATCTGACATAGTTTTGTTCACAGCAGCCTCTCCCTCAGCTGACACCTGCGTACTAACGAAATTCTGGGACTTTGTTAATTCTGGCTGAAAATCAGACTTCTCTGAAAAGGATTCATCCTGGGCTATTACTTTGTGGACCCCGGAAACAGGAATATTTGGGTCAGGAACCCAGATTCCATCTTGCCAGATCCAACCTGCTCTAACAAGAACCTCATTCTTTGACCGCATACCCTCTTCTCCCATAATCGGGGGGAGCTCACCATCAAAAAGAGCGTCTTTTATCTCAAGCTCTGCCAGTAAGACAAAATGTACTCCAGGTGACGAAATGTTTGGCAGCCTTTTGTTACCTGCAGACAAAGGACTGGCAATTGAGCGTTTCCTTTTTTTCTCCTTGTCTAGACGTTTTTTACAGAGACCATAATCTCTTTTAGCTTCCTGTATCAAATCCAGTAGTTGTTTTCTCTTTATCTCCATTTCCTCTTGTAGTAAAACTTTTCCTTCATGTTCCGACTCAGACATATCCAGGAACATATCCTGGTCTTCCATCTGTGGAGAACTTCCTTGAACTACAGAACATAATGCATTCTTCTCAGTATTTGCAGAAACATCCAAAAGTTCCAGAGCTCCAGGGCCCAAACCTTCCTCCTCCACAGCCTCCTTCGAACTGAGAGCCTCCATCCCTGCAGACAGATGGGCAGCACCACCTGCCTACAGAGTAGGGGAATTTCCCCGGTGCCTTGGCCAAATTTTCCCCATTTACAAAAATACCACCAACAGCTTAATCTAGTTCAAGGTCAGTTGGCATTCATCTGTATCCCCCTTCCCTGGGTTGTGCCTGAAAATAAGCAAATTTGTCTAGTGCACTTCCTGATCAACAAAAATTAAATAAATAAATAACTCAGGTCATTGGCATCACGAGTGGAAGCCCAACTGCTACACCGGTGGGCTGGCGATACCATCCAGAATTTTTTTGTACTAGACATAGATACTGAAGTCTAGTATGGACCTTAGATATTTGGTTTTCTTGGGGACCAGGAAGAACCTGGAATAAAATCCCGTTTCTTTGGTGCCTGGGCACTAGCTCAATGGTCTTTTTTTGCATAGAAGCAATTGTACCTCCTCCCGGAGAACAGATAGATGGGCCGGGGGTAGGTGGAAAAGTCTCTGGGGCCATTTCGATGAGTTTTGGAGTGTGACCCCTCTCTATGATCTGAAGAATCCAGGCATCACAAGTAATGGTTCTCCATTAATTGAGATGGAGCCGAATTGACCCCTGACCACCACCCCTTGGTCAAGGACTGGAAGAGGGTGGTCTGGCAAGAAGTCAAGCGGAGGCAAATCTAGCCGCTGGGGGCAGATCCATCACCCCAAGGACGCTTTGCTGTAATGCCATAAGAGGAGACTGGTAAGGCAGAGGATTCTCTTCTTTTGCCCAGGGGCAGGGAGATAGCTCCGGATTTGTGGGAAGCCTTTTGAAAATGAGGGTGTTGTCTGCTCTTAGGCTGGGTATGATACTGCAAGTGCACAAACTTAATAGCGCTACCAGATGCCTGTAGCTCATTTATGATGTCCTGCACATCTGGACCAAACAACTTGGAGCCATTAAAAGGGGAATTAAGTACCTTTTGCTGGACATCAGCTGGGAAACCTGAGATCCTCAGCCAGGAATACCTATGAAGGCAAATGCCTGTGGCAGCAGCCCTTGCATCTGTATCCAAAATATCACAGAGGGCCCTCTGGACATGCTTGATAATATCCTCAGCACTCTGCAAGCATTTAAGAACCTCCTATTTCTGGGAACAGTCAAGAAGGGCCTGGGCCATGACCTTGCCCTTCTTCCAGATAGTATTCTGGTATTTGACCATATGGGAGAGGTAATTGGCAATCCTCAGCCCTAGGGTCAAGGAGGTATAGCCCCTTTTACCCCAGAGATCAATCCTGCAGGATCCTCTGTTGGGGGGGGGGACTGAGCTGCTTGGGCACCTTCAACCTATCATGAGCTGCCTTGATCATAGAATCAGTTTTAGGCTGGGCAGCATAATGGGGCAGGCCCTGGGGAGCATGATACAACTTATCAGCCCTGGGGGACATGGCTGGCACCATGTCATGCCTGTGCCAGGCTGCAGTAGTGGCATTCCTCAGAGCAGGAAGGACAGGAGGAATGATCTTGGGGGGAGACTCAGGGATCTCCAAGAAGTCCACCAGATCTCTTCTGGTGGCATCCTCCTCCCCAGTATGGAAGCCCATGGCTGAGGACAGCAGCTTACTGACATTGAAGAAGGTGGGGTCCTCTGGAGGGAACTGCTGAGTCTGTTTGACAGAGTCCTCGCTCACTGAGGAGGCAGTGGACTTGTCAGAGGAAGGAGATTCTTCCTCTTCCTCCTCTTCTTCTTCAGGCAAGATAAGGTCAGGAAGGTACTTCTCTACATCAACCTGCTCCAGCTCAAGGTCCAACAAAGGAGGGACCATTGACGGCCCAAGGGGGCTGAAGTGGTGTCAACTATAATGGGACTGTCGATGGCACAGGCAATGTAGGCCTATATGTGCCCAACTGATGGACCAAGACTGTAGTGAACTTGGTGAAAATGTCATTAAGGTTGACGACAATGGAATGCTGCATCAATGAAGGGGGGTCAACGGCGCAGGGTGCGATGACCCATTCAGCAGGCTCTGAGAGCCCAATAAGCATGAAGCCCAAGGACCTGGAGAAACATTAGGCCTCAATGGGAGGGCCGTCAATGACAATCCCGTCATCGACAGCATGGGGGCTGATGATGAGGAGGTCAATGACTGACCCCCTGTGCAGCAGGCAATGGTGCTGTTGATAGGGGTCTGGTAGGAACAGAGACCTGGACAGCAGCAGGTGTCAGTGCAGCAGATGGAGTACCCCGGGATGAAGAAGAGGAGGCCATTGGGGATTAGGAATGCTGCTGGGGGGAGCAATCCTGATCATGGTCCTTTTTATGACGTTTCCCCAAGGACTTGTTTTGGGCCTTAGCAGCCTGGAAGCTTGATGAACCTGCCAGTGACTGGGAAGTGGGGACCCCGAGGACCCCTGCCCAGAACTAGCTACCTGTTGCTCCATCAGAAATTTTTTGAGAGTCTTTGCACATCACCTGAGGGTGGTTTGATTAAACTTCTGATAGAGTTTACAGTCCGAGACATCGTGGTCAGGCTCAAGACAGCAGACACAGAGTGAATGTTTGTCTGTAGAGGCAATCTTCTTTCTGCAGTGGCAGCAAAAAAAGAGAGAAGTTAAAGCATTAACTCTTGACATAAACAAAATAAAGGAATCTCTGAAAAAGAGATTCTAAAAGGCTAAGTATGAAAAAAGCCATAGGTATAAATGGTGTAAAACTGCATTGGGGCTTCTGCGGAGACCCATACGAACAGAGGCAATGGCAGAAAGAACTGGGGAGTGAGCAGGGCCACTCATGCCTTTATAGGGTTGGTGACGTTGACACACTATGTCGGCGTGGGCAGACCCAGTTGTACTGCTGAAAATCTTCTTTATGGATCCTGCTTCACTGACAATGAAGTTCCATCTGTGTGACCTGATGACTGAGATACCCCTGATGAAGATCGGTCTATAAAAAATGCATCTCTGATTAAAAATGTATTTTCGTAGTCCCCTTCCCTTGGATTCGGTTCTACCTTTTCAGTTCCAGAGAACCTCAAATTGGGTAACTGATGTTGATTTTCTAAAAAATGTCTGACAAGTGGTGAATTGCATTTCTTCTTCTAATGGTGCTTTTGTGTTCTTCTACTCTAGTTTTTAATACATTGACAGTTTTCCCTACATACTGTAGATCTTATCATATGGACATTTCTGAATATGAGTGACTGCCTCGGTCTGGCAATTAATATATTGTTTGATTTCAGTTTCTTCATCCTTTGCTATTGATATATTTTTAATACAAGGAGGTATTATTGCAATGGGAACAGTGCCCACATGGGTAGTTTCCTTTAATATCCATTAAGGATAAAACATAAATAAAAAATGATCTTCTCTATTTCATGGTATTATATGATTTGTATGCATAACTCTGTCACCAGTTGATTTGTTCTTCTTGGGTACTACCACAGGTGTGTGAGAGAATGCTCGTGCTCCCACTATCTGTTGCATTTAAAATACAGGTATTCCTGTGTTTACAAATTATATTCCTTATGGAACAGAAGGCATCCTTATATGTAGTAGTAGTAGTAGTATTTTTTTATTCATAGACCATGAAAGGGAATTAACTCAATTGAGCAGTGTTCATTTACAGTGAGATCCTAGAGCACATCCATACAGGTTTCCAGTCAATCTCCATTACATAAAATCAAAAACAGAACTTCACCTAAAACATATATACAATATACAGTTATATATACATAGATATTATTTATCAATTATAGTATACAGATGTATCGGTGGGTAAATAATACTATTATGTTGTTATGTTATGCCTATAGAGTAACATGGCAAGGGGCTCAATCCCTGTTCCAGATACCATTTATTTATAAAACATTTTCTGATCTCACTAGATATGCTCCTAAGTTCAATCGGAATTGTGGTCCAAATTGTTGCCCCCCCCCCCGAATGGGAAGGAGGACATCGCTACTTCAAGATTACAGTTGGGTAAAACAAATTCAATACATTGCGCAGATCACAGGCATGATTTGATTGACCTGATGTTAAATATATCCATAGAATACTTGGGAACAGATTCCCTATACACTTTTAGCGTAAACTGAGAAGTACGGAGATTTCTTCTAGTTTGCAATCTAATTCAGTTCAGCATATAATACATTTGTTGATGCATTCTCAGTGGCTCAGTAGGTAGCACACTCGCCTCTGAGGCCAGGAGATCAGAGGGCTGTGGGTTCAGTTCCCACATCTGGCACTTGGGTTCATATCCCAGTACTGACACTGTAATGCAGCATGAGAGGGGTGCTGCATTTCTGAGGTGCCGTCTTTCGGATGAGACGTTAAACCGAGGTCCCATCTGCCTGGATTGGTGGTAGTTCAGGTGGATGTTAAAGATCCCATGGCACTTATCGAAAAGAGTAGGGGAATTTCGCCGGTGTCCTGGCCAAATTTCCCTCATTCACTAAAAATACCACCAACAGCTAAATCTGGTTCAAGGTCAGTTGGCAGTCATCTGTATCCCCCTCCCCCGGGTCGTGCCTTAAAATAGGCAGGATTTGTCTAGTGCACTTACCCGGTCAACAAAAGCTAAATAAATAAATTCTAAAGGGAACATCCAATACAAATACAGCTAGCCTATTTAACAATACGTCAAGTCTATCTAGATGGGTTTTTGGTGCTCCAGCAAACAGGACATCTCCATAATCTACGGTGGGAATGATTATAATATTAACAATTTTTTTATCTAGTTTCAGTATTCATAAAGGGCCTTAAGCAATACAAAATCCCTAATTTTTTGTTGACATTTTTAATGGTCATGTCTATATGATCTCCCCACTTCAGAGACTTATCCAACCACATACCGAGATACTTATACCTCTCTACCTGTTGGATATTTATCCAATCCAAAGTCTGGACAGTCAAGGTATCTCGGTCTTCCTGGTAATGGGTTCTGTGAAATAAGACAGATTGAGTTTTTTTTGCATTTAATTTTAATAAATGCTTCTTACAATAATTCTCAGTCTTAGTAAATGCAGTCTGCAACCTATTTTAAATGTCAGTGATTGAGTTTCCCTCCACATAAGTCACCATATCATCATCGTAAAGATGATATTTAATGTCCATGTCATCAAACCGGAGTCTGTTGGTGCAGACATTAAACAATAATGGCCCCAAGCTGGAGCCCTGGGGGACACCGGATTTTATAGCTAGAATGGCAGACTTAAGGGATCCCAATTCCACTGTTTTCTAGCCTGCAAATATGACATGAACCATCTCAATGACATGCCAGTGATTACAAAACTCCAAGTTATGTTGTACTAAGATTTTGTTCCCCTGGCCAGCATTACCATCAATATTTCCACCATGAAAAAGTGTATTCCTGTCTTGTAATTTTGTCCTTGCTGTGCTGTCTGCAATGTACTTTCTTTGTAACCTTTTTGTCTGAAATGATCTGTCATGTCCGTAGCTGTCTCCAAGAACTGTTCATTGTCTTGGGGGGGGGGTCGAGGAAGATAATACAATAAGAAAAAATTACTCACCTTAGTAATTATGTTTCTTCTAATGGAGTCTTGCTGTATTCTGACTATTGCAGTTAGCCCTAGCCTTTAAACTGCACCAGAGAACAAAGGGTTAACTTTCTATGCAGAGCATAGAATGCTGAGCTTGAGCTCAGTTGAGGTTTCTGTCTGGAGCCCTTTGAAATATAACCATCAGATTCTTACAAGCAAAAACTCACTACCTATCCTATGTGGAAATTGTAAAATTTTTACTAGCCAACTGGCAACAAAATGTTTTGGATTCCCAAAGGAAGACTCAAGTCAGGAAACCCCAAACCAAAAACCAACCCAAATAAGAATAATAATGAAACAAACACCCAAACAAAAAGAAGAGGGTGTAAAAGGAGCACCCCTGAGGTGCAACACTGCACCTGCCCACCCACTTCCCAAAAACAGGTTCTGAGAGGGGAGGCAGGGAGGGAGGTCAGAATACAGCAAAACTCCATTAGAAGAAACATAATTACTAAGGTGAGTAATTTTTCTTCAAACACATGAAGTCTTGCTGTATTCTGACTATTGAATACTACAAGCAGTACCTCCATGGAGGAGGACAGAACCTGCTTTGGGAATAGGCTCTGAAGTACTGCTGTGCCAAACCGAGCATCACTCCTAGCCTGGATATCCAGAGAGTAATGCTTGGTAAAGGTATGGACTGTTTTCCAGGTAGCTGCTTGACAAATCTCTACGAGAGGAATATCCCTGGCAGCAGCCAGGGAAGCAGCTGTACCTCTGGTGGAGTCAGCCCTCAGGCCTAAGGATGGAATTTTTCCTAGTTTCTCATAGCAGGATTGTATACAAGACACAATCCACCTGGCAATAGTTCTCTTGGTGGTAGGTTCGCCCTTTCCCACTTCTCCATAAGTGAGGAACAACTGGAGGGAATCAAACCTGTGACCCTTGGTACGCTCTATATAGTAGCTAAGGGCCCTTTTAACAGCTAAACTGTGTAGCCTCCTCTCTCCTGAAGAAGAATGATCGGTGAAGAAAACAGGGAGAGACATAGACTGATTCAAGTGGAAATCTGAAACCACTTTGGGCAAGAACCTTCTACTGGTTCTAAGGACCACTTTATTCATAAGAAAGGAGATAAAATCAGGTTCTACTGACTGGGCTTGCAATTCATTGATATGTCTGACAGACGTAATGGCTACTAAAAACACAGTTTTTCAAGTCAAGTACTTAAGCTCTGCTGAGGACGTAGGTTCAAAGGGAGGTTGCATAAGTTGAGCAATGCAAACATTTAAATCTCAGGCAGGGACAGGATCTCTAAAAGGAGGATTGGTATGAAGCAATCCTTTAAAAAATTTACAGAGCACAGGATGAAATGATAGTGAGGAAGACTTCCCCACTGACAGAAAAGCAGAAACAGCTGACAAGTGCACCTTGAGAGTAGCTGGTCTGAGGCCTAAGCCATTCAGATGGGCCATATAATCTAGAACTGTAGGCAATTCAGCAGTGTCTGTGGAAACATGTTTCTTGGAACACCAAATGCTGAATCTCTTCCATTTGGAGTTATAGGTTTTTCTAGTGGTGGGCTTTCGAGAGGCTTTGAGAATATCCAGAACTCCCTGAGACAGATGCAAATCTGCATACTCTAACTCTTCAAGAGTCATGCCTTGAGATTGAGAGACTGAAGATTGGGGTACCAAATCCTCCCCTGAGAGGAGGTTAACAGGTTGTAATTCCTGGGAAGAGAGGGGGGAAGATGGACTGCTAAGGACAGCAACAGGGGGTACCAAGGCTGTCTGGCCCAGTCTGGAGCAATCAGAATCACCTTGCAAGGTTGTGGCCTTATTTTGACTAAAACTTTGAACAGTAGAGGAAAGGGAGGGAAGGCATACAGGACTTTCCCTTCCCAGTTCAGAATCTGAGCATCCAGAGGGACTGAGCCCAAGACTGGGGGTCTGCAACAAAAGAGAGGAAGTTGGTGATTGTCTGGGGCTGCAAAGAGATCTATCTCTGGAGTGCCCCACCTTGAAAAAATCACCTTCAAGACCAGAGGTCCAGGGACCATTCGTGATGGCCCTGTGAGATCCTTCTCAGTGCATCTGCTAGCACATTGTCTTTCCCTGGAAGGTGGACTGCTATTTGAGAGGTTTCCAGGGAATAAGCCAGGGACCACAACTTCATGGCTTCTGTTCACAAGGCTGTAGACCGAGTGCCTCCCTGCTTGTTGATGTACCACATGGCGGTGGTGTTGACTGTTCTGACTTGAACCACCTTGTTCTGCACTGACTGAAAGAAAGCTTGCAGGGCCAGAAAAACTGCCCTGAGTTCTAGGAGACTGATATGGAGAAGGGATTCCTGAGGGGACCACAGTCCCTGGGCAGTGCAGACCCCCAGATGGGCTCCCCAGCCCAGAAGGGAAGCATCCGTGGTAAGGACCACTGAATGAGACTGAGTGGAAAATGGGACCCCTTGCCTTAAATTGTCCTGATCCTGCCACCATTGAAGGGCTTGGATCAGGGTCCGAATCACTGGAATCAGTTTGGTAAGGGAATCCTTCCTTTGGGACCAAAAGGCCCTCAGATGGAACTGAATGTCCCTCATCTAGAATCTTGCCCCTTGGACCACTACTGTAGAAGCTGCCATGTGGCCCAAGAGCTGGAGGAAATGCCTTGCTGGTCAAGACACCTGAAAGCTGAAGAAAGAAGCTAGTTCTATAAGAACTCTTGCACTTTCCAGGGGAAGAAAGGCTCTTGCTTTGACAGTATCCAGCTCTGCCCCTATAAAGGTAAGGAGCGGCAATGGCTCGAGAACTGACTTGGGAAGGTTGAGAAGAAATCCTAGAGAAGTGAGCACTTGCTGGGTCACTTGCAGGTCTGACTTGACTTGGTCTGGAGATTGGCCCACTATGGGCCAGTCGTCCAGATATGGAAAAATGGAAATCTTTTGCCTTCTTAGAAAGACAACGACTACTGCCAGGCACTTTGTGAAAACCCTTGGGGCTGATGTTATATCAAAGGGCATTACTTTGAACAGATAGTGGCCTGAGGGCACCTCAAACCTGAGGTACTTTCTGTGGGAGCACCTGATGGGAATGTGAAAATAGGCATCTTTGAGGTCCAGGGAGGCTAGCCAGTCATCTGGCCTTAGAGAGGGAAGAATTATTCCCCTAGTTATCATCTTGAACTTTGGTTTTAAAAGATGTTTGTTCAGGTAACTTAGGTCTAGGATGGGTCACCACTCCCCTGTCCTTTTTGCAGTAAGGAAGTACCTGGAGTACAGACCTTTGCCCCTGTGTAGGGTAGGAACTCTCTCTATGGCTCTTAAGGCCAGAAGAGATGAAACCTCTGCCTCTAGGGCAAGGGTTTCTGAGAGACCTGCAGGTGGAAAAGATCTGGCTCTCATCTTCGGAAATTTTTTGAAGCTGAGAACCAGTCCCTGTCTTACTACTTCCAGGACCCACTTGTCTGAGGTAATAGACATCCAGTCCTGGACAAAGTAAGCCAGCCTACCCCCTACTGGAATAGGAGAGTTGACCCAGGCAGACCCATCAGGGTGTCTGCTTGGCAGGGCCTTAGGCTAAGGAGTGGATGCAGCCCTGCTCATCCCCCTTCTGCCTTTCCTCTGAAGAACCCCCTGTGAAAAGGGAGAAGAGGCCTGTGCTTGGTAAAAAGGCCTATGAAAAGGCCTGCCCCTGCCTCTAGACTGCTGCCTTTGAGGAGTTGCCTGCCTCTCCTTGGCCTGAGCACTCCTATAAGTGGTCCTGTACTTGTCCATTTTCTTCATGTAATTCTCTGTCTGCTCCCCAAACAGAGAATTACCCACTACAGGAAAATCCATGGCTTTGGCCTGGGTGTCCTGTGAGAGGCTAGTACATCTGAGCCAAGCCATTCTCCAAAGAGCCACAGATGTAGCCAAGACTCTTGATGACACATCATTGGAGTCCACAGCAGCATGAAACTGTACTTTTGATGCCTCAATCCCATCTGTAGCCACCTCCTCCAGCTCCTTGGTTAGCTGGGGGGAGGCCTGTTTAGCCAGTGCCAGTACAGTCTCCCACCTGGACTTCTGGTACCTGGCTGTACAGGCCATATAATTCGCCTGCCTGAGTCCCAAGGAAGATGCCATGTACTGTTTTTTTGGCATGGCATCAATCTTCCTGGAGTCTTTGTCTGGGGGGGGGGTGAAGCCAAGGGAATGTTTGCCTTGTCGCAGGCAGCCTGCACTACCCCAACATAGCTACATTGCTAGTATAAAATCTCCATATCTGAGCCTGATAGTGTGTACCTCTTGTCCATCCTTCTGTCAACAGGAGGTACAGAATTGGGAGACTTCAGGATTTTTTGTGTCTGCTTCCCAAAGGATTTGTGAAGGGGAATAGACAGTCTCCTGGACTCTGGAATGTCCATCATTTCTACATAATCAGGCTCCTCTTGATCCTCCATTGCCTCCTCCATAGGGGGCTGGAGGGTTTCAGTCACTTTTCTGTAAAACAGAAAATGGGAAGGGGGACTCAGAAAGCCTAGGAGCGGAAACACCAGAAAATCTGTCTGGGGAGATGTCTGGTTCCACAGGCACATCCAGACATTCACCATCATCACCATCATCTTCAAACTCCCCCTCCTCCCCAAACTCCGGTTCATAAAAATCTTCAGGGGTATAATCTTGAACCGGGGGAACCGACCAAACCGAACCCCTGCCAAAAGGTGCCGGATCGGTCGGATCCGGGCGAAGTGATTCCACAATCCAAATCGCTCTGGCTATCTCCTCGGCAGTTGGAACATGAATCCCTGGATCCGAACCGGTCAATTTTTCTTTGCGTTTCCTTTTTGTAGGAACCGACCCCTCAGGATCAGCTCTCCTCTTTCCCAAAGAAGTATTGCCTGGTCAGAGGGCACTCCTTCTAGTTCGGTCGGAACCAAACTGGGCTGGCTATCTGGGTCAGCGGACTTCTTGGCCTCCTTTTCCTTCAGTCTACCTTATCTCTTTTCAAGGGTAGATTTAGGAAAATGTTTACAAATTTGGCAGTCTGTAACGAGGTGTTAAAACCCCAGACAATAAACACAGGTGGTGTGGGATCAGCCTTAGCAAAGACCTCCCGACACTCACTGCAGTGTTGAAACCCAGTGGGCCCATTTTTTTTCTTGGATTTCTCAGATGGCCAACCTAACCAAACTTAGCCTTTTTATGGTAACCGCCAGGCAAAACTCCCTTATCGGTTCCTAACCGTGTCACGGGTATTGTAAAAAAATGTTCAAAACACAGTTTTTTTAGAACCAATAAGGACTGGTAACCACACTCTAAAGTAAAACACAAGGATTCACTACAAGTGATCGGTTCAGCCGAACCGATCTAACATTTTACAATTTCCACACAGAAAATCAGAACAAAACCTATCTATTACTCATGGTACCACAGACAGAGACTGAACCGAATGTGCGGAAATAAATTTGGTTTAAAACTGACAATTTAACCGAGACTTTAATCGACTTTCGAACCGAGCTGAAGGAGAAATCTCTGTAGCGATTGTTCAGTGAGGCGGAGTAAAGAATCTGACAGTTGGATTTCATAGGGCTCCAGACAGAGACCTCAGCTGAGCTCGAGCTCAGCATTCTATGCTCTGCATAGAAAGTTAACCCTTTGTTCTCTGGGGCAGTTTAAAGGCTGGGGCTAACTGCAATAGTCAGAATACAGCAATACTTCATGTTGTTTGAAGGAGATGAGAATTAATAGTACATTAATAGATATACATAAACAATAGTCAGTGCAGGCAATACTATACATAAAAAAGGAGCAAGGTAACACATATAGATGTGCAAACTAGTAATCAGTGTGTAGAGTAAAGCAGTACAATAAAGTGCTTATGGTAGATAAAACTGAGCTTAGAAAGGCATATTGAGACAATCCAAAATGGATGTATAGGTAGGTGGCACTCAAAGAGCATAACAGTACCAGGAAATCAGTGGGTTGGGGGGGACCTCTAAAGTCTGAGGTCAGGGACGGTTGCAGGTGGGAGCTGTAGTCAGGATAAAGAGACTTAAGGTAAAAGAGGCAGAGCAGAGGGACAGGGGAAGTGATGACCAGATGTTAGGAAAAAGATATAAGAAGGCAGCTTGGCCAGCAGTAGATTTTCTGGGAGGTTAGATGAGAATGGGAAACAGTGCTGCAGAGTGGATAGGAGATAATAGTGGGAGAAGGAAAGGATAGAGGAGAGATCAAGATGGAGTTTGATCGAGGCTTGGACTCTGTCGGTTGGGTCAACTGATGGATGGGGACATAGTGCAGGAGTTTCAAGTGATCAAGAATACCTACCACATAAAAAATATTGACCATTACTGCTTCCTACAATTGAGAACATACATAAAACACTTGAGAGAAGCCAGAGCACCGGCACTGGCTAATCACCTCCTCACAACAATTCAAACAGTCACACACTGAGAGCTTGAGAAGGGGGATATTTTGGCCCTTTATAAAGGGCCATCAGACATCTCTATGATGCCTGTCCGCAACAGATAAAATGGAAATGGGAAGGGGAGACAGATATTCAGCTCAATGAGGAGGAATGGGACAGGGTTTTCTATTTAGCTAATGGAACTGCACACTCATCTTTTGGCAAGAGTTTGAATGGAAAATTAGGACAAGGCATTTTTACACACCAGCTATACAGCATAAGTGGGGGAGGGGAGCCTAGGCGAGTTGTTGGAGGCACTGTGGAGAACTAATGGCTCATGATACTCATATTTTCTGGCTTTGTATGGTATTACAGCCATTTTGGGAACAGGTGATCCAGACAATGACAGATGTGTTCTGTTCCACACCCCTTAGTCTGATAAATCTATTATTGGGACTATTTCCTTCGGAGGTTAAGGGAATGGATGGTACATACCTATGGAATGCTCTCCTTGCAGTGGTTCATAAGGTCATTACCAGAAAATGGTTGGCTAGGGACCCACTAACTTATCAACAATGGTTGCCCAAAGTCCAAGAAATATAGGATATGGAGGAACTGATGTATAAAGTAAATCTTAGGACGCATATTTTCATACGCAGATGGACATGATGGCTGTTACGGCCACAGACTGTTCTCTTAGTCACGTATAACTGAACCAGATCCAGCCCAGAACAGTTAAAGCAGAATACTCCTGACTAAATCTCCCAATTCACATCAGATAGAGGGCACCTGATAATGATTACAGATTGGGCGGGGTGGGGGTGGAGGAACCCTGAAATGAATACGTGTCAGAGGGGTGGTAAATGTAATATAATTGGACATTATAACTTATGATGTGAATGGAATGTTTTGAAAACTGTATAAATATACTGATATTAGAGGAATGAAATGTGTATACAATAAGGAATTTTAATATGTTTATAATTTCTGTACCCGAATGTTTCAATAAACTTGAATTAAAAAAAAAACAGATGGAGTTTGACCTTCTACAAACTTGGTTAAAGCATAACAAACTCCCACTGAACACCAATGAGATGGTTGGCATGCTTTTTGGCTAAGCACCTGGGATATAGGCCAGTCCCTCTGCTCTAACTATCCCAGGTCCTGATGACTCTCCTCTGGAATTGGTTGACTTTTTCAAGTATCTCAGAGTAACCCTAGACTCTTTGCTGGATTTTTCATTTTTCATTTCATTATATTTTCTATACTGGTGGGTTTGTGGGACAAGCCCATTTTCACAAACGTAGTTTTACAAAAAGTTACAGGACACAACAAACTTTACAATACAACTGACAATAAATATACATTATGTAAAACATTTGCATTTTGAGTTCACTAACAAATTGTTCCTGAGAGCTGTCTTAAAAATTGCTAACTTCTTTTGGCTAATAACACTACTAGGAAGGCTATTATATAACCTAGCAGTAGCACATTTTAAAGAGTTTTGACCAAAGGCTGCGTGAGAAAAAGGAATCAAGAAACCATTCCTACTCTGCAATCTTGAACTGTCAGATTTTAAGATCCTAGGGAATAGACTAAGGATACTTTGCGGCATTATACCCAACTGAACCCTATGTAAGAACATCAGCGACCTAAAGTTGTAACGCCCCACCAATGACAGACAACCAAAGTGTTTATAGAGAGAACAGTGATGTGCTAACCTTGATTGTCCAGTAGCAAAATAAATTACAGAGTGATATGTAGCCTGAAGTTTTGTAGAATTCTATCAGAAGTGTATGAATATACTATAGACCCATAGTCAAATAAAGAAAATAAACTATGTGTAAGTAGATACCTAATATCATCTGTAACATTGCCTCTGATTCGATAAAGAAACCCTAATCTTTTATGTATTTTATTAATTAAATCCAGAACATGATTTTAATCAACACATCAACTATATGTAAGGCAGTTAAACACAAAGTTGCAGCTAGCCTATAAAATCAGGCCTTCTCTTACCACTGCTGCTAGACTGGCCATTGCCCAGGGGGTTCTTTGACCTAGACTAACCTATGGGCTTATGACATACCTGGATGCCAACAAAGCGGGTGCTGCAAAAATGGAACACATGTTGCAATAGCATCTGCCATTTTGCCCTATCTGTACCCAGACTCACACATCACTGCACACTCTACTCAAGCCTTGGCTGGCTCTCCCCAGCTTCCTATCGTCAGTACACCGCTGGCTGTACTATAGGTAACATTATTAGAACTGGTACACCAGCAACAGTGGCCAGCATGTTAAGTCATGCCACACAGGCCTATACTTTGAGGTCTGCAGAAAGGTCTCTTTTAGACATACCTAAATGTGTTATGAAAATGGGTGAACAGGCTTTCGTTGCATCTGCTCCTAAGCTCTGGAACTCCCTACCAACATCTGTTAGGCACTCCCAGTCACACCAGGCTTTTAAGAAGAAGGTTCGTACCTTCCTCATGGGTTTTGATAAATGCACATGTAACTGATCTATAGCACTCATTCTTAACATAACTCGCTTCCACAAATTTTAATGCACATATATATGACTGCCACATGAATTGCTTTCCACTGCATTGTTGTACGATACTCAGGTCCATTGTTTTAGATGTCATGCACTGCTGTAACAACTGTAATGATACTCACGTTTTGGCTGACCTTTGTATGATGTTTTGTACTATAGTGTCAAAAATATTTGCTGTAATCACCTGTAATTGCTGTTCCTCTGTCTCTAACTCTCCCGGGACGTGCCTGAAAATAGGTAAAGTTTAGTCTAGTTCACTGTGTACCAGGGGGCATTCAACTGTAAGAAGGCAGAATTCCTGTCCAGGGAGATTGCTACTGGGAAGAACTGACCAACCGTGCTGTTTCGGACTGTGGACAGGCTTCTCCATCCTTCCTGTCTAAGGCCGAAAAAAGCCTTTTTGAATGCTTTATGCGAAGAGTTTGCTCGGTTCTTCTCTAATAGGGTGTCCGCCATCCAGTAGGAGATTCTGCCAGTGAGTCATATTCTGGCCAACAGTGGTCCCTGTGGGCGTTTAGAGAGCACTCCGCCTGGTTGGGGGGAGTTTAGACCAGTGGAGGTGGCAGAGGTCATTGAGGTTGCTTCTAAGCTGTGGCACATCTTCTTTGAACTGGACCCGGTGCTGACTCATTTCTTAATGGGATGTGTTGACTCCACTGGCCCGGTGTTTGCCTTGATTGTCTGGTGCTCCTTTATGGAGGGGGTCTTTCCAGATGTCTTGAAGGAGGCATTGGTGAGACCCCTTCTAAAGCAACCATCTTTGGACCCTGACATAAAGGCAAACTACCATCCCATCTCCCATTTTTGGGTAAGATTGTGGAGAAGGTGGTGGTACTTCAGCTTGAGGAGCACCTCATGGCCCATGATCTATAAGAGCCTCTCCAGTCTGGGTTTTGTGCGATGCATAGCACAGAAAAGTACAGTTATATAGGAACTTACCATAACAGCAGATTTTTGAGAGAGGTTCCTTCAGTAGGTCATCACTTATAGGAATGGCGCCACCGGGCATCGGCCTGCACGGCAGACTTTTCTAGCAATCCCTGAAGGGGGACCACCCACCCGACGTCACATGACCGATGTCAGCGTGGCTGTATATAGTGGGTGGTCCCGCCCTCTAGTTCTCCCGCCGGAGCCAGGAAGAGGCCTGACAGCAGAAGCTAACAGGATTTGGAGACCCTGGAAAACACAAAACAATGGGAAGGAGGGAAGGAAAAATATGACCTACTGAAGGAACCTCTCTCAAAGATCTACTGTTACGGTAAGTTCCTATGTAACTGTACTATCTTACTTCGAGAGGGTTCCTTCAGTAGGTCATCACTTATAGGACAGAGTCCCAAGCAGTCCCTCCAAAGAAAGGCCAAGAAAAACTAGGGAGGAGGAAAAATAACTCCAACAGAAAAACAGAATCCAGAATGAACCCAGTCTAGGACAGAAGGCCCTGTAACACAGCTAGGCCAAAACCATCCCTCCCCCTAGAAGCAATGTCCAGACTGTAGTGTTTCGTAAAGGTATGGATAGAACTCCAAATGGCTGTGGCACAGATATCAGCCGCAAAGACATTTCACAAAAAGGCAGAAGAAGCAGCCATGCCCCTTGCAGAAGGACATCTGATGTTACTCGGCAGAGGTTTTTCATACTTCTGGTAACAATACCTAATGCAGTTGCCTAACCATTTGGAAATGTCCTGCTTAGAAACTGGTTTGCTCTTCGATCTGGGGGCAAAAAAACCAAAAGGTTGATCACAACTACGGAATTCTTTAGTCCGGTGCATGTAACACCGAAGAATCCAATGTATTTCCATGGTGTGGAGGAGTGCCTCACCTCTGTTAGAGGGGAACGGATAGTACACAGGAAGCTCTACTGATTGGTTCAGTGTGGCTTCTGATACCACCTTGGGAAGAAACTTCGGATTAGTTCTAAGGAACGTCTGGTCCCTGTGGAAAATCAGATAGGGCTCCTTACAAACCAGAGCATGAAGCTATGAAATCCTTCGGGCTGACGTGATGGCAACCAGGAACAACACCTTCCAGGAAAGGAAGCGCAAATCACAGCTCAAAGCCGTCTCAAAAAGAGGAAGTGTGAGCTTTTCCAAAATGAAGTTCAAATCCCTAGGAGGAGTTGGGCTGCGGATGGGGGGTTTCAGATGGAGAATTCCTTTCAGAAAGGTTTTTGAGACTTCCAACTGAGCCACGGGTTTACCATCCACTAGCTCATGGTATGCCAAAATAGCCGAAAGGTGGACCTTCAATGACGAATATGAAAGTCTGGAGTCTGACAGGTGAAGGAGGTATTCCATGACCTGAGGGGCAGAACATGAGAAGGGGTTCCAACCCTTTGGGGTTGCCCAGATGGAAAACTGTTTCCACTTCACAGCATAAGTGGAATGAGAAGAGGGTTTTCTGGCCTCGATGAGGACCTGAGCAACCTGGGAGGAGACCCCAAAGAGAGAGATTGCTATGTCTGCAGGAGCCATGCATGAAGATGCAGAGTCCTGAGCCCCAGATGTAGCAGTTGACCTTGATCCTGAGTCAGAAGGTCGTGAGTCACTGGAAGGGGAACCGGTGGTTCCCTGGAAAGCTGTTGCAGCAGCAGGGAACCACCTCTGTCTCGGCCAGAGAGGAGCGATGAGGATCATCTTGGCTGTCTCTGCTTGGAGTTTGAGGAGGGCCTTCTGGAGAATGGGAAATAGAGGGAAGGCATGCAAAAATTTCCCTGTTCAAGACAGAGACAGCGCATCGTGCCAGAAAGCACCATGAACTGGAATGAGCGGGCAAAAACTGGGAAGTTTTGCATTGAATTTGGAGGTGAAAAGGTCGATTTCCAGATGCCCCTAATGTAGGAAGATGGATTCTGCCACTTCCTGATGTAATTCCCACTCGTGAGCTAGGGTCTGAGATCTGCTGAGACTATCTGCCAAGACATTTAATACGCCTGATACGTGCATGGTCAAGAGGGCAAGATTGTGCTGGACCGCCCAGTTCCACACCCGTATCACTTCCGTGTACAAGGGATACGATTGGGTTCCTCCATGTTTGTTGAGGTACCAAACTACCGACATGTTGTCCATTTGGACCAGCAATGATCCCTTGGGAAGGAGGGTCTGGAGGGCCTGGAAGGCATACAGGACAGCTCTCATCTCCTGAACATTGATATGTAATGCGGTCTCCAAGCTGGACTACAGTCCTTGGGCTTGGTGCTTCCCCCAGATGTGCTCCCCATCCCATGTTCGAGGCATCCATGGTCAGGGATGCTGAGGGAGCTGGGTTACTGAAGGGAAGACCCAAAGAAAGATTGCAGGGATCCCTCCACCAAAGCAATTCTTTCTGAACCGCTGAGGGGACCAGCACTGGATGGTCCAGGTCATCCAGAAGTTGATCCCACTGCACGTGCAAGGACCACAGAGTGACTCTCATGTGGAGCCTCACAAGGGGAACAGTGGTGATGAAGGCCACCATCAGGCCGAGAAAGCGCAGGATCTCCCAGGCCGGGATGTTCCTGGAAGAAGCCACTTTGGAAGCCTGACAGATCAGTGTCTCCACTCTGTCTGGAGGGAGGAAGGCTCTGCAATGAACTGTATCCAAAACTGCCCCAATGAACTGAAGTTTCTGGACCAGGGTCATAGAGGACTTGGGGATATTGACAGTAATCCCTAGCCTGTTGAAGAGGTGCAAGGTGAAAGAAAGAGCCTCTAGTAAAAAGTCCCTGGTCGGGGCTGAAATCAGCCAGTCGTCCACCTAAAGGAAAACCGCAATGCCCCTGCAGCGTAAGAAGGCCGCAACCATTGCCAGGCACTTGGTAAACACCCTGGGTGCCGAGGACAGGCCATAGGGGAGTACTCAGAACTGGAAGTGTTCCCCCTAGAACTGAAACCGCAGGAACCAGCGGTGGCTGGGGAAGATGGGGACGTGCAGATAAGCATCCTGCATGTCCATAGCGCACAACCAATGATTCTCCAGAAGGAGTGGAAGGAGGCTCTGGAGAGTCAGAATCCAAATTTTTTTGTACTCGACAAACTGGTTTAAGTTGCTTAAGTCAGTGGGTCTGAAATCCTCCGTCCTTTTTGGAACCAGGAAAAAATGGGAGTAAAACCCCTTTCCCCTTTGCCGGAGGGGAACGTGCTCTATTGCTTCCTTGAGCAAGAGACTGTTCACCTCTTCTCGGACGAGAAGAGCCTGATCCCTTGAGTAGGAGGATCTTTTTGGTGGAGTTTCTAGAGGAAAGTCTAGAAACTCTATCATGTGTCCAACAGACACTAGCTGCAGGAGCCATTCGTCAGAGGTGATCGTCCTCCACTCCTGCGCATGGCGGGTGAACCTCACCACCCACCTGCTTCCCATTGAGAAACTGGGGAGGCAGTGGGGATGGGAAGTCAGGAAGTGGCTGGACATTCGGGGGGGCCCCCTGCTCATCTCTGGTTCTTGGAGGCAGGAGGGGTGGCAGTACCCGTGGCCTTACACTTTCCCTGGTGGCATGCTGGGGCTTGCTTTCTCTGCCTCCAGGTCCTTTTCTGAAAGGGCTGCTGTTGTTGATTGCCCAATCGGTACATGGACCTCACCGACCTGAGGGCAAGACCTCTGTCCTGCAAGTCAGTGATAATGTCCTTGGTGTCTCCACCAAAGAGTACTGAGCCCCTGAAGGGGGCATCTTGAATCACCAACTGGACCTCATTAGCAAGTCCAGAAAGGTGAAGCCAGGAATGCTGTCTAAGGGTAACAACAGTTGCCGAGGTGCGTGCCACAGAATTGACCGAGTCATATGTGGTCTGCAAAGCATGCCTACAAGAGAACTTGGAGAGGTGAAGATCCTTGACAACTTCCTCCTTTAAGGTCGAGGGATCCATGGCCTGGACCCGAGCCTCTAACCTGGCCAGGGTAGCTTTTTGGTGAGACACCATATGGGCCACATAGTTAAGGGACCGAAGGGCCCATGTGGCTGAAGAATAGATCTTTCTCTCGAACTAGTCCATATGCCTCGACTCTTTGTCTGGAGGAGAAGTGCTCATGTGCTTGGGTGTTGCAGAGTGGTCATGAGCAGCAGAAATAACAACAGAGTCAGCCTTAGGATGTGTTTTCAAGAACAGGGCATCCTTCGGTGCCCAGTAAAGTCTGTCTGCCCTCTTGGGGACAGCCAGGAGGGAATGAGGCATCTGCCAGATGGTAGGGGTGAGGTCCTGATGAGGTCCAATCCATGGAGGAATGGGGATGAGAGACAGAGGCTCCAAGTCCAGATGCTCAGTGAGTCTCTGTCTCATAGGATCCTGATCCTCTGACTCCCAGTCAAAGAAATCCTTCATGGACCTCAGGAGGCCCAAAAAGGCAGGGTCCTCCGGTGGGGATTTCGGGGAAACCTTGCATGATGGGCCTTCAGGCTCCTCTGGGACCTCCTCCAGAATCGCTGGACCCCCATCATCATCGTCATCATCAAGCTCGTCCCTTCAGGACGGTTATGGATATCCAGAAGTGAGATCGCCTTGATGAGTCTTCCCAAGACATGCACAGTAACCACAGAAGAACTGCTTGGGAAGGGACCTGGTAGACTGTGGGAGAGGAGTCTCATCTCCAGGTCCAACACCAACTCAGACTGAGCCCCCTGCCACCAAGACTGAATCAGGGTCTTGAAATCTGGTGCAACCGGAGGAGGTGGAGGGGTGGTGGTGGAGGAGGATGGGGCTGAGGGAGGGGAGGAGGAGGAACAGGAAGACGAGGTGGCATTACTGGTGGGGGTGGGTAATGATAGCTCTGGAATCCCTGGTAGTGAGAGTAGGGACTGAACCCAGGGTAAAACAGTCCATGGTGACTCCAGTCCAGAGGGGGGCCAGCCAGGTAGTGGTCCCCAGGGAACTCCAGCAAGTAGTGAGAGACAGTTCAGGGTCTGGAGTAAATCTCCGTTGTCAGGTCTGGCAGTGGGTGTACCCACATCAGACCCACTGTAGTATATATAGGTTTGGGGTCCGGCGTTGGGACAGCCCACGTCAGGGGGACCGATGTCGGAACCAGCACCACCCAATATGGCACCAGAAAAGGGTCCAGCGTTGGACCCGGGTGAAGGGGCCCTGACAGTAGGACCAGATCTGGCTTTGGGGTCAATGGCCGAGGCTGATCGATAGGTCCTAGCTGAGGGACCGTTGTCGGGACGTCTGGCGTCAGAGCTAACGGCTGGGGCTGACTGCTAGGTCCTTGGTGAGCAACAGTCATCGACACATCTGGCGTAGGAACGAGGTTCACCGGGTCATCTGGCAGGATGTTGGCCGGGGTCAGCGCTACAGGGATCCCACCAGAAGGCAGAGGAGGGGCCTCCACATTAAGGCCTGCCAGCCTAGGAGAAGCCTGCTTCCCTTTGACCCCAAGAGGAGAACGTGGAGTTCACCCTGTGGAATCAACTACATTGAGGGGTTCTCCGCTTTCTTCACTGGATGTACCCACCATTGAAGTGGAGGGGACGGGCAAAGGGAGAGGGTCTTTCTCCCCCTGGTTCCACTGGGGGTCGGGTGAGATGCCATTAGGCCCCGATGGGGGAACCATACCTGTGCAGCTGTCATGGATGGGCGTCTTAGCAGGTGGCACCGGGCGGGCTGGGGAAGAGCCCCGGCTGACTTATCAACAGGTGCCGGGCGGGTCCTCACTGGCTGGGGAGCCAGCTTACTGGCTGCCACGCAGTCCCCGGAGGAGCCGGGGGTCAGCTTATCGGCTGGTGTGGTGTGGTCATCAGAGGGGCCGACGATCGACTGACCTGCTACGGTCTTACTAGACTAACCATCTGATTTTCTGGGCGGTGGCTGGGTCTTGCTCGTCGTGGGCTGCATTTCATCCATGGAGCACTCCCGCTCCCTAGACTTCTCTTTGTGCTTCTTCCATGGAGAAGATTTATCTGCCGAGGGCTCTCTCAAATGGTCCATCTTCTTCTCTAGAGAAGCCAAGCGGGCTTTCAAAAGATGGGCCTCCAAAGCCTGCTGCCTCCTTTTCTTCGAGGCCTGGTTGAAGGTCTGGCACTCCGGGTAGGAGGAGACAGAGTGATCTGGGCTTAGACAAAGGACGCACTTGAGGTGGCCATCTTTGTGTGGGATCTGCATGCCACAGGATGAGCACTTCTTCTTAAGTGAAGACATCAATGAAGAGGATGAAAAAAGAAGAATTTTTAGCGAAGGAAATTCCGACGCAAGGCACTTTCACGACGATCGCTATATGGAAGTCTGCAATGCAACTACCACGAGATGATGGTGGGAAAGAACTGTAGGGCAGGCGTGGGGACCACCCACTATATACAACCACGCTGACATCGGTCATGTGATGTTGGGTGGGCGATCCCCCGTCAAAGATTGCTAGAAAAGTCTGCCATGCGACCCAAAACCAGGTGGCGCCAGTCCTATAAGTTATGACCTACTGAAGGAACCCTCTCAAGAAAAGATCTGTGTTAGTTCGGGTGCATAATGACCTCCTTATGGAGAGAGACTGAGGGGAAGGGACAATTCTTGTTCTCCGTGATCTCTCCTTAGCATTTGACACGGTGGACCATCGTGTGTTACTTGACCACCTGAGGGAATTCTGTGGACTCACTGGCACTGTTGTTTGCTGGTTTGAGTCTTTCCTCACCAACAGGAGGCAAAGGGTAGTGATGTAGAATTTCTCCTCCTGCCCATCCTCCTGTCATGTGGAGTTCCCCAGGGCTCGGTCTGATGATGTTTGCCGTGTACATGCTGCCCCTGGGAGAGCTCATTAGGAAGTACAGTTTGGGTTTTCATTGCTATGCTGATGACACCCAGCTGAATCTTTCCTTTGCCCCAGGACATCCAATGCAGTGGAAGTGCTTAACACCTGCCTTGCTGAGATCAGTGACTGGATGGCCTCCAGCTGGTTGTGACTGGCCTCCAGCTGGTTGTGACTGAACACCAATAAGACGGAGGTACTGGTGGTGGAGTTGAACAGGGGCATGATAGGTTGGGCTCTGGTGCAGAAACGGGGCTTTTTCTTGGGTCTGTACCAATAACAAAATGGTGAAAGAACTGCATGGCTCAGCAGGCATCTTTTAAGTGTGGCCACCGCATAAAAGGTGCAACCCTTAGGGAATAGGAGGTGCTTGAAAGCAAGCATAGGTGGGGATGTAGCAGTTAGGTTAGAGAAATTGAAATTGGCAGGTAGGGAGTTTAGGGAACCAGAGGGATAGGATTCTGGGAAAGGTATTGCAACCTAGTTAAGGCATAATAAGGGCAGGAGTGCAGACAGCAGCTTTAACTTGTTACGAAGAGCCATGTTTATGTAAGTGAGTGTGATTAACACAGAGAGCGCTAAGCAGAGGAGCGAGGTAGCCAAAAGAATAATAATGGTACGGTGTAGAAACAGAGAAACAGCAATGGGGAATAGAAAAATGGAGAGGAAAATCTGTGTTTGCCCACAGGTAGCAAGACAGAATTTTTAATCAAATAGAGCTAGGATTAGGCAATCGGATAGGCACACCTAGCAGTGGATTAGGGTAATGTACTCGAGAAGAACTAGATATATACAGCTCAAGAGGGTGCTGATAGGGTTGAACGCACTGGTAATAGTAGTCTATTTGCCCATTAGAGAAGAGCTAATTATTGGTTACTCCCCTAGCGACTGCTCCGTATAAGGAGCCAATGGAAAAGTAGACACTTAGTCATATGGCAGGAGGTAGCTATAAAAGTAAAGGGTTGCCCAGGGTGGGTGAGGAGGGTGTGAGAGGGTGCTTGGAAGAGAAGGCCTTATGACACCGTGGTGTGGTGCAGCGCAGTCGAGGCTGGGCAAGCAGGTCCTGATTTGGCAGTTTTCTTGCGGTTTCAGGGCCCTACAATGAACCGGAGTTCAGAGTTTCCCAGGCAGCAGTAAAGCAGGGGAAAAAGCCACGTGGCCTGCCATCAGCAGGAGCAGGACCATGGGTCAGTTTCCAGGGCAGGTCTCACAGCTTCTCCTCCAGCGGCGAGGTCCAAGCCCCGGTCAGGCATGACACATCTGAAGGGGCTTATGGCTTTTTGCCGCTCCAGGCAAGCAGCCATGGTGTGGTGCAGTGCAGTCCAGGCTGGGCAAGCAGGTCCTGATTTGGTGGTTTTCTTGTGGATTCAGGGCCCTACAATGAACTGGAGTTTGGAGTTTTCCAGGCAGCAGTACAGCAGGGGAAAAAGCTGTGTGGTCTGCCGTCAGCAGGAGAAGGACCATGGGTCAGTTTCCAGGGCAGGTCTCACAGCTTCTTCTCCGGTGGCGAGGCGCCTGGTCAGGCACGGCACATCTGGAAGGGGCTGCATGGCCATATAGAAACATAGAATTTGACAGCAGATAAGGACCCGGCTTGGCCCACCTAGTCTGCCCATTTCCTTACCTGATGGATAAGCTGCAGATTCTAGTTAATCAACAGCTTACTTCCTCCTGCCCCCACTAGAATTGCCTTATGCCTGTCTCATGCATTCTTGAATTCTCCCACTGTTCCGGACTCCACAACCTCCTCAGGAAGGCTGTTCCATGCATCCACAACCCTCTCTGTGAAAATATACTTTCTAACATTACCTCTGAGCCGTCCCCCCTCTATCTTCAAATTGTGCCCCCTTGTTCTTGCACATCTCTTCTTCTGAAAGATACTACCCTCTTGTACTTTGTTAATTCCCTTGAAATACTTGAAAGTTTCTATCATGTTCCCCCGCTTTCCTCAAGGGTATACATATTAAGCTGGTGCTGTGAGGAAGGGTTTGGATTCATTGGTGACTGGGGACCCACCTGGAGTGATGGAGGTTTGTTCAAGCCTGACGGCCTGCATCCATCCTGGAGGGGAATCCAAGCACTCAATGATAAGTTTAAATGCTACATTGACAAGCATTTAAACTAGCAAAGGGGGGTGACAGGCCAGCAAGGAGGGTACCTACTTGCTCACCCCCCACAGCTAGCAGTGGAACCAGTGAACCAGAGGAGTGGCTATCTCTGCAAAGCAGTGTGCAAAAGATGGAGATTAGTGCCCAAGAGATGGATAAGCAGAAAAGGGGCAAAATTCAGCAGAAGGGCAGACAGCAAGGAGAACCAGGGATAAATGACAACCAAGGAAGGGGCTGGAGTAGAACAGTGAAACAGTCTAGGGAGGTCAAATCATGGAAAGCCATGTGTGCAAATGCCAGGAGCCTTCGCAACAAGATGGAAGATCTGGAGGCTGTCATGGTACAGTCAGACCTGGACATTGTGGCCATCACTGAAACCTGGTGTAATGATAACCATGACTGGGAGATGACCATACCTGGCTACAACATATTCAGAAGAGACAGAGCAGGCAGGAAGGGAGGAGGAGTGGCACTGTATGTGAAAAATGACATAAGGGCCACAGAGATCCAGGAGGAACAAAATGGGGGAAGAGATACTGGTCTTAGAAGGAAAATCCCAGCCTCCCCCCACAAAACACAGTAGTAAACACCAAGGTAGAGAAGTCAGGGAGCAGGACAGGGATAAATGCAGAAAAAGGCACAGACTGCGGGAATTGGTACTCATCACCTTCCATTTATTTTTTATGGTCTTACCCCTTTTAGCCCCATCTTTGTCCTTACTGCCTTTTTCTGCATTTATCCCTGTCCTGCTCCATGACTTCTCTACCTTGGTGTTTACTACTGTGTTTTGTGGGGGGAGGCTGGGATTTCCCTGCTCCTTTTCAGTGACTCCCCCTTTGGCTAGTTTAAATGCTTGCCAATGAAGCATTTAAACCTGTCACCTAGGATCCTGGTTCCCCCTCTGGACAGATGCAGACCATCGTGCCGGTATAAACCTGCATCCCTCCAGGTGGCTCCCCAGTCCCCAATGAAGCCAAAACCCTGAGCTCCACGCCAGTTTTTCAACCATTCATTGAATCCCATGGTGCGGAATATCCTAACATCATCCTTGCCATAGACAGGCAGCACCTCCAAGAAGGTTACCGTACATGCTACTTGTCTAAGACCCCTCCCCAACTCCATAAACTCCTCTTGGACCACTCTGATCCCATTCATAGCCAGGTCATTTGTCCCTAGGTGGACTCAATGGCATCCAGCTCCCTCCCTCGTGCAGCTGCTCCCACGATCCTCAGGATTCACTTCATGTCCCTCCGAGCCATGGTGCCAGGCAGGCACCTTACCTCCCTATCCCCTTCCTCCCCCACTTCTACCCCCAATGATCAAGTCCCCCACCAGGAGTTGTTTCCTTCCCCTGTGGGGTCCTGTGCCACCCTCCAGTGGGCCTCCTTTGTGGAGGTTTCCAGCATCCTCCTTGGTCTCCACTGCAGGTGCCTCCATAGAGGAACCACTCTTTGCCAGAACAGCATATGAATTGTGGAGAGGTTCAACTGGAGGGATGCACCTCTGTTCCACCACCCTCTCCCTCCCTGAGCCCACCTTGGTCCAACTGCTCCTCTTTCTTGGCAACCTCTGAGGTAACGGTGGTGGCCCTGGTGGTGCCTGGGTGGGGGAACAGGTTTCACGAATCCTAGCCAGGTCAACCTGGAGATGGGCAACCTCCTCCCTCAGACCAGAGAGGTGCCTGCAACCAGGGCAGCATCGCAGCCTCCAGAATGTCTCCCAAAACACTGCTGCCCCACAGCCATTGCACTGCACCACTCCCATCTTGACTTATTTTGTGTCCCCTCTCCTGTTGCTTTGTATGCATACTGTCTCCTTCCTCTATGTATTTTTACACTTACTTTCCTACTGCCTATGTGTCCTTACAACTCTCACCCTTCCTGTTCTGGGACAGGAACTTCCTGTAGTCTTCAGTAGTCTCCTTCTTCCATGCTTGGATTCAGATCTCCAGCAGCCGGGGAAGAGTTATTTTTAGGTTCCTTCAAGATTGATGAAACTAATGTGTCTCAGTGATCCTTCCCTTCCTACTGCCAAACAGGAAGTTCCTGTTGTCAATCAAATCCAGTGGCTATAAAAGTAGAACTGGCTTTGGGTGGGAGGGTGGAGGGGTGGGAAGGACGGCAATTAGTAAAAAATCTGTAGCTCTAGACTGCTGTATTTTGCTCTGAAACCAAAGTTCTCTTCTGTCAAAAACAGCAGGAAGCTGTAATTGGAGACACCTGCTTTTGTACTCCTAAGCTGCTAAGTCACACCCACAATTAGATTCACCCTCTGCTCTGACTCAGTAAATTAAGCTGACACAGCCCCCTTCCTCAGAGAAACACACGTTGACTTTCTTCCTTTTTTTTTTTACTTAAATGAGACCCCCTTCTCCTAATAAAGTATCTGTTTGCTTAATCCGAACAGGCACTAACTCCCGCTGATAGAAGTGATTTATCAGTGAAAAATCTGTAGTTTTAGACTGCTGTATCTTGCTATGAAACCAAAGTTCTCTTCTGTCAAAAACAGCAGGAAGCTGTAATTGGAGACACCTGCTTTTGTACTCCTAAGCTGCTAAGTCACACCCACAATTAGATTCACCCTCTGCTCTGACTCAGTAAATTAAGCTGATACAGCCCCCTTCCTCAGAGAAACACACGGTGACTTTCTTCCTTTTTTTTTTTACTTAAATGAGACCCCCTTCTCCTAATAAAGTATCTGTTTGCTTAATCCGAACAGGCACTAACTCCTGCTGATAGAAGTGATTTATCAGTGAAAAATCTGTAGTTTTAGACTGCTGTATCTTGCTATGAAACCAAAGTTCTCTTCTGTCAAAAACAGCAGCTTTTTGCCGCTCCAGGCGAGCAGCCGTGGCATGGTGCAGTCCAGGCCGGGCAAGCAGGTCCTGATTTGACGGTTTTCTTGCAGTTTCACGGCTCTATAGTGAACTGGAGTTCAGAGTTTCCCAGGCCACAGTACAGCAGGGGTAAAAAGCTGTGCGGTCTGCCATCAGCAGGAGCAGGGCCATGGGTCAGTTTCCAAGGCAGATCTCACAGCTTCTCCTCCAGTGGCGAGGTCTGAGCCCCGGTCAGGCACAGCACATCTGAAGGGGCTTATGGCTTTTCTAACTGCAGCTCCAGGTGAGCAACCGTGGCCTGGCACTGTTCAGGTTGGGCAAGCAGGTCCTGATTCAGCGGTTTTCTTGTGGTTTCAGGGCCCTACAACAAACCGGAGTTTGAAGGGTCCCAGGTGGCAGTACGGGCAAGGGAAAAAGCCAAGCAGTCTGCCGTCAGGTGCAGCAGAACTGTGGGTCATTTCCAGAGTAGGTCTCACTGCTTCTCCTCTGGTGGCAAGGTCCAAGCCCTGGTCGGGCGGGCTCACGTGAAGGGGCTTATGACTTTTCTAACTGCCACTCCAGGCAAGCAGCTGTGGCATGGTGCAGTCCAGGACAGGCAAGCAGGTCCTGATTCGGTGGTTTTCTTGTGATTTCAGGGCCCTACAACGAACCTGAGTTTGGTGGTTCCCAGGCGGCAGTGCAGCAGGGGAAAAAGCTGTGCAGTCTGCTGTCACAGGAGCAGGAGCAGGACTATGGGTCGGTTTCCAGGGCAGATCTCACAACTTCTCTGGTGGTGAGGTCCGAGCCCCAGTCAGGCACAGCACACCTGAAGGGGCTTACGGCTTTTCTAACTGCTGCTCCAGGCAAATAGCCCTGTCGTGGTGCAGTCCAGGCTGGGCAAGCAGGTCGTGATTCAGTGGTTTTCTTGTGGTTTCAGCACCCTACAATGAACCGGAGTTCAGAGGTTCCTAGGTGGCAGTACAGCAGGGGAAAAAGCCACGTGGTCTGCTGTCAGCAGGAGCAGGCCCACAGGTTGGTTTCCAGGACAGGTCTCACAGCTTCTTCTCTGGCAGCAAGGTCTGAGCCCCGATCACGCACAGCACACCTGAAGGGGCATATGGCTTTTTTAACTACTGCTTCAGGCAAGCACGCATGGTACTGTCTAGACCAGGCAAGCAGGTCCTGATTCTGTGGTTTTCTTCTGGTTTCAAGGCTCTACAACAAACTGGAGTTTGGAGGATTCCCAGGAGATAGTACGGCGGGGGAAAAAACCACACAGTCTGCTGTCAGCAGGAGTGGGACCACTGTTTAGTTTCCAGGGCAGATCTCACAGTGGTCTTCCCAGGTGGCAGTATGGTAGGGGAAAAAGCTGCGTGTTCTGTGTGACAGGGTGACCCCTGTCATAGTGGACACCCCTGAGATAAACTGAAACTCCTTCCCCAAGCAGTTGATATGTTTTATATAATGTCCAACATGCTGGCTGGCTGGTTATAAATTAGGTGCTGAAGTGCTTATAATGCTTTCTGTGCATATTAACCTAAAACAAAACTGTTTTGATATAAGAATAACAAAAGCTTAGGTCTGTTTCTATAAGATGTTATCTGCCCCCTTCTTAGACATCTTCCAGCGGACAGCATGTTCCTGCAAGAGAGTTTGGGAGTACAAAATGTTCTTACCTCAGGTCTGACCTTTCCCAATACTGTAAACAATCCTGCAGGTGCCATCTGAACTGTTCTCTATGGAGCAACAGTGGCCCCTAGTGGCTAATTTTATGTTACGTCTGATCTCAATCACAGGGGAGTGGAAATTTCCTAACTTCTAGACAGGCTATAAAAGCTCTAACTCAGTTCTGAGAGAGGAGAGATAGATAGGAAGGTGAAAGACTTCCTTGTAGTGTGCACTTTCACACTATTTGACTCATACTAGGCTGAAGAAAAGCCTTAGAAATTGCTGAAGCTAAGCAGTTGTTTGAATCACCATTTTGCTTTCTGTACATTTTACTTGATGAAAATAAAATGATAAATGCAACCATGCATTTTTTATGCACCTGACTTGTGGTCTGCCTGAAATTGTGTTATCCTAAACTCGTGCCCAGTGACAGTCTGCCGTCAGCAGGAGCAGGACCATGGGTTGATTTCCAGGCAGGTCTCACAGATTCTCCTCTGGAAGTGAGGTCTGAGCCCTGTTCAGGCATGGCACACCTGCAGGGACTTACAGTTTTTCTAAATGCTGCTCCAGGCAAACAGCCATGGCGTGGCGCAGTCCAGGCCGAGCAAGCAGGTCCTGATTCAGCAGTTTTCTTGTGGGTTCAGGGCCCTACAACAAACCAGAATTTGGAGGTTCCTAGGCAGTAGTATGGCAGGGGGAAAAGCCACGCAGTCTGCCCTCAGGACCACTGGTCGGTTTCCAAGGCAGGTCTCACAGCTTCTTCTCCGGTGGCAAGATCTGAGCCCCGGTCAAACACAGCACACCTGAAGGGGCTTATGGCTTTTCTAACTGCTGCTCCAGGCGAGCAGCCATGGCGTGGCACAGTCCAGGCCAGGCAAGCAGGTCCTGATTTGGTGGTTTTCTTGCGGTTTCAGGGTCCTACAATGAACTGGAGTTCAGAGGTTCCCAGGTGGCAGTACCGCAGAGGAAAAAGCCGCGTGGTCTGCCATCAGCAGGAGCAGGACCGTGGGTCAGTTTCCAGGGCAGGTCTCACAGCATCTCCTTCAGCAGCGAGGTCCAAGCTCTGGTCGGGCATGGTACACTTGAAGGGGCTTACAGCTTTTCTATCTGCCACTCCAGGTGAGCAGTCGTGGCATGGTGCAGTCCAGGCTGGGCAAGCAGGTCATGATTTGGTGGTTTTCTTGTGGTTTCAGAGCCCTACAATGAACCGGAGTTCGGAGGTTCCCAGGCGGCAGTATGGCAGAGGAAAAAGCCGCACGGTCTGCCGTCAGCAGGAGCAGAACTGCGGGTCGGTCTCCAGGGCAGGTCTGACAGCTTCTCTGGTGGCGAGGTCCGAGCCCCGGTTGAGCACGGCACACCTGAAGGGGCTTATGGCTTTTCTAACTGCCACTCCAGGCGAGCAGCCGTGGCATGGCGCAGTCCATGCCGGGCAAGCAGGTTCTGATTTGCGCGTTTTTCTTACTGTTTCAGGGCCCTACCACAAACCAGAGTTTGGAGATTCCCAGGCAGCTATATGGCAGGGGAAAAAGCTGCGCGGTCTGCCATCGGCAAAAGCAGGACTGTAGGTCAGTTTCCAGGGCAGGTCTCACAGCTTCTCCTCTGGTGGCGAAGTCCGAGCCCCGGTCGGGCACAGCACACCTGAAGGGGCTTACGGCGTTTCTAACTGCCACTCCAGTCAAGCAGCTGTGGCATGTGCAGTCCAGGCCAGGCAAGCAGGTCCTGATTTGGTGGTTTTCTTGCAGTTTCAGGGCTCTACAATGAACCAAAAGTTTAGAGGTTCACAGGCGGCAGTACAGCAGGGGAAAAAGTCGCACGGTCTGCAGTCAGCAGGAGCAGGACCGCGGGTCAGTTTCCAGGGCAGGTCTCACAGCTTCTCCTCTTGTGGAGTGGTCTGAGCCCCAGTTGGGCATAGTACACCTGATACAAGTGTACTACTGCAAATCAGCATACCTTTTCTGAAGTAACAGGATTGGGGTTGCTTAATCAGCTGACCAATAACAAACTGAACAAGGGCTCTGATTCTGATAATCTACAACCAGAATTTCAAAACATGGTTTTAGTACAGTTTCTCCACCAATACATACCATTAACTTGCCACTAAGGACTAGGTCAATACCCTCTAACTGAAAAATTACACCAGGGGCTCACTACTGAGCACCTGAAGGGAGAACACATGTGTTAATTGAGCTCTGAAGACAGAGATCATAATTTTTACACAATTAAATAATTTTGCATTTGTCAATCATTATCAAAGTTTAGTGGATTTTTGGACCTTTACATTTGCTGATAATCAACAACCTTTAGTGGACCTTTAGACCTGCATATAGGGAAAAATGGGAAGACTTCGAGGTACAGTGGCAATCACTGATTGTTTTAGACCCAAAATGGCCCTCTTGACAAATCACGCAATTACGAAATGTTGAGGTTTTCTGGGGAGTCAGCTACCTGTACCTGCACTTTCTGCTGTTTGGATTCTGCATGAATTAAACTGGGACATAATAGCTGGCCCGATGGGTGCAGCGATTGGGTTTCTGCTTGCAACGCCGGCAACCTGGGTTCGGGAACGGACCCGAGTTGTTGTAGGGCCGGCCGTGGGAAGAAGGATGGAGCATCCTGTGGACTGCTCTCCTTCTCCGGGGGGAGGGCTGGGAGCATGCCCAGTGCATGATAGACCTCTATTGGAGGCCGGGGGGTACTGCAGTGACCGGCGTCTGAGTGTGCACGGAGATGGGAAGGACGTTGGACGTCACTGCATGTCCCCACCTCCAGAAAAACACAGAAAATTACGCCAATCACTCTAAATAATGCCAGTCCCAGTGCCTGGCCTCCATAGCTCTCTGCCACACCATCCACCTACTCAGTCACGGTTCCACGGACACCACTGCAGGCCCTGAACCCTGCCCTGGGGGGGGAAGCCAAAGGGAGGCAATGTTGGGTTCGCCGACACCTTTCCCCGTCACAGATGGGCAGGTAAGTGGTGCCGTGGCCCCACCCTGTGGGGAAACCAGGGAGTATTGGTGGGGTGGTAGGCGGTCATTGGGGAGTGAGGCAGGTGTACGGAGTGGAGGCCGAAGATTGAGCGATAGGGGCAAAAAAGCATACTAAATAAAAAGAAAAAAACTAGGACATAATTATCCTGTTTGTGCTTTGGTGGATCCTTGCTAATAATCAGCATCAGTGCGAGTGAGTACAAGTTTTTTGTTTTTTTCTACTTGTCTGTGTTTTACTGCCGGCATCACATTTATCTGAGAGCAGCTCTTTCTGTTTGTAACTTCAGGGGATGTTACCCTGCAAGCTGTTATTGGTACTCCAGCTCAACTAACTAAAACAGTACACAAAATGTACCACAAACTATTTGGGAAGTACCCCTCATGTGACCAAAACAGAGACACAGATGGATGGCTTTTGGCAAGTGATACAAAGACTGGAGGGTTTGTCCTCTTGGGGCAGAGGATGCAACAACCAAGCTAACCAAGGAAAACAAATTCCACTTTTAACATTTAAAAACCCTGGAATTCCAAGCCAGGAAACAATTTGCGGGTGGTGGGTCAGGTCCAGGTCAGAGAGGGAATATCTCATGGCTTCAAGGCTTTTGCTGTCCGAGGTGCTAAGTATGACAGTCTCCAGCCAGTGCTTTCAGTTGTAGAAAGCATACAGAATTACATGTAGAGTTGCTGCCATCACTTCAGCTGCTTGTACTTTCTTGATTGTCTGCTCCGGGGTGGGCGATCAGGTTGGGTACTTCGAGCCGAACATTAACTGAGGAAGCTATGTTATGAAGGAGCAGAGGTTGTACTGTATCCAGGCCTCTCATACAGCACCTGACACCGGAGGAAGACATTTACCGGTGTGAGAACGAAGGGTTCTAAGGAGCCTCTGTAACACTAGCTCCTAATACTAGTCAAATTGAGATTACCGGAGCAAGGTATACTTGTTTATTGATCTCAAGGATGCTGGCAAGTGAGCATGAAAAATGAAGGAGGAGATGGTGGCAGTCGGGGGGGGGACTTGGATGTTTTAGGATCAGATTAAATCCTGTACATCCAGTGAGTATGAGTACTGGTGGAATGATTACTGGAATCTGAGAGTGGACATAGCAATGGGGCCAAATGGGGTGCATCCACGGGTGTTGGGAGAGCATAGGAAGGTATTGGCTGCACCTCTAACAGTCCTATTTAACTGATCAATAGATGCCAGAGTGGTTCTGGAGGACCAGAGGAGGGCAGATGTAATCCCACTTCACAAAAGTGGTAGCAGAGAGGAGGCTGGCAATTGGGGGTAGGAAAGTTAACAGAAACACTGCTGAAGGAAAGGACTATGGAATATCTTGAAGCAAGTGGGTTACAGGACCTGAGGCAGCACAGATTCACTTGGGTGGGGGTCATGTCAGACAACTCTGACAGATTTCTTTGATGGGGTGACTAAGGAATTAGATCAGGAAGGAATGGTGGACGTTGCCTACCTAGATTTCAGTAAGTCTTTCTACACTATAGGGGACTAGTGAGCAAGCTGGGTAACTTAGGGTTGGGTAAAAAGGTGTAAAACAAAGTAAGAAATCGGTTAGGGGATGGGCAACAAAGGTTGGCGGTAAATGGAGTTCACTCCAAGGAAGGGAGAGTGACCAGCGGGGTATCACAGGGATCAGTGCTGGGACTGGTCCTCTTTAATGTCTTTATAAGTGACATTGCAGAGGCGCTGGAGGGAAAGGTCTGCATCTCTGCAGATGACATTAAGATCTTCAACAGGGTGTACACTGCGGTGGTGTGTGGAAAGGATGAACAGAGACCTGAAAAAAGGACTGGTCAAAAGTATGGAAGTTGTATTTCAGTGCGAAAAAGTGCAAAATAATGCACTTGGGGCACAGAAACCCAGGGGCAGAGTACAAAATGGGTGGAGTGGTATTGGCAGCAACCAAGCAAGAAACAGACCTGGGGGTAATAATATTGGATGACCCAAAGGGGGTCAGGTGGTGTGACAAGGCTATTGGGAAGGCAAGTGGAATGCTGGGGTGCATAGCAAGGGGTATCAACAGCAGAAAGAGGGAGGTGTTGTTGCCCCTGTATAGCTCGCTGGTAAGACCCCACCTTGAGTACTGTGTCCAGTTTTGGAAACCACATCTCTGGAAGGACACAGACAGAGTGGAGGTGATCCAGAAGAGTGCAACTAAAATGGTGCTGACTTTATATAAAATACCCTAGGAGGAGAGACTAAAAGATCTCAACATGTACACCCTGGGATAGAGGAGGGAGCGAGAGGATATGATAGAGACCTTTAAATACCTCACAAGGGTAAATAAGGTGCATGAAGGAAAATACAGCTACATAAGAACTTACCGTAACAGTAGATCTTTGAGAGGAGCTATTGCAGCAGGTAATACCATTAGTACTAAGGCCGCCAGGCGTTAGGACCCCACGGAAAAATCTTCTAGCAAGCAGTCTGTGGTGGGGACTGTCACCGACGTCGTCTCCGCCCTGACGTCAGACGTGATGTAAAGGGGGCGATCTCCCGGCACCACCTCAATGCTCCCACCGGAGACCCAGGTGCAAAAAACAGATGGAGAACCGAGGAGGATCTCCCATCTCCAAAGAGAAGATATGAATTTGTTCCGGGGGGCAGGTGGGTGGGAAAGCCACCTGTTGCAAGAGCTCCTCTCAAAGATACACTGTTATGGTAAGTTCTTACGTAACTGTACTATCTCACTTCGAGGGAAAGCTCTTGCAGCACGTAATACCATGAGCACCTAGTCCCAAGCAATGCCCAAGAAGAGACCCAGGTCAGAAGGGTGGAGGACAAAAAAAATGTAAGAAATTAGGAGAGAAGTCCCTGAAGGACTACTAGGCCAAAACCTGCTCTTCTCCTGGAAGCACTGTCCAGACTGCAGTGCCTCACAAAGATGTGCACTGAACTCCAAGTAGCGGCCGCACAGAGGTTCGCTGATGAAATATTGCTAAGGGAAGCGAAGGATGTCACTATCCTTCTGGTAGAGTGACCCCCTAACTGGCCCTGGTAGGGGTTTGTTGTGGTGCTGGTAGCAGGATGTGATGCAATGTATGAGCCACTTAGTGTTTGTTTTGTGACTGGTGTTTCCAGCTTTCTGTGAGTAAAGGAGACAAACAACTAGTCCGTCTTTCTGGTGGAACTGGTCCTGGCCAAATAGTAACGCCAAAATTCAATGTACATCCACAGTGTGCAACAATGCCTCCTGTCTGTTTGAGTACTCTGGGTAATAAACTGGTAATTGGATGTCTTGGGGGTGTGTGTGTGTGTGTGTGTGTGTGTGTGTGGAAAGGATGAACAGAGACCTGAAAAAAGACTGGTCAGAAGCATGGCAGCTGTGTTTCAATGTGAAAAAGTGCAAAATAATGCACTTGGGGTACAGAAACCCAGGGGCAGAGTACAAAATGGGTGGAGTGGTATTGGCGACAACTAAGCAAGAAAAAAACCTGGGGGTAATCATCTTGGATGACCTAAAGGTGGCCAGGTAGTGTGACAAGGCAATTGGGAGGGCTAGTGGAATGCTGGGGTGCATAGCAAGGGGTATCAGCAGAAAGAGGGAGGTGTTGTCCCCATACAGCTCGTGGTAAGACCCTTGAGTACTGTATCCAGTTCTGGAAGCTATATCTCTGAAAGGACACAGACAGGGTGGAGGTGGTCCAGAGGAGTGCAACTAAAATGGTGCTGGTTTTGCATCAAATGCCCTAGGAGGAGAAACTAAAGGATCTCAACGTGTGCACCCTGGGGTAGAGGAGGGAGCGAGAGGATATGATAGACCTGGTAGCAGAAAGTGATACAATGTAAGAGCCACTTACTTACTGTTTGTTTTGTGACTGGTGTTCCCAGCTTTCTGTGGGCAAAGGAAACAAACAACTGGTCTGTCTTTCTAGCGGAACTGGTATTGGCCAAATAGTAATGCAAAATTCTATGCACATCCAATGTGTGCAACAATGTCTCCCTTCTGTTCGAGTTCTCTGGGTAATAAACTGATAGTTGGATGTCCTGGTTCAACATGAAGTCAGACTCTACCTTTGGTAGAACCTTAGGATTTGTACACAGGGCTACTCTGTCCCTGTGAAAAATAAGATAAGGCTCTGTACACATCAAAGCCTGCAGCTTGGAAATCCTCCAGGCTGAGGCAATGGCAACTAAAAATAACGCCTTCCAATAGAGAAGGCGTAACTTGCAACTTGCAGCTAGTTCAAAGGGGGGCAAGGTGAGCTTTTCTAAAACAAACAGGAGATTCCAAGGCGACACTGGATCTCTCCTGGGGGGTTTAATATGCAAGATGCCTCTTAAAAAGGTCTTGCAGATGTCCAACTGTGCCAGAGTCTTCCCATTCATTGGTGTATGGTAAGCTGACAGAACACAAAGATGCACCTTAGTGGACGAGTAGCTGAGGCCCAAGTCCGACAGGTGAAGATACTCCAGCACAGATTCCACTGGAGAATCGAGGGGATCCAGAGAATGGGGAATCACTCACAAGCAGAAATGTTTCCATTTCATGGCGTATGTAGCCCTGGTAGAGGGTTTTCTCATTGCCATGAGCACCTCTGCCACTCTAAGGGAGCCTCCAAATCTATCCCTAGCTAAGTCGGCAGGAGCCAAGCATGCAGATGCAGAGACCAGAGGGACAGATGGACCAACGTCCCTTGCTCCTGGGAGAGCAAGTGAGTAGAGAGGGGCAACGAAACTGGCGGTTCTGATGCCAGTCATTGCAACAGTGGGAACCAAATCTGTCAAGGTCAGAGTTGTACTGCCAGTATCATCCTGGCTCCTTCTGCCTGTAACTTGAGCATGACCCTCTGAAGACGAAGGAAGGCATATAGAAACCTCCCTGTCCAAGAGAGGGACAATGCATCTTGCCAAAAAACACCAGACCTTGGATCTAGTGAGCAGAATTTGGGCAGGTTGGCATTGTGTGGGGATGCAAAGAGGTCTAGTTCTGGCCAACCCCACCTTTCGAAGAGGTCATCTACGACTTCTTGCTGTAGTTCCCACTCGTGGTTCTGAGACTGAGAGTGACTTAGGCTGTCTGCAAGGATGTTGCGAATCCCTGGAACATGGACTGCTGTGATATCCAGGCTGTGGTTCACTGCCCAAGTCCATGCTCTCATCGCCTCTCTGCATAGGGGATAAAAATGTGTGCCCCCTTGCTTGCTGAGATGGAAGACTACTGGGGTATTGTCCGACTGGACCAGCAAAGGTCCAGGGAGAAGCACCCCTCTGGAAGGCTTGAAGGGCATACAGCACGGCTCTCATCTCCAAAACGTTTATGTGGATAGCTCGCTCCGTTGAGTTCCAAAAACCTCTCGTCTGATGGGAAGCAAGATGTGCTCCCCATCCCAGTCTCAAGACATCTGTAGTAAGGATCTGCTGTGGGCTGGGTCACTGGACATGAACCCCTATGCTCAAGTGGGTTGGGGTGAGCCACCAGGTCATGGACTGTCGCACTGCATTGGAGATCCGAATGGCCTCCTCTAGCTCATCCGTACCTTGATCCCATTAAACCCTGAGGTGCCACTGCAGGATCCTCATGTTCAGATGTATGAGTGGAACCATGACTATGGCTGCGGCTATGTGACCTAGAAGTTGTAGAACCACCACTTCTCAGCCTTGATGCCCTGTCTGTGGGCAGAAAGACTTTCCCATGGACTGTGTCCAGGACTGCTCCTATATATTGTAGTCTTTGAGCTGGCCATGGTTGTGACTTGGGCAGGTTTAGAGTAATGCACAGGGCCTGGAATAGACCGAATGTCTCCTTCAAGGTTCTGTTCAACTGGTCATCTGCTGGAGCAGTAAGAAACCAATTGTCCAGGTAAGGGTATACAAAGTGACCCCCTCTCTTGAGAGCCATCGCCACCACTGCTAGGCACTTGGTAAAGACCCTTGGTGCTGATGTTAGTTCAGATGGTAGCACCCTGAACTGGTAGTGTCTGCCGTGGAAGGTAGTCGTAGAAGACTTGGTTTGCTGGCCAAGGCACCTAGCTTCACCTGAGCTCTTTCCTTCTAAGATTGCTTGAAAGGACAGAACAGAGAACCTTACCAGAGCAAGTGAAAATGATTAAGACTTCTTTTGGCTAAGCAGATTTTACTGTATGTTGTAATTTTTATTTTGTACTCACAGGGATTGCTACTGTTTGTTGCAAACATTTCATTGCTTTATTTTTCTCTGATTCAAATTGTTGTTGTTGGTATATCTTCTTCTGCATTATTACAAGGTGTGCCTACAGGTGTGTGCTAACAGATTACTGTTGTAATCGTCTGATTCAAATTGTATTTTGCAAGGTATATCTTCTGTTACTGCTTTATTTTTCTCTGTAGCACAGTGTTTCTTACAGGGTATATCTTCTCTGAAATTATTACAGGTGGTGCTTTACAGGTTTTACAGTTTTATCGAACATTAGGATAAGCTTTCAGGGTTACTGCATTTGTTGGTGACTGATTGTTTCTGCTCTTACCCCCTTGTTCTTTCATCCGTGGTTCTTCTTTTTCGGCAGGTGAAGGGCCCAGCCACCCATCCCTATCCCCAACCACCCCACACTACACTCCTTTTATAGGGTACCACAGTTGTGACATTTCCTGTGGCAAAAAAGGGGCGGATCAGTGGGGCATCCACAAGGTGAGCTCATTTACAGGGGCACTAGTAATTTAACTTGTTATAACAAGTTATACGAAAACAAAACACAAAATCAAACCATTACTTGCATTTTTTTCCTTCTAATTACTCTGACCAGGTTATAAACCCATCAACTTATCTGGAATAGATATCATTAACTGCAGGTACTGTGGAACACTTTTCAGAAGGACAGTCTTACAGGATTTAGGACACTGTCCTACATGCTGGGCCATTGGAGATCTTAGGGCTCAGCTCCGGGCAGCATGGGCAGAGATTGCGCGCTTCAAATTTCATATTCAAGAGGAAATACATTATAAGAACCACCCACCATTTCCCCAACATCCAACAGAAGAACCTCGACTGCAGAGGGTAGTTGGCCCAGGAAGTTGGCAGGTGGTTAGGAGGGGCAAATTGGGTGCCCCATCACTCTGTGCTCTCCAACATATTACCTCCAAAAACCATATAAACACTACAAACAGGTATCTGCCTCTATCTCTGAAATCAAACAAAGGGGCAGAGGACACTGCAGAGCAGGACACTGCAGCACAGGAGCTAGCACAACAAAACTGCCCAAATCAGGAACCAAAACAAAATAAGCAAAAAGGAAATCCAAAGAACTTCTGATCATAGGAGACTCCATGATTCGGGGAGCTGATACCCATTTCCAGCCAGGGGTAATGGTCAGATGTCTCCCAGGTACATCAGCGGGGAGAGACACTGACCGCATTGCTAAAATTGTTTGCAAAGCAGGAGAAAACATTGATGTCCTGGTACACAGAGGGACTAATGATCTCGCCAGCCGGTCAGTTGTGGAGACCAAGGAACACCTGACCAGGCTGGGTGACAAACTATCATCCACTTCATCTGACATCTCCTTCTCTGAGATCCTGCCAGTCTGGGAGAGGAGGGCAGATGGACGGAAGGTCAGAGAAGGGGAGATAGGGGATCTAAACATGTGGCTCAAGGGCTGGTGCCAGGAAAAAGGACACAGATTTGTAGGGAACTGGCAACAGTTCTGGGAGTGAAAGTTCTGTAAATTTGATGGATTGCATCTGACTAAGGAGGGAGTCAGTGCATTGGGGCAGAAGTTTAACGTCTTTGCAGAATATTTAAACTAGCAAATGGGGAGAGGGGTGCAGCACCCCATACGTCGAATGGGAAGAACACTCCACCCCCCTCAGTTAGTCGTCAAACAGGGATTCAGCATGTTTGCAGTTCATTTGCATCATCAGGTAAGAAAAAAAGTCCGTCTCCCCATTCGATGCACAGCAGAAATGACAAACCTCACCCAACAACTAACACACCGAAATATGGCCAATGGAAAATCATGTACACAAATGCTCACAGCCTGGGAAATAAGATCCCAGACCTGCAGGCAATAATGTCAGAGGCTAAGCTGGACATAGTAGCAATTAGTGAGATGTGGTTTACCAGTAACCACACTTGGAAGACTTCAGTACCTGGCTATGTACTGTTCAGAAGAGACCGAGGTGCAAAAGGGAGGGGGGTGGAGTGGCCTGTATGTCAATGAAAATATCAAAGCTACAGAAATTCAGAATACACATAAGGAGCCAGAAGAACTGTGGGTCACCCTGGAAACAGGAAATGGGACAGCCATAAGAACTGGGGTTGTCTACAGGCCCCCAGACCAGGGGGAGGACATAGACACATTACTGTTAGAAGATATACAAAACATGACAGCTAAAGGGGAGGTTCTGATAATGGGAGACTTCAACATGCCGGATACAGATTGGTCAATACCAGCAGGAACATCTGCCAGAACTAAACACATGGTGGATTCTCTGCAGGGGGAGGGCCTCAAACAACTGGTACAACAACCCACAAGAGACAGGGCTATCCTAGATCTAGTACTGACTAACAGGGAAGGGATCACAGATCTCCAGGTAGGTCACCTGGGGGCCAGTGACCATCACATGGTATGGTTCAATTTGGCCACTACATCTAAATCATCCCATTCCAAGGCAAACATATGGGACTTCAGAGGAGCTGACTTTGATAAGATGGCCAACCGAGTTAAGCTAGCCCTAGCAAAAATAAACACAGGTGAGGGGGGTACAGGCAAAGTGGGCAAGCATTAAGGATGCAATACTTGAAGCAACATCCCATTGTGTTAGACAGAAAAGGAAGTGCAAAAGAAGATGGAAGCCACTTTGGTTCTCAAAAATAGTAGCAGAAAAGGTCAGAGCCAAAAGGCTGGCCTTCAGGAAATATAAGGGAACACAGCGGGATGAAGATAGGGAGGCATACCAAACTGCCCTAAGGGAATTAGGGAAGGCAAAGTCCCAAACTGAGGAAACACTAGCACGAACAGTAAAAGAAGGTGACAAGACTTTCTGTAGATACATTAGTGAAAGAAGAAAGTAAATGTAAAAGCATCTATCCTAAATAGATACTTTTGCTCAGTATTTACTGAAGAGAAGGTAGGGCAGGGTCCACAGCTCTGCACCATGGACACAGGGGGGGAGGGAAGTGAGCACTACTCCCTTCACAAAAGAAAGGGTCCTACAAGAGCTCGCTAAGCTCAGGGTGGACAAGGCAATGGAACCTGATGGCATACATCCCAGGGTACTTAAAGAGCTAAGGGTGGAACTAACAGAGCCATTAGCAGAACTGTTTAGTGAGTCTCTGAGCACAGGAGAGGTCCCAGAAGACTGGAGAAGGGCTCATGTGATCCCACTCCACAAGAGTGGTAGCAGGGAGGAGGCAGGGAACTACAGACCAGTCAGTCTTACCTCAGTAGTGGGCAAGATTATGGAGGCACTCCTTAAGGAAAGGATAGTGCAACACCTGGAATCCATAGGGGCACAAGATCCATGACAACATGGGTTTACAAAAGGAAGGTCCTGTCAAACTAATCTCACAGATTTCTTTGACTGGGTAACCAGAGTGGTGGACCAAGAGGGAGCAGTTGATGTCACCTACCTTGACTTCAGCAAAGCTTTCGACACTGTTCCACATAGAAGATTGATAAATAAGCTGGGTAGGCTCGGGGTGGGTCAGAAGTTGGTCAGCTGGGTGGCAAACTGGTTGATGGGCAGAAAACAGAGAGTGGTGGTAAATAGTATATAGTCAGAAGAGATGCAAGTCACAAGTGGGGTACCTCAGGGATCAGTCCTGGGCCAGTCCTCTTCAATATCTTCATTAGTGACATTGCAGATGGACTAGAGGGTAAGGCTTGTCTGTTTGCAGATGACACCAAGATCTGCAATAGAGTAGATGATCCAGATGGGGTAGGCAGAATGAGAAGAGATCTGGATAAACTAGCAAAATGGTCAGAAGAGTGGCAACTGGGATTTAATGCAAAGAAGTGCAAGATCATGCACATAGGGAAAAGAAACCCTGAAGCCACCTATAGGCTGGGAGGGGAGTTGCTGGCAGTCACAAAGGAAGAAAGAGACTTGGGCATCATCATTACCGATGACCTGAAATCATCCAAGCAGACCTCTAAAGCAGTAGGTAAGGCTCGGGGGACGTTAGTATGTATTAGTAGGGGTATCACAAGTCGTAAGAGGGAGGTAATAATCCCTCTTTACAAGACACTGGTTAGGCCCCATCTGAGTACAGGTGCAGTACTGGAGGCCACCCACACAAGGACATTAACCAAATTGAGGCAGTCCAGAGAAGGGCAACCAAAATAGTGCAGGGACTGCATCAGAAGACATATGAGGACAGATTAACGGAGCTCAATATGTATACCCTTGAGCAAAGGAGGGAGAGAGGTGATATTATTTATTTATTTAGTTTTTGTTGACCGGGTAAGTGCACTAGACAAATCCTGCCTATTTGCAGGCACAACCCAAGGGAAGGGGATACAGATGAATGCCAACTGATCTTGAACCAGATTAAGCTGTTGGTGGTATTTTTAGTGAATATGATTGAGACATTGAAACACCTTAAGGGCATTAACAAGGTGAAAGAGTCTAACATGTTTAAACATAAGAAAAATAGCAGGACAAGAGAACACAGCACGAGATTAGAGGGAGGCCGATTAAGGGGGAATGTGAGGAAATTCTTTTTCACAGAATGGGTGGTGGATGCATGGAACGGCCTACCTCAGGAAGTGGTGGCTATGAATACAGTGCAGGGCTTCAAACAGGCATGGGATAGGCATAAAATAGCAATACAGATGAGTATGAATAGATAGGCCACTGGCAGAGCAAAGGCCGATGGCACATTTATAAGGTAGAAAAAGAAATGGGCAGACTGGATGGGCCTTGCGGTCCTTATCTGCCATCAACTTCTATGTTTCTATGTTTCTAAAGCGGAGGTACTTCCTGTGCAGGGGTCAACCTTTACTTTTATTTGCAATAGCCAACAGGACAAATTGATTCAAAATTGCACTAGCCCACAGATGGTTGCACTAGCCCGCAATTGTAATTGTAAATGTTGATCATTTATACAGGAAAAAATGCAAGCCAAGAAAATACTCCAATTATTGCACATGTATCCTGCTCTTATATTGCTTCTGGCCCAGCTGAAAAAGACTGCAGAGCCATCACACACAGTGTGCCCCCACCTCCCATTGTTTTGTACCTTGCCCTCCTCTCTTCTTTCTGCACCCCTGAACCCGAGTATATTACAGCAACAAATGTTCAGTCAAGTAGGCCTTGCTCTGCACACACAATAGCTGGCATCATAATGCACCTCACCAAACTCTCACCACCACCCACACTGCAATAAATAGACACTCTGGGAGAGAGATCAGCTGGAGACCAGCACTTCTGGAAGTTTTCATATGGTGTCAAGTGAGTGAGCCAGGAGCACATCTAGGATTTCTTTGGGGAAGTGGGCTACACAAGCTTAAGGGGACTGGGAAACAGAAAACATTGATATTTATGTTTAAAAGTATTGATTTTAACATGCTATGCCCCAACAGTAACATTTCTTAAACATTCTCCTTGCATCAGGCCAGGGTAAGCAGTACACAGGCATGATACTATTCTACCCCTGTTTCTATATATGATGATCTATGCACCCCAGGAAAGCTTATTTTAACTTTTCAAATTATATGTTTTACTGAGGTATTTTTTACCATACACGCCTCCAAAACTTTGTTTTTAGGGTGAAGGGACATGCTGATGCTGAGTAGGATATGGGTGGGACTGTATGGATGGTATTGGCCGGCATGGTCCATTTTAAAGAGCTGGGGACCACTACATTTGCCAGTAAGGGGTATATGGATAGTCATTTCAGAGTATGGTCTGCAGGGTTGTCCAGGGAAGGTACAGAGTTGAGAGATCTGAAGAGGCGAGGGAGCAGCTATATTAAGGCTGGGATAAAACCCACCACCTGCAGAGCAGACTCTGTATACCTCTTAGCATTTTGTCACTGAAATATTTATTTATTTCAGTAGTAGATTAATACCTTTGAGCCAGGATGACTCTTTTACAAAGGGTCCTTGGCAAAATAAATGTAAGACATAGTTAGCACAAAACAACAATTTGAAGATACTCTCAAACATAACAAACAAGTACAGACTAAATGACAGGGACAGACATTAGTGAAGTATGCCTAGTGGCAAGTGCAGGGCATCAAAAGGTAGCAGCTGAAAAGGGCTTTATAAATGGGATAGATGTAAGGGGAGTGAGGGGATGAGAATGAGAGCATGATGCAGGTAATGAGTAGGGAGCAAAGTGGGCTCTGACAAGGAGTGTTTCATCGGAGAGGAGGGTAGGTAGAAAAGGAGGAGGTTGAGGGATGGGGGAGAGAAGATGAGGTTCTGTAAAGGGGTGGCCAAAGGTGAGGAATAGCAGACACATTGGAGTTCTTGGGCCAGGTGGACATGCAGGGCATTTTTATATGGGCCAATTTTGGGTGTGTTCCAGAAGTGGAGTGGGGAGGTCAATATTAGATACAGACACTCAAAATGTAGTAAAAAAGAAGAGAAAGTACAGGATTGAGTGATTTGAATGGGAGAGAGAGCACCTGTGGTGAGGCTGGATTAAAATCCACCACCTGCACAGCAGATCCTGTATACCTTTTAGCATTTTCTCACTGAAATGTAGGATACAGATACTCAAAATGTAGGGAAATGAGCACTGGTTTTACTAATTTGGGACAAACTGTCAGATAGATACATTCAGAAAACTGAAAGCTAGTGACTCAACAGCTTCTACTCTTGATCACACCCTGGACACTAGCTGAAAATTCTGACAGTGGAGTGATAAGTACTCACACATTGAGCCTTTTGTGGGATCCTCTTCTTGAAGTGCCAGATACCTGCAGCTCTTAATGAGGTGTTAATCACACCAGATAGATCTGCATGATGACTAGAGCCTGCTAAAGTAGGGACATTTTTAACTTTATTAACAGCCATGGAAAACCTGCACTATCAAGGCGGACAAGTAGAGGGTTAGCTGCACTAGCCCTGGCCAATTTGCACTAGGTTTGGGGCTAGTAAAACAATGTTAAGGTCGAACCCTGTTCCTGTGGGGTGGCAGGATCTTGATATGCATGTAAGAATCATGCATGTCCAGAGGGCAAAACCAGTCTCCTTGGTAGAGCATTGGTAACAGGGTTGCTAAGGTCACCATTCTGAACCATTTGTATTTGATAAAAGTGTTCACTTGACTCAGATCCAGAGTGGGATGGAGGGCTTCCATCTTTTTTGGGACAAGGAAGAAATGGGAATAAAATACCTTGCCCTGCTGAACAAAAGGAACCTCTTATATGGCTTTTTTGTCCAATAAGGCCTGTATCTCTGCCCTCAGGGGGAGTGCATGGGAGGGTGAGCAGTGGGAGGGGATTCGTGGATTGTCCGGTGGGATCTGGGTGGACTCTAGAGAGTATCCCCTTTCCACTATCTGGAGGACCCATTGGTCCGATGTTATACTGGACCATCCGGGTTGGTAGAGGGAGAAACTCCCTCCTACTGCCTCCCCCTGCACTTCCTCCAGTGGAGGTGGGGTTGGTAGGAAGGGGGGTAGGCAGGGGAAGTCTGGGTGCCTTGGGATTTTTGGGGCCCTAGGCGCCTGAAGGGACAGGGTGGCCTTTTCTTTTAAAACCTCCCTTATGTTGTGTCTGGCACCTTCCTTGCTGTCCCTGATTTTTTTGAAAGAGATGACGACGTGTGGGCTGCAGCTCTGACCTGTACATCCTGTGGACTTCAGATACTGCTTTGCCCAAATCTTGCAGTCCGGTAATTAGCTTCTCAGTGTCCTGGCCAAACAGAACTGGTCCCTGAAAAGGTGCATCCACGATAGCATCCTGTAGATCCTGTTGGAAACCAGAAACTCTGAGCCAAGCATGCCTCCGCATGCAAATGCCAGTGGCCACTGCTCTTGCCACTGTATCTGCGGAGTCATACAAACTCCTTAGGACGTATTTTTCTATGTCTACGACAGACTGTATGACAGCAAGGAGTTCTGTTTTACCCTCCGAATCTGTCTGGGCCTTGGCCAGGCCCATCACTTTTGCACACAGGGACTTCTGGTACGTGATCATGTGGGCAAGGAAATTCAGTGACCGGACAGTGCAAGTTGCCGACCAGTACACCTTACGACCCATTTGGTCCAGTTTTTTGGATTTAGAGTCTGGGGGCTGGGCACTCATGCAGCGTGGTTGTTGTGCCCTGCTGTGGGCAGCCATCAGGACCACGGAGTCTGCCTTTGAGTGTTCACCCAGAAGGGGCTCCCCTTTTGGAGTTTTATACAGCCAATCAGCTTTGCATGGCACTGCGGTTGTAGTGGCTGGATATCTCCATGTTGACTTGGTTACATCCTGAAAGGGCTCTACCAGTGGGGGATGACCAAGGGTTTAGGGTCAGTGGCTCCCCAAAATTTTGCCAATCTGTATCTTCAGGGTCTAGTTCCTCTGTGTCCCACTGGTATAGCACCTGTATGTGCCGTATAATATCCAAAAAGGACAGGTCATCTGGAGGTGACCTCGGCATGTCCCTTGGATTATGAGACAGGATGGGCAGCTTGTACTCCGAGGAGTAGTCTGAAGACGAATCTCTGGCATCGTCCCCTGAAGACGATTGAGGGCGCTTGCTCCAGGATAAGATTTTTTTTATTATTTATTTAGCTTTTGTTGACCAGGTAAGTGCACTAGACAAATCCTGCCTATTTTCAGGCACGACCCGGGGGAGGGGGATACAGATGAATGCCAACTGACTTTGAACCAGATTAAGCTGTTGGTGGTATTTTTAGTGAATGAGGGAAATTTGGCCAGTACACTGGGAAATTCCCCTACTCTTCGATAAGTGCCATGGGATCTTTAACATCCATCTGAACTACCACCAATCCAGGCAGCTGGGACCTCGGTTTAACGTCTCATCCGAAAGATGGCACCTCAGAAGTGCAGCACCCCTCTCATGCTGCACTGCAGTGTCAGTACTGGGATATTAACCCAAGTGCCAGATGTGGGAACTGAACCCACAGCCCTCTGATCTCCCGGCCTCAGAGGCGAGTGTGCTACCTACTGAGCCACTGACACTGACAAGATGAAGGATGGGTGTCTTTTGAGCGCCTGACCCAGGCATCCACCTGCCTTCTTCCTCTGGTAGTGGATGCTCCATTGGCAGTAAGGGCTGCTGAGGTGACTGATCCCTTGGTGGTGGCCGTACCGGGGATGGATCCCTGGGTCTAGGGAGAAGATCCCCTTTAATGGTATTCCACCAAGCATTAAAAAACACTCCCACCTCAGCCAGTGGAATGACTGGTGGTGGGGGCATTTGGTTTGAAGTGCTGGAGGGCCCAGGTGTAGGATCTGGAGGCACTGATGTCTGGTCCTCGGGCACCTTCTCTGTAGGTTCTTCCGGTGTCAGATCTGCACTGTCTGGTGTCCGGTTCTTTTGGTGGAGGCTGCTGGGTGTCCAGTGTCCCTGTGTTTGGGATTTCAGTCGCTGGGGCTGACGGACAGTTCATCGAGGCCGACGGCCGTTCTTGTGGCCGGTGGTGCCTGCTCTTTCTCCAACGCAGAGTCAGAGTGTCTGGTGGTCTGCCTTCCATCAGAGGTGGATGGCATCCAGTACCTGACGATCTCCTGGCGTTTCATGGAATCGTCCGATTTCTTGTGCTTCTCGGATGACCCAATGTGCTTGCAGGTGCCGAACTTGGTGGATTTGCCCGAAGCTAATGCCTGTCCCTCATGGGTTGACCCATGTTTATTGGGTTGGTGGACCAAGGGGACCTGGACAGATGGCCGCCCTTGGGAAGAAGACTCCCTACCTTTAGCGTGAGATGAGGTGGTCGACGTCTTGTGGGTCTACCCCAAAACTGCCTTGGTACCTGGGGGGACACACTCCGACTTACTGCCGGAGGTGAAGGTAGTAGACGCTCGGTGAGGGGACTTTGGGCAGGACTCTGATCTGGCTCTCTCCTTCTCTCGGTGGTGTTTCCCCTCCTGATCTCTTCTCCTTGGGGAGACACGCCCTGGCTGAGGAGGATGAACTATGTCCTTATGGAGCCTTCTGCATGGTGGCTACTTGCTGCTCCAGTAGATAGGCTTTCAGCGTGTTGACACGGTGAATCCTCATTTTATTATTGAACTGCTGGCAATGCAGGCAATCATCAGGCCAGTGGTCTGGGCCTAGGCAGATCGTGCAGGCAGAGTGGCTGTCTTTCGCTGGGATCTGCTTCCCGCACACACACTTTGATTTTCGCCACTGTGTCGATGAAGACATGCACTTAACCGATTAAAACTGTCAAGGAAAAATCCGACTTTTGAGAAAAAACAGCGCAATGCGTGAGTAAAAAAGGCAGTTGACTGTGACTATGGTGTCTGTGGATTCAATGTTAGTGGGTCAATGGTGGGAAAACAACTGAGGTGGTGCTGGGGGACTGCCCAATTTATACCATGTCTGACGTTGGGGTGGAGCCGATGTTGGGATGGTCCCCACCACAGACTGCTAGCTAGAAGATTTTTCCATGGGATTCTAATGCCTGGTGTCCTTAGTCCTAATGGTATTACCTCCTGGAAGAGCTCCCCCTTGAAGTGAGACGTACTTTCCAAAAATAAGGTGCTTAGGAACAAGGGGCCATGATATGAAACCGGAAGGGAGTAGATTCTGAAGAGATGTGAGGAAGTACTTCTTTAGAGAAAGAGTGGAGGATTCCTGGAACAGCCTTCCAGTGGAGGTCGTGGGGGTGAAAACAGTGGTGGGGTTCAAGAATGCATGGAACAGGTACAAGGGAATCACAGTGGAAAGGAAGGGGGAGGGAGGAAGCGCTGTAGATCACATAGTGTCTGTGTTGGAAATGTAGGTAGGAATAAATGGGTAGAGTGGGTGGGCCAAGTCGCCCTTATGTGCCATCAGATTCTAAGTTTCTATGTTAGACTGATATATACATTTTTATAGACTGAGTGTGCTAGTGTGATGACCGTTAGTTAGGATTACCTTTCTGACAGATAAAATGCTGGATGAAAAGTCTATATTATTGTGTGCCTTTGGGAGCAAGATGGTGGTTTCCCACCATGAAGTATCCGTTAAAGAGTTTCTTTTGTGGTTTTGCGACCCTTGAACTTGGGCACCAACATCTGCCATAATGGAAGCCTAAACACTTAAAAAGACAACCTAGGCCACCTCGATGGCCCAGCTGCTACACAGGTGACCCAGGTTTGGGAGTGGAGCTGGGTTGCCGCGTCAGGCCTGGCTGAATTAGCTGCAGCTCAGCAGTGTGTCTCAGTCAGGGAGGGGTGGCAATGGGTTCTGGTGCTACAGCGACCCTCATGGCTAGGCCAGGGAGCGTGCCTCTTGCCATAGAGATGCAGTGATGTTGAGGCCAACAGAGGTATGGCCCGCTTTAGTGAGATCCAGGGTGGGATTAGGGACAAAAGAGAAGAAAAACACTCCCAGCTGTCTCCATGAAGGCACATAGAGCCTGAATAGAATACATCCCTGATTGCAGGGTATAAAACTAAAAGGGATGGCTGCCAGGGAGAAAAAACATGGCATGAAAAAAATAAAGACAACCCAAGGAAAGTACAGTTACGTTAAGAACTTACTATAACTGTAGATCTTCGAGAGGATCTCTTGCAGAAGGCCAACACTGGTAGGACTAAGCCATCAGTTGCCAAGACCAGACAGAAACCTTTCTAGCTAGCAGTCTACCAGAGGGGGCTGGGCACCTCCGACATCAGCCAATTCTATAAAAGGTGGGTGGTTTCCACACTCTCCTCAGTTCTCCTGCTAGAGACCATAAGCAGGATGATGGAAGGGAGAAACCCATGAGGACTCCTAGGTAATCCAACAACAAAAAAAGTACAAGTAGAAAGCTCACCCCTATGGAAGGGGAAAGAGACACAGGAGTAGGGTGATGGAGGGAGGGAAAGTAGGGTCTACTGCAAGAGATCCTCTCAAAGATCTTCTGTTATGGTAAGTTCTTCCGTAACTGTACTATCTTACTTCGAGGGTGTCTCTTACAGCGGGCCATACTAGTAGGACTGAGTCCCAAGCAGTTCTGGCAGAATAGGCAGACAGTCCAGGCAGTAGGTAAAAGAAAAAGCAGCGTAAGACAGGGGGACCTAGGAGGACAGCTAGGCTGAAAATGGCCCTACGCCTAGAGGCGATGTCCAGACTGTAATGCTTTGTGAAAGTGTGGACAGTGCTCCAGGTGGCAGCAGTGCAAATGTCAGCAGCTGACACATTACAGAAGCAAGCCACTGATGTGGCCATACCGTGTGGTATGGCCTTTAACTCCTCTTGGAAGTTCCTTGCTGTACTCATGGTAACAATAGACAATGCGATACTTAACCATTTAGACAAACACTGTTTGGACACCGGTGCACCCTTTTTTCCAGGGGTGAATGAAATAAACAACTGACTAGACTTCTGGGAGTCCTTAGTCCAGTGTGTATAGTACCTCAAAATTCTATGTACATCCAAGGTATGGAGCAATACCTCCTCTTGAATGGAATGCTCCGGAAAAAAACAGGTAGGTGAATACTGATTTAAAGTAAACTCCGACACCATCTTAGAAAGAAACTTAGGATCTGAATGCAAAGACACCTTGTCTTTTCCTTGTGAAAAAACAAATAAGTTTCCTTACATGAGGGCCTGAAGCTTGGAAATCCTTTGAGCAAAAGTAATGGCAACTAAAAATAATGCTTTCCATGACAGAAAGCTTAGCTCACAAAACGAGGCTGGTTCAAAGGGAGCAGCATAAGTTTTTCCCAATACAAAGCTAAGGTCCCAAGGTGGGACAGGGTCCCTGATTGGGAGTTTCAAATGCAGGATACCCTATAAGGATGTGCAGGATATATCGAGTTGGGCCAGTGAGCGCCCGTCTACATGTACATGGTATGCTGAGATGGCAGAAAGATGTACCTTAACAGAGAAATACCGCAAACCCAAGTCTAAGAGGGACAGAAGGTACTCCAGGACCTGATACACTGGACAGGTAAAGGGATCTAAATGGTGCGATGCAGCCCAAACAGTGAAACGCTTCCATTTAATAAAACAAGTGGCCCTGGTGGAGGGCTTCCTGGCTGCCATCAAGATATCTGCTACTCCGAGGGAGATCCCAAATCTGGCGATGGCTATGCATGGAGGTGAGAGACCTGAGGTCTGGATGGACCAGGGTATTCTGTTTCTGGGACAACAAGTCAGTGCACAGGGGCAGGGACAGCGGAGGTTCCACTGCCAGTTGGTGCAGCAAGGGGAACCAGATCTGATGAGGTCAGAAGGGGCAATGAGGATCATTGTAGCCCCCCTCCATCTGGAGTTTGATCAGATCTCGTTGAAGGGCCTGTCTGCCAGTGCAGCGGTAGCACTACCAATTGCAAAGAAAGTGACCTGGATTTGGGAATATGCCTAGGTCATCGGGGCACTGGCCAGAGGAGGATGGTTGAGCATCTAGATGCTCTCCCTGGGGAGGAAGGAGGGAGGGAGGGCAGCCGCTCCCATTGTGATACCGTCACCTGGGAAGGTGCACACAGATGGAGGTGCAGCTGAGAACACCAAGAGAGAGGGGAGGATGTTGGCCAGGGTCCAGAGCCATGGCACTTCTCAGCCTGCGCATGCTCCTTGGACCCTCTCGCTGGTCACCATCCTCGGGCACACGGGACAGAAAAACAGAAGCTGGACCCTACATCTGCTCCTGGCAATGGGCCCTGGTGCCAAGGTGATGGACTGACCCTGGAGACCTGGAATGGACAGCCTGACATGATTTATATAGGCAGGGAGGAAGCCAGACTCCCTCCTTCCCTGTTCTAGGGGCAAATCATGGCTGAATGTGGGCTGGTCCTTCCGGGTGCTCCATAGGTATGGCTGAACCACATGAACACCTTGGGAGACCCTGAGAGAGAGAAGTGATGAGGAAGGGGGCCTAAACAAAGAATAAAAAAAAATAAAAAAGAACTCTCTGAAGGAGCAGAAAGGGAGGGAAGGCATACAAACACCTCCCTGTCCAAGAGGACAATGCGTCTTGCCAGAAAACTACAGACCCTGGATCCAGCAAGCAGAAAAGTGGCAGTTTTGCATTGTGTGGGGACGCAAATAGGTCCAACTCTGGCCGATCCCATCTGTCGAAGAGGTCTTCTTTCACTGAGTTTAGAAGTTCCAGTTCATAGGATCTGGACCACGAGTGATTTAGGCTGTCTGCCGGGCTGTTTTGGTCACCTGGAACATGGACGTCCGAGAGTTTCAGGCTGTGCTCTATTGTCCAATAAAAACTCTCATCCCTTCCCTTCACAGGGGATAGGAATGAGTCCCTGCCTGCTTATTTACAGTATGTAATAAACCACGCACATGCTGTTCATCTGAACCAAGAGCAGACCCGGGGAGAACTGGATCTGAAACGCCTGCAGGGTGTACAGAACTACTTGCATCTCCAGAACATTTAAGTGGAGATTCTTTTCTTTTTTTTTTATACTTGCCTGGCTCCTCGGCTTCAGAGGGGGCCTCGTACCCCCTCCTACTCCATCCGCCAGGTCCTGTCACCAGGATCCCCCTGATTTCACATTGCTTGGTCGGCCAGGGGTGCATTCATTTTTCCCCATTTTTCTCCCTATCCCGAGGATGCCAGCATAGAGGACATTCGTCCAGATGGATGATGTGCTGACACACACCATTGTCAAGCGCTTAACAGCATCCTCCCTTCCCTGACTCCAGAAAGCCGTGTGCACCTACCACCTGTGCTTCCACCAGCAAAGGAGCTACAGGTGCTTAGAGCAACTTGGTAACCCAACCTGGAGGAGGAGAGCATCCAATGGGATGCTCAATCCTCCTCCCCCCATCCTCCCCCTGATGGTCCGGGTCCATTGCCAAACCCGGGTAACCGGCCAAAATGCAAGGTGTGGCGTCCAGTGCCTCAGCGCCACTGGGCCGGGGTGGAGATCCTTTTCTATCTTAGACCATGTCCCCTAAGTTTGATGGGTTCCCATGTGGGATCCCCAACCGAGGCCTGAGGCATCCATCATAAGGATCTGCTAAGGGAGAGGTACAGAAAAGGGAAATCTCTAAAACAGGTGACTGGGCTCCAGCAACCACAACATCACCTAATAGATGGGACCTGACACCAGCACTGGTTGATCCAGGGTGTTGACGCATTGGTCCCACTGGACAGTGTCCACTGGGGGATTCGCATATGCAGCCTGACCAGAGGAACTGTGGCAATGGCCATGGCCAAAAGGTCTAAGAGCCTCAGAAAGACCCTCACCGGAATGCAATGGCTGGAGTACAGGAGTTGGGCCTGGTCCAGACTCTCTGCCCCATCTGGGGGTAAGAAGGCCTTCCCCTGGGTGGTGTCCAGCACTGCCCCTACGTACAGGAGATGCTGGCAAGAGGTCAAGAAAATCTTTGGTAGGTTGACAGTAATACCCAAAGCTTGGAACGGGGTTCAGGTGTGAGAAAGAGTTTGAAGGAGAAGGTCCCTAGATGGGGCCGCTAACAGCCAATCATCCAGGTGGGGAAAAATTTAGAACCCCTGCCATCTCAAGGCAGCTGCCACCACCCCCAGGCATTTGGTGAAGACCCTGGAGGCTGAAGACAAACCAAAGGGAAGAGCTCTGACATGGTAGTGCACTCCCTGAAAGTGGAAGGGTAGGAAGCATTGGTGGGAGGCTAAGGCCCTACTATGCAGACAGGCATCCTGCATATCCAGGGAGCAAAGCCAGTCCCCCTGATGTAGCAGGGGCAGCAAACCCTGAATGGTGAACATTCTGAACCATTTGTACTCTATACCACAATTTCAGCTGGCTTAGGTCCAGGATGGGCTGAAGGTCTCCCATCTGTTTGGGGACCAGGAAGAAGCGGGGATAGAACCCCATCCTTGCTGACACTGTGGGACTGGCTCTATGGTCTTTTTTGGAAATAAGGTCCAGACTTCCTCCCAGATAAGAGGGGTGTAGCCGGGAAGGTATGAGGAATTGCCCTCGAGGGTTTTCTGGAAGCCACTGTATGAACTCGAGAGTGTGGCCGTGCTCGATGAGCTGCAGTACTCAGTTATCTGTGGTGACCTCCCTCCATCTATCCAGATGCAGGGAGAAACGACTCCCGATGACCACATCCTGTAAAACCTACTGGTGGGGAGGTGGGTCTAGCAAGGAGTTGGGAGGTGGAGGCAGCTGCTGCTGGGGACACTGCTGTACCTCGGGTGCTGCAGGTGGCAGCTGAGAAAGGAGTTGGGAGAGCTGCCCCCACGTTGTACTTGCTCTGGATTTTGGGAGGGGGGCAGGTTTGTCTGTGGGAGGAGCGATGAAAAGGAGCCCACTGACCTGGTGATATATAGAATAGATGGATTCGAGAGCTTGTCCTGAGGTCTGGAGTTTGGAGTTAATATTCTAAACATCTCCCTCCAAAAGTTTGAATCCTCTGAAGGGTGAGTCCATAATGTTAGACTGGACATCCTGTACGAAGCCAGAGACCCGGAGCCAGAAATGGCACCTCATACAGATGCTTACAACTCCCGCCTGGCCTGAAGCATTTACCGCATCACAGGCTTTCCTGAGGATGTGGGTACTGACATCTGAACCTGTTTTGAGGGCCTGGACGGTCTGCTGCTTGGAAGGGTCATCTGGCATAACAAGGAAAGCCTCCCTAGCCTAGTCCCAGAGCAGGTTCTGGTACTGTACCATACGGGCCAAATAATTTATGGCCCAGATGGCCAGAGTGGCAGCGGCTAAGGTCTGCTTGCCCATCTGGTCCAGCTGGCGGGGCACCCTGTCTGTGGTAAGGGAATATAGGTGCTTAGGTCTTTTGGTGTGGTTGTGCGCTGCATTGATAATGACCAAATCAACCTAGGGCTGTTTGCCAAAGTACAGCTTGCCAGCCGGGCATGGTAAAGCCTGTCAGCCTTTTTTGGATACCGTTTAGTACTGTATGGGGGCAATTCCAAGCAGCCTGGGTAGTGTCCTCATAGGAATCGATAACTGGGGGACCACCAGAGGAGGGGCGTCTGGCTAACGTAAGTATATGGCAAGCCAACACCACTCTGGGTCCTGTTCCTTTGTTTCCCAACTCATGGCGGCCTGAATATGCCACATGATGGCTATGAACGTGAGGTCAGCCAGGAAGGACTTGGGGACGTTGCTGGGTACCTCTTCCCCTTCTGAGGAATCTGGCCCCAAGGAGGAGGACTCACTGCTGAAGCTCTGGCTAGCATCGTCTGCATCATCGTCTCTGCTTCCCTCGGGCCAACTATTGTACGAGCGCCCAGCTGACCCAGCGTTGGGCCTATTCCTAAGTGTGCTGGGAGCACTAGGACCTGGTTGAACAGGGGCTGGAGAGGTGGGACCTAAGGGAGGCCCTTGAGAGGCAGCCAGGGCCATAGCCCTTGGAGCCAGAACCTGCATCTGCATAAAGGACCAGAGAGCAGAAATCAGACTGTGATAATCCAAAGGGGCCGGCGTCAGTACCACTGGTGTCAGATAAGTGGGGACTGGTGATGGTCCCACAGGAGCTGGGTAAGGGTAGCCCAGCGCAGGCCCCGTTGGCGTCGGATGGGGTAGACAGGCACCAGACCAGCAGGAGCCAGTGTTGGGTAGCCAGGTGTAGGTACTGCAGCCAAGGGTTGTGGCAGGACAGGTGGGGGATCCACTGGAGTGGGTGGCAGGAGAATGGGTGACAGGCCCACAGGTGCCGGCTCAGAGATCGGGGCTGGTGTAGGGCCCGCAGGCTGTGGCAAAGAAAGAACAGGTGTAGTCCCTGCGAGTGCCAGCTGAGGTAATGCCGGAGGGGTGTCCATGGGCGCCAGCTGCGAGTTGACAGGCACTGGAGTGGAAGGTGACCCCCTTGGCAATGGCTGAGGAGAAACCGTACTCTGGGAGGTGCCAGTGTCCTGCAGCATCTGCCCCTGAGAAGGAGGGGGCCAAACCAGTGGTGGTCCCACAAGATGAGACAGGTGTCGGTGGCACAGGTGCTGGGGAGGGCAGCAGCCGGGAGGCTGGTGCCAACAGCACCCCCACTGGCTGAAAAGACTCCATCCGAGCCACCTGAGAGCCATGGAAAACAAGGGCTGGAACAGCAGGGGCTGGGGGACAGGATACAAAGTACCCTGTCCTAAAGAGCCAATGTCCACAAAGAAGACCCGGGCCGGCGGCGGGGCCACCAGTAGCCCTGTATAAGTTAGGGCATGCAGGACCAAGAAGGCTGACCCCCGAAGGAAGAGGACCATTTCTTAGCCAAAGAATCCGTGTGTAGGGATTGCATGCAGAAGACAGACCGATTTCGGTCCCGGTCCTTGTACCTATGCTTATGCTTCCTGGTAGATTTGTTCCAGGATGTTGATGAAGAAGAACCTGAAGACTGGGCCGGGGAAATGAAGGAGCTCCTGGCCTGCAACTTCCATTCCATTGAAGCAACCTTCTGCTTAAGGAGGTGGTTCTCCAGGATCTGCTGGTGACATCTACGGGTGGCTGAGTTGAACTTCTGGCAGGTCTTACAGGTCTGAACGTCGTGGTCTGGGCCTAGGCACAAGATGCAGGCAGAATGGTTGTCCTTGTCCAGGATCTGTTTGCTGCAGGTACACTTCATGGTACGATCGCAAGATAAGGAAGATTTTGAAGACATAAACATAAACCGCCAGGTGAGAACACCGAAATTTCAATGTTAAACTGAAGAAAAAATAAAAAATTATAAAGTGCAGTTAAACATTGGAAAACGGCGATCATAAAAGTATGAAAGACCTTGCTCAAATACAAAAAGGACTGGATTGTCCACAAGCCATATACTTCAGTTTAAAAAGCAGGCTTTATTATAGAAGGCACAGGGTACAAACCCAGAGGGTATAAAAGAACACCCGACAATCATTTCAACCACTTGCATGAGCTTTATCAAGGGATCTCTTTATAAAGCTCACACAAGTGGGCAAAACGATAGTTGGATGTTTTTTACTGAGTGGTTCAGCTGCATGATGTCATTGCTGATTTAAGTGATAAGTATTTTAGGGCAAGGTATAGGGTTTCAGAACTACAGGTTTGATTCCCAGTAATGCATATTTTTTTTCTTTCTCTCAAAAATTTATGTTGTATGAGAGAAATTGCTAGATGTCATTGCTGATGTCAAAAATGGGGGTTCAGGACTTAAAAGTAAGAATCTAGACCATGCAACTTAGGTTTATGTTGCAGTCTACTTAATTAGTTCCTGCTGAAACTTTGAGGCTTTTGCAGGCTTAAATGCAACTTGGCTAACAAATTGGCACTGAGGAACTCACTACTGTATCATCAGGTGATCACCCTGAAAAAGATGGCATTCCTGTCACAGGTGATTGCTGCTGGAAAGAACTGGCAGCTCAGCTTTTCAACACTGTTGACAGACTACTACATTCGGTCTGCCTGCAATCTTGTAAAGCCTTTTCTCGTGAGGAATTTAACCAGTTCTTTTTGGACAAGGTGTCCTCCATTTGAGGTGAGATCTCCCCAAGCAGCCTACCATCGGCTGACACTGTCCATTCCAAGTGGGACATGAGCACTCTGCCTCTGTGGGATGAGTTTGAGCCAATTTCTCTAGACGATGTCTCATGGGTTGCATCTGGCTCATGACTCACTTACTGGGCAGACCAGAGTTCTTCTAGAATCCTGGAATTCGCTCTGTCCAATTGTGGCAGAGATTGGCAAGAGTCCTCTTGAGGGTGTCTCTCCCTCCTCCCTAAAAAAGGTGGTGGTGAGGCCCCTTCTTAAGAAGTCTTCTCTGGACCTGGACGATCTTGCCAAATACATACCCAATCTCAAACCTTCCCTTTCTTGAGAAGTTGATCAAGAAGGTGGTGGTGTTGCAGCTAGAACAGCACCTGGTAAAATACAAAATCTATGAGCCCTTCCAGTCTGACTTTCGGCCTCACCACAGTACGGAGACCACCCTAGTGAGGGTATTGATGATCTCCTCTTAGCAAGGGATAGTGGATGATGTTCTACCCTCATCCTTCAAGACCTTTCATCAGCTTTTGACATGGTGGATCATGGTATGCTATTGACTCATCTTAGGCACTATGTGGGACTCTCGGGCATTGTTTTGCGGTGGTTTGAGACCTACGTAATCAGCAGATCGCAGCAAGTGGTGCTTGGCTCCTATACATCAAGCAGTGCTGCGCTCTGCTGTGGGGTGTCTCAAGGGACGATCTTGGCTCCCATGTTATCTGACATGTATATGCTGCCTCGTGGGGAGATCATCAGAAGCTACAGCTTGGTGTTTTATTGCTATACTGATGACACCCAACTGTATGTGTCTTGTATCCCTGATGATCAGGCCACTATCTCTGAGCTGGGCGTGTACCTTAAAGACAATCAGGACTGGATGGCGACCAGGTAACTTGGGCTGAACCATCTAAGACAGAGGTGCTATTGGTGCAGCTGGGTTGACTTGTTTCTTCAGTGAGATCTGGAGCACTGTCCTGTCTTTTCTTGCATTTCTTTTAGTGCTGTTCTTAATGCTGCATACATTTATTGTGGCTATCAGGGGATGAGCCTTTGGAGGTCTGGCAACCCAAATAGCATAATTAAGGAATTAAAAAAAAAGACCCACATGCAAGAGAGTGGAAAGTACACCCTACTGGTAAAGTCCCCAATATTATGTTCCTTCATCCTCAGTAGTCTTCTTTTTCTTTTTTTTACCATCTTTACCTTGCCCCGGAGGGTCGCGACTGTACAGAATGGAAGGAAGTATCTGAATCCTGCTGTCCTAAGTCTGAATCCCACCAATTTTTTTAACCAGATATTTCAAATATGTTCTGTTATTATATCCAGCTCCATTATTGTAGCTTTTACTAGCCTAGTGCTTCTCCTCCTAGTCAAGGGCTTCGTTCAGGCTTGTGAAGGAAACATCTCTTCCCTTCCTTCGTCTCGCTCAGTGGACACTGTAGATGGGCTCGCCTGAACTTCTTGTGGCTATTCTTGTCTCTAGGTGGAACTTTTCTCTTGTTCAGTCTTCTCATCCCTTTGGGCTCTATACTTCTCTATTTTGTGCCTGGTAGTGGTAGGAGCAGGCATAGGAGTAGAATCCCTGGCCTTCTCTGTTGAGGGTTCATCAGCTGTTTTTGCTTTGCATTTTTAAAGAGTCCTGATCCACTCTGTCTTTTCTATTATGGGCTGCCCAAAGGCATTTCTGAAAAACATGTCCTGTGGCCTCACACAAATTACTTCTGGCGTAATGTTTGCAATGAGTACTGATACATGATCATATTCCCCACATACCTTACTTCATCGTTTTGAAGCCGCCCCCATTTAGAAGCTGCCTCTGAATTAAAGCTGCAGCAGAAACATTATTAACAGAAGTCATCCCCGATTTGTAGCCGCGGCTTCAAATAAAAAAATGCAATAGAAGCCGCGGCTTCGAAATGGTGAAATACAGTAGTCCTTATCTCAGTTTATCACACATATTTGCTAGGTGGGTTTTCTTTCAACATTTATAACAAGCTTTGGGCTGTCCCTTTAAAAATACACACCTCTGTCCTTACCTGAAAAGAAACTATTAGGGAGATGAATTATGCCAGTTTCATTTTGTCTTAGATTCACTCTAAACCTCATCAGTTATATTCTTATTTATTCCCCCTGCAGCTGCAGCATGCTTATGATTCATATTTTGTATAGTCTCATAGGTAGATGGGGCAGTTATCATTTTGTACTGGTGCATGTTCAGTACACTGTCCTGATGTTGTAATATTGCCCGTTTGCTCTTTTCAGCTTCAGAAGCCATTTAAGATTCTGAAGCTTCCCCCCACCTTGTCTCATTCCATCTGTGTGTCATTATTTGAACCAGTGACTGGGTTATTAGTCCGAATCATGAATGTCTCTTTCAATTGTTTTTTCACATTTATTTCATTTGGAACGGCAACCCCAGTTGTGCTAAACTGCCACTCCTTATCCCTCCCCAAGCTCTTATTTGAAAAGATAGTCCCTCCTGCTGTTTTAGTATTATGCACTGCTTTTTGTTTTCATAAGTTTCCTTTCTGTGTAACTCGCGAGTTATCAAAAGCCTCATCCCATTCTGGGTCAAGGACTCACTTACCTTCTTCATTATTTTTCCACCCCACATTGAGTAACTCATTCTCCGGTGTCCAGTTCTCTTCTAAATCAGGGCATTCTGTCACTTCAAAAGCCTCTGACAGTTGAGTTCTCACAGTTTGGTTGCTGGTAGTAACCTCAGTCTGCTTGGTACTAAGGTCAGCTGTTTCCCTGCTGTCAAAGCCGGCTGTTTGCGTCTTGCTGTCAGTTGGCATCTGTTCAGGCTTCTTCCTATTTTTCAACACTTCCTTTCTTTTCAGATCTCTCTCTGTCTCTTCATCCTCTGCTAACATTGCAGCTAGCTGTCATCTCCATTTCATAATCTCCTTTTCCAGTTGGGCTTTGGCAGCTAAAACATCTACTTTACCTGTCTCCAAATTCTGTTTAGATGTGCCTTTTTGCAGCTATATCTATTCCTTGAATACAGTCTTTTCTTGACAAAGCTGATATTTTATTTCTGGCTCTGTCCTCCTGGTTACCACCAGTTGGGAGGGAGGAAGTCTCCTCAACCCGCTGCAGCATCTCCTCTACAGCCTCGGGATCCTCCATCTTGCAAACAGGGCCTCTTTCTGAACAGTAGGGGAGTTTATTAGGGAAGAAAATCATACAGCATACAATATTCACAAAGAAGGGTACAGAAACAAAAACTTGAAACCAACTGGTTATAAACAAAAAGTGTACATTTTGCTAATAAGGAACCGAGAAAAATAAGCATATTAAAGAGGGAAAAAAGGGGGTGCAAACAAGCAAAAGTCAGGAGAGAAAACAGGTAAAAGATTCAAGTGATACAGTAGGAGCATCCGAGTCAGTGATCCATAACATGTTTGGCTTCTGCATAATAGACTAATTCCTTAGTAATTTTAAGACTCAATTCAGTATGTGTAACATTCTTCTGTTGCAAAGTGAATAAACATCTGGTGTTCCATATATACCATTTGATGACAGTAAAAATAACATGAAGAGTACCTCTGTGTCATGTCTGCTAACGTTGTGGGCAACGGCCATAACCTAACATTTCATAGGAAGTAGTTGCGAAATGGGGTTCAGATCAATGGTCCGCCAAAGACTGCCAAAACCCAGATATATATCTGCATGAAAAATATAAGTGATCCATAGTCTTGAGTTGTTGATAGCAAGAGACTCTACTGCATAATAACCTTGCCTCCAGCTGCTTTTTTGGTTAGCTTTTACATTTAGTTTAGCATGACAGAAAGCAGTGGACATCCCACATTTTAGGTGGAATTCTGTTATTGGTCAAGAGAGCCATTCATTTATCCAGACGTGAGGGGGCATAAGAAGGGAAAGTGAGGGGTTCAGTACAGTGATTATTGATAATGTTGGCAGACACAGCCTTCCTACAGTATGTGATATCAAAATCATGCTACTTGTGATTTTCCAAATCTTAAGTTTCTGAAACACTTCTCTGCTATAAGAAGGGGTTAATGCTGAAGGGCCTAACATTTGTATGTTGCCAGAGTCCCATTTTTTAAACCACATCTGGCAAGTAAAAAACAAGAGATTGCTCCAGCATTTCCCTGTATGAAAGAATAAAGGTCGTACATTCGTGAAAAATGAACATAGAGTAAAAGAAAACAAGGGGGTTCACCATATCCAACCCCCTTTTTTACTGGGAGGTATAGGATATATATTTTTTTTAATTGGGTTCAAGTGGCTTCCCCATACAGCCTGGAAAAAAATACTAAACAGAGTGGTTTCTAAGGATTTAGGTGGTGGGAAAATATAGCTAAGGTAGAGAAAAAGGAGGATCAAATAAGTTTTAATTAGAACAATCCTCTTTTTGTTCTCCAACACCACTGGTTCCATTGTGATATCAGAGCCTTTCCCTGATTTAGTTTTGGCTCCCAATTCATTTTATCCATTTCCCCTATACAAAAGGTAATGCCCAAAGTTTTCACAGGATCATTAGTAAGTTGTAGTCCTGTTATGTCTGTGATAGAGTCGTCATTGGTACCAAGTCGTTTCCCAATGCTTTTGGCAAGGTTAAGGGAAGCAGCTGAGAATTCGTCATACCTGGCATAGATACAGCATTTTCTGCTAAGTGCGTGGTAGCAGTTAAGATGCAGAGGTTGTCAGCATATGTAATGGCTTTGTAGGGCATTAAGCCTTTCTCAAACTGTAGGGGCTGTATGGGGGGATTTAAGGTTCTTTTTGTAACTTTCTTATTATTAATTTTTGAATGAGCTTGGTTAAAAGCATTAGATATAGTGGAGCAAGGTTAGATTTGCTCCAATTTGTGATGAAGATCATACGTTAGCTTCAGTATTTTTTATCCACTGCTTGTTAAAACATCATATGAGGTACCATCCTATAAAACACATAACCAACACATTTAGGTTAGCTAGCCATGTTATACCTGTGGGGTCTAATCGGAAATAGGCAATATGGTTGAGGTATTTATTTCCGTGGCCCAATAGGCCACTATCCCCACTTAATTAAATATTCAGGTTTAAGGAATTATACTTCTCCCCGTAGCTATCGTTAGCTTCGCACCCCGAAAATTTATCAAACTAGGTGAACAACCTAGACACTAAACAGTTTTTAATCAATGTGTGCCTCAAACCCAGAACAGACTATATATTTCTGGTTTCCATCTATTAGAGCCAGAGATAGAGCATAACATTTAACATATCAATTATGAAACCAATAGCCTTTAGCCTAGATGTCTACAGGAGGACATTTGAATGAAGTAACCCCCCCCCACACTCATACTTTAGGACATTAACACAATTAGACATCCCGTGGTCAATGCCACTTAAGGCGTTACTTTTGCTGTCCTGTAACTGTTTATGAGAGGCCCAAAGTCAGTAGGAAATGAGTAACCCCCATTAGGACAGATTACCCGTATCTTGGGCAAAACTGTGGGCCTTATGTAAAAAGTACATTAAATGGATCATCTCAGGATTCTCAGTTTAAATCTAACCGACTTTGTCAGTGTAGAGGTGATGGGATGAGCCAAAAAAAAAAAGAAAAATTATCACACCATCTTGGTCTAGTCCTCTTCATCATCTTCTGACTCCTCTGGTAGTCCTTGGCCTGCTATGGGATTCTTATGAAATTCTGACACAATCTTGTCCACCCTTTTCTTAGCCTCCTCTGGATCATTGAACTGGTAAGTCTTGCCATCATATGTGATGCGGAGATGGGCTGGAGACAGCAAAGAGTGCTGCACCCCCAATCCCCGAAATTGTTTCCTCAGAGGATCAAACAGCTTGTGTCTGGTTCTCGTGGTGAAGGACCAATCTGGAAAGATCTTGATTTCATGTCCCTCCATGCTAGTAGGATATCTATCTCTTGCCCACTATAGGACCTTGTCTCGAGTTCCTGATCCTGTAGTGACCACCTTGATTGTGCGTGGAACATCTTGATTGGCCTGGGCCCTTCGTGGGTTAATTCTGAAGGCAAGGGTAAAGGCATCTGTATCAACCTGATATTCCTGGGGAATAGAGTCCTGAATCCAGTTTTTAATATATATTAGTAGATTCTCCCCCTTGATGTGTTCTGGGACCCCTACCATCCGCAGGTTCATGGATCGGGCTGCATTCATCATCGATTCCATTCGGGCCTTGAGATGGTTAATCTCTTGCACTGATTTTGAAAAGGCCACCTGCGTCCTTTGAGGTCGGTCATTAGCTTCATTTGCTGTTTTTGTAGCCGCCTCGATTCTGGCATTTTGGGCCCCCAGCCGATCCAGTACCTTTTCAGTCTTCTGATCCATCTCTCGCACTGCATGCAGAACATTTCCCATGGCGGTGCATCTGGCTTGCCACTCAGGCCTGCAGTCTGTTCTATGCCTAGTTGCAGGGTCTGCGTTGGCCGCAGGTGTGATTTTTGACTGTGCCCTCCGGTTGCTCCTTTGGTCTAGGCATATTAGTAGATTCTCCCCCTTCATGTGTTCTGGGACCCCTACCATCCGCAGGTTCATGGATCGGGCTGCGTTCTCCCAATCCTATTGCCATCTATATCAATAGCATCGACAATAACCTCACCAAAGCCACTGTACACCTGTTTGCAGATGATACAGTATTGTATGTCAGTCACCCCTCTCCCGTAACAGCATGCAAGAGCTACAAGCAGAATTCAACCTATTACAACACCAACTACTGGAAAAAAAACTCCTGCTAAATGCAAAAAAAAAAAAAAAAAAAAGGCAATGTTTTTCTCCCCCCAAACACAAGCTGGACACTCCTTCCCAAACAGTCTCCCCCACATATCCACTCTCCTTGGTGAAAATCTTGAATATGTTACAAAATTCAAATATCTGGGGTTTGGGTAGACAGTAGACTCGACTACTTAGATCATCTGGAAGATATGCTAAAAAAACTCCGTCAGAGGCTTGGGCTCTATTACAGAATAAAGCACTTTCTCACAAGTGATTCTAAAAAGAAGCTGGTCCAGGCCACATTTCTATCAGTATTAGATTATGCAGATTTCCTATGGTCATTGCCCCAACTCATATCTGAGCAAACTGGACACACTTTACCATAGAGCCTTGAGGTTTATTACAGATCTTCCTCTCATCACTCACCACTGCTCTTTATGCTGCAGTTGGATGGACCTCGCTCCAATTTAGAAGAGACAGGAATGCCACTATGGACTTACAGAGCGATATCAAAGATGCTACCAAATTCGTCTCAGACTGCTTCACACAAATCACATCAAGTAAATATGCCTAAAGTCTAAACTTCATCTATGCGTAAGCCCAAATTCAATTCTCGATATGGTAGATCTGCTATCAGCTATGTCTTATCTGCCTTATGGAATAGGATGCAGAAGACCCTGAAAGTGAACAGATACATCTCATTTACATCCTTTAAATATCTGTATTCAGGCTTATCAAAGAAAAATGTAATTGTTTCCACAAACTGTAGAGTATTCCTAATCTTATCCATCTCCCTCCCCAGACAGCCAACTCACGGAAGGTATCCACCTTTACTAAGAGTCACCACCCCTCACACTCCATGCACCCCTCCTTTCCATCTGCTTCCCCTTAATCCCTTGTCATATATCACAGCCCTATACCCCTGTTATACAAACCCCCCAGTGCCGCCCTCCTGCCCTCTTCATAAGGCCCACAGTTTATCCGTTCCACAATATAGGCCCCCACCAGCCAGGCACACCACTTCCCGCTCCCCTTCTCCTCACCCCTTATTACCACTACACCTGAATTTAATGTATAGTGTGATTAGAATGTATCCTTAGACTGTGTGTGTACTGAATATTCTATGTAGTATCCTAGAGTGTGTGTATATTGATTATTTTTTATGTATCTATGTAAATTGAACCTTGACCTTACCAGGTCCATCTTGTAAATAAGCTGTGCTCAACGATGTTCGCCTGGATAAATAAAGATTTGATTGATTGATATTAAGTTTGGTATCGTTATGCTCCTTATCGGGTCTGGTTTCAAAGGATGCCTTCTATTCGCGCCGAAGTTTGTGAAGCAATAATACATTTTAAAAATTTCGTTAGTATGAACTACCGAGCAGCAGGGAAAAACGTCCAGCTCAAAACGTGACTCTCTAGCGCCCCCTCGAATTTAAGGTTCTTAACAAGGGGTCGATACTAGAAACATATTATAAAGGGCTCAAGGGGCATCCCTGGCAGACCCCACATTTTATTGGGATTAGGGTCCCTTTCCATCTGTTAACAATAGGCTGCACCATGGCCGTTCAACAGAAATACTGGGGGAATACCATACTTTTCTAATGTATACCATAATATTAATGATTCATGGAATTGAAAGCTTTTGATTAGTCCAGTGTTAAAACAAAACCCTGTAATTTATCTGTGTTACCCCTTTCAAAAACTTCTCAACAGAATCAGGTGATCTGTGATGGCACACTCAGGAATTGAACAAGACTGTGCCTTAGTTAGTACATACTGTGCTACAGGTAGGCATCTGGATGTCAGAATTTTTGTAAGAATTTTAAAATCTGTGTTTAACAGACTGACACGTCTACAATTATTCAGATTCTGCCCGTCTCCTTTTTTGTGTAAGTAAATGAACAGTCCTTCTGACATGTCAAGTAGCATGTTTTGGGTAGAAAGAATATCTAGGAAAATGAGGGCTAGTTCTGCAGCTAGGTCATTACCGAGTATTTTATAAAGTTCGCTAGTAAGACCATCAAGACCCGGTGCCTTTTCAGTTTCAGGGTGGAAATGACCGAGATAACTTCAGAAGGATGAATGACTTGTGTTAAAGCAGTAACTCATTCTGGGGGTAGTGAGGGAGAAGGAAATCATCAAAACATTTTATAGATGAGTAGTATCAGTCGATTTTGCTTGAAATAGGGCAATAGTATGGACAGTGACAGTATCTAGTAAATCTTTAGTACTGGAAACAATAGTGTGATTGAAGTCACATAGAGAGTCTATTGATTTTTTATTTATTCTGTCCCAGCAGCTATCATGGGGCAAATTTTCCCTGATATGCCTTGAGTCTCGAATTGGTATTGTTGTTTCAGACTAGCTGCTTGTTGCGCATTAAACTGCATCATGCAATGTTTAATATTTTTTATTTGGGAAGTATAGAGCAGTCCAGTCTGTTGTGAAAGAGATAGAAGCTTCTGTAATTGTGTGTATTGCAGATAATGAAAATATTCAGAGTTTCTGTGTGTCCTAGTACTAGAGGATTTCAAGAGAGATATCAAATCCTTTTTAGTATCAGTCCACCATTCAATCTGGTTGTCATATAAAATAAAAACAGATTTGCTGGCTATAATAAAGTGATGTAAATTGTGGGCCACGTCGGGCCTAGATAGTAGGGAAGAATTCAGTTTCCACCCTCCCGATCCATGTGATGAGCCAGCTCTATTACCTATGTACAAGTGCAGAAGGTTGTGGTTTGAAAATTCAGCATGGGAATTAATAATATGCTGTAGCTGTATGGATTTGGAAATAAAAAGAAAGTAAATACGTGTAGCTAGTGGGCCTTTATAAAAGGTAGGGTAGGTTTTTTATGGAATGAAAGATATGCATCTTCTAAGTTTGCAGTTTTAATAATTTTGGTCAAGCAGGGCATATCACAAAAGATTTTTTTTGTCTTTGTGTACTTTCCTCTATCAGTAAGTGAAATCCCACACTTAAAATCTCCACCTAAGATTACCTGATGGGCTGTAAATAGATAAGTTTGCACTAGCTGGAAAAGTTCCATCCTTTCAGCTTTAGATTGTGCCACATAAATGTTAATGAAACGAAAAAGAGTATTATGTATCCATGTATCCATGTATCCAACACTAAAGCCCCCCCCAGGTACTAAATCAATCAGTTTAATCACATGCATATCAATATTGTGGAAAAGAATACCCACCCCTGAACAGGCATCTTGTCCTATTGACCAGTACGATAGGCTCACATACCAGGCTTTAACTGTGCATGATAACTCTGAAATAGAATGCAGCCTGTATCTTGTAAAAAGGTTATATTCAATCCAAGAGAAATAAGATGGGAAAATACAGCCCCTTCCTTCCTATCACTTTTTTTTCACTTTATCTTTTTATTGAAATTCGAGTTTCTAAGAAACCACACATCTTATACAATAGAAGACTATCCTCGATGTAAGGTATAAAATATCACTTAACAAAACACAGTATTTAGGGTAAACATATTGTAGAAGCCTTATATACATGTATTGATAATAAAACACAAACCTAGACAGGATGTAAGTGGAGAGCAGAAGGGTTACAATCAATAGGGTATTGTAAGATCAGAAATGGCAACCATGTACGAAATACTTGCTAGGGCAGGCTATGGCAAGGCATTCAGTAAATTGCAAAAAGTGGTAAATGTGGTAATATGAACGATGTTCAGTAATGGAGAGGTGAAGGCAAGAGAAAAGTGTGCAAGGAAAGAATGAAGAGAGAAAAAGCAAGGAAGAAGTGAAGGAGAGAGGGAGAAAACAGGGAAGAAGGGGGGAAAAGAGGAGAAATCTGTGCACAAAAGTTTCGAGAAAACCTAATCTGAGAGCAAAATAATAAGGAGGGCTAAATATCACTGAGAAATAAGGTCTAGAAGAACTAGGTTCATGTACTTGAAGTAATCCTGCCAACATCTGTCATATACAGTGAGTCGGTTATGAGTAACATGAGATAATCGATCTAGAGAGGCATACTGAGAGAGGCTTTTAAGAACATCTGAAAGAGAAGGCACCAGAGTTGATTTCCATTTCATAAGAATCAGACGTTTGACCAGAAGAGAAAGTATGTTTAACCATCTAAAATGTGCATGTGAGAGGAGAGAGTTATTGGGGATAAGGATGCCTAGAAGGAATTGCTTGAGGTCAAAAGGTAGTTTTTGTCTTGTTACTCTGGAGGCAAGTAAACAGACTTTATGCCAGAGTTTATTAATGGGAGCACAAGACCACAAGATATAAAGTAGATTCCCGTTGGCCAAATTGCAGCGCCAGCAATTATTATTTAATAGGCCCATTCGTTGAAGCACAGAGAGGGTTCTATACCAAAGATGTAGGATTTTAGTTTGTATTGAAGAACTACGGGCATCTTTAAAGGTATTATGTGCAACACGCCAACAATTACTCCATTGTGCATCTGAAACATTGTAGTTAAGAAGAGTACTCCATTTATTTTTGGCCTGTATAGACTGATCAGGTAGATTATCAATGTCCTTATAAATGGAGCTATTTAATTTTACTAATAAATTAGTCCAGTGTGAGATGTACAGGTTTAGAAGAGTATGCCTATACACTAAACTAGAGAAAGAGTTATAAGCTACCCGAATTTGTAAAAACTTCCAGAAGTCCTGTTTAGGAAGTTTCCATGTGACCTGCAAGTCTGAGAATGATCTAAGAGTGAGTGAATTCTGATCCAAGATATCTCCAAGAAAGAAAATGCCTTTGTTCCTCCATGTACGACAGAAAATTGGGTGATCTTCTAGAATGAGCAGTGGATTGTCCCATTAGGGGGCATAAAACCAGGGTGTTGGATTGGATTTCAGGAATTTGTGGGTTAGTTTCCAATAAAGAATAAAGGATGATGTAGTCGGGTGAGATTTTAGTTTAAAGGAAATGGGATTAAAAATGAAGGAAGTGGGAACTCTGCCCAGGCACAATGCGGATTCCATTGCAACCCATAGTGGTGAGTGAGGGGAGGTTTTCTGAAACCATTTAATGGTTTGGGCCATTCGGTAAGCCCAGAGGTAGCCTTTGAACCAGGGGAGTCTGAATCCCCCTTTTTTCCAATGTGATCAAAGTTTGCTGCAGTTAAATCTCGGTGGTTTCCCATCCCAGATAAAGTTACCTATTAATTTATCAATTTTAGCAAAAAAGGAGGATAGTAAGACTAAAGGAATATTGGCAAAGAGGTAAAGAATCTTGGGAGAAATGGACATCTTAATGGCTGCAATTTTCCCCATTAAAGAGAGATTAAGAAGCTTCCATCTGTCCAGAATTGTTTTGATGTCATCCAATAAGGGGTTAAAGTTAATGTCCCATATCTTCCCTAAGTTACTAGTAATTTTGATTCCTAGATATGTTATACCCTGTGGTGACCAGCGGAATCCAAGAGGTATGTTCATAAAGGCTTTACAGTGGTCGTTAAGGGGCATAGTTTGTAATTTGCCATAATTCAAAACAAGGCCAGAAATTTTAGTAAAATTATTAAGCAAATCAACCAACAGGGGCCCAGCCTCATTCAGGTTTTCGAGTAAGATTAAGAGGTGATCCGCGTAGGAGAGAGAAACATATCTTGAATTGCTCACAGGTATGCCCATAATGCCAGAAGATTGATGTAAACAAGCAGTCAGGGGTTCCATGGCTAAAATAAACAGGGAAGGTGACAAGGGACAGCCTTGTCTAGTTCCCCTTGCTAGATGAAAGTAAAAGGAAAGGGTGGAATTAGTAAGTACTTTAGCAACAGGGGAGTTATATAATAGTTTGATCCAGGAGCAAAAGGTATGAGAAAGACCAAAATAAGATAAAACTTGATGAAGGTAGTCCCAGTTTAAGGAATCAAAGGCCTTCTTGAAATCAATAGCTATGGCTGCTGCTGGTGTATTGAGGGATTTGGCTTTGTGAATTTAATTAAGTAAGGAACAGAGGTGATCAGAACCATATCTATGTTTAATAAAACCAGCTTGCGAACAATGAGTTAGCTTGGGAATCAAGGATTCAAGTAGTTTAGCAAATATCTTCCCATCCGTGTTTAATAAAGAGATGGGCCTGTAACTTGTGGGGTGAGTAGGGTCTTTTTCTTTCTTAGGGATTAGGGTTATGATTGCTTCGGTGCAAGATGGGGGAAACTTGCCAGTATTGGAAGCTTCCTGATAAACATTAAGAAGAAGGGGACATAAGATGTCCGAAAACATTTTATAGAAACCAACAGGGAATCCGTCACCCCCAGAGGATTTGCCAGATTTCAAGGAAGACAAAGCTTTCTGGATTTCCTGAAGCGAGAAAGGTTCATCTAAAGAATTTGTTTCAAGAGTAGAAAGATGTAACGATTTAAGGAACTGTTGAATTTGTAAAGTAGATGGAGGATTTGTATTAGAGTATAGTTTTTGATAAAAGGTTTTCATGATACGGTTTATAGAGGGGTTGTCGGAGTGAATCGTACCCTGTTCATCTTTTAGGCTTAGGGTGTGTCGTTCCATTTGTTGTGCTTTGAGCTGGTAAGAGAGGAGTTTCCCAATTTTATCGCCGTGTTCCCAAAACTTATATTTAAGTTTAAAAAAGGCCAGTTCGTTTTTACGAGAAATTAATTCGTTAATTTTAACTCTAAGTTGAAGAATTTCAAGATGAAGTTGAGAATCAGGACAGTGCTTATTAGAAGAAAAGTATAAATTCTCTTTAGCCTTAAGAGATTTTTCCAAGTCAGCCAGCTGTTGTTCCCTTACTCTTTTCCTATGTGCTGCATAACTGATAATTTTCCCTTGAATCGTAGCTTTAAGAAAGTAGTTACGCAAGAACTTACCGTAACAGATCTTCGAGAGAGGCTCCTGCAGTAGGTAATGACATATAGGACTGACATCGGCAAGCGGCAGGACCCCACGTAAAAATTTCTAGCTAGCAGTCCCTGGCGAGGGACCGCCCCCCCATGTCAGGTGACCAGCGTCAGGAGATGTCAGTATAAAGGGGTGGTCCCTGCGCCCGCCTTCCAGTTCTTTCCGCCACAGGCCAAAAGAGGCCGGATGAGAGAGGAGTGGATATTTCCCTCAATGGAAAAGGAGCTGAAAAAGCTTAGGGGGATGGAGGGCGGGATGGTATTACCTACTGCAAAAGCCTCTCTCGAAGATCTACTGTTACAGTAAGTTCTTAAAGTAACTGTACTATCTTACTTCGAGAGGGCTCTTGCAGTAGGTAATTACATATACGACTGAGTCCCAAGCAGTCTGGAACAAGGAGAAGCACATGGGAGGAGGAAATCTACTCCAAGTAGAACCTCTAGCTGTGCAAGCCTTAAGAAAGGAGGCCTTGCAGGACAGCCAGCCTGAAGCCTGCTCTACGGTGAGAGGCAATATCCAAACTGTAGTGTTTTGTAAAGGTATGGATGGAGGTCCAGGTGGCGGCACCACAGATGTCCGCCGCTGACACATTCTTGAAACAAGCCGCTGAGGCAGCGACTCCCCTGGTGGAGTGGCCTCTTACTTGACCTGGCAGGGTCTTGTTGTACTTGTCATAATAGAAAGTGATACAATGAGCCAACCATTTAGATAGACATTGTTTAGAAACAGCATTGCCTTCCCTTTTGGGAGCAAAAGAGACAAACAATTGATCGGTCTTTCTGAGATCCTTTGCCCTGTTAGTGTAGTATCTCAGAGAATCCGGTGAACATCCATAGTATGGACTAAATACTCCCCTTGATTGGAGTACTGCATAAAGAAGGTGGGTAACTCTATGAACTGGTTCAGAGTAGACTCCGCTACCACCTTAGGGAGAAACTTAGGGTTAGTGTGCAGAGCCACATGTTCCTTGTGAAAAATCAAGTATGGAATGTTATACATCAGGGCTTGGAGCTCGGAAATTCTCCGAAAGGAAGTAATGGCCACCAGGAAGAGAGTCCTCCATGAAAGGAACTTCAAGTCTGCGGAAGCTGCCGGCTTGAAAGGAGGCAGAGTAAGTTTCTTGAGAACAAAGTTCAAATCCCAAGGAGGGGCAGGAGTACGTATAGGAGGTCTCAGATGGAGGACCCTTCTAAGGAAAGTCTTAGAGACCTCCAGTTGAGCAAATGTCTTGTCTGCAAAGGGAACATGATAGGCCGAGATGGCTGCCATGTGGACTTTCAGAGAAGAGTGACTAAGACCCAGGTCAAAGAGATGGCATAGGTACTCCAGCAGTAGCCCAGTCGAACAGGAAAAGGGTTCCATGTCTTTTGAAGCAGCCCAGATAGTGAACCTTTTCCACTTCATGGCGTAAGTAGATCTAGTAGAGGGTTTTCTAGCTTCTACCAAAATCTCCGCCACTTGGGGAGAAACCCCAAAGCAAGTTTGAGCTAAGTCTGCAGGAGCCATGCATGAAGCTGAAGTGACTTGAGACCTGGATGGACCAGAGTCCCCTGATCCTGGGTCAGCAAACCTTGTGATAGAGGAAGAGGAAGATCCTCCGAGTATTGTTGTAGAAGAGAGAACCAAACTTGTCTGGGCCAGAAAGGAGCAATCAGAATCATTCGTGCTCCTTCTGAAACTAGTTTCTGCAAGACTCGTGGGATAAGAGGAATTGGGGAAAGGCATGAGCGAATCTGTCCTTCCAGTCTAGAGACAGAGCATCTCTCCAGAAAACGCCTCGCTCTGGAACGAGCGAGCAGTAGTCGGGAAACTTTGAGTTTAGAGGAGAAGCGAACAGGTCGACCTGTGGTGTTCCCCAGTGTCTGAAGGTACCTTCTAGGACCCCCTGGGCCAGTTCCCACTCGTGAGCCAGAGCAGACGAGTGACTTAGCTTATCTGCCAAGGTGTTGTCGGTTCCCGGAACATGAATTGCCGTGAGGTGAAGGTTGTGTTGTGTTGCCCAATCCCAAACCCTCACTGCTTCCCTGCAAAGAGGGTAGGACCGAGTCCCCCCCGTTTATTGATGTACCAAACCACACACATTTTGTCCGTCTGGACGGCTAGGTGGCCGGGAAGAATGTATAGGTGAAAGGCTTGGAGAGCGTACAAAGCAGCCCGAAGCTCGAGCACATTGATGTGGAGTGTCTCTTCGAGCTTGGACCAAGAGCCCTGGGTCCGATGGGGACCAAGATGGGCTCCCCAACCTTTGCCTGAGCCATCTGTGGTTAGAGTTTGGGAGGGGGGAGGAAGAAAGAAAAGAACTCCCCGAAGCAGGTTCTCTCGAACCATCCACCATTGCAAGTCTCGGAGCATTGGTGAGGAGACTAGAACTGGGTGATCTAAGTCGTCCACCAACTGATCCCATTGGGAGTGGAGTGTCCACTGAGAAACTCTCATGTGGAGCCGAGCACGAGGGACTGTTGGGATAGCAGCCGCCATGAGCCCGAGAAGGCGAAGGACTGATCTTGCACTGACCCACCTGCGGCCGGACAACAGACTTACTTGAGCCTAGAGGGTGGACGCCCGGTCCGGTGGCAGGAAGGCCCTGCCAATGGTCGTGTCTAAAATTGCCCCTATAAACTGTAGCCTCTGAGATGGGATCAAGTGAGACTTGGAATGGTTGATGGTAATACCCAGGTAGGCAAAAACCTGCTGGGTAAGGGCGAGGCAGTGCAGGAGTTCCTCCCTGGACGAGGCCACCAGGAGCCAATCGTCCAGGCATACCTCTCAACTGTCCCTGATTTTCAGGAAAGTCCCTGATTTTGCCTCAGAAATTTCTTCTGTCTCTCCTAAATTTGGCATTTCTGTCACTGAAGAGTAGGGATTTGAGTCATAAAATAATGCCAGCCACTGGTTTTACAGTCTAGTTCTCATTAAGAAAATGCTATTCACACTAAGAAGCATGTTATACACAGCTTCTGGAACTACTATTACTATTTTTTCAGATGTGTCCCTGATTGTGGTCATTTGTCCCCGATCATTTTAAGCCTGGTCCCTGATTTGTGATGAGGGAGGTTGAGAGGTATGCGTCCAGGTACGGGAAAACCTGCACCCCCCAAGTACGCAGGAAGGCCGCCACCACTGCCAAGCATTTGGTAAATACTCGGGGAGCCAATGATAGGCCAAAAGGAAGTGCCTTGAACTGGTAGTGGTCCCCCTGGAACACAAAACGAAGATATCTGCGGTGAGACGGGCGAATGGAAATGTGCAGGTAAGCATCCTGCATATCCAGAGTGCACAGTCATTGTCCCGAATGGAGGTGGGGCAGAAGGCTCTGCAAAGAGAGCATTCTGAACCTTTTAGTATTCCATAAAACGATTCAGGGAACTGGGATCTAGAATGGGTCTTGGATCTCCTGTCTTCTTTGGGACCAGGAAGAAGTAGGAATAGTAACCCGTCCCTTGAAGATGAAGAGGGACGGGTTCTATCGCTTCTTTCAGTAATAGAGCTGAAATCTCTTCCTGGACCAAGAGAAGATGTTCCCGTGAATACGACGACCTTTGGGGTGGGGTGGCGAGGCGGTTTCTGTAGAAACTCTATTGAGTGTCCTTCTGCGATCAGCTGGAGCACCCAAGAATCTGATGTTATCCTCTCCCAGCCCAGAAGGTGGAGGGAAAACCTCCCTTCTACCGGTTCCTCTGGGGAGTCCGGAGGCTGTGGGAGAGGAGAGGAATCAGGTGGTGTGGGGCAGTGCCACAGCTGAAGCACCTGCTGCTTTTTTGGGTGGGGGGCTTAGCAGCTGTGGAGGCCCGACGTTTTGTGGTGCACTTTCCCTGAGTTTTCACCTTGGGCCGATTCTGTCCGCGAAAGAGACGGTGCTGAGGCTGGTGGGGATGGTACATGGAATCAACGGATTTTAGTGTCATCCCCTTCCCCTGCAAATTGGTGACGATGTCCTTGATATCGCCACCGAAAAGCACTGACCCCCGGAAGGGTGCTTCCTGGATAGTGGACTGCACTTCCGGGACCAACCCTGACACACGGAGCCAAGCATGACAACGTAAGTCTACGGCGAAAGCTGAGCTCCGTCCAGCAGTGTCCACTGCATCGCAGGTTGCATGAAGCATGTGTCGACTGGCTGAACGTGCAGAACGGACAAGATCAGTCAACTCCTGCTTGACCTGAGAGTCCAGCAGGGAGTCCAATTTGGCTTCCACCTGAGCAAGAATGGTTTTCTGGTAATCCCCCATCTGACCGACATAGTTCAGAGCCCTGATCCCCAGCCTGGAAGAAGCAAAAATCTTCTTACCATACTGGTCCAGTAGGCGGCATTCGTCAGGTGCCGACGAGCTAAGGTGTTTTGGGTTAGCCGACCAGCCGTGAGCGGTGCTAATAATTACCGAGTCAGCACGAGGGTGAGAATCTAAAAAGTCAACAACCTCGGGAGCCTGGTATAGCCTGTTTGACTTCCGTGGAAGTGGGGCTAGAGCCAATGGCTTTTTCCAAATGGTGGTAACAAGGTCGGCATGAGGCTCGATCCAGGGTGGCACCAAGGTAGGAGCTGTCAGGGGCAGATCCAGATGCTCGGCAAGTTTCATCCGCTGAGGGTCTGGTTCCAAAGATTGCCACTGATGTACCTCCTGGATTTTGTGTAGCAACTCCGTAGAGGAAGGATCTTCCGGAGGCGACTTCGGAGGAGTCCTTGGCCTGGGCTTTGACGGACAGCGTGGCTCGTCGTTCCTTTCGGAGCAGCCGTCAGAAGAGTCCAAGGGGGAAAAGGAGGAGGAAGAAGAAGAAGAAAAAGACTCCCTTTCCTGACCCTGGGGAAGAATGGACCCCTTGGGAAGCCCTCGAGGAAGCATGTCCTGCCCCTCTCTGGACCCAGAGGGATTAGCCCTGGTGTCCGGAGGTGGTGAGGGAGTGTGTCGCCGTGGACGCATGGGAACTGGGACCGGCACCATCGTCGGTAGGTGGCTCTCCACCTCTCTGGTGAGCTGAGCCTTGGCCTCAGCCCACCAGGAGGCCAGAGTCTCCTGCACATCCACTGGCGGCTGAGGAGGCGATGGAGGAGGAGGAGGAGAAGGGTATGAACTATAACCATATGGAGAGTATCCAAAACCCGGCAGCAGAAAACCAGGCATCGGGTATTGTGGCGCCGGGTACTGCGGCATCGGGAAGACCGGCATCGGGTACTGTGGCGCCAGATACTGTGGTCCCGGATACGACGGCGTTGGATAGGATGGAAGGTACCGGGGCCGGAGGAGCTGCGGAGCAGACAACCCGGCGGAGGCCTCATGCGGCCGAGGTCCAGGTTGGAAGCCTGGAGGGCCCGTCGAGGCGACATTCGGGGCCAGGATATTGGCGGAATCGTGAAACTGGAGTCGGAGGTACGGCATCAGAGCCGGCGTCTGGGGAACTGGCGTCGAGATCTGGCAGACCCACAGGTGGCGGTCTGAAGGAGGCGGAACCCCAGCGTCGCTCGGGGATGGAGGGGAAAAATCCCCGGGGTCGGGCTGGGGAGATTCAGGGTCCCCGGAGGGCAGCGAAGTCTGCGGGGAGCCGAGTACGATGGACGTGGGTGGGTCCGGTGTCGGCTCTTTCACTGAATGGCCATCGGATGAACCGATGTGCGTTTTTTCAGCGAGATCCGGGCAGGCGCTGGAGGAGCCGGTGTCCGACTTACGGGACCCATCGCCGAAGGCAGACCATGACAGAGGAGTGGCCTGGTCCGACGGAAGAGGGGCCGTGCACCGCCCGAAGGGTCATCGACTTACCAGCCTTCTCCGGCGTGGGCGTCAGAGACCAGCGTTCAGCTACCGAGCCACCCGTGCCAGTAGAGCATGAAGCTCACGGCCGTGCAGGCGGAGTCCGATAGCCCAGAGGCGCGAAGGGCCCAAGCGAGCCAGATGGGATGGGAGCAACGCCACCTCAGAAGCCTCTGAGGTGGCTGCCGATGAGCGGTCTCTGAGGGACGCACTGAAGCATGGTGACTCCAAAGGAGTCGCAGTGGAGGAGCCCTTGTCCGGTGCCTCTCCTTGTCTTTTTTCCTCCGATGGCCTTCAGGGGAAGTGGACGCCTACCGCAGTTTTTTGAGTTCCTTCTCCAGGAGGCTCATTTTTTTCTTCAGAATGTGGGCTTCCAGGGACTGCTGCTGCCTTTTCCGAGTAGCCGCGTTAAAACTGAGGCAGTGCTGGCACTTCTCGACCGGGTGATCGGGGCCTAGACAGAACAGGCACAGGGAACGGATGTCCTTATGCGGGAGTTTAGGCGCCGCCGCAGTCGCACTTATTTTTGTGCTCAGAGGTGTGGGGATGACATATACCGACAGATGTACTGACGACTGAAGCAAAAACCAAAATACTGTAAAAAAACGACGAAGGGAGACTGACGAGTGAAAGAACTTTTCAGCGAGGCGCTGCACGAGCTAACGGCGGGAAAGAACTGGAAGGTGGGCGTCAGGGACTGCCCCTTTATACTGACGGCTCCTGATGCCAGTCATCTGATGTGGGGGCGGTCCCCCACCAGGAACTGCTAGCTAGAAATTTTTCCGTGGGGTCCTTCCGCCTGCCAACGTCAGTCCTATATGTAATTACCTACTGCAAGAGCCCTCTCGAAGTAAGATCTTCCCATACAGAGGACATAGAAGATTAGGTTGGGGTATTGTGAAAGAAGAAGTCCTGAATTTGTGCTTTGATCATGGGTAAGAAATTGGGATCCTTGAGGAGAGGGTCCAGCCGCCAGTAAGAAAATGTAGGTGCTAATGGGCCCCACCAAAGTTGCAATTTGACAGGGGAATGGTCCGAGATTATGATGGGAGAGCTGGATGAGTCAATAGTTTTTTTCCATTATAACAGGACAGGCTAACCAGTAATCAATTCTACTGTATGTCTTATGTAGAGAGGAGTAAAAAGTAAATTCTCGATCACGGGGGTGAAGGAGGCGCCATATATCAGCTAATCCAACATCTTGCATTAGTAATGAGAGGGCTTTAATACTTCTAGGGTGGGCCTCTGTAGTGGGGCTGCTTCTGTCAATCCTGGCTTCTAAAGCTAAGTTAAGATCCCCTCCAAGAATAATTGGTGTATTATCAGTGTTAAAGGATAGAATCTGTTGAGCTAAATTATGAAAAAACTCCGGGGAATCGGAGTTGGGTGCATAGACACTAACAAGCAGAAGAGGACCAGAGTTGGTGGTATTCAGTTTGACCATCACCCATCTGCCGTCAGTATCAGAAACGGACTTTACAAGGGACCATTTGAGACTCTTATGAATAAGAATAGCAACTCCTCTTTTTTTTGAGGTATAGGATGATTTGTAGATCTGACCGACCCAATCTTTTTTAAGTCTATAAACATTCTCTGCTAATAATTTTGTTTCTTGAAGGAAAGCAATTTGTGTTTTATGTTTTTTGAGATGTGAAAGAATTTGCTTCTGCTTACATGGAGAATTAAGTCCCTTCACATTCCAGGTATATAAAAGTATGTCACTCATATTGTTAGTGTTAAAGAAAGGGAATAATCGCTGGAGTGTGAAGGAACAAATAAATGAGGCAGAGGATGATTAGAATACAATATAGAGAGCTTACGTATATGCAGAGAGGGGCAGGAACATTCAAGCCAAAAAAAGTGAGATGTATGATACATGAGTAGCACAGATATCTTATTAAAGTTAGAATAGAGTTGGGGAAGGAGAAAAGTCATTAACAACAACAATACTAGTAAGCTAAATAACAAAGAAAACGTTTTATGGGTGTGAGGAGATACGAGTCAGCCAACTGGCTAAGAGACTCTCTCACCACACTCTGGGGTGTCGATGAAGGGAGAAGACTAGGGAGGACCAGTTATAAATATCGGCCCAAACCTAAGTCTGATCCCAGTAATATAATAAAGTAAGTATTCCTGATGAGCTAAACCGAAAGGGAATAATACCAAGAAAGGCAGGGGACTGTAATATCCTCAGCTTAATTCTAAGCTAACAGGACAAGCTATAAGGATAAAGCTAAACACCAGAACTTATTTATAAACAATAGTAGTAATAGTACAAGATATACCAACTCTTAACAACAGTAAATTAAAGAACCATATACGAGATGCCAGTACAGCCTAGACATAGAGCAAGGAATTCAGGCAGCCAGGTGGAATGCAAATGAACAAATAGAAAAGGAAAAGTAGATCATTACCACATTAGAGTGACTCTGAGTATACTTTGCAGTGCAACAGAGTAAGTACATAATAAATACAATATTGAGGGGGAAAGAAGAAAGGGGAGGTCAATTTAAGCCCTTACGCCCTCAGCCAAATGCAAATCGGGATTATGTGGAGAGGTGTAGGCTTCGGTGATAACTGTAGACAGAAGAGATAGTCACAGTAAAGATCAGCTCCGATTACTCGAAAATCGCCTAAATAGGTGTTATATGGGGTGACTAGGGCTAGAAGACTAGGCCCAGTGAGCCCCAAAACAAGAGGGACCACAGAGCAGTGGATTTCTATAATATATGTAGGCTTCGAGTAAAATAAGGAGCATAAGGAAGATGTAGATTGACATTCCTTTGCAACAGTACACCAAACATAGTCCACCTCTTTGAGTGCTAATGATAGTTCCATATTGTAAACAGGCGGTAGTAAGAATAATGGAGCGTAGGGAAGGAGACAGATTAAATGTAGTTGCTAATAATACTTAAGAACCTGTCATCAGGAGAGGGAAGGGGTAAGTTGCCTTGTAATATATAATAATTCGCATATGAAAAAAGAAAAGGCAATAATCAGGATGCATACCGATTGAAGATATGCAACTGAACAGCCAAAAGACTATAAACCTGATGCACTGCTAAACTGGAGAGTAAAAGGCTAGATATAGACAGCCTGTTTAGTGAGGTAATGTATAAGATCTAACACTAAAATAATGGGTTAGAAAAGCATTGCTGATATACCAAAGTTCCCTTGAAGACCTTTAAGCTGCTCGTTTAAACACTGCAACAAAAAGTAAATTGATCGCTCCGCGATGTACATGTCTTTCTGCACCGGCTGGGAGCGAAAGCAACCAGGTAGCCTAGACTGCAGAGCAGGCGGCTAGGCAGAAAAAGTGTACTGGCACTCCCTTTAACTATCCTGGAAGCAAAACCTACCAAGATATAGCAACTGTGACCATATTACTGACCATATAAGCTCATGACACCTTAGATTTATTAGCAGGATTGTGACTATTGATGTTCTTGCTTTTGGTCTTTGCCCTACGTTTCTTTTTGGGTGGCTCTAAAGATTTGAGGGGGGAACTTGCAACAACTTCTGCCCATGAAGTATCGGCAGAAATACATCCCTGAGGCACAGGGTCCAAATTAGAGGGATGTTCGTCTGAAATTTGCTGGGAAAGATCCTCCTGTGAGGAGTGCATGTCATCCTTCTAGAGAGCAAACTTATTGCTCAAGGGAATAGAGGGGATTATTTGAAGGTGAGAGGCTGCAGCTTGGGGTGTTTGGGGTGAAACCTCACTAGAACAGCATTAAAGTCTTGAAGAATAATGCCCTGACAGAAGCTTCTCTTGTAGCGTGTTGATTGCCTTGGGGCCAAATCAAGTTCTTGGCGGTGCTGTTTGAGGCTGCGAGTTCTGCAACACTTTCCCCATGTTCCTATACCTCGTCGTCCACCCTCCATGCGGATACCAAAGCTGTGTTTGGGCTGCCAATTGCTGCTGAACCTCCCAGGGTAAGACTGCAGAGAGACACCTCCAGATAAAAAAATTACTCACCTTAGTAATTATGTTTCTTCTAATGGAGTCTTGCTGTATTCTGACAATTGCAGTTAGCTCCAGCCTTTAAATTGCCCCGGAGAACAAAGGGTTAACTTTCTATGCAGTGCATAGAATGCTGAGCTCGAGCTCGGTTGAGGTCTCTGTCTGTAGGCCCTTTGAAACCCAACCATCAGATTCTTACGAGCAAAAACTCACTAACTATCCTATGTGGAAATTGTAAAATTTTTAATAGCCAACTGGCAACAAAGAGTTTTGGATTCCCAAAAAAGGACTCATGTCAGGAAACCCAAAACCAAAACCCAATCCAAGTAAGGATAACTATAACAACAAAACACCCAAACAAAAGGGGGAGGGTGTGAAAGAAGCACCTCTGGGGTGCAACACTGCACCTGCCAACCCACTTCCCAAAACAGGTTCTGAAAGGGGAGGCAGGGAGGGCGGTCAGAATACAGCAAGACTCCATTAGAAGAAACATAATTACTAAGGTGAGTAATTTTTTCTTCAAACAACATGAAGTCTTGCTGTATTGAGTCAATCTAACTACCAAGCAGTACCTCCATGGAGGAGGGACAGAACCTACTTTGGGAATAGGCTCTAGTACTGCCTTGCCAAACGAGCATTGCTCCAGCCTGGATATCCAGAGGTAATGCTTGGTAAGGTATGGACTGTTTTCCAGGTGGCTGCATGACAAATTTCTAACAGAGGGATATCCCTGGCAGCAGCGAGGGAAGCAGCTGTACCTCTTGTAGAGTGAGCCCTCAGGCCTGAGGGTGGAATCTTTCCTAGTTTCTCATAGCAGAATTGTATACAAGACACAATCCACCTGACAACAGTTCTCTTGGTGGCAGGTTTGCCCTTTCCCACTTCCCCATAAGTGAGGAATAACTGGAGGGAGTCAAACCTGTGACCCTTGGTACGCTCTATGTAGTAGCTAAGGGCTCTTTTAACATCCAGACTGTGTGGCCTCCTCTCTCCTGAGGAAGAATGATCAGTGAAGAAGACAGGGAGAGACATGAACTGGTTCAAGTGGAAGCCTGAAACCACTTTGGGCAAGAACCTCCTTTTGGGTCTAAGGACCACTTTCTCTCTATAAAAGAGATAAAATCAGGTTCCACTGACAGGGCTTGCAGTTCACTGATACGTCTGGCAGAGGTAATGGCTACCAAAAACAGTTTTCCAAGTCAAGTACTTAACCTCTGCTGAGGACAGAGGCTCAAAAGGAGGTTGCATAAATTGAGCAATGCAAACATTTAAGTCCCAGGCAGGGGCAGGATCCCTAAAGAGAGGATTGGTATGAAGCAATCTCTTGAAAAATTTACAGAACACAGGATGAGATGATAGTGAAGAAGACTTCCCCACTGACAAAAAGGCAGAAACTGACAAGTGTACCTTGAGAGTAGCTGGTCTGAGGCCTAGGCCATTAAGATGGACCATATAATCCAGAACTGTAGACAATTCAGCAGTGTCTGGAGGAATATGCTTCTTGGAACACCAAATGCAGCATCTTTTCCATTTGGAGTTATAAGTCTTTCTGGTGGAGGGCTTTCGAGAAGCTTTGAGAATATCCAGAACCCCCTGAGACAGATGCAAATCTGCATACTCTAACTCTTCAAGAGCCATGCCTTGAGATTGAGAGACCGAAGACTGGGGTACCAAATCCTCCCCTGAGAGAAGGTTAACAGGTTGTAATTCCTGGGAAGAGACAGGGGAAGATGGACTGCTAGAGACAGCAAGAGGGGGTACCAAGGCTATCTGGCCCAGTCTGGTGCAATCAGAATCACCTTGCAAGGCTGTGACCTTATCTTGACTAGGACTTTGAACAGTAGAGGAAAAGGAGGGAAGGCATACAGAAATTTCTCTTCCCAGTTCAAAATCAGAGCATCCAGAGGGACTGAACCCAAGACTGAGGGTCTGCAACAAAACAGAGGAAGTTGGTGATTGTCTGGGGCTGCAGAGATCTATCTCTGGAGTGCCCCACCTTGAAAAAATCACTTTCAAAACCAGAGGGTACAGGGACCATTCGTGATGGCCCTAGGAGATCCTGCTCAATGCATCTGCCAGCACATTTTTCTTTCCTGGAAGGTGAACTGCTATCAGAGAGGTCTGCACGGAATAAGCCAGGGACCACAATTTCATGGCTTCCGTGCACAAGGCCTTAGACTGAGTGCCTCCCTGCTTGTTCATGTACCACATGGTGGTGGTGTCTGTTCTGACCTGAACCACCTTGTTCTGCACCGAGAGAAGGCTTGCAGGGCCAGAAAAACTGCCCTAAGTTCCAGGAGATTGATATGAAGAAGGGACTCCTGAGGGGACCACAGTCCTTGGGTTGTGAGATCCCCCAGATGAGCTCCCCACCCCCAAACGAGAAGCATCCATGGTAAGGACCTCTGAATGAGACTGAGTGACAAAAGGGACCCCTTGCCTTAAACTGTCCTGATCCTTCCACCACTGAAGAGCTTGGATCAGTGTCCAAGTCACTGGAATCAGTTTGGAAAGAGGGTCCTTCCATTGGGACCAAAAGGTCCTCACATGGAACTGAGTGTCCCCCATCTGAAATCTTGCCCCTTGGGTCACTGCTGTAGAAGCTGGCATGTGGCCCAAGAGCTGAAGGAAGTGCCTTGCTGGTCGGGACACCTGAAGGCTGAGGGAAGAAGCCAGTTCTATAAGAACTCTTGCCCTTTCCAGGGGAAGAAAGGCTCTTGCTTTGACAGTATCCAGCTCTGCCCCTATAAAGGTAAGGAGCTGCACTGGTTCGAGAACTGATTTGGGGAGGTTGAGATGAAAACCCAGAGAAGTGAGCACTTGCTGAGTCACTTGCAGGTCTGACTTGACTTGGTCTGGAGACTGACCCACTATAAGCCAATCGTCCAGATATGGAAAAATGGAAATATTTTGCCTTCTTAGAAAGGCAACTACCACTGCCAGGTACTTTGTGAAGACCCTTGGAACTGATGGGCATTGCTTTGAACTGATAATGGCATGAGGGCAACTTGAACCTGAGGTACGTTCTGTGGGGGCACCTGATGGGAATATGAAAGTAGGCATCTTTGAGGTCCAGGGAGACTAGCCAGTCCCCTGGCCTTAGAGAGGGAAGAATTATTCCCAAAGTCACCATCTTGAACTCTGGTTTTAAAAGATGTTTGTTCAGGCATCTTAGATCTAGGATGGGTCACCACTCCCCTGTCTTTTTTGGGGGGTAAGGAAGTCTCTGGAGTACAGATCTTTGCCCCAGTGTAGGGTAGGAACTCTCTCTATGGCTCTTAAAGCCAGAAGAGATGAAACCTCTGCCTCTAGGGCAAGGGTCTTGGAGAGACCTGCAGGTGGAAAAGATCTGGCTCTCATCTTTAGACATTTTTTGAAGCTGAGAACCAGTCCCTGGCTTACTACTTCCAGGACCCAGTTGTCTGATGTAATAGACATCCAGTCCTGGACATAGTAAGCCAGCCTGCCCCCTAGAGGGATAGGAAAGTCAACCCGGGCAGACCCATCAGGGTGTCTGCTTGGCAGGGGCCTTAGGCTGAGGAGTGGATGCAGCCCTGTACATCCCCCTTCTGCCTCACCCTCTGAAGAACCCTCTCTGTGAAAAGGGAGACGAGGCCTGTGCTTGGTAAATAGGCCTATGAAAAGGCCTGTCCCTGCCCCTAGATTGCTGCCTTTGAGGAGTTGCCTACCTCTCCTTGGCCTGAGCACTCCTATAAGTGGTCCTGTACTCATCCATTTGTTTCATGTAATTCTCTGCTCCCCAAACAGAGAATTACCCACCACAGGAAAATCCATGGGCTTAGCCTGGGTATCCTGTGAGAGGCTAGTACATCTGAGCCAAGCCATCCTCCGAAGAGCCACAGATGTAGCCATGACTCTTGATGACACATCACTGGAGTCCACAGCAGCATGAAACTGTACCTTTGATGCCTCAATCCCATCAGCAGCCACCTCCTCCAGCTCCTTGGCCAGCTGGGGGGAGGCCTATTTAGCCAGTGCCAGTACAGTGTCCCACCTGGACTTCTGATACCTGACTGTATAGGCCATATAGTTCGCCTGCCTGAGTCCCAAGGAAAATGCCAAGTACTGCTTCTTTGCCATGGCATCCATCTTCCTGGAGTCTTTGTCTGGGGGGTGTGAAGCCAAGGGAATATTTGCCTTGTCACAGGCAGCAGCCTGCACTACCCCAACATGGCTGCATTGTTGGTATAAGAACTCCGTATCTGAACCTGATAGTGTATACCTCTTGTCCATCCTTCTGTCAACAGGAGGTACAGAATTGGGAGACTTTAGGATTTTTTGTGTCTGCTTCCCAAAGGATTTGTGAAGGGAATAGACAGTCTCCTGGAGTCTGGGATGTCCATCATTTCCACATAATCAGGCTCCTCTTGATCCTCCATTGCCTCCTCCATAGGAAGCTGGAGGGTTTCAGCCACTTTTCTGTAAAACAGATAGTGGGAGGGGGACTCAGAAAGCCTAGGAGGGGAAACACCAGAAGATCTGTCTGGGGAGATGTCCGGTTCCACAGGCACATCCAGACTTTCACCACCATCTTCAAACTCCCCCTCCTCCTCAAACTCTGGTTCATAAAAATCTTCAGGGGTATAATCTTGAACCAGGGGAACCGACCGAACTGAACCCCTGGCAAAAGGTGCCGGATCGGTCAGAATCGGGCGAAGCGATTCCACAATCTGAATCACTCTGGCTATTTCCTCGGCGGTCAGAACATGAACCTCTGGATCTGAACTGGTAGATTTTTCTTTGCGTTTCCTTTTTGTAGGAACCGACCCCTTAGGCTCGGCTCTCCTCTTGCCCGAAGAAGTATTGCCCTGGTCAGAGGGCACTCCTTCTGGTTCGTTCGGAACCGAACCGGGCTAGCCATCTGGGTCAGCCGACTTCTTGGCCTCCTTTTCCCTAAGTCCACCTAATCTCTTCTCAAGGGTAGATTTAGGAAAATGTTTACAAATTTGGCAGTCTGTATAGAGGTGTTCAAACCCCAGACAATAAACACAGGTGGTGTGGGGATTGGCCTTAGCAAAGACCTCCCCACACTCACTGCAGTGTTGAAACCCAGTGGGCCCAGTTTTTTTCTTGGGTTTCTCAGACATGGCCAACCTAACCAAACTTACTCTTTTTACGGCAACCGCCAGGCAAGACTCCCTTATCGGTTCCTAACTGTGTCACGGGTATTGTAAAAAAACATTCAAAACACGTTTTTTTTTTTAGAACCAATAAGGACCAGTACCCACACTCTGAAGTAAAACAGAATAATTAACTACAAGTAATCAGTTCAGCCGAACCGATCTAACACTTTACGATTTCCACACAGAATTCAGACAAAAACCTATCTAGTACTCACGGTACCGCAGACAGAGACTGAACCGACTATGTGGAATAATTTCAGTTTAAAACTGACAACCTAACTGACAATTTAACCAACTTTCGAACCGAGCTGAAGGAGAAATCTCCGGAGCGACTGTTCAGTGAGGCAGAGTAAAGAATCTGACGGTCGGGTTTCAATGGGCTGCAGACAGAGACCCCAACCAAGTTTGAGCTCAGCATTCTATGCACTGCACAGAAAGTTAACCCTTTGTTCTCTGGGGCAGTTTAAAGGCTGGAGCTAACTGCAATTGTCAGAATACAGCAAGACTTCATGTTGTTTGAAAGTTGGATAAGGCATCACGGGTTTCAAAATCCTTGAAGCAAGAGCCCGAGAAAAGGCGTAGTGTCGCGGGGTAACGTACAGCAAATTTAATGCTTCTTTGGTGGAGAATTTGTTTAAGTGGATTGTAGGCCTTCCTTCTGATGGTTAAATCTTTTGAAAAGTCTCTGTAGATGGAAATATTAAACTCTTGCCACTGAAGTGTCCCCATTTCTCTGGCTCGTTTCAGTATTAATTCTGTGTGGGAATAGTTCAAGAAGCAAGTAATGATAGGCCTTGGTCGCTGGTCTGATGTTGGCCTGGGACCCAGAGTGTGGTAAGACCGCTCAATAATTAACGTTAGGTCAGGAAGCAGTTTATGTATTGCAGGTAGCACATGTAATAAAAGAGCAGTAGTGTCTCCTAATTCTACACCTTCAGGGAAGCCAAAAAATCGTAAATTGTTGCGACAATTACGATTTTCAATATCATCAGTTTTGGCTTGTAGGGATTTAACAGTTCGATCTTGATTGTGGACAGTAGCTTGGAGGTCATGAATAGTAGTGGTGTTACAGGCCGTTGCTTTCTCATTAAATGCAATTTTCTGGCTTAAAGTTTCAAGAGTGGTCGCATTCTGTTGGGTGGAGTTTTTTAGATCATTAATCTCAGCCATCAGTTTAGAAAACATTACTTCCACTCTAGCAAGTGAGCTTTGCTGTACTTGGAGATCTGCCATAATGCTGAAGAATGAGGCCTAGTATGCTGCAGTACAGTGTAGAATAATTGAATATAAGTAGATGAAGGATCAAAAAATGACTTACAAACTATGTCAGGCAGTAAGATTACAGGATGGTCACAGGAGTTGGTACCAAAGAAAGGTCTGGTGAAGGCTGGATGAGGTTAGATTGCAGTAATTCCTGCAGAGATTCTGAACTATGCTGCATTCTTCTGCCGGTCAGGCCACCCCCCCCCCCCTTCTTATCACTTTTAATACTGTTTACATTAATGGTACAAAGTGATAAGGAGGCTTCCATGGGGTGTATAAGGAAAAAGAGGTTGGGTCAAGCTGTTTTTCAGGGTGTTTTTTTTTTCCTTTTTTTTCTTAGTGGAGTCCAGGTTTTTTTTTTTGGCATGTTATTTCCCAGTTTTAGAGGTTACAGTCTCAGAAGCATCCTGAGGGGATTCCTTATTGTCTATAGTGAGGTCAGTCTGAGAGAAGCCCAGGGAAGAATCATCGCACTCATTCCCAGATACATCAGAGGTAGTGTGGAGGGCATCACAGCGGTTAGTGAGAGGGATGTCAGCGGGGGGGGAGGGGTCCCATCAGGTCTACGTCTGGTAGTCATACGTCTCTGTTCCAGCTCTGAGGGAGGAGGGGGAGAAGCATGCTGGTAAGGTCTGTGGGAGAGGGATCAGAAGACATGTCTTAATCATCTGGAAGAGAAGAGGTGGGTAACTCTGTAGTCAGTGGTGTGTGTGGGTTCTTCCTGGCCATTTAGAACAGAAGATTGGAGAGAAGCAGAAGGAGTGGGTGTTGTTACTGTCTGTACTACTGGAGATACAGATGTTTGTACGTGCAGGGTTCTACAGTAGGTGTGGCAGTAGCCCCGGTGGTGTTAGAGCATTGTGCCAGGGCAACCAGTAAGCGCTGTTCTTCACTTTCTGTCTGGTTGGTTTGACTGTGAGCTGCCCAAGGGCAGTTGCTATAGGTATGTCCCTTGGTCTCACACAAATTACAGAGATGATCATTTCTACAGTGGCCACTGGTATGACCCAGTTCATTACAGAGTACACATCTTAACTTATCACATAAGCTACTTAAATGTCCTGTGGATCCACATCTGTAGCATGCTTTTGGTTGGCTGGCATAGAAAAGAACTCCTCTCTCCCTGCCAAGGAAGGAACAGTTGGGCAGATGTAAAAGACCCGTATCGGTGGATCCTAATACCACATGAATCCGCCATCCACCAGTCCATATATGTTCAGTGTTAAAGATGGCCTCTGGCATCCACAGGACAGTGCATCTTTGTTTAAGGTAGTACATTGTCAGTAACACTGACACCTCCATTGTGAAAAAGTACTGTGATGGTTTTGATAATGGTACAGCTTCAAAGGCTATTAATAAACTGAAAGATACTTGTAGCTGTTTTTAAACTCCTTCTACCTCTTAGTAGTCCCCACTTCCCCACCACCAATCCACCCCCCTTTACCTGTACTGTACTCCCTACTCCTCCTGTTCCTTATGCCTCTCCATAGGTTCACGCTCTTTACACCAACACTGTTACTTTTTATACTGAGCATTATGTACCACATGGAATTTTGTTTTGTATATTAAGTACTGTTATGTTATTCTTTATATGTATTGTGTACTTGTCTGTATACCTGTTTCAGGACCTCCTTGTGAATGAGCTTGCTCAATGGAGTTTTCCTGCAATAAACTTGAACTTGAAAAGGGGACCAGAGTGGTGTATGTTTCAGGGTATTGTACTTGCTCCAAACTTTTTCAAGGCCACTATTTAGCGTAAAACTAACATCGAATGTAGCCTCACCAGAGACATGAATTAGTGTGTATATTTCCACAGCCTCAAAACCCATAGAATCTTTCACTGGCGGTTTTGCAACAAACACCCAGTCAGGGAAAAGATCCATGCCTCCTTTATAGTGGAAGCACACAGCATTGTGACGTTTAGCTGGATAAACTGGTGTATGAAATAGAGATGCATACCGTATGGCCTTGAGGTAGAAGATCTAGGTGGTGGGCAAGGAGTACCTGTGGTACTTGTTCAGAGGCAGTGGTGGGAGTAGAATTTGTAACCAATGTTTAGTAGAGGTTTGTGGTGGGGCAGACAAGTTTATCAATTCATTAGAATCACCGGCAACAGTTTGGTTTGGAGTAGTAGTGACTGGTAAGTTTAATATTGGATTCTAAGTAAGGTTTAAGCCATCAGGTAGGGCCAAAAGGGTCTGAGACCTACAACTGATTTCCTCCATTTCAGAGTCAGACATTCCTGCCACTAAAGGGGCAGTATTTACATCAGGCATAAATGGAAGAGCAGTACCTGATAAGGGAGCCTTGTCTGGGTTAGGTACCTGAATTGGGGAAGGTCCAGAAACCCATTCCCCCATTGTGCTCGACTTTTCCCAGCCTACTGCAGAAAGCACTTTTGCGACTGACCATGCTGTAGAAGTTGTGTCAGTCTGATTATCTGGAGCTTGTCTTAGGCCAGGCACCATAGTGGTGTCTGAAAATGCCATTCCTAACTTTGTTCCATTCGTTTTTTGCCCAGAAAACCTAAACAGGCTGGAATCCCAGTGATCCGTGGAGAAGCTGAATTGTTTGGGTTGCTCTACAGCCACTGCGGCTGGTGATGTGCCTGCATCACAGGCTACAAGTTGGGCCTGTTCATCTGGTGTAGCAGCTGTGCGGTTCGCAGCATCTGATTTGTGGAGCACCTCCATTGCAGTCTGTAATTCTCTTCTCCTTTGCAAAAAACGAGTCTCCTCTTCCAAAAGTAAAGCCTGAAGCTCCGTCATACTTCATGTAGCAGAGATATCTGTTGATACTGAAACGGAGTTAGCCACCACTGTGGTTGGTGATTCTGAAAGATCATCCTTGTGTTCAACTTCCATGTCTGTGTTTTGAAGCTCAGAATTAGCAAGTACGTTTTCAGGGGCCGTATCTGCATCAAAAAACAGTTTTGTCTCTTAAATAACAGAGACAGGGGAGGAGGCCTGCTCCCCAGCTTCTAGCACGTCCATCTCCTCTGAGGTGGCACCGCAAGTGGCCATTGCTCAGACGGCCAGAGGTTCCCCTACAGGAGAGTAGGGGAATTTTTTTATTAAGATATCAAAGTCAAAAAATAATACAAACATGTTAAAGTCACATCAAATTAATATACAAAGCTAATACTGATAATAAATTATATATGTATTAAGTCATACCCACATTCCCACCCACCCACTACTTTAAAGTAGGGGAATATTTACTAAAAATAACAAAGTCAAAACCTATACAACACATTACAGTCACAGGGAAATTACAGAAATCATAAAGAAAATCAAGAAAACTTAAAGCACACACCCTGTCTTCTTCCTACCACTAAAGATATGACGACTATTCAATAAAACAATATACTGTAAAGATTTTATCTAAAAGTCAAAAACATAAGCATTGCACACTTTCCATTTTCATGTATAAACCATAAGAAAAAGTAAATAAGTATTGAAACATACCTCCCTACGTGTCTTCTGATTGCTTAGGGGTTGGTAAACTATTTTTCAGGTTAAATATATGAACAAGGAGAAGCTAATACAACATAAATAACAAAAATAGTTCCTTAATGTAACCACTGAAGGCCCCTCCATCTACTAAGATAATAATCTTTTGGAGCAGTAAGCTGGTCTTTATCCTTAAGTTTAGAAATACTATCAGAAATAGTGTGCAGTAGTTAGTCAGGTTGCATTCTAACTGTTGTAAAGTGAGTTTATCCAATATTTAATTACTGTCAATATAAGACGAAAAGTGTCAACATGGTACCTAAAATTCTGTAGGGCTAGAATCTCTAAGAAAAGGGTGTCCAAGGTAATTAAAGAAACTGGAAATAAGGTCCACGTTGACAATAGGGTGGACCAAAATTGTACTATAAAACGGCATTCAAAATATAAATGGTGCACGGTTTCTAATACTGTATGTGTAGGCAGGAGGATCTTGGGCAATGTCTTGTTGACAACTCTTTATTTTTTTTTTTTTTATTTCTTTTTATCTCCCCTACACTCTTCCATGCTCTGTGCATCCTTGGGAGCATCAGTGGAGTCCACCCCTGCTACCCACCTTACCAGTTCCATCCTGTTCCCCACATGGAGCCGTGGTTTTCCCACTGGGCGGGGATGAGGTAGGGCCCATTCACCCTGAACACTTCGATGTTTTGTTGGGTTCAGGCGGCCAGGCAGACAGGAGCATGTCAGGGTCTGCTCTGGTGCTCTGTCGTCTCAGAGCTATGGAAGGCTTTTTCCTCCCTTTCGTGGATGTGACGTGCACCCCAATGTCAAGGTACATTCTAGCACCAACATCCATCACGTCCTCCTCCACTGTGTCTGCATCAGCGCATGCTATACCTCAGACTTCCACCTGGGACCAGTCAAGCGCCGAGTCGCTGCCCCCTCCCTCCCTGGAGAAGACGAGTTGTCCTTAGGACACTCAGTCTCCCCGCTGGCCCTCCAGCTTCTTGGGCTCGTTCCCGAACCTGGTTCGCTGGCGTCACAAACGGTAGTGCTACCACTGCATAGGCGGGCTGGCTTGCGTACACCTCTTTGTGTTTTAGATTGGTCTTTATGTTCAACTTCCCATGTGTACACAGCCATAATACATCCCACATAATTGGTGGGGTCCTAGGTTCAGTGCACATGCGACTTATCTGATTCATGTCTTGTGTTGTTCAATCAAACAACTGTGGGTGATTCATATAATAACGTAACTGTATCTCTTCATAACACTGTTTCCTAGTGTTCTGTAAAAGGAAATCTTTTAATATACACCGTTGTTTTAGTTTGCCTATGCAGGCCTGAAACTAGCAGAGCAAGTTTGCTATATGTGTATGCTTGTGTATAGGTCTTGCTGGCATCCATATTTATAAAATATGTGCAACATGGCAGCCCGTCGGCGCGGTTAGTTCGATACGACGCGGCGACCCGAGGTTCGAGGAACGGACCTGGGTGGCTGGAGGGTCGGCCAGTGGAAGATGGATGGAGCGCCCTGGACTGCTCTCCATCTCCGGGAGGTGGGGTAGTGGCCAGAGCATCAGTGACACCTAGCGGAGGCTAGGGAGATCACGTAGCTCCCAACTTTTCGCACGCATAGGAGGAGGGCAGGCGAGGCGTCATTGCCGCGACCCACCTCCCAGAAAAGCGGGAAAAAATGGAAGCTGCCTGCCGCCCTCAGTGAAGCCCGGCACGGCCAAATTAGCTCCTCAGGCCAGCCCTCCGACCTATCCCAATGGCTGTGGCATGCAAGGAAGTGCCGCAGCCCTGCCGTGGGGAGTAAGCCCGCGGGGCTTGAGGGCTTCTTGTGGAGAGTGGAAGCTCATGGCCCGTGACCGGGCAGATGATATCAAGGCAGGCAGCCCGGGAGAGGAAAAAAAAAAAAATATGTGCAACATGATCTAATGCCCAGGGGAACCACAAAACTGGGGTACCAGAAAGAAGGGGTTCAATAATTGCATATATATCTATAAATACTATGGTAGAAAACCAGAGGATTAATCATGTTCAATCCACCCAATTTCACAGGTAAATAGGCGATTCCCCGCTTCATAGGATTCAACCTGCTACCCCACACGCTCTGGGGGAAGAAAAAAAAAAATGTTTCAAAAGCCTTAGGTGGAGGATAAACATAACCTAAAAACAGGAACACTGTGATGAGATATGCTTTAACCATGTAAATATGCTTTTTTTTTTTTTTAACTCATTCTCCACTTGTTCTATTGTGCCACCTGGTCTAAGGCAATACTGACCGTATATTCCCAATTAAATAAAGAGGGGTCTCCTGGACCCCCAAAAAATATACCCAGGATTTCTCTTCATTCAGTAGAAATAGGGATGCCAATAACTCCTGGAATAGATGAGTAATTGGGACCAACTGACAAACAATAAATTTTCCTCTAATTAATTTGGGAGCCTGAGGTGGTGTAAAAGATATCCAGAATACGTTTTGCCTGAATTCCAGATTCTTGGTTAGCTAAGATTAAACAGAGGTCATCATCATAAACTAATATTTTAATTTTTTTAATCTTGGCTGGAGACCGAAAGTCCAAGTATACGTGGGTTGTTATTTAACCTTTGAATAAGTGGATCTAATGCCAAAACATATAGGATAGGGCTTAAATGGCACCCTTGCCTAGCACCAATTTTAATTGGACACGGTTTCCCGAGCCATCCATTAATGTATGGGAGGACACAGGCTTGCTTATAACAGAGTTGCACCCATGTGATAACATTTTGTGGTATCCCATACTGTTTCACACACTGCCACAGATAAGAGTGTGACACTCTGTCAAAAGCTTTTGACTGGTTGAGGCTAATTAAATAACCATTTAATTCCTCATTTTCAACTTTTTCTATGATTTCTCTCAAACGTATAAGAAGATCTGACAATTTCCTACCGGGAAAAGAACAGACCTGTGTAGGATGTATAACAGAGCTTAATGCGTGTGTTAACCTATTGCTTAATAGCTTAGAATTTCAAAATTACAATTTAATAAGGTGATGGGCCTCCAACTTGTCAGGAGTTCCTTATCCCCCTTTTTGTACAAGAATATAAGCACCCCCTTGTACATATCCAAGGGTAGTTTCTCTTGTCTCCACATGTAGTTATAAAGTTTGGTAAATTCAGCCTTCAGATAGGGATAAATACATTTATAAAAGGCTAGGGGTAGGCCGTCTAAACCTGGGGCCTTCCCTAATGGTAAGGTGGTAAATACACTGTCTAATTCGAGTGTACTGATAGGTTTAATTAACTGTGTAGTGGTAGTGGGTGAGAGGCTGGGAAAACATTTTGACTGCCACCACTCACTATTCTGAGAAATAATATTAGGTGTTTGGCCAAACTGTGTTTGAATATAGTCTTCCACTGTAGAGAGAATCCCATCACCAGTAATTTTCTTCCCCTCTTGCGATTTAAGGGCTGATAAAGTTTTATTGTGATTCCGCTTTAAACAGCTTTCCAATGGGTTGGCCAAATACTGATTCCCAGACATACCATACCACTGTTCAAATTCCAGGGGTTTCATCCTGCCATATTGACATAGAGACATCTCCTGTTTTAGTTTCATAATTATGGAGGGAAGTCCCCAGGATGTTCCTTTTGGAGTGAAAATAGTCTGTACAACTGATTTTTCAAACACTGATATTTATCATTTTTGTTCTACCCTTTTAGTTTCCGTATCAGTTTCAAAAATGAAGTAAAATTCACTTTGGATTGTTCCCACCAGTTGACAGAAGACTCATACAAAAAAATACAGATTTCCTGGCCCCAATAATATGTCTAAGGCCTTGTAAAATTTCCACATCCTCCAGCAGCTGAGTATTGAGTTTCCAATAATGTCTACCCGCTACATCATCTAGGGAAGAGGACATTTTGACATGTAATAAGCCGTGATCAGATGTAGCTACAAGTCGAACCTGTGAGGAAGCAACACAAAGGCTAGGAGATAAAAAACTGTAATCAAATTGTGTTGCCAAAGTCCCTCTAAAATATGTATACTGGGGTTTGCCATGGGGTTGATGGAAAACATCTAATAGTTTTATTTGCTATAGAAGTTCATTTAGAAAGGAAGCGTCACAAAATTCTTTATCTGTGGTTAACCCTCTTTTTTTATTCTACTGCAATTAAAATCTCCCCCAAACAAAATTTGTTTGCATGTGAAAAGGGTAGGGCTGGATTAACTGCAACAATTCTACCCTGCCTAGTTTTGTCTGGGGTGCATAGTGATTTATAAGTCTATACTCTTGTCCAGCTAGTGACGTATCCATAAGTGCTTGCCCTGGAAGAATATCCAGTGACCTTCGTACTGTGATTTTGGGGTTGTTAAAACAGATCCCCACCCTACTGTAATACATCTTCCCCAACAGACCAGAAAGTGGTGCCCCATTATCCACTCTGCACTAGCTAATTGGACGTTTTGGGCTGTACTTAATCTGGTATCTCATAAGATCACCAAGTCGTACCTACAACATGTAAATAAAGCATAGCTGGCCTTCCTTTTTCTTTCTGACTTGATGCCATTTACATTGAAAGATGCAACCAGTAAATAACAGTGCTCCATATTTCAAGTCTAACAGGGAGGTTTTTCCCGAAGATTCATCCTGGTGCCTATTTTTAGGATCATGTCTTTGTTTTTTTTTGAGTTCCTCACTTTCTGAGGCCCCCTCTGTGAGGAATGTTCTGACGTAATGTCAGAATCATTTTCCATCTCTGTATCTCCCCATGGTAGGGCTGCAAATTTATTGTTCAGAAGGAGCTGTGCAGAAGATTGTTCCACAGGGGTAGTTTTCTTGATCTTATTTCTCAAAACGTTATGATAGAGAACCTCTTCAGGGTTGGGGGGAGGAGGCATCTCTGTTTCCACTGTACTCATACTGGTTGTGGAGGTACAGTATGGGGTACTTGCTCAGGAATTCTGACAGTACGATCTTCCCTGGGGGGTATGGAGGATTTAGCCACCAGAACCAAAGTTGCCTCCCTAGTTGTAGGAGCAAATACTTGTACATCCTTTGAGGTAGCCAGAACAGAAGTGGCCTGTCCAGCCTGTGGACCCTGCGGGGTTCTTGCCGCTTTGTTTATATAAAAGTCCTGTTCTCCATAGTCTGCAGTTTCAGTGTTGTGTGCTGCCCACGGGCATGTCAAGAAATTACGACCATTCCCTTCACAAAGATTGCATTTTGGGGTAGCCGTGCAATGAAACCCGAGTGGACCATGTCTCCACACTTAATACATTTCAAAATGTCACAGGAATTACTAATGTGTCTGTGTGACCCACATTTAAAACATGATTGGGGTTGCACCTGGTAGAATAGAATGCCTTTGTCATGGCCTAAGAAAAAACTGTTTATGAAATGCTGTACCCCAGTGTCATCAGATCAAAGTTTTACTTGGATCTTCCGGCCCCCAGTCCAGAAGCCTTCCCCATCTATGACAGGATCCAGTTTACCCTGAATGTCACATTTCTTCTCTAACCAAAATAAAATATCTGAAATGTTAACCCCTTTGTTTCGGAATAGTATGGTTACCAGCTTAAAAGCTGGCTTTGTCAGAGGTATAGCTTGAAATGGGGCCCATAAAGGAGTAGTTTTTTGATTAGAAAATAGAATTCAAAATTTGTCCAATAGTGTGGCAGAGTGAACACTGATATCAAATGTATGTTTGCCCGAGGCATGGATTAAGGCATGAATTTCAGATAGGGAAAACCCCAAAGTTTGTTTTATTAAGTTAAGCCCCACATAAAAACAGTCTTGGGGGGTCCAAACCCCTAGGTAGCGATGGATGGGAGCATGCCATCTTTTGCCTGCTCCACAGGCTTCTGTAACAAATTTGCATTTGTTATAGCTGGGGGGGGCTCATTGTTAATAATAAGCTGTAGTTTTACCTGCAGTTTCTTCCACTAAGTAAGAGTCTGTTTGTGCTCCAGAAGGAGGCAAATCCAAATCTGGCAAGGCTTCAAAAAACATTTCTCCTGATTTGTGTAGTGGAGGAAAAGTTGTGGTACCTGTATGTTGCAGCTCTTAAGTAGAGTCTGTGATTATGCCTGCTGCGCTAGTGGATGCCAAACGGACATCAAGCTGAGACTGTACTTTAGTTGCAGTCTCACTGCTATACTCACAGTTACTGTATGAGAACATGCAGCATCTGGGGGCTGTTGAGGGATATCGGTCTGTACAAGAACACTCGCAGGGGGTAACGCTGTCAGCAAGGGTGTGTCTTGTCATGGCGCAGTGGTAATTCCCTGTGCCAGAACATGGGAAAGTGATGTTGGGGAGCCCGGTAAAGGAATCTCTGAGCTGGGGATTCAGGTGCTACTCTCAGAATGGATCCAACCTGCATTTGACAATGCAATATCAGCGGTGAAAGAATCTGCTGCTGTGGATGTAGATGGATTTGTAGCTTGTGAGTGTGCAGAGACGTCTGCACCCGTCGTAGTTCCACCAAAAATACTTTTTGCTTTTTTGACTCTCTTGCCTCCGGTGAGTTGTCGACGAGTCTCTTCCTTTTTTTTCTCTTCTTCTAAGCAATGTTTGTCCTTCTGGTATTGCTGCTATAGATTTAAAAATTGCTCCTGTATGGCTTGTTTTTCAAGAGATCTTCCCGTAGTGGTTGTCCAGATAGTAAAAATCCCTCCTCGCCGTCCTTTTCTTCCTGGTCCATTTCCACAGGCTGTAAGACGCTGGATGCTGGGGCTGGCAGTATAGCCTAGAGGTTAGAGTAACGAGCTGTGAATGAGCTTGATACATCCAGCAGACCTGGGTTTGATTCCCACAACCTCCACTTGCATACAGTGTGACTCTAAGCAAGTCACTTAACCTTCCCAATGTTCCCAGGTCACCCCCGAAAACATGCACTTGTGCCTAGTGGGCCTTACCCGGTTACCAAAGACTAAAATAAAATAAATAAAAATAAACATTATCTGTGTCCATTACTTCCTGCTGTACAAATTCTGTAGTCTCTGTATTCTCTGCCAGAACAGAGACATCATGCTGCTCGTCCAGCAGCTCACTCTCCACTGACTCCTCTGTTCTCCTCGGGACCCCTACAGGTGAGTAGGGGAATCCCCTGGTGTCATGGCCAACATTCCCTCATCAACAAAACAGGTCCATGTAAACCCCATCCTAAAACAAGCTACCACAGCTGAGCGTGCCTTTCCTGGTCAAAAACTGCAACTAAGTAAAAATTAAAAGGAGTCAGAGTTGTTAGGATAACAAAACACCTGAGTCCAAGCCCTCAAAGGCTAGGGGTAGGCCATAGATATAGGATTATTTTCAGCAGTTCTACTGAGGTTCGGTTCGGGGCCCACACGAAAACATTTAGGGCTCAAGCCCTGAAGGCCCAGGTCTACTAATGCCTCTGAGAGGAGTGTCATGGGAGGTGTAGATAAGCAGCCACAGCAGACGAAGTCTAGGGGAACACTGATCCTGTACTCATGTTAACATACACAGTTATAAAGAAAAAAAGGGAAGCTGAATTCGGAGAACGTAAAATATTATTAGCTTAAATGTGAGTAAAAATGGAAATTACGTACCTACCGTAATTCTTGATCTTCTTGGATGAAGTCTCCAGCACTCATTCACACTAATGAGATCTACGCCGGAGGTGCTAGGAGCCAGCGGGAGCAAACTTTTCAAGAGGGTCGGCGCCAGAGATGGCGGTGCGACGAGCGGCACCGAGAACCCCAGCTCGTGCAGTAGAGACTATCTTGGCGTTGACCCTCCAACCGCCTCAGTACCTTTTTTCCAAGGAGGTGCAGCATAACTAACTTAGAAGGACTAACCTAAAATAGGACATAAGATAGTCTGAATGACCCATGTAAGAAGGGTCAATAATGAAGTCTTCACGGCCCAGGGATTGAGGGAGTGAAGACCAAAAATGGAGAAGTGAGCTCGGGGGATGGTGGGTGGGCATGTGAATGAGTGGTGGAGACTTCGTCCAAGAAGAGCAAGAATTACGGTAGGTACGTAATTTCCATATGTTCTTGGACATAAAGTCTCCACCACTCATTCACACTAATGGAGAGTACAGAGTTAATAATCCCCCGAGACAGGCGGCAGGAAAATAAAAGAGCTCACATACTTAGGACAGAAGTCTGTTAAGAATAGACCTGCCAAACGACAGATGTCATCTGGCATGGACATCCAAGGTGTAGTGCTTATCGAAAGTGTGCACTGAGCTCCAGGTAGCCCCACTGCAAATATCTGCAATGGGCACGTTGCGGATTTCCGCCAGAGATGACGCGACTGCTCTGGTAGAGTGAGTGTACACTCTGCCTTCCAGCTTAACTTGCGCCATAGAACAGCAGTGGTGAAGCCATGCCACCAGCCATGCTGAAATGCATCTAATAGCGACAGGCTGATCCAGTCGGGTCTTGCTGAAGGAAACAAACAGTTGTTGAGCCTTGCAAATTTCTTTTGTCCTATCTAGATAGAATCACAGAGCTCTCTTAACATCCAGAGAATGAAGGGTATGCTCTCCCTCATTCTGGAAGTTCGAAAATTAGGTAGGCAGGACTAAAGGTTGGTTTAGATGAAATTCTGATACAACCTTAGGGAGAAACTTAGGATGAGTCCTAAGAACTACTTTGTCCTTGTGAAATACAGTGTGGGGGGGGAGGGGTCTGTGACTAGTGCATGTATTTCAGAAACTCTACTGGCCGAAGTGATAGCCACCAGGAAGGCTGTTTCCCAAGTGAGGAATTTCAAGTCGCAAGTAGCTAGAGGTTTGAAAGGTTTTGCAGTGAGCATGTCTAGCACAAGGTTAATGTCCCAGGCTGCGACTGGACATCTGATAGGGGGTCTAGTATGTAGAATACCCCTAAGAAACCTCTTAACTACAGGTAACTGAGCCAGAGACATGGAAAGTACCGGCTCATGATATACTGAAATAGGACAAAGATGAACTTTGACTGTGGAGTACTTTAGACCTGAATTTGAGAGGTCTAAAAGGTACTCCAAGACATTATTCGGTGGGCAGGAAAAAAGGTTCAAAGAGGCTTTTGCACACCAGATAGAGAAACGCTTCCATTTGGCTGTGTAGGTTTTTCTAGTGGCCGGCTTAAGCGCAGCCCAAAGAATATCTGAAACCCTACGAGAAACATCAAACCTATTCACCTCTATCTCTTCAGGAGCCAAGCGTGAAGGTGAAGCAACCTCAAATTGGGATGGACCATGGGACCCTGGGTCAGAAGGTTCGTCTGAAGGGGAAGCGTCTTCGGGAGGGTTTCTGACAGACTGTTGAGTAGTGGAAACCATATCTGCCGAGGCCAGAAGGGAGCAATGAGAATCATTCTGCCTCCCTGAGACTCGAATTTGAGAAGTACCTTCTGAATTAGGGGAAGAGGAGAAAAGGCACATAGAAAGCATCTTGTCCACCGCAGCCTGAAAGCATCCCGACAGAAAATGCCAGGTCCCGGATTTCTGGAGCAGAAGAGAGGCAGTTTTGCATTGAGTGGGGATGCAAAAAGGTCCAGGTCTGGAGTTCCCCATTCTTTGAAGAGTGACTGAACGATGGTTAAGTCGAGAGACCACTCGTGAGGATCTGTCTCCGTTCTGCTGAGACAGTCTGCCAGCTCGTTCTGTACTCCTGGCAGGCAAATTGCGTGGATTACAGCCTTGTGCTCCAGACACCATTACCACACCCTCACAGCTTCCCTGCATTACGTGTAAGAGTGTACACCGCCCTGCTTGTTGATGTAATACATCACTGCTTTGTTTTCCGTTTGCAAGAGAATGTTCTTGTGACAGAGTACCTCCTTCAAGGCTTGGACTGCATAGAGGACGGCTCTCATTTCCAGGATGTTAATGTGAAGTTGAGACTCGTCTTGACTCCACGTACTTTGGGTGTGGAGATTCTGGCAATGAGCTCCTCATCCCATCAGGGACGTGTCCGTGGTAATGGAGATCTGATGATCCAGAGGAGCAAAGGGATATCCTTCCAGAAGGTTGTCCTCCTGCGACCACCAGGTGAGTGACCTCTTCAGAGGTTCCGTCACCTTGATGAGAAAGGACTAAGGGTGAGTGGTTGGGGACCACTGAGTACTTAGCATCCACTGAGAGGTTCTCATGTGGAGATGTGCTAAGGGTACAGTGAACACCGAGAATGCCATAAGACCCAGCATCCGTTGCATCAAGATAGCTCGAACCGAGCTGTTTCTCTGATGTATCAAGTCATCTGTAAGATATCGCTCCTTCTGTACTCTGGGAGAAAAGCCTTCGCAGAGGAGGTGTCCAGGAGAGTTCCTATAAAGAGGAGCTTCTGGGAGGGCTGCAACTGCGACTTGTTGAGATTTAGCAGGATTCCCATGGAAGTGAGGAAGTATGAAGCCATGGCTATGGCGTCCAGAGTTCCTTGTCTGGAGGGACTTGCTAGGAGCCAGTCGTCCAGATATGGGAACACTTGTATTCCGATTTTCCTGAGATGCGCCGCGAGAATTGCACAACACTTTGTAAAAACTTGAGGCGCCGAGGGTAGCCCAAAGGGCAGGACTCTGAACTGACAGTGTTGGCCCAACGCCACAAACCTTAGGTATCTGTAGTGCTTTGGGTGTATAGGGATGTGTTGGTAGGCATCCTGCATGTCCAGAGAGGCTAGCCAATTGTGTTGATGAAGCAAAGGTAGAAGGGTACTTAGAGATATCATCTTGAACTTTTCCTTGTGAAGGAACTTGTTTAACTTTCTGAGATCCAGAATGGGGTGCGTTCCACCAGTTTTCTTTGGGACCATTAAGTAATGGAAGTAGAAACCTGTGTTTCGTTGATCCAGCGGAACTACTTCTACTGTCCTGTTGTTCAGAAGGCATTGTACCTCGGAAGCAAGAAGGTCTGACTGTAGTGTCGACAGCCTGGGCTGTCGTTTGGGAGGATGATCCGGAGGGGTTTCTGAAAGATTGAGTGAGTACCCTTCGTGGATTATCCGGAGGACCCATTTGTCTGATATTATGGATTTCCACTGGTTGTAGAACAGAGTCAGACATCCTTCCGCTGCTGAGGAGAAGTCCCCTTCGGACAGTTGAAGTGGGACCTGGGTGAAAGACTCAGAAGGTGGCACTGGGCACTTTGTGTTTTATGCTGCATTTTCTTTTGTGGTTGAGGGATGTGGTTTTTGTTAAAACCTCCTCTACCTCTGCCGTGAAAGGACTGATGGTTGTGAAACTGACACTTGTTAGCAACCCCCTGGGAGGGGGCGGGTGCAGTTCTAGCCGTCTTAATAGTAGACCTAGTCTTCTGTGTGGTCTCCAGAGCTTGCTCCACCTGGGGCCCGAATAGATACATACCATCAAAAGGTAAAGCCATGACCTGCTGCTGGGCGTCATTCGAGAAGCTTGAAGTTCGTAGCCAAGAGTGGCGACGGGTGCAGATGCCAGTTGCCGCCGCTCAGGAACCAGTATCAAAAGCGTCCATTGCCACTTTAACCTGTTGGTTGTTGGACTCGATACCCTTGGTTATGGTCTGAAGTAGCTCTGAATTGGCTTCCGATTCGTGCAGAGCTTCTACCATTTGTTTGAGCAAATGCCAAAGAACATACTCATATTGAGAAAAATAGCCCTGGTAGCTGGCAATACGCATACCCAGGGTGGAAGCAGCAAAGACTCTCTTACCTAAGGTGTCTATCTTGCGAGATTCTTTATTTATAGGCCGGGCTGCAGATGCCTGAGGAAGGACAGCCTTATCATTCTCTGCCAAGATTACAATGGGATCAGCGAAGGCTTGTGAGGCCAATATGGGACAATCCTTGAGAGGGGCATATTTCCTGTCAATGGACTTAGCCACGGAAGGAATGAGAGCCGGATTATTCCACACCATCTGAGAGAGGGTCTCGAAAGAGGGCTGCATTGGAGGAGTTAAATCCATAGGGATCTCCGGGACATGGAGGTATTGGAGTCTTAAAAGCTTTCCAGGATCGATTTCTGTAGTCTGTAGAGAAAGAGTGGAATTTAAATTTTTAAACAGAGACTTAAAGGAAAGGTCTTCGACCACAGGCTCTGCAGAAGAATTGATCCCTGCTCCCAAGGCAGTGTCATCAATATCATCACCCAGTTGAAGATCTGGGTCAGGCTCAAAATCATCTCCTGACAGTCCAGGAGGGACTGTATGGACAGGAAAGGAGTGAAAATCAGGAGGAAAAACAGAAGAGGAAAGAATCGGAGCCAAGGACCCCTGGAGGCCAGACGCCACTGCACCAAGCCTCGGCGCCGACAAAGAACACAGTGCCGAATGCAAGGAAGTCAGCACCATCGGAAACAGCCCAGCACACGGCGCTGACAGAGTCCCCAACACCGTGGACGGCGCTGAGAGAGTCCTTGGCGCTGCAGATGGCGCTGAGAGAGTTCCAAGAGCCTGAAAACTACAATTTGAGGAAAAAGAAGGAAAACTGACAGGAGATAGAGGCATCAGTGTGGACCCCTGCACCGCAGCCATGTGAGGGGAAAAACACCCAAGCGTGGAGTCGATGGCACTGAGGAAGGTGCCATGCGGCTAGGAAGACCCAACTGCCCTACCTGTCCCTCCGAACCCGAATGGCCCGGAGGCCTCAGTCTCGGGGTGACCGGATCAGGCAGCTGGACCAACCTCCGTGCCCATTGCTCCATAAGAGCAGCCCACTGGTGAAACTGCTCATTGGAAGCCCTTCCAATAGGCGGGGAAGGGCTCCAGTGTCGAGGAGGTCGGCCACCGGAGACAGAAACTGGTGACTCTGACAGAGGTGGAGACCGGTGCCTGGCCCCAATAACCGACTGCCTAGTTGCAGACATACCAGAAGGCGACCTCGAGTGATGCCTTCTCTTTTTCGGTTTGTGTGCCGAAGAAGAACTCGAGGTCGAATAGTGCCGAGAATGGGACCGTTTCCTTTTATGCTTTTGGGGGGACCGCCCATCTCCCTGAGCATCGGACCGCCCGTTGTCAGACCCTCCCTCCCTCTGGAGAGGGTGGCGGACCGGACCCAGCCCGGCTGACTGAACAGCTTTCATATGAAGTCTCCCTACCATCACCTGACCCGCTCATGGTCGACTCCGCCAATGGAGGGCTGAAGACTTCTTGTTGTAATATGTAAATTTAATAAGATCGGTACTTATTCGCAAATAATTACAAAATAATACAACTGAAAACTAAGCTGCTAGTTTGAAGTATGACTCCCGGCAGGCGAGCGACGTTGTCAATGAAGTGCACTCGGTGGCAGGAAAAAAGGAACTGAAGTGGTTGGAGGATCGATGCCAAGACAGTCTTTACCACGAGCCGGGGCTCGTGGTGCCGATCCTCGTGCCACCATCTCCGGCGCAGACCCTCTTGAAAAGTTTGCTCCCGCTGGGTCCTAGCGCCTCTGACTTAGATCCCATTAGTGTGAATGAGTGAAGGAGACTTTATGTCCAGGAAGATCTGTTGTTTTTGCCAAAGTTTCCCTTGTGTCATCAAGGGCTCTTTACTGTGTTGCCTTATTGGGACATGGCCTAAATGTGGCACTGAACGCCTTGCAGCTTTTAGCATCAAACAGTCCCATCTACCTTTACAGTTTTCAGCTGAATGACTCCACTAGCAATTGCTGTGGAAGCTAAAACAAATCCTTTCTAGGATACAGAACATGCATATACATAGTATGAAACAAAATAAGTTTACGGTGAAGCCACCACTCAGCTGAAAACACATTTCCAAATTATGACCAGTTACTTTAGAGTGGTGCTAAAAGAATGGCACTGTTGTCTGTTGCTGCACCATGTAGTTGCTGTAAGTCTGTTATTAAAAAAACAAACAAACAAATACTAATGAAAGAGAATGGTCTAAGACAACGAAACCAAAAACAGGTACCTCTTCAGTAAGTTAGTAATATAGTGTAGTGCGTGTGAGAAGCACAGTATCTTGCCTTTTTTTTTTTTTCTTGAACTGCAGACTTCTGTGATCTTTTTGTTTCAAAAGATAAAACACATGGAACACAAAAATGATTCTGAGAGCATTTACAAAATGAATCTTTATTAAATGAAAGAATTTATTTTCTTCTGTGGGTCAAATATGAAATAGAATATACAAAAAACTTTACATCAGTCCTGTCAAACAGAAATAAAACCCTAACTAGAACGAACTAGCATTCATGGAGCAAAACTGGATGAAGAGAACACACACACCTTATGGCAGTTCAGGACTGCACAGTACACTGTGCTAAAATCCCAGGTTACTGAGAAGGAAGGTTAAAAAATCTAAACACTGTTTGTCTAAATTCCCAACTAGCTCATATCGTAACTTTTATTTTTTTTTTTTTAAAAACATGAAATTCAACGGTCTGTTCTCATACAGAAGCACACTCCATGAAAATCCAACCACAGAGAATCCACAAAACTTGCTGATTGCATTGTTCAGTGTGTCTGTACAAATCTGTACTTTTAAATGCAAGAGTTTTTAACCTAGAAAGAAAATGTGGTCAGATCATCAGGCCGCTGCTGCATTATAATTCAACTCTGCCTCACTCATCTTCTGCAGCTAATCCAGTCTTCAGCCATCCCCCCCCTACCCAGCTCACCCCATGGTGACTTTTAAAAACATTCAACAATACTTTATGCTACCAGATCACAAAATGTTTGTAGTTTATGATGGCTCAGAAGAGCTCATATATGTCTTTGGCATAGCACACCAACCTTATTTAATACCTTTCCATTCCTAAAAAAGTTTATATAATCATTTAATAAAACCTTTTTATTTTAAAATAACTCTCCTGTGTTGTAAAATAATGCATTCCCTTTTTTGCTTCTGGCATAATATACAGATGTATCTGAAAAACAAAAAAACTATATTTTGGAGCTCTGTTAAAGTTTGTGATCTGCTACATTAAGTACAATGTAAGTATTAATGTGAGTGCATCACATGAAGTCATTAAGCTCTGCCTCGAGAGCTGCTGCCATTTCATCGGCCTCTGAGCTGCTGCCTTCCTCATCTTCATTACTTGATCCTTTACTGGACTGGCTGGCAGCATCATCTTCCTCCAGCTTGCGCTTGTGACCCCTAGAAATGAAAAGGCAGGCATCAGTAATAGAGCATAACTTTTTAAGCAATATGCATAACGAAATCCAAAACACCAAGAGTTGGCTAGCACCACTAATAGCTGGTCCTGCTGTAAGTATCAAAAACACAGTGACATACACCACAGTAACACCTAACACACAGTGAAAACAGAAACGCCCCCAGTGATACTCATGCCAAATATTTACTAGTGTGCCCATCTGCCTGTGCCTACACCACAGCTCTGTTAATTATCATCTTGTTCCTGGACACTCTGAGATAGGTCCATACACTGCTCACCCTTGTTCACAGAAACATAGAAGTTGACGGCAGATAAGGACCGCAAGGCCCATCCAGTCTGCCCATTTCTTTTCCTACCTTATAAATGTGCCATCGGCCTTTGCTCTGTCAGTGGCCTATCTATTCATAGTCATTTGTATTGCTCCCTTATGCCTATCCCATGCCTGTTTGAAGCCCTGCACTGTATTCATAGCCACCACTTCTTGTGGTAAGCCATTCCATGCATCCACCACCCTTTCTGTGAAAAGAATTTCCTCACATTCCCCCTTAATCAGCCTCCCTCTAATCTCATGCTGTGTCCTCTTGTCCTGCTATTTTTCTTATATTTAAACATGTTAGACTCTTTCACCTTGTTTATGCCCTTAAGGTGTTTGAATGCCTCGATCATATCACCTCTCTCCCTCCTTTGCTCAAGGGTATACATATTGAGCTCCGTTAATCTGTCCTCGTATGTCTTCTGATGCAGTCCCTGCACCATTTTGGTTGCCCTTCTCTGGACTGCCTCAATTTGGTTAATGTCCTTGTGAAGGTGTGGCCTCCAATACTGCACGCAGTACTCCAGATGGGGCCTAACCAGTGTCTTGTACAGAGGGATTAATACCTCCCTCTTCGACTTGTGATACCTACTAATACACCTAACACCCCTAGCCTTAACTACTGCTTTAGAGGTCTGCTTGGATGATTTTAGGTCATCAGTGATGATGGCGCCCAAGTCTCTTTCTTCCTTTGTGACTGCTGCAAGCTCCTCCCAGCCTATAGGTGGCTTCAGGGTTTCTCTTCCCTATGTGCATGATTTTGCACTTCTTTGCATTAAATCCCAGTTGCCACTCTTCGGCCATTCTGCTAGTTTATCCAGATCTCTTTTCATGCTGCCCACCCCATCTGGATCATCTACTCTATTTGCAGATCTTGGTGTCATCCATAAACAGACAAGCCTTATCCTCTAGTCCATCTGCAAGGTCACTAATGAAGATGTTGAAGAGGACTGGCCCCAGGACTGATCCCTGAGGTACTCCACTTGTGACTTGCATCTCTTCTGACTGTATACCATTTACCACCACTCTCTGTTTTCTGCCCGTCAACCAGTTTGCCACCCAGTTGACCAACTTCTGACCCAACCCGAGCCTACCCAGCTTATTTATCAATCTTCTATGTTCAGTACTGCTTAGCCCTCGCCTTGACAAAGCACATACAGTGTGAAACGTTGGTGGCGGCAGGAGAGATCTTCTGCTGTGCTTTTACAACACTAAATGTTTTAATCCTATTCCAAAGTTTTGGAATTTTAACTGCCTGAACTGTTGAGCCCGGCTACTTAATGTTCTAGTGTGCATTTTCCTTCGGACTACATTGTACAGAGCTGTTATTAGTTAATGTATAGCTTCTGTGCCATGCTTTTTACCCAACTATTTGTTTGTGCACTCTATGCTGTACTATGCCGTATTGAAATTCTTGTTGTCGTGCCTGTGCTCTACTGTGTGCCATCTTCATGGCCTGGGTCGTGCCTGAAAATGGTCCTCAGGATCAGTGCACTTACCCAGTTAAATTAATTAATCAATAGCGATACCACACACTGACACACACACACCACCACAGTGACACACACACACACACATATATACACACAGAAACACACAAAAAGTAATACACAGTAATATGGAGATCTAACATATAAACAAACGTTACACTGACACTCTACACAAAGTAACTCACACAACACTCGGTAACAGACACCACTTGCTGGCTGTAGGTTTGAGGCACTGACTCTTTAAAATTCATAATTTAACAATGTTTAACCTTGCATTGTCTGCCAAGCAGTTTTATTTAAAGATACACTTCACAGCATTTAAACCTGGCAGTATAGCCTAGAGGTTAGAGGAACGAGGTGTGAACGAGCTTGATACATCCAGCAGACCAGACCTGAGTTTGATTCTCACAACCTCCACTTGCATACTGAGCGACTCTAAGCAAGTCACTTAAAAGCCCAGTGCTCCCAGGTCGCCCCTGAAAAACAGGTACTTGTGCTTAGTGGGCCTTACCTGGTTACCAAAGACTAAAACAAAAAAAATAAATAAATAAACCAATGAGCCCTCAGAACCAGAAGTCATGCTGAACAAGAAAGGCATACTAGCACATACTGCAGACATGTTTTTTCCTCTTGAAAGGAGGGCACATTTTTAGAACTTCATTCCACGTCTAAATCTTTTTTCCTGCTGGCTCAGAATGCAAAACCACATGAGAACTAAAAATTATTTTACTGGATGTCTACTGCAAACAGCTATATACTTAAAGGGATGCTGTCAGCCCGATGGTTACTTTTTCGCAGGTACTGCCAAACATGCCTGCCTGCAGCATTCTGTCTCCTGATGCATTAGACAGGGCAGGAATGTACTCCCCTAAATATTTGATTTTATTAATTTAATTGAAAAGCGAAACCCTGTTGGTCCCTTGCTATTTTCTCTGCACCAGATGTCACAACGCATTCACACTTGTAAATGGCGCTGAAGCACTGAAAGGCTCGTTCACGGATTGTTTTACCCGAGCTCAGCCAAATACAGTTTCTAATAGGAGAAAGAAACCTGAACATGGGAAAGTATTTCTGTTTTTGGAACAAGCACTCAAAGTTAGCTCAATCAGAGTTTGAAAGCTGAGCTATGATACTGGGCATGCGCATATGCATTTGTATATCATATGTAGGTAGGTAGGTAATGTTTGTGCAGTTCAGCTTTCCTTCTCTTATTAGAAACTGCGTTTAGCTGAACTCAGGTAGAATGATCTGTGAATGAGCCTGCCGGTCCTTCAGCACCATTTACAAGTGTTAGTGCACATTGGCATCGGGTGCGGGGAAAACAGGAGCAGCCGACAGGGATTCACTTTTCATTTTAATTAATAAATATTATTCAGGGGACTACATTCCTGCCATGTCTAATGCATCCAGATACAGACTGCTGCAAGCAGTGCAGGCACGTTTGGGAGTACCTGCCAAAAAATAAGTAAAGCGCTGACAGTATCCCTTTAAAATTAGAACTACAACACTGGCTGTATATAAAATACTGATAAGGGAACTGTAGCATGGGTTCAGCAGTGCAAGAAACTAAGTGTTTACAGTGCTCACCGGTGCAGGGCTGGGTGCACATGGAGGGCTGTGCTAAGCATCACTCATGAAGAACAACAAACCAAATTACCAAATGCACTCCAGGAGCAAGTGTGAGTGCTGTTACGGAAGAACTCCACGAAAATCTTGATAAAGTTCCAAAGTCGATTTATTTGTAGTAAATCACAAAATTCAAAGAGTACTCAACAAAAATTTAGGGAGCTGATCACTGCTTTCCCAGAACCCCTGCTGCTGTCCCAGCTCGAATTTGGAACTTTATCAGGAATTTTGTGGAGTTCTTTTGTAAGAGCACTCACACTTGCTCCAGGACTGCATTTGGCAGTTTGGTTTGTTGTTTTTCATGGGTTCAGCAGTTGCAGTCCGAGAGTTAATGCCAAGATCGGACCTTAGGGAGTGTGTGTGTGTGTGTGTGCGCACCCATCCATCTGGGAGAGTTCTTATCAGACCAGCAGATAATAACTAAATGAGACCCATCTCATTCCAGTCCCTTTTCTCCATCCCTTACCTTTCAACAAGCCTTCTACACTGTATTCTGCTGCCTAGTCTCTTGGTCAGTATGAAATACTGCAGCTTGGGGGAAAGTGAAGCCCTCTGCCACAGACATGACATGCCAGGCTATCACTGGGACCTGATTTCTGCCATCAGAAGCTCCATGCAACAACTGGGGATAGCAGTAGCTACAGGCCTGTGACAGGGTTCTATAAGACCACGTCCCATTTGTTATGCAGAAGAAGTTAAATGCAAGGATCTGTTCTATCCTCTCTTTTTCTGTCTCTTGTCTGTCTGATTGCACAATCAAATTTTCTTGTGAGACTTAGGAACTGATCACTCTGACGATCTCACGATTCTCCCCCTCCTGCTATCTTCCTGCCTTCACTTTCCTGCTGAGGCTGTCTGCCAGGGTATTTAGAACTCCTGGCAAGTGTACGGCCATTAGTGTCAGACTGTGTTCTAGTATCCAGTACTACACTCTCATGGCCTCCCTGCAAAGGGGGTACGAGTGAGTACCACCCTGCTTGTTGATATAGTAGACAACACTCAGATTGTCTGACTGCACCAACAGTTGGCCTGGGGCCACATGATCCTGGGAGACAGAGAGAGTGAGAAAGCAGCCACAGCTTCCTTGAATCAAGGAGGTTATTTTCTAGACTACACTGAACTGAATTATTACTTTTTGGACCTGTGTAAGTAACTAGTATTGATTCTGTTTTGGGGGTGGACTTTTCTTAGTTTCAACTTTAATCTGCCAGGGAGGAACTGTAGCTGGGAGATATTTGCAGTCAGTTGTGACTAGACCTGTTACTTAGCCTTTGTGAAATCGGGGTCTGAAAGGAAGGAAGGCACTCCCTGGGGTGGAGGGTAAGAGTTGTAGGTGATTGTTTCTGGATGGGCATAGGTTTCTCCACCACCCTTCCCTTCACCCCACCCGCCAAGTGCATAGCTTCCTTTATAGCAGGGGCTCGGACATCACTTCCCCAAAACTGCTAACAACATACACCTGTTCATATCCTTAAAGGCAAAGCACACTGAATAAGGGGTAGAGACACTCTCACTAGCTTGCACACACTAAAACAAGAACAAAAAACCAAAAAGCATCTGTAACAGGAAGGGACACAGACATGTGGGGAGTGGTGCAATGCACTGGCTGTGGAGCAGCAGTCTTCTGGGAGACATTCTGGAGACTACGTTGCTGCCCTATTTGCAGGCACCTCTCTGGTCTGAGGGAGGAGGTTGTTCGTCTCCATGCTGACCTGACAAGGATTCGGGAAACCTGCTTCCCCACCCAGGGACCACCAAGACCACCGCCACTACCTCAGGGGTTGCCAAGAAAGACGAGTGGTTCGACCACGGTGGGCTCAGGGAGGGTGAGGGTGGTGGAACAGAGGCGCATCACTCCAGTTGTCTCTCTTCACAATTCATTCGCCACTCTGGCGAAGCATGGTTCCTCTACGGAGGCACCTGCAGTGGAGACCAAGGAGGATGCTGGGAACCTCCACAATGGAGACCCACAGGAGGGTGGCCTGGGACCCCACAGGGGAAGGAAACAACTCCTGGTGGGGGACTCATTTGTTAGGGGGGTAGAATTGGGAGAGGGAGGGAAGGGAGGTAAGGTGCCTGCCTCGCCAAGGCTTGACGGAAGGAAACAAATCCTCAGGATCGTGGGAGCAGTGGCAAGGGGGAGGAAGCTGGATGTCATTATCCATCTAGGGACGAATGACCTGGCTGTGAATGGGATCAGAGCAGTGCAACAGGAGTTTGTGGAGTTGGGGAGGGGCCTTAGACAAGTAGCACACATTGTAACTTTTTCAGAAGTCCTACCTGTCTATGGCAAGGGTGAGGCTAGGGTACTCTATACCATGGGATTCAATGACTGGTTGAAAAGCTGGTGCAGAGCTCAGGGATTTGGCTTCACTGGGGACTGGGGTCCACCTGGAGGGATGCAGGCCTATACAGGCGCGATGGTCTGCATCTATCCAGGAAGGGAACCAGGATCCTAGGTGATAGGTTTAAATGCTTCAATGGCAAGCATTTAAACTAGCCAAGGGGAGAGGCACTGAAGAGGAGAAGGGAAATCCTAGCCCCCCCAAAACAAAAATCAGGGTAATTAGTGAGGCAAACACCAAGATAGAGCAGTCGATAGGGAGAAGGGCAGGGCTAAATGGAGAAAAAGACAAAGGCAGTAGGGACAGGGATGGGGCAAAAAGAAATAAAGCCATAAAAAAATGGAGGGTAATGAGTACCAATGCCCATAGTCTAGGTATCTAGGTAAGAAGCTCCCTGAAATGGTGGCCTTGATGGAAGAGGGATGCCTGGATATTGTGGCAGTCACAGAAACATGGTACACAAAGAACCATGACTGGGAAGTCAACATACCAGGGTACACAATCTATAGGAGGGACAGGGAGGGAAGAAGAGGAGGAGGAGTAGTTCTCTATGTAAGGAAAGGGATCAAAGCAACAGAACTAAAGGGTAAACAGGGAGGAGAGGAGGCACTGTGGGTCACCCTGAAGACTGGAAATGGCTCCACAATCCACACAGGGGATGTATACAGACCCCCATCTCAGGGGGAGGAAATGGACAAGGAAATGATAGAAGGCATCCTTGGGATGGCAGAGAAAGGGGAGATATTGCTGATGGGGGACCTGGATCTGCCAGATGTTGACTGGAGCACCTTTGCTGCAGCCACATCCAAGAGCAGGGCTATACTCGATGCCCTACAGGAGGCAGGCCTCAGACAGCTAGTTTTGGAACCCACTCGGGAGAGAACAATCTTAGACCTGATACTTTCAAATGGGGACAGAGAGAGGATCTCTGATCTTAAAGTGGGTAGCCATCTAGGAACAAGCGACCACTAAACAGCGTGGTTCATGATAAACTCAGCTGTAGAGTCAAGCCACACAAAAGTGAAGGTACTGGACTTCAGAAGGGTTGATTTTGTAAAAATGGGAGAGTGCCTCAGAAAAGCACTAGCAAACAGGCAAGAAGGTGGGGTGGAGCAACAATGGGGAAACATCAAAACCGCCATCACAGAGGCAACAAGCCTTTGTGTGAAGCAGATAAACAAATCAAAACGAAAGAAAAAAAAACACTATGGTTCTCAAAAGAAGTGGCGGGGAAGGTAAGAGAGAAAAGACAGCATTTAGGAAGTATAAGAAACACAGAAAGAGCAGGACAGAGAACTGTACCAGTTAAAGCAGAAGGAAGTGGGAAGGCAGTCAGAATAGCAAAGGCCCAAACCGAGGAAAGATAGCCAACTCGGTTAAGAAGGGGATAAAACCTTTATAGGTACATTAGGGAGCAAAAGAAAGACTAAAGGCAGGACACTGAGGCTGAACAAAGAGGAAGGTGGTTGGGCAGGAGCGACAGTGAAAATCAGGGATACTGAACAAATACTTCTGCTCAGTATTCAGATGGAAAAGCAGGGGAAATACCTAATCCAGTCAATAGAAGCACTCTGGATAGAGGGGTTGATATTAGTCTTTTCACAGAAGAAAGGGTTCTGAAAGAACTCTTAAAACTGAAGGTGGATAAAGCAATGGGGCCTGATGGGATTCACCCCAGAATTCTAAAAGAACTAAGGGAAGAACTAGTAACACCAATGACTACCCTTTTTAATAAATCATGGGAGGATGGTGTGGTACCTGAGGACTGGAGGAGGGTGGATGTGATTCCCCTTCACAAAAGTGGGAGCAAGACAGAGGCAGGAAACTACAGACCTGTCAGTTTGACCTCAGTGGTAGGGAAATTATGGAATCACTTCTGAAGGAAAGAATTATTGAGTACCTAGAGGCCAGTGGGGCACAGGACCCAAGGCAGCATGGATTCACAGCGGGAAGGTCATGCTAGACAAATCTAATTGATTTCTTTGACTGGGTGACCAAAGCAGTAGACCAGAGAGGGGCTGTGGACATGGCCTACCTAGACTTTAGCAAGGCATTTGACACAGTCCCACATTAAAGATTAATAAACAAATTAGCCAGCTTGGGACGGATCTAGCACAGATCTGGGCAGACTGATTGTTATGCCCAGAGACTGAAAAAGCTGAAGATTACGCTCCAGAGTGGACAACAGCTGCTTCCTGGATGGGCCTTGAGAAGCTAGTCATCCAGGTACAGAAAGACATACAGTCCCACTCTTCTGAGGGCTGCTGCGATAGCTGCTAAGTACCTGTAAAGACATGCGGTGCAGAAGATGAGCCAAAGGGCAATACCTTGAAACATAGACTTTAACGGCAGATAAGGGCTGCTTGGCCCATCTAGTCTGCCCATTTCCCTACCTACAGGATAGGCCGCAGATCCTAGTTAACCAACAGCCTATTTCTTCCTACCTCCACCAAGAATTACCTTATGTCTGTCCCATGCATTCTTGAATTCTCCCACAGTTTTAGACTCCACAACCTCCTCAGGAAGGCTGTTCCATGCATCCACTACCCTCTCTGTGAAATAATACTTCCCACATTGCCCCTGAACCGCCCCCCATCTTTAAATTGTGTCCCCTTGTTCTTGCACATCTCTTTTTCTGAAAGATGCTACCCTCTTGGACTTTGTTGATTCCACTGAGGTACTTAAAAGTTTCTATCATGTCCCCCCTCTCCCTTCTTTCCTCAAGGGTATACATATTAAGCTCCTTTAGTCTTTCCTCATATGGCTTCTCTTGCAGACCCTGCACCATTTTAGTTGCCCTCCTCTGGACTGCCTCTATCCTGAACTGGTAATGTTCTCCCTGAAAGGCAAAGCTGAGAAACCTCCAGTGAGGAGGGAAGACTGCGTTTTGCAGGTAGGCGTCCTGCATGTCCAGTAAGCAGAGCCAGTCCCCAGACTTGAGGAAGGAAACAGGCCTGGTAAGGTTACCATTCGGAACTTTTTGTACTGGACATAAAGACTGAGGTCTTTCAGATCCAAGATTGGCCTCAGATCTCCAATCTTTTTGGGAACCAGGAAGAATCTTTTGTCTGCCTCTTTGGCACCAGTTCTATCGCCCACTTGCGAGGAGAGACTGCAACTCCTCCCAGAGAACAGACAGATGAGCGGGGAGGGGAGAGATATCGGAGACTGCTGGATGAGCTCCACAGTATGACCACACTCTATGATCTGCAGGATTCAGGTGTCTGATGTTATAATTCTCCATTGATTTAAATGGGAGGGAGAACCAACCTCTGACCGCCACCTGCTGGGCCTGGTCTAGAGGAGGGGGGTCCAGCAAGAAGTCAAGCCGAGGCGGGGCCAATGGAGGAGGCTGGATCCTTAATCCTTGGACGTTTGGCTGCTGCTCCAGTATGGGAGGAGGCAGGCAAGGAGGGAAGGGCTCTGCATTTGCCCTGAGGGCGGGAACCGGAGACTGGTCTGTTAACTTGCTTACGAAAGGCTGGGTGCCCCTACCATGCTGTTGAGTGTGGTACAGGGAATGGATGGACTTAATGGCCGTACCTGAGGCCTGCAGATTGGATGCTATCCTGGACATCCGGATCAAAGAGTTTAGTGCCATTAAAGGAGGCCTTCAGCACCTTGTTTTGCACATCAGTAGCAAACCCAGAAAACCCGAGCCAAGAATGCCTACGGAGGCAGATGCCAGTGGCTGCTGCCCTAGCAACAGTATGAGATAAATCGTAGATGGCTCTCAGGAGATGTCTCCCAACATCTTCTGCGGTTTAGAAGCATTGAAGAAATTCCTGCTTCTGGGCACCATCAGGAAGGGCTCGGGCAGCCGTCTTGCCCTTTCTGGCATTAGTGTTCTGGAATTTCACCATGTGAGACAGGTAATTTGCTATCCTTAGGCCAAGAGTAGAAGAAGCATATGCCCCTTTGACCCAAAGATCTATCCTGCGTGATTCTTTGACTGGGGGCAAAGAACTAAGGTGCTTGGACACCTTAGACCTGTCATGTGCTGCTTTGATGACTACTGAGTCAGTTTAAGCCTGGGCAGCCAAGTAAGGAATGCCCTGAGGGGCACTGTAGAGCTTATCAGCTCTGTGGGGCATAGCTGGCACCATATCTGGTCTGTGCCAGGCTGCCATGGTAGCATTCCTGAGAGTTGAAAGCATGGGAGGAATAATCTTTGGGGGAGATTCAGGGATCTCCAGGTAATCCGCCAGGTCCTTCCTGGTGGCATCCTCCTCCTCTGTCTGAAACCCCATAGTGGAAGACAGTTGCTTCATAATGTTGAAGAATGAAGCATCCTCAGGCGGAGACATGGGGGTAATGGGGGTATACTGAACAGATTCTTCACTGACAGAGGAAGCAGTGGACTTATCTGAAGTATAATACTGCTCTTCCTCTCCCACCTCCTCTACCTCATCAGGAAGTATGAGGTCAGGGTGGTATTCCTCCTCGACCTCTTCATCTGGGTCTGGCGTCGGATGTGCCATCGACTGTCCTGGGGCTGGCCCCTAGGGTCGACGAACAGGAGTCACCAATGAAGGCGCTGCCGACAAAGGCCTGTTAAAGGCTGCAAATTGCTTGACACTCACATTAGTGAAGCAGAATAGAACTTTGTTCAAGTCCATGGTCGTCGTCAGAGGAGTCAATGGCACTGACGTCGTCGCACCTGACTGCGTACCTGATGATCTCATAGCCTTCGACTGGGAAGTGTCAGGTCTCGAGGAGGCTGCTGTTGACAAGCCCATCGACGGAGGAGGGGCCAATGACCCGGAGGTTGACGGCCGAGTGCTCTAAGAGTCAGGCAGAAAGGCTATCAGTATGGGTCTGGAGTGAACCAGGACATGGACAGCAGGTCTCTTCATTGAGGGAGCCACCGCCGCCGAAGAGCCCCCCAAAGGAGAGGCCGACAGGGAACAGGATGGCTGCCAGAGGGAGTGGTCCTGATCCCAGCCTTGTTCATGACTTTTCTCCGGGGACCTGTCTTTGGCCTGGGAGCTCTTGGACCCAGAGGGCGACTGGCGTCCTAGAGGACCCCAGCTCGGAGCTGGCCATCTGCTGTTCCATGAAGGTACGGAGAGTCTTTCTGCGTCGCTTAAGGGCGGTTTAGTTAAACTATTGGCAGGGCTCACAGTCCGAGGCGTCATGGTCAGGCCCAAGACAGCAGACACAAACACACACGCACACACAGAGTGTTCGTCGTCGGAGGCAATCTTATTTTTGCAGCGGCAGCAATGGAAGTGAGAAGCTGAAAGTCTAACTCTTGACATTAAAAAGAAAAAACAGAATAAATCTCTAAAAAAAAGATTTGTGAGGGTTGTGGAGAAAAAAAGCCGTAGGCTGCAAAAAGGTGTAAACACTGCGATGGCTCTTCCGTGGAGACTGTGCTAGGAAGTCGATGGTGGGAAAGAACTGAGGAGGGCACAGGCCCACCTGTGCCTTTATAGGGTAGGCGACGTCGGCGAATGTCGAGGGCATGGGCAGGCCCAGTTGTACTACTGAAAATCTTCCGTGTGGATTCCCATTCTCTGATGGTAAAGTTCCTACGATGTAACTTGTTGAATGAGATACTCCAGAAAAATATATTTACACTATATTTTGGGAAATGGAGAAGTCAAGCCAGAGATTTCTAATATAGAAGCTGTAGCTAACAGTCCTGTTCCTAAAACAAAGAAACAGGTAATTTTTAGGGCTGGCTGGTTACTATCGGAGATTTGTTCCCAACTTTGCCCAATTAGCTACCCCCCACTGAACTCAAGAAGAAATGATGCCCAAATAATGTGAAATGGACCCCACAGTGTGATGAGGCTTTTCGAGCCATTAGGGCTGCACTATGTTCAGCCCCTATTTTAAGAAGCCCAGACTTTGAGAAACAATTTTTGTTACAGACAGATGCATCAGAGGTAGACCTAGGTGCGGTCTTGAGCCAGAATATAGATGGGAAGGAACACCTAGTTCTATATATCAGTAGAAAATTGCACAGCACAGAGAAAAGGTACTCCACCATTGAAAAGGAATGCCTTGAGGCAAGGTTGGCCATGGAGTCCCTTAAATTATATTTGCTAGGAGCTGACTTTGTCCTTATAACAGATCACAGTCCTCTCTGTTGGATTAACCAAATGAAGGATAACAATTCCAGAATCACAATATGGTATTGGGCACTACAGCCATTTAAATTCAGTTATGCACAAATCCATAAAAGAGAAAGGCAATACTGATTTTCTGTCAAGATAGGGACCAGGAATTGAGAATTCCGAAGGTTGGGGGAAAAAAAAAGGCACAGATTTTAACTTAATTGTTTGCTATACTGGTTGTTATGGAAAAAGGGATACTGCATATGTGCAGAACTGTAAAGGCCAGGGAGCTTACTACACCATCTGGGTCACCAGCACAGCAGTGTGGCTACTGGGTGGCCTCCAGAGATTTGTTTTCAGTGTCTCTTTCCACATGGGCACATTGTCTGACGAGTCTGACCATGGATGCTGCAGAGGGACACCGGAGATTTGTTTTTAGTTTTTCTTTCCACATGGGCACATTGTCTGATGAGTCCGACCATGGATGCTGCAGAGGGACACCGGAGATTTGTTTTCAGTGTCTCTTTCCACATGGGCACATTGTCTGACGAGTCCGACCATGGATGCTGCAGAGGAACACCAGAGATTTGGGAATGTTGGTGATGAAAATGGGAAATGTATATATTTTTTTAAATTTATTCGTAATCTGTGACCACTAAGCTGTTGACAGGTCGCTTTTAGATGTATTTTGTGTATTGGATGAAGTGCGGTGAGCACCTGTACCAGTTTTTTTTTTTACTGACAGGGGGACACTAGCCATTATACTAGGGAAAGTTCACTACAACAAGTGCCAGTGAATCTTTAACTTTCACATGGACAGCCACCTGAGACAGGCAGAAGGGATCTTGGCTTAACAACAAGCAGCTAGAACCCAACAATCCATGACTCATCTGAAGGATGGAACCTCAAAAGTGCCACGCTACAGTAACAGTATTGGGTACCAGCACAAGGTCTTGGTGTGAGACTAGAACCCAGGACTTTATGATCTTCCGGATGCCTCCCCCCACAAAGTGAACCTGCAACCCACTGAGCCACTGATATTAACTGGACAATGTATGGTAAACTCATCATCTATGGACACACAACAGCACTCTGTCATTTTGAGCAGATCCTGGTGTGCAGCCATAGGATTCAATGAGACACTAGAACTTTTTTGGTCTTGTATGAGTTCAATAATAACTGGGTGCAACGAACCTGCAAGAATGACCCAATTATCAAGGTTTCCATATTCCCAGTAACAGAAAACAATCACAGCAGTTTTTCGTCTAAATCTAGGAAAGAATGAGTCAGCCCACCAGTGCAGCACTAGTGCTACTTAAGCAATGCTGATGCCCCGAGTTTGGGAATGAGCTCAGGGAGGGTTGGCCGGAGTGGATTGAGCGCCTGCTGGACTGCTCTCCTCCTTTGGACTGGGGGTGGTGCGGAGCTTGCTTTGCCCCTAGTAGTGGCTAGGGGGCAGCATGCTGAGACTGCAAAAACTGAGAGGAGATGGGGTAGATGACCAGCGTGTGTAGCACGGGAGCAAGCATCGCATCACCTCTGGTGGCACTGCATGGTGCTCCTCAGGTGGGAGAACAAGGAAAAAGGTGCCCTAATGGCAGGATGACTCCGATCGCTCACAGGCCATGCACCCAATGACCAAGGCCACACCGCCTCTTTGTGATCGTAAGTTTTGGGGGAGTCAGGTGACAGGGCTGGAGTGCCTAACATGAAGGGGGCTGCCAGTGCATGGGGGAAAACAGGACCAAATGGGAAAAAAATAAAAGAAAATAATGTGTTTATTCTTAGACAGAACAATCACTAGTCTCTTCTGTCCATTTCCAAAAATAATCTTTATATATCCCAATAATACAGTTCTCATGTGTGGCTACATATCTATACCTGTCAGTATACTGTGATATGTTGTTAAAAATAATAAAAATAACAGAAAGTACAGTTTTGTAAGAACTTACCGTAACAGTAGATCTTAGAGAAGAGCTCCTGCAGCAGGCTACACCCCAAGGAGTATGCCGCCAGGCACTAGGACTCCACAGAAAACTTCTAGCCAGCAGTACCCATCTTGGGCCCGCCCACCGACGTCACCCTCTGTATAAAGGGGGTGGTCCCCAGCCCCACCTCACTTCACCCGCCAGAGACCTGGAGCTTACTTACCAGGAGAGATCTGAGGCAGGTACCGAAATAGATCCCAAAAGGAGAAACATAATAGGGGAATGGAGGGAGGAAAAATAGCGCCTGCTGCAGGAGCTCTTCTCGAAGATCTACTGTTATGGTAAGTTCTTATGTAACTGTACTATCTCACTTCCAATATGAGGTCCTGCAGCATGCTACACCATAAGGACTGAGTCCCAAGCAGTGTCTCCTAAGGTAAGAAAAAGGTTAGGCGGGGTATAAACTCCTGAATTATTTAATTTATCATTTAGGAAATCAGGCCTTGGAGCATAGCGAGGCCAAAACCTGCTCTCTTTCTGGAAGCAATATCCACGGTGTAGTGCTTAACAAAAGTATGCACAGAATTCCATGTAGCGGCAACGCACAAGTCTGCAGTTGAAACATTTTTCATGGCTGCAAAGGACGCAGCCATCCCCCTCGTGGAATGTCCCTTAACCGGTCCCGGTAAGGGTTTTTTGAACTTGTTGTAGATGAAGGTAATGCAATTTGTCAACCATTTTGACACGATTTGCCTTGCAACTGGCTTCCCCAGAACCCTGGGAGCAAAGGACACAAATAACTGATCTGATTACAGGATCGCCTTTGTATGGCTGAAACAGTAAGAGAGGATCCTGTGTATGTCTAGAGTGTGAAGGAGGCCCCCCCCCCCGATTTGAATACTCGGGATAGTAAACTGGAAGTGAAATGTCTTGATTCAATGTTAATTCAGACACCACCTTCAGTAGAAACTTAGGGTTAGTATGCAGAGACATCCTGTCTCTGTGAAAAATTAAATAAGGTTCTTTACACATCAATGCTTGCAGTTCAGAAACCCTCCGAGCTGCAGTGATGGCAACTAAAAATAACTTTCCAAGAGAGAAAAGGTAGGTTGCAATGCACGGCCGGTTTAAAGGGAGGTAATGTCAGTTTCTGTAGAACAAAAAGGAGGTCCCATGGGGGGACAGGATCCCTAATGAGAGGCTTCATATGAAGCATGCCCTGAAGGAATGTACGGGCAAGGTCCAGTTGGGCGAGATTCCTACTCTCCACAGGTGCGTGTATGGCACAGAGATGCACCTTTATATGGAAGAGTATCTCAGCCCCGCATCTGAAAGCAATAGGAGACAATCGAGGACTGACTTCACCGAGTAAGACAGTGGGTCCAGAGAACGTGCAGCTGCCCAGATACAGAAGCATTTCCACTTCATGGCATACGTGGCCCTTTAAAGAAGGTTTTTTTGCTTCAACTAGGACTTCGGCCACCCTTTGTGAAACTCCATGCCTGGAAATGGCTAAGTCTGCAGGACCCATGCATGAAGGTGTAGGGACCGAAGGTCCGAGTGGACTAACGTGCCCAAGTCTTGAGATAGCAAGTTGAATAAAACTGGTAGCTGAAATGGAGGTTCCACTGCTAACTGTTGTAAAAAAAGGGAACCATATCTGACGCGGCCAGATTGGAGCCAAAATCACTGTGGCGTGATCCGTCTGTAGTTTGAGTAACACCCTCTGTAGAAGGGGAAAGGCGTAAAAGAACCTCTGTGTCCAGCAGAGGGACAACGCGTCTCGCCAGAAAACACCATGCCTTGGATGTAGTGAGCAGAAATTGTGCAGTTTTGCATTGCATGGGGACGTGAAGAGGTCGTCCACCACTTCTTGAAGCAGCTCCTACTTGTGGTTTCTGGATCGCAAGAGGCTGAGCTCGTCTGCCAGGATGTTTTGGACTCCTGGAACATGAACCACTGTCTGTGTGAGTCCGTGTTCTAGGGCCCAGTACCACACTCTCATGGCTTCTCTGAACAGAGTGTAGGAGTGTGTCCCCCCCCCCGCTTGTTGATATAAAAGACCACTGACGTATTGTCGGTCTGGAGAAGCGGGGACCCTGGGAAAGGTGAGTCTGGAAGGCTTGCACAGCATACAGAATCACTCTCATCTCTAATATGTTATGTGCAGGGATACTGCTATGTCTGACCATGTGCCCAGAGTACGGTGATTCTGAAAATGAGCTCCCTATCCTAGACCTGATGCATCCATGGTGAGGATCTGGCTCAGTGAGTCTGTTTGGAACGGAACTCCTGAATCCAATTTGGGCGAAGTCAGCCACCGTGACAGCGTTTGCTGGACAGCCCTTGATACCCTTATCGGGTGCTTGAGATTGTTGGACATCTGGTCCCACTGCATCCTTAGGGTCCACTGAGGAACTCTCATATGTAAGCGTGCCAGTGGTACCGTGGGTATGGCCACAGCTATGTGTCCTAGGAGCTGTAACATGGTTCTTTCTGTGACCAGATTGGCTGAAGCTACTCTGGAGGCCTGGTCTCTCAGATGAGTGGTTCTGTCGGGTGGGAGAAAGGCTCTTCCCTGCTGCACATCCAGGATGGCCCCTATGTATTGTAGATGCTGGCAGTGTCAAGGACAGGACTTTGGGAGACTGACTGTTTTCCCCAGCTGTTGAAACATCTGAAAAGTGTCTGAGAGGGTGTGGATTAACTGTGACCTGGTGGGGGCAGTTAGGAGCCAACTGTCTAGATAAGGGTAGACAAAATGACCCTGTCTGCAAAGAGCAGCTGCCACTACTGCTAGGCATTTGGTGAACACCCCCGGAGCTGAGGAGAAATTAAAAGGCAAAGCACGGAACTGGTAATGGTTCCCTTGAAAGGTGAACCGAAAATACCTCTTGTGAGCTGGAAACACCAGTATGTGCAAGTATGCATCTTGCATGTCAAGAGAACATAGCCAGTCCCCTTGGCACAGCATAGGTATCAGCACTGGTAAGGTTACCATTCTGAACCTCTTGTATTCGATATACTGGTTCAGGTGACTCAGGTCCAAAATGGGTCTTAAATCCCCCCGTCTTCTTGGGGACCAAGGAAAAATGGGAGTAATACCTGGTTCCTGGTTGGAAGGGAGGAACAGGCTCTATTACTCTTTTTAAGAGAAAGGTCTGGATTTCTTCTCTGATGAGGGCTATGTGGGTGGGAGGGTATTGAGAGGGGGCCGGAGGTTTGTCTGGAGGAAATTCGGTATAGCTCCAGTGTGTAACCCTTCTCGATAATGTCCTGCACCCATAAATCTGTTGTGATTTTGGTCTACCCATCTAGGTAGAGGGAGAACCAACACCCTACTGCTTCCTCCATCGACTCCGCTGGAGTAGTGGGGGCTGGCAGGAAGTCATGCGTGTGCGCCTGGGGTGGGCAGGGAAGGCTGGGAGGATTTTGGATTCCTAGGTCTGTTGTTCCCTGCTGGTTTGTGAGGGAGCCTTTCTTTTGAAAGGGCCTCGGGGCTGTTGGTTTCTCTACCGGTTGGCACCTTGGCACCAAAAGGGCTTGAGCTTAGCTTGCTGAGGTTCTGATTGGTACAAGTGGTGAACGGAGTGGACCGCTTTGCCTGAGTCTTGCAGTTCCATTATTATCTTTAGTACCTTCTCTCTGAAAAGGACAGACCCATGGAATGGGGCACTAAGGACAGAATCCTGGAGGTCCTTCTGAAAGTCAGATACTCTCAGCCAGGAGTGGCAATGGAGACACACCCCAGTGGCTGCTGCTCTGGCTGCTGTGTCCGCCAAGTCGTAGGATGTCCTCAATATGTGTTTTCCTTTGTCCAGGTCAGACTGAAGTATGTCCAAAAGTTCAGTGCATGATGGAGTATCTGCCTGCTTTTGGACCAACTCAATGGCTTTCTTCCATAAAGATTTTTGAAATAGCACCATATGGGCCAAAAAATTTAGGGACCGACTGGAGCATGTGGAAGATGCATAGACTCTCCTACCAAACTGGTCTAATTTCTTAGATTCCTTGTTGAGAGGCTGTGAGCTCATATGTTTAGGTTGTTTTGTCCTGCCGTGAGCTGCGGTCAGGACCATGGAGTCTGCCCTCGGATTTTCTCCCAAAAAGGGCTCTGCCTTGAGAGGCTTGTACAGTCTGTCTGCCTTCTTACGGACAGCTGAAAAAAAGGAAGGGTGGTCCCATGCCAGCCTTGTTAAGTCCTGAAAAGGAGGGACCAGAGGGGGAATGACCAAGGGTCTTGCGTCACTCATTCCCAAAAAGGTATGAAGCCTTTTCTTCTCAGAGTCCAAATCCTTGGTGTCCCATTGATTTAGGAATTGGATGTGGCACATCACATCCATAAATGTTGGGTCATCTGGGGGGGACCTGGGTGAGTTGCAGGGGCCCTCTGGCTCAGGAGAGTAACCTCTGTAAGAGGAGTCTGAGGAATGAGGGTGGCTTCTGGAGGAGGTAGATGAGGCTGATCTCGAGGGTTAACGCCCACACCGGCGTCTGCTCCTGTCGTCCGAGGAAGATGACCTGGAGGAGGAGTGGTGACGTCTGCCCCTACACCTAGTATGCTCGAAGTCTGATCTTCTTGGAGCTGGGCTCCTGGGTGTGTGCAGAGACTGAGGCTGGTAGTCTGGGATTGGTGTTTTGTCTGGGACCGGTGTAGGGGGTTGTGGAGGCGGTGGAGGAGGGAAGTCATGCTTTTTTAATAAATCTCCCTTTACTGTTTTCCACCATGAAGTAAAGAGTTTTCCCACGTCCGCCAGGGGAACCACTGACACCTGCGGTGGTGGTGCAGCACTGGGTTTCATGGGGGTAACGGCAGGGTTGTTTGATCTTGGAGTCTCATCGTGGTGTACATAAGGACTTAGTGGAGCAGCATGGTCTGCCGTTTGGTTGCTTGTCGTTGGGTCACCGGACATCAGGTCGTCGGGTACTGAGGCGGTTTGATCTGGCAACTTGTCGACAGGTTGTCCAATGGTCAGAGCTGATGTTGGCTTTTGAAGCAGCTGCTCCACAGACGTCCAATTTGTAGTAGTCACGGCGGACGTCTTGGTGCTTGACACCTTACCTCGTGGCATCTGCCACTGGTCCTTCCGTTTGTCAGAAGACTGTTCATGCAGGACATGTGTCGAGGTCTTAGATTTATCGGCCGAAGACTTGTCCCTGGGAGAGTGTTCCCTAGAGTGGGAATGCTCCTGGCATCCGTGTCTGTGGTCGACAATGAGCTGGAAGATGAAGATGCCTGAACCTGATTGGTTGAAGCCCCCAATTTAGGCCCTGAGGATTGTTGGAAGGGCCTAAGGCTGAGGGATGGACCCGAGGTTCCTTGCCCCAAAGAGCTGCCGCCCGCTGAGAGGGTAAAGGCGGGAGCCTTCATCAACAGCAGGTCGGAGAAAGTTACCTGACAGAGAGGCTGAGTCCGCTCTCTCTCCAGAGCACAAACTAAAGTGCTTCTCCTTATGAGGAGACTTGGATATGGACTTAGACCTACTGTACTCCTTGTCCAGCTGTTCGTGCTTCCCTCCTGCATGTTTCTCCTTGTGGGAAGTTGGTGACTGGGGGGCTGAGGAGTTGGCCTTCGATGGGTGTTGAAGGGTGGTGAGCTGCTGCTCCATGATGTAGGCCTGGAAAGTCTTGTGGTGGTGGGTCCAGGTTCACTGGTTGACCTTGCTGCAGTCTGGGCAGGCTTTAACATTGTGATCAGGCCCCAAACAGAAGAGGCACCGAGAATGACTGTCTTTAGCAGGAATCTGCCGCCCACGCAGAACTGGGATTTTCGTTGTAAAGTTGAAGAAGACAGAGACGACATAAACTAGCGTGATTTCGATACTTTTACTGAAAAAGTGAAAGAAAAAAATGGGCACTTTTGACAGAAGAAAATGGCGGTCAACAGATGCAACGAGGCATCCGAGGAGCCGAAGCACATGGGTTGACAGCGGGAAAAGAACTGAGGTGGGGCTGGGGACCGCCCCTTTATACAGAGGGTGATGTCAGTGGGTGGACCGACGTAAGGTGCTGGCCCCAGCTGGATACTGTTGGCTAGAAGTTTTCCGTGGAGTCCAATTGCATGGTGGCATAGTCTTTATGGTCTAGCCTGCTGCAGGAACTCATACTCAAAGTAAGACCTTCAGACATTTAGTGAACATAGAAACATAGACAATGACTGCAGAGAAAAGACTGATAGTCCATCAAGTCTGCTCATGGTTCACTACCTAACCATTTTATGCTTTTTTTGTAGACAGAGATAATACATTTTACTGTAGTAGTATCTTATCGATATATCAACTTAGTGGACTGCAAGCTTTCATCAAAGAAAAAATATTTAAGTTTCTAGCCCTAACTGTTCTGAAGTTATCCCATTTTAAAGAAATTACCCTTTGAAAGGACTAACTTTGGAACTGCTAGGGCTAGAAACTTTTTTTTGTTAAATAAAAGCTTGAAGTCCAGTCATTAAGAATAAGCTGTGACAGCATCGATACTGTTTTTTTGTATCTATACATAAAGCTACACGACAGGTACACATTTTTTTTTAAATCAATGAAGCATATGTTTCAACTTTTTCTGAAGTTTGGTAATACTACACATTAATTAGTAACTGTTTAGATTTCAACTTAATTTTCATTCATCTTATGACCATTTCAGTCTCCCCTCTAGCAGTACCAATTATTCCTTACCTTCACAGGCTCTGCCTGCAAAAGCGTCAGACGATAATACAGCATTACTGAAAAAACAGAACTGAAGGCACAGACCATGCTGATTCCAAATGTACTTCTTTCACAATTTAATGAATTTAGTAAGGTAGGCAGTGTGGACTGGTTGTTAGAGCACACAGCTATTAACCTGGAGACCTGGGTTTGAATCCAAAAACTGTTACCCACAGTGCTATACAGGTCACCAGTACTACTCACAGTCAAAGGTGGGAAATTCCAAAAACTTAGTACCCTTCATCACAGGGTGAGCTGATTCACCTTGGGGGCTCACCCTCAGGAGCACCACTGCCAGGTGCTCCAAACCCTGTCTTGGCCTCCACTGAAAGAACATCTTGTCTACCCATCCCTATGCCTTGCCTACAAGCTTATGTCAGACTCTGCACCTCCAAGCCTAGCCACCACTCTATTTGCTAAACAAAACAGAAGGCTCCTTAGATCCTCGAGCCCGCTACTCCTCACTGAGCCTAGAGTCAGGTCAACCCTGGGACAGAGGTCATTCTCAGCCAGCACCCAACCCCTCTGGAATGCTCTCCCAGCAAATGTTGTTATGTAATTCCCTAGGAGGGTTCAAAAAGGGACTCAAAGCTCACCTGTTAGAGCTTAACCAATGCACTTGCTACCGTTGAATACTGTCCCCTCCCCTGTAGTCCCCTACTGCAATGTTTTGTCTGCAACCACAAATGTATTCTAATTAACACATGCTGAGTGTCGATAATTGTCAAACTGTGAACTATAATTTGTTTTATAATACTCTGCATTGTTTCTGTTGTACACCTTTTTATGTTCTTTGCATAACTGTCTGTTGTAAACTGTGTTCACCTACAAAATGTCATCCTGTACCTGTTGTGTAATTTTAATAATTGTTTGCCTGTAATTAACCCGGGTCACCGCTGAAAAAGGGACTGTCATGGTCTTAGTGGGTTTACCCGGTTATTAAAATTAAATAAATAAATACTTACTCACTGCATGACTCTGAGCAAGTATAATTCTGTTGTTTGTATGAACGACTGTAGACTGCCTTTTTTTTTTTGTTACTGATAGCGTGGGTACCACTGTAGCTACTTGGTGGTAGCAGAAGTGAGATTTAATGGGTATTTGAATTTTACTCAAGTAATGGTGGGGTGGGGTAAGAGCAGTTTGAGGGTGACTTTTTTCAAGGGCTACAGTTCAATAGCCAGGTTCTGCTTCAGCTCGATCCACAAGCTCATGCTTGCCACTGGAGTGGTCATTACAAGCCCCAAGTACCCATTAATCCTGACCTATGCTCGACAGAGGTTAGACAGTATAGCATAGTGTAGTGGTTAAGAGCACTGAGCTGCAAACCTGGAGGACTGGATTTGAATCCCACAGCCACCACCTGCAACTTCCGTGTGCTCCCATGATGCACCTGGAAACAAGCCTCGGCTTAGCATGTCTTGCCTGGTTAAAAACTAAAATAAAATGCAGTCCCTTCTGATGGGGCTGGATAGCCAGACCTATTATATTGGGAGCATGGAGTGAGGGACCTAGTAGCCCAAGTGGAACAACCAGGTTCTAGGACAAGAACTAAGGTCACTGGCATGGTAAACTGACTTGCTTACCATTCGGCCATCCGTGGCCCCTGATAACGAGTTTCAAAAACATTGCATTCTTAAAAACATTTTCTCAGTCATAGACTGTAAACAGATTTTTAATCAACACAACTGGCACATGCTAATCAGTGTCGGAAAGAGAGAATTCATTTTTTGTTAGTAAAATGTTATGCAAGTCCTGGTTTAAAAACACGATTAATTAACTATGCACCACAGCATACTTTGAGGCCTGCTCATGCACTGAACCAGGACAGGGTACTTTTCATTTGTTATGCACATCTGCTGACAGTGTTAAAATCTCATAGCTGCTGGTACTAATTAGGAGAACTCTGCAATACTTCAAAGCCAACTGAACTTTTCAAAAGATGCTTCTGATGGCAATTACTAGTAATGACAACATGTTTATCTACCCAGCCTCCATTTTATTTTTGCTATATGCTTCTAGAAATACCAAAAAAAAAAGTTTATGATCATTCACAATCCCTGGGAAACAAGGTAGCAACGTTGCCACTGCCTGACTTGTTTAAACCCCAAAATGATTACCAGCAGTTTGAAAGAAAAACATACATCCAGAAGGCGAGATCAAAGGTCTCTTTGTAATATGTACAGTATATAAAAGTATCTTCCAAAATTAGGGACAGCACTGGGGGGAAAGAAACAGTTTAAGAACAGGTTAACTTTGATGTTACATCAACCAGATCATGCTAATTGTCCGGGCTGTGTGTGGGTGTTGATGTGCGATATGGCCACCACTACACATTCAGTTACTTCACTACCAGAGTAGCACTGCTTGTAAAGCGCTTGGTGATGCACTGTGTATGAAAAGTGCTACATAAATGCTGATTCTTCTTCTAAATGTGGTGTGCACTAAGCCCAGGAGCAATAAGGCTAATGTCAACCAGGTAAGCTGTTCAGTATACTGTTGTCCCAGCCTCCACGAGGCCGGGAAATGGGGAGTTATGTATAATACCTAAGGAAGAAAGGTACCCAGATTAACACTGATGGTCTAGACATGATCATACATGTCAACAGTCTTGGAGCAAACTTTAAACAGGACAGCAGACACACAACCACTGGAAAAGCACTAAAAGATGTGCACAAATAAGGATAGCCCTACACAAATATAACCGCAAGCAACTGTAAATAACTGCCTTCAACCATAACAAAATTTCAATATCACTACTCAGAGCCAGACAGGCTCCACCAGGATACCTGTGTGTGTACCTGCCCACTTCCCAAACTCTGAAAATCTGTGTATTTATCATCTTTCTTCTAATTAGATGGGTTATTTGGGGTCCCTCAGGTACACGTAAGAAGCACGCACAATGCTAGTGTTATCATTTAAGTCGAGTACTGATGTCAGCGTGTCCACCTGGGCCCTTCCCTATTGATTTTCCAGGTGGGTTCCTATATCCACTTTCCAGGTAGGCCTCCCATATCCCAGTCCAACCCAGTTACTACTACAATCCCAAATGAAGTCTAAGGTATTGAGAATCTAACAAGAACTGTAAACAGTAGTAACAGATGTTAGAAAACCTGTTCAGGATTCATCTTCCACATCAGAACCATTCTCTTCATCCACAAGCCGCTGCAACGCTATCAACCCATCTCTTGGATTCAGCTAGAGGAAGATCATCTTATTGTGGACATGTGATGGAGTGTATGTCTGTCATGTTCCTTTCACCCGTAAACTGCTTCTCAACCCTGCAACGTAGCTTTTGACTGGGGCTGTGGTGGGATTTGTAACAAACCCCTATTGCTTTCCAGTTGGCCCTTTAATAAACTCTCAAAGAACTGAGGAGGGAGCGGGACTGCCCACACTTATATATTTATTTATTTTGCTTTTGGTAACCGGATAAGTGCGCTAGGCATAAGAATGCCTATTTTCAGGCACGACCCGGGAGAAAACAGTTTAAAATACATACAAGATACATGTGACGCAGCAGATGAAAGCAGTACAATTCAGAGGGAATAACAATACTAAGGGGACGGAGAGACAATTGCTTCAACAGAAACGATAATGAAACATGTTACAATAGTATGCAGATTACAATACAGATTGGAACAAGTAAACACAGGAAAAACAGACAGAAAGGGGACAGGCATTTGCAAAACAGTACTATAAGTGCCAAACTGAGTGGTTATTGAGCAGGGGAGAGGAAGGGAGAGTGGTAGGAGGAGAGAAAGAGAGGGAGGTGAAGACAGAGTGGGCATGATAGGGTATGAGAGAGGATGGTAAGAGGTATCAAAGAAGTGGATTGTCTAGAGAGGAAAAAGTAAGAGGGCAAGGAGAAAGTAAAGGTTCAAGGTGGGTTAAAGCAAGTGCAGGGGTTTGCGGTACGCAGATGCTCATGGTGAAGTTTCTTAAAGCTGGCATGGGTGGTCGCTTGACGGAGAGAAGTAGGGCTGTGAGGTTGGAGCCTGACATCGGCGTGGGCGGCCCCTACTAGACTGCTGCAGAAAAGCTTTGGTGTGATCCTAGTGCCTGAGAGCTAAGTTCCATGGGTGTGACCTGATGACAGCGATATCCCCGAAGAAGATTAGAGTATATCCCTGATGAGTGGCCGAGAGCAAACTGATATATGGTGGGAGGGGGAAGGGAATCTTTCCACTTTGACATCATGTGTTTATGCAGTGTATTCATGCTGTGAAATTATAATCCTCTACTCATGAGATCACAAGATGTTGCTACAGAAATTACTGAGATGATATAAAGCTGAGGTTTATGACTTCAGAGTAGGGAAAGTACCACAAACAGATGACATCTAAGGAGCAAAGTGCAAGCAGCTATCTTCAGTGATGAAAAATGCAATATGCTGCTATATACATTTTTGGGAATGTTATGAGATTTGAGTCCTGCCACTGCCAACTGTTTTTTGTTTCACAGGAAGCTGGAAAATCACTTTAACGTTACTGACAGAGCAGTTAATTGATTCAGCTTGCTGTCCGTGTGATTAACTTTGCTGCTTGTCTTCTGTGTAAGAAGTCCATGGTTAATGCAGAAGCAGCTGCGCCTGCCAAAGAAGTTTCAGATGTAAAACAGACCTCAAGGATGAAGACAGTTAGTGTGCTACATGATGCTAAGTTGTAGGCAGGAATGCAGCAATTCTGTTTCCTATTTTTCTTGTGCTGGCATTCCCTGTGGCAACCCTTTGACTTCAATATGCAGTGGTCACAAGAAGGCTGTTCTGTACGTCAGTATCGGAGGCTAGCAGGGAGGGCTAAGAACATCCTCATGGAGACACTTCTCCTGTGGTGGGTGGTGCTGTTCTAGACTGACGCCTGAGTGTTGTTGACGGTGCTATAAGCAGGTGTTATATACCCGCGCCTCAACATGCTCCCCCCCAAAGACTATTGCAAGCTTATGCTAGCGAGGTGGAGGGGTTGCACAAAAAGACCCCCTCCACGACTGGGTACAGAATGACGCCCATATGCAACATGGTAGACAAAACACTCTGGACTCTCCCCTAAAAGGCCTGGCCAAAAGGCGAGCAAGCCAGAGTACTGGGCAGCTTGTCAGAGGTCCAGGGAATTGGTAAGGAGGAGATCCGGGTCAACAGACAGTGAACTTGAGTTGGAGAAAGGTGGATACAAACCAGAAGATAAGCCAATAAACAAGGCGCATACAAGAAGGAAAAAAAGGATGTTCTGGGGAGGCAAGCAGTTTTAGGCGGCACATTTAAGAGGTGTTATATTGAAGGTGAAGAGAAGATAAAAAGCTTCAACAGAACTTGAGATCCAAGGTACAGTATAACGGCTTTATTTGATGAAGAATAATATGTGAACGTGAGGCTGTGTTTCCAGCACAGGGTTGAGATTACATTATTTGGCCAGCAGGAGAAAAGTGAAATGAACACACATGCCAAGGTGTGCAATGTCACCTATGCTATATTTCATCACATACGGTTTTCCTCACATGACTAACAGAAATGTCCCCCACCCAGTACCACAAAAAAAAACTGTCTGTTTCCTTACTTATGAGCCCCCTCCCCCACTCAGTTGCTTACTACCGAACCAGTGCCTGGACTGGAGTTGCACCTTTCAATTTGTAGAAGAGTGTCAATTTAAATTGTTGTAGAAAAGTTCTGTTTTGATCTACGGTCCTGCAATATAAAGAGTTTATGTTGAATGATATGCTTCATATTGTAGGAACATCAGATGGTGCTCAACTGTTTTATGACTGAAATTAAATGCACACACATCTACAGATTGAAAGGTACAACTGTGCACTGAGTGGGTAGCAAGCAGCTAGGTCCAAGGTGTGGTTTTTGTTTTAGAATAAGTGTGGCAGTGATACTGTAGAGGTCTGACAGTGTGTGCTGTGAAGTGTGTGCCACAGTTAGTGGGACAGCTACAATGACTTTGAACTTAGGCAGACTGTTTAGAATGTACACAACAGCAATTCTAAAAGGGCTGCTTTTTAGTTACAATAAGGGTTAACCATATACTGTAAGTAGTACTGTAACATAGAACTTTATACGAGGGATAAGCGGCAATACAAACTTGGACTCATCTTTAGGAACTGGAATAGTACTTTTTTTTAGTTTCTATATCTGCCAGTTGCCAAGCCCTTCTGCCCATGGCTGGAGTCCTCCGATAGTCCAGACTGCCAAACGTTTCTGCCTGACATCCTCTCCAGAATCACGACCATAACTCACAATCCCATTTCACCAAGCTGGGAGGAGGAGGAGGATACTTTGCTTGCCAGTTGACATCTGGGAGGAGGATTTGGCAAGGCAGAAGAGGAGTCAGTAGGGCCCTACTATGGAATGGGGGGGTGGGTGGCTTCATCTGCCTGGTGTTGTTGGGGTATTTTTCCCCACCAAGCCCTCCCATATCCTTTCTCAAGGCATGGTCCTGAAGAGTGACTGCCAGGTTTGTCTATCAGGGCTGTCAGAAGGGTGGATGAACCCTGCCTTACCTTCAGAACTCCTCTGCCAGCCTCATTCTGGGTGTGTGACGTCTCTGTGTCACTCACCAGGAAAATGGGTGCTTGCTCATGCAAGACCGCTCCACATATTCCTTAATACACAACATCCCCCCCTCCTGGGAATCAAGAAGGTAGTTGTCCAGCAGAAGAAGGAGCCCTCCATCCCCGAGGCAGGAGGCATCGGAGACAAATCCCAGCATCCTGCCTTCCTGGTGTGCACCTGCTGTCCAGGCCTCGGGGCATGACACAGCATCGTCTGGATGGCAAGCAGTAACACTACCACTGTGCTAGCTTGCCGGCTTGAATAGTAAATTGCACCGGCACGAATTAAAAAATCTCTTGCGGGGCATCCATAAATATGTCCTCCCTGTTTTCTGTTGGAACAACTCTGTCCCCAACAACCAATGGCTATTTAAAACAGATCAGTATTGTGCTGATCCAGGATATACTATACCTGAACCACAATCTGATGCCCCTTTTTTCACATAGGACAATAAATGAAATATTGTAAATAAAAAAATAAATAGCTACAACTGCAGCTAGAACCAGGTCCCTAGAGGGTTGCGAGTGACCAAAATACCATCAGCCGGCTTAGATACTTTTGAACTAAAAGACAATTAGGAAGAGGTCACAAAACAAACAAGGCTCAACAACTTTTTTGGATAGCTAATTATTAAAGCGGATAAAAAAAAATTCAAATGATCAGCAAAAATATTAAAGCAGCAGTGCAACGAAAAATTATTTTTTTTCTTTTCAAAAAGTTAGCTTCATCTATAATTAGTAAAAACACCTGTCAGATCTACTTTTCTAGTACCTACTATGCTGGGCACCACAAGATTTTTTTTTATTCTCTGGTTCCTAACCTTTACCAGATCCATAATGGCATTTGAATGCCATATGTGACGGACATTTTTTTATTGAGAAAATAGTAAAACATTTATAAAATGCTCAGTTTGGTGGAACCAGAAAATGTTACCACCAGATAAAACTGGAAAATGCCTGGAATCTTTTATTGTATAAAAAAGGTTGGGTACATTTTTGGGCCCGATCTTGTTGCACTGCTGCTGAATCACTAGCTGTCCTAAAGTCTCTCCCCAAAGGAAAGGCATCAGAGAATAAGGGATTCTCTCCAGATTTCTATGCAAAATTCGCAAGGGACCTGGCACCAGTGTTAAAGGAATTGTATTCAGAGGCATTAGAGGAGGAAATACTGTCTCCAATGATAAGATCAGGCATCGTCACTGTCTCCTCCAAACTAGGGAAAGACCATGTGCTATGTACCAGCTATGGCCAACCACCCTCCTCAACATCTGTGCCAAGGTGTTTTTTATTTATTTATTAACATCTCGGATTAACCTTTGAGTACAGGCTCATTACATAGGTTCCAAGTCAGGGACATTACAGTAATAAACAAAACTACAACTTACGGGAAGCCATAAGAGGACAACAACAATTAAGGTAAATTAGGTAAGAGGTTACATGTGTGACTGAAATAAGCAAACACTATATACAATGGAACTTGCCAACACAAAAGGAAACAAGCATTTGTCACTGCCGAATGTTGTCACGCTGGCAGTGGCGGAGGTGGAGACGTATAGCACTGTGATTTTGTTAATGTGTCCCAAAAGGTGATTCTGCACAGCAAGTACACCATTGTGCGGCAGAGCTGCGGAAACACATTTTGGGCAGGCTGTGGAAAATGGCAGCTGGACTGTTGATAATGAGGTGTGCACAAATGCCAGTGGTGAAAATGTGGCATGAAAATATTGCAGATTGACGAAGTTACAAGGGTGCGTGGAAACTGCGCAATGCACACTTGCAACACAGTCATTGTATGGACTTTCGGCACCAAATTTTCAACATAGGCATTTTAGGACATCTGCTGATGAATAGGGTCACCGCCATTTCTTCAAACTGTCCCGAAAAGTGATTTCGCACAGTGACCGTGCAATTCTGCACCGGACGTGCGAAAATAAATTTCAGCCAGCTGTACTGTTCATAAGGACATATGGGAAAATGCCAATGATGAACAGCTGGAGTGAAAGTATTACAAATTCACAAACGCACATGCAAACTGTGCAATGCGCGCTCATAAAACACTCACATTATTAACTTTCGTCCCCAAATTTTCAACATAGGCATTTTAGGACATCTGCTAATGAACAGTGTCACTGCCATTTTCAAAATGTGTCTCGGACACTGGCTTTCCACAGTGACTGTGCTATTGTGCTTGAACTACGAGCAGAATTTGGTCAGGATGTGAAAATGACAGCTATATTATTCATTAGGAGTGTAGAACAATAGCACTGTTGAAAGTCTGGGAGGAAAATATTATAATTTTGTGAACTTACGGCGGCGGCAAACCGCGCACGCACGCCGCAGAACACAGTCATTTTATGGAGTATTGTCACCAAATTTTAACACAGGCATTTTAGGACGCCTGCTCATGAAACAGTGTCACTGTCATTTTTGTAATGTGTCCCGAACAGTGATTTCACACAGCGACCGTGCTATTCTGCGTGGGAAGTGCGAAAACACATTTCGGCCAGGATGTGAAAAATGACAGCTGAACAGTTCAAAAGGAGGTGTGGTAAAATGCCAATGTTGAGAATCTGGCGTGAAAATATTGCGAATTCGCTAACTTACTGTGCAACGTACGCTCGTAAAACAGTAATTTTTTGGATTTTTCCCACCAAATATGCAACATAGGCTTTTTGAGAGCCCCCCTCATGAACAGTGGCACTGTCATTTTGTTACTCGGCCCCAAAAGGTGATTCCTGCAATTACCTGCTGATTATGCCACATCCTTCGAATCTCCCCCATTCTACTATGGCTCAATCAGACTTACCCTGTACCATACTGTTGGTGACTGCAGGGGTGGGGATTAGGGATAAGATTCTGAAGGCCGCTAGAGCAATGGAATGACTCAACTTTAACGGAGCCATGCTCCACGTGTTTCCATACCTCTCTTATTCCACCAGGGCCAGGTGGAAAAGGTTTGATGGAGTCTGGGCAAAACTACGCAGTTTGGGGGTCGCACATTTGCTGCTCATGCTGGCTTGTCTCCGTATTTTCTATGGAGGGCATATCTATCAATATACAGATCCCCTGGAAGCCGGTAAGAGGGCAGACATAGCCCGAGAGTTTGAAGCGAGGTCATCAGCTCAAGTGGAATCGGAGGAGGAAGACACATGAATGTTACCCATGGAGTTTATTTTGTACTGTTCTGAATGGTTGCCCTGCTCTAGCAACCTTAAAAGCGGTCAAAAACCTATGGGTCATGATTTCTGTTGTCTCTATCCATTGACAGGAACCCCCTGACAACTGGGCTTTTGCTGGGGTGACGTTGAGCAGCAATACGGCTGCTTGACTCGTGATGAATGTGACTAGTTTTGTGTGTTTTTATTGTGCCTAGCATCATGGTTCTGCAGCCAACCACAAATGAACCTTTGTCATTTGGAAATATTTTTCTGCAGTACATCTCAGTTTGGTCATTATTTACTAAAAGCCATTCTCTTTTTTTCCATGACTCTTGAAAGTGTCTGGTTCTTTGTTTTTCATCCTCGTTCTTTTTGTGACATTCTTCCTTGGTTTGGGCACCCAAGCATTATTTTATTGGTGGATTGCAGGGTTTCCACTGTACTTGTCTCCACAAAAGGCATTTGAACTACTGTCAGGGATGCTTTCAGGTTTGGTGGAGGAAGTTGGACCTGGCTGCGGTAATTGTTTCACAGTATTTTTCTTTGTAAAACCAAATCTATGAAGAGACATGCTTTGATGTGCGAAACACTTGACTTGTTAATAAAGATGATTATTCTTAAACTGACTTGTGTGAGTCTCTGTCTTTTTTTTTTTTAAGTGAGAACAAATCACAAATAGGTCAGTCCGAGAGCAATCACCCCACATAGGGGCTTCCCTTTACTGTAAAGTAATGCAACGTGGCAGCATAGAACAATTTTTTTTTTTAAATCCAAACAACTGCTCTGACAGAGGTTTTCCCAATGATCCCCTTAGTGTACGTCAGGAAGCAGCTCAGAATACAGGAATTATAGATTTTTTTTTTTAAACAACATAGAAAGCTCTTAAGATAGATTTCCACACAACTAGGATCCTCTAGTGTAGGGCAGGGAGCTGTTTAGAATGCAGGAATTATAGATTTATTTTTTTTTAAACAACACAGAAAGCTCTGAGATAGATTTTCACACAACTAGGATCCCCTAGTGTAGGGCAGGGAGCAGTTTAGAATGCAGGAATTATATATTTATTTTTTTAAACAACACAGAAAGCTCCGAAATAGATTTCCACACAACTAGGATCCCCTAGTGTAGGACAGGGAGCAGTTTATAATGCAGGAATTAGATTTATTTATACATTTTTTTTAATTCCTTCCCTGCCCCTGTCTGATCTCTCCTTCAGGCCCCCACATGAACTGCCCCACTGTGGCTAATCCTGACCCCTGCCGTCCCACACAACAGCCAGCTCCAAGTAACCCCGGTGTATCCCTTCACCGGGCGTGTCTCTTACCTTCGTAGGAGAAGGGCCCTGGCGGCCAACCAATGATCTTGGGGTGCTGCTAGGACAGCATATGGAGGTCCGGGAGCCTGGTGGTGAGGGTTTGGGAAGGCCGTCACCCGATCTGCCAGGCACCATTTTTCCGTTTGCTCCCCTGAGCAGGGATGTGCCACTGACGTCAAGCATACGTGTCCGTCCTCCTAGTGTATTGGGGTCGACGTCTGCTGTATTCCCAGCCTACACCAGGGTCAGCAGACGCCAAGCCGCTATCCACCCTCCCCTGAGAAGGGGAGTCATCGTCGGACGCTCATTTCCTTCTCCCCCGGCCGGCCCTCCAGCAACCTGAGTCCATTCCCGAACCCGGGTCGCTGGGATTTATTTATTTTTTAAAACAACACAGAAAGCTCCGAGATAGATTTCCACACAACTAGGATCCCTAGTGTAGGGCAGGGAGCAGTTTAGAATGCAGGAATTATAGATTTATTTTTTTAAAACAACACAGAAAGCTCCAAGATAGATTTCCACACAACTAGGATCCATTAGTGTACGGCAGGGAGCAGTTTAGAATGCAGGAATTATAGATTTATTTTTTTAAAACAACACAGAAAGCTCCAAGATAGATTTCCACACAACTAGGATCCATTAGTGTAGGGCAGGGAGCAGTTTAGAATGCAGGAATTATAGATTTATTATTTTTAAACAACACAGAAAGCTCCGAGATAGATTTCCACACAACTAGGATCCCCTAGTGTAGGGCAGGGAGCAGTTTAGAATGCAGGAATTATAGAGTCCGTGTTACGTTCTCAGGTTAGTGCACAGATTCCTGAACCTAGCACCACTAATGCAGTCTTCTCATTCCTTCCTGCTTCGTTGAAAGATGTCGAAGACCTCCTTCTACAGTTGGACACCAAGAAAAGCGTTGGTGCTGACTCTCTCGACCCCTGCTTTTTAAAGATTGCATACCACGTCCTAGCTGTACCATTCACATACCTATTTAACTTGTCCTTGTCCCAGGGGACTCTTCCACACCTATGGAAAATTGCCAACGTCATTCCTCTGTTTAAATCAGGGGATCCCTGCGACCTAAATAATTACAGGCCGATATCTCTCCTACCAATATTGTCTAAACTGCTGGAAAAAATTGTGAATGCTCAGTTGAGAACCTACCTAGATAACAAGAACCTTCTAAACCCTATGCAGTCTGGTTTCAGAGCCAAGCACAGTACCATTACGGCTCTGGCCAAAGTGACTGATGACTGGCAACGAGAGCTGGAAAACAAAAAATGTGTATATACCATGTTCCTGGACCTTAGCGAGGCCTTCGACACTGTCGATCACTGCCTGCTTCTTTCCACCCTAAAAGTGATAGGTCTGGACCCGACCTCTCTTTGCTGGTTCAATAATTACCTTACAGATAGGCTTCAGCAGGTCAAGGCCGAAGGGGAGCTCTCTCCACTCAAACCACTAAAAAGAGGCGTTCCACAGGGATCCATCCTGGGGCCTCTATTGTTTGCCATTTATATAAACAATATTGATGTTGGCATCAAGGAGGCCAATATTCACCTTTTCGCTGATGATATGGTGTTGTACCTAAGCCTCCCAACTCCGGAAGCCGCCTGTAGGGATTTACAAACAGAATTCAGCTTGTTGCAGAATCAGCTCCTGAATAAAAAAACTCTTATTCAATGCCAAAAAAACAAAAGCTATACTGTTCTCTCTGGCTACTCATTCGGCGAACCCTGCTATCTCTGGCTCCTTACCTCCCATAAACACTTCACTAGGAGAGAGAGGTTGAAATTTGTTATGAAATTCAAGTGCCTAGGGGTCTAGCTAGACCACAGACTCTCCTTCGTGGAGCATGTCGAGGATCTGCTGAAAATGTGGAGGCAGACGCTTGGTCTCTTCTTTAGAATAAACCGCCTCCTGACCAAAGATGCCAAGATGCAGTTAGTTCAATCCACGTTTCTATCCCTAATTGATTATGCCGATTTCATTTATAGTCAGTGCAATGCCTCCTGTCTTACTAAACTGGACACCTTATACCACAGAGCCTTGAGATTCATAACTGGCCTACCTATCACCACGCACCACTGCTCCTTATATGCAGCTGTGGGGTGGACCTCCCTTCAGTACAGGAGGAATAGAAATGTGGCTCTCTGGACTTATAGCGCTTTACCAACAAATTACCCCAATACATTTCCGACTGTTTGCCGTTATACATGGTAGGCAACTACGCACTGAGAAGCTATTCTCTGCTTCTACTGAAGGTACCTGTCACACTTGGACCACTGATTCTGATCCCTGTATAATTTTTTGTTGTAAAAATTAGAAATTAATGTATGATGACTGTGTCAGAGGAAAATGCTGTCTTACTGGAACTGACACATCAAGACCCCCAAGGGATAATTTCAAAGGACAGGACATAGCTAAACTACAGATATCTGGGGTGCAATTACCTTGTCAATTTGCTTTCATCCCAGGAAATAAGATTAGCCATTCATAATTCCCTCAGGAAAAGCCTTTGATTTGCAATAGTTGTCAGGAAGAATCTGTGTTGGGAAGGGTGTCAGAGGGAAGCCAGAATGGACATTGAAGAGAGGTTGATGTCTGGGCCGGGGAGAAATTTGGAAGGCCCAATATACATTCCCGGGGAACCCTTGAATTACATCAGAAAGACATTTGATGTGTAGATTCCAAGGCCCAGACGAAATTAAAGAGGCAAATACACTTTTGCTTTGAATACAGTGACTTAGATCAAAGAAACGTTTGAGATGTATGTGTAGCAGAGCACAAACTTGTTTTGTCTGGTTAATCTGTGGAGGGGAAAGTCAGTGAGGTCACCTATTATGTTTTTTTAATTATATCTTAATTGGACATCTTGTGATATAAGATATAGATTTTGTTACACCAAGGCGGAGTTAGGTGACCTCAGAGAGAAGGCAGGCTCAAGACTCTTCTTAAGCCTACTGCAAACCTTGAAACACACACAAGACAATATTTTATTTCTGACTGAAACAAGGACATCAGCACTGGAAGACTCAGAAAGTAAGGACTGTAGACAAGTTTAGTCAGAGTTATTATTTGTAGAATCTGCACTTTTAACCTATTTGTTTTAAGGCTGTATATGTTGGGATAATTTTGTTCTGAAATGTTTTCTGTTTACTTATTTTAAAGTAAAGATATAAATATTTTAAAACAGAAACTGCCTGGAGTGCCTTGACATTTCTTTTTATTTAAGTAGAGCTTAGAGTGGTTATAGTTAACACTGTGTTGAGCTTACTGTATACCAAACTGGGAAACAGATGGCGTTCTCTAAAGTCTTGCATAGAGTTCTAGGGGTTCATTTAAAAGACCCGGTTGGGTGCCCGTAGGCAAAGATGTCTGGCCCCCAGAAGACAGAAGTATCTGAGCCTGATAACTGGGTACTCTAACAAGAGGTTATCAGTTTGAATCCCTCCAGAACTTGAGACTAAGGTGACTTGAATCCACAAAACAGACAAGAGGGTTACCTTGTTCTGTTCACTGTCCACAAATCATACGCTCAGAGGTTGGCACTTTGGGAGTAGAAGGCTGACCGGCTGAGCGAGTTTGTGACAGTACCTAGGGCCAGTACACGCTTTGGGAGAGTGGCCATAGGCTTTATGTTGCCCTCACTCTGGAACAAACTACAGATATCTATGAAACTGAGTCTCCCTGTTAGTCTTAAACTACCTTCAAGACCTTGTATGCCAAGGCTGTTAAGGAACTATGCAGCTGTTTCCAGCACGCTTTGTGTGCTAGGGTGCCTACTGCTCACCTGCCCACTACATCTCCACCTAACCCGGACCCTTGATTGACTCCACCTATACCCCCTTTTTTTCCTGCTAATCCACTACCTTTCTTACCCTCAGACTCCTAACATATATGTCCCCAGCCCATCTACCATAGCAGCCCTCCAAGAACAGCTGCAGTCCTGTACGCCTCCCCTCCATATTTGCCCCTTAAGTTTGTATATGTCCTGACCAATAATATGCTGTGCTGTTTGAAAATGTTTTAATATGCTGGCTGTTTCAGAATGTTTTAATTCCCCTTTTCATATCATTCACTCTAACCTTTTAACCCTATACCTGAAATGCTTGTTATTGCTCTGTGTATTTTTTCCCTATTTCTATATAATTATGTCTATTTATGATCTGTACGTAATAGTGTTATTCTTGACCTTGTGTAACGCAGGTCCACCTTGTAAATGAGCCTGCTCAATGGTGTTCGCCTAGATAAATAGACTTGATTGATTGATTTTTTTTTTTTAAAACAACACAGAATGCTCTGAGATACATTTCCATATAGCTAGGATCCCCAATTGTAGGGCAGGGAGCAGTTTAGAATGCATCAATTATAGATTTTTTTTTTTAAACAACACAGAAAGCTCCGAGATACATTTCCACACAGCTAGGATCATCCCCTAGTGTAGGGCAGGGAGCAGTTTAGAATGCATCAATTATAGATTTATTTTTTTTAAAACAACACAGAAAGCTCCGTGATACATTTCCACACAGCTAGGATCATCCCCTAGTGTAGGGCAGGGAGCAGTTTAGAATGCAGCAATTATAGATTTTTTTTTTTAAACAACACAGAAAGCTCCGAGATAGATTTCCACACAGCTAGGATCCCCTATTGTAGGGCAGGGAGCAGTTTAGAATGCAGCAATTATAGATTATTTTTTTTTAAACAACACAGAAAGCTACAAGATACATTTCCACACAACTAGGATCCCCTAGTGTGGGGCAGGGAGCAGTTTAGAATGCAGCAATTGTAGATTTACTTTTTTTAAACAACACAGAAAGCTCCGAGATACATTTCCACACAGCTAGGATCCCCAATTGTAGGGCAGGGAGCAGTTTAGAATGCAGCAATTATAGATTTTTTTTTAAACAACACAGAAAGCTCCGAGATAGATTTCCACACAGCTAGGATCCCCTATTGTAGGGCAGGGAGCAGTTTAGAATGCAGCAATTATAGATTATTTTTTTTTAAACAACACAGAAAGCTACAAGATACATTTCCACACAACTAGGATCCCCTAGTGTGGGGCAGGGAGCAGTTTAGAATGCAGCAATTATAGATTATTTTTTTTTAAACAACACAGAAAGCTACAAGATACATTTCCACACAACTAGGATCCCCTAGTGTAGGACAGGGAGCAGTTTAGAATGCAGCAATTATAGATTTTTTTTTTAAAACACAGAAAGCTACGAGATACATTTCCACACAGCTATGATCATCCCCTAGTGTAGGGCAGGGAGCAGTTTAGAATGCAGCAATTATAGATTTTTTTTTTAAACAACACAGAAAGCTCCGAGATAGATTTCCACACAGCTAGGATCATCCCCTAGTGTAGGGCAGGGAGCAGTTTAAAATGCAGCAATTACAGATTTACTTTTTTTAAACAACACAGAAAGCTCCGAGATAGATTTCCACACAACTAGGATCCCCTAGTGTAGGGCAAGAAGCAGCTTAGAATGCAGGAATTAGATTTTTTTTTTTTTAAACAACAAAGAAAGCTCCGAGATAGATTTCCACACAACTAGGATCCCCTAGTGCAGGGGAAGGAGCAGTTTAGAAGAAAAAATTACTCACCTTAGTAATGTTGTTTCTTCTAATGGAGTCTTGCTGTATTCTGACATATGCAGTGATGTCCAACCTTTGAACTGCCCCAGAGAGGAAAGAGTTAACTTTCCATGCAAGGCATGGAACGCTGAGCTCGAGCTCGGTTGAGACTATGTCTGTTGTTGTTTGAACTCAAACCGTCAGATCTTTACGAGCTATACTCACTGGGTGTCCTGTGTGGAAACTGTAAACTTACACTAGCCAACTGGCTACTAAATATAATAAAAAGATTTTTTGGTTCCAAGGCAAAGACTCAAGTCAGGAAACCCAAAAATAAAACAAAACACAACACACACACCCAAATTAAGAGGGTGAGAAAAAGGGGGCACCTCCAGAGTGCCAGCACTGTTGCTGCCCACCCACATCCCAAAACCCCAGGTTCTGAGAGGGGAGGTGGGGAGGTCAGAATACAGCAAGACTCCGTTAGGAGAAACAACATTACTAAGGTGAGTAATTTTTTCTTCAAACAACATGAAGTCTTGCTGTATTCTGACTACTGCAGACTACCAAGCAGTACCTCCATGGAGGAGGGACAGAACCTACTTCGAGAATAGGCTCTAAAGCACTGCTGTGCCAAACCGAGCATCACTCCTAGCCTGGATATCCAGAGAGTAAAGCTTGGTAAAAGTATGTACTGTTTTCCAGGTGGCTGCTTGACAAATCTCTAAGATAGGAATATCCCTGGCAGCAGCCAGGGAAGCAACTGTACCTCTGGTAGAGTGAGCCCTCAGGCCTGAGGGTGGGATCCTACCTAATTTTTCATAGCAAAATTGTATGCAAGAGACAATCCACCTGGCAATAGATCTCTTAGTGGCAGGTTTTCCCTTACCAACCTCACCATAAGTGAGGAACAGTTGGAAGGAGTCAAACCTGTGACCCTTGGTACGCTCTATGTAGTAGCTAAGGGCCCTTTTCACATCCAAGCTGTGCAGCCTCCTCTCCCCAGAGGAGGAATGGTCAGTGAAGAAAACAGGAAGAGACATAGACTGGTTAAGGTGGAAATTTGAAACCAGCTTAGGCAAAAACTTCATATTAGTCCTGAGGACCACCTTATCTCTGTGGAAAGAGATAAAATCAGGCTCCACTGACAGGGCCTGTAACTCACTTATGCGTCTGGCAGAAGTAATGGCTACCAAAACACAGTTTTCCAAGTCAAGTACTTAAGCCTCTGAGGACAAAGGCTCAAAAGGGGTTGCATAGCTGAGCAATGCAAACATTAAGGTCCCAAGCAGGGGCAGGGTCCCTGAAGGGAGGATTGGTATGCAGCAATGCCTTGAAGAACTTACAGAATATAGGATGAGCTGAAAGGGAAGAGTGCTTGCCTGCTGACAAGAAGGCAGAGACAGCTGCCAGATGCACTCTAAGTGTAGCTGGTCTGAGTCCCAAGTTATTGAGATGAACCATATAGTCAAGGACTGCAGGCAAACCAGCAGACTCTGGAGAAATATGCTTCTCAGAGCACCAAATAGTAAACCTTTTCCATTTTGAGTTGTAAGTCTTTCTGGTGGAAGGCTTTCAAGAAGCCTTTAAAATATCCAGAACACCTTGAGAGAGATGCAAATCCGCAAATTCGAACTCAAGAGCCAGGCCTTGAGATTGAGGGATTTGAGATTCAGATACCAGACCCTCCCCTGAGAACATGTTAACAGGTTGTAATTCCTGGGAAGAGACAGGGGAAGGTGGACTGCCAAGGACAGCAAGAGAGGGTACCAGGGCTGTCTGGCCCAGTCTGGAGCAATCAGAATCACTTTGCAGGATTGAGACCTGATTTTGACTAGTACCTTGAACAGGAGAGGGAAGGGGGAAGGGGAAGCATATAGGAACTTCCCTTCCCAATTGAGAACTAGGGCATCCAGGGAGACTGAGCCCAACACTGGGGGCCTGCAGCCAAAAAGAGGAAGTTGGTGATTGTCTGGGGCTGCAAAAGATCTCATCTGTGGGTGCCCCATCTGGAGAAGATCACCTTTAAAATCAGGGGATCTAGGGACCATTCGTGATGGCCCTGAGATATCCTGCTGAGAGCATCTGCCAGGACATTGTCCTTCCCTGGGAGGTGCACTGCTATGAGAGAGGTATTCAGGGAATAGGCCAGAGACCACAACTTCATTGCCTCTGTGCACAAGGCCGTAGACCGAGTGCCCCCTTGCTTGTTAATGTACCACATTGTGGTGGTATTGTCTGTCCTGTTCTGAACTACTTTGTTCTGAACAGACTTGGAAAAAGCTTGAAGTGCTAGAAACACTGCTCTGAGTTCTAAGAGACTGATGTGAAGCAGAGATTCTTGAGGTGACCACAACCCTTGGGCGGTCAGGTCCCCAAATGGGCTCCCTAACCCAAGAGGGAGGCATCTGTGGTAAGGATTAGAGAATGAGATTGACTGACAAAGGGAACTCCTTTCCTTAGGTTGTCCTGATCCTGCCACCATTGCAAAGCCTGGATCAGGGTTCGAGTCACTGGGATTAGTTTGGTCAGAGGATCCTTTCTCTGAGACCAGAAGGCTCTCAAGTGGAACTGAATGTCCCTCATCTGAAATCTTGCTCCTTGGACCACTGCTGTAGAGGCAGCCATGTGGCCCAGGAGCTGTAGGAAATGCCTTGCTGATCGAGACACCTGGAGGGTGAATGAAGAGGCCAGTGTAACAAGGGTCCTTGCCCTGTCCAGGGGAAGGAAGGCTCTTGCCTTTAATGTATCCAGCTCTGCCCCTATGAAGGTGAGGAGCTGCACAGGCTCTAGAACTGGCTTTGAAAGATTCAGAAGGAATCCTAGAGAAGTGAGCAGTTGCTGAGTTATCTGTAGGTGTGACTTGACTTGGTCTGGAGACTGACCCACTATGAGCCAGTCGTCCAGGTATGGAAAGATGGAGATCTTTTTTCTCCTTAGGAAAGCAACTACTGCCAGGCATTTTGTGAACACCCTTGGAGCTGAAGTTACGTCAAAGGGCATTGTTCTGAATTGATAGTGGCCTGAGGGCAACTCAACCTGAGGTACTTTCGTGGAGCTTCTGATGAGAATGGAAATAGGCATCCTTGAGGTCCAGGGAACTAGCCAGTCTCCTGGCCTTAGAGAGGGTAGAATTATTCCCATAATCACCATTTTGAACTTTGGCTTTAAAAGGTGCTTGTTTAAATATCTGAGATCCAGGATGGGCCGCCATTCTCCTGTCGTTTTGGGAGTTAGGTACCTGGAGTATAATCCTTTCCCTTGTGTAGGGTGAACCTTTCTATGGCTCTCAGAGCCAAGAGGGAAGAGACCTCTGCTTTGGGAAGTGCCTCTGAGGGATCTGCAGGTGGAAAGGATCTGGTTCTCATCTTGGGAAATTTTTTGAAGCTGAGAACCAGTCCCTGGTTCACTACTTCCAGGACCCATTTGTCTGATGTTAAAGACATCCAGTCCTGGACAAAGTAAGCCAGCCTGCCCCCTACAGGTGGTGGAGAATCGGCCCTGGCAAACCTATCAGGGTGCCTGTTTGGCAGGGGCTTTAGGCTGAGGGGTGGTAGCAGGCCTGCTTGTACCCTGTCTGCCTCTCCCTCTGAAGAACCCCCTCTGGGCAAAGGCGGAAGAGGAGGCCTGGGCTTGGTAGAAAGGCCTATGAAAAGGCCTGCCCCTGCCCCTGGAATGCTGCCTCTGGCGAGTGGCTTGCCTTTCTTTGGCCTGAGCACTTCTATAGGTGGTCCTGTATTCATCCATTTTCTTCATGTAGTTCTCTGTTTGCTCCCCAAACAGAGAATTACCCACAACAGGAAAATCCATGGCCTTAGTCTGGGTATCCTGAGACAGGCTAGTACATCTGAGCCAAGCCATCCTACGAAGAGCCACAGATGTAGCCATGACTCTAGATGAAACATCACTGGAGTCTACTGCAGCATGAAATTACACCTTGGATGCCTCAATACCATCTGTAGCCACCTGCTCCAGCTCCTTGGAAAGCTGGCCAGGGACCTGTTTAGCCAGAGCCATCACAGTGTCCCATCTAGACTTCTGGTATCTAGCTGTATAGGCCATATAATTAGCCTGCCTGAGTCCCAAGGATGCTGCCATGTACTGTTTCTTTGCCATGGCATCAATCCTCCTGGAGTCCTTATCTGGGGGTTGTGAAGCCAAGGGTATATTTGCCTTGTGACAGGCAGCAGCCTGCACTACCCCAACATGGCTGCATTGCTGGGTAAGGAACTCCATATCTGTGCCTGAGAGAGTATACCTCTTGTCCATTCTCTTGTCCACAGGAGGTACAGAATTAGGAATCTTTAAAATTTTTATTGTCTGTTTCCCAAAAGACTTATGGAGGGGACTAGACAGCCTCCTGGACTCTGGGATGTCCATCATTTCAACGTAATCAGGCTCCTCCTGATCCTCTAGTGCTTCCTCCATAGGAAGCTGAAGAGTTTCAGCCACTTTTTTGTAAAACATAAAATGGGAAGGGGACTCAGAAAGCCTAGGAGGAGAAACCCCTGAAGGTCTGTCTGGGGAGATGTCCGTGTCAATGGGCACATCCAGACTTTCATAATCACCATCACTATCCTCATACTCTCCCTCCTCTGGTTCATAAAAATCCTCTACATTATAATCTGGAACCGACCGAACCGAGCCCCTAACTGATGGTGAGGGTTCGGTCGGAACCGGGGTTAGCGACTGAACAATCCTTATCGCTTTGGCTATTTCATCAGCGGTCAGAGAAAGAACTTGTGGATCCGAACCGGCTGATTTATCCCTTCTTTTTCTTTTAACCCGAACCGACTCCTCAGAGTCGGTTCTCCTTTTGCCCAAAGAAGTCTCGCCCTGGTCAGAAGGCACTCCTTCTGGTTTGGTTGGAACCGAACCGGGCTGGCCATCCGGGTCAGCGGACTTTTTGGCCTCCCTTTCCCTGAGCCTACCAACTCTCCTTTCCAGGGTAGCTGAGGGAAAATTTTTGCAAATCTGGCAGTCTGAATCGAGGTGGTCAAACCCCAGACAATCAACACAGGTGGTGTGGGGGCCAGCCTATAAAGGCTTCCCACACACTACAGTGTTGAAACCCAGTGGGCCCGGTTTTCTTGGGTTTCAGACATGGCCAGTCCTAACCAAACTTACCTTTTTCGGCAATCCACTAGGTAAGACATCCTTATCGGTTCCTGACCGTAGCAGGGTCGTGGAAAAACGTAATGAAATCTGTTTTTTAGAACCGATAAGGACTGGTTACCACACTCTAAAAGTAGAACAAACTCTTTTGAATAAACCTGATCGGTTCAAACTGAACCGATCCAACGCTTACAAGTTCCACACAGAAGAAAACAAAATAAACCTATCTAGTACTCACGATACCACAGACAGAGACTGAACCGACAGGTTAAACGGATTAAATTCGTGAAACGAGGAAAATCTACTTTAACCGACTAAATTGAACCGAGCAAAGGAGAAATCTCCGGAGCGACTGTTCAGTGAGGCGGAGTAAAGAATCTGGCGGTTTGAGTTCAAACAACAACAGACAGAGTCTCAACCGAGCTCGAGCTCAGCGTTCCATGCCTTGCATGGAAAGTTAACTCTTTCCTCTCCGGGGCAGTTCAAAGGTTGGACATCACTGCATATGTCAGAATACAGCAAGACTTCATGTTGTTTGAATGCAGGAATTATATGTTTATATTTTTTTTTTTACACACACTTTTAGTTTCGAGACAGATTTTCCCCAAATCCCCTTAATGTAGGGCAGGGAGTAGCAGGTTAGAATGTAGGAATTATACTATTTTTGTTTAACACACACTAGCTCCAGAGAGCAGGGGTGTAGCCAAGCATTTCAGACTTGTACACCAAGCTGCCACACTGCTACTCCCCCCCACTGCTGTCCACACCTCCCCTCCTCAACCACTCGAGTCCAAGGTTACTGGCTCCAATCAGATGATTCCCACATTAGACCTGCTGTCTGCACTGCTAGTGGTGTTTGGCTCCCGCTGCCCGCTGGTAAATGCCACCGACTGCACCATAAGTTCACGACCACGGTAGAAATTTCTTCTCTCTCTCCCCCACAAGTAGGCAGATTCACTCTGCTTGCAACTTCACAAGAAGTTTCCATTCTTTTAGCTGGCTCTGAGTCTGTTCTTCCATCTGCTGCTCCTAAATTCTTCTACTGCTTCTTTCACTCCCAGTCCAACTGAACTAATAGTATGGCTTCTAACTTTGCTGGGGCATTTAAACTCACCGTCCAGACTTGCCACACACCCCTACTGAGATGCATGAGCCAATCACTACACAGGTGGACCATGTGGACCTATTGAGACCTTCAGCTTTAACGCCTGTGGTCCACTCAGCCAGCCCCCAAAAAAAAAACAAAGCTGAAAGAGAGAAGAAAAAGCCTGCGAAGCCAAACAAAGGAATTTAAAAGCAATGGACTAGAGAGGGCAGAGCAATGCTGGTCAGCTTGTTTGCTACCCCCTGCTACTAAATTTAGTACACCATGGCTTACTTGGTGTATCAGTAGCTACACCCTTGCCAGAGAGAATCTCCCCGAAAGGATTCCCTTACCGTAGGCAGGGCAACAAGGGAGCAGTTGAAGGGCTGTTAGACCACACTGAAGCTCAGAGGCTTTCCCTGTAGTGTAGCTAGGGCAATGACTTCAGAGCTCAGTCATCACCCAAAATGTTTTTTTCACACTAAAGCTTAGAGAATGATTTTCTCAAAGGGGTCTCTCTACTGTACTACGGCAAATTTGATCTCACTAAGCTGAGCCAGAAATTTGTTTATCACAGATCGAAATTCTCAGGACACTTGTCATTCCCCCCTTAGGGCAATCCAAATCTTTAGTAGTGTTTTTTTTCACACTGCAATCATTAGTTTCACAGTCACCCTGTGCCCCTTACTGTAGGCAAGATCAGGTTTTATTATGCAGCCAGGAATTAGTTTAGCAATCAGACTTACTGTAGCTGCTATGGATAAAGTATACTGTACTTTTATGCTTCATATTTAATGTAAGATGTAAATTTTTTTACTGAAACTGAAATTCTGTATGTAGATTTTCTATTTTGTTATGTGATGTTATATGTTTGGATAGAATTGTAAAAGAGATTATTTTATCTCAATTTGATATCTAATAAAGTTGAAAGATGTCAACTTTCTTCAGTATGCAAAAATGATCTGTTTTTTTCTGACTGCAGCAGTTGCTCTTTCCTGACTGGTCTGCTGTCAGAGACTGGGTTTATTTTTTTTTTTTACCACAGCAGTCCTTTATTTTAAATCAAAAAGCCATGCCTGTGCACACAACTTAGAAAGCACTGATCTGCCTACTGCATGTACCCCCCCCCCACTAGACAAACCAGTCTTTACTGTCCAAAACTCAAAATTTGGTGTGCTTTCCAAACTGAGTCCTCTAGACTGCTTGTTTAATTTCCACGACCCACTGCTACTCTTCCTCCACCCCGTCGTCAGTAAAATTTAAAAGCAACTATCTGATGTGTTTTCTGAGTGCTGCAGCTCTCACTGACTGCTATGCACTCAGAGATTGATATGAGATTCATGTATTAATTTTTTTAGGCTCCGACAGAAAAACACTCGTCTCCGAGACTGACTCAGGTTTTAACTGAAGCAGGCTCTTCCTCTCCCGCTGCCATCCGACTTCTGATGCCTCTCGCGGTCAGTCTGGTGGGAAGGTTCCCGGGCAGCCAATCACTGAAGCCAGCTGAATGGTGATCACATGTGTATTTATTTTGTGATCACATGGGTCGTGCTGTTGAAAGGATCTGCCTGGCTGTCAAAGGAGTGCCCGATTAGATAAAAAAAATAAATAAATCGGTCCCGAGCACACGCAAACAAGCTCCACACCCCGCTTCACCCACTCGGGACCTGAAGACTGGTGACCCTGAAGACTTGCTTGCATGCTCCCCCAACCAGCGCAAAACTGAAGGTACAGCTACAGCAACAACTCAAACAAACATTTCCTGCTGCCTAACTGCATTTCCACAGAAATATGGAAAGGCTATATTCTGAGCCCTGGTTCTGGCTGCTGAGATTTAGATTTTTCATCAGGCTAAGTTGCCTGTATTTTGAGACTTTAATGACTATGATTCTGTTCCATTTGTGATGCAGCTTGGTTCTGTAATGCACCTCTTTCCAGTCTCTTTAATGCAGTGTTTTATTGTTTGTTCACTGGTCTGGAGGGCAGTTTTGGGGGGCTAACAATATTTGGATTTATTTAACCATGTCTGGTGTGGGGTCACGTCAGCACTGGTTGTTGAGTTAAGCTCATCTTTGGATGATAATATTAAGTTTTTGACTGCCACATTTCTTGCAGGGTGCAGCTAGCCTGAACTTTTATTCATTTTATGGACCTTTGTTGACTACCCCCATATCCGATTACAGAAATGTTTAGATTACCATCTTCTTTGTACTTAAAGGCATTATATAGGCATTTGTTGATGTCTGGGATTTGGATCTTTGTATGTTATCTTTTCATGCATAACATAATAAAAACAAAGTTTAAAAAAAAAAAAAAAAGACCAATGTAACGAAGCAGATCTTGTTTTACTGTGAGTCCTTTAAAAAAATTAAAGAATGGAAGGGGCCATCTGATAGCCCAGAGAGTGTGGTGCTCCCACTCTGGCGACCCTGGTTTGGAAACAGACTTGGAAGCCAGCCAGGTAGCTCAAGGAGGCTAGGGAGGCATTGTGACAGCGAGGGAGGGACGGTACCAGGTTACACTGCTGCGGAGACTCCTGGGGTTGGACAAGGAGACTGGCTCCTTTACAGGGGACTGCTGCATGCTGGAGCACTGCCTAGCCTTCAGTAGGTGGTTGGGAGGTAGGCAACACCAAAGGGAGGGGACTGAAAAAACTCATGTACCACGAGCCATCCATATGATGGTCGCTAGCATGCCAAACTTGCCTCTAGGTGGATCCCCACTGCTCTGATGGTGCGGTGAGGGGCGGACAAGGTTTGGAGGTTGCTGGCATCAGACAGTAAGAAGCAGGTTGACAGCCTGTAGGGCAAGAACTGGAAAGAATAAAAACCAAAAAAAAATACAAAAGATGTATGAGATGCAAGAGAAATTGTGCCTAAATACTAAAGTTTTTCCTGAGATCTCAGAAGCTTTCTGCAACTACTATTCATATGGCATCCTGGGGATAAGTAAGCACCTGTTTACTCTCGGGCATGAGTCTGATGAGCTCTTGAGGTTTTTCAGCACAAAAAAAATGCAGAGAGTCATCATCACTGTTAGTTTCTTACCTCTCCCTTAAAATCCTGACTGTAATATTTTTGTCCTTAGGATCACTAGTCTATGAATTTATTCAAAGTCACAATGGTGTTTAAAATAGCTCTACTCCCCTCACTGTTGAAGAAACCAACCAGGGAAGGCCTGAGGTGGCTCTAATGTTAACACAGAGTCTGCCGGAAGTGGGAAAATCAACTGAAGCAAGAGGATATTTTAAAGACAAAAAAGGAAGGCTAAGTTGTGGGGTAAACATTTTGAAACAGTGACCGCAGGAAAATTGAGACCAACCACAGTAACCACATATAAGGTTCAATATTAAAGAGCTGTGTCTTGCCTGCCATTTTGAGGTCTGGGTGAAAATTGTCTGGCCTGGGGCCTCAGATAGGAAATAATTAGAATAGAGGTATTGCTTATATGTGGCAGGTATCATGAGTCCAAACAGAGTGGAGTATAAATAGGCACTTTAAAGACCCACTGAGACAGGAAGAAGGGGGTGCAGTTCCATGTTATAAGGCACCAGGAAGAATATAAAGGAAACTTCCTGTGAGCAATAGTGAGTCAAGCATTAGTGCCCTCCCTCCAACAATAGCAGTGAGTCAAGCATTAATGCCCTCCCTCCAGCAAGCAGGATGGTGGGGACTACTAGGGGGATGGGGAATACAGCAGAGAAGGCAAAAGGATAGAATGCTAAACAGGTAAGGAAGGACAACTGAGAGGTGTTGTACACAAACATCAACGTCTGAGCAACAAGATGGATGAAGTGCCAAGTGGTGATATTGCAGAGGAAATGGACGTAGTGGCCATTACAGAAACTTGCACTAACCAGAACTGCTGTGAACTAAATGTTCCAGGACACAAGCTCTTCAGGAAGGACAAGGAAAACAGGAGGGGTGGCAGTGTACTTGAGGGATGATATTAGGGTGTCTGAAGAAACATCAGTCAAGATGGGATGGTACGTAGAGTCGCTGTGGAAACAGATGATGGAAGGGTTGGGGGAGAAGCGCAGGGTAATGGGAATGTACAGGCCACCAGATAAAATGGTTGAGACAGATGAATCTCTGGAGAGGGAGATAAGAAAAGCAACATCATTAGAAGAAATAGTGTGAATGGGTGACCACAAACTTTCAGACAAACGTTCTTGACAGAAAATGGCCCTACGGCCCATCCATCTGCCCTGCCCTACCTACTGTCTGTAAGAGCCCTAGTGGCTCTCCTCCCTTCCACCCCTCCCTTTTCCTGATGCCCCGAGTCCCATGCGTCTGTCCCACACGTTTGTTTACCATTTACGTACACTAGGCATGCAGATGCCTACTTTCAGGCACAACCTGGGAGAGTTACAGCACAGAATAAGAACAGCAGCAGGAATAGGGGTGAAATATCCAATGGCAGATGAAACAATTACAATAGGGAGAATCAAAGTCTTAAATCCCACACAGACTTTATCCAGCCAAACTCTCTTGGTAGTCTGAGCCACACATCCGCCAACCTTTCTGTAAAGAAATACTTCCCAACTTCCTTCCAAAATCTCCCCCATCTGCTTCGTTGAGTTCCCCAGGAGCTTGTGTTTCACTCGGTAAGAACATCTCCTCTACTATCTACTTTTAGTTATCCAGTGGAGGTATTTATACTTCTTGATCAAGTTCCTATCTGCCTTTTTGCTTACAGTGTGTACAGTACATGCTGAGGTCCTCCAACATCTCCATGTAAGCCCTTTGCTGCTGTCCCTGAAAATGTTGGTTACTCTTTGTGACAGGGAGATCCTGACACTCTTGAGGACCAACCTTTTGTAAATCTGTTGCAACAGTTCTTTTGTTTCTTAGACTAATCTGTCCTTTACAATTTCTAGTCCATAAGGTTGGCCACCTATGGTCCCACCCTCCCCTTTCTTGACTATGCTATAATGTCCTCTTTAATTTTCCTTTTCCCTCTCAGGTCCTCGTACAGGGAGGTTACTGTGGTGACCTCTGAGCTTATGTAAAACAACAGGCTGTGTTTATCGTTGTTGGATGTAGTATGTAATACCACTATGTCATAAAATACCTTGATGCATATATCTTATGTTTATGAAACCTGTACATATTGAAAATGGGTGTTTTTGATAAAGGTAAAACATACTAGTTGACTGTATTATAGAAATTAAGTTGACTGTATTGTTAAATGCATGTAAATTGGTACCATGCATTCCTGCTGTAAACTGAGCCAATCTGAAATGTCATGGTGATCTGCATATATCCCATGATGCTTTGCATTATGGAAATATGTGTGATGTTGCATTTCTTTGAAACTTGGCTTATTGCCAATGCCCTTTGGGGTAACCTTTGTTTCAGTGCTTCTGCACTGAGGTTCTTTATCTGTAGCTTGTTTTAGGTTTTTTCCTTTTGAGCCCCCACCACCCAAGCAAACAAGGCAACCATAGGGATGAAGGGTTTTCACTGAAATGTTCAGATCAATAAATGAGTGAGTCAGTAGGTGCTGACAAGTACAGAGAAAGGACACGGATAGTCTGTTGCTGCAAACTGATGTTTTGAAGAAGGAAGAAACAATTACTCACCGGAGTAATATTACTTCTTCCAGGGTATTCTTTAGCATTGTTGACACATGCAGTATGCCAGCTGGGTTCAGCTGCACCGGAGAGGAGGAGTCAATGCAAATGAGGAAGGCATTGGCCAATCAGGATACAGTTAGAGCAGAGTGCTGCCTGCAGTCAACCTGAGGGACCTCAGAACGCATTTCTGAGCTGAAAAAGAGCAACAACTGTGCCCACTAGGGGCCAAAAACCTGTTAGCAATAACCCAACATATATTCTAAACCAGAATTATGAAAAATATATTTTTTTATTTTCACACGAATGAATGACAGTCGTAAAATTTGGCTAAGTCCCCTAACAGAGCCTTTAGACAAGGTTTCCAGGGGAGGAAGGGTGGGAGTGTCAATAATGCTAAAGAATACCCTGGAAGAAGTAATATTAATTTGGTGAGTAACTGTTTCTTCTCACCCCAGGAATTCTTTAGCATCTACTGACAGATGCAGACTTCAAAGCAGTGTAGTTGGGAGGAGGGCATAGAAACCTATTTTAAGAGGCGGCTCTGCAGTACCGTCCTGCCAAATTTTGCATCCTATCAGACTACACATCCAAGAAAAGATCTTATTGAATGTGAAAAGCAAATTTCAAATAAGTGGTCTGCACACTTCTAGTAAGCATATAGCCTTGAACGCTGCCCAGGAGGCAGCTGTTCTCCAGGAAGTAGGCCCTAAGCATGAGAAGGTCTGAATGTCAGCTTTGCTGTAACAGACCCGAAATACGGGAAAACAGTCCCATGAGAAAATACTCTTGGTCACTGGTTTCTCCTTTTCTGCAAAAACGCAGGAACGGAAAGGATGATAATGACAGTACAGTCTATTCTGGATGTGTGCACATGCCTGGGAACTCCTAAATTTGTGCACACATCCGAATATGCACATAGCCAAAATTGGCATCTGGACTATCTGTGTGCGATCGAGAGATCGCGGTTAACAAGTGATGCGGTGAATAACAGCACTTTATGCAGGAAGATGTTATCAACAGTATGTTTAATTGTAAAACAACACACACATCAATATAAATACTTTATAGCATTAAAATAAAGTGTAAAAATAGTGAAAGTGCAAGTGCTAGTTTGCATAACTGTAGTCACTGGTGTAGAAGTCAGTAATGCTTGCCTGCTCCGTGTTGCAATTGCTGAGTGTTTCAATTTTTTTTTCGAATCAGTAAAACCACCGTCTGCTCTCTTTGGTCAATGTAGTACCTAATCTTTGCTAACATATGCCAGACTTCAGCAGTGGTAGACACCTCAACCTCTGGGTCATCGTCTTCTTCAGTTTGCACTCCATTCCAGCAATATTCTTTCCCTTTTTTTTAAATTCGCCTCACACAAGACACATCGACAGAAAACTGTTTACACCTGCTTACGACTGACTGCGGGGTATGCGAGTACGAGTGAGTAAATTAGTCTGACAAGTAGCTGACAATTAATGATAATTACCTCTAAAGCGCTGCTGAACTACAAGATTACAGCCTGAAATGTGTGCACACAACCGAAAATCTATGTGCACAGAACCGAATTGTTTAACAGGGAATTGAATAGGGAATGAAACGGGACAGCGTGATTTTGTGCACATAAGCGGAATGTGCACACATCCGAATGGCACACAAATGGAATGTACTGTATCTGAACTGCTAGGACCGCTGACAGAACCGGCAGGACTAATTCATGCCCCATCCGAGCAGCTTGAGATAGCCTAGACAGGACTTGCCTGAGAGCCATACAGACAGATAAATAGGGTTGATAAAGGTGGAAATGGTAGAACACTTGGGAAATGGATTTCCTATCCGACCAGAAGACTAAATTGTTCTTAAAGGCACTGAGAGGATATGGCCTAATAGAACAACCTGAAACTCGGAAACCTGTCTGACAGAGGAAAAGACAAGCACAAAGGTTGTCTTCAATGTTACTCGCTTCAGGACAGAATTTCCACAGGTTCAAAGGGACACCCCATGAACGTGAATATACAGAGGTTTGTGTTCAACTCTGGTCCCTAGAAGGGTCTGGAAGTGAAATGGCCCCTTGCGGAATTCTGTGAAATGGTCTGAGAAATGACATATTTCTCTTGCCTGACAGAAAAAGAATCCAAATAACCACTAGGTGTACTCCCAAAAAACAGGCCTACTGTCCTACTGTAGGAAGGGAAATAAAAACCTTTATATTTTTACAGGAAACAAGTCACAAAGACCAAACCAGTTCCAAGTACAGGACAGTAATGCCTGGATATGAACCAAATAATCCAGTCGTGAGAGGAAAGAGGATTGAAAAACTCTAGGCTCTTGTCCTTGTACCAAGGGGGAAAGCCGCTTCCACTAGGAAATCTGCTGTTTTCGTGGTACTAAAACTTTTTTTTTCTTTTCAAAAAGTACCAAGGTTGTCCAGAGCCACCGGGATTGTGGTGGCTGATTCCTTAACTAGAGAGGTACTTAGGAAAGAAGGGATATATGGGAGAGAAAAAACGTCTCCAACCAGTCTCGAGATAAGAAAATCCGCTAGATGGAACCCCGAGCTGGGGCCTGCAACAGGAAAAAGGAAAAAACTGGTGGTTCGGGCTGGAGGAGAAAATTCAGATCTGGACCTGACCTTACCCCCTGAACGATGTGGCTAGGACTTGTGTGTTGAGGGCTCACTTGCAGTGGCCCTGACTATTGCGGCTAAGAGGATCTGCCAAAGGGCCCACTTGTGGTGTCCCTGACTATGCCAAAGTGTTGTCCTTGCCTGACAGATGGATGAGTGACTAAGACACCTCTAAAGAAGCCAGCTAGAGATCATAACTCGTAGCTATTGCGGAGAGATTGGAAGCCCTGTGTCCCAAATGCTCGTTGGTGTGATACAGGGCAGGAATATCGTCCGGTCCCCTCTGTACTAAATGACCTCTAGACTGAAAACATGCAGGCCTGATAGAGATGCTCTGAGATTCCAGGAAGAAGGACTCTCTCAGAAACAAAGACCCAACGATGGAACCCCCGAAGGGAAGTGCCCACCGGAAGGAAGTCTCTGTACCGAAGATCTGAAGGGGAGAGGTGTGAAGTTCACCGTTTCCTTACACCAGTCCAGCTTGTAACAGGGTTCAGGCTTCATGAAAAATTATCTTATTTGGAATCTGACCTAGAGGTCTAGCCCCTGGGACTCGTGACAAAATTATGCACCATATACAGGGAACAAACTTCCCTTGACAAGAGATGAGTACTGCCCCCTAAGAGTTGCCAAAATTTAGATAGGGAACTTTTTTCTCGTAGGTACAAAGAACCCCCAAGACTGTAGGAAATAACCTGTCAGACTTAGGGCTTGAAAACCAAGTCAAGGAGAATCAGCTAAGGTCGGCCAAGCCTCTGATAAGGGAAACCAGAGATTCCCCGTCTACAGGTGAGAACTGCCAACCTACCCAGCTACCTGGAGAACAGCCTGATTTCTACTCCGTATCTGAGAACACTCTTGAGGCAGTTTAAACGGCATGGAAGAAAACCGCCTGTGAAAAACCCTGTACTAAGGAACTGAGAACATAGAATGTATCGAGGGAGACAAGAAAATCCTCTACGTTTGCTAAAGAAAGACCTGAGTCAAGGAAGCATCCTGACCCCAGGTTGTGAAAGTTGATAATGATCTGCTGTTCCCTATTTTCCTTTAAAATTCAGGTAATAGCCCGAGAAAAAAGGTCCAGCTCCCAAGAGGAAGGGAACCCTTTACTGACTTTGACCCTCACAAGGTTCTAGTGCTCTAGTTCCCACTGCTGACATGTTACTGAAGAAAAACAGAGAATGCAGCACTAGGAGGTGAACTTTAGATATTTATTTACTTATCATGTATGTAGATATACTGTATATATATATTTATATGTCAATATCTGCATACATCCATCTCCCTTTATTGATTAATTAATTGTTCTTTTAACAGCAACCAAAGAAGGGGTATAAACTTGAACCAAGAAGAAAAGTAACTGAAGAAAAAAGGGATTACCAGGAATGAAAAGAGCATTCCTGCCTAAACCCCTGGAAAACTTTACATTTGGAAATTTCCTAATGTGTTGGCGTAGGGAAAAAAAAAAGGTTAAAGGGAGGATAATTCCTACCCGAAGCCCCCACTGAGACTTCTGGGGAAGGAACGCTTATCTTTAACTGAGTACTAAGAGAATTAAACTCGTCCACACATGCCTGTCAGCTTTAGTTTGCCATAAAGACAAACTAAATGTTGCTCCAAAGCATAACCCAAAAGGCTGGAACTTTTCAGACAGGTAAGCCTGAGGGAAATGACATACGCCAAGACTCTAGAAGCTGTAACATTATGACTTACTATGAGAGCACAGTGCTACTATATGCCACTTGGGTATTCCAGCAAACCTCACTGTGAATAGTGCTCCAGAGCTATCGCATTATGGCAAGGATAGGATACATCAAAACACTCTTAATATATAATAGCGTATGCTACAAAGGTAGGAGGCATTACGTAAAATTTCTTACATATGGTATATGATTAGCTAGAATCGATCTCTGGAGGGAAATCAGACAGTGGCACAAGGTCAAGAAACAGGCTGCTGTTTGCACTAACTCTCTTTAATCTGAAAGTGTACAGATAAAAACAGCAGAACACTTAATGAGCTGGTAATTCCTCTGAATGCTTCTGTCAACCTTGAAAGAGAAGGAGGGGTTTCCAGAACCTACCTGTAGGTGTCTTCAGTGAGTTGTCAACTTCTTTGGAGGACAGCAACCACCAGATCTACGAAGTCGTCGTCCTCCACTTCTTTATCGGTGTCGTCCTGGAAGGAAAAGTCCAGGGAGTCCACCGGTTGAATATAAATGCCTCATTATACCATAACCTGAATCAACATCAGGGTGATCGACAGGAATTTGTGAGCCCCGAGAGGAGTTCATGAAGAAAATATCCTCTCCTAAATTACTACTTATAATAATAATAACAATAATATCCTTGGGTGTAAAGATTAACATGGAAAGGAATACTCGGACCCGAAGGAGCCGAGAGCATGCCCAGAAATATAAAGTCTGGAATAATTGCCAAGCTCTCAGAAATTCAGTTGCAGAGGGCATCATTTTATCAACCCCTGATGACTCTCTAAGTCCTTCAGGAGGGAGGGTCAGAGGAGCTTAATCTCTATCATTGTGCAGGGAAGAGGACACCCTGCCTATTTTCAAATTAAAGGCTTGGACAGAGAAACAACTACTACAGAACCAGACTTGTAATAATAGAAGTCCCAAGAGGACTTGTCATTTCGTTTGTGTTAACTTGAGGTACCCTCCTCGGGGCTTTTAGAGGAAGGGGAGGTAGACTGAAAGCCCAGATAATAATAGTTAGGCCAAAGCTTAATTAAATCAAAATCAACTTTGACAGATTTATTTTTTTTTCACAAAGAGGAAAAAACAGAACCACCTCCACACCTCTTGTCAACAAAGCCCACTGCACAGCAAACAAGAGAGTCTCACCCCAAAAGAGAAGGATTATCCTTCAAATATCAATCATTTAGTTAAAAGAGAAAAAGGGTTCCAAGAATTTGCGGCACAATTAACATAGCAGAGGAAAAAAAACACACGCGCACGAAAAAACAAATCAATGATTTTAGTGCAAAAGCATTAACAACCACCAATACTAAAAACTAACAAATTAAATAAAAATGATGCAATTTATCGCGCATGCGGGCAAATTTTACTTCAGAAAAACTGCCGAAGCGGGAAAAAAAACCCTCAAAAAATCCAGCAACTGTGCAGAACCCAGCGCAGATGTGGTAAAAATAGATAAAATGAAGAAAATATACAAAATACCTTAAAAGCAGCACTCAAAAAGAAAGAAAATGGCACAGGAAGATCTCTGAAGAGGAGAGCTCCAGGGCAGTGTTGCCAGTTCAGTGGAGAAAAAGTTCTGAGGTCCCTTAGGCTGACTGCAGGCAGCACTCTGCTCTAACTGTATCCTGATTGGTCAATGACGTCTTCATTTGCATTGACTCCTCCTCTCCGGGGCAGCTGAACCCAGCTGGCATACTGCATCTGTCTATAGATGCTAAAGAATTCCTGGGGTGAGAATATGCCATTGCTGAAGGTTATTGCCTGTATTTTGAATAAACATCACGCAAAGATTGTGTGTTGACACTGAAGTTTGGTGTCTGGTCCAAATGTTATCCTACAACCCCTTCACACCCTTCTTTGCACCCCCTCCACCAGGTATCTGTCTTTCCTCATGTGTGGGCTCCAGAGCTATACATAGTACTTCAGATGAGAAGGCACTAAGGATCTGCACAAGGGCAGAATCACCTTTCTCTCTGCTGCTGATATCTCTTCCTATGCATCCTAGCATCCTGTTCACCCTCCTTACTGCCCTAATAGTGTAAATGTTTTAAATTGTCTGATATCTGACTCTCTAGGTTTCTCATCAAATGTTGTGAACTGGTTTAATAGCTATCTGACCGATAGGTCTCAATATTTAAAATTCAACTCCACCCTCTCTGACAAGGTTACCATCAATACTGGTGTACCTCAAGGGTCTATCTTAGATCCTCTGCTATTCTCAATTTTTATAAATAGCATCACCTCCAATCTCCTTAAAACTTCCTCTCTATTATACGCGGATGACACTGTGTTATATACCAGTCCCAATAGTATAGAGGACATAAACTGTCACTTTTGTGTGACTTTCAGCTTATCCAACAGTGGCTCGCAAATCACAGACTTATTCTAAATAAAACCAAGACCCAAGCTATTCTATTTGGCTCTAAGCTCAAACACTCCCAGGCACACTTCAGTGTCTCTTCCCTGGATGCAGTGGCGGAGCTGGGGGGTGGTGGTCGCCCTTCCTGGCTGCCCCAGTGTGAGTAGTGGTGCCCCGCCAACATCTTTATTCTCTGCTTAGTACTCATTGTGGAGCCCATTATTGACTGAATGGCCCCCCCGGCTCCCAAATGCTCCCAAACCTGGCTCCGCCACTGCCTGGATGGCTCATCAGTTGGAGTGGTAAATTCCTTCAAATATCTAGGAGTCACTCTTGACCCATCACTGAGTTTCGACCTCCATATTCAATCTACCTGTAAGCATGTAAACTCTAAACTTGGTATCATCTACCGTACGAGTTATGCGCTCACCCCCTCAGCCAGGCTTGCTATTGGCCGTGGGATATTACTCCCCTCTCTCACCTATGGGGTTGCCACGTATGCTTCTGCCTGCAACTCAAGTCTATGAAAGTAGGATGTTACCTATAATAATATCTGTCGCTTTGCATCCTCCCCCCCCCGCTGAAACATCACTGTCTTCTTTACTCAGATCTGGGATGGCTTCCTCCCCAAGAGCTTAGGTATTATGCTCTTGGATCCATTACTGATAACATCATCAGATCCCGTTCACCTAAACCCCTCGCCAGTCTCTTTCTCTAACCAGAAAACTAACTATGCCTTGCGCTCAGCAGACCATGCCCCTGTTCTTATTCCAAGACATCGCACTTCCAAAGGTGGTCATGCTTTTGCCTGTCATGCACTCCTTTTCTGGAACACACTCCCGCTAACCTTACGTCAAACCTCATCCCACATCTCCTTCAAAAGAGAATTACACCACTATCTCCTCTCCTCTCCTCCTGCTCTTGTTTCAAACCGCCCTAGCCCTAATCCCACCCCTCTCTCTTTTAGTCCCCTGGGATGCTGGGTCCACTCCAACAGGGAGCACCTTTCCTCCCAATTCTCACTGCCTAACTTTCTCTTACTTTATTACTACTTGCTCTCACAGCGCTCTATTCCTCATTGTTTGTTTACTGCTCAGTCACTCTAAAAATGACCCGATTGTATTTAGTCCATGTAAACCTAAATGATGTATTGTTTTGTCATTTTTACTGCTGTTAATTACTCAAACACTTACATGTCACTTGTATTGTGTATAGATAGTTCTCCTGAAGTTTGTCTCTGTACCCTCCCGGGTCGTGACTGAAAATAGTCTTGTTGGCTAGTGCACCTACCCAGTAAACAAAAACTAAATACATTTTCACCCCAGGTCCCTCTCCACTGCCATCTGCCACCATCCTGAATTTTTTTTTTTGCCTGTTTCTGCATTATCTTTCACTTTTTTTGCACTTAATTTCAACTGCTATACCCCCTACCATTTCTCAAATCTTTCCAGATCCTCCTTCATGGTCTCACCCTTTTCTCGCTGATGACTCTTCTGCAGATGTTGGCACTGTATATGTGAAGAGGCAGATCTTCCCCTGGATTCTTATCCCAATATCACAAATGAAGATATTAAAGAGGACCAGTCCCAAGATTGATCGCTGCAGCACTCCGTTGGTGACCTCCCTGACCTCTGAATACTCCCCACTGAGGAAAACCTTCTGGGTTCTCTCACTCAGCCGATTCCTTACCTGTCCTGTAATACTATCCAGCATTCCTCAGGCTGCTCACCTTCTTGATCAACTGTCCAGGTGGGACAGAGTCAAAGGCTTTGTGAAAGCCAAGGTGCAGTACATCCACTACCTGACTCTTGTCCACCACCTTTGTCACTCAAAGAAGCTGATTAGGTTAGCCTAACACAACTTCCCTCCCCTAAAGACAGTAATCCTTCTCTCCCTTCCTCCTTCCCCCCCCGAAGCCATACTGTCGAGTGTCCTGAAGTCCTTTGTTATGGTCTCTAGTGACTTCCCAACTATAGGTGTCACGCTAACAGGTCTATAGTTCCCTGGTTTGTCCCTATTTCTGCTCTTGTGCAGAAGCACTGCATCTGCTCTACTCCTACTTTGTGGCACCTCCCCCCACCTCCAAGGAGCTATTTAAGAGCTCTGCTAATGGTATAACTAGTGCCTGTCCCATCTCTTTCAGCACTCATGATTGCAGCCTGTCCTGGTTCATTGATTTTGAGTGTTTTATCCTTTCAGTACCCTTGCTTCTGAAATTAGTTGTATATTATACAATGGCAAGAAAGAATGCTGTTCCCTGATTGGTCAGACTGGGACTGGACCTGGGATGTTATCCCAGCATAACATACCGTATCTAGTCCCAGCACACTCATGACCAAATAAAATGTTAAAAAAGTAAAAAAATCATGTTGCAGCCGTCCCTGCCATAAGCTTCACCGCTCTTGACTCCCAGCCAAAGTGAAAGCCACGTTGCCGATCGGCTTCACACTACTGAAAATCCCTCCCTCACAGAACATCCTTTTTTTTTTTACTTAAAAAAAGATATGTGTAACCCCTAGATGGCGCTATCCCAGGGGCTACTACCCCTGCCTGATTTGCCACTAACAGGTTGAGGGGCCTGGATCCAATGGCGGGTGCCTCCACCCAGAGGTCAGGGTTTGCAATAGTTAAACTAACTTGGTCACAGCCCTCTGGGACACTGCAACCCCCCTTTCTTCCCACTAGTGGCCCACACAATATATCAGAATTACCTTCACAGTATACACTTACCCCCAGGTCTGGTTCCGGCACTGGGACCTCCTGTGAAATGAGATACAGTGCAACAATCACAGTACAGTACTTTAACATAGACAAATACCTCAGGCAGTATAACTTTGCTGAACAGAGCAGCTCTGATTTATTTAGGGGATATAACAAGGACAGGGAAATCAGGTTAATTAGCTTATCACTCTAATAATCTACCTATGGCTCTGTGCACAGGCCTATCCCTATCAGTTACTGTCCCTGGGTACCCAAGCCCTAGTGGCTAGTCCAAACCGTGGCAGCTGGTAGGGCCCTTTCACACAGAGAAAAGGAGAATTAAACAGTCAACAGTACAGTAATTCCATTTGGATTTAATGTGGCAATTCAACAGGGGCGACCCTGAATTAGTACTCACGACCTCCAAATAAGATAGGGTCCTTCAATGTCAGCAGGGCTCACTTGAGGTGCACAAACCTCTTCACACATCCATATAAAAAAGCACTATACCAGGCAGGCTGCATCTGTATCCCGATCGCAATTACTGCACAATACCGGAGAACACACAGCAGATTCAGTTCCTGACAGACCGAGTGTAATTTTCAGCAATTCCTCCAGTCTTCTACAGGGTGAGCCTGGTTTCTACTCTTCAGAGATCCTTTGATTCTTTTCGGGGAGTTCAGTCCTAACAAGCTGCAGACCCGGAACTCTGGGCCTTACACCGTTTTTGACTAAAACTGCACACTGAAAAAGCACAGGGCTCCTTCCTTCTTCACTGCCAAAGCTCAACTGACACTCCAACTGAAAAAACCGGGCACTTCCTTTGAGTTCCTCCCAGTTCTTGACTGGATTGGCTGTCACTCACAATAGACTGCTGCTGTTGGTCCAAAAAGGCACTGAAGTCTAAACTACATCTCCCAGAGTCACTGCCCATACAATCCTCTTGTGGCTGGCTCAGATTATGAGTCCAAGTTCTGATTAGTCCAAGGCACCATTTTAGAGCTAGCTTACCCCACACTGTTGGTCCAGTTCAGCAGTTCAAAACTAGAATGGGAACTAGCAGACACAGTTCTGACTGCAAAGAAAGCAGGTTAGACAAACTGTAATTTCATTATTACTCTAAATAATTTCTGGCAAACAGTTACATCTTTCAGATAGGTTCCTTTGCACTCCTAGTGACTGCAAAATGAAGTAATTGGCAGCAGTTCGAGTGATACTCAAACAGAGAAGCACACAGTCCCCCATACAAACTAATTATGTCTGCAAGCAGACAGCTCTTAAAGACAGTACCAGAGGCTCTAAAACACTCACTGATAAATGGCTTAAACGCCAAACACCATTCAGGCTTGGAGCATTCAAGCAAGCTCCTGGAAGTCTTTTGGGAACCCCCATTTGCAGGGGGGTTACATATGGTAAAGTGAACTTTAAAGCTGCCACTTGTCACAGTGCCACTCCTTGAAACAAAGATTACTATCAGTGCTACGGGCATCTGTTACTGCCCGCTGGCAGACTCTTTCAGCACGTGCTTCACCACAAACACATCCCGGATACCGCAGTCAAACATAAAGAAAACAAGACGTCTTGAAAAAGCGCCAGCGCGGCATGAAACATTGATGTAACATGTGGAGGGGGGTGCTGCTCCTTCAAGTACTTTGTAGAAGTTGTCTGTTTTCTACTGTTTTTACTTTAGATTAAATCAGTGTTTAATGGGACCAAACGAGTGGACTGTGGTCTCTTCCTGGCTGTATAGCCCGCCTTCTTTATGTTTGACTGCCTCGTCCTGTTTGGCGTGGCTCTGGCTCATGATTTTCCTGAGCCACTCTGTGTTTTTTTTCCCATTTGGGAACATAGCAGATACCGCCTGTTATTTCAACTTAAAACAAGGAGCGCACTATCGAGGAATGGCCAGCTTTTACTTTCATCTTGCGGTTTCCTGGTACAAACACTTAATAGAACATACTACCGGAGACCTTTATAAACATGAGCAGTCTATATACACCACAAGCCACTCTGTATTCACTGAAAAAAAGATCACTCTTACGTAGTCAGGTGGGCAGACAAATTCACAGAAAAAATGATATACAGTAGTCCCAAAACAAAAGGAGAGATTTCTATTTAAAACTTCAGTCTCTTAGTACAAAATCACAAATGATCATAAAATACACGGAGGGGGGGAAGGGCATTGACGATGAGTCACAGCCGGAGATAACACACAGGGGTTACTGTAGCAGATTGCAGACCAAAGTAACAGCAGCTCCACCTACTGGCAGTCAATCAGCACTATTTTTTTGAAAGTATATTTCCCCATATGGAAAAATATACTTTAAAATGTATTTTGTCATCTCTCTTTTTTCTTTTTAATACAGAAGTCACTGTATAACAGGAATAATGCACTTCAGGGTGGGTGTTATGCTGAGATAAAAACATCCCTTCTTGGGTGTTGGACACCCTCGGCCTGTGGCTTCGGGCCCAACCACCCGAGGTGGAATACTATCCCAGCATAACACCCACCCTGTCATGCATTATTCCTTTATTAATACCCTTCCCCCCAGTCTTGATGACACAGTTAGACAGCGGACTCTTATTCTCTGCTGTGAACAAAGAAAAGACTCAAAAATACTAGTTCAGTATGTCTGTCTTCCCTTTGTTCACCTCCTCCCACCTCTCCCTCTTCCTCAGTCTGACTTTTCCCTTCCTATGTTTTACATTTATTCTGCAAGTAATGAAAGAAAGTTTGGGCCCCCTTCTTCATGCCTTCTGCTATTCTCAACTCAGTATTTGACTTTGCCCTCTTTACTGCCTTGCTGGTCTCTTTCATCCTGTTAAGATATACCAACCTATCCTTCTCTGCCTGGCAGTTTTTGTTTTTTTTATGGGCCTTTTTTTTTGTTCCCTTACAGCCTTGTCCACCTTTCTTGTGTACCACAATGCTTTGTTCCCTTACACAGGGACTCATAGAAACATAGACTTTGACGGCAGATAAGGACCGCTTAGCCCATCTAGTCTGCCCATTTCCCTACCTACAGGATAGGCCGCAGATCCTACGTAACCAAGAGCCTATTTCTTCCTACCCCCCCACAAGAATTGCCTTATGTCTGTCCCATGCGTTCTTGAATTCTCTCACAGTTTTAGACTCCACAACCTCCTCAGGAAGGCTGTTCCATGCATCCACTACCCTCTCTGTGAAATAATACTTCCTCACATTGCCCCTGAACCGCCCCCTTCTATCTTTAAATTGTGTCCCCTTGTTCTTGCACGTCTCTTTTTCTGAAAGATGCTGCCCTCTTGGACTTTGTTGATTCCACTGAGGTACTTAAAAGTTTCTATCATGTCCCCCCTCTCCCTTCTTTCCTCAAGGGTATACATATTAAGCTCCTTCAAGTCTCTCCTCATACGGCTTCTCTTGCAGACCCTGCACCATTTTAGTTGCCCTCCTCTGGACTGCCTTTATCCTGTCTATGTCCTTGCAGAGATGGGGTCTCCAGAACTGGACGCAGTACTCCAGATGGGGTCTCACCAACTGTCTGTACAGAGGGATAACAACTTCCTGTTTTCTGCTGCTGATGCCTCTCCCTATGCATCCCAGTATACCCCCAGCCCTCCCTACTGCCTTCTCACATTGCTTGCTAACCTTAAGGTCATCTGATATGATTACCCACAGGTCCCTTTCCTTTTTTGTAGTTGTTACTACCTCCCCCCCCATTGTGTATTCTTCCCCTGGGTTCTTGTTTTCCAGGTGCATTATTTTGCACTTCTTTGCACATTATCCTAGCTGCCATACTTCTGACCATTCCTCCAACCTTGCCAAGTCCCTTCTCATCCTTTCCACGCCTCCTTGTGTATCAACCCTGTTGCAAATCTTTGTGTCATCTGCAAAAAGGCATACTTTTCCTTCCAGTCCCTCTGCAATGTCACTGATGAAGACATTAAAAAGGACTGGACCCAATACTGAACCCTGCAGTACCCCACTAGTAACCCCTCTTTCTTCAGAGTGGACTCCATTTACAATTACCTTCTGTGTCCTGTTGTGCAGCCAATGTTTTACCCAGGCTACCACCCTGGGGCTCACTCCCAGGCTGGTTAATCTGACTATTAATCTTTTGTGTGGGACTGTGTCAAATGCCTTGCTAAAGTCTAAGTAGGCCATGTCCACAGCCCCTCCCTGGTCTACTACTTTGGTCACCCAGTCAAAGAAATCTATTAGATTCGTCTGACATGACCTTCCCATTGTGAACCCATGCTGCCTTGGGTCCTGTGCCCCACTGGCCTCTAGGTACTCAACTATTCTTTCCTTCAGAAGTGACTCCATCACTTTCCCTACCACAGAGGTCAGATTGACAGGTCTGTAGTTTCCTGCCTCTGTCTTGATCCCACTTTTGTGAAGGGGAATCACATCCGCCTTCCTCCAGTCCTTGGGTACCACACCATCCTCCCATGATTTATTAAAAAGAGTAGCCAGTGGTTTCACTAGTTCCTCCTTAATTCTTTTTAGAATTCTGGGGTGAATTCCATCAGGACCCATTGCTTTGTCCACCTTCAGTTTTAGGAGTTCTTGCAGAACCCTTTCTTCTGTGAAAGGACTGGGATCGACCTCCCTATCAAGAGTGCTTCTGTTAACTGGATGAGGCACTTCCCCCTCCTCTTTTGTGACCCCATTCTTGATCAGTTCCCACTTGCTGTGTACCCCCATCCAGTTTCTCCCCATCCGCTCCCTCATCCTACCAAAATCCACCCTTCTAAATCCAGAAGCTTTCTCTGTGACTACTCTGCAGCCCTTCTAATCTCTTTCACCAGTTCCCTATTAGTTATCACATTCTAAGGTTGTGGTCTATGTACCACTCCAATACTGAGTTTCCTCTTCCTTCCCATGACCACGTGAAGCAACACTATTTTAGTGCCTTTGCCCCCCACCCCAGTTCACCAACTGGTATGCCACTGTATGGAACTAAATGGGCGGTGCAAAACTGTTAACAAAAACATAAGGTGAGACAACAAAAGCAGCATAAATAGAGGACTGAAGGCTCCTTAGTGCTTAAGCATAATGATATGCAACTTCTCAGCAGTTATATGGGGCAGTTAATAGCTGTATGTGCTGTGCTACTGTGCAAGCACTGTTGACTACCACACAGGTTAAGGGGCCTGGGTTCTGTTAAGGTGGTGATTGGGGGTTCTTTCCCAGAATGGCAAGAAAGTAGTGCAGTACCTCCACTCAAAGTACAGTAACAGTGGGCCAAGGGTTTGACTAGTACCACCCCCTGGGTTGCTGTACCTACCCACCTCTCCTTCCATTCACCCCACACACTGGATACCACGTTGTGCACCAACACTGTAAAACAGGTATACTTAACGGCTAATACCAATAAAATGCCCACAACACAGGAATTACAACAAACAAACCACAGCTTTATTTTAGAAGGGAGGGCTAGGAAAAGGGGTACTGGGAACAGGATTGCTACGGAAGAGAAAATTAGGTTAATGTGGTTAACAGGGCCTGTAGGTCAAAACACACACAATGCCCACCTCCACTGGTACCAGTGCAAACCCCCTATGTCCTGGCAGTCTTAGCTGGGTACCCAGACTTAACGCAGGCCTGCCAGATGCCGCAGGTTGGTCGGCATTGGGACCCTTGAACTTTTACTCCCCTTTTGACAGGGCAAGCCCTGGATTACTCACGATCCTGCAGTACTGTGATTCAGCTACTGGCACCATAGGTTCTGGCTGTCCAGGAATCGCTCACTCAATCATGCCAAGGGAGGCAAGCAGATGGGGCAGTAGGATGCTGGTCGACCTTAGACTTGCTTGAAGACTCTTGCAGCTTGTCACCTTTCGACTTGCTTGAAGACTCTTGCAGGTTGTCATCTTCAGCCCACCAAGAAGGCCAGATTAAGGAGCCCAGATGCAAGGCTTACTGTACAAGGCCACAAGGAACCCAGATGCAGGAGTGACCCCATGGTCCAGCTCCCCTAATGGGTCCAGAGTGCCCTAGCACTCAGGCACGTGCCTGTGGCCACCTGCAGCCAAGTCTGCCCCACTCTGTAGGGGCGCCCAGTCATACCTGTAAAGATTTTCAGTTTTCACCTTTCTCCTGGACAAGAACAAACTGCTCCGGCGTGAGCAACAAGTTCTCTAAATTCCACCTCTGCAGTGGCTTTTTGGCTAGTGACTTGCAATCGCAGATTCTGTCCTCCGCCTTTCCACAGCTAGCTTTCAGCAAAATCAATCAATCAATCAATTTATCTGTCAATCACTATTTACCAGGAGAAAAACACCATTGAGCAGACTCTTACAAGGTGGTCATGGGAATACACAGATACACAGGAGAACAGCATAGCAACATTAGGAGAAGACAAAAAAAATAAGTAAAGCAATATACAATGTATGGTTGAAGCCGGCCCAGTGGCGCTGAGGGTTGAGGCACTGGACGTCACACCTCACGCCGGCGACCCAGGTTCGGGAATGAGCCCAGGTCGTCGAAGGTTGACGAGAGGGGAGATGATTGGCTGCCGGCTGGCAGCTTTCTGCCTCGGGAGGTTGAAGAGGGTCTCCTCAGAACCTGACTGCCCCCTGGTGGAGGCTGGGTGGCAGCGTGGAAGAGGGCGTTGTCTGGAGTTGTGGTGCACGTGCGCACCTCCACCCGCATGCATCACCCCTTCTGTGGCGTTGGGTAACTGAAGGGACAATAACAGAGGAAAAAAAAAAAAAAATCGGGGTCATCAAGGATGAATGAATAAATGAACGAATGAAACTTTATTTGTAAAAGTGTCTTTCCAGAACCAAGGCGCTGTATGTAAACGAAACAAATAAAAATGTAAGACACACATAACAATCAGAATGTTAAAATCCATAAAAGTACCAGATCATAAAACATCAACTTTAATAAGATCCGAATGTGCCAGACTAAATATTCAGTTCAGGAACTATCTAGGTATGCTATATTAAACAAGTGTGTTTTTAATGCTGCTTTAAAACTCTGGACAGTCAGGCAATCTCTTACCCAATGAGGTAGAGTATTCCACAGGGACGGGGCCACAAAAGCGAAAGATTGGGCCCCCAATGTCTTTAAACGAACCCTGGGAATCTCTAGCAATCCCTTGGCGGATCGGAGAGGACGGAGGGGGCAGTAAGGTGAAGGTAATCTTGCAGGTAACAGGGTCCCTGGTCATGTAGGGCTTTATAGGTCAGTAACGCGACCTTGAAGGTGATCCGCCACTGTACTGGCAGCCAGTGCAGTCCGCGGAGCACAGGTGTTATATGACTCGTTCTAGAAGTATCAGTCAATAGCGTGGCTGCTGCATTCTGCACTAGCTGCAAGCGGCAGATATAAACCCCCAGTAGTCCTAGGTAAAGGTAATTCGCCAGGGCGCGCATAGCGTTAGAAAGCCCTTGCAGCCATCCGTGCGCCGGTCCAAGTGCACCCATCAACAGGGCGCCAAAATCCCAAATTCACTGCCCCCCCGCCCCCCGAGTTAGCTCAGATTCACTCACAAGTTCCAACGGATGCAGGCTCGCTGCAACAACGAATCTCCAAAACACCAGGAGCTTTCACCAGATACCTTAAATGTTCAGCTTCAACACCACAGCTCTGTTCGTCAGAGAATTCCTTTATTCTAACCCTCAAACAATTCACTGTTTGACCAGTTGAGTCCTGTAGAAGGCCTCCTTTCTCTTCAACTCACAGCACTGAGCCCCTCTTGACTTGAGCAGAGCCCAGATCAGACTGCCCAAAGTCCCTGGGGTTTCACTCGAAATTCCCAGTCTCCGATTGACTGATTTCTGCTGACAATCACCAATATTACTAGTCATTAGTCCAGTTTGAGTATTGATTGGTAAAAGTCTTTGGCGCCTGGAATTAGTTCACACCTCTTGAGTCATTTCAAAAAGATTTTGGGCACCCAACACAATGACTGGCTGTCCACGGGGGTCAGAGTGTCACAACATGGTTATCACACAGTTCTAACAGGCAGGCTACACAATGTCCCAGTTCAATGTGCTGGTGCAGCCAAAGCAAATATTTTTATGTTATGCTTACCCCACAGAAAGGCAGCCGCATCTCCCCTTTGCTCAGCTGACTGCAGAGTTAATGGTTTTAGATTGCCCCCCCCCCCGCCTGTCACTGCTGCCGAAATATACAGTCCCCAGGCAGGCTTGTACATCAATATTCATGCTCCCTCATTAATATTTATGAGCTGGGAGCTGCAACGTGATTGGCGCTCCTTAAACAAAATACCTAGAGGTTTCTCTTGCACCTCCTCCATATCTTTGGCCCCCTTACTGCCCAACCTGGTGACCGGGACCAACGAAGAGGCACTAGTTTGGCCACAGGAACGGCCCAGAAATGGAAATGCATAAGTGTGCATGCATGGGCTGCTGCCACTCGCCCCGCGGTTCAGCTCCTCCAGCCCCACTCCCACTGGCAGAATATCTCAGGGGGCCAACAGAGACTTGAACAGGGCAAACAGGGACCAAGGGATTCCGGCCAGATGGCGGACCACAATGGGGGAAACGGGAGGACGGGGCAAAAGAGGTAAGCTCCCATGGGGGAGGGTGTAAAAATGTAAAATGGGGTGGGCAGGGCCCCAAATTCGTAACAATACCAGACACTACAGGCAGCTAATCACAGACGGGTATTTGTGTCGTTGGGCAGGGCATATCAGCATTTCTTAAACAGCGTTGCCTCAACAGTCCTTTGGGCTGCAGTTTGGAGCACTAAGGGCTTCAGCACAAAGGGCACTGTTTCTGGGGTCTGCTGTGGATATTAGCCAGAAACTTGTCATAAATCTGTAAGTGCTGAACTCATTGAACTGTGCAGCACATAAAAATTCAGAGGTGTCTCTCCTGTTCACATGTATTTCTCAGCACACTGCAACAGCTGTCCTGTCACTAACTGGTAGAACTTGGTATCAACAGCATATTATTAAACGACTACCATAAGCTGAGCTAATAAACTGCTTGTTATGAATGTCTATAGCCACTGCTAACACCTTATCCAGCTGACCTGCATATGCCAGATTGCATTTAGGTTATAATCACTGCTAATGTTCTGGTAACACCCTGTCTAGTTTACCTGAGTACACCAGAATGTACACAGGCTTAATAATTACAGCTAGTCCCTGATAACACCCTATTTGGGTGACCTGAACATGCCGGATTGCATAAAGGTTATAACTACGGCTAGCCCCCGATAACACCCTGTTCAAGTGACCTGTGTATGCTGTACTGCCTGCACATTCCCCAGGCAGGTAAACACTGTTTGCTAACCTGGTCACAGAGATTCCTAGTGGTACCCCAAACAAAGGATCTGGTTTCTCTCGTTACCAGCACGTTTTAAAATTCTGATACTGTTTAAGAGACTCAATATATGCAAGTAGTTTAAAATCGATAGAATCGATCAGGCAAGTTTTGTTCTAAAAGGGTGTATTCTTTTAACAAAATAAATTGCACTCAGAGGCCCGGATATTCAGACTGCACCAGGCAGTGGCGCAAGCCTGGGTGCAGCGCAACTGGGATACGCCGGGGCCAGGTCCAGGTGATATTCAATGTGGATGCGCCATGATGCAGCACCATTGAATATGGCATGGACAGCGCACGTACTGCGCATGGTGCAGTGGCACTGTGCCAGCGCAAGTCACAGGGAACACGGGGATGCGCCAGCGCAAACGCAGATGCGCTGGGTGCAGCACCCGTGATATTCAGCAGAGGGCATGCAAATGAGGCCATAAGATATGCAAGGAGCAAATGGGGATATTTGCATGTCATTATGGCCCCATTTGCATGTCTTGCGCAGGGCAGCCCAGCGGATTGCGCCTGGCACCCTGTATAGCATGATGTGTGCACAGTGGAGGTCCCAGGGTATCCCCCGGCCCGTAGTCGCGAACGCAGGAAATCTCCGTACAGTCATTCCCTGGTAGTCTAGTGGTCCCCGCTCCCTCCTGAGTCCCCAATGAATGTACATTAATACAGTCCCTGGTAGTCTAGTGGCACCCCCCCCCCCAATAGTCGCGATACATGTAAATTCACACATTCCCTAGCAGTTTAGTGGACCCATCTCCCTCCTGAGTTCCCAACCATGTATATGTAATATTTTTATTTATTTATTTCATCTAGGATTACAATACCTTTGAGCAGGCTCTTTACAAAGGTTCCACGTCAGCGTGTGCAACAGCCATCATTTTTAGTTACCAACATATAGTCATTGACTTACAGACATGTAATAACCAGTACAAAGACATGAGCTATAAGCAAGACAAGGGAAGGAGGGGGCTGGGGGAACTGAGAGTAGGAGATCAAGGGGGTAGGAGGTGCAGGGGTAAGGGGTGGACAGGAGGTGGTTGGGGGCAGGGGCAGGAGTGGAGATACCGGGGGGTAGGTGGGCGAGGGCAGGAGACAGTGCAGCCAGGGGGCCTTGTTGCGGGAATATGAGGTAAGGTAAGGTGCTAGGGGTGCAAAGACTGATTGGAAGTGCTGGGTGCTGGGGCATGTGCAGCTGGAATGGTGAAAATGTTAAGATGGGCAATTGCAGGATACAAGCAGTGAGAGGCGCAGCCTGGACTTGAAGAGGCCGAGTGTTGGAGCGGTCGCTATGTCGCTGCCAAGAGAGTTAAGCCACTTGGATGCCCGATAGGCGAATGATCCTTGTCCTTGGGTCGTGCAACATCATGGGATATGTAGTAGATGAGAATTAGATTTTCTTGTAGTGACGTTCCTATGTCTAGGCTTAAGGAGGGCACAGACACCAGGTGGGGCAAGCTCCATTATAATTTTCTTGGCCGTGATGCAGGTTTGGTATTTTATGAGTTTGTCCAGTTGAAGCCATCCAGATTGGGAAAAAAGGTCACATGTGTAGGTACGGCGATGTGAGCCAGTGATGAGACAACAGGCCTTATTCAGGAAGGTCATGATACGTTTGAGAGCAGTGGTAGTTGCAGACCCATATATGATAAGACCAAAATCTATGATGCTGACGATGGAGCTTTGGATAGCCACTGACAGTGCTTCTGGGGTTAGGTGTTTCCTGTGCCGGAATAATATGCCCAACCTCGCACTGGCAGACTTTGCAACACTGCTGATATGGACAGCGTATGGGAGGTGGGGATCAAGGGTGATGCCGAGGTACTTGAACAATTGTGTTTGCTCTAGGATGGCTCCTTGTTCAGTTGCAATGAAGAGGTGGAGTTGTTTGTTTTTGTTGTGGGGGCTGCAGAAGACCATAGACTTGTTTTTTTTTTTTCTGATTGAGAAGCAGTTTATGATTTAAGACCAGGATTCGATGGAGAAGAAGGCCCGCTGAAGTTTATTTTGTAATTGGATTGGATCAGGGTCCGAGGTGAGGATCTCAGCATCGTCGGCGTAGAGAATAATTTGTTCTGGGCAGCTGTCCAGTAGTGAGTTTAAGAATAGGCTGAAGAGGAGGGGTCCCAGAATGGAGCCCTGGGGGACTCCCGAGCGGACCGGTCTAGGGTCCGAGAGTGTATCAGCGATTCTTACTGTTTGGGACCGTTCTTCAAGGTAGCTCTTAAACCAGCCAATAGAGTCGGTTGACAGCTCAGTGTTCTGAAGCTGGACAAGCAGGAGGCAGTGACTGACGGTGTTGAAGGCTTTAGTTAAGTCAATGTAGAGTGAGCCTAGTAGTTCACCGGAGTCAAGTGCGTTGTGGATTGCGCCGGTGAATTCAAGTAGGGCTGTGGAGGTGCTGTGACCTTTGCGGAACCCGTGTTGTTGCTTGCACAGGATGTTGTACGTTTCCAGGTATTCTGTGAGCTGGTCCGAGACAATGCGTTCTAGTGCCTTGGAGAGTGGGGGTAGTAGGGAGATAGGTCTGTAGTTATCATGGGCAGTTTAGTCACCACTTTTATGGACTGGGTGACAGTGGCAGACTTCCATCTGTCTGGGAACTGGCTAAGGCTGAGGGAGAGGTTGAAATTCTGGTCAGAGGACTAAGCAATTCATCAAGTGTGAGAGACAGGATTTTGAGATTGAGGGAGTCATTACTGAATCTTGATTTACCAAGGGCTTTGGTAACATATTTGCGTACTTGGTGAGCCTTGACTGCTTTGAAGTAGAAGCAGGGGGAGCTGGTGGGAGTAGTGTTCATTGCGGACATAGGGGCTTCACCATCTTTGAAGTAGTCCTGGGGTAGGACAGCACTAAGGTTGGTAAAGGCTTTGTTAAAGGTATCCGCAATGGTTTTTGGGTTGAGGGTTGTGGTTCTGTTGATGTTGAGTATTGATGGAGTATTTTTGGGTGGATTCCCGGTGAGTTCCTTTATGTTCTTCCAGAATTCCCGACCATTGCCCCAGGAGTTTGTGAGGGCATGCTTATAGTAGACAGACTTCATTTGCCGGATGGTTTTGCTGCAGTCATTGCGGGCACGTTTGTAGTTTTGGATGTCGTTTTGCCTTCCAGAGTTTCTAGCCAGCTCCCATAGGTGGTCTCTTGTTTTTAGCATCCTGAGGAGGTCACCTGTGAGCCAAGGGTTACTGAGTGATTTGACTTTGCATTTCTTAATAGGAGCATCCGTGTCACAGGCCACAGTGAAGATGTTTATGAAGTGGTCAAGGGCAGTGTTTACATTGGTTGTATTGAAGATAGGGGACCAATCTTGATCGAGGAGGTGGGATTTGAGTCGAGGAAGGCGACCACTGGGTAGAACCCTGCTGGAGATAGTTTTTGGCGGTTGTTTGATGAATTTATTTGACCAGGTGCAGCTAACAGGGGAGTGGTCGCTGAGAGAGTCAGGGAGGACATTAGTGTTAGATATCTGCGATGGGTGACTGGTAAGGATCCAGTCCAAGAGTGTGCTGGTGCCGGTCCTGTAATTTTTCCTGGTTGGTGAGTCAACCATTTGTGTGAGGTTCGCCGCAGCAACGGTATCCCTGTGTGCACCAGCATCGGCCGCAGGCTAAGTGATGTTGAAGTCGCCTAGGAAGACGGATTCGGTGTCTGGTGGGAGTGACTTTACAAAGTCAAGAACAGCTGTTAGACCAGTTCCCTGTTCTTTGGGAGGGATGTAGATGGTGGCAACAGTGAGGGTTTTGTTTTGGGCTCCGAGGAGGATTCTCACTGGCAGTATCTGAGCAGTTGTGGGTTGGAGTGAGGTAATGATGTGGTGCCCCTGTATGGAGTCTTTTAGGTAGAGAGTGCAGCCCCTGCCTCTTTTGGAGAGGCGATCCAGCCTAAAGACGTTGTAGCCAGGAAGGCTGATTGCATGGTCCAGTACTGATGGCGTGAGCCAGGTTTCGACAACTGCCAGGATGTCAGGGCAGTGTTGGCTGGTGATGGCCTGTAGCGCATCCATTTTAGGAAGGAGGCTGCAGATGTTGATTGATATGAATGAGAGGGCACCCGAAGGCTTGCTCAGATTAGTGGCTTTAGAGCAGAATGGGCCAGGGTTTGGGTGCACATTGCCTGACAGCATTATGAGGAGGAGGAGGACTAGCCTCAAGGAGCTGCGTCGTATTTCTTTAAGGGAATGCTTTCGCCTGCTAGCATCTCAGGAAACTGCCGAGCATCAACGATAGTGGGTGACGGTAAGCATAGACGGGGGACCAGAGTGAAGGGCTAGGACCAGTATGGGTGTAGGGCAGTTTCATGGTGGTAGGATGGACCCTGGGCAAGGGGCAGTGACCAGTGTGCAGCGTGCCTATGTGGAGGAAGGATGTAGGAATGTGGAAGCTGTGGGGGAGAAGGGAAAGCAGGCTTTTGGGGCGTGCAGTAGGGGAGGAAGACACGCAAGAAGATATAGAATAGGGGTAGAGAACGGTGGAGGCGCATGATTAAGGTAGGATTCGGGGTAGGCGGAGGGAGGGGGGTTAAGACAGGCTGGTGGGGCTAGAAGAAGGGGGCGGAAGAGCAGTAGCTGGATCAGTGGGAAGTGAGGATACAGCCAGGAAGGCCAGGCAGCCAGGGAGTGGGAGGTGGTGACTAAAAGATGGAGGGGGTCCCAAAACAGGTACCCAATGGTGCATGAGTTGGGGGGGGGAGCTACCAGGGGCGTGGAGGAAGGTCTATAAAGTTAAGGTTGGGGGGGGCATAAAATTTCGGCCATTTGCCATAGAAATGAATGGGCGCAGCAGCCCTGAGCAGAGCAAAGTTTTAGCAGGCTCAAGAGCCAATCCCCGAGCAGGAGGCAAGAGAGCGTCCAATCAGGGTGCGGTACAGATACCATGGGGCCAATGGCGTGGCTGTCAGCAGTCCCGTGGTTCAGTGAAGTCTTACCCTGTTCAAGAGGATCACGAGGGCGGGAAAGAAGGTATATAGCAAGTAAAGCAACTGTGTCTTTCAGAGGGTAGACTTTTTTTTTTTTTTTAAATGAGAGAACAAGAATCCCTCTAGTGGCAGGTCTGTATAACCTGCTAATGGAAAACTAGCCACTTCTAAACTTCTAACTTCGATTAGACACTTGAAATGTGCTTAGTGCCATCTAAAATCTATTTGTAAAAAGTGCCAGGTGGCAAAAGCAGGGGAAAAGTCCTGGCCAATCAGAGTGGGTTTGCTGGAAGCGCCCGTGTTCCGATTGGCTGCACGTCCCGTACCTTCCAAGGAGCTGCAGGCGGGCGACCTAGTCTCAGTTATTATCCATTCCCTGGTGGTCTAGTGGACCACCCTCCCTTCTGGATCCCAGATCGCGTAAAATCGATGAAACGTAATTCCCCGGTGATCCAGTGGCACCCCTCACCCCCACACAGGACCCCTTGCCCACCCCGCTCCCCCTGTCATTGGCGGGTGGCTGCAACCCATCCGCATACCGCCCAGTCGCCTGCCGAATGACAAGTACAGTATGGGTTGTAAGCCCATTGGTCCACAGTGTGGACCAATGGGCTTGCAAGGCATACTGTACTAGACAGTCCCAAATATGTGAATGACTTCATTCGCATAATTGGGACTGTCTAGTACAGTAAGCCCTGCAAGCCCATTGGTCCACACTGTGGACCAATGGGCTTACAACCCATACTGTACCGGTTATTCGGCGGGCAGTATGTGGGCGGGTTGCAGCTGCCTGCCGATTATGGGGGGGCAAGGGATCCTGTGTGGTTGGCAGGTGCCACTGGATCACCAGGGAATTACGTTTCGGCGATTTACCGTGATAGGGGTCCTGGGAGAGAGGGGGGTCCACTAGACCACCAGGGACTGTATTATTATACATCCATCGGGAGGGAGGGGGATCCACTAGACTACCAGGGAATGTTTGAATTTACATTTACCATGATAACGGCTATGGGGTGGGGGTGCCACTAGACTACCAGGGTTATGTAGGTGCTTCATGACGGTGTTCTGGGTGGGCGGGTGGCCACTCACGGCTGGTGGCTGTTGTGTTGCGCCATGCAATACAGCAGCCTGCCTGTGGGTGGCCAGGATTTGTTCCCACTTTTCAAAGGCTCAACTTTGAGCCCCCCCATGTGGCACAATGCAGGGTTGCGCCAGCATATGCACCGCACATCCCGGGCTGAATATTAGGATGTGCCGCATATTCATGGGCACGCTCCTGCATCTGCGCCGTATACAATTACACTGCGCCCGGTGCATCGGGATTTGCGCTGAGCCGGGCAGTCTTTCCAATATCCCGCCGGGGCGCAATGCGCAGTTGCGCCGGTGCAACTCTGTTGCGCCATGAGCAACCCCTTTGAATATCCTGGCCAGAGTGTAGTATTTTTATTAAATTATACAGGATAACTAGTGTGTTACAAATTAATCTGGAACCATTGAACTAATACAGTTATTGATGTGTGGGGAACTATGTTACATTGCGTGTACCTGCAACAAGACACGCACAAAAATGGAATTGGTGGGAATACAGAGGTAGTATCTAGAATGCTTGGTGTATGGGGCTCAATATTTGAATCATATTTTAATTAAAAAGGATGAAGAAATGTTTTCATTAAGGCTTGGGAAAAATACAAATGAACCAGAAATTCTCTCGGACTGCTTAAACAGGGGAAGGCCAAATCCCAGGGAATTAATGCTGTTATGAACTACCAGTAATTCTATTAATGCTAAGTTGGATGCTGAATCAAATCCAGGACATGTTGACAATAGCATAAAAGATTTTTAAAATTTGAAGTGAAATGGATTAACGCTAACTCATGATAGTGCCTGGAGCATGATAATTACAATGGGTTCTTTTAAAATGTGGGCCTATGAGGGAAAATGCAACTTCAAAGGCCTTAGTGAAATGTGGCTGAGCTGGAAAGGGGAAGTTGTTTAATCAGGAAAGGCACACTAAGTCGGTGCTTGTTTCCAGGTGCGACCTGGGCGCACAAGGAAGTTAAGTGACTTGCTCAGGGTCATACAGCATGCAAGTGGCGGTTGTGGGATTCAAACCCAGGTCTCCAGCTTTGCAGCTCAGTGCTCTTAACCACTAACGCTATACTGCCTCCTCAATGAAGGCCACCGTTTGACTAACAAGGTCCTTGTTAGTGGAGTGGTGGCCCTCATTAATCTCCAGCTGGCCATTATCATGTATAAAAATGCCATTGAAATTGGTGCCCCACTAACTTCAATGGGGAGCGCCTTGGCACTCTCCCTCATCACATGTCATTACTTAACTGAGTGCGGGGGCATGTCACAGCAATCAGGAAGTGGAAGGGATCAGCTAGCCACTTCATCGGGCCAAACCACGATCCCTTCCACAGAAATACTGACTGATAAAATCCTAAATAATATCTGGAATGACTATCACCTGCATCAGCTATCCTAAAATGTGTGTGTGTGTGTGTGGGGGGGGGGTCCTTGTAAATCCCTTTAAAAGTGCACCACTGTAATAATGCTGAATAATTACAAGGTCATATGATTTATTTCAGCCAATTAGACTGCATAATTTACCCATGCCATTTTATAAAACAAGTGAAATTCTTTGCTCCTTTCACATGTGGTGTTGCTGGCCTTATGTTTTTTGCGTAACCAGGCTATGCTCCAGTACTTTTGTGTTGAGATTTTTTTCATTCAGTAATACAAGTCACTTAATTCCTTATGCACTCCATGAAATGTTAACTAGCTAGACTACACTCAGGGCCTGAATTCTGACTGTTTCCAGGCAACCTCTTTTCAGTCTGTGGCAATGAGGCAGTTTTTGGAGACAAAATAGTTGCCTCCCAAATGAGTAATTGCATCAAGAGCAATCTTGTTTGAAAAATGACTTTCGGGATTTAGACTTTTTCCCAGCACAGAGCAGCCTTGTTAAGTTACAAACGATATTCTGTTCAGCAGTGACAGATTGCTTGACCTTGCTTGTTTTATGTGAAGTGACAACGGTGCATGCTACTATTGACCACGCTTTTATTAAGATGGTGTTCCTTGTTCCAGTTTTTCTGTATGTTGCTTACTTAGGGAAATTAGTTGTGGTTATATTTAGGGTATTCATATTTATGTTGATGATATCTATAGTAGCTGCATTTTGTCCATTAAAATGTCATGTTCCTTGTGTATCTTTGATGCTCTTAGTTTCCATAATGCAACATGCTGGATGCAGTGTCAAGTTAAATGTAGAGAAAACAGAGGGATTGTTGAGCAGCTTTTGGATTTTATTACATCAGTTGGGCATGAATTCCACCATGCTCAGAGGTTCCTGTTGCATTTCCAAATATAGTTTTTCAGCAAAGAAGTTTTGTTCAATCCTTGTTTATATTTTAATTAACATTTAAAATTCATATAGAAAACCACCTCTTGCATCATCACAATGTACTGTAGCAAACCTAAGGAATGATCCAAGATTACTGCTGCTGAATGCTTGCTTTCTGTTTTCGCCACAACTCATAATGGGTAGATTAACTACTGGATGGTCTTACAAAAAGCCTCAGTTCAAACTACAAGGGTCCAAGAATTTAGTGGCATGCAAGTCAACTAAAATGGAACACTATTACTTTCATTACATGAATCCATTCCTGGCTTCTGGCTGGTAACGCATTGAAGACTTGGTGGCAAGGTCCCATCTTGAGTTCTCCGAGACCGTCAGAGGCTGGTCTTTTAGTGATTCTACTTGTCTGATCAAACTCCACTGGTAAGTGGGTCTGTTGATGCCACAAACCTTGGAATTTGCTGGAAATCTGATTCCCTGTTAAGTTTTTAAAACTCATTAGTCTGTTCCAGACAGCTTATTCATAGCGAGTCTTTGTTCCTTATATGGCACAGTACCTTGAGATGCTCATGAAAGGCGCCTCATAAATGGATTCCTGTATAGAATCGTTTTTAATTCTTGTTCATGCTTTCACGCATGCAGTCACACTAGCTACTCCGGTGGCACACTTTATATTTTAATGAGACAACTATCAGAACATCTTAAAATCCTTTAATTAGGGAGTTTGTTGCTGGTAAACTCACCACCTCCAAATTCAAGCACTGCAAATAATTATGCGAAGAATTTAACTGCTTAGCACCTTGGCAATGAACTATATTTCCTGTTTGTTTGAAACCTACTTTTTTTTTTTTGAAAAGAAAAAAAAAATGAAAAGAAGGCAGAAATTATACCACCCTACCAACTGAACTATGGACCACAAGATGCATTTTAAAAGCCCTGGCCATCAGTAGAATTTAAGATCCAGTATGGTCTCCTATATAGTTCTTGTGCTTCATTTTTTTTGCCTGCAGTTTAACCAATCAAACTTTATTTAACCAGGCACAACACCATTAAGCAAGCTCATTTTCAAAGTGGTCATGGACATCAAACAAATAACAGGCAGGAATAGGGCAGGCAAAACAAAACATTGTACATATGAGGAGATAAGTCAGACCTATACATTCAAAGATAAACACAATTAAATGCTAGTTGTAGCACACTACACAAGTAAACAAACAGATCAAAACCTTAGAATGATTCAACCCAGGACACTCACTAGTATGACCCAACCTGAAGCTCCTGAGACTTACCAGTAATGTCACCCCTGCTCTAATCCAGCTCCAAGACGGTCTCCTCTTCCCCTTCCCATAATTTTCCTTCTCTTTGTAAATAACTTCTTGACTACTAGCTCTCTTCCTTCTCGAACCTTGTTGCTGACCATCCACTGTTGTTTTGCCAATTACCACCCCTGACCTTCCTTCTGTCAGTCTTTCTTGTTATGTTTGAACATTCCTCACATTTCTCTCTATATAACCTTACTACCTTATTAACCCTTTCACTCCACAGGTCGGGTCCATGGTTTCTGCACTAATTATATAATATCTTACTGCCATTATCTGTATAATGCTTGCCATTGTTTTTTTGTTTTTTCTACCTATTGTATTTTTGTAGCACTGCTGTACTGTTCCTCTATTTGTATAACTGTACCCATGTGGCTGTTGTTCAACTGTTTTCTTTTTGTTGTACTCTCCTGGGTTGTGCCTGAAAATAGTCATTTTATGGCTAGTGCACCTACCCGGTTAACAAAAACTAAATAAATAAATAAATATGTAGACCGGTGGGTATTCTAATCTTGGACTTGGGAGGGGAGGTATAGGATACATGGGAGAGGTAGGGTGGCAAAGGCCGGGTGGGGGAGATTGAGAAAGAGGTTGCAAAGTGCTGGGTCCGCCCTATAGGGAAGATGGGAGCTGAGCGTTACTTAAGTGTCAGAAGATTCTTGCGGGACACCAGATACTAAGGGCGCAACCAGACATCAACCATCTTGTCCCTGGGGCTGGCTTCTCCCTGCTAGGGACCCCCTTCAATGACTGCTGTGGAAGAAGAAAGACACCTGGAACCTCCCTCCTTCCTCCAACTGGCTAACCTGTTCCTGCCGGGGGCCACCCTGCAGTCTAGAAGAGGAGCGAATACTGTCCTGGGTGGAGACTGAAGGGCTCCTTCACTGGTATGCTTGGGGTTGGCTGGCATGGGAGGGACTACAATGCCACTGTTCACTGCACTGCTTTATCCTCCTATTCCTCCCTGCCCACCCACGACATGCACATCATGGCTGACCAGGAAGGGGAGGTGCTGACGACATGCGGTCACCCATGCTGCCAACAGCACCTCACCACGCTGCCACCAGGAGTGGCTGCAGAGAGTTGCAGGGTCAACCCACGCACCCTGGGAGGGTGTCCAAAAGATGCTCTGAGCCCTACCTATCAGCTTCTCTTCTGACATTCTGGGCTCGAGGCGTGAACCTGGGTCGCCAGCATGCCAGAGCGATCCCATATCGTTCAGTGCGACGTAGTCAGCATGTGCTTGATATTTTCAAGAATTATACTGTGGCTTTTTGGGTGAGGATGTCTGATAGGCCTGCTTCTCTTTTTTGCAGTTATAGTGACACTGTAATCCCGATCTCGTTGGGCAAGATTTACTGTATTTACATGCATTTAATTTTGTAGTTACTGCATGGTACTGTATAATTTCTCTTCTGTTATGGCAACCCTCTGCTTTATCATGAATATGCTGATCCCAAATAAAACTATAATTCTAAAAAAAGTGGAAAGAAATTACAAATGTCTTCATACTGAGCCTGGTTTTATTCATGAACATAAATTGTGCTCCAGTCTGTATTTCTTGAGAATTCCAGTGAACAAAACTCACATGAAGGCTGATTAATTCAGCTCCTTAAATACACTTCAGAAGCAAGTAGGGCAACACCACTATAAATCTAACTCTTTCTGTATACCCAGCAAAGCAGCCTTCATTGTGTTGCTACCTGTAACACCTAGCATCGAGCATGCACAAGGCAATGTTACTGCACTGAACAGCTCAAGACTGACAAAGGCACACTGAATATTTCTGATGATGTGATTTTTTTTATGCCTTGTACATGCGCACAAGGCTTTTGTGCTGTTAACAATGCAGGTGCCTGTTGAAGAATGTAGACAGCAGCATTTTGTGGTCTGCGTTTTTTAAATATTCATTTGATAACTTTTAAGCCCGTGATTACATTTCCTTGATTTACTTTCCCCAAGAGCATTTTTACAATTCATATATACATATATATATAGCTTTATTTATATATATGTATTTTACTTTCTATTTATGTTCCTCTTTCAATCTCCTGCCTCTGTCTTCTCTCCAGAGCACCTAATGTCTACCCAACTCCCTTACTTGGCGTTATCAGCAATCTATTAGCCTTGGCTTGCCCCTCCAGGCTGGGACAGGGCCGGTGTTTTTTTTTTTATTTATTTTTTTTTTTAACCTGGAGCTTCTAGTGTTATCAGGCAGTGCCGAGGCAGGGAGTGTGGGACCTGGATAAACTGGGGTCCACTGCAGGGAGTGTGGGACCTGGATAAACTGGGGTCCACTGCAGGGAGTGTGGGACCTGGATAAACCGGGGTCCACTGCAGGGAGTGTGGGACCTGGATAAACTGGGGTCCACTGCAGTGGTGGCTGGGGCCATTTTCCTTTTTCTTGCTCTCCTCAGGACGTTTTGTGCCATGTCATCAATACTGCACACACACAACATATATGCTGACAGCCCTAATGTCCTTCCTCTCTCTTGGTCCTGCAACTGCACTACCATCTGTAGCCTTCCAGGTGGCAATACTGTAGTGAACAGAAGCCTCCCACACCGGAGGAAGAGAGTATCTTCTGGAACACTCAATCCTCCTCCCCCCAGCCGGCCCCTGATGACTCAAATTCAATCTCAAACCCAGGCTGCCAGTGTAACAAGTAACAGAGCTAGCGCTGCACTGTCAAATATTCATTTTTCTTTTTTTTTCACTTTCTTTATCTCCATCCCCCCCTCAAATGAACTGTGGTTGCAAAGGCATCATCCTTTTCCTCATTCCGAGAGAGAAGGGAAGCGGCTGTCTTCATATTGATACCAATGGCATTCACTAGTCAACCATTAGGATGTGTGCGAACAGTGAATGGCCTACACTCTCCTTCTTCAGCAGCCAAGTATCTAATCGCCACAACTCACCTGGGACCTCAACATAGGGTTCTGGGGATCTCATTTGAACCCCATTCTCCCAGGTGACACAGCAAACCACAATAGCCCCCCGCAGAGCTAATCTTGCAATTCATATTTTAGAAAGAAACTTCGTTATGGGGCTGAGAATTCAGGAGGGGTTGGGGTGGAGGAAAGTGTGTATTTTGTGCTATTTGCCCCCTACCTTTGCTAGATAGTCCCACGCAAACACAGCAGGCAGAATTTTGGATTTTATGGTATTCTGCCATAGAAGCAATGGACTTTCTGCCAGGAGAAGACACAACACTCTGAAATCAGTCCAGCAAGGAGATCAACGGAGAAGCAGAGAGGGCCATGGTGGTGACAAGAGTAACGGTCAGTACAGTGGGAACCAGTTTGGTGATCAGTGAAACAGGTTAATAAAAAAGTAAAAAAAAGAAAAGACTGGTGAAGTAAATACTGTTGAGAGGAAGAAAGGGGGCCATGGCAGCGTAAAATGTCAGTCGTCAGCAGAGGTCCGCAGTGATTAGGGAAACAAGTAAAAGAAAAAATGAAAGTTAATTTAAAAAAAGGTGTGAGTAATCACAGCATTCATGATGCAGGCACAGACTTAATATGATATGGTAGTGTCACAGTATTGAGACAACTGAATGAATGAAAACAAAACAAAAAAATCCTAAGCTAAAGTCCAGTCTGAGAAAATCAAGGGACATTTAGTCAAAAGGCATGAAAAGGCAGGTGTCAACAGAATGTTTGGTGTTTGGGGCAATTTCTGGCTCTACTGGGGGGGGGGGGTTACCTATGAAAGGAGGTGACGGAGAATAAGAAGGAACCTGGAAGCACCAAGAAACAAGACTTTTAAGAAAAACCACACGTGACAACGGGTGTGAAGGAAGGACCTAGGTAACACCACAAAATGACATTTCTACGAAAAACTTCATGTAACCTGAAATGATGATTAATAATAATAATAAACTTTATGTAACCCCTAGGTGGCGCTATCCCAAGGGCTACTACCCCTGCCTGCTTGGCTAGTAGCAGGTTTAGGGGCTTGAGTTCTGAAACGGGTGCCTCCACCCAGAGGTCAGGGCTGGTAGTGGTCAAGCTAACCTGGGCACAGCCCTCCGGGACACTGTAACCCCCCTCTTTCCCCCCTAGTGGCCTGAACACTATACAATAATCACTTTCACAATACCCCTGGTACACCACACAAGTACCCACACTGTTTGCACTTACCACCAGGGCTGGTTCCTCTGGCTTGACCCTGAGGACCCCCTGTAAAACAAGGTTATGCACAGCAAATAGCAACAGTACAGTACTTTGAGCACAAACAGGAACCACAGTCAGATTACATGCAGAAAAAGTTAGATCTGATTTATTCAGGGGACTTGAACAAGGGAGGGGGCCAAATCAGGTTAATTAGCTTAAAGGTTATGTAAATCAAGCAGTTATGCATGTGCTTTGAGTCCCCCATACAGTCACACCTCTGGGTACCCAGGTGGAGAAGAGATGGGCTAGCCAGGACTGATGCCCGGGGTTGGCGTCACAGCTGGTTGGGGCCCTGTGATGGAAAACACAACATGCACAGAACACAATATTTATGATCCGGAGCCAGAGGGCTCAGTTCGTAAAGGAAACGAAACAACAAGACAATCAGATGACACACTCAGATTAAGCTGTTGTTGCAGGGAGCTACCCGGATATTTACTCACGATACCCAAGACTGGACACAGGCTGGACGAAAATCAAGACTGCAGGTGGTTGATCTTGAATGCCAGGAGAAGTGGGGCCCACACGAGTCACAGAGGCATCGTTCTTCAAGCGTGGAGCAGGGGGCTGATCCCCGGGCAGGTCTCTCGTCGATGGCTTCTCTGTGTAGTAGGTAGTCTGGCTGGGCCAGTCTGGCAAGGTCCAGACCGCATGGAGACAAATTCGGATGCAGTCCGTTTTGGGCTGGATACAGCTTCCAGCAAGCAGAACACAGTTCACACAGTGGGGAACTAACTCACAACCCACTAGCAGCTCATAGCACATTTACATGTAAGGGAATTCTACTGTACCAGGCAAAGTGTTCCCCGGTCACAATCGTAAAGTCTCTGCACACACCGGGAGCTTAGGGGTAGCTGGAACTCCTGACAGGCCAATCGCATTCAGCAAAAATCTTCGGTCTTCTTCAGGTTGAGCCTGAGCCACTTCAGCAACTTGACTTTAGTCACATAAACTTGGATTTAGTCCAAAATAATTCTCTTCTCTCCCTCTCAGGAGCAACAGACAGACATGCGGGCCAAATACTCAGCCTTTTCACAGTTCTCCCATGCTCATCCACTCAGGATTGCTGCTCAGAATCACTTCAGCTCCTTAATGTTTAGTTTCCAGCTTAGATCTAACTGAAAACTTCAAGCAGCCCAGGACTTCCCCAAGATTCAAAAAGTTTGGTTGGCTGATTTGGCTGTCAGTCAAGGCAAGAGCTCCCCCTTCAGTTGCAAAAAAGGCGCAAAAAGTCTCCAAACTAAAGTTCCTACAGATTTTGAATTCAGACAGCTCCTGTAGTCCGGCTACATTTCAGGTCCCACCAGTACTGTTTGGTCCAATTTGCAGTCCAGGACCAAGATAGTGGAGACAAACAAAACAGTCCTTGCTACAAAGAAAGCAGGTTAGACAAACTACATTATCATTATCACTCTAAATGATTTTCAGTAAATAGTTGCACCTTTCAACAGAGCTCCCTCTCAGATTACAAGAGCTGCAAACAGGCAGCTCTTAAAGAGACAGTGCAAAGAGGCTATACAGGCTCTGGTAATCACATTTAAACTGCTAAAACACAGGACACCAGCCTGGCAGTGAGCATTTAGGCAAACTCAAGGAAGAATTTTTGGGAATCCCCATTTGTTGGGGGGGGGGGGTTACATAAATAAAACAGCAATAACAGATAATAACAATTTATGCAAAAGTTTGACTCCACAAAAAAGGTTTAAGTGCCTGTTTAAAGCTCCCCACGGTCACGCATTCCCGAAGATGACGAGGTAGATAATTCCAGAGGGTGGGTGCCGAAAACATAAAAGCATGGGACCCAGAAGATTTCAGAGTGACCCTTGGAATCTCCAACAACCCTTCGTCAGCTGAGCGGATCTGTTGCACAGGGGTGTAAGGAATCAGAAGCTCTTTCAGGTAGTCAGGGGCCAAGTTCGTGTAGGGCTTTGTAGGTCAATAAACCTACCTTAAAGATGATCCGCCACTGAATCGGCAGCCAGTGCAGATCGCGCAGCACAGAGGTGATGTGCGACCTCCAAGACACCCCTGTCAACAATCAAGCAGCAGCGTTCTGCACTAGCTGCAAGCGGTGGATATCAACCCCAGGAAGCCCCAAGTAAAGGGAGCTGCAGTAGTCAAGGCACAAGGTCACAAAGGCATGGACCAAAACAGCCAGATCGCTGGTGTGCAAGGTGTTTGATCCTGGCAATGTTCCTAAGATGATAAAAGGCTGACTTAATGACTGCTGACACCTGATAACGAAGGGTCAGCCCGTCGTCAAGCACCACTCCCAGGTCGCGCACCCGTTCTGAGGTAAGGATCTGGGCGCCCCCCAGAAATAATCTAGAGGGCTGATCAGTCCTCAACCCCTCTATCCTGTGGCCTGGGTCCACAACCATAACCTCAGTCTTTCCCACGTTCAACTTTAACCAGCCCGAATGCATCCTGTCTTGGATTTCAGCAAGGCAGTTATTAAATACTGCGAGAGCACTAACCTGGTCGGGAGCAAAAGACAGGTAGAGCTGGGTATTATCAGCATAGCAATGAAACCTCAGCCCATACCGTCTTACAATGTCTCCGAGGGGTAGCATCTATACTGCAAACAACATGGGGACAACATCGAGCCCTGAGGGACCCCACAAGACAGAGGGAAAGAGTCGGAAGAAAAAAATTCCCGACACAAATCTCTGTGTTCTACCAGCAAGGAAAGATGCAAACCACCTGATTACTGTACTCGTCAGGCCACAGATGGACCTCAGGCGCTCAAGTAGCACCCCATGGTCTACAGTGTCAAAGGCTGAAGAGAGAGCAAGGAGTACCAGAATGGAACGTTTTCTCAGATCTCTCGCCATCAGGAGATCATTGAGCACTAGAACCAGAGCAGTCCCAGTACTATGCCTCTTATGGAAACCAGACTGGAGACGTTTGTAGACATTATGGATGGTCAAATGGATCTCCAGTTGAGTTGCCACTGCTTTCTCAATAACCTTTCCTATAATGGGAAGGTTCGAGATAGGTCTGTAGTTAACTAGAGTGTCCGGGTCCAACAAAGCTTTCTTCAGAAGGGGTGTCACCACAGACTCCTTCAGGGAGTTTGGAAACTCACCCGATTCCAAGGAGCACTGGACAATCTGAGCTGGAACCAACAATATCATAACAACCCAAAATCAGGGAAGTTGGGCCAGGATCTAAACCACAGCACGTAGGGCGCATCCCCTGGACAATCTGCGTAATATCCCCGAACTCCGGCAGGTCAAAGGTACTCCAGGAAGTATGAGGTATAGTGACCGAGCACCGACCAACAGCGTCCCCCACAGAGCGAATCAAGAGGATCTCCGACCTGATGTCGACCACCTTATTCGCAAAGAATCGAGCAAGCTCATCACACTCCTTTTGTGGAAAAGCTCGACGGAGCTGCAGACAGGCTGGGTTGCACAACCTGTCCACAGTTCGAAAGAGTTGAGCTGGTCGATTCTGAGCGACAGCAATCTCCCTGGACAGGAACTGTGCCTTCTTACGGGAGATCGCTGATTGGCAGAGCTGATAATGCTCCACCAAACTAAGATGGTCGGCCTCCAGGGTGGATTTCCGCCAACGACACTTTAACCTTCGTCCCAACTGCCGCAACTCCCTCAAGGACCCATCAAACCAAGGGGCCCGAGGGTGAAGTGGAAGGGGATGAACCTGGACAGGAGCAAACAGGTCGAGGGCGGAGGGAAGGAGGGACCTGGGTAACATCAAGAAACAAGACCTTTAAGAATAACTATGTGAACTGAAACAAGGGTGGGAAGGAGGGACCTGGGTAATACCAAGAAACACATTTGATTCAGGGAAATTTAAAGGGGAGGGAAGGTCCATAATCTGGGTCGGTGTCCCAACACCTTGATAAAATAAATAAATATAAAAGGTATCTGTGTGTCATCTTTCTGTATGACAACATCCGCATCATCATTAATGACCTGGCTGAAAAGAAAGCAGGCAAACAAAGCACCTCCCCCAAAGAATTACCAGAAAAATGGGCACATGAAGAGAACGTCCAATCTGAGCCTGAACTATAACTCAAGCCTCAAGAATTAGAACACATTCGGCCAGACAAATAGACAGTGCACCAAGCTGTCAGTCTAAAAAAATAAGATGCACTCCAACAAAAATGGTTAAAGATTGACAGCTGGCTGTTGTTTGATAAAGACAACGGCTTAATGAGTTGCTCTGTCTGTAATCATTATGCAAATATTGCATTTAAAAGCACTCGATACAGTGGGTCCAAAGGCCATAAGGGTCCTGGCACACCAGGTACATCGGCAGAAGGTTCAAGCGACCATCTCTAAACTGAAGCACAGCACACCTTTTACAGAAAGCCAGTGAGATAGTGGAGACATTTTGGTTTTACTATTCTACTCCCCCATAGGCAGCTCATGATGCAGTGGTGACTGATGTTTTTTGGCCCGCCTTCGGCTACCAAAACTCATGCCAGAACAGGCAGCTGGCATGCTAAGATCAATCCACGATGAAGACATTGAACAGGCCCTACGTAAAGCTCAGACTCAAAAGGCCTGGGCCCAGATGGGTACATTTTAGATAACGGCAGTGCTGGTGCCGCAACTTACCAGAGTCTGTAATGAGATCTTTCACAGTGGGGATATTCCTAGGACGGGGCAGTATGCCATGATATCTATCATCCCCAAACCAGGGAAGGACCCCACTGACTGCCAGGCATATTGACTGATTTCAGTGCTGAATGCCGGCTGTAAGTTATTTATGGCAGTCCTTGCTTGCCATATGGATCCCTCTCCTTCCCATCCTGATCCACCCCGATTAGATGGGTTTTGTGTGGACCTACCAGACTGGGGAAAACATCCGCCGTACACCGCACATCCTTCATCACGTTCATGGAACATCCATTCCCTTCTTACTTACCAGCCTCGATCCCCAAAAAGACATTCGATAGGGTATCCTGGCCCTATCTGTTTGCTGCCCTCCGTAAGTTTTGGTTTCCTGAAGAATTTATATTTATTTATAGACATATTGTGAAACATCTATGCATTGCCAAAGGCATCTGTGAAAGTTAATGGCCATGTATTGGGACTGTGGCAGCTTGTGAGGGGGTTAGTCGGGCTCTCTGTTCATGGATTCTGTGTGCCTGCCTTTCTGCCTGTGCCCTAGTGCCCTTTTCCTCCGGTTGAGGCAGTGACTAGTTGGTGGGCAGGGTAGTCAGCTCAGAGCAGTGGTAGCAGCTTTCAAAGACCAGCCGCATTCCACTGATGTCAACTCTTATATTGGGACTGTGGGAGGTTGTGATGGGGCCAGTAGGGCTCTCTGTTCGTGGATTTTAACTGTGTGCCTATTTTTCTGCCTACGCCCTTGTGCCCTTTTCCTTCAGTGGAGGCAGTGACTAGTTGGTGGGTGGATCAGGTTACTTGAATAAAAAATCCCAAGTAAGTCTTTTTCAGGTGTCCTCCTCAGAGTCCGATTTAGCTATTCCAGCTCGTGCAAACTCCTTACTGATGGTCTCAACTTTTCCCCCCACTTCCTCTGGATCCATAAATTGATAAGTTTTCCCACCGTAGAAGATTCTCAGGCGGGCCAGCATCAGCAGAGAGTGGGCTATGCCCAGACTTTGGAGCTTTGCCCTCACTCTATCAAATCGCCTTCTCCGGGCTCGAGTGGCAAAGGATAGGTCTGGGAATAGGTGTACTGTCTTGCCGTGTTAAGTCAAGGACCCTGATCCCCTGGCAGCCTGCAATATGAGGTCCCTCATAGTTGATCAGGCTGTGATCAGCAAGATTGTCCTGGGTGCATCTCCCTGGTTTGCAGCGGCCCTCGGAGAAATGTAGTACGCCTTTAAAAAACTGGACAGAGGGCAGTCCACTTCAAGATGTAAAGCAGACGGCAACCAAGATTGTAAAAATTCCCGCAGACTCTCTTCCTCACAGTTCTCGGTCAGCCCAACTATATGAACATTCTGGGCTCGTTGTGCATCCTCCAAAGCCTCTAAACAGTACCTTATCTGGGAATCTTCTTGGGCCATTTTGGAGGTGGATGCCATGGCTTTCGTTGTCATCGACTCCGCTACTCCAACTGTTTTGGTAGCGGTTTTTAATTTCGATGTTCTGTTCGGCCATGCGAGTTAGAGGAAACTCTATTTTGCTGTCTATGGCCTGCATAGACTTTTGCAAGGCCTTCCACGGAGGGCCAGACCCCATATGAAGTTGTGGCTCTGCTGAAGATGTTGTTTCAGCAAGTGGCTGGTTTTTTGACCCAGCTCCCGTTGCTTTGCTGGTATGACCCATCCTGCAAATTTTATATGGATCAATTCAGCTTTCTAAGTAGGATCTGTTTCTGGATAGTAAATCACCACTTCAGTTAAAATAGAGTTTTTTGGCTTTTTAACTGCAATTGTAAGGGGCGCTCCCTTAACACGTCTTGTTGGTAGGTGTGCTCCACAGTGCCCCCTGGTGGGCAGGTCAGTAAGCTTGGAGCAGCAACAGCGGCTTTCAAATACCAGCTGCATTCCACTGATGTCAGCTCTTGTACTGGGACTGTGGCAGCTTGTGAGGGGGGCCAGTCAGTCTCTCCGTGTGTGGATTTTAAAGGGTGTATCTGGTTTTCTGCCTCTGCCCTAGTGTTCTTTTCCTCCAGTGGAGGCAGTGACTAGCATGTGAGCAGGGCATGCTGAGCTCTATATAGGGGCTTGTTCCTAGAGGTCTTCTGCTGTGGTCCTTTTGCTAAAGAGCCACAGCTTAAGGGCACCATACCGTGGGTGTCAGTGTGGGGCAGCAATCGGCAAGAGACTCTGCACCCAAAGTAAGACACTAGTATTCTGCAGCTACAATTTGTCCTTTGGTCTGCTTCACTCTGTTATGTGCATTGATATCCCTGCAATTACCTAATGTTTGATGTACTACTTGTTAGTTCATTTGTGCATTCAGTATTCAATGTTGTTTAGCCAAATTCCTACAGTGTATTGCAAGCTATTGGGTTTCAGCGTGCTTTTCAAACAGCTCAGTTTACTTGTATCGTTCAATAGCATTTACTGGCTGTTCCTATTCTTAACTGCTGTGGTTTACTCTTGTGTTGCTTCATTTGGGGAGAGGGTTTTTATTTATGATACTTTGATTCTACTAGAAATTTAGAGTGCATTATGTTTAATTTCTCTGTTCTGTGTATCAGTCTTGCTGCATCCCCATTGCCTTCCTGTCTGGGCCTGATAACTTCTTATGTCACTCAAATTCTTGCTACTGTGCTCATTTCTCTGACTTCTACTTGTTTACGTCCATTTTATCTTCACTATGCTACTATTTTCTCTTGTTTTTCTCTCTCCCTATCTTCCTTTCTTCTCCCTTCCGCAACATGCTGTTTCTTCCTCTATCTACTCTCTCACTTTTCCTCTATACTCTTCACCTACTGTACCCTTATCCTTTATTCACCCTCTCCCCACTTCCCCTGCGACCTCTGTGTCAATTTCTTCCTGCTCCTTGGCTTCACCTTGAAACTCTTTGGCACCTTCTATCCCTAGAGTCTCTTCCTATTCCTCATTTTCACCCCCCTCCCACCGCCATCCAATGAGAATAACTGTGCTTTTAAACTCATTGTCAGCCTACTACTTTTGTTAGCAAGTGACACTGAAGTTAATCCTGGCCCCATTACACCTTCTCCTTTGCAACTTCCAAAGGTTTGAGGGTGGCTCATTTAAACATTTGTAGTCTCCTCCCTAAAACTGACCAGTTACCACCAACATGTTTAATCTTTGGCTGGATGTTCTAGTTATATCAGAAACCTGGCTCTCCTCTAAGCTCCAGAATTCAGCTGTAACTATACCTGGCTACGCCCTAGTCAGGCAACATCGCTCTAAGGGGGGGGTGTTGCAGTTTACATATCTACTAGGTTCCAATGTACGACTGTTCTTACTGTCTCCTCCTCTCTTTCCACGAGATGATCCTATTTAAACTCTCCCTTCACTTCTCTTTTCCCATCTTTATTGCTGGTACTGCTGCCCTGGTGTAGCTTCTGCTTCAGTTACTGAGCTTCTTCCCTCTGTAACCCCTAGATGGCGCTATCCCAAGGGCTACTACCCCTGCCTGATTTGCCACTAACAGGTTGAGGGGCCTGGATCCAATGGCGGGTGCCTCCACCCAGAGGTCAGGGTTTGCAATAGTTAAACTAACTTGGTCACAGCCCTCTGGGACACTGCAACCCCTTTCTTCCACTAGTGGCCCACACAATATATCAGAATTACCTTCACAGTATACACTTACCCCCAGGTCTGGTTCCGGCACTGGGACCTCCTGTGAAATGAGATACAGTGCAACAATCACAGTACAGTACTTTAACATAGACAAATACCTCAGGCAGTATAACTTTGCTGAAACAAGCAGCTCTGATTTATTTGGGGATATAACAAGGACAGGGAAATCAGGTTAATTAGCTTATCACTCTAATAATCTACCTATGGCTCTGTGCACAGGCCTATCCCTATCAGTTACTGTCCCTGGGTACCCAAGCCCTAGTGGCTAGTCCAAACCGTGGCAGCTGGTAGGGGCCCTTTCACACAGAGAAAAGGAGAATTAAACAGTCAGCAGTACAGTAATTCCATTTGGATTTAATGTGGCAATTCAACAGGAGCAACCCTGAATTAGTACTCCGACCTCCAAATAAGATAGGGTCTTCAATGTCAGCAGGGCTCACTTGAGGTACACAAACCTCTTCACACATCCATATAAAAGAAAGTACTATACCAGGCAGGCTGCATCTGTATCCCGATCGCAATTACTGCACAATACCGGGAGAACACACAGCAGATTCAGTTCCTGACAGACCGAGTGCAATTTTCAGCAATTCTCCAGTCTTCTACAGGGTGAGCCTGGTTTCTACTCTTCAGAGATCCTTTGATTCTTTTCACAGGACAGTTCAGTCCTAACAAGCTGCGACACGAACTCTGGGCCTTACACGTTTTTGACTAAAACTGCACACTGAAAAAGTACAGGGCTCCTTCCTTCTTCACTGCCAAAGCTCAACAGAACTCCAACCGACAAAACCGGGCACTTCCTTTGAGTTCCTCCCAGTTCTTGACTGGATTGGCTGTCACTCACACAGACTGCTGCTGTTGGTCCAAAAGGCACTGAAGTCTAAACTACATCTCCAGAGTCACTGCCCATACAATCCTCTTGTGGCTGGCTCAGATTATGAGTCCAAGTTCTGATTCGTCCAAGGCACCATTTTAGAGCTAGCTTACCCCACACTGATTGGTCCAGTTCAGCAGTTCAAAACTAGAATGGGAACTAGCAGACACAGTTCTGACTGCAAAGAAAGCAGGTTAGACAAACTGTAATTTCATTATTACTCTAAATAATTTCTGGCAAACAGTTACATCTTTCAGATAGGTTCCCTTTGCACTCCTAGTGACTGCAAAAATGAAGTGAATTGGCAGCAGCTCGAGTGGTACTCAGAAGCACACAGTCCCCCATACAAACTAATTATGTCTGCAAGCAGACAGCTCTTAAAGAGACAGTACCAGAGCTCTAAAAACACTCACTGATAAATGGCTTAAATGCCAAACACCATTCAGGCTTGGAGCATTCAAGCAAGCTCCTGGAAGTCTTTTGGGAACCCCCATTTGCAGGGGTTACACCCTTCCTGGCCTGGGAAAGCTTGGCGTCCGCGTCAAGCAAGTACCCATAAGTTTCAACTGCAACCATATACATTTGCATTAGGCTCGCACATGTAATCATCAGTCAATATATCATTTTACCAAGAACACATTTCTGAAACATTGCAGTCGTCACTCTTTACACAGTATTACATACACATTGTACCATAACTCAAGTTATTACCTCTTGTACATGAAACCTGAAGAGAGGGCCCTTCCTATCAGTTACCTTGGGGCTGGAGGGGCAAGGGCACCATACTAGAGGGCAACACAAGTAACTGGAGTTAGCACTGACGCTCAGTTTGGGCAATGAGCTCGGGGACACATACACTCCTTTATGGACAACATTGAGAGGCAAATCCACAGGCCTCCCAAGGAATCATAACTGAGGTGCACCACAGGCTTTACAGCTCGACCAGTCTTTCTAGGGGAACGTACAGTCTCTGCACTCTGAGCCTCATTTTCAGCATTGTCCACACTTGTCAGGGGAGTCTCCATGGGGGTAGAGGCTAGAACTTGGGGCACTTTCAGCTCAGGGTTACAGTTTCTGAGTCCACAACATTTGGCTCGCATGGAGAGCTTTTCGGACACTGGCAGTGGACTGTCAGGGCACTCAAAATACTCTTCTTGTTGATTGTCACCAGTCTGCCCCAATCTATCATTTTCCTCCCTGAAAGCTCAAACAGTTCAACCATGCACAATGATTCCATTTCATCTGATCTGATGCTTTGCACTTCACTTTCTGGGAGCATTGGCTCCAGGGATGAAGCTGGGGCTTAGACAGTCCAGAAGGCCCAGCTTTGTCTCCAGTATTGACTAGGGATTGCCCCGAAACAATTGACTCAGTTCGTAAGAAGGATAGTATTCAAAGTCACTCTCACTTTCTTCCGATATGGACTGACAGTCATGCTCAACTGGGACTTGTGGAGGGAACACTTTAACTTTGCTTCTGTAGGTGCAGACTTTCTTGATCTTTTCTTAGCAGCAGCTCTAGTCACTGGTCCAGAGGGGGCATCTTCTAGGGGCTCAGACTCAATTAAGATTTGTCCAATGGGCAGTAAATGATTTCTATGCATTGTTTTTACATCTTTTGAATTATTCTCAGGCCTTACTTTGTACACTGGCAGATCATCTAGTTTGCCCACTACAATGTGAGGGAGATGGTGCCATCTGTCAGCAATCTTGTGCTTGCCATGCAATCCCAGATTTCTTAGCAATACCCGATCTCCCTCCTGGAGTTCCTGTGCTTTCACCTTTTATCATACCTTTCTTTGTTGGCCAGATTTCTTTTGGCAGCCATGGTTTGAGCCAGTTAGTGCATGAGTTAGCTGGGCCTTTAACTTTGCACATACTGTAAATAGTTGTCAGCATGAACCCCATCAGGAGACCCCAAAACACACATCTACTGGTAGTCGAGCTTCTCTTCCAAACATCAGGCGGTGGGGAGAATCCAGTGGCATCACTTTGGTGCAGTTATAAGCATGTACCAGGGTGCTAATTTGTTGGCTCCATCTAGGCTTGTCCTTTGGGTGGAGGGTGCCTAGCATATCTAGCAAAGTGCGGTTGAAACGTTCAGGCTGTGGGTCCCCATGGGGGTGGTAAGGGGTGGTTCTGGACTTTCGCACTCCCCACAGAGAAAGCATCTCTTTGATCAGACGACTCTCAAAGTCTCTCCCTTGATCAGAATGGATTCTTTGTGGAGCCCCATAGTGAACAAAAAAGTTTTCTACAAGTACTTTGGCCACAGTGGATGCTTTCTGGTCTTTGGTGGGGAAAGCTTGGGCATATCTCGTGAAATGGTCAGTGACCACCAGCACATTACTGATATTTCTTTGATCTGACTCCAAACTTAGAAAATCAATACAGACCAGCTCCATGGGTGCACTGGTGGTAATGTTAACAAGGGGGGCAGCCCTCTGGGGCAAAGCTTTCCTCTGTAAGCAGCGACTACAAGTTCGAATGTGTTGCTCCACATCAGCCCCCATCTTAGGCCAATAGAATCTGGATCTCACCAAGTCAAGTGTTCTGTCTATACCAAGGTGCCCCATGTGGTTGTGCAAGGACCTCAGTACTGAGTCTCGAAGGCAGTGGGCAGCACTAGTTGTTGTTTGTCTACTTGTCCCCCTCTGTCTACTGTTTCTCTGTATAACAGTTTATTGATCAGTTTCAACTTAGGACCTTCTTTGTATAACAGTGCAGTTCTCAAATCAGTGGGCGTAATTTGGACACATCTTTTCCTGCATAGAGGCTTCTAAAGCTGCTTTGATCATGGGATCGCGGGATTGAGCCCCGAATACTGTCATTGTCCAGCTGAGGCAGTGCACCAATGTCTATTGCAGAAAAGTGGCAATAAGCAACAGGTATGCAATTCTCAGAGGCTCCCAAGCAATCCACCATGCAGTCCACTGCGTCCGTGGACATTGTTCCTCCCTGTCAAACTTCCGGCAGAGTGCCGAATGTCAGGTTCTGCCAATCGGACCCAATCATTCTGGGGAACAGGCCTCGGGAGAGACATCAGCATCTATGTGGTTCAGACCTGCTCGGTATTCGAGCATAGTCATATGTAGATAATGCAGAAAGCCACCTATGGCCAGTGGCATCCAACTTAGCTGAGGTCTGCACATAGGTCAAAGGATTATTGTCAGTTTTTACTAGTATTTTAGCCCCATACAAGTACTCATGGAATTGGTCAACAATAGCCCACTTCAAAGCTAGGAACTCTAACTTATGTACAGGATAGTTCTTTTCGGATGGGGTCAGGCTTCTACTGGCAAAGGCCACTGGTCTCAGGCCATTCTCGTGCTCTTGGTACAACACAGCCCCCAACCCTTGCAAGCTAGCATCAGTGTGCAGGACGTAAGGTTTTCTTGGATCGGCATAGGCCAGCACTGGAGCATGGGTAAGTTGATATATGATCTCATGAAAAGCAGTCTCACAATCAGGGTCAGCGGGCCCCAAATACTTCACTCGGATGAAAATACACTCTTTCAGTCTTGAGGCCGCTGACTTTTGGTATTTTTTGTGGGTTGGGGATACCCTTGAGTAAGGTTAAGTAAAGGCGGATCACTCTTGAATAGTCCTTGATGAGCGCGATAATAACCACAGAATCCAGGAATCTTTGCAGTTCTTTTAGATTTTTGGGCTGTGGCCAGGTGGTCAAGCCTCAACTTTACTTGGGTGGGTCTCTATTCCTCGGTGGATACTATGTGTCCCACATACTTTACTGATGTTTGAAAGAATTGACACTTATCAATGGACAGTTTAAGGCCAAAGTCCTCCAGTCGGTCCAATACCTTAAATAATCTGCTCTCATGTTCCTCAGTGAGCTGCCAAACACAATAACATCATCTAGGTATACCAGGCACTCTAGTAAGTTCATGTCCCCACTGCACGCTCCATCAATCGTTGAAAAGTGGCTGGGGCACCTGAAATCCTTGAGGCATCCTCATGAATTCATAGAAAGCCAGCGGACAGATAAAGGCTGTCTTTCCACGGTCCTCTGGGGCCATCGGGATCTGTAGTACCCACTGCGGAGATCCAGCACAGAGAACCACTTGCTCCCGTTTAGGCAGTCAAAGCATCCTGATACGGGGCATTGTGTACTGATCAGGGATAGTCCGCCGGTTTAAGGTGCGATAATCCACACACATCCTTACTGTTCCATTCTTTTCCTCACTACCACAATGGGGAAGCATAAGGGCTTCTGGATTCTTGTATTACACCAGCAGCTAACATCTCTTGCAGATGCCGTCTCACATCATCTATGTCAGCAGGTGCCAGGCGTCGAGACCTCTCACGAAATGGTCTTCGTCATGCAGCCGGATATTGTGCTCAGCTCCTTGCATCCTACATCCCATTCCTTTAAAGAAAACACCTGGTCTCTCTGGGCAAGCTTCTCACTGATCTTCACTTTCCATTCAGCTGGCAGCGGGGAGTCGCGAAATCAAACAAGTCAGGCGTTACTCTGTCATTCTTCCTTGAACTCTTGCTGCTGGGTAGCACTGCAGTGTCTGCACAATGCACATTAGCCAGGATGCAACCTCTGTTTACTCGAATGTCTCTTTCAGACACATTATGAACTTGGACCATTACCCTTCTGGCATAAGCATGGGCTCTAGCGGGCAAAATACTAAGCTTGACCAGCAGTCCCTCTGGCAATTTCCATCGCCTGGTGCATCCAACATTAATATTTTATTCTTAACATCCTTTCTGATCGGACCTCTCCTGTAAGGTACACTGGGCATTTGGCGCCAGGATCAGAGACTCAGGATCCTTCTTCCATACAATTCCGACCGGTTCCTCTGGTTCTGTTTTTCAGCATCTCTCTGTGCCTCATAGGCCTTCTTAATTAAAGCCGAACTCTTAAAGCTCTACTAGTCTTTGACCCCTGTTTTTCATAACACAACTGTGCCAGCCTTCCGAACATATGAGCATTTGTTCCAATCAACAAGGGACACCATCATACAGTCCAGTGGGGGACACACTAAGGCTAGGGTCTCTACTTGTTCGCCACTCCAGCCACGGAGGTGGGAAAGACAGCCAAATTCGGATATACCCGGAATAGGGGTAGGCCTTCTCACTTAACCCCCATACATGCAGTCCTTCTAATGGTTGTAGGTACGTCTGACAAATGCTTCTGATACCAATCTTGGAACATAATTGTCACTTAGGAGCCACTGTCTAATATCAGCTCTTGTAGACACTCCGTTCACCTTTACAGTGGTCTCCATGGAGGACCCACTATTCTGGACCAGTCTGGAGGCGGTGTGTGGGGCCTGGGCAACTGACCTTGCCACAAAAGGACGTGAATTAGCATTTTGGTGCCCTCACTGGGATCATGTCGCACCTCTTAACCACTGATTTCTTCTCCGAAGCTCTCCTTGTAGCCTATATGCAACTTTGTCAGTGTCTTTTGGGGACTGGCATTCCCTTTTCATGTGCCCATCTTTCCCACAATTATAGCAAAACATACTTTCTGGAGTTTGGAGCTGGCGGGCGCCACACTGGGAGCCAGGGCGGGGTATTACTAACTGGAAACCTTGGTGCCATCTCTGTCTGCTGTGTGATAAGCATTTGGAGACATCTCGTCAGTTTCTCCACTTCCATGGTCAAGGAATCGAGTTGGAGCTGTTATCAGCAGGAGATACATGGTGGGTACCCCCACCCCATAGCAGATGCAGTCGGATATAGGTCAGAGCCCGTGCTTGCAGGTGTGGCCTTCATAAAGGGACTGTTTTTGAATTCGGATCTCTCTCAACAGTTCAGCCCCATTGTGACATATCTTTTCCTTGTCAGAGCACTCATTGACTGCCAACCTCTGCCCCTGAACTTCACTTGATGGGTCACCCTCAGTCACTCGGGTCGTAGCCGCAGCTATTGGTGCAGGTCCCTCCAGGTCGTCTTTCTCAACTCCTCAATTTCTCTCATTAACTTCATCATAGGAGGGTGGGGATTCCAGTCGATCTGCCAGGTGTAACTGAAGCAACAGCAGTTCTGAGAAGGGCAGACTTAAGGATCCTGTCCAGCCTGGTTCGGTCCAGTTCAATCGCTGGCAAACTACTTTTCTGAGGCATTCTTGCAACAATTTTTCCAGCGAGATACATACACAGACAACAACTCCCCTTGGTACTGTTGTGCATCTCTTACTCTCCACCATAGGTCCTCATCAGAATCTGGGCTCCCATACACATTCTCCAAGGCCTCAAGATAGGCCTGTGCAGTCCTTCAGGGTTACTGGCCCGTTTGCGCCGGATGGTAGCCAGGGCAGGACCTCGGAGGCTCTCACTAACCCTCTTTCGCTTTTCACCTTCCGAGCATTGCCATTCTAGCACTTGGGGCAACATAGTCTATCCAGGTCTCCCAGTCATCCTCCCTTGGGGGTGGGAGGGTGCCAGAGAAGATCCTCAACCTTGATGAAGAGTCGTGACTAATGGCAGGTGCAGAAATAGGAGTCTGCATTGGTTCAGCCACCATTACGGGCACTGGAGCAGGAGAGGGGTGTTGGGGAGGACACCCCAGGTGGCAAGAATAGTTTCTTCAAGTCCTCACAGTTTTCCCCTCTCCAGCAACCATTCAGCAAATTTCTCCTCAAAAGTTTCAGATAGTGGTGGGGCTGATTCCCCGGTCTTTACTGTCCTTAGTTATCACTCTCAAGCAGTGAGGGCTCCCTCTGGGGTAATGGTCTGTGGCACTTTGGAGCTATCTATGGATCCTTAAACTCTACTAGGGCCAGGAAAGTGTGGGTGAGCAGATTAGCATGCCGACCCACCACCACAGGGTTTTGTAAACCTTCCACCTTGGAAAGTACTCCCTGCACAGTGTCCGTATTGATACCAGGGGATGTCCAGGATAAGCATAGCATTTTGAATTGATCTCTCCCCAGTACACCACTCCACCAGCGGTGCACAGCCACTTCTGTCGGGTGACCCATTTTTCTTAACAGTGGTTCGTAAATATGGCCACTAGAGGACACACAATCCCAGCGGTGAGCCTCCAAGATGTAACCCCTAGATGGCGATCCCAGGGCTACTACCCCTGCCTGATTTGCCACTAACAGGTTGAGGGCCTGGATCCAATGGCGGGTGCCTCCACCCAGAGGTCAGGGTTTGCAATAGTTAAACTAACTTGGTCACAGCCCTCTGGGACACTGCAACCCCCCTTTCTTCCCACTAGTGGCCCACACAATATATCAGAATTACCTTCACAGTATACACTTACCCCCAGGTCTGGTTCCGGCACTGGGACCTCCTGTGAAATGAGATACAGTGCAACAATCACAGTACAGTACTTTAACATAGACAAATACCTCAGGCAGTATAACTTTGCTGAAACAAGCAGCTCTGATTTATTTAGGGATATAACAAGGACAGGGGAAATCAGGTTAATTAACATCACTCTAATAATCTACCTATGGCTCTCTGCACAGGCCTATCCCTATCAGTTACTGTCCTGGGTACCCAAGCCCTAGTGGCTAGTCCAAACCGTGGCAGCTGGTAGGGGCCCTTTCACACAGAGAAAAGGAGAATTAAACAGTCAGCAGTACAGTAATTCCATTTGGATTTAATGTGGCAATTCAACAGGGAGCAACCCTGAATTAGTACTCACGACCTCCAAATAAGATAGGGTCCTTCAATGTCAGCAGGGCTCACTTGAGGTACACAAACCTCTTCACACATCCATATAAAAAGAGAACTATACCAGGCAGGCTGCATCTGTATCCCATCGCAATTACTGCACAATACCCGGAGAACACACAGCAGATTCAGTTCCTGACAGACCGAGTGCAATTTTTCAGCAATTCTTCCAGTCTTCTACAGGGTGAGCCTGGTTTCTACTCTTCAGAGATCCTTTGATTCTTTTCACAGGGCCAGTTCAGTCCTAACAAGCTGCAGACCGGAACTCTGGGCCTTACACCGTTTTTGACTAAAACTGCACACTGAAAAAGTACAGGGCTCCTTCCTTCTTCACTGCCAAAGCTCAACAGAACTCCAACCGACAAAACCGGCACTTCCTTTGAGTTCCTCCCAGTTCTTGACTGGATTGGCTGTCACTCACAATAGACTGCTGCTGTTGGTCCAAAAGGCACTGAAGTCTAAACTACATCTCCAGAGTCACTGCCCATACAATCCTCTTGTGGCTGGCTCAGATTATGAGTCCAAGTTCTGATTCGTCCAAGGCACCATTTTAGAGCTAGCTTACCCCACACTGATTGGTCCAGTTCAGCAGTTCAAAACTAGAATGGGAACTAGCAGACACAGTTCTGACTGCAAAGAAAGCAGGTTAGACAAACTGTAATTTCATTATTACTCTAAATAATTTCTGGCAAACAGTTACATCTTTCAGATAGGTTCCCTTTGCACTCCTAGTGACTGCAAAATGAAGTGAATTGGCAGCAGCTCGAGTGGTACTCAGAGAAGCACACAGTCCCCCCATACAAACTAATTATGTCTGCAAGCAGACAGCTCTTAAAGAGACAGTACCAGAGGCTCTAAAAACACTCACTGATAAATGGCTTAAATGCCAAACACCATTCAGGCTTGGAGCATTCAAGCAAGCTCCTGGAAGTCTTTTGGGAACCCCCATTTGCAGGGGGGTTACACCTCTATTTATTCCAGCTCCTTGAGTGGTGAGCTACTTACACTTGGTCACTTTACTTTAAATTGGCTCCGCTCAATGCAAATAAATGATCACAAAATGTAGAGTCACTGCAGCTAACTCAATTGATTTCTGAACCCATGCATTTCAATTTCAAATCCTTAAACCATTCTCTGCTAGACTGGGTTCTCGCTTTTCATCTCCACCATGTAGTGGATGCAGGTATCCTCTTCTGATGCACTCAGCGATTAACTTACGGTTTACTGCGTGTGCAAGCTACATCATCGTAAAGCCCCCCCCCCCCTTCATATTTCTCAGGTCTTTTAAGTCACTTGACTTGGCCTCTCTCCTAGCTGATCTTTGATCTGTTGATTGGTCCCTCAACTCTGCAACCAGTAATATAAATTCTGCCCTACATTATTTTTCAGTCTAAATTCGTGGTTGTATGGGATAGTCACGCACCCCATGAGAAAAAACAGAGTGCAGGGTTCACATCTTCCCTGAATACTGGTTGAGGTACTTACTTGTCTCTACTCCTGAAACCTTGCCTGGCGTACTTTTAAAATCACTGGCTCTTTATCTTCTTTGGCCAACTATAGACGCCTTTGCAACACCTGTACCAAAGCAGTCAGACTCACAAAGTCTAGGTATTTTGGTTCAATGCTTCAAAACAACATTAATAACTCCTCCAAATTTTGGAAGGTTATCCATTTCCTTTTCTCCCCTCAGACCGAGTCTCCCCTCCCACTCTTAAGGTTGGTGACTCCCTTATCTCTGACCCTTCTGCTGTTGCTACGTCTTTTAACTCTTACTTTACTGCCTGTGCCCTTTCTCTTATCCCTTCCTCCACCTTCCCCATCTCTTTCTCTCCCATTACCTCCCATTTCCCTAAAGTCTGTACTTGCCCTTAATCCACTGAAGGACGGTAGTCCTGATGACCTTGACCCTAAACTTCTTCTCTCAGCATCTGCCATTGCTCTGCCCATTACTTTACTTCTAAGCCTTCCCTTCTGCTACTGTTCCTGATGTTTAGAAACAAGCTATTGTCATATCTATACACAAAGACTGTGATCCCACTTCTCATGGTCACTTCCATCCAATATCTCTCCTTCCTACCAGGGCTAAGTTACAGGGACATATTGTTTTATCTCGGCTCACTTCCTTTCTAGACAACTCCTCCTTTTTCATTCCCTTCCAGTCTGGTTTTAGGAAATCCCACTCCACTTCCCTCCTTCAGCTCACTGACTCTGTACTTACAGTATGGATCAAGGTCTGATTACTTCTGCCATTTTTGTTGATCTAGCTAAAGCTTTTGACACTGTGGCACACCCCCTCCTTCTGGACAAACGTAAAGCTGCAGGCCTCTCTGACTCTTCTGTAAGTTGGTTTTGCTCTTATAATGAAGGCAGGTCTCAAACTCTCTGGATAGGAAAATCCATTTCATCTTCACTTCCCTTTAGCTCAGGGGTCCTTCAAGGGTCTGTCTTGGGTCCCGTTTTCTTCTCCATATTCCTTAATGACCTACCCTCTGTCTGTTCATCTGCATCTATTTATATGTATGTTGATGACACAGTTCTCTTTGCATCTGGCTCCTCTCTCCGTGACCTTACCTCTCAGCTACAGTTGGATTTTGACAACATTCAGCACTGGTTCAAGTCTAACCAACTGGCCCTTAATGCCAAACAAACAAACAAACAAACAAAAAAAAAAAAACAGCTTCAGTGACTTTTGGCACCCATCAGAGGCTTGCCAAACTTACTTCTCTCTCACAATTTAATACCCTTGATGGTGTTAAGATTAAAGATCCTTCCTCCTTCAAGTACCTTGGGCATCTTGATTTCTCAGTGCACACTGATGCAATTCACCATAAGCGTCACCCTAAGCTAGGTGCTTTGCACAAGAATAAAGCAAGTATTCCACTCCCTGCCCACTGAGAAATTGCATTAAAAAGGATCCTTTCAATCTTTGACCATGGTGCCTTAGTTTACATTAGTGCCCCTAATGCCTCCCTTGCCAGAGTGGACCCCTTTTTCATTCTTTCTGTTGTTTTGCTTTAGATTGGCTCACCTCATACTCACCACTGCTCTCTTTACTCAGCCCTTTCTCTCCCCTCTCTTGATGGTAGGAGCCTTTCCCATTTTGAGTCTTTTTTATCCAAATTCTGCTTCGTACCCCTTCCTCTTATTTCAGATCCCTACTGTCCCATCCTCCTTCTTCCTACCCTCTCCATAACACTACTTCCCATTCTCTCTCTCTCTTCCTTCTAGAAAATCTGTTGGTCAAGCTGCTTTTTCTTACCACTTTCCTAAACGCTGGTCCTCTCATCCCTTTCTGTTTCTTTATGACTTTTTTTTATTCCTACAACTGTCTATGACCCCTTCCTCTTTTACTTTCTCATTACTTGTTACTGGTAGTCTTAATCCCCTTCTCTAGTTTTGCCATACTCATGCTGTTTCACTACTTTTTCCCTTCTTTACAGATAGGTGATTGTTACATTTTCTACTTGCATTCACTACTAAACTGCTTCTAATATTTATGATTCTGCTTGTATTTCTGTATCATTGTATTTGACTTCTTGTATTTTTAATAATTATATTGTTTAGCTATCTCCTTCTCCCTACTCACCCAGGACACTTCTGCAGATGAGCGGTTATAAGCTCAGTAAGTATTTTCTGGTTAAACTTTTAAATAAATAAATACATAAAAAAATTAAATGTATCACAATTATTCTCACTTGGCAAAGGGACACACCAGAGGTGTGCTTTATTTATTTGTAAGATATTGGAATTACAATCCTTTGAGTCATGGACTCATTTCCAAAGGCTCCACGTCACATAACACAATACATAACATATAGCACAGTAATACATAACATTTAACACAGTAGGAATAGCAGTTACAGTTCCTAACAATATGATACCACAGTTTTAGAGGTGTGACCAACTCACTACCACTGATTGCACAGCACATAAGTACAGAGGAGGCAGTGTGCCTATGTAGGGCCTATACAGGATGTTAGCTAAGCAAATAATTAATTGCAAAGGCATGTTACTAAGCACTACAATATCTAAGCAGTCTAGCAGTTAGACTTTGTCACCAAGTCTGCCAGTTATACCTTACAGCAGATGCATTACTGAGGAGGCACTCTAATGGGTAGGTTTAACAGTAGGCCTAGCCTGTTTCTGCAAGGGTATTTGTCTGGCCCCTGGGAGTCAGGGTGCTGCAGTTTCATTGCCATGGGCACGTACATGAGTGGGTAGTGAGGAGGTGGTTTCTGAGGACCACTTTGAAAGCACCAAGTTTTTGCAGACTAGTAATAGACGCAAGTAGGGAGTTATTGCCCCTCCTGTTAGCAGTATACATACAGCCCTTGGCACAGGCCATTAAGGAAAGTCCTATCCTCACTGGGATTACTGTTGGGGGACTTGAGCACTGTCTAGCGCTGTATGCAGATAATGTGCTGTTGTATCTGCCTGACCCAGATACTTCCTTGCCAGAGTTCTTCCAAATTGTAGAGGAGTATGAAGCAGTCTTGTGCTATAAATTAAACACCTCAAAGACAGAAGTCTTTCCCCTACACTGGAAGCCTAATGAGCCCCAGAAAAGTACAGTTATGTAAGAACTTACCGTAACAGTAGATCTTCGAGAGAGGCTCTTGCAGTAGGTAATTACATATAGGACTGACGCCGGCCGGGGGCAGGACCATGAAAATTTCTAGCTAGCAGTCCCTGGCGGGACCGCTCATCGCCAGGTGACCGCATCAGACGATGTCGGTATCAAGGGGCGCGGTCCCAGACCGCCTCTTCCAGTTCTTTCCCCACCACAGGTCCGGAAGGTCCGGATGAGAGAGAAGTAGATATTTCCTCAATGGAAAAGGAGCTGAAAAGCCTAGAGGGTTGGAGGGCAGGAAGGATTTACTGCAAGAGCCTCTCTCGAAGATCTACTGTTACGGTAAGTTCTTACGTAACTGTACTATCTTACTTTGAGAGGGCTCTCGCAGTAGGTAATTACATATAGGACAGAATCCCAAGCAGTCTGGAACAAATGAAAGGCACCGGGAGGAGGAACTACTCAAGTAGCAGCAAATAACCTTGCAAGCCTCAAGAAAGGAGGCCTTGCAAGACAGCTAACCTGAAGCCTGCTCTACGGCGAGAGGCAATGTCCAAACTGTAATGTTTAGTACAGGTATGGACGGAAGTCCAAGTGGCGGCAGCACAGATGTCTGCCGCAGACACATTCTTGAAACAAGCCGCAGAGGCTGCTACTCCACGAGTGGAGTGACCTCTGACTTGACCCGGTAGGGTCTTGTTGTACTTGTCATAACAGAAAGTGATGCAATGGGCCAACCATTTTGATAGGCATTGCTTAGAAACAGCAGTGCCTTCTCTTTTGTGAGCAAAAGAGACAAACAGATCAGTCTTTCTGAGATCCTTCGTCCTATCGGTGTAGTATCTCAGAATCCTGTGGACATCCATGGTATGGAGCAAGTATTCTCCTTGGTTGGAGTACTGCGTGAAAAAGGCAGATAATTCAATAGACTGATTTAAGGTAGATTCCGCTACCACCTTCAGGAGGAACTTAGGATTCGTGTGAAGAGCTACTCGTTCTTTGTGAAAAATCAGATAAGGGATTTTGCACATCAGGGCCTGGAGCTCGGAAATTCTGCGAGCAGAAGTAATGGCCACCAATTGAAGCGTCTTCCATGATAAAAACTTCAAGTCTGTGGAAGCCGCAGGCTCAAAAGGAGGAAGGGTAAGTTTCTCGAGGACAAAGTTCAAGTCCCAAGGGGGAGCTGGAGTCCGGACAGGGGGCCTGAGATGAAGGACCCCTCTGAGAAAAGTTTTGGATATCTCCAGTTGGGCAAATGCCTTATCAGGCGAAAGGGACATGGTAGGCTGAAATAGCCGCCATATGGACTTTCAAAGAGGAGTGACTGAGACCCAGGTCGAAAAGATGGCGCAGGTAATCAAGCAGAACGGCTACAGGACAGGAAAAGGGCTCCACGTTCCTGGATGCAGCCCAAATGGAAAAAAATTTCCATTTCATGGCGTAGGTGGACCTAGTGGAGGGTTTTCTAGCCTCCACCAGATTCTCGGCCACCTTAGGAGAGACGCCAAAGCGAGATTGGGCTAGGTCTGCAGAAGCCATGCATGAAGTTGAAGAGACTTTAGTCCCGGATGGACCAGGGTCCCCTGATCCTGGGTCAGCAATCCTCGAGATAAAGGAAGAGGAAGAGAAGGAACCTCTGAGTATTGCTGTAGAAGAGAGAACCAGATTTGCCTGGGCCAGAAAGGAGCGATCAGAATCATTCTCGCTCCTTCCAATGCCAGTTTCTGCAACACGCGAGGGACCAGAGGAATTGGGGGAAAAGCATAGATGAATCTGTCCTTCCAGTTTAGAGACAGAGCATCGCTCCAGAAAGCGCCTCACTCTGGAGCAAGCGAGCAAAAGGTTGGAAGCTTTGCGTTTTGGGAGGAGGCGAACAGGTCTATCTGTGGAGTCCCCCAAATTTGGAAGATGCTTTTTAGAACTTTTTGGTCCAGTTCCCACTCGTGTGGCAGAGCCGAAGAACAACGTAGCTTGTCTGCCAGGACATTGTCGACTCCCGCACATGGATCGCCGTGAGGTGAAGGTTGTGAGCGCTGCCCATTCCCAAACCCTCATCGCTTCCCCTGCACAGCGGTAGGACCGAGTCCCTCCTGCTTGTTGATGTACCACACCACGCACATGTTGTCTGTTTGGATGGCTAGGTGACCGGAAGGATGTATTGGTGAAGGGCCTGAGAGCATACAGCACTGCTCAAGCTTGAGCACATTGATGTGGAGAACTAACTCCAATTTTGACATAAGCCCTGGGTTCGTGAGGACCCAGATGGCCCCAACCTTCACCTGAAGCGTCCGGGGGTCAGAGTCTGAGCGGGGAGGATGAAAAAGGGGACCCCCGGAATAGGTTCTCTCGAACCATCCACCACTGCAAGTCTCTTATCATCGGCGAGGAGATCAGTACCAGATGATCTAGGTCATCTACCAGTTGATCCCACTGAGAGTGGAGAGTCCACTGAGAGATCCTCATGTGGAGGCGCGCGCACGGAACCGTCGGGATGGCAGCCGCCATAAGCCCCAGGAGACGGAGCACCGACCTCGCCGGAACCCTCCTGTATTCCGATAGAAGGGAAATCTGGGACTGGAGGGAGGCCCCCCTGTCCGGAGGCAGGAAGGCCCTGCACATTGTCGTATCGAGGATTGCCCCGATGAACTGGAGTCTCTGAGAGGGATCCAGGTGAGACTTGGAATGGTTGATGGTGATATCCAGGCCAGTGAAAACCTGCTGGGTGAGGGAGAGAAAATGCAGGAGTTCCTCCCTGGACGGGGCCGCCAGAAGCCAGTCTTCCAGGTAGGGAAAAACCTGAACTCCCAAAGTACGCAGGTGGGCCGCTACCACCGCCAGGCATTTGGCAAAGACTCGGAGAGCCGAGAAAAGACCAAAAGGGAGTGCCCGGAATTGGTAGTGGTCCCCTCTGAACGCAAAACCTGAGGTACTTCGTGTGTGAAGGCGAATGGGATGTGCAGGTACGCCTTCCTCATATCCAGTGCACAAAGCCATTGGCCCGGCCAAGCAGGGTAAGAGGGTCTGAAGGGAGAGCATCCTGAACCTCTTGTATTCCACATATAGGTTCAGGGAGCTGAGCTCGAGAATGGGTCTGAGATCTCCCGTCTTCTTTGGTACAAGGAAGAAATGGAAATAGTAACCCATCCCGTGAAGGTGAGGAGGGACGGGCTCTATGGCCTGCTTCGCAAGGAGAGCAGAAATTTCTTCCTTGACCAAAGGAAGATGGTCCCTTGAGTAAGAGGAGTTCAGAGGGGGGTGACGTGGAGGTTTTTGCAGAAACTCTATGGAGTGCCCCTCTGCTATGATCTGAAGCACCCATGAATCCGATGTTATCCTTTCCCAACCTGGAAGGTGGAGGGAGAATCTCCCTCCTACCGGTTCCTCCGGGGTGTCCGGAGGCGGTGGGAGAGGAAGGAGTCAGGTGGTGTGAGGCAGCGCCGCAAACTGGGGCACCCGCTGCTTTTGGGCGGCGGGGCCTCGGAAACTATGGGGCCCGGCTGTTTAGTGGCCGCCTTCCCTGAGGTTTCGGCCGAGGCCGGGCGCTCATGAAAGGGACGGCGCTGTGGGGGATGGGGACGGTACATTGAATCAACAGATTGAAGGGCGTCCCTTCTTCTGTAAGTCAGTGATGATGTCCTTGACATCACCACTGAAAAGCACAGAACCTCTGAAAGGTGCTTCTTGGATTGCTGACTGCACCTCCGGGACCAGACCTGACACACGGAGCCATGCATGACGTCGAAGACTTACGGCGAACGCAGAGCTCCGTCCTGCAGTGTCCACTGCATCGTAGGTTGTCCTCAGAATGTGACGACTGGCCGAACGAGCAGAACGGACCAGGTCGGCTAACTCCTGCTTGACTTGGGAGTCAGGCAAGGAGTCAATCTTGGATTCCGCCTGGGTAAGGACAGCCTTCTGGTAATCCCCCATATGTGCTGCATAATTTAGGGCCCCAATCCCCAGTGTGGAAGAAGCATAGATCTTCCTTCCATACTGATCCAGAAGGCGAGATTCCTTATCCGGGGGAGATGAGCTCAAATGTTTCGGGTGTGCTGACCGGCCATGAGCTGTGCTAATCACAACCGAATCTGCACGGGGGCGAGAGTCTAAAAATTCTACACCCTCCGGAGCCTGGTATAGCCTGTTGGACTTCCGAGGAAGTGGGGCTAAAGCCGACGGTTGTTTCCAAATGGTGGAAACAAGGTGGGCGTGAGGCTCGATCCAGGGTGGCACTAGAGTAGGGGCTGTAAGGGGCAAGTCCAGATGTTCGGCGAGTTTAACCCGCTGAGGATCTGGCTCTAAGGAGTGCCACTGATGGACTTCCTGGATCTTCCTGAGCAACTCCGTGAAGGAAGGATCCTCCGGAGGAGACTTCGGAGGAGTCCTCGCCAGGGCTTGGACGGAGAGCTGGCTCATCATCTTTCTCGAACAACCATCGGAGGAATCGAGAGAGAAGAAGAAGAGGAATTTGAAGCAGAGTAAGACTCCCTGGCTGCCTAGGGGGAGGAACGGGTTCCTTAGGGGGATCCCTGACAAGGTCCTGCTCTCTCTGATCCCGAGGGCAGAGCCCGGGAACTGGAGGCGGGAGAGAGAGGTGACGCCTGGGCGACGCGGAGCCGGGGTGGCACTGTCACGAAGATGGCTCTCGACTTCTTGGTGAGCTGAGCCTTGGCTCGCCCACCAGGAGGCCAGAGTTCCTGGGTACTCCTGGCATTATGAAGGCTGGTACTGCGGTGCAGGATACTGTGAACCTGGGAAAACTGGTGTCGGATAAGATGGTGGATACCCAGGCACCGGAGGAGCTGCCAGAGCAGACGGCCCAGTAGGGAACTCCACGGGCGGATCGACCGTGATAGGCCCGTGGGGTGGAGGGCCCGATGAGAGAGTAATATCCCCCGCCGGCGTCAGAACCAGTGTCGGGGTCAGATCCGGCTCTGTAGGAAGGGGATCAGATGGTGGACCAGCATCCCGAGCCTCGCCCGGGGACGGAGGGGAAAAGTCCCCGGGGTCAGGCAGGGGGGACTCAGGCTCCCCGGATGGCAGCGAGGGCTGCGGGGAACCTGGGACGACAGACAGAGCAGGGTCTGCCATAGGCTCCGAGGCCCGGCGCACGTCGAAGGAGCTGACGTGCGACTTAGGGGCCAAGTCCCGGTGGACGCCAGAGGAGCCGGCGTCCGACTTCGGGTGTCCCTCATCAGAGGCGGGCCGAGGATGTGAAGAGGCCCGGTCCGAGGGGGACGCTGCCGTGCGCCGCCCCAAAGGGTCGGGCGTCTTAGCGGCCTTCTCCCGGCGGACGTTGGAGGAGCCGACATCCGCTTATGGAGGCGCCAGCACCAGTAGGCCGCAAGCCTGCGGCGGTACTGGGGGCTGAAGCCTCCTTTTGCCCAGAGGCACCCGCGGCTCAAACGCCAACCTGACGGGTGGCCGACGCCTCCAAAGCCTTGGAGGCTGCCGGGGCGATCTCTGAGGGACGTTATCTTAGGCCGCTGCCCGGCCGGAGTCGTGGACGAGGGAGGCCTTCTCCTGGTGCCTTTCTTTGTCCCGCTGCTTGTGTCCTTCAGGGGAGGTCGACGCCTGCCGAAGCTTCTTCAACTCCTTCTCCATCGCGGACATCTTCTTTTGGAGGAGATGAGCTTCTAGAGACTGCTGGCGTCGTCTGCGGGTGGCCGCGTTGAAATGTAGGCAGTGCGGACACTTGTCGACCAAGCGTGGTTGGGGCCTAAACAGAAAAGGCAGAGGAGTGACCGCTTTAGAGAGGCAGTTGGGCTGCACGCATTCAGTCGCACTCTATTTTTTGAAGAGGACGCATATATACCGGCGTTCACCTGACGTAAGAAAATACAAAATACTGATACTTTTCTGAAAAACCGACGAAGCAACAGGACCGAGCGCTATGAACTTCACCGCAAGGCGCTGCACGAGCTGACGGCGGGAAAGAACTGGAAGGCGGGCGTCTGGGACCGCCCCTTTATACCGACGGCTGCCTGATGCCGGTCACCTGACGGGAGGGCGGTCCGCCAGGGACTGCTAGCTAGAACAGCCTCTGTAGTCCCGCCGGTCAAGGCCAGTCCTATATGTAATTACCTACTGCAAGAGCCCTCTCGAAGTAAGATCATCAGTTCCCATTTTGGAGGAACCTTCAAGAGCTCAAGTTCTTAGGTATTAGGTTCACATTAGAGCTGGATAAACTACAACATGAACATCAGACCCCTATTGGCACAGATTGTTGCTGACCTTCAACAATGGCACTATTTGGCATTAGGTCTGGTGTGCAGAATCAACACTGTCCAATTGGTAGTCTTGTCCCTCTCGCTCTCCCAGAAGGGGACTGGAAAAAATGGAATAAGGCAATTTCTCAATTTATATAGTTGGGAAACTGGCCCAGATTCTGCCTCCTAACACTGCTTCTGCCAAAGAGTCGGGGAGGTCTGGCTCTGCTGGATCTATGGCTTTATCATGCTGCAGCTCAACTACGAGTCATGGTCCAGTAGGATACAAAAGGCTCGGGACCACAGCGGTTATCTATGGAGAAGGATCTCCTTCCTTTCTGGGAGAGGGCCAGATACCTATACGGACCTGACCCACAGGTTCTTGAGAGGGAGTTCCAGACTTCCTGGATTCAGTCTGGGGGGAAGGAATGGAGAGGGCTGGCAGAATCTTTAGGACTGACCCCCACTCTTATATGGGTATCCCCATTGGCTTTACAGAGAGACCTTCATTCTGCTCTACTGGACTCGGGGTTCCGTCATTGGAGCCAGCAACAACTGGTATACCTGGCAGAATTCTGTGAAAGACAGTAATTTAAACCCTTTACCAACCTCCAAACCCACTATGGTCTCAGGCAGAGGGATTTCTATCAGTACTTGCAGGTCTGGCACTACTGGAACACGCAACAGTCGACTATCTGTGAGCCAGCTAAACTCCCACCTCTGATAACCACACTGGCCGAATATCTTGGAGCACAGGATGTTCGACACTTCATTTCCTTTCTATACAGAACTGTACAAGAAACCCAGCAGCATAATACTCTGTACATAGCAGGGAAATGGGCAGAAGAACTAGGAAGGGGAGATTGAGGCAAAGGCCTGGGAGAGGGATTGCTGCGAAGTGGGAAGGGTAACCTCCTCTCATGTCTGGCGAGAGTATACATGGAAGCAAATAACGCACTATTTCAGACCTCCGGTAATAACGGCTAAGTACTGTACGAAACAGGTAGCTCAGCAGCATGTTGGAGGCAATGTGGCTCAGCCTGGGCGTCTCACACATATGTAATGTGGGAGTGCCCAAGGCTGGTTGATTTCCTCCAGGCACTGCAGGAAGAGATGTCAGAGGTCCTGCATATCAGGATACACCTGACTTCTGAGATACAGTTGTTGTACCAGGATCCTAGATGTCTGAAGGAAAGGCACCTGAAGTACAGTAGATAATGGGTATAATGCTGGTGGTGGCACCAGAAGTGCACCACAAGAAAATGGCTTACTTCACAGATACCAAATATATCAGCGTGTCAGGAGATGGTTAATCCAATTTATAATATGGAACGAATCACCTTCAGGCTAAATGACTGAATAGAGGCTTTTAACTCCAGATGGACTGCATGGCTTCTCTATGTTCTGTAGCATGATCCCACTGCTGACCCATAGTAGATCGATGGGTTAAAACCAGAGGAAGATCTAGTATAATGGGAGGGCAGGCCAGGAGAGATGTGGAGAGAGCAACTACCATCTGAAACCCTGAGGACCCCCCCAATTATTTAGCATTTTCTCCGATATATAGGAGGGTACCAAGACAGTAAAATGTACAATGATAGTGGGGCACCCCGCACCCCCCCCCCCAATGCTGTGCCAGAGGAGACGAATGACCTGATACACTCAGTGGATACTGTAATTTAATGGTGCTCTTTTACTATCTAGGATGAATCTGTACCCCTAATGCTGCTTTTTTGCCTGTTTACTATGTGCGCTTGTCCCCTTTGTTGTTTTTTTGGAAAAAGTTAATAAAAATATATTGACAAAAAAAAAAGCACTTGATACAAAACATCAACCCTAATAAGACATTCGAGCAACACTGCCCATAGTAAAGCATTAAAACAGTGGAGACAATGGCAAAGTCAATAGATAAGGCTAGGGTACTGATGAACAAGTGAAATGACTACTGAGAACTGCACATTTTGTTGCTGAAAATGAGTGATCTAACACGATGTTGGTGAAATGTCTTCTGTTTCTAAAGGAAATGGAGTGCCCATTCATAGAAGAATTTAAAGCAGAGGGGTGAGCTTGTGGTACCTACAACACATGAATGTGATAGGATAGGCTGAGATGTATGAGGCCACTGCACAGACCTTGGTTGAAAAACAGGACATTGTTGTGAGCAACAGCCCTGTGGTAAATTTGATACTGGACGGGTCCACAGATATTAGCAATAACAAGAAACAAACAGTTTACATATGATACTTAGAAAACAACACCCCAGGTACTCGACTTTACTACAACGTAGAAGTCACTGATGGAAATTCTGAAACTATTTTTCAGGCACTTTGTCAGCTTCTGATCGAGAAAGGCAATGAAGCAAGTAAAAATCTTGCAGCTGTGCGTGATGATGGAGCATCAGTTATGACAGGTTGTCATCAAGGTGTAGTACGGAAACTAAGAGTGTTTATAACCCAGAATTGATTGGTGTACACTGTACAGCCCATTGGTTGACCTTGTGTGCCAGTGATGCACTACAGTCAAACAGGTGAAAGTACATCAATGGAACTTGAGATCCTTTTTTATTTTCTTCAGTAATTTGGCTATCAGAAGCAACAAACTGCACGAACTACAAAACAGCTGGATGACCCAGTTCTGAAGTACTGTCAGCCACACAGCAACATGTGGTATGATGGCTGTCAAGTTACAGTGCAGTGTCTGTTGTGTGCAGGACTCTAAAATCCTTAAGAGAAATGTTAGAACACAGGATAGCATCAAATACTCGGTGACAAAGCAAACAGACTGTTGTTTGTACATCAGTTTAATTTTGTAGCTCTTTCACGTCTAATGCTGGCCATTCTGTAACACATTATTTGTCTAGCCAAACATTCCCAAATGGAAAATCTTGATCCCCCCCCCACACACACACACACTGCAGTCAATGGTTGTGAGTATGGAGACAGCTTCTGAAGTCTTTAAGTGAAAACCCAGGGACATCAGAGAGACATTTTTTTCATACTAATCAGGAAGGCAATATGTACAAAAGTGATAATCTCTTTGATATTCACATTCAGAGACCAGCTTTTGATATTTTAAAGAGCAGATACATAGATCTGTTCTTCCTAGCAGCAATCTCCCTGGACAGGAATTCTACCTTCTTATGGTTGATTGTCTCCTGATCATCATTACAATAATTTCTCAGGGCCAGTCTGTCCTCCAAGGACTGAGTCCTCTGCCAGCAACACTCTGATGTCCGACTCCTGATCTTCACCTCCTTGAGAGCCCCTTCAAACCATGGGGGTCTCAAGTGAGAAGACCTGGGTCGTATATGGACCGGTGTGATGGCATAGAGTGCTTTGGTAACAGCCCCATTATAGGCTGTCACTGCCTCACCTGTGCCAACTGTACATGCAGCACTCATGCCAGAAAAATCCACTACTGCCAACAGTCCCTGGGGACAATCCCCTTAAAGGGCAATAGTGGACCATCTCGGGGGAGACTCTCAGAGGCGGGGCCCAAACGAGAACTCCACCATCCAGTAATCGGACCAAATGACCTATCAATCTTGATGTCAGTAACATCAAGCCCTGGTGAGAATGCCAAGTCCAAGGTGTGGCCAAATTGGTGGGTCCAGAGGTAACTTCCTGTGTCAGGCCCAGAGATACCATCATCTAGAGGAGTTTATACCCAAATAGTGAGGATTCATCATCTATCCGGGCATTGAAATCCCCCAGAATTAGCCATCTAGGGGACACCAGCACCCTGTCGGCGACGAAGTCTGCTAACTCCTGCAGGAAATCCCCATCCCGTCCCAGAGGACGATAAAGGAGGAGAATCCTGCAACCTGCACCTGGACCCCCAGTGTGGAGTCAGTAAGGTGGGAGAGCCTCAAAGCCTTCTGCCAACCACATCTAACACCCACTTGTCCACTGTGATAGCAAACCGATGTGGCAAGAAGTGACAGCCAACCCCCGACAGGAAGCACAGACAGGTACCGGATGGGTGGAAAGATGACACCCCCAATCCGTCACTGGGCAGCTTTTGCAGAAGCACCAGCAATTGCAGTTGGAGGGGTACCACCACCCCTGCCCCCTCCTCTCCTGGGGTGCTGGCCACTGAACTAGGGTTTTGGGTCTCAGGCCTGGTACTGCTGAGAAGGCTGTGGCTGAAAGGGATAATACCGATAAGCCTTTTTCTTAGGTTTTTAATTTCAGCTCCTTCTTAGATGAGGACACAGAGTTAAGGGTGGCACTGGACTTCTCAATGATGGTGAGATGTTCCACCACCGCAGGGTCAAAGAATTTGGTGTCCAAGAAAAGGACATCAGTCAGCTTATGCTGGATATCCACCGTGAAGATGGACAGATACAGCCAGGCTCTACGACACAAGGAGGTGGCTGTTGCCATGGTACGGGCACAGGAGACGACAATGTCCAAGGCTGTCTGGAGCTGGTGTTGAGCCAGCAATTGACCTTGGTCTCGGACCACGTAGTAGTAGTAAGAAGTAATCAAAAGCTTTATTTTTATACAGATATGGTGGAAAAAATCACATCATTAGGACTGAAGTCCTATTTACAAGATGGTCCTGTTTTCGTATACATACAGAATTGCACATAAAACAATAAATACCTTAAGTAATTGCACCGTATAACAATCAGCAGATACATAATGAGGCACATGATATTAAGTAACTAACCACTGCACATACATCTTGTCCTGAGTTCGTATTTCAAATCACTCAGAGGATAATCTATGGTGTACTATCCATAACAAGCATATGTATTTATCAAGAGGTTGCCTTGGTGACTGTCTGAACCTCGAGAGTGCAGCTTGAGAGATTCGTTGCCATGGCAATGTCGAGATAAATACAGATACTCGTTATCGATAGTACACCATACACTGTCTTTTATAGTGTAAGGTTTACTGTCCCATGTTAAAAGAATAGCAGAAAAAAATGTACTTATGTTTTTTTTTTCCTCATCTGAACTGCTCTTCTCCGCTCTCTCTCACAGCCACGGCCACTTCCTCGGAGGTGGTGATCATGTGACACTCATGCGCATGCACGCCCCTTGTTGTTATGCTGCAGTAGCTACTTAGCTACTCCATCTTAGCACAGTATGCCAAAATGGTGACCAGGTGCACTTTAAAGGGCGTGATTCAGAACCCTGCCTGAGAGAGGAACAAAAGCTAGTCAATTATGTGTAGCATATTGCAGAAGTTAGAGTAACAAGCTGTGAATGAGCCTAGTACATCCAGAAGATCTTGTGTTGATTCCCACATCCTCTGCTAGCACACTGTGACTTTGAGCTAGTCACTTAACCTCCCAAGTGCTCCCGGGTCGCCCCTGAAAACAGGCACTTGTGGCTAGTAGGCCTTACTCAGACACTGTCTTTTAATGACAGTTTTAATATAGAGTTTCTGCCTTGCAGGCAGCTGTTTTTATCTTGTTATAAGCCTGACATTTTACTATTTTCTATTTCAATTATTTGTTGCTGCGCATATTTTGTAATCACTTATTTTCTTTTACATTGTGAATTTTTACTTGTATGGCGCCCAGAGCTTCTGGGATTGGGCGCCTTAAAAATTAAATCTGCCTTACCTGGTTACCAAAGAATATAAAACAAACCCCAAAAAAAGAGCAGGAGGGGTAACAATCTATGCTCCCCACATTAACTTGGAGACACTTGTCCATTTGCAAGTATATGTCTTGCAAGTTGGCTCATTCTGAGATGCCCTCAGCACCCGAAGAACATCTTCGGAAAGCCCAACAACCTTGAACTCTAGCTTCTAAGGAACCATTAGGTTAGGCACAGGGGACTGCAAGTCTCCATGCCTGATTGTGCCCCTGAACCTTATCAGCAAATCAGGTAGAAGTGGAAGCAACAACGTTTGGAGGTCTGTTGTAGAGACGGAGGAGATCCTGTTACCAGAACTGGTACAGCCAGTCTGGAACAGTCAGAATCAGGGAAGCCCTATCCCTCACACTTTGAGGGCCACACTGTGGACCACAGGAAGGCACACAGGAGGACCTGAGCCCAGGACCAAGAAAATGTGCCCCCTGCAGAGTGTCCTGCTGAGGAGGCTGGCCAGAGAATAGACTTGGGTTCCTGTTTTCCAGGAAGCAAACAGATTCACCAAACCGGTGCACCATATTGAGAACACCTGTGGCCCCACCTTCGAGTGAGTGCTAATGGTGGGATGCCTCTCCCACATAACTAAGCATGTCTGCCACCTGGCTTTTCACTTCTGTGACATGAAATGCCAACAGGTCCGCAAGCAAGGAGTGAGCCATAAACCATATCTGAAGCATCTCCTGACACAGAGGAAAGGTGTGCATGCTACCCCGTTTGTTCAGGTAGAACATGATTGTCATGTTGTTCATGCTGACCTAGACCACTCAATCTCAAACCATCAATACAAACTCTGCCACTGCCAGGTGAACTGCACAGGGTTCTAAAAGGCTGATGTGGAGCACAGTCTCACTCAGCAACCAGAACTTATGTGCTCTGCTGTCTAGCAAATGTGCATCCCAGTCCGCTAGCGATGTATCCACCATCAAAGTGAACAAGAGCTCCACTTGGAAGAACAGAATGCCCACTGAGAGGTTTGAAAGGGATAGCTACCAACTGACTGCATCCAGCATTGACTGGATCACACATACAGGTTGGTTCAGGGCTGTGTGTGACTGGGACCACTAGCGCCTTAGTTCCCACTGAATGGGTTGCATGTTTCTGTGGCCCACAAACACCATGGCTGTGGCAGAGGCTATGAAGCCCAGAAATTGGAGGAAGTCCCAGGCCTGGCATGGCTGCCCAACCAGAAATTATTGGGCAAATGACTGTCCAGAGGCAGACGGGAACTTGCTTCCTCTAGCTTAGAGGGAGTCCAACTCTGCCCCAATGAAAAGGATCACCTGCATCAAAATGAGCTTGGAATTGACTAGACTGACCATCAGGCTGAGGTCTCAGAACCCCTGGATGGACAGATCTCTGGATCGCAACAAGCTCCCTGTGATTAGACAGTCATCAAGGTACAGAAATACCTTGACACCTCATTGTTTGAGAAAGGCCACCACGACCAATAGGAACTTGGAGAACAAGCTGGATGCCAATGACAGACAAATGGCATTGCTCTGAACTGATAACAAGTATTCATCCCACCGGAAGCGGACAACCCCCTGTGTGACAGGCAAATGGGGTTGTGGAAGTATGTATCCTAGAGGTCCAGGTAACAAAACCAAGTCCCTGGCTCTAGAAATGGAATGATCTGGTGTAAAGTTACCATGCAAAACTTTTGACTATAAATGAATTTCTTCAAGACTTGCAAATCGAGAATTGGGTGCGAGCCCCCTTTCCATTTGGACAACAGAAAGTACCATGATATTAGCCCTGCTGAGTTCATCTTTCTGAGGTAGACTTTATCATGTGTCACTGGAAGAACTAAAGAACTGTGCATCTTTCTGAGGCGAGAGCCCGGCAAAAGTGAGTCCTCCAACAGTGCTCGGGACCGATGGGGGGAAGGGGCAGAGTCTTGAATTCAAGACAACCCACTACACCGCTTCCAGAAACCACTTGTCCGAAGTAACAGAGGACCACTGTAGCAGGAAGTGGGAGAATCACTCCCTGACTGGGAGCTGAAGTAGGGTTCAGTCGCAGAAGGGATGGGGTACCTCAACCTGTCACTTCTTGCTCCGGGCAGAAGCCCCCCCCCCCCAAGGACTAGCTGATGGACAAACTGACCCAGTGCCCTCTATGCTGACCTTGACTTCTTGATATACTGAAGACCTTGGTGGGGCACTGCTGCTGCTGACCTTGTGTGCCCAGATATGGCCCATAAAAGAACCTGAACCTTGCGGTCTTGGCCTAGGCTGTGGCTTGGGGGTTTGTGATCGATGTCGCAGATTCAAGTGACACTTTAAACTTCTCAATAGCTGTGAGGTGGTCCTTAACCCCTGGTCCAATGGAATCAGTTACACTGAAGGGCAGAGCTGCTCCCTGTTAACAGATTTTATACATGAACGGTGAAACCTACAGCCAGGTACGTTGGCGTATGGGCACCAATGCTGTCACTGTATGTTTCGACATGTTGGCCAAGTCCAGAGCTACCTGCAAGTGGTGCAAGGTAACCATCAGCCTCAGATCACATAACTCCAATAACTAGATTATTTTCAGGAAGCAAGTCAGACAGCTTTTCAATGAGTTCATGGCTGCATTGAACCATCAAAGCCACACAGCTGGCCTGGCAGATGCCCAGGGATGCAGCTGCATAGACCTTTCAGTTAAAGTAGTCCTTCATCTTAGACTCCTTGTCTGGTGGCTTGTCTGACTCCCTTGCAACTTCATCTTGTGAAACATCGCATCTGGTATTAGCCCCTCTGGCAATGGATGCTCCAGAAATTCAGAGAATCCAACCAGGGGGACCTGACAGGAAACTGAACAGTGCCAGATACTGAGCACCGGGCCCAGGGTGGTGGAGTGATGGGGATGGTTATCCCAGTGAGGAGACTTACTTGAGAATGTCCATCAGCTGGTAGGCCTCCTTCTGAACTTCCTCCAACAGAGTGCCCAGAGCCATTGATATGTGGTCCATAAGGGTGACAAAGGAGGACTGGTCCCCTGCAGATGGCTTCTTCATCGGCTGGCTTCCCTCCTGACAATACAATGAGATGGACAACGCATCTGAATCGGATATGGGATAGAGGATTGTTGACTGCCAGCATGGGGTGTAGGCAACCCTCTTTGATGGGGTAATAACCACCACCAAAAGGAGAAGAGGAAGTATGGGCTCAGGCCTAGAATCCTTGTCTGAGTGCCCTCTGATGGATGTGGAGGGTGAGTTCTGGAATGCACAACTAGAGTCGTTGCCAGAAGAGGCAGCTAAGGCCTTGAGAATGCCTGCTTGACCTCGACCCCTCGGCTCCTTAGGCTCACTACACTGCTGCTCTCTCCCATCTGCGATGGACTTGGTTTTGGGAGCCAGAAGGTGATGAAGGGAGCGACATCAACAGTGATGTCAAGAATGAGAGCATGACCACAACCTCGGCTGTCGACTCTGGGACTGACATGGCACTGGGGTCTCTGGATCCAGATACCCCAAATGAGTGACCCTGGGTATCAGCAGAGCAGGAGGTGGTGCTGGAGCCGGGACAACCAGTGGCTGCTGAATCAGCAGGGGCACAATTGGGAGCAGAGTAGGACCCAACCCACCCAAGCCTGTGGTCAGCACCATCGTCCAACAGATGGGAATCTTCTCCCTTGATGGTTGACTGGGTCCACTGTCCAAACAGCCAAAGCTGACACAGTCAGTTGCTCCAATGAAAACTCTGCAGGCAGTACGAAAGGCTCCACTGGCAGCTTGAACTTCATCGAGGGTGGCCAACCACTTGACTTGACAGCGATACGACTAACAGCGGCAACAATTTTTCTTGTGCTTTTGGTGCCGGGATGGAGACTCACCTTCAGTGTGGAGAGACTGAAGAAAGTTTGTTTTGTTTTTTAAAATCAAGGCATATATGTCCTCCAAGCCCTGTGGTCCACCAACGTCTGTGTTAAAAACCCAGAAAGAATCAAGTACCCATCACCATGCCATATCCAACAACCACTCCCACATATATTATGGGTGGAGTAGGAAAGGAATAACAGAGATAGGAAGAAAAAGCTAAAGCCAATGACCAGATAGGGTTACTGGACGCTTCGTTAGGCAGCTTAAACGGAAAGACTGGATGTGCCTAGCGGTTCTTATCTGCCGACAGCATCTATGTATCTATAAGTACAAAGTTTCACAAACCTAGATCAGCTATACCTGATGCTCACAATATCTCTAGGATTGATCACTCTGCCTTTAGGGATCGTGTTTCTAACACTGATTGTTCCTATCTGTATTCAATTCAAGGTACAGATGTAGCTCTAGATTTTTTTTTTATTAGAATTTGGACAAGTATGTGATAGTTTGCTTCTACAAGAACTATATGTATACAAGGAAATGAACAAACATGGATTACTCCTGAGGTGTTATAATTAAAGAAGCTCAGGGATAAAACCTGGTCTAATTGGAAGAAATCGGGTGATCAATACTTTCTCACAACATAGAAATAACACAGTATCCGTTTGAAAGGGCTGCATTTTAATCGAATGAACTGGCATTTAACAGCATGGAGACTGTCCTACTAGAGTTGTACTGGCTAACTGGCAAAGGTGAGTATGGAGAGTTGCCAATCAGAATATGCAGGTTTGGAAATGGAGTAAGGATTCTAGGCATTTAGAGTGTTTCAAGGAAAGAAAGCATTATGTCTCTGGGACACAGGAGCTACCCATACTTCCCTCTGACATACCCTCCAGTAAGCCTGTCCCACAGTTACACACTACTGCTGGCCTCATTACCAATCCCCAAGAAGTGGTCAAAGCCCTCAACGACAAATTTTCTGACCTCAGTATGTACCTGAGCAAACTCCCAAACTGCATGCAAAAAAACCCTTTCCCCCTGCACGCCCACATGACATCACCCGCTGGACCTACCTCTTAACCTTCACCCCCCCCCCCCTTTTTCCTTCAAAATACTCTCACATGCTGACATAGCTAAACTCCTAAAGAGCCTCCCAACCATGGCTCCCCTGGAGCAGACGGATTATCCCATCTTCCTGAGACTTATCTCCCCTGCCACCGTCACCCCCAACGTTCATTTTCAACTTTGCCCTGACCACTTCATCCATGACCGATACATGGAAAACCATGAAGGTCATTCCCATTCATAAAGCTGGGGACCCACAATCCACAGACAACTATCGCCCAATCTCCATCCTTCCTCACCTAAGCAAGCTACTTGAAAGAGCCGTCCACCACCAACTTGCTTACTACATAGGTAAATATGACCTACTATGTAGCCAACAACACGGCTTCCGCAAGAATCACTCCAACATCACTGCTCTTGCACTCCTAACTGACCACATTCTCACCAACATGGACTGTGGAAATGGAAGTGGCATAGTATTCGTTGACCTCTCCAAAGCCTTCGACCTGATCAATCACTCACTCCTCCTCTCCAAATTATATCACCTTGCCTGCTCTGCAGAGGTCACCTCCTGGTTTGGAAGCTACCTTACAGGGTGCTCCCAGTTTGTGTGCATTGGCCCGGCCTGCTCGCCCACCCTGTTTCTACTGGGGTCCCCCAAAGCTCTATCCTGGGACCCCTCCTTTTCTCCTTATTCATTAACTCCCTTCCACTGGATAGTCTCAACTGTCACTCAATCCTTTACGCCGATGAACTCGTACTCTTCTCCAGCGGAAAGTCTCCTACCCTCATCTCTGCAGCCCTCTCACAAAATTACACCACAGCCTACAACTGGTTCTCTGACAACCTCCTTCTGGTCAATGCCAAAAAAACCAAAACAATGTTGTTCGGATCTAAGCCCTTCTTAACTATATGAAAATCTAACCCACCCCTAATCATCACGTCTCCCGGTGGCCATGCCTTAGGGGAAGTCAAACACTTCAAATATCTGGGAGTTGTGCTTGACCCCTCCCTTTCCTTTACAGAGCATATAAACTCCCTGGTTCTAAGATTTCACCAGAAACTAGGGGCAGCCTACAGATACTGGCAATACCTCACCCCTGAGGCTCGCCATGCCATCATCCAGGGAAACCTGCTACCTATCCTGGACTACTGCTCTCCCATCTACTCCAGGACCTCCGCATCCACCATGGCAAAACTATCAGTAGCATACAACAGTGCCTGCCGCGTCTCCCTACTGGCCCCTTTCTCCATGCACCACTGTACACTCTGTACTACACTGGGGTGACTCCCACTACAAGCCCGCTTTGACCTTGCACTGTACAGTTTTATTGATTCTACCATCCGTATTGGCCAGAAATCCCCTCTTGCTCCCGCTCTCACCGTCCAAACCTCACACCGCTGCCTGCGCTCCTCCAGTATCCCCTCTCTGAAAATCCCCAGGGTCACCACGAACATGGGTGCTAGAGCCCTGTCTGTAGCAGCCCCCACACTATGGAACAAGCTGCACACTAAACTGCGCACCACAAACAGTCACTGCCAGTTCAAGACTCGCCTCAAAGACTGGCTCCTGTTGGCATCCACCTGCCACTGCTTTAAGGACTAGCCCCCCCAATAGGTTCCAGGGGTAGAGCCAAATAGGTTCTCTTATTTACTGAAGCTGTACCACCATAAGCCTTATTTTGCTTTGTTATTTGTTGTCCCTTTACTACTGCCACCATGTATTGCCAAATGTAACAACTGTAACCTTTCACTATATACTACCCGCTCTTGTCATTTTGATCTTTCTACTCTGTGCCGTCTTACGTGGCCCGGGTCGTGCCTGAAAACGGTCCCTGGGATCAGTGCACCTACCCGGCTAACAAAAACAAAAAAATAGCCTGTACGGAGGCACTGGTGTCAGCCCTGGAGGGAATTGCCATCATGGTTGGTACAGTAGCAGGGGAAGGAGGAAGGAACCCATCTGAAATGATGAATGAAATACTGATTGTAAAACTCATATTTAAAAATATTAATTAGCCTTGCTCCTACCTATTTTGGTAAATTCATCATTCTTCACCAGCTCACTCGACCGCTGTGCTTAATTCAAACCATTTAGTTGTCCCTAAGTCAAGGCTTCTCCCTTTTGGTGAAAGGGCTTTCTCCAGTGTACTAAAATGATATGCGAGTTAAACAAGAGCAAGTTAATTATGCAGCTGCTGTTTTTTTAATGTGCTCAGATCTTCAGATATGCATATTAGATTATATTTACGAGCAGATTAATAACTCTACTGAAAACTAAAGGTGCAATGGAATCCTACTGAACTGTATATGTATGTCTGATATAATATCCAGTCATGAGCTTGTGCTCTGTTTGTCATTTATCCTTCAAACTCTCATATGTTTACTGTTAAAAGGACCACCGGACCACCAGGTGAAGAAACAAAGTTAAAAAAAGGAAAAGGAAAACAAGGGGAAAAAAAAAATAAAAAAAAAAGGAACATGTTCAATAAAAAGAACTGCAAAACAAAACAAAAAAAAAAGAAAGAAAACTAAAGGTGACCTGAGCCATGCTCTGCTATTCTACAAACATTATAGATGTGATGTTGAAATGTCTACCTTACTGTAGCTTCAGCTTAGCTTATACAGCAGTTTCTGAATTGCATATGTTATAGAAAGCCTGAGCACTGATTAAGAACAGTGATCCCACTCCATCCTGCATTTTTTGTATTGTAGAAATATATCTTCTATATCTTAATGCAACCTCTTCTCAAACCAACAGATGATTTATTGACGCACCACTATTTTCTAGTGTTGAAATGCATTATCAACACACAAATTAAGTAATCAGGCCATTCAGGTTTCCCAGAGTTTCTTAGGAAGTTGTCTGTGGTATACAGTATTTACAGTATATGTCCGCCTGCGGCACTCTAAGCAGTGTAGTGATCTTATGCAAATATTCTTTGGGTGAGAGAACTGTGAACCAAAAGCAAGCTATAATGCTGAAAATATATGTGACTTTGTCCCACCTCTTGAGAGGAAGCTGGCTAAATCATTTCTTTAATTTTACGTATTTAGAATTTTCAAGAGGGTTCATTGAGCCAAGGCTTGCTTCCAGGCAAGGACAGCGTTTATATGCAGCGAACGGCAAAATTTGCAGTCTGCCCAGAAATTACTCCTATTCCCTCTGATGCAGCTACTCTAACAATATCTACAGGAATGTAAAGTGAACTGTACACTATAGGCTACTGATTATTTTTTTGAACCAGTAGGTTTCTCTTTTGACCTGCATTTTTTTATACCAGTGGGTCCAATATGGCCCATGTGTTAAGCCCCCCAGTACTGTCACCGCTTCTGGGTGCAACCAGAGTGTAAGGCAGATGAAAATGATCATATGTAGCAGCAAATACAGAGTAAACAATGTCATTATCAGCAGGAAACAATCACATTCTTAGCAAAATATATTAGAAATCTCCAAACTGTTTGCCTACCCTTACATCCATCTGCCACAGATGAGCCACCCGTTTAAAACTGCTTAAGCTTGCCGTGTGTGTGTGTGTAGTTCTGTAGAGCCATCCTGGACTTTAATAAAGTTGCTTTTAACTTTTTAAGAACTACAGGGATGTTTTTTTAAAAACACTTTTTGCCTGTCTCATAACAATTACATGCATATCATTTCTGTGAAATTTGTGATTTCTTCCCAATACGTTTTTTTCTCTAGGGCTAAATGCCCATTAATATCACATTTTCCACCATATCAGTCAGTACCACTTGGCTGCAGCTTGTCCACTGACAGGAAAGGCAGCTGAATGGTTAGGGAAATACTATGAACACCAGGTGGCCCATGTCCTCCCGTCCTCAGAGTCTTATGCCTTGCCCAAGGATGGGGAACCAAAGCCTGCTCACGCACCTAGCTTTTATAGGTGGTGGCAGTGCAGAGCGTTGTGACCACACCACTGGGCCAGACTACCTTCTGTAAACCATAAATTGTTAAGAAAGAAAACTGAACTATGAGAGTACAGGAAACAGAAGAGTTTGTCAAGGAAGAGTGCTACTATAAGCTAACAACAGGGAGAGAGACATAAACAAGTCAACATAATGCTTTTTTAAATAGTATTTTCCTGGTCTAGCCTCAATGTTTCTCCATTTTGTAGTATACAAACCATGTAGCTTAATTTTGCCTTGGTGGCCATTTTGTATCAAGGTTAAGCAATGGAAGGACTGGACTTCTAAAAGTGCTACAGGTAGTCTGGAGTAAGGTTAATGCTTAGGATAGCACCAGTGCAAACACATTACAGTGTTGTATTATTAACCTCTTCTTAGCTTTACATTCCAGTTTGTCTGAGCTCGAAAACAAGTTAATCACCAGTCCCATTAACATTTATGACAGGAGAAAGATTATTCCACTTCAACTGCCCTAGTAGATTTCATTTTGTTAAATTTGACATCTGCCTGCTATACAGATTATCATAAAAGTTAATGTACCAATTGCTGTGTCCTCCTGAGTATTTTTAGAAACACGACACATGTGGAAATAATGCATGCATGGTTACCTTAATATAGTAAACCCAGTCACAGGCATCCATCTATAAAGACTCCCCAAAGAGCGTATTAAAAAGCTATGTATAGCTTTAGAAGAAGTGATTTTACTTTGCATTTTTCTAAAATGTTCTTTAGACTATTGTGTGGATGTGAATTGAAAAGTGTTTCAAGAAGATGTATTTTTATTCTTATCTACGTGCAAAATAAAATAAACCACAGCAGATTCACTAACAGCCACGTAAGGATCCTCATACACTGTAGTTCACTGTCAGGTAAAAAGCTTTGATGAAACAAAATACTGAATTTTATTCCATTTTCAGACGGATACATTTATTCTTGCCTGCTCAACACCATTCAAAACACATATATAGGTGTTACCCAGAATCGTGTATTTTTTCAGTGTTTATCCTCCTATGCACCATCCTGACCACTTCTAGCTAACCCCCTTCCCTCCAGGCCAGTCATCCACCTTCGTCCCTCACAGATATTCACCCATGACCGGGCTGTTAGGGTTCCCTTAACACTTAGGATGTCTGATTGGTAACCGTTAAAAGAGTGAATCCTGAATCGCGTGGTTGTAAAGCACGTGGTCAGAATAGCGAACTGCAATACAGCGATAGGGACAGAATGCCACAGGTCAGGTTAGCGCTATCCCTGTATTGCAGTCACGGGAGTGGGGGGGGAGAGAAAGAGATGAAGCCTGTGCTGGGAAGGGTTCCATCGAGCAGCTGCCGTGGTGCAGAGGGTAGTGCCACAGGCAACAGAAGGTGAAAGAACGCTGTTGGATGGGGGTTTGATTCCTGGTCCTGGGAAGTATGCTTTATTTTTTTGTCATCCTGAGACATGTGTTTTTTTTGTTTCTCCCCTCTCCCGACCTGTGGGGGGTACTGTATCTGGCCCCCAACCCTGATTGACTTTATGCTGTTCCCTTACCTTCCACAACACCCCCCCGAAGTGCTTCTCCCCAGAGGTGATTATATATAGATTGGGGGGGGGGGTTCAGAAATCTGTGTTTTTTTCCCCATGGTAGCAGTCTGTGTCTTTGGGGGGCAGCTACCACTGCCGCTATTCTTGTGGTCAGTGTTTTGGGCAGGCACTGTTGTAGAGAGTGGCATTTTTACTTCACTCTTGTAGAGTGTGCTGTTTTGGTGTGTGCAATCCTAACCTAGTGCCATCTGATCTAATGGAAGTGGGTGCCTGGGTGGGGGTACAAGACTTGCAAGGGGCCAGTTCATTCTTTGATGGCTGGAGTTTTCCTCATGTTTTATTCCCCACTACCCCAGAAGGCGTGCATAGCTACTACCTGTCAACACTGGTGACTGTGGCACTGGAGTGTGCCACCTCCTCCCCCTGACTGGACACACTGCTATCAGCAGAGTGCCTTCCCTACCTGATCACCAGCCCCATGAGTTCACTCTTGCACCTGGGTCACCAACATGGAAGCAGGCCATTAGGTGGGCCCCCAGATTCTCTTAACTGTCTTTTCTAAAGTCGCCCCTTAGCAAAGTCCAGGCGATCCTAAAAACCTGAATAAGCTAACTGAGAAACTGCAAGACTAGGTGAAGTACAGAGAGTGACTTGAATACAAAGGACTGAATAAGGCTTTTAATGTTCTGCTGCCATGAGTAATGTCAAAGACTAGCGGTATTCCTCGTTTTAGATTTTCACACTTACAATGTTGCACTAGAGTTCAACACTGATTTAGGCGCCAAATATGGAACAGTGCGGATATGTTAAGGTTTAAACTGTTCGCTGTTTAGTACAGATCAAGTTATTTATATCTAATTAACAGTACGTTTTAGAATTCTAATTCGGTTCTTTCTAACCCTAGATGTAAAAAAGGGGATAACCACCTATACTACTGTAATCTGTATATATCTGAAATTATGCATTTTCTTTTGAGAATGAGAGCATGGCAACTCGGGTTCAGCGTCAAAAAATGCAAAATCATGCACCTACAGCATAGGAACCCAGAAGATGAATACAGGATATGGAGCGGGGAGGGTACTAACAGTCATTGAGCAGGAAAGGGACCTTGGAGTTATTGTATCTGATGACCTCAGTGGCAGGGCAGTGTGACAAGGCAGTGGGTAGGACCAGTGGAATGCGGGGATGCATAGGGAGAAGGGCTCCATGTTAATTGGGCCGGTCGCTCAGACGGCCCCAGTATTTTATCCGACTCGCACAGTGTTGTGCAGTGCCAGAACTATTAAAAACAAGATGGCCATTATACCCGATCTTGTTGGGTCAGCAGATCTGGCATGTATCACCGAGACCTGACTAGATGAGAATGCTAGCCCCACTTTGGTGGCAGTGATTCCATCCGGGTTCTCAGTGATGCACTGTGCGAGACTGGATCGCAGGGGTGGGGGTGTAGCAATTTGTTTTAAATCGGAATCAAACCTTGTAGATGTGCCAGTTGAGGGAGTCGGATCCTTCGAGTGTGCCGTGGTCACAGGTGTGGGGTGCAGGCTCATTCTCGTCTACCGTTCATCCGGCGCCAAGAAGTTGTTACTGCAGAAGTCGACGATTTAGTTGTCGACATGGTACTGGAATCCCACAGACTGATGGTTCTGGGCGACTTCAATGCCTGGGTCAACAATGAACCCTTGCCATTTGGTCAGGACTTCCTCCGACTTATAATTTAGTTGGGCTTCACATAGGCAGTTGCCTCTGCGACTCACAGTCAAGGTCACTCGAACCTGATTTTCCTCCTGGGGATGCAGACTTCCGACTTGGTGGTGGAACTGGTCGGATGGTCCATTCACCACACTATAAGGTTCAATCTCCTTGTTCCCCCCATAGGCCTGCCCATGTGGAGATGGTCTGATACCGCCCTTTGCGGGGAGTGACCCCAAGAGGTCTTTTTGTGGAGATGGACCTATTGGGACTACCGGGTGCAAGTGAGGGTCCCGAGAACCTGCTACAGGTCTATAATTGGGCCGTGGCGGGGGCTTTGGAAACCTTGGGTCCAGTCCGTGTTTGCCCTCTCACCCTTCGTCCTCGGTCCCCTTGGTTTGATGGGGCCTTAAGGGAGCTGAGGCGAGTGGGGCGAAGGTTAGAACGCAGCTGGCGGAGATCCGGCCGGGATGCCGACAGACTTAAGACTGATGGAACATTATAGAGACGATCAGTCGGCAATCTCCCGTAAGTAGGCAGAATTCCTGTCCAGGGAGATTGCTGCAGCTCAGAATCGACCAGCTCAGCTCTTTTGAACTGTGGACAGACTGTGCAATCCAGCCTGTCTGCAAGTGCATAGAGTGTTTTCTCACAATAAACGTGAGGAGTTTGCTCACTTCTTTGCTGATAAGGTTGCCGACATCAGGTCTAAGATCCGCTTAGCACGCTCTTTGGGGGGGGGGGGGAGATGGTGGTTGGTGGGGTGTCGCTACTCCTCGGTTTTGTTGGATGGAGTCTGAATGGCCAGAGATTGTGGCGGTCATGCGGATTCTCAGGGGTATGCATCCGACTTGCTGTAGTTTGGACCTAGGCCCCACTTCCCTTTTATTAAGCTGTATTGATGTCATCAGCCCAGTCCTTGCAGAGATTGTTTAGTGTTCACTGGAGTTGGGTGAGTTTCCTTGCTCCCTGAAGGAAGCGGTGGTAACTTCCCTTCTCAAGAAATCTTCACTTTACCCAGACTGCCCCGCTAACTACAGACCAGTCTCTAATCTTCCCTTTGTGGGGAAGGTTATTGAGAAAGTCGTGGCACTGCAGTTGAAGAACCATCTTACCATCCATGACATTTACGATCCTCTCCAGTCTGGTGTTTTTAAAAGGCATAGCACAGAGACCACTCTGGTTCGGGTACTCAATGATCTCCCGATTGTGACAGATCAGAAATGCCGCACCATCTTGGTATTTTTAGATCTCTCTTCAGCCTTTGACACCGTGGGCCATGGGATGCTGCTGGAATGCCTGCGTGTCATCTGTGGCCTGTCCGGTACAGTCCTTAGATGGTTCCATTCCTTCTTCACTGGCAGATCACAGAGAGTGGTCTCAGGGATTTATTCCTCTGAGTCATTCTCTCTGCCTTGTGGGGTGCCGCAGGGTTCCCTGCTGTCTGCAGTGTACATGCTGCCGTTAGGAGACATTGTGAGGTGGTATGGGCTGGGGTTTCACTGTTATGCAGATGATACACAGCTCTACCTGTCCTTTGTGCCCGACCAGGATAGTGCGCTCTCAGTGTTTAACAACTACCTTGCTGAAATTCAGGATTGAATGAATACCAGCTGGTTAAAAATGAATTCTGACAAGACTGAGGTGTTGGTAATGGATCCTGGTCACTGGATAGAGGGGTCGGCGATGGGATGTCCCTCAGGGCTTTGGCTTGGGGGTGCCCAATTGCTGACCTCTGAATGGGTGAGAAATCTGGGGGTAATACTTGACGATGGTCTGACACTTCGTTCTCAGGTGTCGGCCGTGGTTAAATTCTCCTTTTACCATCTGAGGAATATCGCCTGGATTAAGCATCTAGTTCCATCTGGCGACCTTCCAACTTTGATCCACACCTTTGTGACCTCTCACCTGGGCTACTGTAACCCCCTTTACCTAGGGCTTCCAGGAGTTGATATCCGCCACCTGCAGTTGGTGCAGAACAGTGTGGCCAGGCTGTTTGGATCATCTTGATCCAGCCATATTATGCCTGTGCTGCGCGAACTGCACTGGCTACCAGTTCAGTGGTGGATCACCTTCAAGGTTGGTTTACTGACCTACAAAGCCCTACACGGACAGGGACTGGGCTACCTGCAAGATCTCCTACATCCTTACTGCCCCCTCCTACCACTCCCCTCAACCGACAAGGGGATGCTGGAGATTCCCAGGGTACGATTAAAAACTTCTGGATCGTGGGCATTCTCATTTAGAGCCCCTACCCCGTGGAATTTTCTGCCTCGTCGGATACGAGAGTGCCTGACAGTGGAGAGCTTCAAAACTGCTTTAAAAACGTATTTATTCGAACTCGCCTTTGGAGATGTTCCTTAATTTATGTCAGACTATCGCAGTTGTGTTTTATATAGATTGATGGATATATTTTACAATTTTATGGTTTTAATTGTTTTATGGACGTACAGCGCTCTGATACTCTGTGAAGAGCACTTAATAAATAACGGTATTATCTCCAGCAGGAGGAGGGAGGTGGTGTTGCCACTATACTGCTTGCTGGTGAGACCCCACCTGGAATATTGTGTCCAGTTCTGGAGGCTGCACATCAGAAAGAACACAGACAGGATGGAGGCAGTCCGGAGAAGGGCAACTAAAATGGAGCAGGGGTTGCACCAAAAGCCCTATGGGAAGAGACTAGGGGTATCTCAACATGTTCAGATTGGAGGAGAGGGGAGTGACAGGGGAACATGACATACACCTACAAGTACCTCACAGGAGTAAACAGGATGCAGGAGGGGAATCTCTTTCGAAAGAGAAAGTGCAACAGGACCACAAGGCATGCGATGAAACTGTGTGTGCGCGTGTCTGTGTGTGGGTTAAGAGGGATGTGAGAAGTACCACTTCACTGAAACAGTTGTAGATCTCTGGAACAAACCGTCAGCGGATGTGGTGGAAGCAAAAACAAAGCGGGGCTTCAAGCATGCATGGGATAGACATAGGGGAGTATTAGCAAAAAGGCGGGGAGGAGGGAGTGTTGCTGCAGTAGTGGAGGCTAGAATGTTGGAGAGCTTCAAGCATGCGAGGGATAAACACAGGCATATATATCAGAACAGAGACATGAATGGCAAAGGGTTGTCGGATGTAGAAGAGGCAGGAAACACTTGGTCTGACTGGGTGGGCTAAGCAGCCCTTTTCTGCTGACAGATTCCATATTTTTATGTAGATCATAACTACTACTGCTGAGAAGGAGGGGACTGTCTCCTTCCATAATAACACCTATTTATGTACATAAAGTACAGTTTCACTGTATAGCACTTTGAGATACAGTGTGTATGAAGTATGCTATATGAAACCAAAGTTTATCATACTGTACATGTGGAAAAATAATACTCTTTCCCCTCACAGCTGTGCCCGTTGGCACTGTCCTGGCCTTCCTGCCCCATCTTCCCTTTCTCTGCCACTTACCCAGCTTCTCTATCATCTCTGACTTCCACACTCCAAGGTGGAGTGAGGGGAGGTGGGCAGGCTCCCCTCAAACAACATGGCTGCTGGAGGTGGGCAGACAGTCCGCCTCACCTTGCACGCTGCAGCCGTTTTCCTCTTTTTGTAATCCCTTCCCAACAGAGCCACCAGGGTGGGCTCAGTGATGGACATGTACATGCAGGGTGTGGCAACGTCCTGTCGAGCTGAAAGGCGGCTCCTCACACCCTTTCTCACCCCCTGCCTGCGCCTCCACCTAGTGTCAGCCAGGTGGTGGCTGTGCGGCGGGAGAAGCAGCACCCCGGCCCCGAGGAGGCGAGCATCCTCTGGGATGTCCAGCCTCCTCCTCCGGCTGGTCCTCCAGAACTTCGGTCTCGTTCCTGAACCTGGGTCACTAGCGATATAAGCAGTAGCACTACCGCTCTGCAACAGGCCAACAGGATGGAGCAGTAGGAGAGTATAAATTCTTCCTGACTGCAGACACCTAGCAAAATACATTGAGGAGGAAGACTCAACATTTTCTGTTCTAAAAGTTTACTAATAAAGTCAAAAGTGGTTCTACTTCTGTTTTTAGGAAGCTCCAGAACTGGCACTTTTTTGGATTCAGCAGAAATCTATTAAATGCCTCCCCCCCCCCCAAAAAAAAAGAGGTAATCAAATGAATAATCTGGCTGTTTGAATGAGAAAAATAATAAGCAAATAAAGGATCACAGCATGATTGTCAAAACAATGCGATTTTACTATTTGATCATTTTTCAGTAACATTACAGTTAAGCATGATTATTTAAAACCGCTTTTTTTCCTTGATACTTTTTATCCTGTATTAATCCAGAGCACTGTCTTCTTCCATTTTAGAAATCAGTTATTAAATATGAGACCTTACCCTGAAAGACCTCCACTAATGGGCACTGTAATTGCTATGCAACTGTCAGGGTTCATGTTACCCTTTTACAGCTATGGGAGTGGAGCAGGAGACAAAATGTGCAGTGGAAACATCCGGTGCTCATCCACGTCATGAATACAGAGTGAGCAAAATGAGAGCACTCGAGCAAAACCTGCATGTTGTTGGCTGCTGAGCCCAGTTAAAAACTAAAATCGGACCCTGCTGAAGAGGCCTCTGCCTTAAAGCGCTGGATGTTCTTCTAACACAAGATCTCTGCTTGAGTTAAAATAAAATACTTTGCACTATAGTGCTGACACTAGCTTCATGAGTTCGGTTTTAAACTGAGGTCAGAAACTAGTACGATTCAGGGGTCTACTTGAGTGCCCTCGGTTTGCTCGCTCCAAGTCTGCGTAGCTAAGGAAGACTTGCATTTTGCTGAAAGCTTTTTTTCCTGTTGTACAAAAGCAGTTCAGTCTAAGTACACAAAAGAAGAAGAAGCAAAAAAAAAAAAACCCAAACACACACACACATATATCCTCTGAAGTCCTCATGGCAACTGTGTAAAGGGCTGCCCTAGGCTCTGTCAACAGCAAAAGCATTTAGATGGTAGCAGTATTCGGTTCAAATCCAGGGCTCCACACACTGAGCCCCCACAGACTCTGCTTGAATTATAATTCTGGCTCATACATTTTAACATGGCACTACAGACCGGGAAAATCAGCTATGACGGCCTCAGGGTAAATGTTGATATTTATTCTAACTCACTGAAGTTGATATGCTCTTGCTTATATTTCTACATACAAAAATGTATATCTACTGTACATTGGCAGATTTATTTGAAGACAAAAACCCTGCCACAAAACACTCACTCAACCCTGTCTTTCAGTTTTAGTCTCAGCTCCTCTCTTCGGCCAAGGTGATTAAAAAGCGGCATGCTGGAGCTTTTAACCTGTCACCAGGGCGCCTCTGAATTGGCAAATTAACATTTGAACATAATTACCTTGATTTCTGAGTATGTCATTAGCAGCTCAGGGCTACAGGTTTGCAGTTATGCTTCCCTCTAAGCAGGAGAAGCGTTATAAAAAAAACAAACAAACAGCTAAGTATATAGTTCTCCAAGGATGCAAAATAAATAATAAGATTTCTATTAACTGTGCCCTGAGAAAGAATGCTGTGATATTTTTCTCCTCTGTAAGCTGCACATAGTGAACTTTTTTTTACATCATGTTACCACTGAAACAGCATAAATTCAAATGAAGCTTTTTTAATAACCTTATGTGTTAAACAATCCTGTGCTTTCAACTATAACCTGAATATTGAATGAGCTGGTAAATGGAAAATTTTAATCCTGCTTTTTGGATTTAAGGTTTTAATCATGCTTGCTGTTTTTTAAATAATGTGTGGTCCCTAAAGACTGGGTGAGTTAGCCTTCCTGAAAGACTTGTGCATGTTGCGGACAATGTAAATGGGACAACAATCCAATTAAAATGCTAAACAGGCAAGAATTATCGAAAAGTTTGCAATGCTGGTGCACTGATAACCAATTATTGCTTTTCCAATTGACAGAAAGTTTTCACCTCAACAGTAAAGCAGCCCCATCAATATCAGATATAACTTGTTTACTGCAGTACGCTCTCACAGGTTGTGCGTGTGTGCATGGTACGCATAACTGCAAAAATCTAAATTAGCTTCTCTATCAGGACTGAAGCACAAAGCGTGCAAAGTAGGGAGGTGAACAAATAGGGTTTAAAGTCCATGGAATCTTGGTGGTGTGGTGTTTCTTAGAGTTTCCAAGATCATATGACGAGTGTGGGCGTTACCCCTATACCGGCACCCTCTATACAAGCATTGCTGTGTAATTTACTCTGTGTAACAATACAATGGGTTACGCCAACACAGTTGCATGATCATTCATACCTTGAGGAGTGACACACCACCAATTTTATCAAGGTTCCAGGGACTTCAACCCCTAATTTTTCCTTCCCTACATAGTAGGCTTTGCACATCATTCCTAATAGATATAGTAACACAGTTCTTTTGCAATGAATTTCCTTAAACAGCTACTAAAGCCTCAAAGAAAACTTTGAAGTACAATTCTGCCTTCTCCTCCCTAGCATTAATTACTGGGGAAATGTGAATGAATACATGGTCTTTAGCCCTTAAGAGTTCCTTTAGAGTTCATCTGCCTCGGTAGCTTACTCCCTACTTCAGGTCATAATGCACTGTTGGGAGATCACAATCTGTTGTCATGGGAGTAACTGTGATGTCACAAGGGATATATTATGACTTCAGGTAGGGAGAAAGCAGCAGGAATAGATGAACTCTTCATGAGCAAAGATCCTGTTTTCATGCAAATGTTTGAAACTCTAGGACCTCGTAAATGAGCAACAGCTCTATCAAGATTATCCTAATTCATATATTTTAGATGATTAAACATTTTTACTTACTTACTAAATGATCTGTTAGAAGTAACGGAGAGGGAAAGTACAGAGCTAATGTGAAATACAGGCTTCATAGAATCATATCAAGTTTGACTGTGTCTAAATATTATGTTTTGCTAAAGTTTACCTGAAAGTGTCAGCTGCTCTTTAAAGAGCAACTCTGCACTTCAGCAAGTACTTTCATATAAATGTTTCAGCTATTGCAATTTACTAGAGAATATTTTATTTCATTTTCAATGTTTCTTTCCACGGTTTACAGCACATCATGGTAGTCTACTAAAAAAAGTCTATGGACAGCATTTGCCTCTCCTGTTAACCTCACAATGCTTTTTTTTTAATATTCTTTATTTTTTATTGTTTTTTATATAGTTTATATATATATATATATATATATATATGACAGCAGGAGTACATCTATACAGTATTGCTCATTTGTCTTACAATACATAGAATGTTCTTCAGGTTGGCAATTCATGTTTCTACAACATCATTCTGTTATCTATCAAATGACACTAGATCAAAATTCATATCCTACAAAAACTGGTCACTTTCAAATAGCTCTATCAGGGAACAAATGTTTCATCCAGAGGAGAGATATAGAAAACCCATGGCCTCCATTGGAGCTCAAATTGTGACCTCCTTCCAGCTCTAGAAGCTACTATTCTCTCTAGATAGTATATCTCAGTCATCAATGAATGCCAATCAAAGAGGGTGGGTACTCTAGCCGTTTGCCATAGGCGAGTTATAACCTTTTTAGCTGCTGCCAGGTACAGGTATAACTTATTTCAACTTGGTGAAACTTTTCCGTCTTCCCCAATATAAAGCAGAATCATCTGATTGGATAATTTAATTTCTGATCCCACAATATTTTGTATGCTCTTTTCTATAACTAACCAGTATTGGGTGACTTTTGGACAAGCACAAAAAAATATGTGTCATATTTGCCATTTTTTCTCCACATTCTCTCCAACAAAGGCCATGTCCCATAGATACAAATTTAGCAATTTTGTCAGGGGTATAAAAATATCTACTACGACAGTTCCATATATATTTTGACTAGTGTGATGACTGTGATACTCTCATCGAGTGAGGAATAGGTTCCAACCATTTCTCATAAGTTATCCGAGTCCCTAATTCTCTATTCCATCTCCCTAAGATATCCTCAGTGGATGCCTTCCAAAAATCTCTTATTGCTTTACGTATTTGTCTAATTAAATGAATTTGTTCCCTGCCTTCTATAGCGTCCCTAAAAAGGGACATCAACATAGGCATGAGAGAGGGCAGAGTATTTAATGCTAATTCTTTCTGTATAAATGTCAGAATCTGTAAATATCTATAATGATGTGTATGGGGGAATTGATATTTTGCCTGTAGTGTGGCAAAAGACAGTATTCCATTCACATCCAGGTATTGATATAACAAAAGCAAACCTTTTTTCTGCCATTCTTGATGGACCCAAACAGCACCCATCCCCAAAGATACACTTTCTGTACGTATTAGTTTAAAATGATCGAAAACTTCAGTTAATGTAGTAGACGCCCTTATCTCATACTAAGCCTTTAACGTATAACGGGTTCCAAATGTAAAGTTTTGTAACTGTGGATAAGAATTTTGGGGGGCAAATATAATAGGGATAATGTTTACTAGATCATTTAGTATGAATTCAATAAATTTCCATAGTTTCTCTACCTGAGGATTCGGCCATGTCATCACTATTTTACATGTTACTGCCTTATGGTAATCTCTAAGGTTTGGAAGATTACAACTCCCCTTTCCCACTGGTAATTGTAAGAGAGATCATCTGACCCTTGGCTGTTGCCCAGCCCATACAAAGCTCGAAAAAATTCTAGCCCAGGATGCAAAGTAGAATTGTGATGGAATAATCGTAAATTCTGGCAATAATATAATATCTTAGGAAATAAGGCCATCTGAATAGCTTGTATTCGAGCTGAAAAAGATAATACCTGATGTTTCCAGTTCCAAACTAAATTCTCTACCTCTATCGATAGAGGCTCTAAATTAAACAGTTCCAAATGTTCCAGTTTCTGGGGAAAATTTACACCCAAATATTTAATCTTATTATTTCTCCATTTCAGATGGATCTGGTTCTTCAGAGACTGAGAGGGGGTGAAATTTAAAGATAATAACTCTGTTTTTTTGTATATTTATTTTGTATCTGGCTATTTCTGAAAACGTATCTACCACTTGTAAAGTAGCAGGAATGGACTTTTCAGGTTCCAGGAGTGTTAATAATACGTCATCTGCATATAATGATATAGTAAAATCCCTCTCTCCCTCCTAAAGGGACCCCCTGAATATTAGGATGTTGCCTTATGGCTTCAGCCAATGGCTCAATGTATATGGCAAACAGTAAGGGGGAAAGTGGGCAACCCTGCCTAGTTCCCCTTCCCAGCTGTATCATTGAAGAAAACTGTCCATTCACTTGAACATATGCCTTCGGAGAGGTATAAATTCTCTCTATCATGCTACAGAATTCCCCAGGAAATCCAAACTTGTGCAAAGTTTCCCATAAAAAAGGCCAACTGATGCGATCGAAAGCTTTGTCTGCGTCGAGGCTGAGCAACACTGCCTATATCTGTCTCCGATTTAAATGGTCCAACAAATGGATCGTTCTACATATATTATCTGTGGTTTCTCTGGCTCGAATGCACCCAGATTGATTTGAATTACTCAAATAGGGTAACAATTCCTCTAGTCTATGTGCCCATATGGACATAAATAACTTGTAGTCCATGTTTAATATGGATATTGGCCTATATGAAGTAGTTAATTCTGCTGGTTTGCCTACTTTTAAGATAGGTGAAATAGTGTAATCCCATGATGGAGGAGGGGAACTCTCCTGTTGAATTTCTAAAAAGGCATTTAGTAGTAAAGGAGTCAGTTGTTTACTAAAAGTCTTGTACCACTTGGACGGAAATCCGTCTGGGCCAGGGGTTTTTAATGATTTACTTTCTTTTATGGCATGTCTGACTTCCTCTGATCTGATAGGGCTTTTAATCTGATTTCCATTTCCTTAGTTAGCTTTCTTAATGTAAGGGGGGAAAATTCCTCAATTTTGTTAAATTCTGGACCTTGTGGTTTCTCATACAGCTGCCTATAATATTTCTGGAACAGTTGCAGTATCTGCTGTGAGTTGAGAGCTCTTGTTTTTCTCTCCGGATCCACTAAATGTGTTACGATTGTGGCTGTCCTATGTCCCCTAAGCCTCTGGGCTACATTTCTCGCCCCTTTTGGCCCTCCCTCATACCTATATGTTTTTAAGTAAAATAGTGCCTGTTGTGTTTTTTCGTCTGAAAGTTTCTGAAGCTCAGCCTTTGTCTGATTAATCTGGGCTTGGGCCTCCATGGTAATAGGGGTAAACTTTGTTTGTATTTCCCTTAATTTCTCAGGTAATTCACCATATCTTGTTTCCCAATATCTCTTCTTGTATGCTGAATACGCAATTATCTCCCCCCGATCACAACCTTCACAGTATCCCAAATTATTGTACTGGATGTCTCCTGGGACGAATTTTCTGCAATAACCTGAGCTATTTTTGAGTTAAAGCTGTCCCTAAAAGCTTTATCCTTTAAAAAAGATGTATTCAAGCGCCACCCAGTGGATTTCTTTGGTATTTTAAAATCTAGCCTCAAAAATAGGGGAGAATGATCAGAAAGAAATCTAGGTCCTGTAGTTAAGTCTTGTAAACAGTCCAAATGTTCTTTTGAAATGAAAAAGTAGTCCAATCTTGAGTAGGAATTATGTCTAGGGGAGAAAAACGTATATCCCCCAGAAAGAGGATAAAAATGTCTCCATACATCGATTAGATCCAATGCCCTAAACTGAGAAATAAATAATCTGGAGCTGATGTTAGCCTATATTTGGAAGGTGCAGAGGAGTCTAACCGAGGTGTCAAAGTTAAATTGATATCTCCCCCTATAATAAGGTAGCTGTGCATAATGTCTACGAGCTTTGCAAAAAATCTTTTAAAAAGACAGAGACGTAAGAGGGGGAAATACACGTTCACTAACGTGACCTTTGTTCCATAAAGGGTACCTTTTAAGATTACATACCTTCCTTCTGGGTCTACGCACTGTGTTTCTAAATGAAAAGGAGAGGTCCAAGGTATTAAAATGGCTACTCCTTGTTGTTTCCCTTTAGGTAAGGACAACGCATATACCCAAAACCTGCCCCCCCAATTCAATTTTGCATTTTCGGCATCTGTTAAGTGTGTCTCCTGGAGATAATAAAAATCACTGGGGTGTTTCTTGATATATTGGAACAGTCTGGCCCTTTTAATGGGGTTGTTAAGCCCATTTATATTAAGCGAGAGTGCTTTTACTATCTGAGTAGCCATCTTATTCCCTTATGGAAACATATTCTCTCCTGTTGTCCCAATCTTAATAATCCCATTCCTGAGGGATCACCATACTGATGTCCCCCCCAGAGCCATCTTTCTGAACATCACTTTTTTTGAAACATTTTATGCCTTTCCCGTCTACATTATACTTAAACATCTCCTGCTGTGATCTTATCAAACCTTTTGAAATCTGAAGCAAACTGTCAGTATATGTCTGACCTTTGTCTTGATAACTACTGTATGTACATACACTGTATACCAAATAAAATTGACTTCCAAGGTAGGGGAGTTTAAAAACCTACTCCCTAAGTGTGCCTCTTGATAGTCTGGGGTCACCGGAGGATATCTGGTAACACCAAATGCCCAGGCCTCCTGAGGATATACTGCTCCCCTAATAAAAAATAAAAAGAAATATGCAGACAAGCTAAATAAAAATCCAAATGTTAACTCAAAATATTCTGCCCGTCTGTCTTTGATTTGAAATGGGCTTCCCTGTAACGTCTGGAGATGCCCCCCCCCTTTATTTTATGATTAACTAAATTCTGTATTATTCAACTAGGGCAACTTTTCTCAGGCCCTTATGTCAGGTTAACCCTGAAAACAAATCAAGCAGAGCACAATAATCTGCTCTTTAAAGTTATATCCATTGCCTCCTTCAAAGTGATCGTCAGGGCCAGTTCAAAACAGCCAGAGCGAATGTTTTACTTGTTTCTTTGTTATGGCAAAGTTCTCTGCAAGTACACTTACTAATCGTTTCTTTTCTCTGTCCAACCTCCTGTGAGAAAGTTGTCGTCTAATAAAAATCTCAGTTCAGACAACTGAATTCCCAGTCCCTCTCATCAGACATAAAACTTTCAAAGACCTCTAACCAGGGGACCATCGAGGAATCACAAGCCAAGCTTCAACTTCTGTCAGTCAGGTTCTTCCCCTTGCCGATCAGCGAAAAGTTGCCAGACTATTAGAAATGTTCTCCCCCTTTGTTACTTTTCCGCCATTCCGTGTTCTGCCCAAATTCACAGTATGCCAGCGCGGTGGGTCAGTTTTCTGTAATCCTAGCGTGGATTTTGTTTTTATTTGAATTTCCGCTTTAAGGAGCTCCTCTCTGGCCTCCTCCGCAGTATGAAGTTCCTTCCTTCCCGATGGAAGTTGCACCACAAGTCTGGCTGGGTACGGTGTTGTGAATCTAATGGCTGCCTCCTTCAAAGCTGGTAAGATGTCTGCATATGCTCTGCGATTACGCATAGCTTGTGGAGCATAATCGTTATCAACATAAAAGCGAGTTTGTCCATAAAAGACCTTGCCCTTTCGCCATGCTGCACTTAATACTGTCTCCTTGACTGCGTAGCTAAGAAAGAGCATAATAATAGATCGAGACCTGGCACTCAGATCTGTAGGCCGTGGGCCCAGTGCACGGTGAACTCTCTCTAATGATAACTGAATATCTGAGGGCAATTCAAGAGCTGTTTTGAGCAAAGTAATAGTAAACTCAGTAATGTCCTGACCTTCTGAGCCTTCAGGAATGTAATATAATCTTAGATTCTTTCTGCATGCTCTATTTTCCATATCTTCTTGTTTTTCTTGCAGTTGTACACATTGATCTTGTAAGAGTTGAACTGTAATCTCCATGTCGTCTACTCTGTTCTCTACTGCTGTTATTTGTCTCTCCGATGCATCAGCTTGTTGCTCCAGGCTCATTACGTCTCTCCGAAGCTCTCCGTAAAGATCTTTAATTTCTGCACGAAACAATAATAGCTCCTTGTATATAGTATATAACTTTATGCGTTTGTTTCTCGCTTTATTATTTGGTATGGTTGTCTGGTCCTGCCATTCTGTTGGCGCTTGAGAGTTTTCCGAGTCGGAGGGCTCCTGGGCCCACATTGCTGCTCGATTTTATTCTGCTCCCTGCTGCCCGCAGTTGTTCAATTTATTTTATTTATCTTCTTTACAATACTTCTTACGTTATGTCCCCGATATCTAGATCTTGTTTTTTTTAAGTTGTTTGTCGTTAAAGGTGCCAAAATCGGGGAGATTAGCGAGGGGTGTAGCGGAGCTCTGCTTTTACACCGGTCATGCTGCTTGGAAGCCCAACTGGAAGTCCACAATGCTTTTGTTTATAACATCATAGTGCTCGCCATGACAGCAGATGGTGATGTCACAAACAGCAACTGTGAGGTTGCCAGGGGAAGAGTCAGATACATTTTGAAAGATTCAGTGAAAGAAGTACTGCATTATCTACAATAATTAGTAGATCAACAACAGGAAAAAGTGAAAAACAACCAACCCCCCCCCCAAAAAAATTATTACACAAAGTTAAAACATAATTGGCGTGCCTAGTGGTTTTTTAAGCATTTTATTCCAATAAGAGTTATTCTCTAATTTGTTAGAAAAGCTATCACCTTTCTTGCATCTTATGATGAACACTGCATTGTGATGCTCACTGTGCCAGACTTGTAAAATGCTTTGTGGGGAGTCACTCACAAAGCAGCTACATAGTGCTACTAGACTCAGCCCTCACCACCTGCTAGGAAGACCAATCCAGACCTGCAGCCACACATCCTGGAGCTAGCTTGCCCCTGCCTGGGGCCCCCTCTGGTCACTGTGGAGGAGAGACTCCTGAACTCCACCTCCTACATATGAAGAGGCCAACAAAACAGCTCCCGTTTCCTTGGCCAGCTTGCCTTGCTGGGAGCCTCCACCTGACCTGGAGGAGACAGCACTGGTGATGCAGGCTAAGGAGCTCCTGTACTGGTACTCTGAGGAGTCTGCTGGGGTAAGGGGAGGGCACTGCTAGATTGTCATTGGGTGTACCGGTGTGGCATTGCTGCAGGTGGCCTGGGAGGGGGTGTCTGATAATTTGTGGTCACCCACATCAACACAGGCAAAGACCAGGAGCTGCTAGAGTACAGTGGAATGGCGCACCTCCTCCCCCAAGAGAAGAGCATCCAAAGAGAACTCTGAACCCTTCCTTCTGGCCTCCATTCCTGATGTCCTGAGCTTGAAAGAAAAACCTGAGTTGCCAGCATGCCAGAGAGATCCTCAATCATGCAGCATCTCAGAACAGGCTTATGGACTTTCTTGTTTTAGATGCAGTGTTTTCTTTTCTTTTCCCCACTTTCTTGACTGCTAAGACAGGGTTTGCGAGTCACAAAAGGAGGTTCACAACTCACAAATACAGGGCCTGCTGTCATGACAGCCTAATTTCATTACTTTTTCAAAACCTATGGATTCTTTTTTCACTTACTGTTTTATCTCCTTTTCTCAGCTGGACATCCCTGCCCAGCCCATTCACCCATCGTCTCTTGGACTTATCCTGTTTTCCCATGACTTAGCTCTTGTGACAGCATTGAGTGAGACTTCCTTGCCCCCCAAGTTTTGGAGTCCAATTTTTGGTACCAGGCCAGAAAGAAGGTGGTCTTTCAACCCGCCCTGGAAGGGATGTTTTCCTCAATTTTTTTTTGTCCCATGGACATCAGTGTGCAATGACATGGAGAGTCTGTCTATGTTCCACACCTATCTTGGACTCTTGTCTGCCATGACACCTGAGACAAGGGCAACCCCCCCCAACCCAGGAAAGAGGAGCAGTTTTGCAGACGCTCAATCCTCTGCGCTCAGCGACTCAAGACGCCTACCGAATCCAGGTCACCAATGTTAAAGGTGGCAGAGCAACCTCCATGCCACCGGGCTGGCAAAACCATTATTTATAAAAAAAAAAAAACATAAATCACTTGACAAATTTAGGCTGCAACTTATTTTCTTGTTCTTGATGTGCAAAGGGCTCTCTTCTTTTCCTCACTTTCATGACCACTAAGACTCATGAAAATTGATTTTGACCAATGAAAGCAATGTACTTGTTTTGCAAAAAATCGTCTTACGAAAAGAGTGTTGTGAAAATAAACTGCACACATGCTAAAACAGAACTTTAATTTAAAATGTACACATTTTTCAGTAAAGCCACCTATAAAAGGAATAAGGATCACCCTTGGCCCAAACTCAACAAATCTAAAGGTTTCAGGCATAAACTCTGTGAGTAAAGGAGGTATGTCTGCAGCGGTCTGTTCTTTAGTTTGCTTTCAGGGGGAGCACAGTGTTTTTGGTCCTAGTGTGGCATTCAGTGTGCAATTACAGTGCAGTAAGGTGGTCAGTGTGCGATTGTGAGTGTCATGGAGTTTATGATCGGATATAGGCTGGTTTTGTGCCATGTAGCATCCAGGAGTCAGCATCCACAGCATGGAGTGCTCAGTGCACTCAGATATGGGAGTTCCTGAGGGGGAAGCTATAATACAGACCAGCTGGAGAATGGAGCAGTAGGTACCCTAGCCTCACTAATCCCACCCCTCCAAGGACTGATCCTTAACTATGATGTCAACTATACTTGCTATATTCTACACTCAGGGCCCAGTACAAGTTAACTGATCAGGCTCCCCCTCTAACCGGTCTCCACCTATAGTTGAAGATGAAATAATTGTTGCTAGATATGGTAGCAGACCCGGGAACACTGTGCAGCAGTTGGCGCTATCAGACGAACTTTAGACTGCACCTATACAGAGCAGTTCTCCCACAGGCTTCTTCCTGATTCGACCTGCTGGGGGCAGTCACACAGCTGCCCCCTGCACCCACACAGAGCTATGTTGAGTACCCACTATGAATTCACCACACATCTTGAGACACCATACCACATCCCTATTAGTCTGCTTTCCTTAGGAAAGCAAACCAAGCTTCCTCTAAGTGCTTGGTCTGAAGGTGTTCAGTAAAGTTCTACCTTCAAGCCACATGCATTCCCTGCAGATAGTCAGGTAGGCCAATACTCGCATACTACCCAGTTTGTTGATTACATGATGGAACTATTAGTGATCCCAGTTCTTACTGCAGTTTTAATCTGGCTCTGCAGTTATTTAGCTGCTATTACATTCTCCTCTCCTTTCTTTTATAGTATTAGAGATGGTGCATATTCTAAACCGTGTTCTTGGGGTAAAAAGTAACTATGCACTCTCATGTGGAGGGCTCATTGACAGGTCTCGTGACATTATTATCCTTCCACCTTGCGTGTTACCACTTCCTATCATTAACAATGGCTGACATTACCAATATACTTTCCTGGAATACTAACATACTAAAATGCCAGCAGAATAGGCCTAACGGTCTTTCGTGTCTGCTTGTTTGGTCAGCCCCCACCCTGGGAGCTGACCTTGCTGTCCCCCTTGTCCTCTCTGGCTTCTCCCTTCCCAGTCCCGGATATTCCCACTGCGCAGGACTTTACGTCCAGAACCCTTCCCCTGTACCTGTCCCACCCCCTCTTGAACCCCATCACCGTCTCTGCCTCCACCAGCCCCCTGGGCAGCGCATTCCATGGCTCCACCACCCTCTCAATGAAGTAGCATCTCCTTCTTTCTCTCCTGAATCCCCCCCTCAGCTTCCACCCATGCCCTCTAGTTGCCCCCTTCCTTCGGAACACCTTGACAGCTTCTCCCCTATTTAACCCCTTCATGTACTTGAAGACATCTATCAGGGCCCTCTGGTCCCTTCTCTGTTCCAATGTGTACATATTTAGCTCTTCGCGCCTCTCCCCATAGGTCCTGTCCCCCAAGCCCCAGATCATTTTGGTTGCCCTTCTCTGGACCCTCTCCAGGAGTTCAATGTCCCTCTTTAAGTGTTGAAATCTAGATTTAGTAGTAGCCGTATTGGTCCTTACAAGAACAGATCCAGAATTGTATCAAATCATTTGCTTCTGGACCTCATTAAGTGTGGCCTCCAAAACTGTACGCAGTACTCGAGGTGCGGCCTCACCAAGCAGTTATACAGGGGGAGTATCACTTCCCTCCTTCTGGAGGTGATCCCCCTAGCGATGCATCCCAGCATCCTGTTGGCCTTGGCCACTGCCCTCCTACAAGTCTCAGAGTTGTTCATCTTGACATCCACCACCACACCCAGGTCCCTCTCAGCCATTGAGACTTGTAGCACCCCCTTCCCCACCCAGGGTGTACTCTTGGCCTGGGTTTCTGGCTCCCAGATGCAGTACCTTGCATTTCCCAGCATTAAACCTCAGCTTCCACTTTCCAGACCACCCTTCCAGAGCCTCCAGGTTCCCCTGTAGGGCCACCCTCCCCTCCTCCCCATCCACCACCACCCCCAGTTTTGAGTCATCCGCAAAGAGACTCGTCTCATTCCTGATACCCTTCCTTATGTCAGAGACATAGGCATTAAACAGGAGGGGCCAAAGGACTGCTCCCTGAGGGACCCCACTAATGACCCTCCTTGGGGATGAGACAAATTTCAAAATTACGTGCTTGTCCAGGACAACTTGCCTTGTCAAAAATGGTAGTCCCACGATTTTGAGTGATAGTCCGTGGTCGGACACCTGTATTTCAAGGGAAATTACAGAAAAAAAAATTAAAGAGCAGGTAGTCACTTAATGCTAGCAATTTTATTTAATGGATGTAGTATAACTGTTTAATAAAGTTTGGCTTGTTACCTTGTGTCTGTAGTGTTCTTTTTTACTTTTAAACTAACACTGTTGCTCCAAGTAGTAAGCAAAAGTTATCCCTTTGGAAAAAATACTATCCTTCCTGATGTACACTGAATTTTAAATACAAAATTAAGGACACAGATTGGGTCCCGTGGTAGTGGTGTCTTGGGGCGGGGTGCTTTTTGGCTATTCATGACGGAGTACTGGGTTTCAGGAACACATGCACACACACAAAAAAAATTGAGGACAGCAGGTATTTTAGAAAACATCTATTTAAGTTAGTATTCCAATTCTGTTGCCAGCCAGCCACATGTACTGATGACTACTAACTAGCAAAACTCACTAAGACTTTTTGTAAGTCTATAAAGTGAGCAGTGTGGGTTGTTTGCTTCTAGTGAGACTGGCCACATATTTCATTTTAGTCCTAGAAGTTCATGCACTTGTCTTACTTTGCCTAATAGTGTGAGACGGACTGTAATATTCAGTCCAAGTCTTACAACTACATTTTGGCAATAGCTTTATTGAAGGCTAAAAGCCAAGGCATTCATCTTAATTTTTAAGCAGTCTGCCAGCTTCTAAATCTATTCACTGACCGCCCAGCCTTGATGAAATCCCCTTGGGGGGGAGGGAGTAGAAAACCCAACCCCAAGCTTGTTTTTTGCTGCTAAAAATCTCTTACAAAGCCTAACTAGAATTCTGCTGCTGCCTTTATGAAATACTGCCTACAGTACCTGCCTATAAAAACACTAACGTTAGACACATCTTTTCTGTATTAAAGTGCAGCTCTCTCCCTGTTTAAGATGCGTTTAGCATTATCAGATTGAGCTAAGTCATCATGCTGTCTTCTTGTGAATGCACCCGCAGCACCCATATCTCAGTCCCGCTTCAACTACTGCAGTCCAGCACGCAGATGACTCCATCCCTCCTTATTGACTGCCGACAACTTCCAGCTAGCTGAACCCTCCCACAGTGGCCGCATCAGCATCAGGTCCTGCCCGTTCATGCATCTGCCTGTCCCCACGCTGCTGAGCTGCGGGTGGTTGGAGTAAATGTAAGCCTTGCCCTCTGAACTATCTCAACCTCCAAGTCACCACCACAGCCAATAGCTTACCTTCCCCTGTAGTGGCTAATAACACATCATGAGTCTGTTGGGCTCATACCTGCCGCGGCGCTCCCTGGCACCTGATTTCACTGGCTGCTCTGTCTCCCCCATGCTCATTCTGTACGCCACGGCAACATGCCTGCTGAACTCCTGGGCTCCTCCTCGTATGACTCTGCTCACCTGTGGCGCGCTCCGGTTGGTCACATGGCCACAGGGACAACTGACTCGAAACTCTTGGCAGCACTCCTAGTGGAGAAACTGAAAAGTACACTGAAAAAAAGCAGTTTGTTTTTTCATGCACTACTTGTCCGTGGACTAGTAGCTATACAAAAACTGCTTGTCCCCGACTCTGCAGTGATAGCCCAGGACGTCGGGCTATTGGATTTGTCGAACCCTGCTATCCCACCAACCACGGCCCTCTGGGTCTGGTCCTGGAGCCAACTGCCTATCCATCTGATTATCTGGTTTCCCCAACCCCATTTCTCCCAGCTTATTCAACAGGCCCCCATGAGGAACAGAGTCAAACGCCTTGCTGAAGTCAAGATAGAGGATGTCCACTGGTCTACCCAGGTCCAAGGCTCGTCACCCATTCTAGAACTCCACAAGGTTTGTCTGACCACGATTTCCCTGGGACCCAATTCATGCTGTTCATCGTCCAGGCACCTTGACTTTTCCAGGTCCCCCCAGTCTCTCCTTGATAATGCCCTCCATCACCTTAAGCCCACCACCGATGTCAGGCTGACGGGCCTGTAGTTCCCTGCCACCTCCTTGATCCCCTTGTACAGGCACTATATGCCACCTCCGTCCTGGGGCACCCACCCCTGTCCTCAGAGAGAAGCTGAAAAGCTCCGCCTGAGGGTTTCGCCAGGACATCCGGCCAGTTCCTTCAGCTCTCTGGGATGTAATTTATCTGGCCCCGGTGCTTTCTCCATCTTAAGGGACCTCAGGGCTTCCCTCACTCTCTCTGCCATGATTTCCACCTCCACTACCTCGTCCCCCTGCCTTGCTTTCCCCACTCCTGCCAGTGACGGCCCATCCTCTCCCCAGACCTGATGATTGGCAAGGGCCCCCCAACTCAGTTTCACCATCTTCTCCCGTGTATGATGCAGCCCCATTTTCCTTGGTGAAAACTGAGGCGAAGTACTCATTTAGTACATCAGCCTGCTCCCCCGGATCTTGTGCCCATCCCTCCCCTGTTTTAATCCTGCTAATTTGCCCCTTCACCCTTCGTTTTCCCCCAATGTATCTAAAGAACCCTTATTCCCTCTCCCAATTCCTCTGGCCAGGTTCGTTCTTCCTTGTCTTAGCCACCTCATCACTCATAGTGGCCCTTCTGGCCATCAGCTTGTACTCCCCTCTATCCCTTTCACTCCTTGAGCACTTGAAATGCCTATAAGCCACCTTCTTTCCCCTCACCACCTCCTGAACCTCCCTGGTCCACCAGCAGGGTTTACGGGCCCTACCACATTTTCGTCTTACTCTTGCACAGGTGCTGGTAGCATCCTGCACCCCCCTCCTGTTGATTTCTCACCTACTGTCAGCGTCCATGTCTGGCCCAATCCCATCCAAATGATTCTTAAGGATCCTTCCCATTTCCTTGAAATCCGCCCCCCTGAAGTCGGTTACCTTCGTCTTTGTGCAGCCTTCTACCCCTCCTAGGTCCAGGCAGAACCAGAATGTGGCATGGTCACTCCCCGCCAACGGGTTCCTTACCTCCAGGCCCCCAATCTGGTCACTGTCTGCCAGGACCACATCCAGTATCTGTGCCCATCTGGTCGGTTCCCCCACCTGCTGAGTTAGGAACGCATCCTGAAAGACATCCAACAACCTCTGTTCCCTGGCCACCGAGGATGTCATAGTCTCACAGTCCATTCTTGGCATGTTTAAGTCCCCCAACACTACCACTCTTCCCCTACCCAATTTGCAGTGTCTCCCAACATCTGCCACCAGACTCTCCTCCAGCGCAGGGGGTCTATACACCACTCCTATTTTTACTCTCTTGTACCCATTTGTTATCAAGGTGACCCAAATTGCCTCCACAGATCCCTCCGCCTACTCCACTCCTTCTATGCCAATGCAGTTTTTGACTATTATTGCTACCCCTCCTCCCCTTCCCCCTGTCCTTCCCGAGCATGGTGTAACCCTCCAGGTTCAGGTCCCAATCGTGCCCTGCGGTGGACCAGGTCTCAGTGACTGCTGCCACATCCACCTCTCCTTCAGTTAGCATCGCCTGGAGCACAGGCATTTTATTGCCCAAGTTCCTGGCATTTAGCAGGACTACCTTCCACCCTTTCCATATACTTCCATTTCCCCTGCTCAAGTTCCCATGGGGATTCCATCTTCCCCCGGTCAGCACCTTACCAGTTGGCCTTTTCCTGCATTCCTCCAGCTCCCGGGGGTGAGACCAAGTCCTCCTTTATCGAACCTCTAACAGTCTTCTCCCATCCCTCCCTCTTCACAAGTTTAAACCCCACCTTTCACCAATGAACCTCTATTTTCAATCTATGATTTCTCTCCCTCCAAATTGAGATGGAGCCTGTCTCTGTATATAGCCCCTTATCCTCCCAGGTCTCCCCTCAATCCCCCATCAAACCATACCCTCTGGCCCCACATCACTCGCTGAGCCACTGGTTTATCTCCCTAATCTTCCTCTTGTGTTCCCCACTAGCCCTTGGCACCGGCAGGATTTCCGAGAAGAAATCACGCATCCTATGTCATGACAGACCCTGGCAAGCTCCTTGAACCTTGCCTGTATCTCTAGCTCACTATTTCCCTCAATGTCATTGGTACCCAGGTGGACCAGTACATCCGGGGAACCTCCACAATCTTTTGCCAGCTGATATACCTCATACTTGACCCTGTGCACCATTAGTCCAGGGAAGCATTTTGTTCTAACCGGGCAGGCTTCCCACTGCCTATCCCATTTGATACCTCTGATCATGGAATCACCCAACAGGATCACTCTGACCACCCCTTTTCCTCCATTTCCCCCCCTTCCATGTCCCTCATCCTTTCTACTGGCCGCTCCCCCCAGCCGGCTCCTTGCTCCTTCCCCTATCTGGGTGTCCCCTGCCACCCCCTCCTCATTTACCCTGGCCACCCCCTCCCCTCTGATCCTATGTTTCTCACTCCTCCCGGGTATCCTTTTGTACCCGCTTCTCCCCGTGCATGCGGACTGGTCCTTCCCCTGCCATCTACAAACTTGCCTGGCCTGGTCCCTCCCTTCCTTCCCATCTCCGTTCAGCCCCTCCTTGCCTGTCGTGCTCCCCTGGCATAAACCCTCAGCTGCCTTTACTGTATCCTCCTTGTACTTCTGGTCCCTTTCCTTGCCCTTTCCTCCCAACTGGTCCTTCTCCTTACATTTTCCTCTCTCTACCCACTCCTCCTCCTGCTCTGATCCACTGCTCCCCCCATTTTCCCATGTTCCAAGTTCCCCCCTGTTCTTCCTGCTATCCGGCCCCTGCCTCCTGCCCTCCACTCCCTTTCCATCTCCAACTGCCCCTGTTATGGCTACATCACCCCCCTCATCCTCAAGCAGAATAAGAGAATTGAAGCGATTACTGAGCTTAAGGTCTGATCCACCCCCTTGTTTCCTTCTGTCCTGCCTCAGACATTTGCCTACTTCCCTGAGAATGTCCTCAATTTGGCCCCCCTCTGTGAGGGTCCCCAGATACCTGCCTGCTTCCTTCCTTGGTAGTGTCCTCCCTTTAGGGCCCCCTCTGTCAGGGTCCCTATGTGACCCCAGAGTACTCTCCTGCACTCCTTTCCCTATGCCCCCACCCCTAGTGTTTGGTGCAACCCAGTGGAAGAGCCCCTGCCCTCTTCCCCAACCATACCTCCCCCCCTTCCCCCAGCTGTCTCCTAATCCCCTCAACCTCCTCCCTAAGCTGTGCCAGCTGGTGGCACACTGGGCAACCACCAAACTTCCAAGCCCAGTCCAGTATCATGGCCGCCCCACACCCTGTGCAGCCCACCACCCTCCTAAAGATGCCGGCCCTAATGACATGTGGTCCCATCCCCCTCCAAGTAGGTTTGCTTGGGTTAACTACCAGGTTCCCCACTAGTCCAAGATGCACGCCTACCCACTAATCAGGTCACCCACTAATCCTAGATACAGCCCCACAGTAAACAGGTACTCCCGTTACTAGGTGCAGTACTACACAGTAAACTAATAGGGGAAGTGTACAACCCCTAAGCTCCTCTCTCAGCCCAGCCCCCAGTGGCTAGAACAACATGAGCTGCACCTGAAGCCTTTTCCTCCAATTGCAGGGCAGGTGTTGCCCTATAAATCAGCCTAGCTCTGGGGAGGGAGTGGTGGAGGAGGGTGGGACTAGGGCCTACACCCGACTCTCACGAGAGTGTATCATCCCTGTGACTACCCCTTACTGCACCTCCAAGCACTACCAGCTAAGAAAATCTTTCAAGTCTAATTCTTCACGGCATCCAGCTAGAAGCTTCTTTCCCCATTCACTTCTAACTGAAGACTGACTGAGTTAAGAGTCCCACCTTACTTTCAAAACAGCACTAATCCCCTGTAATATGATGCCTGCACTTATAGGCCGGACAGCAGCTTTTAAACAAACACACACACACACACACACACACACACACACACACACACACACACCAAACAGTCTGCTAGAAACAAACAGAAAACCAGCTAAGAAAATCTTTCAAGTCCACTTACCCTCACAGCCTCCTGCTTTTAAACACCAACAAACACCAAACTGTCTGCTGGAAATGCACAGAAAACCAGCTAAGATAAATCTTTCAAGTCCACTTCCTCACAGCATCCAGCTAGAAGCTTCTTTCCCCATTCACCTCTAACTGAAGAATGCTAAAGGGGTGAATCATTCAATTAAAAGAAAGTGCTCGGGTATCTCAAAAAACAAAGGCTGTGGGTCGTGTTTCCACAAAAAACCCACCTTAACCATTCTAACATGAAAAGTTGGCTAGAAGATGGATGGGACAGGTATACTATGCTTCAAACACGAGCCATGCAGGGGTGTTGACATATTACGAACATACGAAGAAGCCAGGAGAAGAAGCAGTAGCGTAGCAAATTCCCAGAGGGCCTGGGTGCAAGGGTATGTTATAGGGCCCCCCAGGTTTTGAATAGACATCAAAATTATGATTTGGGCCCCTCAGACCTCATGGGCCAGCTGCGACTGCACCCTTGTAGCAACGCCCCTGAGAAGAAGGCCATTTGGTCTATCAAGTCTGCTCATGTTGCAGGGTCCACAGCTTGAGCTACTGTCCCTGCCCCCTTCCCCCACTCCTCCCTACCTACAACCCTTACCCTCCCCTTATACCTGTCCCAGCCTCTCTTAAAGCTGCCCACTGTCTTCAACGAGATTACCTCTTCTGGCAGCGCATTCCAAGTGTCCACCACCCTCTCTGTGAAGAAGTGCTTCCTTACCTCCCTCCTAAACCTCCCACCATCCAGCTTAAGACTGTGCCCCCTCATGTTATGGTTGTCACTCAGCTTAAAGAGACTCTTCTTAACCTTATTTATCCCTTTCAAGTACTTGAAGGTCCCACTCATGTCCCCTCTCTCTCTCTCTCTTGTCTTCCAGGGAGGACATGTTCAGTGCTCTCAACCTCTACTCATATGCCTTACTCTGCTGACCAGCTATCATCTTTGTAGCCCTCCTCTGGACCTTCTCCAGCAGCTTAATGTCCTTTTTGAGGTGTGGGCGCCAGTACTGAACCCCATACTCTAGATGCGGCCTTAACAGTGACCTGTACAAGAGCAATATACCCTCCTCTCTCCTACTACTAATCCCCCTAGATATGCATCCCAGCATCTTGTTTGCCTTTGCTGCTGCTTTCTTGCACTGCGTGGAGTGTTTCAGGTCACTAGTGATCATCACTTCCAGGTCCTTTTCCTCCTCTGATGCAGATACTCAACGACTCCACCCAGGTAGTACTCTGTCCTAGGATTCTTGGCTCCAATATGCATAACTCTGCATTTCTTGGCATTGAAGCCAAGCTGCCAGATCCTGGACCACCTCCCTAGCTTTTCCAGATCTTCCTGTAGGTTGTGTATTCCTTCAGCTGTGTCCACTCTCCGACAGAGCTTGGAGTCATCCGCGAATAGGCACATTTTGCCCTTAATGTCATCTCCAATGTCACTGATGAAGACACTGAACAACACCGGCCCCAGCACCGAGCCCTGTGGAACCCCACTGGTTACCTGTCGTGTGCCAGATAACTCTCCCCCCACAACCACCCTCTGGGTTCTGTCCTTCAGCCAGTTTTCCACCCATCTGGCCATCTTTTCCCCAACCCCAAGATCCACCAACTACCTGATCAACCTTCTGTGGGGCACAGAGTCAAAGGCTTGGCTGAAATCAAGATAGAGGATGTCTACCACTTGGCCCGTCTACTGTCTTAGTGACACAGTAAAGAAGTCAATCAGATTTGTTTGACATGATCTCCCCCAACCCCCCATGAAGCCATGCTGCCTCGTATCCTGGAGACCATGCTCCTCTAGATAGTTCACCAACCTTTCCTTTAGTATGGTCTCCATGAACTTGCCCACAATAAAGATATAGCTACCGTTCACTGAGCAAATTAATGACCAATTGGAAGAGATGGGTATTGGTGCAAAGGCTGTTATATAACCAACCAATATCATTCCTTAATACCTATGCCCCAAATCATGATGACAGACGATGTTTCCAGGATTTACTTTTATTGTTAGGCCAATCACAAGGAGATGTTATTTGGGGCACTGACTTTAATATGATACTTCTTGACACCCTAAAGTGCTCCTCCGCACGTTCCTATCAGCTACACAAAGCAGTAGGAGTGGTAAAACAACAAACAATAGATTTAGGTATTTCAGAGCCTGGAGAATTCTGCACCTTATCATGAAAGATTACTCTTTCTAGTCAACCTGTTCACAGAACCTATATTTCCACTAATTATCTGTGTCATCTCTAAACACGTGATAGGGGAAGTCCAGCAATGTTGCTATGTACCCACTGCTATTTCAGACCACAACCCCTTTAGGTCATCCACCTAGAGGCCGAACAAACGCAAGGTACAAAGATATGGTGTATGGACCCTCTTCGCCTGAACAGGGAAGAATTCTTAATGCAACTAAGATCAGAGATAAAAGAATTCTGGTCGCTCAGCAAAGGTATAGTAGATAGCATGGGCACAGTAAGGGAAACACTTAAAGCCTTTGTGAGAGGTAGGATAATGGCATATACTGCCAAATTAAAGAAGGAGAGTAAAGTGCAAATTCAGCAGCTGGAAAAACAAATTATGGATATTGAAATCAACCTGCAAAAAGTGCATGATGCTGAAAAATACTTTAATCTGACTAAGCTTAGAATGAGAGATAATGAGCTTACCTCCCAGCAGCTAGAATGAGCCCTTACCTTTCAGAAAGCTAGATACCATGAATCTAGCAGTAAATGTGGTAAACTGCTGGCCTCTCATTTAAAAAGAACAGTCACACAGAAGTTTAGACTGCCTAACAAGTAAAACTAGAGAGCTAATCACTAAATAAAAAGATATTAATATGGAGTTTGTCAAGTTATACTGATCTGTACATCTCAGGCAAAGACAATACTGTAGGTAACCCTAATGGGCTTCAGTTTGATTTCTACAGTTTTCTCCCTAAAATAAAGGGGCATGCCAGAAAAAACCTTGAAGGAACATTTATGAAACAAGAGATAATGATGGCCATGGGGAAACTCAAATCAGAAAAAGCCCAAGGACCTGATGGATTACCTACTGAGTTTTAAAAAAAATAGCAGCGGATATCCTGGGACCCTTGATAAAAAAACCTGCAAGAAGCATTTAAAGAGGAGAAGCTTCCCAAGTCTTTTGCTGAAGCATGAGTAACAGTAATACATAAACCATCTATATCGAGAGAAAAGGTGGACTCGCATCGCCCTATTTCACTGCTCAATGCACATTTTAACATTTTTACCAAGATTTTAGCCAACAAAACAGAGCAACTACGGCTCAAAATTATATCACCTGATCAAGCTGTATTTGTGAGAGACAGGAGCACATATAAATATATGAACTTTGGTGTAGATCCTGGTTAGGGGTCAACAATCAATAAATCTTATTGCCCAGTGGTGATCTTGCTCGATGCTGAGAAAGCTTTTGACCGGATTGAGTGGGACTACCTCTGGCACACAATGGGACATATTGGCTTCGGGCCAAAGTATATCAAAACTTGTCCAAGCAATACATCTTAACCAAACAGAAGCCAGCCAGACCAACGGTTGGGTACTGGAGCAGACACCTTTAGGCAGAGGTACCTGCCAAGCTTGTCACTTGTCACCTCTTCTTTTTGATACTGCACTGGAACCTTTGCTAATCCAGCTACACCCTGACATTACAGGGGTAGGTATCCCCCAAGTCACTCCATAGTAACCTTTCTGCTTCAGGTTTTGTAACCTTGACCCACAATTGCTTATTTATTTTTGCTGTATTATGTCATTGTTTTGGGTCACTGTAATCGCGACCCATGTTTGCAAACTTGCAGATGTGTTTATTGTCACTATTGTTTGGGTCTTGTAACCATGGCCCACGATTTTGTTAAACTGCCGACTGTTTTGCTTTATGTCTCTGTTTCTCCCTTGTAACCCTTTTCCTGGGTTGCATCTGGAAACGAGCCTTGGCTCAATGGTGCCTTTTCCTGGTTATCAACTTTTAAATAAATAAAAAAAAAAAAAAAAAAAAAAAAAAACTTACACACAGATTACCTATTTTTCAGTGTCACCCACCCTGAAACCTCATTACCTGCCTTAATGGAAGTAATTTAAGACTTTGGGACCAAATCAGGCCACAGAGTTAATCTTTCAAAATCTTTAGTGATGCCGCTCTGCAGTTGTGGACATCAGGAGCTGCAGTCGACATTGCCCTTTCAGTGGGCAGAATCTGAGTTCAGATACTTAGGGTTAACATGACTAGAATTATACAGGGTATATATGAAACTAACTACCCACCTTTGTTGGCTAATGTCAAATAACTATGTTACAAGTGGAAGACTCTGCCTATTTATTTTAGTAGGCAAAGCTAATATGTTTAAAATGGCTATGTTGACAAGATTCCGTTACCTTTTCCAGGTCCTCCTACTCTGTGTCCCCCACAGATTTTTCAAACAATTCCAGTCTCTTTGTACAGACTGGCTCTGGGCTAAGAAAAAACACAAATTAATTATGACCAACTCACTTTGCCACTGTGAGCATGGGTCTTGGAGCTCTTCATTTTAAAAAGTATTACCGGGTCGCCCCTGAAAAAGGGACCTCTGGGGCCCAGTGGGCCTACCCGGTCATCAAAATTCAATAAATAAATTACTAGGCAGCACAACTGGCAGGCCTGAGAGATCTAGAGGAACATGGTCTCCAGGATGTAAGGCAACATGGATTTATGGGAGGGAGGTCCTGTCAAATGAATATGATCAACCTCTTTGACTGGGTAACTAAAACAGTGAACAAGGGCCAAGCAGTGGACATCCTCTACCAGGATTTCAGCCAGGCCATTGACTCTGTACCCCACAGAAGGTTGGTCAAGAAATTAGCACACCTCATAGTAGGAGAGAAGATGGTTAGATGGGTGGAAAACTGTCTAGGGAATAGGACCCAAAATGTGATGGTGACAGGAAGAGTTGTCTAGCACAAGGGTGGTCACAACTGGCATCCCGCAGAACTCTGTGCTAGGGCTGGTGCTAGTCAACATTTTCATTCATGACATTGGGGATGGCATCAAGGGCAAAATGTGTCTGTTTGCAGACAACACAAAGCTCTGTGGGAGGGTGGACTCAGCTGAGGGGAAACAGGATCTTAAAGAGGACCTAAGACAACTTGAAAAGTGGTCCGGGATCTGGCAACTGAGCTTCAATGCCAAAAAGTGCAAGGTTATGGACACTGGAGCCAAAACCCCAGGACAGAGTACTACCTGGGAGGGGTGCAGGTATCTCCCAAAGAGGAGGAGAAGGATCTGGGAGTGATGACACCTCGTGACCTGAAGCATTCCACGCAGTGCAAGAAGGCAGCGGCAAGAACCAACAGGATATTGGGGTGCATAGCCAGGGGGATCAGCAGTAGGTGACAGGAGGTGGTACTGCCCTTGGACGGGTCACTGGTGAGACCACATCTGGAGTACACAGTACAGTTCTGGAGCTCTCACTTGAAAAAGGACATCAACCTGATGGAGATGGTCCAGAGGAGGGCTACAAAGATGACCGTGGGGCAGCAGGGTAAATTGTATGAGGAGAGACTGAGGGTCCTAAACATGTGCTCCCTGGAGGTCAGGAAGGAGAGGGAAGACATGATTGAGACCTTAAAGTACTTGAAAGGGATTAATAAGGTGAACAGGGAGGGTCTCTTCAGGCTAAGCTGCAGCACAACTGCGAGGGGGCACAGCCTGAAGTTGGGGGGGGGGGTGTTTAAGAGGGAGGTTAGAAGATATTTCTTCAGAGAAAGGGTGGTGAGCAAATGGAATGCGCAGCCAGAAGAGATGACCCAATCGAGGACGGTGGGCAGCTTCAAGAAGGGACAGATATAGAGGGAAGAGAAAGGTCATGGAAGGAGGGAGAAAAGGGATGGAAAGGTAGGAGAGGGGGGAGCAGGGACAACAGCCTGAGCTGAGAACCCTGCAAGATGAGCACACTGGATAGAGCAAACGGCCTAATTCTGCTGGCTTCTTCATATGTATGTATTGGTACACTATTGACTGTAAATATAAAAGGTATTTTGCTTGAACAAGTCATTTCAGGAAAACGGAGACTCACTGATATGTCTCCTCTGAATCAAATGGGAAAGTGGCCAATGGGAATGCTATCATCTTGTACTTAAAATATGGCATGAAGTACACAGATTAATGGAGGAGATTAAGTCCAATGCACCACTCTTACCCACTATGGGACAACCCACTTTACCCTAATTTTCTAACCGACCTAGGGTACAGGATTTGGGAGAGGAAGGGAATTTCCCTCCTAGGTCACCTCTATAAGAATGGGGAAAGCATTTTTTCCCTCTTTCCGCTGTCAGAGGTCCCCTACCCTTCTAGCTCCCTCCCTTGGGGCACCCGAAGTTCCCTCGCCGTCTCCTGTCCTACCAACTGGGGCCTGCCTCTGGATTGGACAGTACTCCCCCTGCAGTTCGTGCCTGCCTCCGCCGTGGTGGTCCCCCAGGTTGGGTTCCTCACCCACTAGCTCTATGCTGTCCACTGCAACATTTGCCCTACCCCTTGCCTGTTTTTCCTGACCACCACATGGGGTGTCTGCAGATTCAGGCCCCCCCCCATTCAGCCTCCTGTACCTGTTGTTCTTCTCACCCCTTGCCACAATGTGGGCTTATCGTATTGAGCTTGTAGTCGTACTCATGTTTGTTAGCTCTGACTCTGTACTATTGTCTATATGCTGTACTCTGGCCCCACCTGTGTGTGGGTGAGATTGTTTCTTGTCTATGTAATGAACTGTGTATTGTATTCTCTATGGCCCACATGTAGTTGCGGGCCTGTATGCTACCCTGAATATGTACCATGTTTATTGTTTCTGTATTGTAACCTCCCGGGTCGCACCTGAAAATAGGCACTTGTTGTCTAGTGTGCTTACCTGGTTAACAAAAACAAATAAATAAAAATAAAATAATAAATAGAGAGCTTTCAAAGACTTGTTCACTCAGTTTGGTATCCCTGGACACCATGCTTTTGAATATGCTCAGATCAGACATAGGTACAGACAGATGGATGTGGGGATGGTGGCCCTAACTCCAGTGAATCAGTCCAGGTTTCCTGCTGAGATCTGAAGGTCTTGTAGTACCCCAAGACACTGTCCTCGTATTAATTTTATTCATCTGAAAAATGTGTTGATTGGTCTGTTTATGAAATACCTGTTTTGTTTTCCTTTTTAACCTTTTTTACTTTGTGTACTTTTTAAGAAATTTTGAACTCTACTTTGCTTTATACTTTTTCTAGATTCCTTGTCATGAATATACCGCTGTTGGTTTATGTTGAAGTAAAACCCAATAAAATATGTTCATAAAAAATAAGGCGACTGTTACATGTGTTAATAAGGTGCTTCACAGTGTGTTTGTCAGGTGTTAGCATGCAGTTGCAGTGTTTCTTGATCACTTTGTTAAGTACTATGCACCATCCGTGGTCAATTTGTGTTGGGTATGTGTGTTCAAGAGTTTGTACTCTGATCTACTCTGCTTGGAACATTTACTGCACTGTTCGCTGTATTTACGATGTCCTAATGTACACATGTTGAATATATTTTTTCCACACCTACTTTACACTAAAGTGTATATTTTCTTCATCTACTTTGCATAATTATTGGCACATGTTTTACCGTTTAAATGCTCTGTACCACTGACCCAGGTCGCCCCTGAAAAAGGGACTAAACTGCCTCAGTGGGCCTACCTGGTTACCAAAATTGTAATAAATAAATAAATAATTAAATAAATGGTAGCAGTTAACTGACTAAGTATCTGGAACTTAACTGGTTAACTGGCTGGTATATGACACTTGATTGTGTTGTTTGCAGGATATAATGGCTTTTTCTATGGCAGAGGGTCCTATCAGTGTATTATTTATACATATGTAATACATATGACAATAGTTATTTAATTATTATATCACCAGGCTATGTATCTGTGCTTAGTAAAGGCCAAAATTATCCAGTTGCTACACCACCAAGATATATACCTCTACTAACGCAATCACCAGGGCCAGAACCCCTAATCTAGTCGGGGGGCCCTACTTCTTCACTGAGAGTGGTAGACACTACTGTGCATAATGGTACAACTAGCTCAAGGTTGAAAATCCAATCTGACAAGCCAGACTGGTAGCAAAGTGGTAGAACTACTGTTTGCTGTGTCAGCGACCGGGGTTGGGGAACAGACTCGGGTCCCTCAGGAGCTGGCCAGGGAAGGGAGGATTGAGCGTACATCCTGCTGGTCAGCTGCCCCATGGAGGAATCTGGGTGGCAGCACACTGGGACTATGCATACATAGGAAGGGACCCCATGCCCAGGCACGTCTCTGTGGAGGTGAAGCACGCATATCACTTTAGTGCATGCACGTGGACCCGGGGGAAAACTGGTGGGAAAAAAAAACCTTCAGCTACAGTATGGTAATGGTACAGTGCTTTACGGCTCCACACTGATGACTGGGCTCCTCTGAAAATAGTCCTGTGCTGAAGACACACTGGAGTGAGGTAAGCCCCAATGGAGGACACGTCCAGATGGGGGTCCGGTTATAGACGATAAGGAGACAAACAGAAGATTGAAAAAAAAAAAAAAAAAAATTCAACTGAACATTTTCAATGAGGTAATTAAAAACAACAGGGAAGCAAGGAGCGCTAAGTTGAATAAATCTAGGTAAGAACAACAGGACTTGATAGGCTTATAGTTTTTCCGGTCCCATACCATATGTATGTATCTAAGTATGTACTAATCAAAACTTGCCAGAGTAGTACAGGTTCCCAATAATTAACACAACCAACACGTAAGAAACCCAATTACATTACTGAAACAGCACCTGCCACAGCTAACACACACTCACACACACAGGGATCAAAACACAACTTTCTTAAATGTCCTATCTTAGCCCCACAGCTAGAACGTTTATAATAAAGACTTTCACAACATGTTGGCTAAATCCCCCAGCACAGAAAAAAAAAAAACAACCAAACAGGAGATAGCACTAAAAAAGATTTAAAATTTCTGAACCTCACCCCTCCCTAGCAAATCTAACCTTGAAAATAATTTTAGTATACAGGTATTTAAATACAGACAAATAATAAAAAAATGTTCTGGAGTTACAAGGACGTGGATTTTCCAAACAGTTTCCTCATTCTGTGTGTATGGGAAAAACCTTTAAAATCTGACTGCCCCACTCAGAGCAGCCTTCCCCAGCCCTGTCACGCACTATCTCAGGGACTTACCCTTTCTGCCCCCATGACTTACCGGTGTGGCTAGGTTGGGAGGGGCTTGCATTTGCCCCCCTGAAGCAGTACTCGGTGTTGGAGCCCAGTTGGCAGTGCCAGGCCTGCGGAAGGGCCATCGTTCAGCGTGCACGGTCGTGACTGCTTCCTTCAGTTTTTCTCTCTTTTAGGACACCAGCATGCAATGATGCAGAGTTTCTTACCAATGTCCCCCCCTTCCCGAGCATCCTGACTGTCTAAACACCTAGACTCAGCCACGTGTTAGGTGTACTGCGGGAGATGCAACCCTCCCTCCCTCCCCAGAAGAAGAAGCAGTGCTCCAGGATGCTAAATCCTCCGCCCTCCCATCCCCCACAGATCCCCAGCAACTTAAGATTCATTTCCGAACCCGGGTGTGCGCTGAATTTTAATAGACTATCTAATACCTCGAGTACTAGGCATATTCAATGAGTAACAGAACGGACACAGACAGTATTCAACAAGACTTTCAGATATTACAAGATCTCTCTTTTCAATCTCGAGGCTGCTCAGAGAGCATTCCAGAGATTAACTATGTCACCTGCTTGCACAGCCACTCGAGAGAGACACATGAGCTGACAGGTTGTGCTGCTGCTCTCAAAAGTGCATTTTTTTAGCTGCTTCTTGCTGAAAACATAGTCTTTTTAAATACTCTTTTTTTGCTCCTGCGGATGTAGTGTCTATACTACTGCTACTGTCACACTTGCTGTCTTTTTTTCTAATACAATTTAACAGATTGTTTTGTAAGATTTTGCTGCAGCTGCTGGCCTGCTGCACAAAGCCTGTACTACTGGCTCCTTTGGGGGGAAAAAAATTAAACAGAAGACCCTTTTTCCACAGAAGTATCTCTCTGTCTTTCAAGATTTGAGGGCTGAGGTGCTGGACACCACACCTCGCACCATGGCAGCGACCTGGGTTCAGAAATAGACTTGGGTCGTTCAGGGATCAGAAAAGATTGGCGTCTGGTGGACTACTCTCCTTCCTTTGGGGAGGGTTGTTAGCGACTGACACCCAGCAGTGGCTGGGTGTCAGTGCAGATGCAAATGTGCAAGGGCTGACTTCCATGCCGATGCACTGGCTGCCTCTGTGAGGTAGTCAGCCACGCCATTGCATGGGCGAAGGGTGTGGGAGAAAACTGAGGATAAATCTGGGACCTGGCAGGACCAGTGATTACCGCACTGGCCTTGTGCAGCCCTGCCCCCCCATTCTGGATTGCTGTGTTCCTGGGAGGGCACACTTTTGTCCTGGCCTGGATAGGAAGGATAGGAATATAAAATCAGTTACTAATCTATCTAAACGTGTAGCAACAAAGGGGATAAGGGAAATAAAGAAAAGAATGTTTTGCACTGATAGAGAGGTGAGAGGGGGGAGACTTGGGGGAGTGTTTGGTATCCTGCATCTGGAAGGGTGGGGGGTCGCTGGTGGGCAACGACAGCAATGGGTAGGGTGGTAGGCTGCAACAACTGCAGTGCACCAATCTTTCTAAAATTTGCCTGGAGTGTGGAAGGATGTTTAGTGTGCAACCACACAGAGAAACTTAGAAAGGAGATTGAGGGTCTGCAGGAGGAACTAAGACAGGCAAGGCAGATTGGGGGTGGGTTTAGCCCAATACTGGAAGGAGAAAGAAGAGGAGATGAGGGAGGGTGATTTAAGCCAACAGTGGTGAGGAGAGGGTCAAAGAAGGAAGCAGAGACAAAGGGCCCAGGCCAGGAAGAACGATTGCCAGGGAAACCAGGTCAGGAGACAAAGTCAAATGGAAGGAGGAGATAGGGACTTGTGAGGGAGGCGAAGAAGTGGCAAAAGTCATGGAGTGGAAAGGAGAGAACAGGTTACTATGCAGAGAGGAGGCGGGCATTTGTGAAGGGTCTTCAGAAAATAGTTTTGCTACCAAGCGTGGAAGAAGGTAGAGGAGTGAAATGATGAAATTAGAGGAGTAATTGATAAATGCCTGACCAAACTGGAGCGGGGAGTTCTGCTAGGAGAATTGCAACAGGGCAAAGGGGAAATAATGTGCAGGACGAAGAGGAGGATCTGGAAATGAGAGAGGGAGATGAATGGAAGCAAGCAGGGAGTAAGAGTGGTGGAATCTTAATGCTAGGGACTCAATACTAAGAGGAGTCAGGTGGGGTAACAAGGGGGAGAGGCATAGTCGCATTTGGGTGGAGGCCATGCCAGGAATGACAGCGGAAAGGGTGGGACAATCTGTTCTAAAATATGTTAGAAGGGGTAGGGACAAGCCTCATTTAATTATACATCATGGGACGAACGGTCTGGCTGACAAGACAGTATATATAGTCCAGAGGAGGTTTGAGGAACTAGCACAATTATGTGAGAGGGCAGGAAGATCAGTAACTTTCTCAGAGGTACTTCCAGTGCCCAAGGCAAGCACAACAAGAAAGCTGAGAATAGAGGAATTTAACGGATGGTTAAGAACCTGGTGTTGTGCTAAAGGGTATGGGCTGTTGAGGGGGTGGGGAGGGACCTGGGAGAACAATAGTCTCTATACCAAAGACAGACTACACTTGAGTGAGGAGGGAAAGAAAGTGTTGAAACAGAGGATGGAGGAGTACATAGACGAAGCTGGGAAGTTAAACTAGGAGTTGGGGGTGGCAATTGGGCAAGAGATATGCAGAGACCACAGGTTGGGAAACCATGAAACTTACCCCCACACAGTAACAAAGGAGAAATGGCAAGTACTATTGGTGATGCTAGAAAGAAGGGCAAGATGGGAGGTGGGAGGGTGAAGGTGGATATCCTTAATGCTAGGAACCTTGGGAGAAAACTGCAGAGTTACAGGTGCTCATGGCAGAGGGAGAGGTGGACATTGCAGCCATCACAGAAACATGGGCCACCCAATACAATGATTGGGACCTGTCTGTACCAGGGTACAGGTTATTTCATAGGGACAGGGTGATTGGGAAAGGAGGGTGTGGCACTATATGTGAAGAAAGGACCAAGTGTGCAAGGGAGGAAGGGAGGAGGGTAGTACGGAGTCACTTTGGATGCAAATCCAGGATTCCAAGAATAGGATTCTTAGAATGGGAGTGGTGTACAGGCCACCATCTCAGGACGGAGGAGTCAGACAGGAACTAGCGACAGATCAGGAGGACCTTCGAGAAGGGTAGTGTGGTGACTGTGGGGGACTTCAACATGCCAGGAGTGGACTGGAGTACCCCAACAACCGGGAACAGAAGGGAGCAGGTACTGCTGGATGCCTTCCAGGACAGCTTCCTGCTGCAAATGGCCAGTGAACCAACCAAGTTAGGGAATACCCTTGACCTTGTGCTGGCAAATGGGAACTTTGTGAGAGAACTTAAAGTAGAGGAACCGCTGTCAGGGAGTGACCACCACTCAGTATGGCTCATATTGGATATGGGCAAGGAAGGAGTGGAATCTGGCACAAGAGTGCTGGACTTCAGGAGTGCAGACTTTGGGAGGAAGGGGGAAGTGGTAAAAGGGTACCTGGCCAGAATTCAGTCTAGTATGGACACTAACCAGAGGTGGGAGCTCATAAAGCTGGGGATAGTGGAGGCAACCAAAACCTGCTCCAAGGCCCAGAGCAAGAAGGCTTGGGCTAAGAAACTGAGCTGGTTGAGCAAGGAGATCATGGAAAAGGTAAGGAGGAAAAGAGCAGCCTTTAGGAAGTACAAGCAAACAGGGAGGGGGGAGGACAGGGAGGAGTACTTGACAGAATCGAAGGAGGTGACAAGGGCAGTAAGGGGAGCCAAAGCATCTACGAAACTCAGGCTGGCACAAGGCATTAAGAAGGGGGAGAAGGACTTCTTTAGGTACATCAGGAGAAAAGGAGCTGTAAGGACCACATAGTAAGGATTAGGAAGGAGGGAGCTGGGTGGAAGCAGGGTGCGATAATGCAGAAGCATTAAATGAGTACTTCTGCTCAGTATTTACTAAAGAGAAGGGGGGGGTGACACCTAAGGGGAGAAATGGCAGAAACGGGGGGAGGGTGACGGATGGAAATCATGGAGGCAGAGTTTGGGAGGGTTTGAAGGCACTGAGGGTGGACAAGGCACCAGGCCCAGATGGCATCCACCCAGGGTACTGAAGGAGCTGGCAGAGGTCCTTGCAGGACCTTTGGCAGACATATTTAATGCCTCACTACATTCGGGTGTTACCTCAGGACTGGAGGATGGCTCATGTGATGCCCCTCCACAAGAGTGGCCCAAGGATGAACCGGAAACTACAGACCAGTGTGCCTTACATCCATCGTGGGTGTTAATGGAGACTATCCTGAAGAGAGGCTGGTGGCCCTCCTAGAGGCCAAAGCACTACAGGACAGCAGACAGCATGGCTTCACACGGGCAGATCCTGCCAAACCAACCTGGTGGAGTTCTATGACTGGTACCAGGCAACTGGACAGGGGTCATGCAGCGGATGTCCTGTATCTGGACTTCAGTAAGGCATTCGACTCGGTGCCGCATGGAAGGCTGGGAAGTAAGTTAGCAGGCACACGGGCAAGTGCAAAGCTGGTGGGATGGGTAGGAAACTGGCTTCAGGGAAGGCAACAGAGGGTGGTAGTGGTTGGGGAGATCTCACACCCAAGGGCAATGACAAGCAATGTTCCACAGGGCTCGGTGTTGGGACCAGTGTTGTTTGAGATATTTATTGCAGACATATCATGGGACATCGAGAGCAAGATCAGTCTGTTTGCTGATGATACCAAGGCAGGAGCAGTGGGGGATGACCTAGGGGGATGGCAGGGGTTGCAGGATGATTTGGCAAAGCTTGAAACCTGGTCAGACACCTGGCAACTGGGGTGTAATGCCAAAAAATGCAAGGTGCTGCATTTTGGGATGAAGAACCCAAGGAGGAGTTACCAGCTGGGAGGAGTGCAGCTAGCCCAGACAGAGGAGGAGAAGGATTTGGGGGTGCTCATTACAGGGTCAATGAACAACTCGGTACAATGTAGGAAGGCAGCTGCAAAGGCCAACAAAATGCTGGGTTGTATTGCAAGGGGTATATCCTCAAGGAGGGAGGAGGTGATTCTGCCACTGCATAGGTCATTAGTTAGACCCGCACCTGGAGTACTAGGCAGTACTGGCGCCCGTATCTGAAGAGGGACATTGTTACTGTGGGGTGCAGCAGGGTGACAAAGATGATCAAGAGGCTGGGGACTTATGTGAGAGGAGGTTGAAGGAGTTGAACATGTACTCACTGGAGGAGAGGAGGGACAAGGGTGACATGATTGAAACCTTTAAATACATGAAAGGAATAAACAAGATGGGTACAGAGGGGCTGTTCAAAGTAAGGGAGGGGAGGGCCACCAGGGCCTATGATATGAGACTGGAGGGAGGAAGGTTCAGGAGGGAGATGAGGAGACACTTTTTTACAGAGAGGGTGGTGGCTGGGTGGAATGCGTTACCTGCAGAAGTGGTATCCAGTAGAACAGTGGACTGCTTCAAAAGGGGATGGGACAGGACAAGGGGGAGGGTTAATGAAGCGGAAGGGTGGAAGGGAGAGGCAGCTGCAGAATAAGGGGTGCTAGCTGCACATTCAAGCAGACTTGATAGACCTCTAGGCCTTTATCCGCTGGCAAATTTCGTATGTTAAGAGGATGCTTGGTTTGGCCAATATACACAAATCCACATAGACAACATAGCAAGTAAATCACACCACTGGTTTCACAATATCTAAAGTTGTTCATTTTAAATCTTTTTCCAGACCTAAGATGTACAGATGTTGTATCTGTAGTATTACAACTGTGATTGTAATGCTCACAATGAAAGTTGCCCCTTGGAGGTTTAGCTAGCCCCATGGTTTATTGTTACAGGCTTCAAAGAGGCGTGCACAAAATGATTCCATACATTTCTCCCTCTCTGTGATCCTAGGCACCTGTTCTGAAAATGCCTTCAAACTAGGATCATTGGACAGAATCTGCCAACATTTTGTAATAATGTTTCCTCCCCCCCCTTCTCGACTCAGGGCCACACAAGGCCCCACGTATCTCACCAAGAATCCCCGCCTGGGTATCCCAAGATTGCTGCCTAACTTCCTCAACAGTCATTAAGTTTGACTGGACTGCTCCTTTGATTTTTTTATGTATATTCTGCCTGTTACATGTATGTTCTCTACTGTATTTGTCTACCCTCCACCCTTGTAACCGACGTGGAGCCTTTGCAAAAGAGTCTGTGACTCAAAGGGTTGTAATTCTGATTGTTTCCAATAAAAAAAAAAAAAAAAAAATTTTATAGGCATCAAGGTTGAATTCTGCCTCAATTTCCCTTGAAATATGGTGTTTCTATAAACACTTTTTTTTCTCCCCAAACACTGTTTATCACTTACTGCCTACGGGGCTTGGAGGTGGTTATACTGATAAGCTGTGGTGATTGTGTTTTGGTTGTATTTCATCTTTAAAAACATATAAGCCAGTTCTTGACCCTGATACCCTGAAAGTTACTGGTTCTTGAACACGACGTCTTAATTCTTAAAAACAGTCCTTTAGGAATATTGTCATAAAGGAATGTGGGATGACAACTCAGAATTAAGAGTGTGTGTCTCTCTGCAGCAAGCTAGGTATATACTGTATTAATTTCTCCTGCCTCCTAGCCCTTCAGTGTGTGGATTCTGTTACTGGTCATGGTGACATTTTGGATGGCTATCTGCGGTCCTGAATAAAACACTTGGGTGTATGAACTTGGCTGGTAAGTTGTTTTACTTATTTCAATTATAAGTGATGACCTGGGTTTGCAATTGTGCAAACATGTTTCTTGCTTGTTTTTTCCTCCATTTTTGAAAACGATTATGCTTCTTTGAACTACTTGCACTTTGTAGTTCAGTCACCTATTGAAGAATGTATGGTTTTGGGTGGGCTGATGCATTGGAATATTCATCACTAAGCTTGATTATGGCAGCTGCTTTTGTAACTTTACTGCCTCAAACAGAAATGGGAAGACAACAAGATATCCTCGTTTTCCTAATGCTGTAGTTACAAGCCTGAATTACTGCACATTGCCTAGCAACAGAGCCAGCAACTCCGCAGACACTTGTTGTTTCCACTGGGCTTCCGCAGCACGATTATGCCACAGTGGCCCTCATAAAGCCTGTTTGATAAGAATCAGTGGCTAATAAAAGCACTGAAATGGAATACGTAAATAAACCTATGAATGCTTCTTTTCTGTTCAGTTGTTTTCTTTCTCTTCCCTATTTATAGTTAAACTTACTCTGACAGCAACTTCTTATCAAATTACTGACTAGGAAGACATTACATATTTACAACCTTGAGCAGGGAAGTGTTTAAAAAAACACCATTTTACATTTTAAACAGGGCTGACAGTGCACAAGGACTGTGGTGCTACTATGCTAAATACTTATATTTCTACAATAAAAGCAGAGCACACACTAACCTCTTCAATAACCAGGGCACCAATCTCTTATTCATAAAACATTTATTATTACATGAAACATAAACAATTGAGGTATAGCCTGATGCGTTTTGGATGTATTCCCATCCTTTATCCATAAAGAGGTTAGTATGTGCTCTGCTTTTTTTGTAAAAAACCAAAGACATTTTACATTTATTTTAAAACATATTCACCCAGGATGGCCCAGCTGTGATGCAACATCTCATTTTTAGTAGGGTCCTGCTTCTAAATGTTTCTGGAACACTGAGAGGTTAAGTAAGTTGCTCAAGGACACAGTGAGTATTTGGCTCCAGTGCTGTCTGAATCTGATCTCTCGGTTCTCAAACTGGTGAGATAAGCCCTACACTGCTGCCTCCTCAGTGAGATGCAATGTCAGACCTCAAAAGATTGCACTGTAGAATATTCTGAAAGAAGCCTGCGTAATCTAATTCCAAATATTTAAACTCCATTAAATTGAAGTATTTTAGTGGTGTGCATATGCTAAGCAAAATCTTTACTTGATCTACTTTGTTTCGATTACTGTTGTAATTGACCAGGACTGTAGTTCACTGCATGGGATGTTAGGACAGTTATTCATTTCTAACTCCTAGGGCTCCAAATTCAGAACAGTGTGCGAAGTGAAGCACGAAGGGTCAGTTCACATCCACACTTAGGCAGTCTTCCACTGACAATGCTTAATCAATAGAACAGTCTTCAGGTTTGACTCGTCCTACTACTCAACCAAGTGTCCTCTGGCTCTGCCCCTTTACACTCCGGAAGAGGAATCTGAAGCAACCCTTGCCAAGGAAGGTTGCGCAGATCGTGTGGATGTGAACTGAATACTCGTAGTAGAAATGGAAATTACGTACCTACCGTAATTCTTGATCTTCTTGGATGAAGTCTCCACACTGATGGGATCTACGCCGAAGGTGCTAGGACCCAGTGGGAGCAAACATTTTGCAGGAGGGTCGGCGCCAGAGATGTAACCGCGAGGAGCTGCACCGCAAGCCTCGGCTCGTGCGGCAATGACTATCTTGGAGTCGCCCCTCCAACCGCCTCAGTACCTTTTTTTCTGAGGAGGTGCAGCGTAACTAACCTAGAAGAATAGCCTAACAAAAAAACATACACAAGATAGTCCGGAAGACCCATATGAGAAGGGTCAAAGAAAGAAGTCTTCACAGCCTAAAGTTTGAGGGAGTGAAGACCATCAACAGAGGTGAGTGGGCATGAGAATGAGTGGTGAAGACTTCATCCAAGAAGATCAAGAATTATGGTAGGTACATAATTTCCATATCATCCTGGACATAAAGTCTCCACCACTCATTAACACTGATGGGAGAGTACCAAGCTAATAATCCCCCGAGAGGGCAGCAGGAGAGACCAAGAGCTCACAAATTTAGGACAGAAGTCCATTAAGGATGGTTCTGCCAAACGAAAGATGTTGCCTGGCATGGACATCCAGGGCATAGTGCTTGATGAAAGTATGCACTGAACTCCAGGTAGCCGTATTGCAAATATCTGCAATGGGCACATTGCGGATTTCTGCCAGGAATGCCGCGACTGCTCTAGTAGAGTGAGCGTACACTCTGCCCTCCAGCTTAACCTGCACCATGGAATAACAGTGGCAAAGGCATGCCACCAGCCATGCTGAGATGCATCTGATAGCAACAGGTTGACCCAGCTGGGTCTCGCTGAAGGAAACAAACAGTTGTTGAGCTTTGCGAATTTCTTTTGTTCTATCTAAATAGAAACACAGAGCTCTTTTGAAATCCAAAGAATGAAGGGTACGCTCTCCTTCATTTTGGAAGTTCGCGAAGTAAGTAGGTAGGACCAAAGGTTGGTTTAGATGGAATTCTGAAACAACCTTAGGGAGAAACTTAGGATGGGTCCTAAGAACTACTCTGTCCTTATGAAACACTGTATACGGAGGGTCTGTGACCAAGGCATGTATCTCAGAAACCCTGCGGGCTGAGGTAATGGCCACCAGGAAGGCCGTTTTCCAAGTAAGAAATTTCAGCTCACAGGTAGCTAGAGACTCGAAAGGTTTTCGAGTGAGCATGTCTAGTACAAGATTAATGTCCCAGGTTGTGACTGGACGTTTGATAGGAGGTCTAGTATGCAGAATTCCCTTAAGAAACATCTTAACCACAGGTAACTGAGCCAGTGACAAGGAAAGTACTGGCTCATGATAAGCTGAAATGGCACAAAGGTGAACTTTGACTGTACAGTATTGCAGACCTGAATTTGAGAGGTCTAAAAGGTACTCTAGAACTTTATTGGGTGGGCAGGAAAAAGGATTCAAAGAGGATTTTGCGCACCAGAGAGAAAAACGCTTCCATTTGTCTGTGTAAGTTTTTCTAGTCGCTGGCCTGCGCACAGCCAGAAGAATATCTGAAACTCTGAGAGAGACATTGAACCTGTTCAATTCTCTCTCTTCAGGAGCCAAGCATGAAGGTGAAGCGATCTCAGATTGGGATGGACCACAGGCCCCGAGTCAGAAGGTTCGTCTGAAGTGGAAGCGCTTTCGGAGGGGTTTTCAACATACTGTTGAGTAACGGAAACCGTATTTGTCGAGGCCAGAAGGGAGCAATGAGGATCATTTTGTTCCCTGGGACTTGAACTTGAGAAGTACCCTCTGAATTAAAGGAAGAGGAGGAAAGGCGTATAGCAAGCGTTTTGTCCACTGCAACCTGAACGCATCCTGACAGAAAATGCCAGGCCCTGGACTTCTGGGGCAGAAGAGGGGCAGTTTTGTGTTGTGTGGAGATGCAAAAAGGTCCAGGTCTGGAGTTCCTCACTCTGCGAATAGTGACAACTATGGTTGAGTCAAGAGACCATTCATGAAGATCTGTCTCTGTTCTGTTCTGTTGAGACGGTCTGCCAGTTCGTTCTGCACTCTCGGCAGGTAGACCACCTGAATTAGAGCCTTGTGCTCCAAGCACCATTCCCACACCCTCATCGCTTCCCTGCATAAAGGGTAAGAGTGAGCACCGCCCTGCTTGTTGATGTAATACATCACTGCTTTGTTGTCCATTTGAAGGAGAATGTTCTTGTCACAGAGAATGTCCTTCAAAGCCCGGACTGCATAAAGGATGACTCTCATTTCTAGGACATTTATATGAAGCTGGGTCTCGTCTTGAGTCCATGTACCTTGGGTGTGGAGATCCTGACAGTGGGCTCCCCACCCCATCAGGGATGCGTCCGTGGTAATGGAGATCTGGTGATCCAGGGGAGCAAATGGATACCCTTCCAAAAGGTTGTCCTCTTGCGACCACCAGGTGAGCGACCTCTTCAGAGGTTCTGTCACCTTGATGAGAAAGGACTGAGGGTGAGTGGTTGGGGACCACTGAGTACTGAGCATCCATTGAGAGGTCCTCATGTGGAGACGAGCTAGGGGTACAGTGAACACCGAGGATGCCATGAGACCCAGCATCCGTTGCACAGAGATAGCCTGAACCGAGCTGTTCTCCCTGATGTATCGGGCCATCTGTAGGATATTGCTCCTTCTGTCTTCTGGAAGAAAGGCTTTCGCACAAGAGGTGTCCAGAAGAATTCCTATAAAAAAAGGAGCTTCTGGGAGGGCTGCAACTGTGATTTCTTGAGATTTAGCAGAACTCCCATGGACATGAGAAAGTCTGAGGCCGTGGATACGGCACTGAGAGTTCCTTGCCTGGAAGGTCTTGCTAGAAGCCAGTCATCCAGATTCGGGAACACTTGTATTCTCATCTTTCTGAGGTGCGCTGTGAGAATTGTACAACACTTTGTAAAAACTTGCGGCGCCGAGGATAGCCCAAAGGTCAGGACTCTGAACTGATAAAGCTTGCCCAAAGCCATGAACCCTAGGTATTTGTGATGCCTTGGGTGAATAGGAATATGTTGGTAAGCATCCTGCATGTCCAGGGAGGCTAACCGGTCATGCTGATGAAGCAAAGGTAACAGGGTTCCTAGCGATATCATTTTGAACTTCTCCTTGGGAAGAAATTTGTTCAATTTTCTGAGGTCCAAAATGGGGCACATGTCCCCGGTTTTCTTTGGAACTAGAAAGTAATGGGAGTAGAACCCTGTGTCCCATTGATCCAGTGGAACTATTTCTACTGCCCTGTTGTTCAGAAGGCCTTGTATCTCGGAGGCGAGAAGCTCTGACTGAAGTACTGACAGCTTGGGCTGCCGTTTGGGGGGGGGGACAATCCGGAAGGGTCTCTGAAAGATTGAGGGAATACCCCTCCTCGCAGATTATCCGGAGGACCCATTTGTCTGAAGTTATGGATTTCTACTGGTTGTAGAATTGAGTCAGACGACCTCCCACCGCTAAAGAGGACTCCCCCTCGGGCAGCTGAGGTGGGACTTGGGCCAGAAACTCAGAAGGTAGCACTGGGCGCTTTGGGCCCTTGTGCTTTCTGTTGGCATTTTCTTTTGAGGCTGAGGGGCTTGGTTTTTATTAAAACCTCTCTTGCTTTTGCCTCGAAAAGACTGACGGTTGTGAAACTGGTTTATTAACACCCCCCCCCCCCGAGAAGGGGCAGGAGCAGGTTGAGCCAATTTAATGGCCGATCTGGTCTTCTGTGTGGCCTCTAGAGCTTGTTCTACTTGAGGACCGAAGATACACACACGTTGAAGGGGCAATGCCATGACCTGTTGCTGGGCATCATTCGTGAAGCCTGGGGGCACACAGTCAGGAATGACAGTGGGTACAAATGCCACCACACTGTGAGAGGTAGTATCAAAAGCGTCCATAGCTGCTTTAACCTGTTGGTTGTTGGACTCGATACCCCTGGTTATAGTTTGAAGAAGCTTTGAATTAGTGTCAGACTCCGGTAGAGCTTCAACCATTTGTTTGAGTGAATGCCGAAGAATATACTCATATTGAGAGAAATAGCCCTGGTAGCTGGCGATATGCATACCCAAGGTGGATGCAGCAAAGACTCTCTTACCTAAAGTATCTATCTTACGAGATTCTTTGTTTATAGGTCGAGCTGTAGTAGACTGAGGAAGGATGACCTTATCATTTTACAATAGGGTCCGCAAAGGCTTGAGAGGCCAAAATAGGTCGATCCTTGGGAGCAGCATACTTCCTATCTATGGACTTAGCCACAGAAGGAATGAGAGCAGGATTATTCCATACCATTTGAGAAAGCGTCTCAAAGGACAACTGTACCAGGGGAGTTAAATCCATAGGGATGTCCGGAACATGAAGGTACTGGAGTCTTAAAAGCTTCCCAGGATCGATATCCATAGTCTGGAGAGAAAGAGTGGAATTCAAATTTTTCAGCACAGACTTAAATGACAGGTCCCCGGCCACAGGCTCTGCAGCAGGATTAGATCCTATTCCTTCCACATCATCACCCAGCTTAAGGTCTGGGTCAGGCTCAATATTATCTCCTGACAGCCCAGGAGGGACTGTATGGACAGGAAAGGAGTGAAAATCAGAAGGAAAATAGGGGAAAAGGGTTCGAGGTTGAGGAGCCCTGAAGACTTAAAGACGTCCCGCCAAGTCTCGGTGCTGAGGAAGAGCATGGTGCCGCCTGGCTCAGCACAGTGCACAGCGCTGACAATCCCAATGGTGCTGAAAGGCCGCATGGAATCGAGGGTGATGCTGACAATCCCAATGGCACCAAGGATGGCGCCACCAGGACTATCGAGCGCCAGGATGGTGCAAGCAACCCATTCGACGCCAACGGTGCCAAAACCAATGCGGGCCCCAAAACTGAGATTTGAGAAAACAGAAGGAAACATACCAGGAGACAGAGGCACGGTGTGGCCCCCGCGCTGCAGCCATGTGAGGGGGAAAAACACCTGAGCACAGAGTCGACAGCACCAGAGAAAGTGCCGCATGACTAGGAGGCTCACTGCTCTACCCAATCCCAAAGGGTCAGAGGGGCCCCTGGTGGCCGGGCCAGGCAGCTGGACCAGCTCTGAACCCACTGCTCCATCCAGAGTGGCCCTGATGAAACTGCTCATCTGAAGCCCTACCAGAAGTGGGGGAAGAGCTCTGATGTCAAAGAGGCCAGAGGCTGGAGACAGAAACCGGTGACTCCAGAGGAGACCGGCAACTGACCCCAATGACCGACCATTGACGCGCAGACATACCAGAAGGTGATGTCTTCTCTTTCTTGACCTACGGGTCGAAGAAGAGCTTGAGGCCGAATGGTGCCGAGAGTACAACCGTTTTCTTTTATGCTTCCGGGTGGGATCGCCCCTTCCCTTAGGCACTGGACTGCCCATTGTCAGATCCCCCTCCGGAGAGGGCGGCAGGCCGACCCAGCCCGGCTGACTGAACAACTTTCATACGAAGTCTCCCTACCGTCACCTGACCCGCTCATGGTCGACTCCATCAATGTAGGCTGAGACTTCTTTCTTGCAATAAATTATAGTAAGCGAAACTTTATTCAAGAAATACTACAAAATAAAAAAAACCTGAAAGCTATGCTGCTAATTTGAAGTTTGACTCCCGGCGGGAAAAAAGGAACTGAGGCGGTTGGAGGGTCGACTCTGAGATAGTCATTGCCACATGACCTGAGGCTCATGGCGCCACTCCTCGTGGTTTCATCTCAGGCGCCGACCCTCCTGCAAAAAGTTTGCTCCCGCTGGGCCCTGGCACCTCCAGCGTAGATCCCATCAGTGTGAATGAGTGGTGGAGACTTTATGTCCAGGAAGACCTATGGTTACAAGCAAGTAACTGCTATTTCTAACCACAATATCTGTGTGACGGACAAATGGGGATGTGGAAGTATGCATCCTGAAGGGGCAGGAGCAGAACTAAGCCCTGGCTCCAAGGAAAGAATAATCTAGTGCAGAGTCACCACCAAAACTTTCAACTGTGAATGAGCTTGTTTAACTTGTGCAGATAGAGAATGGGGTGATAACCCCCTATATGTCTAGGGAGCAGAAAGTAGTGTGACACAATCCCCTGCTGAGCCAAGTTTTCTGGAATAGGCTCTATCGCATGCCATTCGAGGAGCTCAAGAACTTTGCTCCATAGTGCAGGGAGAGTTTCTAGTGACAGTGTGTTCGACAAGGAGGTGAGATTCTGAATTTCAGAGACAACCCTCACCCCGCTATTTCCAGAATCCAGTTTTTTTCTGTGAACTCCTTTTATCATCCCCAGGGTGTCTGCATGAACCTCCTTCCAGCACAGCCTAGTGCCACCTAATCTACCTCAGAGTTGCCTGTCTTCGAGACATCTTTATGACCCCAAGGTGTCTGCAACACAACAAAATGTTTCTCCTGCAGAACCGACCTCCCGCATGTGGGACCCTGCCTCCAGCTACATGGCAGCAGTATATCCAACATCTGTTCATTGTGCAGGGAAACATCCTGGAGCCACAACAAGGCTTCCTACTGAAACAATAGCCTGGGTGGTCATGAAGGGTGTGAGGGGCTTTATCTGTCTTGCAGACCCTATTTTTTCCATTTAGGAACTCTCGCCTAGAGCGTGCCGGCAAGCCACATGCTTTGATGAACACGTACACCCCACCCCAGCATGACAAGCATGCACTCCCTGACCTGCACTGCCACCTGTAGTCACCCGGCTGGTGGTAGAGCAGAAGGACATGCAGTCCACCCTCTGCGGGAAGCGTCCGATGGGATGCTCAATCCTCTTTCTTCGGCTGGCCCTCCGATGGTCTAGACTTGTTTTCTGAACCTGGGTTGTCAGCTTTGCAAGTGGTAGTGGTACCACTGCAAAGTGGGCCAGCTCCAGGACTCACTTGTTAGATGGAATAGTGAATCAGAGTGGCAGAAAGTGGTAGAGTTGGCCTCTGACTGGGAGTTCGCAGCAGGGGTTCGGCACAGAGGGTGAATGGGACCACCAACTCTTCATTTTTGCCTTTGGTGATGCCCCCAGGACTGGCCTCCAGAGGGTGCCACCTCAGCCCTGCACTAACCTTTACATTTTAATGTATTGGAGGGCTTGGTCAGACAGTGCTGCTTATTCCGCTACAGACCTTGTGTGTCCCAACAGGGCAACAAAAGGAGACTGCTACTTGGGGACCTATGTTACAGAATCCAGGGTCACCCAGAGTAACATAGAAGTTGACGGCAAATAAGGACTGCAAAAGGGCCATCCAGTCTGCCCATTTCTTTCTCTACCTTATAAATGTGCCATCGGCCTTTGCTCTGTCAATGACCTACCTAGTCATACTCATCTGTATTGCTCCATTATACCTATCCCATGCCTGTTTGAAGCCCTGCACTGGATTCATAGCCACCACTTCCTGGGGTAGGCCGTTCCATGCATCCACCACCCTTTCTGTGAAAAAGAACTTCCTCACATTACCCCTTAATTGGCCTCCCTCTAATCTCATGCTGTGTCTTCTTGTCCTATTTTTCTTATATTAAAACATGTTAGACTCTTTCACCTTGTTAATGCCCTTAAGGTATTTGAATGTTTCAATCATATCACCTCTCTCCCTCCTTTGCTCTATGGTATACATATTGAGCTCCGTTTATCTGTCCTCATATGTTTTCTGATGCAGTCCCTGCACCATTTTGGTTGCCCTTCTCTGGACTGCCTCAATTTGAATTAATGTCCTTGTGAAGGTGTGGCCTCCAGTACACACAGTACTCCAGATGAGACCTAACCAGTGTCTTGTAAGAGGATTATTACCTCTCTCTTCCGACTTGTGATACCCCTACTAATACACCCCAACATCCCCCTAGCCTTACCTACTGTTTTAGTGGTCTGCTTGGATGATTTCAGGTCACTGGTGATGATGATGCCCAAGTCTCTTTCTTCCCTTGTGACTGCCAGCAACTCCCCTCCCAGCCTATAGGTGGCTTTAGGGTTTCTCTTCCCTATGTGCATGATCTTGCACTTCTTTGCATTAAACCACAGTGGCCACTCTTCCGACCATTTTGCTAGTTTATCCAGATCTCTTCTCATTCTGCCCACCCCATCTGGATCACCTACTCTGTTGCAGATCTTGGTGTCATCTGCAAACAGACAAACCTCATCCTCCAGTCCATCTGCAATATCACTGATGAAGATACTGAAGAGGACTGGCCCCAGGACTGATCCCTGAGGTACCCCACTTGTGACTTGCACCTACTACTTCTTGATAGCCTTAAGCAGCTGGGGATAGGTGCTAATGCAACAGCCTGGTTTTCCAGTTATTTGGAGGACAGACAACAGCAAATAAAAATGAGTGGCACCCTCTCGTCCCTACTCCCACTCCAGCGGGGGGGGGGGGGCCCTCAAGGCTCCATTTTAGGTCCTCTGCTTTTCTGGTATCTGTTAATAACTTAACCGACTTTAAGACTAATTTTTTTGCTGATGACACGGTACTTTATACCTCTAAATCCTCATTCACACAAGCCAGCTCCGCACTTCAATCAGATTTTAATCAGCTTCAGCACAACCTAATCTCGGCAAAATTACTTTTAAATGCAAAACAGACTAAGGTAATGTTTTTCCATCCACAAAATTCAGTTGCAGCAAGCTTAGATCACAGTAACACTTCCTCCATCACCACCCTCCTAGTAGATAAGCTTGAGGTTGCGAATAATTTCAAATACTTAGGCTTCCTACTGGACTCCCACTTGTCATTCGTTCCAGACACTGAATCACTATTCAAAAAATTGAAGCAGAAACTGGGTTCTTTTATAGGAACAAATCCCTTTTCTCTCGGGATTCTAGAACCAGACTGGTTCAGGCCACCTTTATGCCCCTACTTGACTATGCAGATATTATGTACAATAACTGTTCTATGACCAGCCTTCATAACCTGGTCACTCTCTACCATCGGGCCCTACCCTTTATTACTAATGCTCCCGCTAGAATACACCACTGCACATTATACAAGGACCTGAACTGGACCTCACTATCAACCAGAAGACTCGTCCATATTTACACCTGGGTATATAAAGCACTCCTGTATAATTTGCCCCCGTACATATCCACCACCTTGCATCACACACAGATCTCCTATGCATTAAGGGAATGTGCCTATATTTCACTGGATGTTCCCAAAACCCGTACTCAAGCTGGTAAGTCAGCCAAGAGTTACATCCTCCCCTCGGCCTGTAACAAATTCCAAAGTATGCTTAAGTTAAAAAATCTGATCCCTTAAATGCTTTCAAGTCCCTCGTTGAAAAAACTAACCCAGAAATCTGTCATTATTACTAATTCCTAAATATTGTTCTACCTAGCTCTTGCCTAAACCTCTAAATAACTCTGAAAAAAGCTGTTTCATGCGCTTCATTATTGTTTCTGTATGCCTGTTGTTTATTGGCTGCGACCGGTACCTTTTCTTATTTTTGTACTATTAGTTCTCACTGTAATTTTTTATTTTTTACCCACTATATGTTTTATACCTTGCTCAATTAATGTATTAAATGTTTCTTTGTCCATCTGCCATGTACTGTATTGTACTTTATAGTTGTTTGTGTATGAGGGACCACCTTGTGAATGAGCCTGCTCAGTGGTTGTTATCCCTTCAAATAAACTGAACTTTTCAATGCGCGTGATGCTGTCCTTGAACCTGTCACAAAGAGATCTGGCCCTGTAAATGGCAGGTCTGCCACCCGTTGCTGGAGTCCTGCTTCCTGGACTCCTTGGCCGGTGGCTTGTCTGATTTGCCTGACACCTCCACCTTGCGGAACACTATATTTGGCACTAGCCTCTCTGCTGATGGATGTTCTCAAAATCCAGACAATCTGCCTAGGGGGACCACATACTCGTGTCCCATGTGACTTGGCGAGCTTGGTGGGAGACTGAATCCTGCTAGATACTGAGCACTGGATCAAGGACAGCAGGGGTGATACAGAAGGGTACTTGCTGGTAAGGAATCTCGCTTGAGAATGTTCATCAGTGGGTACATCACCTTTTTCTGGACCTCCTCCAGCAAAGTGTTCAGAAACATGGACATCTATTCCATGAGGACAGTGACGGAAGTATGGCTCCTCAGAGGCTGTCTGTTGGCAGCCTACCCTCCCAACGATGCAGAGTTGACGGGATGGATGATGCCTCTGAATCAGAGTAGGGATAGAGGTACATTGACTAATGACACAGGATTTAGATGGCCCTCTCTTACAATTTAAGTACTATCAACAGGAAATGAGGTAGGCGACTGAAGTACTTCCAGCAACAGTAACACGGATAGTTGTCCTGGACTAGTTATCCACTAGAAATGTTTTCAACTCTTGTGACCACTGCAGAGTTCATTATTAAGGGCTTGAGCTGCAAAAAGGAGGAATATGCTCTGATTTGTGCGTACCCCTGTCTTGGAGCCCAGCACACTAATGCCCAATCTCACTGGATGGGATCCACAGCCTCTTCCCATCGCAGACCAAAAGTGTGGAGCTTCGTGTAGAGGTAGGGGGCATCTCTTGAAGTGGAGGTCTGCCAGACACCAGGCACCCAATCAGATGATCAGGATGGCTGTGTAGCAGATCTCTTGAACCCTTAACAGGCGCATCATCAAGCATACAGCACAAACAGGGGCAGATATAGTGGTTCCAGCCCACCATGCCGGCTCAGAAGGCTAGGGGCATCCTGAAGCAGGGCTCATCAGGTCCTGATAAAGTCAAAACTGTGGTACAGTTCTCCTCTGGGCAGGGCCAGTAGGTATTATGGCAGCCCCCAAGGTGACGTACCACTGCTGGTCTCTGCATGCTGCCAGATGCGTGTTCACCATTCTGTGACATGCATGTATGCACAGTTCCATCACTGTGCCTGTCCCCAATGCAGCCATATAGGCCCGTCCAGGATACCACTGGTTGTCCCACACATGCAAAAAGGGGTTATTCAAGGCTGTGCAGGCCCCTCCACATTTGCGAAGGGTCATGCAATGTTCTTAACTTGCCTTAAGACCATTTCACTAGCAAAAAGTATGACATTATTATTCTTATCCAAAAGTTATTCATTATTATTCTGATCCAAAAGTTAATTCAATTTTTGCTAATTAATTTTTTTGAGCTTACTAATCTCTGGTTTAGTTCAATATGAAGCCCTGCTCTTAGTGCCAAGGTGTGAATATATGGTATGACCTGCTGTAAAGGACCCAACTTAAAAGAGCAGAATCAGACTATTATGTTGTGGCTTCCATATAAAGTTAGGACACTAATCTCGAACAGTTATATAACCCTTTGACACAAAACAAAAAACTAATTTAGTGGCTGAAGATGTCACATCTCAGTTGCCTTTAGGATTAGGAAGTTTAAGTAAGAAAATCATTTGACGCCACTTCACTTTTCGTACCCCTAACAATCTCTTTTCCAGGGGGTCAAGATGTACCCATCAGTCAAATCAGGCAATCATGACAGTGACTGCCATGCCAATTACTTAGTCACAAGTAGCTTTAAACCCCAAAAGACAAAGCCCAACTGTATCAGGGTCAAGCATACCTCGTCTCAGCTGTAATGATATTGCCATCTTGTTTTGTTTTCAGACCACACGTTGACGCAGCATGCACCTTGATTTTTTAGTCTTCTCAACGGCCATGTATTTCACACCAAAATCTACCCTTTCTCCCAAATGATTTACTGATGTTTTTCATAATGTTAGTTTTTATTTCTGGACAAACTACAATACAAAAAAATGTAAACTAACTTGACAAAAACAGACCAACACTAAAAAATATGATGCCCACTGTTTAAACTTTACAGTATATTCATTAAACCCTGTGCCACTGTATGCATTCAGGCCATTTGCTCTCAATTTTAAAGGCCAGTGCTATGCATTGTAATGCTGAGAGGTTCAGAGGTATGGGGTCAAGACATAGCTGCACAACAGGCTTTTGTTTACCTCTAGGCATTAGTGTTTAAAAGATACAATGAACACGACACTTAGGCAAAGTCTGCAACTTTGAACTCATCTACTTCATCATGATTTATATTCTCCATTGCCTATTTAAGCCATGACAGGCCTGATTCGCAGTCAAACTCCAGCAAGCAAACAGAAATCTAAGTCAACGGACATGGGGCTCCCTGCTATGTTTCCCATATGGCAGTCAAACTGCCCTTACTAATTCATTAGACTGCTTTCTACCACGCTGTACAATCTAATTGCCATTTCCCATCACAGTACAGTACAGTAGAAGGGAAATAAAAAACACAACTCTACATGACACAGCACACTGTGCAAAGCAGACGCTGGAAGTATAATAAGTACAGCAAATTATATAACAGAAATTTAAAAACTGGAGAAGAATGAGTTTAGTTTTAGACACAACAGCCATTAATATCTTCTATTTCCAAAAGGTAATTTCTTTTTATAATCTTTCATAATGCTTGAAATTATATTCTCTGTCAGCGCAATAGCACATTGATAGCACTACCACTTGCTACACTGGTAACCAGGGTTCAAGAGGACTCAGTGTTCCCAAGGACAGCCCTCCCCCTCGAAGAGCAGGGATGCTGTGTCCTGCTAATTGGCACCTCATGAAGACCAGGCAGCAACACTGCGAGAGTGACTAGACAGGAAAGAGGCAGCTGCTAGATGCCAAGGCTGCATATGTGTGCACGTCAGCGCACACCAGCACCATCAGGGAGTGGGAGGAAAACGCACTGGTCCACTGTTGAGTTAGCACTCCCACAGACCCATTCACGCCTGACACAGTAGGCCACTACTGGGTTCCTGGGAATGTGATGGATAACCAGTAGGTCAATGAGAAGGTCGCTGACTGGGCTGGGGGGTGCCATCAGGCAAGCTGTGGGGATGAGAAAAAGCATAAATAAAAAGAAAAACATTATGTTTCAAAAGCTGTAACTTGAACGGTTAGGCTTAGAAACTATAGAGCATTTTAAATGAAAGCTTGGAGTTCAATGAACGTGACTAGATCATGACGATACAGTTTTCATGTGCTGATACATGTCTATACATGTTGTTAAAAAATAACAGGATTTATAAAAATGTTTTGAACCCTTTTTCTGTATTTTTGCATATCTATAAATGAACGATGTATCAACATCATATATTAACTTAGCTGACTCAAAGCTTTAATTAAAAAAAAAAGTTTCGAGCACCCAACGATTCCAACATCATCCTATTTTTAAATTAAATTATCTTTTGAAAAGTCTAACATTGGAATTGTTAAGGATTTTATTAAATGAAAGCTTGAAGTTAGAGCATTAAGACTCACTCCTAAAATGGATGCAGTTTTCCTTAATGCAATAAATACCACTATTATCTTCCATATACTGTAAACTGAACATTTAGGGTATCCCCACTTTTTTGGCAAAGGATCATAAAACGCTACAGGCAGCAAAGATCCAGGGCCTAGTTCAATATTCAGCCATACAGCTGTAAGCATAATGTTGCGGTTGAAAGTGCACTGAGTGAACAGGACTGTCTGGCACTGTTGCTGCTTGTGACACTGATACCCCGGGTTTGTGAACAAGCAAGGGGTAAAGGGGTGGGAGGGGGAGGATTGAATATCCCAGGAGATGAGATGCTCTTCTCCAAAAAGGAAAGGTGATGCCGTCCACTACACGACTGCCACTTGGGTCACAACAAGAGACAGTACACTTTTGGGTGCCTACGGCATGCCAACACCTGAAGACACTCGTGCATTTTCGGTGGTGGGCAGAAATGGGAAAATGGAGCCAGCAGGACCAGACTGGGCTCCTTCCTCCCAACCTCAGGGATGGCCCAGAGATGACACCTGCCATGGATGGCTGGTATGGAGGGTTTGTTGCCATGGTGTTGTGGGTGTCCTTGAGTCCCAGAATCTGGACCACATGGAGTACTGTGGTTGGACTGGTGGCACTGGCAGCAGCTAAAAAAGAGTTTTCAGCCGGAGAGCCATGGAGGTTAAAAGGAATACAGAAAATGGGATATAAAAAGCCATGAGAACAGGCTTGTTTCCCAGTGGGCTTCCCAGTTATCAAAAACAAAATAAATAAAAAAAAAACGTATATCAACATGTACTGAAGTATCCTGACTCATGGAAGTGGATCAAAACAAGATGAACTATGTCAATATGACTACAAGCTTTAATTTACAACAAACAAGTTCTTTGACCTAACGGTTCCAAAGTTAGCAGTTTTTCTTGTGTTGTTTCTTTATACTTCTCACTCACACAGAAAGCACCATTGCGTTAAGCTTTCAGTGGGCTAAAGCCTGCTGTCTGCCTGACTCACTCACCATGCGGACTGTCCCCAGTCTTCGCTGGGTCATCTGTCACTCCCATCCCCAGTACATATATACGGCGATGCCCTGGCAGAAGCCTGACAATGCATGGTCACTGCACTGCCTAAGGTGACACTGGCAAGCTGGTTACTAGGAGTCGCTGCTTATAGCAGTGATGCAACAGGTACAGAGCATCCAAGGGGTGTTCTAAATTCTCCATGCCATCCTCTACTCGTGATGTCCTCCTAGGCTTGGAACACCAACTTGGGTTTCCAATGTGCCAGATAACTCCCTTACCACTCGGTGCCAGGGGATGTGCTAGTTAGCCCTTTTTTAACAAGAAAAAAACAAAACAAAAAAAAACACTTTAAAAAGGGCAAACTTTGGAACCATTATGACTAGAAATATTCATAAACTTTCTAACTCGTCAATAATATTTTAAAAATATTGATAACTGAAAACTGCACCAATAAAACTATTATATATTACACTGACACTAACTTTTCATTTAAAACAAAAAAAAAAAAGGATTTTCTAGCCCTAACTATTTCAAAGTTAGCCCTTTTCTAAGAAATTATCTTTAAAAAGAGATAACATTAGAGCCAGGGCAGCATATCATTTCTCTATCAGTACAGACTGCAATTATCGACAATTTAAAATATTATCAATAATATTTTTTAGCATGACATTTTTACAAAAAACAAATGTTTTTAAACAACTTTTTTTTAATTTTAGGATTTTGGTTCACATTCATATCAAATAAGTTTCACTTATTTTGGTAACCACAGTCCATTGGAGAAGTATCAGATTGCACTGCGAGAATCATAAAATTCTATATTTCATGTTCAGTGATCATCCCAACACCTTGCTATACAAAGAAAAGACTGGTCAGCCTGTTGGCGCGGTGGTAGCTCTACTGCCCGTGACACTGGCGACACAGGTTCAGGAACAAGCCTGAGTCATCAAGGGCTGGCCCTGGGGGTGGGGGGTGGGATCCGAGTGTCCCACAGAATGCTCTCCTCCTCCATGGGGGAGATGGCTGTCACATCGCCCCGTTACAGCCACCTGTGACTGCACATGCGGCAGCGGGGACTCACGGTGTAGGAAGAGGAGGATACCGTTAGGCGCTTGGCTGGGATGTGCGCCAACACGTCTACAGCCTGGACTTGCGTCCTTTGTGACAAAGTCCTCAGGGGCAGGGTTTCAGTGACCAACAAGCAAGCTAGAAAATAATGTAAAGGCCCCCAGTACCGAGCAGCATGATCTCTGACGGTTGAAACATAGAAACATAGAATTTGACGGCAGATAAGGACCGCTTGGCCCACCCAGTCTGCCCATTTCCCTGCCTACTGGATAAGCTGCAGATCCTAGTTAACCAGCAGCCTACTTTTTCCTACCCCCATCCCCTAGAATTGCCTTATGACTGTCCCATGCATGCTTGAATTCCACCACTGTTTTTGACTCCACGACCTCCTCCGGAAGGCCGTTCCATGCATCCACAACCCTCTCTGTGAAAAAATACTTCCTTAAATTACCTCTGAGCCGCCCCCTCTCTATCTTCAAATTGTGCCCCCTTGTTCTTGGTTGGTAGGGGGGACGGAGCACGGACGGTCAGTATAACCGCCACCAAAGCCCTGCCAGCACTAGGAGAGAGAAAAATGTGTTAACAAAAAAAACAACTAAAGACTTTTTTTTAGCCGTTTGGTCTCTCCAGCCGCCACCTGCCACCACTTCAGGTCCTTAGCATATGACCCCCTCAGCCCTGTCTGCTGCTCGCCTCCACCACCATCGAAGCTGGTGGGGCTCTACAAGGAGAAGTGCCCAAAAGTACCAGTGACAGTCTTTCAGACATCTGACTCCACATTATTTTCCAGTTTTCTTCCTTGGCCCTCCCATACAGCACAAGGTAGTGCCTGTACAGGCCATACCAGCACGCAGCTCACTCTGTGGACGAGGCAAGTTGCCTGACCCAGCATGGTGCCATTCCTTCAAGGTTGGCACTGTCACCCCAGGACCCCTCCACCACTCAAGCCAGCTCTCGAGTTCACTGCCAAACTCTGGTCGCCGGCGTGGGGGCATAACCACTACCAACTGCGTCATCTGGCAGTCAAAAGACTGATTTATTGAACTGCAGAATTATCTTTACCAGTTACTTTTTTTATGCCTCTGTGCTATTATTTCAACAACAAGGGTAAATGTTCCGTATCCTGCTTTTATCAGTCCTGTAGCCTAAACTGAAATTAATTGAAATGAGATGCTGCAACTAACTCAAGAGGGGTTTTCTCCTGATAAACTCTCAGCCATTCTTATTACACTGCTTTAATGGTACTTTAATTCCCGACTGATTTTTTTACAGCATTAACATCTCAACTATGAGCTGACTTTGACAGCTTCAATGCCGCTCTCCAAAGTAACTTCAGGTCACTAGAAAGCTGGTTGTCCAATGACAAACTGGTCCTCAATTGCAAAAAACAAAAACCAAAAACAAAGACCATGCTCTTCACTAGTCTCCCACAGGAAAGGAAAGTTTTACCCTGTGTCATTTGAAATGGCCAGGGACAAAACATTAAACAGGTGGAGACCTTCAAATATCTTGGAGTTACCCCTCCCCCCATGTTGACAGTCTGGTGCCCATAGTAAACAGAAGACTAGGTGCCCTATATCGTAACTGGAACAATCTCACTGGGGATGCTAGACACCTTATTGTAGCCAGCTCCATTCTGTCACTTAGAGATTATGGCCTCCCTGTCCACACAGCTGCCTGTGACATGGTGCTTAACAGAGTAAAGCTGATCTGTAATAAAGAGTGCCAATTTTTACTTGGTGCAGATAACCACACTCATAGTTGTATCCTGTACACACTCACTAAATGGCTACCTTTACCATGCAGAATAAAGCTCCAGATCTGTTTGCTAGCTAAAAAGATGCCCCTGGGCCTAACACCATCTGCTTTAACAAATTGTTTCCGTACCTTCTCCAATCAAAACACCAGTAATATAGCCAAGAATGCCTTCATCCTCCTTTCCAGCATACTTAGCTGGGCAAGTGGTCATTTCCTGTCAGGGCCGCTAGCTTTTAAACAAACTGCCAGATACTCTGCTGAATCTGCCCAAGATAAATTGGTTTAAGAGATTTTTGTGGTCTGCCCTTTCAAACCACTTCAACTGTAACTGTTAAACTGTTTTTTTTTTTTTGTTTCTGTACATATCCTGTGACTTCTTATACAACAATCTGTATGGATTTTTTCAAAACTGTATATAGCTGATCTGTCTCAAGTGTGTTGAGCTGGACTAGAATGCATTTCCTCTGCAACTGCTTACTGTAATTGTAATGCTTTTTGTGAGTATGTATTTGACATGGAACCTTTGTAAATGAGCGCCTGTGCTCAAAAGTATTCTCCGAAGTTTTCAATAAATAAATATAGTAAAATAAAATCACAGTACTCCCTCCGGTATTCTAACACTAGGATATGGTTACCCAATAACTGACATGATACTGCGCTGGGCATGGCTATGTAACTTAACTGAGTCATAGCAAGGGCCTTAATGGAAACCAGAAGCGGTGGCATTAAAATCCAAACCGCACAGGTGTGTAGTGAGAGGCAGCCTCAATGTTCACTAAAATAAAAGAAAATCAGGGTAGTACATCATTATGCTCTGTAGCTTCCAATTACTGTGTTATTTACGCACATTAACCAAGGTAATGACTGCAAGTGCAGCCAGAAATAAATAACTGTAAAACTTTACAGCTCCTAGAAAAAAACTGTCACCCCCAAACTCGGCTACTATTTCACTTTGAGTTTAGACATGGCCAGCATGCCTGTGAAAACATACCATTAGCTGTGAAGTAATATCAAAGTTGGCTGGGGGGAAGTTCGTTATCAGTGGTAATTATCTTGTTGCAGGCTGACTCATTCACCAAGGTCCTAAGGATTTGTTTCTTATGAGAAGCCTGCAGCTGCAGTAAGTAAGCCGGCTTCGGAGACCGAATTAGTAGGAATATTTAGTAGTCAAAACAGGCCAGATATGTAAATTCTATACAACCGAAAACTACACATATCATGAAACCTTGGATAATGAAGGTTAGTCCCACACTACCTAAATGCAAGAATCTATACTTTGATGGAAATGTGTTCAATAGTTCAGGAAAAAAGTCAAATAATTGTTTTTCTGTGCATCTCAAGAATCATTCCAAAATTAGATACAGTCAATAACACAGTAAAAGTGAGTGGTCAAGACAGATCGACACATTGCTATTTGTTTTCTATATTCCAGTCACTTAACTTATGAACTTCGCTATGGATTACACCTCCTAAACCCACTATGTCACTCAGTCATCAGTGTATTATAAACTGGCAAACTAGACTCTTCTAGACTCAGCCTGCCAGTGTTTCTAGCTTTCTTGAACCCTTCAGATGCCTGCAAGGCTCCTTAGTAGCTGCCACCACTCAGCATAGATACTTTCTCTCGAGGTATCTCAAGGTCTGAATCCCTCCAGAGTCACTGCTCACACAGTACAGAGCTCCTTGCTTAAGGGCAAACAGCCCACCCCTCTCTGTCACAGCTAAGAACACCTTACTTTAGAAGCAAATTATGGTAACAGTAGCCTTCTCGTCAGAGGCGGAGAAACAGTTTTTGTTAATTATAAATCGATTAACTGTACCTCGAAGGACTCAGTCACAGAAACATGAACAAACAATATTTTAAAACTTCAAGATATTTACATGTGTAATACAGGATTACTATTCAAAGACTATGGGGATCAATAATTCTACAGCAATAGAAACAAAATGGTTTTGTAGAAAGAAACACACAAAAGTCTTACTACTTTTTCAGATTTTCCCAAAGTACAGAGGCTTACCCACACAGTGCACTTTGGCGAATCAGGGCAGACTCGAACTTTAGATGGTAGCTGTTCGTAGTCCCAAACCTAACTAACTTGCTCTCCCAAAACTCAAGTTAATAAGGTTTCTCAAAAGCCAGTCTCCTCCTACCCTTAAAAAAGATGTCCTACCACATCACTATCAGGTAGTGTTGCTCGGATAGTATCTTACCAATTAGGATACCACCGAATATCAGTCTTTTTGGCGGACAGTGGATCTGGTCAGATAGTAGCACTATCCGACCGTCCTGGATCCAGGTCTGATCCCCGGATCCATGGTCCGATCCCTGGATCCTATGTCAGATCCCTGGATCCGACGTTGGATAGTGCGGTATCCGACCTGGGATCCAACCTTGGACTTGGTCGGATACTGCCACTATCTGATGGATCACAAATCGGATCCCAAAGGCACTATCCGAGCATTACTCCTCCCAGGTCAGTTCTTTGTGTCTTGAAAGCTGGTCCACTTGGAAAACTGGTGGGAGCTGGGTTTCGGACTTTGCATATACAAATACGTCTGCTTTTTTGTCCCAAGTCCTGTCTAGCCCAACAGGAAAGTTCACTGGGGTCTACCATGTTAATACCCTTGAGGCACTTAAAGGACCCTATCATGTCCCTGCGTTCCCTTCTGTTCCTGAGCCAGTACATATTTAGGTTCTCCAGTCTCTGCTCACACTAGAGTCTCTGCTGACACTGAATAAACTTTGTGGCTCATCTCTGCACCACATCCAGCAGGTTAATGCCCTTTCCGTGGTAGGGGCTCCAGTATTGCATGCAGTATTCTAAGTGTGGTCTAACCATGGATCTGTACAATAACAGTATGACTTCTTTCCTTCAACTGGTAAATCCCTTGCTAATACAACCCAGCATCCTATTAGCCCTTGTCGCTGCCATGCTGCATTGTATAGAGGGGTTCGGATTGCTTTTGACTGCAATCCCAGGTCTTTATCCTCCTCTGATACCATGATAGTCACTCTCCCTAACCTGTACGTGTCCCTAGGATTCTTACTCCCTATGTGAATAATCTTGTATTTCTTTGTGATGAAACTTAGTTGTCAGATTCTGAGCCATCATTTCAACTTTGCTCTCCTTGCTCCCCTCTGCCATGTCCCCCCTTCCACAGAGCTTGGTGTTGTCCACAACGAGGCAGATTTTGCCCGTAGTGCTCTCCCCAATGTCATTTATTAATATGCCGAACAGCACCAGTCCAAGCACCAAGCCCTGTGGAACCCTGCTGGTAACCTCCTTCATCCCAGACTTCCTATCAACCACCACCCTCTGGGCTTTATCCCTAACCAGTTTGTCACCCATCTCATCATTTTGTTCCCTGCACCCTGGTCTTCCATCTTTCTGATCCATCTCTTATGAGGAACTGAGTCACAGGCCTTACTGAAATCCAGGTACAGTATGTCCACTGCCTATGGTTCCCATCCTCTGCCTTAGTTACCCAGTTGATGCAACTGGTCAAAAGTTCATCTGGCATGACCTCCCTGCCATAAATCCATGCTGCCTGTTGTCTTGAAGCCAGTCCGCCTCAAGGAACTTGACCAACTTTTCTTTGAGAATGGCTTCTATCAGTTTGACAACTACTGATGTTAAGCTGACTGGCATGTAGTTCTCAGCTCATCCCTTAACCCCGCTCTTACACAAGGGCACCACATCATCTACAGTCCTACACTCACGTGGCACCAGATCTGTGTCTAGGGCGCTATTGAAAAGGACTATCTGAGAGGCTGTCATTACTGTTGCCAGCTCCCTCAGCACTACTGGGTGAATACCATGTGGTCCAGGAGATATATCCACTGTAAAGGCCATAAGTCCTTGAGGACCCTGTCCTCTGTGACTGCCTTCTCGCACATTCTCAAACCCTTCCTTCACTCCTTATATCTATCCTTCCCTCTGGTACTGGTCTACCCTTCTCTTTAGTGAATACTGAGCAGAAGTATTTGATCAATACTTCTGCCTGTCCTCCACTACTCTACCCCTTTTCTCAACTCGACAATTTGTTCCTTCATTGTCTTTTTTTCTTGAATGTACAAAAAAAAAAAAAAAAACAGCAGGCCCAGTGGCACAGAGGGCTGAGGCGTTTAGCACCTACCTCCACGATCAAAGTTTGAGAACAAACTCAGGCCACTCGGGGCTGTGAGCAGGACTGAGCAGTTGTCAGGCAGCTCTCCTCTCCCGGATTGGGGAGAATGGTCCTCTAGGCCCTTAGTGTGCACAGATTGGGGGGGAGGGTGAGGCCAAGGTGGGTGGAGGAGGCTACTGGTTCTGACGCGCACACACATGCGTGACTGATTTTGCTGAGGCCCTGGAGAGAGTTAAGGGAGGAAAAAAAGGGAATATGACACCCACTGCCCACACCTCCACCTGCCACGTCACCAGGGCAGCCTCGGCGAGGAAACTGGATAATGTGTTTGGGGGGAGGAAATGGGCCTCCTTCTACTAACCCTGCCACAGGGGGCAATCCGTGTGGGTGCTCTTGCCTCTGGGGTACTGGGGGAGATGTTGGACAGGGTGGGTGGCAGCCGGCAGAAGTCAGCCTCCTTGCCGTGGCCCTGGGGGCAAAAAATGAAAATTATGTACCTACCGTAATTCTTGATGATCTTGTTTATCTTTACCATTCATCACTGGTGGGTATACGCCGGAGGCGCTAAGACCCCGTGGGAGCTAACAGCTTACAAATTATTTTGTTTGGGGGAGGAGTTGGCATCGAGGCCAGCGCCACCCTCAAGGACGACGCACAGCATGCTGCTCGAGCGTCAGTCAGTAACCGACGCCGACTCCTCCCTCACCTCAGTTCTGCTAGAGAGAGTGAAATCAGCAATAGAGAAAGAAATAGAGGATGGGGCAAAGGAGCCCTAGAGATAGTAAAAGGAGAGGATAAAACAGAAAGGAGAAAAAGCCAACACAGGAGGAGAGGGAGGTTACCTAAGCGTGTGGCCTAGGAAGGGGTCCCAACCACTGGGCAGTCTTACGGGATAGAGAAGCGGGAAGGGTTCAGGGAAAAAAATTCACAATAAGACAGGATAGCAAAGGAAGATAAGAGACCCCTCAACACCACATGCTCCCCAGGGAAAAAGGTGGAAGTCAAGGCTGCCTCCACCCCTACCTTCACCAGATGTTCCTTAATAGGGGAGATCAGCCTTTCTCCAACTGAGAAGAGACTGGGCTGTTTTGAGCTAAGCTAGCCTGAGAAAATGACACTGAAGGAGGAAAATGCAGGAGGTGCCTGATCAAGTCCACAGAGAATAGGGTGCTGGGGTCTCTGAAGTTGTCCTAGGGCACTGGAGCAGGGACAGAATACACCCCAAGATGAAGGATCTCCCCAAAGAATTAACACCCAAGGTTGTTAACCCTGAAACAGATTCCGAGCAAGGCGAAGGAGAAGGGTTTCTGGGAGGAGAGGCACTGTCCTAGGTGAGCCACATGGTTAAAAGAGAAGGGAAAGAGGTCCTCAGGTTCTTCATGCCCACAGATCTAAGGCTCAAAGGAATCGAACTCTCGTCTTGAGGGAAAGACAGAGAAAGAGAGATAGAAAGAGGGTCCCGAGGAGCCCCTATTATCAAGGGCAAAAAGGGGGGGGGGACCCGCTTGTCCACCCCTCACAAGCAAGGGCTTACCCCATAGGGTCCCCACAGAGAAGCGAACAATCAGGGAGGAGGTACGGCTCAGAGGCTGAGGCACCAGAGGGGATGGTGGGTGGGAAGCAGTGATGAATGGTGAAGATATACAAGATCATCCAGAATTACAGTAAGTACCTAATTTTCATATCTTCCTGTATGTATCGTCACCATTCATCACTGGTGGGTGAGTACCAAGCCCCCCCCAAAGGGAACCTGACATCCCTGAGGGTAGACATTCCCTCAGCCCTCTGCAGGGAGGACCACAGAAGGAGGAGCCCCTTATGGGCCTGGAGAGGCCCAAGACTGGTCAGGATGAGAGACTCCCGAGACCTAGGAGAAGGAAGGTGCCCCGCCTATTCCTGTCTCACCCAGCGGGAGAAAAAAATGGGCTACTTGGAAAGGGGAGGCAATCACCCTACACTGGGCCAAGGGCAATAACCTAGAAAGGCGAAGCCATGCTGCCCGTCTCACAGAGACTGCAGATCCTGCCAACCTAGAAGCTACCTCATTAGCATCGTAAGACGCCCTTGAGAGGTGCCTCACTAGCTCTAGGCCAGAAGCAGAAACACAGATGGCCTGTCTGGTTGCCTCCATGTCAGGCAAAGTGGCTAGGTGCTGTTCCAGCACCATTCATAAGTGTCTAGCATAGACAGCCATATGGACCTGATGTGCTGAAATGCATAAAAGGAGACACACCAAGGGGAAGATCCTTCTCCCCCAGCGGTTAAACTCAGCTGAGTCGAACTCTGGGGGATGGTCATGTCTCGGGCGACAATGCCCAGAGGGGGTATCTAGAGACTCCATCCCCGAGGTGGGATGAGGCAAGGTGCCTGGAGACCCCAAGAAGGTATGATACCTGTGCTGGCAGTCCCTCGGGGCAGGAGAAGGGGAAGTGGGAGACTGCCAGACCCGATGGGACACTTTCTGAAAAGGAACAGGTCACGGAGGAATGACCACATTCACTGATGGAAACTGTCCCAGGAGAGCCTGCGTCACATGGGCAGAATCACAACTTAAGAAATTGGAAATGTGGAGCTCCTCCATAATCCTCGACACGAACCGCTGGTAGTTGTTGATATCAGCGTCTGAGGACAAGTGGACCAAGTAGTCTTCTTCCTCAGGCAAGGAAGAAGAGGAGGAGGAGGAGCTTGGTTCAGGTCTGGGTGCATCAGGGGGTTGAGGTCTAAAAATGATCTGGTCCAGAGCTCGAAGGTAGTAAGGAAAGGCTGCAGCCAAGCCCCTGAATTGATCCCATGCCAGGGGCCCCGAAATGCCTGGGATAGCAGAAGGGCTGGGCAGAGGATCCTAAGGAGGAGGAGGAGGAGAACACTGGTAAATCAGAAGAGGATCCCTGCTAGGGCTTCGGGAACATTCACGTGACCCCTCCCGGAGGGTGGGGCTGCGCAATGAAGCGAAAGAAGGTCGCACAACCATGCAGGTGTGGCCCAAGTGGTTCCCTAAAGAAGAAGCCCCAAAGTGAGGAGACCAGGGCCGGTCTGGCCCTTGTGGGCAGCCCCTAACCCCACCAGATGCAGGCTCTCTCCGATGAGGAGAGCGAAAATGTGAGGGATCGGCACTGTGGCTCCTACCAGAGCCACCATCAGCTCTGAGAGAAGACCCCTGGGCCATTCCAGGCATTCTCAAGCCCTCCCCCTCAGAAAGAAACCTGCCCCATGTCCGTCCCTGTGGAATAAAGGGGGACAGCACCGGAGGAGCCATACATGTCTGCAAACCTGTCCCAGCAACCCCCAAGTTAACCCTTGACAAGGGAATAGAAGCCACACCGCTCCCAGCTTCAATGCCAGATTTGGCCCCTCCAGAGGCGCCAACCTCTGACTCGGCATCGGGAGCAGCGCTGCCTCCAGACCTAGCATCGTCCCCTGAGCTTGCTCCATCATCAGCGCCAACCCTCCCCGAGGCACCGGGGATGGCGCTGTCCTTTCCCACGGCACCGGGGATGGCACTGCACTTTTTCATGGCACCGGGGACAGCGCCACCCTTTTCCATGGCACCAGCGCTGTCTCGCCCCACGTCACCGTGCGAGGCCCCGGCACCATAAATGTTGCCAGAGGACTTGGAGATGGCGGCCCCAGAGACAGAGGAAGTTGGCGGAGGGAAAGAAACCTTCAAAGCCATGCCGCTAGACCTTGTAGGGAGGCGAGAGTCTTCACAGCCCGAGAGCTTCTCAGAAGGGGGTGACCAGTCCGGGTCAGACCCATCCTCCTCCTCCTCCTCCTCCGAAAAGGAAGAGAGCAGGGCGACCAGGAAAGAGGTAACCCCTTGCTCCCTACCAGGTTCAGCACCGTGTGTGTCACCGAACGAAGGCTGAGCTGCACCTTCGGCCCCGTATTGCTCACTGACTCCAGAAACGGAGCCAGGAACTTGAGCAGAGCCGGTGGATGGAGTCGAGGGCCCCACCGGTTCGGATCCAGCGTGTAGCTCCGATCGCAACACCTGGGATAGTCGTGGCTCCACCTGAGGGTGACTCAGGGGAAGGGTCCAGAGTTCTCACCTTGGTGTCCTGGGACAACACCACCCTCCGAAGGTAGGAGGTTTCAGACCCACATTCAATGCATGCGTTTCGAGGACCCAGTGGTCCATGGAGAAGCACGCATCACAGTTGTCCATGTTGTACTGAGGACCCAGGCATGAAAGACATCGGTCATGGTGGTCTGTTATGGATATGGACTTGCCTCAGGGGCACCGACGCATAGGAGCACGTCCCAGTCTTAGATTTCGACCTAGGCCCCGGACCGGACATGACTGCGCACAAAATCAAATAAAACAAGAAACAGACTTGGCGCTGTAGAAACAATTTCACAATATAAAATAAAATAAAAGGAACGGTCTCACCCGTTTGCAGATCTCTGCGACGTCGAATACGAACAGAACTTCAGTGGCGTCGAACAACAACGAACTACGCAGTTGCTCTTCAACTCCCAAGAGGTGCATTCTCACCAGCGGGAAGAACAGAACTGAGGTGAGGGAGGATTCGGCGTCAGTTACTGGCTGGCTCAAGCAGCAAGCTGTGTTGTCCTTGAGGCGCTAGCCTTGACACCGACTCCTCCCCCAAACAAAAAAATTTGTAAGCTATTAGCTCCCGCGGGGTAATAGCGCCTCCGGCGTATACCCACTGCTGATGAATGGTGAAGCTACATGCAGGAAGATCAGAATACAGAAAAAAAAAGGTTTTGTTGCCATCTTTGACTCCCAATGCTATTCTCAACTCTGTCCTCACCCTGCCCTTTCTTATCTCCCTACCAGCTGTTTTTACTTCATCCAAGTAGTCCACTATGTCCTCTTTCTGCTGGGTCTTCCTGTAGTTCTTGAAGGAAGTCCTTTTCTCCCTCACCACACTTAACAACCTTGCCTGTTAACCCGTGTGTTTTTTTGTGGTTGTTCTTGCCGGTCTGCTTCAGACAGCTGTCTGTGACTTCCTGGATCCATCTCAATTATAGATACTTTTCTTCCACCCCAAAGCCCCCCAAACATGGCCAGGTGTACTCCCAGACCCCCATTTCTGTGCAGTCAGCTCTTTTGAAGGCCAGAATACATGTCTTTTGTTTAGAACTTCCTTCCCCATATCGAGCTGAAACCATACTGAATGGTGATCACTGCATCCGAGGCTCAGCCATGCTAATTCCTCAGACTTGGTCATGGTTTGTCAGTGCTAGGGCTAAGAGAGACCAATCCCTAGTTAGCTAAGTCATCCCCTGGGTTAAGAAGCCATCCTGGACTGTGTCTGGGAGTGACTGGCTTCTACTGCTGTTAACTTTAGGGATACTCTAATCTACATCTGGTAGGTTGAAGTCATCCACTATTACCACCTTCCCTCCTGCACTGAAGCCTTTCTGATCTCTCTTCAAAGCTCCTGTTCTATGGCTTCACTCCATCTTGGAGGCTTGTACACCACCCCACCCTTATCCTTTTTCCTAATGTTGTGTGAACCTATACCCAGATTGACCCCCCCCCATATAGAAACACAGAACCATAGACTTTGATGGCAGAAAAGGACCACTTGGCCCACCCAGTCTGCCCATTTCCCTACCTATTGGATAAGCTGCAGATTCTAGTTAACCAACAGCCTGCTTCCTGCAACCCCCCACTATAATTGCCTTATGTCTGTCCCATGCATGTTTGAATTCCCCCACTGTTTTAGACCCCACAACCTCTCCAGGAAGGCGGTTCCATGCGTACACCACTCTCTCCGTGAAAAAGAATTTCCTCACATTACCCTGAGCCATCCCCTCTAACTTTAAATTGTGCCCCTTGTTCTTACATCTCTTTTCTGAAAGATGCTACCCTCCTGGACTTTGTTGATTCCTTGAGGTACTTAAAAGTTCCTATCATGTCCCCGTCCCTCCTTTCATCAAGGGTACACATATTAAGCTCTCTCAGTCTCTCTTCATATGATTTCTGATGTAGACCCTGCACCATTTAGTTGCCCTCCTCTGGACTGCTTCCATCCTGTCTATGTCCTTGCGTAGATGAGGTCTCCAAACGCACGCAGTACTCCAGATGGGGTCCTCACCAACTGTCTGTACAGAGGATAACCACTTCCTTTTTCTACTTGTGATGCCCTCCATATGCATCCCAGTATCCCCTGGCTCTCCTTACTGACTTCTCACATTGCTTACCCACCTTTAGGTCATCTGATATGACTACACCCAGATCCCTTTCCATTATTGTTGTCGTTAGTACCTCCCCTGCTATTGTGTACTCTTCTCCTGGATTTTTATTTCCCAGGTGCATTACTTTGCACTTCTTTGCATTGAATCTAAGTTGCCACATGTCTGACCATTCCTCCAACCTTGCCAAGCCCCTTCTCATCCTTTCTATCCCCCCTTGTGTATCAACTCTGTTACAGATCTTTGTGTCATCCATAAAGGCATACCTTTCCTTCCAGACCCTCCGTAATGTCACCTATAAAGACGTTAAAGAGGACTGGACCCAGTACTGAGCCCTGAGGTACTCCACTAGTAACCCCCCCCCTTTCTTCAGAATGTGTTCCATTCACTATTGCCTTCTGTGTCCTGTTGTGCAGCCAGTTTGCTACCCAGGCTACCACCCTGGGACCCACTCCCAGGCTGGCTATTCCCTCGAGGCTGTGATCCCTTCCTTCATATCAAGCGACACCCATTCCCACTCCCCTATCATTTCTACAGAGAGATCTCATTCAAGGTTCGGTGATGCACAGGTCTTGGTGGTTGCCACCAGATCCACTCGTCCCTCAGCCACCAAGGCCTGGAGGTCATGCATCTCATTTCCCTGGCTCCTGCCATTAACAAATATCACCCTCCATACTTGCCTGTCTTACTGCTCCATTCACTCTATTTCCTTGCATCCTTGAAGACTCACTGAGTTCCCCTTGTCCGTTTTTTTTAGCTTGTCTTCCTCTTGCTTTCTCCATGCCCACTCTCCCCATCCTCCCTTCCTCTTATCTGGCTGCCCTCATTTCCCTTCCCACCCTCGCATCCCGAGTCATTCTTACCCAATTCATCCATATTGTGTGTGTGTGTGTGTGTCGTCGAGGCACAGGTCAGGAAGCATAGGAAAAACCAGGAGCAATTGTAGAATTCGCAAAAAGTATTTATTAGCACTAGCAGTAGCATTAAAAAATAAAATTGTTCAGAATAACTATTTACAAAGGCAGAATAAACAGAGAAGCTCCATCTGAGTTTTCCTTCAATCTGTGTGTCTCTAAAATGCTCTCGTATATTTCAGGCAGGAACACAATGTCCCAGAATTGAGGTCCCTTTTCCACACCTTCTGCAAAAGTCTTAAAAATTGTATTTCAGGTTAACCCCTTGAGTTCCCAATAGCTTTCTGCAATCATCTCAAACTGTAATTATATAGATTTCAACAGGAACACTATATAATTTCTAAACAATGGGATCCCAATATCAGTTACATTTCCACATGATGATCTGCATATATTTTTGTACCAGCAGATATACAAGGGAGGAAAAAACAGAACAGCAAGGGAAGACTAAGAGACAGTGAGAGGCAAAGAATTGCAAGACCGTTGTGGTGATTAAGTCCTAGGTCTCACAGGAAAATCTGGTTGAGCAACCAGACAGACAAGAGACAGGAAAGGAAAGAACAGAACAGATCCCTGCATTCAAACTCTCCATAACAACTGGGACAGGGTCCTATTCTACCCTGTCACATACACTCCCTTCCTAAAGAGGGAACCTGTTTTATCAAACAGGCTTCCAAAACTTTCTATTAATTCTCTAATAATATTAGCTTCTAACTTTCAGAAATTAAGCACATGTGCAGTATCCTTTTTTCTTTAATAGAACAGCAAACAATAAAGTTTAAATTCATACATTTGTTTTTCAACCTTCAGAACCCTCAATTCCTGATCCACATCTTGACAGAAATTCAGCATTGCTATTCTCTTTGCCAGATTTGTGTATCACCTGGAATTTAAATGGCTGTAGTGCCAGGTACCACCTTGTGATTCTGGAATTGTTATCTTTCATTTGGTTAAGCCAACAGAGAGGACTGTGATCTGTTATAAGTACGAAGTCAGTTCCTAGCAAATAAAACTTAAGGGACTCCATGGCCCACTTTGTTGCTAAACATTCCTTTTCAATGGTGGAGTACCTTTTCTCTCTGTCATGCAACTTCCTACTTATGTACAGAATAGGATGTTCCGTCCCATCTATATTTTGACTCAGGACTGTACCTAGACCTACATCTGATGCATGTTTGTAACAGAAATGGTTTCTCAAAGTCTGGGCTCCTTAAAACAGGCGCTGAACATAATGCAGCCTTAATGGCTTGAAAAGCTTCATCACAATCTGGGGTCCATTTCACATTATTTGGGTACCGTTTTTTTCGTGAGTTCAGTGAGGGGAGTAGCCAACTCAGCAAAGTTAGGAACAAATCTCCAATAATAACCAGCCAGCCCTAAAAATGACCTGACATGTTTCTTTGTTTTAGGGACAGGGCTGTTAGCTACAGCTTCTATTTTAGAACTTTCTGGCTTAACTTCTCCATTTCTCAACACATAGCCCAAATATCTGGTTTCCTGCATGCCCAATGCACATTTGGTAGGATTAATAGTCAGACTTGCATTTTTGATAGCTTGGATAACTGCTTGTAGATGTTTCAGGTAGCTTTTCCAGTCTGGACTGTACACCATGACATCATCCAGGTATGCAGCATAATAACCAGTGTGAGGTGATAAAATTACATCCACGTACCGCTGGAATGTAGCTGGCACACCATGTAAACCAAATGGCATGGTGGAGAACTGATAGAATACAACAGGAGTGGCAAATGCAGTTTTGTCTCTGGAGTCTTTAGCTACAGGTATTTGCCAATAACCCTTGGTGAGATCGAGGAGGGTAGTGATATACTTTGCACTCCCCAGTCTGTCCACCAAATCATCTATTGTGGGCATAGGATAACTGTCAAATTCTGACACTTGATAAAGTTTCCTAAAATCAAAGCAGATTCTAACACCCCCTTCTTTTTTGTTTGCAATTACCACTGGAGATGACCAAGCACTCCTTGACTCTTCTATGATACCCAATGCTTTCATTTTTTGTATTTCCTTTCCCACGTCAGTTCTTAACCGCTCTGGTAACCAGTATGTCTTTTGCCTAATAGGGCATGCATTTCTTGGCACTATTATGTGCTCGACCCCTTTTGCTCCGCCTGGTACTGTGGTAAAAGTACTGTTAAATGTCTTTAGCACATTACGTATTTCTGCAGTTTGTTCTGAGGTTAAAGAAACATTCACCTCTACAGCATCAGCAGTTACAGTTTGTTCCAGTCTATCACAAGCTATATCAATATCTTCTTTATCAGTTTCTGGTAAAACCAGCAAAGCAGCTTTTGGTGTTTTTTCCAACCCATTTCTTGAGGAGGGTAGCATGGTATATCTTAGTAGGATTTTCTCCTGTCAGTGGTCTCAATCTCGTAGTTAACGGTGCCAGTACGTCTAAGCACTCTATAAGGCCCTTGCCACTTCATTAACAGTTTATTTTCTGTTGTGGGTAACAATAGCAAAACCCTTTTACCTAGCTCAAAAACATTTTCTTTTACCCCATGGTCATAATATGCATTCTGCTGGTTTTGGGCCTCTTCCTGATTACTATGGGCAATTTCAACATATTTTGCCAGCTTCTTTCTTAGGGTAGACATATAAGACATTATAGATTATTTCTGAGTGGGGTTATGGTCCCAAGGTTCTTTTATCATGTCCAGTGGCCCTCTTGGATGCTTACCATATAGCATTTCAAATGGTGAAAACCCTGTTGATGCCTGTAGCACTTCCCTGTAAGCAAAAAGTAAGTAAGGCAAGTATTGGTCCCTATCTTTCCCTTCCCCTTTTACAAACCTTTTTAACATGTGCTTTAGGGTTTGGTTAAAACGCTCAACAAAACCATCTGTCTGAGGGTAATATGGGGAGGTTCGTACGGCAGTGGTATCTAGTAGTCTGTATAGCTCCTTAAGTAATGCAGCATCAAAATTACTACCCTGATCAATAATAATTTCTTTCGGTATGCCCACTCTGCTGAAAATTTCTGCAAGCTCTGCTGCTACTTTTGAAGCTATGACAGGACGCATTGGAACTGCTTCTGGGTATCAAGCAGCATAGTTGCATACTACCAGGATAAATCTATTACACTTTTTACTTTTGTCTAAAGGACCAACCACATCCATTGCAATTCTGTCAAAAGGCACATCTATCAAGGGTAGGGGCACCAAGGGCACCTTGTCTTTTATTTTCTAGTGACTGGGGATACTTTCTGACACTCAGCACAGGAACTACAATAGGTGGCAACATCTTCATGAATTCCAGGCAAGTAAAATCTATACAGCAAACTAGCAAGGGTGCGATCCCTCCCTGAGTGACCAGCCATAGGACTATCATGTGGTATCTGTAACAACTCTGGTCTATACTTCTGTGGTACAGTATAACCATTTGTTCTGTTTGTTCCTGTGTCTGAGGTTTAACCCAAACTTTGTACAGTAACCCACTACATTTTTTTAAACATTGGTCCACCCTGTTTTGGTTTCACCCCCAGCTGCTTAAAATAACCCTGGAGAGAAACATCATTAGCTTGCTCTGAAAGAAAATCACAATCAGTTGTCAGCTTAGATTCAGCATTTTCATATGTTAACCCCTTATGTCCATCAGTCATTTGTTGCCACAGTTTCTTCAGGCATCGTTTTTCTTTCCTGGATTTCTGGATCTTGGAGCTGTGCCCAAACAAGTGCGAATCAAAATCGGCAAAAGGAAAAGAGTCCACACCATCTGAAATTTTCTTTGCCTGAGCTCTTGTCACCACAGCTGCTGAAACATTAGGATTTACTCCCTCTTTGATCAACTCAGTAAATCCTGTAAAGTCATTTCCAATAATCACAGGTACAGGTAACTCAGGTACTACCCCCAATTTCATTTGGTGTGACACACCCTTAATGATCAGAGTCACTTGGGTTGTGGGACAGTATTGAGTGTCCCCTTGGATGTAGATGACACCAGTACCTGGTCCTTTTGCACAGTATTTTCCCAGCACTTCAACATGCACTAGGGTCTGTCTGGTTCCCGAATCAGGGAGTCCCTTTACAGTCTTATCCCCCACATTCACATCTGTTAAGTACTTGCTCTGATTAGCCTAGGACAAATCTGCTCCAGTGCCACTCTCCTTATTATGGCAGTTTCTTGCAGTATGGCCTGGCTCATTACAGTTATAGCAAATAACGTCTTTGGGCACAGATTTGTTACCCCCACCGGAGTTCTTATCAGACTTGGAATTTAAATGGTAAAAAGAGTGTCTTACCAGTGCTTGGCTGTTACCTCTCTGCTGTGGCATCAGTCTGGCCACTTGGTAGTCCTCAGCCAAAGAAACAGCCTTTTCCACACTTTTTGGTCGGTACTAATTTACCCAAAGCTGTACATCTGTAGGCAGGATGTTGATGAATTGCTCTATGGCAAATGTGTCAATGATCTTTGGGACTGTTTTGTCCTCTGGTTAGAGCCATTTTATCACGAGTTTTCTGAGTTAGGTGAAGGCTTCTCGAGGATTGTCGACTGAGTTGTACTTCAGAGATCTAAATCTCTCCCTGTAGGTCTTTCCTGAGGTGTCATACTTTTTCAGGATTTCGCTTTTCACCAGGTCATAGTTTTCTGACTGTGCAGTGTTCATATTGCTGTAGGCAAGTTGGGCTTTCTCTGTCAGGTAGGGTACTAGTCTGACTGTCCATTGACGCTTTGGCCATTGGCAGGCTGTGGCAACTCTTTTAAAAGTTGTCAGGTATGCCTTGATATCATCCGAGGGACACAAGTTTGTAAGTTTAATGGCTTTTAAGTTGCTTGTGTTTTGTTGCTTGTCTGGATCTATGCCAGATCCTCTGCTTTTGATAACTTGCAAGGCATGCAGCCATCGCTGCTCCTGTCGCTGCAACTCTTCTGTCTTCTGCTGCTCCATCTCTTTTTGTTGTATAGCCCACCATTTGAAAAAGTACATCAGGCTTTCAGGTTCTGTCACTGCCTGTTCTTTTTCCATAACTTGTGCTGGCTGTACAATCTCAGCTTGGACTTCTGTCTCTGCTAGTTTGGATGTCATTCTCCTAGTAACCACTCCTGGACTTGATGCTGCAGAATTCATACCTTTCTCTATGCTTCCCTGGTACTAGGTCCAGTACCCACACACAAAACTCCTGGCTTAGAGTATGTGCAGCGTAAATCCCACTTAGGCTGACAGCATCTGTTGTCGAGGCACAGGTCAGGAAGCATAGGAAAAACCAGGAGTTGTAGAATTCACAAAAAATATTCATTAGCAGTAACATAAAAAACAGTGTTCAGAATAACTATGTACAAAGTCAGAATAAACAGAGAAGATCCATCTGAGTTTTCCTTCAATCTTTGTGTGTCTCTAAAATGTTCTTGTATATTTCAGGCAGGAACACAATGTCCCAGAACTGAGGTCCCTTTTTCACAGCTTCTGCAAAAGGCTTAAAAATTGCATTTCAGGTTAACCCCTTGAGTTCCCAATAGCTTTTTGCAATCATCTCAAACTATAATTATATACATTTCAACTGTAACACTATATAATTTCTAAACAAAGGCATCCCAATGTCAGTTAAATTTCCACATAGTGATTTGCATATATTTTTATACCAGCAGATATGCAAAGGAGGACAAAACAGAACAGCAAAGGAAGAGTGAGAGACAGTGAGAGGCAGAGAACTACAAGACTGTCAGGGTGATCAAGTCCTAGTTCTCACGGGAAAATCTGGTTGCTCAACCAGACAGACAAGACACAGGAAAGGAAAGAGCAGAACAGATCCCGGCATTCAAACTCTCCATAACAACTGGGACAGGGTCCTATTCTACCCTGTCACAGTGTGTGTGTGTGTGTGTGTGTGTGTGTGTGTGTGTGTGGTGGGGGAGAGGGGGATGCCAGACTCCCACATGGGGAAAACCTAAGGTTCTTTGCCCCATAATAGTCCCCCTCTGTAAGTATAAGTGTTTTTTTTTTTTTTGCAATATACTGTCCTAGATTGTTCCTAACCATCCTGGTTCCCTCCGCTAAGATGCTACCACAAAGTTAAGTGCTAAATAATATCACAGATAAGCATTTCTTTCAAATGTTAACTGATCTACTAGGTTTTGCATTCTGTGTACTCTGTTATTGCCATATTACACTGGTACTGTGTGAACTGCACTGGCTGCCGGTCAAGTGGAGGATCCTTTTTAAGGTGGGTCTTCTCATCTATAAGGCCTTACACGGCTAGGGCCCTGTTTACCTGACGGACCTTCTCACACCGGCGCTCTCTCGGTCCACTCCCTCTGCTCCTCCTGTAGGGGCCTCCTGGCGATTCCCAGGACGAGGCTAAAAACAGCCAGCAACAGGGCTTTTAGTGTCACCGGACCCATCCTGTGGAATTTGCTACCCCTAACAGTTAGGGAGGCCCCATAATTTAAGGTATTCAAGGCCTGCCTCAAGGCCCTCCTGTTCGCCCAGGCTTTTCCTGACCTTGCTTTTTAGTGAGATCTTTCTGCTATGGTCTAGATCTAGTTCCTGGCCTCCCTGTTTTTAGTCTATCTCTGAGATAAATGTATTTTATTTTATTATTATGTATGGATTTTAATGTTAAAAATTATATTTGAGTCTATCTGTGTTTATTCATTTGTTTATTTCATTTTGTGCGGCGCCCAGGGCCCCCGGGATTGGGTGCTTTTTTAAAATAAAAATTGCCTTGCTGTGTTAGCCTCTATTTTGTAGCTTTATTGCTTTCTCTTCAAAGTAAGGCATTTATTTCCCCCTTGGCAAATAAAGTTTTAAATTAAACATAAGTAAAAATGTGTACTGCAGGGCAATAGGGATTTATTCAAAGGCACGCTGAGCGCTTGCTGTTGTGTACAATGAATGAAAGTAGTGTCCCGTTCAACAGCTCTTAATAGTAATTGTTATATTATACTGCTGCTGCCCCAGGACCCCTTGTTAACAAGATGCTATCTCTCAAGAGGTACTATCCTGGCAAGTGGAAGTTCGATTAATATTCTGAAACCTACATAGAATGTTCTTGTCTAATCAGACAAAATAAGTGGTGTCATATGATATACTGCCATCACTTGAAGAATTTAGAGCCAAAGGCTTGCATACTGAAACTTGCATTATTAGATTAGTAAAAGGGATTATACCACCTACACTGTCCATCTCAGGGTTTTAAATAATTGATTAGCAGTTTTTTCCTTGGGGCATTACTAACTGTACAGAAAGCATTTATATATGTTTTCTAGAAGTGTTACGTTTGTTAAACACAGTGAGGCAAGTGCTATGCATTTTCACAATATTTTAGAACTTTTATGAGCAAAACGCTAATCAACTTTTAGAGTTAAATAAAACCCTACCATCTGCACAAGGGCCAATATGGCTGCAAACTAATGATTATGGGAGAAATCACCCCAAAACTTAATTTTTTAATATACAAGTAATGTTTATTATCTCTTTTTGTGTAGAACTCTGCAGTAGAGAAATTAAGTTCATGAAATTAGTGTTTTCTCCAGTTGGCAGATCATAAGGGTTATTGTTAGTTTTCAAGTAGCCAGTCATCACATTCGTTGTAGCAGACAAAACAAACTCTGGTCAAAGCCACAAGAGCTGCTCTTGCGACAGTACTGAAATAATGTAACTGACAGTAACTGCATGTAAAAGTCATTAAACCGAAAAAAGCAGGTGCAGCGTGTGACACTCCATCATGCGCTGCCACCGAAATAATTTGTGAGAGCCCCAGTGGCTCAGCCAAGTGAAAGGGTCTGGAAGCAAAGTTATTCAAAGGGTTTTCTAATTAGGTCAGAACATACCTGAGATAGGTGAGTAAGGGAAGCTCCCACAGGCATGGTGGAGGCTGGGGTACATGGTCCTACTCCACATTCACTGACATTACACAAATGATAAGACGCATTTTGGGTTGGACACAAACTGTTTTTCTTATTTGTACATTTTAATATAATGCCTATTTTCAAGACAGACCCAGGAGTTACAGAGCAAACCAACAGGTAAACAAATTAGATAACGGAACAAGTGATATATTCAATACAATACTATATTTTGAATAGACAGAGCAGCTTTCTGTTCACACTTTTCCACCTCTTTCAAAACTAATCCCTCTTAATTTCTTTCACAACTCATGCTTTTAAAGCGTTCCTGGAGTAAAGTTTCAGTCCCTCTTGGTTCCAGAGGTTCCTTACTCACAGAAAGTGGATTACGAATAAGAGAAAACAAATACCTAGGGGTACATATATCTAAAAACTTGCATAACACTTTGCCCTTCAATTTTGACCCCTTAACTAATCAAATTTGCCAAGATCTTGGTAGATGGTCCTTATTTTTTTTTTTTTACTCCCCTGCCGCCAGCCGCCTGGAACCTCTGCCCAGTCACGATCCATGGACTTCAACCCCAAGCCGCAACCCTCCAATACCCCTAGATTCCCCCAGATGGGGTTGTGGCGCCGGACTTCCCCAGTGCCGCAGACAATAGGATAGGTTGGAGGGCCAGCCTGGGGGGGCTAACTGAAGCCGTGGTGGGCTTCATCTAGGGTGGCCAACAGCTGTTCTTTCTCCTGGTTTTCTAGGGGTGGGGACATGCAATGACATCCTGCATCCGCCCCACCCCATGAACGTGCTAGGTGCCGGTTGCTGCGCAACCCCCGGCCTCCGCCGAGTGCTGGATGCACTCCCCACCCTCCCCCTGGAGAAGGAGAGAAGTCCTCGGGATGCTCCATCCTTCTCCCCCCCCCCGACGGCCCTCCAGCAACCCGGGTCCGTTCTCGACTCTGGGTCGCCGGCGTAGCAAGCAGAAAACCAACTGCTGTGCCGACGGGCCAGCCCAGATGGTCCTTATTAAATTTCTCTATGTGCTCCCATATTCAATTGGTTACTATGAGTGTGCTGCCCGGGTTCTTATACCTCTTCCAATGCCTCCCTATCCACATTCCAAAGGCCCACTTCTTGACCTGGTGCAGGATCATATATAAATATGTCTGGCATCTGGTGAGACCATGCATTAACTATCGTATTATGCAATAGGAAAGGGCTAAGGGGGGCCGGGCAATCCCGGTCTTGGAGTATTACTACCTGGCAGCTCAGTTACGGCCTGCCCTCCTCTGGTCCATTTCTGACTACCAGGCTAATTGGAAAAAGATGGAGTTGCAGGAGGAGGAGGGAACGCCCTTGGGGGCAAGGGTCGTGGACCCCAGGTTCCAAACTAAAAATGATGACATCACACTGTTGTCAGTCCGTAATACACTGGGAGCAGCTTATAGAATTTGGGAGAAATATGACCTCGCTTCTCTACTTTGGCCCCTACAGTGGTTTGCATGGAACGACTCCTTTTTACCATCAAAAATGGATCCTACATTTAAAAGTTGGGCTGGATGGGGGCTATATAGCATAGGTCAACTGGTGTCCGGTGGGGTGGTGTCAGATTTTTACACAATTAAAGAACTCTTTCAGTTAAACAACTCTGACTACTATCATTACCTGCAATTAAGAACTTTCATCATGGGTCTTCAAAGATCTACTCAAGATTCTGCCCATCTCCTACCCCCTAACCAGGATGCTTCAAGACATCTTTAGTGGGAAAATTATAAAAGGCCATATATCAGTCATATATAAGGCCCTTAGGAACCTGTACAGTGACTGCATGTCCCCATGAAACAAAAATGGGAGTAGGAGGTTGAGGCACATCTCACTGAAGAGGATTGGGACAGGGTATTTTGTAGCCAGTAACTACTCATTAACCCCTGTGGAAGAAATTCGAGTGGAAGGTCAGGACATATTATTTTTACACCCCAGTAATACAAAGTAAATGGGGTGCAGACCACTCCCAGGCCTACTGGAGAAAGTGCTCTGAGATTAGTGCGCATCACTCCCACGTATTCTGGCAATGTCCAATCCTGCAACCTTACTGGCAGCAAATAAACGCCTCAGTGTGCGATCTGTTCTCCATTACATATCCCCTTGGTCCACAGCAAATGGTCCAGGGACTTCCATCATGGGAGGTCCAGGGGCTTGATCAGACATACCTATGGAATATCCTCCTCGCAGCAGCACACAAAGTAATTACCCGCAAATGGCTTGTGGCTGATCCTCCATCATTTCAACAATGACTGTCCATTGTACAGGATGTCCAATCAATGGAGGAGCCGACGTATAACGTCAATCTAAAATCTCACATCTTTGTCCACAGATGGACCAGGTGGACCCTCTGGAGGGACACTCTCCCTGAGGACCTTACTTAAACTATACACTGCATGGGTCCACTGGACATCTGTTCATGAATTAACCCTGCTCTGTTCTGGCCTTCCAGACATTTTAAGCGAGTTTCCTGCTTATAATTAGAGGGAAATATAGAGTTAATTTAGTAGTACTGTACATATATTCTTTGAGGGATTTATGAAACTTTTAGGAGTACCTCTGATGTGACTGCAATGCAGCAAATGTATATGAAGAGTATGTGCCAACAGGATTACTGAGTTGTTTGTCCTCTGTATATACTGTATGAAATGTACCCAAGTTTTTCAATAAATGTGAATTAAAAAAAATAAATAAATAAGAGACGGTTGATTTCTGAACCTGCCACCCTAAAGAAGCGTCCTTAATCCATAAAACGTTGCTGGTTACCAGGATCTAATTTTGTATTCTGAAACCAACAACAAGCGTGTTTGATGATTAATAATAAAACTGGTAAGTGAATCTTTTGGTCTAATCGTTTTTTTTGCATTTTATTTACCCAAGATTGCCCATCTGAGGAGCAATAATCTGTTTTAGTGATGATTTGTTTTTACTCATTCTTACAATGTATTATCCAGGATAGTCCAGCTGAGATGCAACATCTCGTTTTCAGCGACTCCCCGATGAAGCCTAAGAACTGAAGCACTGAAGCATCAGGCCACACTCTGCCAGCCAGAAGACTCAGCTGTACAAGAAATATAATTCTTTGGTGTGTTATTTCTGGGCCATTGGTGTTCGTCTCAATAAATGGTTCAAACTGGATTATAACTTTAGTCAATTTTTCAGCTCAACCAATACCTTGCTTGCAGCTACTACTGCTTTGCTACCTGGAAAAGTTGCAGATCTTAAGGCTTCTCTCCAGTCCTCCCACAACCACCATAGCGACTGTCATTGCAAGACTTACAACAGTGGCTGCAAGCTGCCAGACCCCGCAGGCATCAGTGGATGGAACCAGTGAGGCACTAACTGGACAGGCAGGACAGCAGCTGCACCCTAGAGGATAACCTCGGCCAGCTCCAGTAGCTCTTCCTCAGCAAGAAGCGAGGGCTGAGAGATGGAGACAAGTTTCAACGTCAGCCATTGGCAGAGGAGCGAGTTCAAGCCAAGCCTGGTGTACCTATACCCACGGTTGCCACAGCAGTCAGTCCAAGGGGCAGAAGCTGTCATGGAGGCTTCCTGAAGATGATGGCCATGCTTATTTGGGGGCTTGCAGTTCCACAAGTCACACCTGAGCCACTCGTTCCTCTTCATGCTAAGGTTCAACACCATGGTTCTGCTACGCCACCTCCCTACACTATGCAGAAGGTGCAAGCCTCAGGTGTTGGGTGGGTTTGGCAGTGGGGAGGAACTCTGAACTATACATAGGTGTCTGGCAGGTCTGGCAGCAGAAGGGAATTTGCTTTCTGCTGGTTGTCTGGAAAGGTTCGGGTGTTCCAGCTAAGGAAACATAGAATTTGACGGCAGATAAAGACCGCTTGGGCCCACCCAGTCTGCCCATTTCCCTACCTGATGGATAAGCTGCAGATTCTAGTTAATCAACAGATTACTTCCTCCTGCCCCACACTAGAATTGCCTTATGTCTGTCCCATGCATTCTTGAATTCTCCCACTGTTCCTGACTCCACAACCTCCTCAGGAAGGCTGTTCCATGCATCGACAACTCTCTCTGTGAAAAAATACTTAACACACTGGAGTCGTCCCCCTCTATCTCTAAATTGTGCCCCTTTTGTTCTTGCACATCACTTCTTCTGAAAGATACTACCCTCTTGTACCTTGTTAATTCCCTTGAGATACTTGAAAGTTTCTATCATGTCCCCCTCTCCTCCTTTCCTCAAGGGTATACATATTAAGCTGCTTTAGTCTCTCCTAGTATGTCTTCTAGGCGCAGACCTTGCACCATTTTGGTTGCCCTCCTCTGAACAGCCTCACCTGTCTATGTCTTTGCAGAGGTGGGGTCTCTAGAATTGCACTAGTACCCAGATGGGGTCTCACTAACTGTCTGTAGAGAGGGATAACAACTTCCTGTTTTCTACTGTTGATGCCTCCCTATGCATCCCAGTATCCCCCAGCCCTCCTTACTGCCTTCTCACATTGCTTCCCCACCTTTAGGTCATCTGATATAATTACTCCTAGGTCTCTTTCGATTTTTGTTGTTTATTCGCACCCCCATTGTGTACTCTTTCCCTGGGTTTTGTTTCCCAGATGCATTACCTTGCACTTCTTTGCATTGAATCTGAGCTGCACGATTTGACCATTCCTCCAACCTTGCCAAGACCCTTTTCATTCTTTCCACCCCACCTTGTATCAACCTGTTGCAGATCTTTGTGTCATCTGCAAAGAGGCATACCTTTCCTTCCAGGTGCTCTCAATGTCACTTATAAAGATATTAAAGAGGACCGGTCCCAGTACCGAACCCTACGGTACCCCGCTAGTTTCCCTCCTTTCTTCACTGTGGACTCTGTTTACTATTACCTTTTGCATCCTGTTGTCCAGTCAGTTTTTTATCCATGCTACCACCTTGGGACCCACTCCAAGGCTGGCTAACTTGCATATTAATCTTTTGTGTGAGACTGTGCTGAATGCCTTGCTAAAATCTAGGTAGGCCATATCCACAGCCCCTCCCTGGTATACTACTTTGGTCACCCAGTCAAAGAAATCTATTAGGTTCATCTGACATGACCTTCCTGCTGTGAAACCATGCTGCCTTGGGTCCTGTGCCCCACTGGCCTCTAGGTACTCAACAGTTCTTTCCTTCAGAAGTGATTCCATCATTTTCCTACCACTGAAGCTCTAACTAACTGGTCTGTAGTTTCCTGCCTCTGCCCTGCTCCCACTTTTGTGAAGTGGAATCACATTTGCCCTCCTCCAATCCTTAGGTACCACTCCATCCTCCCATGATTTGTTAAAGAGAGTAGTCAGTGGTATTACTAGTTCTACCCTTAGTTCTTTTAGTATTCTTGGGTGAATCCCATCAGGCCCCATTGCTTTGTCCACTTACATCTTTCTCTCTTCTGTCTGTAAAAGTTCACACATGGCAGGTGGATCTGGCAGTGGAAGGGATTTTTTTTTCTTTTTTTTTTTTCATAAGAGCCCCCCACCCCGAACATCAACAGGGCTATACCTTATTATCACATTACAGTAAGCGGTACATACTTGTTGCCATGCAAGAGAGCACGCAACCTGAAGTGGAACGAGTGTTGCAAGCTGCAGAGTGTATTGACAGCACCACTCGCAGCACTGTAACCTCATCAGATCCAATGAGCTTCCGAGGTACTCGGTGCTGCTCCCATAATACCCTTCTTTGTAAACAGCAAGTACTGCAGAACAGTGTCGCCATGGAGTGCCAAAAAAAGCCCTCTTGGGATCTTTCCTGCCTGCCAATATGACTTGGCCTGTAAACCCAAAAAGTGCACCAGATAAAAACTACACACTGAGAGTAGAGCACCACACTGACTCAAACACACAACAGCAATTGCCTGCCCTTCCTTTTTATCAGAAGGCATGGCAACTGCAGGAAGTGAAGCCAGGCAGTCTATGCATCAGCCAGCACACTGATCACAATCCCCTACCCCCAGCTGCAAGCCATCTTCAGGCACAGTCTGCATCGGCGATGAGAGGGCACGTGTAGACGTTCCAGAGAAGCTGTTGAGCAGCATACACACAGCAATGATGGCAGGATACAGGTATTGCAGCCAGGTAATGTAAACATGACTATAATCCACATGTTGCGAGAATGTTTATTCTTTGTTCCAATTTATTTCTTCTTGTTCAAGTGCTTTTTGGGCTTTGTTCTTTTGGGAGCGGGGGGTTGGTTACACAATATCTTTTTGACCATGAAGGGTTAATATTACCATACCTAGTGTCAGTGGCACAGTAGGTAGCACGCGCGCCTCTGGAGCTAGAATATCAGAAGGTCCTCGGTTCTAGCCCCATACTTGGTACTTGGGGTAAAACCTGTAACTGACACTGCAGTGCAGTATAAAGGATGCACTGCACCACTGAAGTGTCGTCCTTCGGATGAGACGTTACATTGAGGTCCCTTCTGCCCATCTCTGGTCACTGTCCAAGTAGCAGTAAAAGATCCCACAACACTTCTCATCAAAGAGCAAGGGAGTGTCCCTGGTGTCATAGCCCACATTCCTCCTGTCAATAAAACAGGTCCATGTAACCCACCCCAAAGACACATCTGGAAACAAGCTGTCACAACTTAGTGTGCCTTTCCTGGTCAAAAATGACAAATAAAATGCCCATGTAACAGGGTATATGCTAAATTAAATTACCCACGTGTGACCAGGTTGCAACCACTTAGGAGGCAGAACTGGCCAAACACCATTTTATAATAAGACATGGAATTATATTAGATTGAAAGCTTGGTCTCTAAGGCATCCACTGTGCAGGTTCCTTAATTCACATCTCAGTAAATTAATACAGGTTGCAAAGTCACTCATACGATATTTGTTTTGTCTGTCTGTAGGCTTTACTAAGTTATTTTCCTTGATTGTGAGGGAGGTGGTGGGGAAATAAAAGCAACAGCATTTATACTGTAGGATGCCAAGTTCCTAACGATTCCAAAGTACCCAATTAATGCCCTTCCTTTCCCTCACTCCATAAACACTTTGCAGACTACACCAGGTGCCAAGGGACTCTTATGAAAGAAATACAAAATCACACATACCCTCATAATGTAAAACATCATGGAATATGAATGCAAATCACCACGAACATTTAGGCCAATTCTGCTTTTAAGCAGGAATGCATGGTGCCAGAGGCCTCACACAATCTGCAAAGGGTGAGAACAGAAAACTCAGACAGTTATTTTGTACTACCCAGAAGTCATCAGTGTGCCTTATCTGTATCTCACTCCAGAGGAAAACCAACCAGCCCTAATGTGTTCTTATGGGTTTGGGTCATAGATGGCTCAAAATAAGAAAGCAAGCTAAAAAGACAAAGAACCACAGTACAAAAGCACTGAGGCAAGTGCTACCCAAAAAGGGTAATTGGCAACAAAGCCAGGTTTCAAAGAAATACAAAATCACACATGCCCCCATAATGCAAGCATCACTGGATACATAGGAAATCTTATGTCAATTTACCAATGAACCAGAACACAGAAGTAAGTTTTAAGCAATAAGGCATGACAGGACATTGGTTGTACTATGTTTACCTCATGGTCAGGGGCGTCGTAAGGCACGAGACAAAGCAGAGAGCCTTCAGCCCCTGACCGTGGGGTAAACCTAGTACAACCAGCATTCCAAAAGTGCCTTACTGCTTATATAAAATGGTCCCACAGGCAACTTTTAAAAAACAAACACTCTAAATGTTTTAAAAGCAACAAAAAATATAATACAGTGTTGCTAAATACAGGTAGTCAGCATTAAGCCCCAAGAAAGGAGGCTTCTACTAGGGAATTAATGCATGGTTGGGGTGGAGGGGTTGATTGGTGCATAAGGCCAAAGGCCGAGTGCTCCAACCACCCAACCATGCATTAATTCCCTAGTAGAAGTCTCCTTTTGAGGGGCTTAATGCGCTTGTAACATGGTCAAATAGCAAGTGTGTGTTAATTTATTAAAACACCCCTAGATATACAACTATATATATGAAGAACACTAAAAAATGATGTTACTATATATAATTTTTATGTTGCAAAACCACAACACATAGGATTTCAGAGGAAACACATTAGTTAACATAGTGTTTCGAATTTCAGCAAATTACATTGACTGTCTTGTCTTTAACCACTGATACAGTAATATTGGCACATCACATTTAAACATATTAAACTTTTATTACAACACAGTAATTGAGATCTAGAAATTTCAATATCCACCGACTGCTATGCATCGTGGGATACACGACCACTGATTTTCATAACTTTTCTTTTTATTGCAATGGTGTTTCTAAGCTTGCCGTGCACTAATTGGAATAAACATCTTAATATCCCACGATTTTAAGAACTTTGCTACATAAAGAACACACTAGAACAGTTCAATGCGGATCGGTAACCGGTGGTTTGTGACAGCAGGTTACACATGGAAGGACATCACAGCAGGCTCACTAAAATGGACTGAACGGCATTGGAGACGGAGGTAGGTTACTTGTGCCATATACTGTTTCTGCTCTTCACTCCGTGGCTTCTACTTTCAACAAGCTGCCGCACTCCTGCTTACTGGATTGCCTATGTGCAACTTGATCAAGTTAATGATCTAACTGCTATGGCATTCAACTTTCTTTTTTTTGTATAATATTTTTATTTGCTTTTCAAAAACTTCAACATAGAATCAAATACACAACTTATTCATTCTACTACCACCATCATACATTATAGTAATCAGTCTTTTCACTTCATTACAAACTATGTTTCATTCAAGTTAAACTAAATTAAATTAAGTTAAATTAAATTAAACTAAATTAGAGTGAAAGTGCAACCAGTATACTCATGCTTTACACATCCAAACCTTTTCTCATTCTTATATTTCCTCCAACCTTTCTTTCATTCATTTTTATCTGCTCTTTTAATCTTCTTTAAGTGTTTCTATTGCCCCCCTTTTTTTACTCCTTCCTTCTACTTTCTATATACCACCTCTCTTCATCCTGCTCTTTCTCAAACTACTTTACCTTCCCATAATATCCAACTCTCTTCCTCCGACAAGGAGACCAAAAAAGGGGCCCAATGCCTTCTAAATCCTTCCTCCCTTCCCTCCATCACATAGGTTAGCCTCTCAAGCCCCCAATGTCTGCAACACCATCCTCCACCACCCTTAGACTGTCGATGCAACTTGTGAGACCCAAGTATTCTGGATCCCATGGTGAGCCAGGACATATAATACCCTGATCCACCTAGATAATAACGTCCATTCCTCCTCCTTCCCATCTTCCACCCCAAATAAACATCCTAGAGGGTCCACTGGCAACTCCCTCCCAGCAATCTTTCCCACTCTGGACACCACCTCCTTCCAATATTTCTGCAGTACCGGGCACTCCCAGAAACAGTGCATATATGTCCCCCTTCCCAAACCACACCTTCCACATAAGGGTGATACTTCAGGGTGCGCCTTATGCACGATCACCGGTGGGTGATACACTCTGTGAATGAATTTAAAATGTGCTTCCTTATATTTATTGCATACCATAATCCCAGAATGCATCGGGAGCAGTAACTTCCAATTTTTGTCCGTTATGTCCCTACCGAAGTCCCTTTCCCACAGTTTTTTCAGTTCTTACCGTCCTATCAGGAAGTATAACCTTTCCTCTCTTCACCGCCCGACCTATAAACCCTTTTTCTTGATTTTAAGGTGCATGCATTATTACCTCCACCGGGTCCGCCTCATACAACCCTTTATTTTCCTTTCCCAGATTTCCCATATATGCCCTAGTTTGAAGATACTTGAATCTCTCTCTTTTACTGCCTCCTACCACCTCCTGCAATTCCTGTAATGAGCAGAACCGCCTTCCCACTAATAGGTGCCCCAGACTTCTGATTCCTTTTTGCTCCCATTTCCCACAGCCTGTCTTCCAACCCTTGCAAGAAGTAGAGATTTCCCGCCACAGGCATTAATACTGTCTCCTTTCCTTGTGTCCATCCTTTCCTCTTTAACACCTTCCAGGCCAATAGTACCTGCACTACTAGAGGGTTAACTTCTTTTCACATCCTATACGTCCTTAGCCCTTTACTATGGAGATATGCCGTTATTTTACTCTGGGTCATTCCCTGTTCCAATTCAACCCAATTAGCAACCTTGGGCTTATGTACCTAGTCCACCACGTATCTTTGCTGTATGGCCAAAAAATAGTTTCCCAAATCCGGGAAATTTAAGCCCCATTTCTCTCTAGCTGCCTTTAGCCTCCCCAAACTAACCCTCGGGCACTTCCCTTTCCAAATAAAGGCAGTGAAGGCCTTCTCCAACCTGTGTACATCTTTCCTAGACAGACCAAGATGTAACATTTGTAAAAAGTACAAAATCCTGGGTAGCACGTTCATTTTTATTATATTAATTCTGCCCAGCCATGATACGGGTAGTTGCATTCACCTTCTTAGATCCACCTCGATAGTTTTTATCAATTTGGTATAGTTTAAATTATATAGGGACCCTAAGGATCTACCTACCTGGACCCCTAAATATGTCAGACTCGTCCCCACCACTTTTGAGTCCCCACTGTCTTACCTCCTCTCCAGCTCCCTTACACCACATTACGTCTGACTTTCCCAGATTAATTTTGTAACCCGAAAATTTCCCAAACTCCTCTACCAACGACAGAAGTGGGGGAACCGATTGCCTAGGGTCCTTCATAAACAACAGCATATCATCCACGTATAGTGCCAAATTATGTTGTGACCTACCTTCCCCCCCCCAACCCCTGTATGCTCCCACATTCTCTGATTGCTACAGCCAGAGCCTCTATTGCAAGCGCAAACAATAAGGAAGAGAGCGGGCAGCCCTGCCTCGTGCCTCTCTCCAAATTAAAACTCTCCGACCTACTGCCATTTACTACCACCTGCGGCCTGGGCCTTCTATACATCGCCTTTATCCATCCCAGGAATGGTTCACCCAGACCAAACCTCCCTAATATTTCAAACAGGTAATTCCATTCCACCTTATTGAACGCTTTTTCCGCATCCATTGAAAGGATCCCTGTATCTTCCTTTCCCCTGTTCGCTCTCCAAAGTATATTAAGCAGCCGTCTCACATTATGATATGACTGTCTTCCTTTAACAAACCCTGTTTGGTCCGGGTGAACCATCCCCGGGAGTATCTCCTCCAATCTGCTGGCCGACACTTTAGCCATTATCTTCAAATCACAATTTAACAGTGATATCGTCCGATACGAGGTGCATAGTTGTGGATCCTTCCCCTCCTTTGGTATGAGGCATATGACAGCATCATAACCCGTATCTGGCAAGCTAACCTCTTTCGTCTCCCCATTCTGTTGGAACACTCTACACAGCACCCACGCAGCTCGGGCCCCCATCAATTTGTAGTACTCCACTGGATACCCATCAGGTCCACTAGCTTTCCCCTTCTGCAATTTTTGGATAGCTTTCAACACCTCCCCCTCCATTATTGGCTTCCCCAACATTTTCCTCTGCATCTGCGTGGCTTTCAGAACTTTTATTTTCCCTAGGAATTCTAACATCTTTTCTTTCGGTCCCATATCACCTGCCTGATATAATCTTTGAAAAAAGGCCCGAAGGCTTCTGTATCTCCTTATCTTTACTCTGCAGGGTACCCTGATCATCTCTCACCTCCAAAATTCTATTCATCCTCCTACCTCCCTTCATAAGATTAACCACCACTGGCCCTGGTTTATTTCCCCATTCAAATATGTATCTTTTATTAAACAGGCCAACTCTCCCTGCTTCTGATCTCAAATACGCATTCAGAGCCTCCCTCACCATGTCCAGCGTTCGGACGGCCTCCACCTTTTCTCCACGAGTCACCCTCCTTTCTAACTCCTTTAATTTACTTTCCAGCTTCCTTCTTTGTACACACCATTTCCTCTTTATCCAAGATACATATTCAATAATTGCTCCCCTCATAAACACCTTGCTCGTTTCCCACAGTATGTTTTTTGAGACCCTTTCTTTATCATTTGTTGCCATAAACAAATCCCAACTGTCCTCCAGATGCTTTCTAAATTCCTCATTCTGAGCCATATAGATGGGGAATTTCCATGTGGGGAGGTTCCCTGTTTCTCTCTCCCTTGTATTTTCATTACCACCATTGCATGGTCCAAAATGTATATGGGGCTGTGCTGTGTCTCCCACACCTGCGCATACCATTTCCTCGTGGCGTAGATGTAATCTATCTGCGTCCATGTTTTGTGAGGGTTCGAAAAAATGTATACTCCCTCACTCCCGGGTTTGCCGCTCGCCTTACATCTACCAAATCCAACTCTGCCATTCCCTCTTGCCATTGTTGCATCCCCCCTGAAATCCTCCCTTTCCCTTCAGAATGGTCCATTTTCAAGTCCATTGCCCAATTCAAATCCCCCCCCCCCATTATTAGCCCCGGGAATTGCTTCCGGACCAGTAAATCCAGCAAAGAGGCATAGAATTGTAGCCATGTACCACCAGGGCATACACCGATCCTAAGGTAATCTGCTCTCCATCCAGGGTTCCCGAGATGAAAATAAATCTCCCCTCCTTAGTGTCCTAATTACCTCTGCACCTCCAAAATTCAGGCCTTTATGTATCAATATGGCTACTCCTCTTTACGCACCGAGTAGAAGCGATAACACTTCCCACCCACCTTGAGCCAGTTTTGAAGTGCGCTGCTTCTGTTAGGTGCGTTTCTTGTAGCAGAGCTATTTGGGCTCCCCCTCTTCTAAGGGCTGTCATCAACATAGACCTCTTTACTGGATTTATAATACCTCGGACATTCCAAGTAATCACATTAATACTTTTGCTAACCGACATTAACATATATTAATGTTTTCCCTTTCAACTTCCCATTTCCACCAGTAGCATGATAGTTTCGTATACTCAGTTTTAATGGTTGCACTTTGTTCATACAAAAAAACATCAATAACGAAACAAACAGTCTCAACAACAGTTCAAACATATAACTTTGTACATGTTTCCCCCTACTTCCCTTTCCTCCCTTATCCACTACCTCCCCCAACCCCTACCATACCTCCTCCCCTTAGCCTTCTCACTACTTGCTCCTTCCCCTCTATCCCCAATCTGATCCACTTCTCCTTCCTCCTCACACTGCTACCTCTGTCTCTTGTATTCCTTCTTTCCCTTCCCGCGCTCTCGGCCCTCCTTTCTCTCTTTAGAAAACCCCCCACCCAAACAAACCCCTTCCTCTCCCTCCTCTTGTATAGCTCCCTTCCTTAGACACCATCAGTCTCCCCGACTCGGGTGTCTGCCTCATCCCCAGATACTAAAAAAGACGCTCCCACGCTCTCCCCCCACAGCCAGTTTAGCTTTGTGTCCCTTGCCCTGTAACTTCACCCTTTTAACTATCCCCCTTCCTTGCCATTACCTCCAGCATTTCCTTTCCCCGCTCTCCTCACCATTTCCCCCACGCAGCCCCCATCTTTTCCAATTTGAAGCCCTTCCCCTTCCTTTGTCCCTCCCCCTACAGTGTCCCCCCCCTTTTGCTTGCCCCACACAGGTACTCCAAAAGAAACTGGTTGGGGCTATCAGTAAGGACAAGCAGGGAGATTAGACTGCGCTTAAAAACCAACGCGCCAAGCCCCTCTCCCTGCCCGGCCTCCTACCTGCACCCATATGCTTTTCCAGTCAGCCTCTCTCTTCTCGAGTGTATCGGGCCTTCCCTTTCACATCCGGGTATTTCTGTCGCGTAGTGTCGGTTCTCACCCCGCAATGGCACTTCAAGCAGCCTCGCCACATGCCCCCTTCAGTTCTCTCTGCCATCCTCAGGGCAGTCCGCTAGTCTTATCAAGTTCCACTGCCCCAGACCATTTCCACGAACAGCGGTGGCACAATAACAGCCTTTCCAATAATCACTCTTTCCCCTCCAGCACGAGCTTGAACAATAAAACTGCAGATCAAAACGAAAACGAACAGCTAACTGCAATTACAGTCTCTCCTCCTTTACTCAGGTGTCTATGCAGAGTTCCCACCTCTTTTACTCAGTTCTTGGGCTATTCCTGAACACAACTTTTGCCTCAGATTCTTCACAAACTCCTCTGCTTTTTCCACCTCCCAAAAGGAATACATGGCCCCTTCATGTTTTATTTTTAAAGTGGCCGAGTGCACCAGGAAATTCTTGACCTTCAGGTCACGCAATTGCTGCATGGAGTTATTGAACGATTTCCTTCTCTTCAGCAATCGGGCCGAATAATCCTGCGTCACATAAAGACGGTGGCCCTCATACTCCACCCTCCCCTTCTCTCGAAAAGCCTTCAGCACTAGTTCTCTGTCCTGAAAATGATGGAACCTAAATATTATTTGCCTCATCGGCTGTTCTTTCGGAGGCTTGGGCATCACAGCCCTATGGGCACTCTCGAGCTTAAATTTCCTTTCGCGGGCTAGAGGCCCAGCAAGCCAGGCAGCACTCACGCACAGAAATCTAGCACACTTTCCCCCTCCATACCCTCTGGCAACCCTCTCAGCCTCAGATTCAGTCGCCTATGATAATTTTCCTGTTAATCGAAGGCTTCTTTTAATTTGTTCAGCTCCTTTTGGAGGGCCACAACCTACCCAAGGGTCACCAGCAGCTCGTCTTCCACATGTAAGACTCTCTCCTCCATTTCCGAGATTCTGGCTGCTTGCACCACCTGTTGCTCCTAGATTTACTGGAGTTTTAAATCCAACTTTCCTTCTAGCTTTATTAAGCAGGGCTCCAATGCTGCAATTACCTGCCCTGTAACTTCTCTCCCCAAAGTAGCCACCTCCACCGACAGTGATACCAGCCTGCCACCATCTCCCCCTTTCTTTGCGTTTTTTGCTGCAGTCCTCTGGTTCTTTGAGGCTCCTGAAGTTAGACAGTCGTCCATCGCAAGTTCATACATCACAGGATGTGCATTTTCTGTAAACTCGGGCACTTTTAACTTTTATTTTTACTTTTAAAAGCTGCGAAGAGGAAGCAGTGCAGAGATTCGCATCCGTTCAGCTAGCTGCTCATTAGCGCCCGGCCTTCAGCTTTCTGAGTGGCACTTTTGGAAAGGGAGCTTGCGTTGCTCATGCTGTTAGGGTTACTGTTGCTTTCTGCAACACAGCGTGGTGTCTGAGGTTTTGCTTGCTGCATTTGTGGAACTGGCACAGTTATAGTTTTCCATTTCTGGCTTGTATATAGAGACCGACATAAGCATGGAGAAAGTAACTGTCTCGCTGGATGGGTGGGTGGGTAGTAACAGACATGCAGTTACACAGTGTTTGCTAGCGATTTGTATGTGGCTCAGAATTTGTGCTTATATACTGTTTGGTGGCCAAAATAATGTGGACTTCTATGGTATTACAGGCGCGGGCAGTATTATGCGCTCTGCAGCTTTTCAGGTATTTTAGCAGTACTATCTCAGCAGGCATTACTCGTAAAATAATTCCTCCAGAGATGTTTTTCATCTGTTAGTCATCTGTCTTTCTACACATATAATACATTGTGTGACTGTTCACCATGGAATAGAATTCAAAGCTTTGCTTTATTCTAGTAATGGAATGCTCTCCCCACTCCCCGACATGGAATGGTAACATACTAATATACTAAAATGCCAGCAGAATAGGCCTAACGGTCTCTCGAGTCTGCTCGATTTTCAGTACCCGCACTGAGGGATGATTTTGGTGTCCCCCCCTCCCTCTTGGGTTATACTGCCCCCAGTTCCAGATATTCCACCTGTATTGTGCCTGGTCAGATTTACCCTCCCCCTGTACCTGTCCCATCCCCTCTTAAACCCGTCCACAGTCTCTATCTCTACCAGCCCCCTGGGCAGTGCATTCCATGGCTCTACCACCCTTTCAGTGAAATAACATCTCCTCCTCTCCCCTCTGAGCCTGCCCCCTTCCGGCTTACTCCCGTGACCTCTTGTTGCCCCACCCTCCTTCCTTTGGAGCACCCCAACTGGGCCTCCTTTTATTGATCCCTTTCATGTACTTCAACACCTCTATCATGTCCTCCCTGTCACTCCTCTCATCCAGGGTGTACATGTCGAGCTCCTTGAGCCTCTCCCCCAGGCCCCAGATCATTTTGGTTGCCCTCCTTTGGACCCTCTCTAGGAGTGTAATGTCCCTCTTTAAATGTGGTCTCCAAAATTGTACACAATACTCGAGGTGTGGCCTAACCAAGCAGTTGTACAGTGGAAGGATCACTTCCGCCTTTCTGGAGGTAATCCCCTGGCGATCATCCCAGCATCCTATTTGCCCTTGTCCGCCTCCCTACAGGTCTCCGAGTTGTTCATTTTGACATCTACCACTACCCCAGGTCCCTCTCACCCTCCTTGACTTGAATCATGTCTCCTCCCAGGGTATACCCCTGGCCTGTATTTCTGACTCCCAGGTGCAGAATCTTGCACTTCCCCGCATTGAATTTTAGTTTCCATTTTCCCGACCACCTTTCCAGAGCCTCCAGGTCCTCCTGCAAGGCCACCCTCCCCTCCTCCCCATCCACCAGGGCACCTAGCTTTGAGTCATCCGCAAAGAGACTCATCTCACTCCTGATCCCCCTCCTGATGTCTGCGATATAGGTGTTGAACAGGAACATGGAATACATGATCAAAATTCTTCAGAGTTCCACTGGCATACACACACAGACACACAAAAAGGACTCAAGTGGAGCCAGAACTTCAATTTTATCTGATGCAAGGTAAGGAGCAGGGAGTTCTCTGGCAAACTGGTAGGCATAGGAAGGGGAATTTTAATGGTCATCAAAAAACACCAGCAATGGAAACTCTAAATAGTATTAATTTTTTAAATGTGTGTAAGGAGAGGCTCATGAGTGTAAATCACGTTAAATTATTTACTTACTTTTTTTAATTTGACTGACTTTTTTTTAGTGCCTAGGTCAAGGTTTTTATATACGAGTAAAGGTTGCAACCAAATTTGTGATAGAAACTAGGAAGTAAGTGACTTATGAATTCTGTAGGAGTTGCCCTGGTTGGTAGGGACTTGTTTTTAGCCATTGGTAGTGGTCTATCAGGGCCACGGCTAGAAGCATCATCGGCTACACCTTGTTTCTCACAGTGCCCCTGACCGTGGGGTAAACCTAGTACAAACAATGCCTTGTCATGCCTTATTGCTTAAAACTTACTTCCTTCTGTGTTCTGGTTCATTGGTAAATTGACATAAGCCATGGCTACAAGTCTTGGCCAAACACAAGGCAGGGCTTTTCTTACCCATTTTATATACACATGTAACCCCCTAGATGGCGCTATCCCAGGGGCTACTACCCCTGCCTGATTTGCCACTAACAGGTTGAGGGGCCTGGATCCGATGGCGGGTGCCTCCACCCAGAGGTCAGGGTTTGCAATAGTTAAACTAACTTGGTCACAGCCCTCTGGGACACTGCAACCCCCCTTTCTTCCCACTAGTGGCCCACACAGTATATCAGAATTACCTTCACAGTATACACTTACCCCAGGACTGGTTCAGGCTTTGGGACCCCTGTAAAATAAGCAGATACAGTGCAACAATCACAGTACAATACTTTAACATAGACAAATACCTCAGGCAGTATAACTTTGCTGAAACAAGCAGCTCTGATTTATTTAGGGGATATAACAAGGACAGGGGAAATCAGGTTAATTAGCTTATCACTTTACTCATCTATTTATGGCTCTGTGCATTAGGCCTATCCCTACCAGTTACTGTCCCTGGGTACCCAAGCCCTAGTGGCTAGTACAAACCGTGGCAGCTGGTAGGGCCCTTTCACACAGAGAAAAGAAAATTAGTTAAACAGTCAGCAGTACAGTAATTCCATTTGGATTCAATGTGGCAATTCAACAGGGGCGACCTGAATTAGTACTCACGACCTCCAAACAAGATAGGGTCCTTCAACGTCAGCAGGGCTACTCTTGAGCTCCACGAGACTCCTCACACCTTTATATGGCAAACTGCAACAGGCAAAAGTCCTTTAATGGCAGCAGGATTCACTTGAGCTACACAAGCCTCCTCACACATTTATATGGCAAACAGTCACAGGCAAAAGTCCTTTAATGGCAGCAGGATTCACTTGAGCTACACAAACCTCCTCACACATTTATATGGTAAAAAGAAAGTACTATACCAGGCAGGCTGCTTCTCTATCCGATCGTAATTACTGCACAATCCCGGGGAACACACAGCAGATTCAGTTCCTGACAGACCGAGTGCAATTCAGCAATTTCTCCAGTCTTCTACAGGGTGAGCCTGGTTTCTATTCTTCAGATATCCTTTGATTCTCTTTACAGGACGGATTCAGTCCTAACAAGCAGTTACACAAGCTGTAGACCGGAACTCTGGGCCTTACACACGCTTCCGACTAAAACTGCACAATCGAAAAAGCACAGGGCTCCTTCCTCTTCACTGCCAGAGCTCAACTGAAACTCCAGCAGACAAACCGGCACTTCCTTTGAGTTCCTCCTAGTTCTTGGCTGGATTGGCTGTCACTCACAATAGACTGCCCCTGTTGGTCCAAAAAGGTGCCAAGTCCAAACTACATGTAACCCCTAGATGGCGCTATCCCAGGGCTACTACCCCGCCTGATTTGCCACTAACAGGTTGAGGGCCTGGATCCAATGGCGGGTGCCTCCACCCAGAGGTCAGGGTTTGCAATAGTTAAACTTACTTGGTCACAGCCCTCTGGGACACTGCAACCCCCTTTCTTCCCACTAGTGGCCCACACAATATATCAGAATTACCTTCACAGTATACACTTACCCCCAGGACTAGTTCCGCACTGGGACCTCCTGTGAAATAAGATACAGTGCAACAATCACAGTACAGTACTTTAACATAGACAAATACCTCAGGAAGTATAACTTTGCTGAAACAAGCAGCTCTGATTTATTTAGGGGATATAACAAGGACAGGGAAAATCAGGTTAATTAGCTTATCACTTTACTATCTGCCTGTGGCTCTGTTGCACAGGCCCTATCCCTACCAGTTACTGTCCCTGGGTACCCAAGCCCTAGTGGCTAGTCAAACCGTGGCAGCTGGTGAGGGGCCCTTTCACACAGTGAAAAGAAAAATTAGTTTAAACAGTCAGCAGTACAGTGATTCCATTTGGATTTAATGGCAATTCAACAGGAGCGACCCTGAATTAGTACTAACGACTCCAAACAAGATAGGGTCCTTCAACGTCAGCAGGGCTACTTTTGAGCTCCACAGACTCTTCACACATTTATATGGTAAAAAAGAAAGTACTATACCAGGCAGGCTGCTTCTCTATCCCGATCTCAATTACTGCACAATACCCGGGAGAACACACAGCAGATTCAGTTCCCGACAGACCGAGTGCAATTCAACAATTTCTCCAGTCTTCTACAGGGTGAGCCTGGTTTCTACTCTTCAGAGATCCTTGATTCTTTTCACAGGGACAGTTCAGTCCTAACAAGCAGTTACACAAGCTGCAGACCGGAGCACTGGGCCTTACACACGTTTTTTTGACTGAAACTGTGCACTGAAGGAGCACAGGGTTTCTTTTCCTTCACTGCCAGATCTAAACTGAAACTCCAACAGACAAACCGGCACTTCCTTTGAGTTCCTCCCAGTTCTTGACTGGATTGGCTGTCACTCACAATAGACTGCTCCTGTTGGTCCAAAAGGCCAAGTCTAAACTACATCTCCCAGAGTCACTGCCCATACAATCCTCTTGTGGCTGGCTCAGATTATGAGTCCAAGTTCTGATTCGTTCAAGGCACCATTTTAGAGCTAGCTTACTCCACACTGATTGGTCCAGTTCAGCAGTTCAAAACCAGAATGGGAACTAGGCAGACACAGTTCTGACTGCAAAGAAAGCAGGTTAGACAAACTGTAATTTCATTATTACTGTAAATGATTTCTGGCAAACAGTTACATCTTTCAGATAGGTTCCCTTTGCACTCCTAGTGACTGCAAAATGGAGTGAATTGGCAGCAGCTCGAGTGGTACTCAAACAGAGAAGCACACAGTTCTCTAATAAACTAATTATGTCTGCAAGCAGACAGCTCTTAAAGAGACAGTACCAGAGGCTCTAAAAACACTCACTGATAAATGGCTTAAACGCCTAAACACCATTCAGGCTTGGAGCATTCAAGCAAGCTCCTGAAGTCTTTTGGGAACCCCCATTTGCAGGGGGGTTACATACATCTCCCATAGTCACTGCCCATACAATCCTCTTGTGGCTGGCTCAGATTACGAGTCCAAGTTCTGATTTGTCCAAGGCACCATTTTAGAGCTACCTTAACCCACACTGATTGGTCCAGTTCAGCAATTCAAAACTAGAATGGGGAACTAGGCAAACACAGTTCTGGCTGCAAAGAGAGCAGGTTAGACAAACTGTATTTTCATTATTATTCTTAATGATTTCTGGCAAACAGTTACATCTTTCAGATAAGTTCCCTTTGCACTCCTAGTGACTGCAAAAATGGAGTGAATTGGCAGCAGCTCGAGTGGTACTCAAGCAAAGAAACACACAGTCCCCCCATACAAACTAATTATGTCTGCAAGCAGACAGCTCTTAAAGAGACAGTACCAGAGACTCTAAAAACACTCACAGATAAATGGCTTAAACGCCAAACACCATTCAGGCTTGGAGTATTCAAGCAAGCTCCTGGAAGTCTTTTGGGAACCCCCATTTGCAGGGGGGTTACACATAATTAAATGGGCCTTTTCAGACAATTGGTACTGTAGCTCAAGGAAAGAAAAGGGTTCGGGTTTTACAGAGTGCCTTTCATACACTATCACAAAAGCCATGAACATTTGCTGCAGCTACTGGTTGCGCACATGGATACTAAGGTTAAGGAACACTCTCAAAAATTGTCCTTTCTCTGTGCAGAGGTTAAATGACTTGCTCATGGTCCCTCAGTAAGTTGTGATGATAAGATCCAAACCCAAGCCTCAAGGCTCAGAGCTCTGTACTCTAACCACCTGGGTACACTACAGCCGTAATTTCATTCACCTGTCATGAACATGAAGGCTGAACACTGGAAGCACATATAAATGGTCTGGCATGCATTCTGGTTCAGAGGTAACTAGATTCCTTTGCAATTCGTGGATTAGCCTAGGAGCAGACATAGCCCATTTGAAATGATACAGTTAAGCCATCCTGTTCAAACATAAAGAGGACTGCATCAACGTCAGCTCACCTGAACCCTGGCTTTAAATTGTATTACAAACCAAGCCTTTCCACTCCACTTCTTCAACCTTAGGCACTGAGACTGATGAACTTGCCAGTCAGTTAAAGCAAATCTTGAGATGAGGATATGCACAGTACATTTAAAACAACTCTGTAAAGAAAGCATTCAATATTTCTGTCCTGTAGATCACATAACCATTGTCACTACCAGGTACTTCTCATGCCTTCCCTTTCCTGAACAAAAAAATTTATCACACGGACTAGTACCCTGCTTATTTTGCAGTCTTCATAATGTGGACCCCCGACACCGTGTCTGGGTTCATACCCCTGTCTGGTGACTGTATAGGGCCCACACAGTTGAGAGGGTTGGGTTCGTTCTTTCTCTGGGGTGGTGGTCGTCATCCCAGAACAAATAATAAATAGCATGGTGCCTCCAGCAAAGAAACAATAAGTGGGCAAAATGTCTGCAGTACCACCCCCTGGGATGCAGTGCCTACCCACCCCCTACACTGAACTGAACCACCCTCTGGAGACCTCTAAGACAGTTGTTACCTTCACCAATAAACACTTTAATTGGGTTATACAAACCAGGTGCACACAGGGGAGTAAAATTCAACCAACAGTGCTTTTTATTTAAGAACCCAGGCCTGGAACCCGAAATAAAAGGAGGGATTAACAATTACAAGTCACCTTTAACACTCCCTCCCTATAGCAATGCCCCCTGAGAGCGACTGTACTGTGGATCATTACCACCCTCTCAGATTCCACACCATCTATAAAGCACTCACCCAATCAAGAGGCAGAAAGAGAAGAAGTATACTACACAGGGTGCTGTAATGCTTCACTGTTATCAGTAGTAAAACTATAGTTTCAAGTATTACACAAATACCAGTGACTCAGGATACCCAGGAAGTGCACTAGAGTCCTGGTGCAAGTCTAGCAGTTACACTGCGGGGGTTCTTTCAGGGATGCACTTGA